>JARGYO010000056.1:2500000-5000000 GCA_029206835.1 Rana muscosa
GTACTGTGGATCATCACTGATGTACTATAGATCATCACTGATGTACTATGGACCATCACTGATGTACTATAGATCATCACTGATGTACTATGGACCATCACTGGTGTACTATGGATCATCACTGGTGTACTGTGGATCATCACTGGTGTACTATGGACCATCCCTGATGTACTATGGATCATCACTGATGTACTGTGGATCATCACTGATGTACTATAGTTCATCACTGATGTACTATGGGCCATCACTGGTGTACTATGGATCATCACTGGTGTATTATGGATCATCACTGATGTACTATGGACCATCCCTGATGTACTGTGGATCATCACTGATGTACTGTGGATCATCACCGATGTACTATGGATCATCACTGATGTACTGTGGATCATCACTGATGTACTATTGTTCATCACTGATGTACTATGGGCCATCACTGGTGTACTATGGTTCATCACTGGTGTACTATGGATCATCACTGATGTACTATGGACCATCCCTGATGTACTGTGGATCATCACTGATGTACTATAGTTCATCACTGATGTACTATGGGCCATCACTGGTGTACTATGGATCATCACTGGTGTACTATGGATCATCACTGATGTACTATGGACCATCCCTGATGTACTGTGGATCATCACTGATGTACTGTGGATCATCACTGATGTACTATGGATCATCACTGATGTACTATGGGCCATCACTGGTGTACTATGGGCCATCACTGGTGTACTATGGATCATCACTGGTGTACTATGGACCATCACTGATGTACTATGGACCATCACTGATGTACTATGGATCATCACTGATATACTGTGGACCATCCCTGATGTACTGTGGATCATCACTGATGTACTGTGGATCATCACTGAAGTATTGTGGATCATCACTGATGTACTGTGGATCATCACTAATGTACTGTGGATCATAACTGATGTACTGTAGATCATCACTGATGTACTATAGATCATCACTGGTGTACTATGTATATAGATCATCACTGATGTACTATGGGCCATCACTGATGTACTATAGATCATCACTGATGTACTATGGACCATCACTGGTGTACTATGGATCATCACTGGTGTACTGTGGATCATCACTGGTGTACTATGGACCATCCCTGATGTACTGTGGATCATCACTGATGTACTGTGGATCATCACTGATGTACTATAGTTCATCACTGATGTACTATGGGCCATCACTTGTGTACTATGGATCATCACTGATGTACTATGGACCATCCCTGATGTACTGTGGATCATCACTGATGTACTATAGTTCATCACTGATGTACTATGGGCCATCACTGGTGTACTATGGATCATCACTGGTGTACTATGGATCATCACTGATGTACTATAGATCATCACTCATGTACTATAGCTCATCACTGATGTACTATGGATCATCACTGATGTACTATAGTTCATCACTGATGTACTATGGGCCATCACTGGTGTACTATGGATCGTCACTGGTGTACTATGGATCATCACTGATGTACTATGGACCATCCCTGATGTACTGTGGATCATCACTGATATACTGTGGATCATCACTGATGTACTATGGATCATCACTGATGTACTGTGGATCATCACTGATGTACTATAGTTCATCACTGATGTACTATGGGCCATCACTGGTGTACTATGGATCATCACTGGTGTACTATGGATCATCACTGATGTACTATGGACCATCCCTGATGTACTGTGGATCATCACTGATGTACTATAGTTCATCACTGATTTACTATGGGCCATCACTGGTGTACTATGGATCATCACTGGTGTACTATGGATCATCACTGATGTACTATAGATCATCACTCATGTACTATAGCTCATCACTGATGTACTATGGACCATCACTGATGTACTATAGATCATCACTGATGTACTATGGACCATCACTGGTGTACTATGGATCATCACTGGTGTACTGTGGATCATCACTGGTGTACTGTGGATCATCACTGATGTACTGTGGATCATCACTGATGTACTATAGTTCATCACTGATGTACTATGGGCCATCACTGGTGTACTATGGATCATCACTGGTGTACTATGGATCATCACTGATGTACTATGGACCATCCCTGATGTACTGTGGATCATCACTGATATACTGTGGATCATCACTGATGTACTATGGATCATCACTGATGTACTGTGGATCATAACTGATGTACTATAGTTCATCACTGATGTACTATGGGCCATCACTGGTGTACTATGGATCATCACTGGTGTACTATGGATCATCACTGGTGTACTATGGATCATCACTGATGTACTATGGACCATCCCTGATGTACTGTGGATCATCACTGATGTACTATAGTTCATCACTGATGTACTATGGGCCATCACTGGTGTACTATGGATCATCACTGGTGTACTATGGATCATCACTGATGTACTATGGACCATCCCTGATGTACTGTGGATCATCACTGATGTACTATGGGCCATCACTGGTGTACTATGGGCCATCACTGGTGTACTATAGATCATCACTGGTGTACTATGGACCATCACTGATGTACTATGGATCATCACTGATATACTGTGGACCATCCCTGATGTACTGTGCATCATCACTGATGTACTGTGGATCATCACTGAAGTATTGTGGATCATCACTGATGTACTGTGGATCATCACTGATGTACTGTGTATCATAACTGATGTACTATGGACCATCACTGATGTACTATAGATCATCACTGATGTACTATGGACCATCACTGGTGTACTATGGATCATCACTGGTGTACTGTGGATCATCACTGGTGTACTATGGACCATCCCTGATGTACTATGGATCATCACTGATGTACTGTGGATCATCACTGATGTACTATAGTTCATCACTGATGTACTATGGGCCATCACTGGTGTACTATGTATATAGATCATCACTGATGTACTATGGACCATCACTGATGTACTATAGATCATCACTGATGTACTATGGACCATCACTGGTGTACTATGGATCATCACTGGTGTACTGTGGATCATCACTGGTGTACTATGGACCATCCCTGATGTACTGTGGATCATCACTGATGTACTGTGGATCATCACTGATGTACTATAGTTCATCACTGATGTACTATGGGCCATCACTGGTGTACTATGGATCATCACTGATGTACTATGGACCATCCCTGATGTACTGTGGATCATCACTGATGTACAATAGTTCATCACTGATGTACTATGGGCCATCACTGGTGTACTATGGATCATCACTGATGTACTATGGACCATCCCTGATGTACTGTGGATCATCACTGATGTACTATAGTTCATCACTGATGTACTATGGGCCATCACTGGTGTACTATGGATCATCACTGGTGTACTATGGATCATCACTGATGTACTATAGATCATCACTCATGTACTATAGCTCATCACTGATGTACTATGGATCATCACTGATGTACTATAGTTCATCACTGATGTACTATGGGCCATCACTGGTGTACTATGGATCATCACTGGTGTACTATGGATCATCACTGATGTACTATGGACCATCCCTGATGTACTGTGGATCATCACTGATATACTGTGGATCATCACTGATGTACTATGGATCATCACTGATGTACTGTGGATCATCACTGATGTACTATAGTTCATCACTGATGTACTATGGGCCATCACTGGTGTACTATGGATCATCACTGGTGTACTATGGATCATCACTGATGTACTATGGACCATCCCTGATGTACTGTGGATCATCACTGATGTACTATAGTTCATCACTGATGTACTATGGGCCATCACTGGTGTACTATGGATCATCACTGATGTACTATAGATCATCACTCATGTACTATAGCTCATCACTGATGTACTATGGATCATCACTGATGTACTATAGTTCATCACTGATGTACTATGGGCCATCACTGGTGTACTATGGATCATCACTGGTGTACTATGGATCATCACTGATGTACTATGGACCATCCCTGATGTACTGTGGATCATCACTGATATACTGTGGATCATCACTGATGTACTATGGATCATCACTGATGTACTGTGGATCATCACTGATGTACTATAGTTCATCACTGATGTACTATGGATCATCACTGGTGTACTATGGATCATCACTGATGTACTATGGACCATCCCTGATGTACTGTGGATCATCACTGATGTACTGTGGATCATCACTGATGTACTATGGATCATCACTAATGTACTATGGGCCATCACTGGTGTACTATGGGCCATCACTGGTGTACTATGGATCATCACTGGTGTACTATGGACCATCACTGATGTACTATGGAATATCACTGATGTACTATGGATCATCACTGATGTACTGTGGATCATCACTGATGTACTATGGATCATCACTGATGTACTATGGGCCATCACTGGTGTACTATGGGCCATCACTGGTGTACTATAGATCATCACTGGTGTACTATGGACCACCACTGATGTACTATGGACCATCCCTGATGTACTGTGGATCATCACTGATGTACTGTGGATCATCACTGAACTATTGTGAATCATCACTGATGTACTGTGGATCATCACTGATGTACTGTGTATCATAACTGATGTACTGTGGATCATCACTGATGTACTATAGATCATCACTGATGTACTATGGACCATCACTGATGTACTATAGATCATCACTGATGTACTATGGACCATCACTGGTGTACTATGGATCATCACTGGTGTACTATGGATCATCACTGATGTACTATGGACCATCCCTGATGTACTGTGGATCATCACTGATGTACTATGGGCCATCACTGGTGTACTATGGGCCATCACTGGTGTACTATAGATCATCACTGGTGTACTATGGACCATCACTGATGTACTATGGATCATCACTGATATACTGTGGACCATCCCTGATGTACTGTGCATCATCACTGATGTACTGTGGATCATCACTGAAGTATTGTGGATCATCACTGATGTACTGTGGATCATCACTGATGTACTGTGTATCATAACTGATGTACTGTGGATCATCACTGATGTACTATAGATCATCACTGATGTACTATGGACCATCACTGATGTACTATAGATCATCACTGATGTACTATGGACCATCACTGGTGTACTATGGATCATCACTGGTGTACTGTGGATCATCACTGGTGTACTATGGACCATCCCTGATGTACTATGGATCATCACTGATGTACTGTGGATCATCACTGATGTACTATAGTTCATCACTGATGTACTATGGGCCATCACTGGTGTACTATGGATCATCACTGGTGTATTATGGATCATCACTGATGTACTATGGACCATCCCTGATGTACTGTGGATCATCACTGATGTACTGTGGATCATCACCGATGTACTATGGATCATCACTGATGTACTGTGGATCATCACTGATGTACTATTGTTCATCACTGATGTACTATGGGCCATCACTGGTGTACTATGGATCATCACTGGTGTACTATGGATCATCACTGATGTACTATGGACCATCCCTGATGTACTGTGGATCATCACTGATGTACTATAGTTCATCACTGATGTACTATGGGCCATCACTGGTGTACTATGGATCATCACTGGTGTACTATGGATCATCACTGATGTACTATGGACCATCCCTGATGTACTGTGGATCATCACTGATGTACTATGGGCCATCACTGGTGTACTATGGGCCATCACTGGTGTACTATAGATCATCACTGGTGTACTATGGACCATCACTGATGTACTATGGATCATCACTGATATACTGTGGACCATCCCTGATGTACTGTGCATCATCACTGATGTACTGTGGATCATCACTGAAGTATTGTGGATCATCACTGATGTACTGTGGATCATCACTGATGTACTGTGTTTCATAACTGATGTACTGTGGATCATCACTGATGTACTATAGATCATCACTGATGTACTATGGACCATCACTGATGTACTATAGATCATCACTGATGTACTATGGACCATCACTGGTGTACTATGGATCATCACTGGTGTACTGTGGATCATCACTGGTGTACTATGGACCATCCCTGATGTACTATGGATCATCACTGATGTACTGTGGATCATCACTGATGTACTATAGTTCATCACTGATGTACTATGGGCCATCACTGGTGTACTATGGATCATCACTGGTGTATTATGGATCATCACTGATGAACTATGGACCATCCCTGATGTACTGTGGATCATCACTGATGTACTGTGGATCATCACCGATGTACTATGGATCATCACTGATGTACTGTGGATCATCACTGATGTACTATTGTTCATCACTGATGTACTATGGGTCATCACTGGTGTACTATGGATCATCACTGGTGTACTATGGATCATCACTGATGTACTATGGACCATCCCTGATGTACTGTGGATCATCACTGATGTACTATAGTTCATCACTGATGTACTATGGGCCATCACTGGTGTACTATGGATCATCACTGGTGTACTATGGATCATCACTGATGTACTATGGACCATCCCTGATGTACTGTGGATCATCACTGATGTACTGTGGATCATCACTGATGTACTATGGATCATCACTGATGTACTATGGGCCATCACTGGTGTACTATGGGCCATCACTGGTGTACTATGGATCATCACTGGTGTACTATGGACCATCACTGATGTACTATGGACCATCACTGATGTACTATGGATCATCACTGATATACTGTGGACCATCCCTGATGTACTGTGGATCATCACTGATGTACTGTGGATCATCACTGAAGTATTGTGGATCATCACTGATGTACTGTGGATCATCACTAATGTACTGTGGATCATAACTGATGTACTGTAGATCATCACTGATGTACTATGGACCATCACTGGTGTACTATGGATCATCACTGGTGTACTATGGATCATCACTGATGTACTATGGACCATCCCTGATGTACTGTGGATCATAACTGATGTACTATAGTTCATCACTGATGTACTATGGGCCATCACTGGTGTACTATGGATCATCACTGGTGTACTATGGATCATCACTGATGTACTATGGACCATCCCTGATGTACTGTGGATCATCACTGATGTACTATAGTTCATCACTGATGTACTATGGGCCATCACTGGTGTACTATGGATCATCACTGGTGTACTATGGATCATCACTGATGTACTATGGACCATCCCTGATGTACTGTGGATCATCACTGATGTACTGTGGATCATCATTGATGTACTATGGATCATCACTGATGTACTATGGGCCATCACTGGTGTACTACGGGCCATCACTGGTGTACTATGGATCATCACTGGTGTACTATGGATCATCACTGGTGTACTATGGACCATCACTGATGTACTGTGGACCACCACTGATGTACTGTGGATCATCACTGATGTACTGTGGATCATCCCTGGTGTACTATGGAACATTACTGGTGTACTATGGATCATCACTGGTGTACTATGGATCATCACTGATGTACTATGGGCCATCACTGATGTACTATGGATCATCACTGATATACTGTGGACCATCCCTGATGTACTGTGGATCATCACTGATGTACTGTGGATCATCACTGAAGTATTGTGGATCATCACTGATGTACTGTGGATCATCACTGATGTACTGTGGATCATAACTGATGTACTGTGGATCATCACTGGTGTACTATGGATCATCACTGATGTACTATGGATCATCACTGATGTACTATGGACCATCACTGATGTACTATGGGCCATCACTGGTGTACTATGGATCATCACTGATGTACTGTGGATCATCACTGATGTACTGTGGGCCATCACTGATGTACTATGGATCATCACTGATATACTGTGGACCATCCCTGATGTATTGTGGATCATCACTGATGTACTGTTGATCATCACTGATGTACTATGGGACATCACTGGTGTACTATGGGCCATCACTGGTGTACTATGGATCATCACTGGTGTACTATGGTTCATCACTGATGTACTATGGATCATCACTGATGTACTATGGATCATGACTGGTGTACTATGGATCATCACTGATGTACTGTGGACCATCCCTGATGTACTGTGGATCATCACTGATGTACTGTGGATCATCACTGATGTACTGTGGATCATCACTGATGTACTGAGGATCATCACTGATGTACTATGGATCATCACTGATGTACCTTGGATCATCACTGATGTACTGTGGATCATCACTGATGTACTGTGGATCATCACTGATGTACTATAGATCATCACTGTAGTACTATGGGCCATGACTGGTGTACTATGGATCATCACTGATGTACTATGGATCATCACTGATGTGTTATGGATCATCACTGATGTACTATGAGCCATCACTGATGTACTATGGATCATCACTGGTGTACTATGGATCATCACTGATGTACTAAGAGCCATCACTGATGTACTATGGATCATCACTGGTGTACTATGGATCATCACTGATGTACTATGGATCATCACTGATGTACTATGAGCCATCACTGATGTACTATGGGCCATCCCTGGTGTACTATGGATCATCACTGATGTACTGTGGATCATCACTGATGTACTATGGGACATCACTGGTGTACTATGGGCCATCACTGGTGTACTATGGATCATCACTGGTGTACTATGGGCCATCACTGGTGTACTATGGGCCATCACTGGTGTACTATGGATCATCACTGGTGTACTATGGACCATCACTGATGTACTATGGCTCATCACTGATATACTGTGGACCATCCCTTATATACTGTGGATCATCCCTGATGTACTGTGGATCATCACTGATCTACTGTGGGCCATCACAGGTGTACTGTGGGCCATCACAGGTGTACTATGGAGCATCACTGATGTACTATGGATCATCACTGGTGTACTATGGATTATCACTGATGTACTGTGGACCATCCCTGATGTACTATAGATCATCACTGATGTACTGTGGATCATCACTGATGTACTATGGGCCATCACTGGTGTACTATGGGCCATCACTGGTGTACTATGGATCATCACTGGATTACTATGGATCATCCCTGGTGTACTATGGACCATCACTGATGTGCTTTGGGCCATCACTGGTGTACTATGGATCATCACTAATGTACTGTGGACCATCCCTGATGTACTGTGGATCATCACTGATGTACTATGGATCATCACTGATGTACTTTGGACCATCACTGGTGTACTATGGACCATCACTGGTGTACTATGGATCATCACTGATGTACTGTGGATCATCACTGATGTACTGTGGATCATCACTGATGTACTGTGGGCCATCACTGATGTACTATGGATCATCACTGATATACTGTGGACCATCCCTGATGTATTGTACTGTGGATCATCACTGATGTACTATAGATCATCACTGAAGTACTATGGGCCATCACTGGTGTACTATGGATCATCACTGGTGTACTATGGGCCATCACTGGTGTACTATGGATCATCACTGATGTACTATGGATCATCACTGATGTAATATGGATCATGGCTGGTTTACTATGGATCATCACTGATGTACTGTGGACCATCCCTGATGTCCTGTGGATCATCACTGATGTACTGTGGATCATCACTGATGTACTGTGGATCATCACTGATGTACTGTGGATCATCATTGATGTACTGAGGATCATCACTGATGTACTATGGATCATCACTGATGTACCGTGGATCATCACTGATGTACTGTGGATCATCACTGATGTACTGTGGATCATCACTGATGTACTATAGATCATCACTGAAGTACTATGGGCCATCACTGGTGTACTATGGATCATCACTGATGTATTATGGATCATCACTGATGTACTATGAGCCATCACTGATGTACTATGGATCATCACTGGTGTACTATGGATCATCACTGATGTACTATGGATCATCACTGATGTACTATGAGCCATCACTGATGTACTATGGATCATCACTGGTGTACTATGGATCATCACTGATGTACTATGTATCATCACTGATGTACTATGAGCCATCACTGATGTACTATGGGCCATCCCTGGTGTACTATGGATCATCACTGATGTACTGTGGATCATCACTGATGTACTATGGGACATCACTGGTATACTATGGGCCATCTCTGGTGTACTATGGATCATCACTGGTGTACTATGGGCCATCACTGGTGAACTATGGATCATCACTGGTGTACTATGGACCATCACTGATTTACTATGGACCATCACTGATGTACTGTGGATCATCACTGATGTACTGTGGGTCATCCCTGGTGTACTATGGATCATCACTGGTGTAATATGGACCATCACTGATGTACTATGGGCCATCACTGATGTACTATGGATCATCACTGATGTACTGTGGACCATCCCTGATGTACTGTGGATCATCACTGATGTACTATGGACCATCCCTGATGTACTATGGACCATCCCTGATGTACTGTGAATCATCACTGGTGTACTGTGGATCATCACTGATGTACTATAGATCATCACTGATGTACTGTGGATCATCACTGATGTACTATGGGCCATCACTGGTGTACTATGGGCCATCACTGGTGTACTATGGATCATCACTGATGTACTGTGGATCATCCCTGATGTACTGTGGGCCATCACTGATGTACTATGGATCATCACTGATGTACTATGGATCATGACTGGTGTACTATGGATCATCACTGATGTACTGTGGACCATCCCTGATGTACTGTGGATCATCACTGATGTACTGTGGATCATCACTGATGTACTGTGGATCATCACTGATGTACTATGGATCATCCCTGATGTACTATGGACCATCCCTGATGTACTGTGGATCATCACTGATGTACTATAGATCAACACTGATGTACTATGGGCCATCACTGGTGTACTATGGGCCATCACTGGAGTACTATGGATCATCACTGGTGTACTATGGACCATCACTAATTTACTATGGACCATCACTGATGTACTATAGTTCATCACTGATGTACTATGGGCCATCACTGGTGTACTATGGATCATCACTGGTGTACAATGGATCATCACTGATGTACTATAGATCATCACTGATGTACTATAGCTCATCACTGATGTACTATGGACCATCACTGATGTACTATAGATCATCACTGATGTACTATGGACCATCACTGGTGTACTATGGATCATCACTGGTGTACTGTGGATCATCACTGGTGTACTATGGACCATCCCTGATGTACTGTGTATCATCACTGATGTACTGTGGATAATCACTGATGTACTATAGTTCATCACTGATGTACTATGGGCCATCACTGGTGTACTATGGATCATCACTGGTGTACTATGGATCATCACTGATGTACTATGGACCATCCCTGATGTACTGTGGATCATCAGTGATGTACTGTGGATCATCACTGATGTACTATGGATCATCACTGATGTACTGTGGATCATCACTGATGTACTATAGTTCATCACTGATGTACTATGGGCCATCACTGGTGTACTATGGATCATCACTGGTGTACTACGGATCATCACTGATGTACTATGGACCATCCCTGATGTACTGTGGATCATCACTGGTGTACTATGGGCCATCACTGGTGTACTATGGATCATCACTGATGTACTATGGACCATCACTGATGTACTATGGACCATCCCTGATGTACTGTGGATCATCACTGATGTACTGTGGATCATCACTGATGTACTATGGATCATCACTGATGTACTATGGGCCATCACTGGTGTACTATGGGCCATCACTGGTGTACTATGGATCATCACTGGTGTACTATGGACCATCACTGATGTACTATGGACCATCACTGATGTACTATGGATCATCACTGATATACTGTGGACCATCCCTGATGTACTGTGGATCATCACTGATGTACGGTGGATCATCACTGAAGTATTGTGGATCATCACTGATGTACTGTGGATCATCACTGATGTACTGTGTATCATAACTGATGTATTGTGGATCATCACTGATGTACTATAGATCATCACTGATGTACTATGGACCATCACTGATGTACTATAGATCATCACTGATGTACTATGGACCATCACTGGTGTACTATGGATCATCACTGGTGTACTGTGGATCATCACTGGTGTACTATGGACCATCCCTGATGTACTGTGGATCATCACTGATGTACTGTGGATCATCACTGATGTACTATAGTTCATCACTGATGTACTATGGGCCATCACTGCTGTACTATGGATCATCACTGGTGTACTATGGATCATCACTGATGTACTATGGACCATCCCTGATGTACTATGGACCATCACTGGTGTACTATGGATCATCACTGGTGTACTGTGGATCATCACTGGTGTACTATAGACCATCCCTGATGTACTGTGGATCATCACTGATGTACTGTGGATCATCACTGATGTACTATAGTTCATCACTGATGTACTATGGGCCATCACTGGTGTACTATGGATCATCACTGGTGTACTATGGATCATCACTGATGTACTATGGACCATCCCTGATGTACTGTGGATCATCACTGATGTACTATGGATCATCACTGATGTACTGTGGATCATCACTGATGTACTATAGTTCATCACTGATGTACTATGGGCCATCACTGGTGTACTATGGATCATCACTGGTGTACTATGGATCATCACTGATGTACTATGGACCATCCCTGATGTACTGTGGATCATCACTGATGTACTATAGTTCATCACTGATGTACTATGGGCCATCACTGGTGTACTATGGATCATCACTGGTGTACTATGGATCATCACTGATGTACTATGGACCATCCCTGATGTACTGTGGATCATCACTGATGTACTGTGGATCATCACTGATGTACTATGGATCATCACTGATGTACTATGGGCCATCACTGGTGTACTATGGGCCATCACTGGTGTACTATGGATCATCACTGGTGTACTATGGATCATCACTGGTGTACTATGGACCATCACTGATGTACTATG
Source organism: Rana muscosa (assembly GCA_029206835.1). Taxonomy (NCBI): domain Eukaryota; kingdom Metazoa; phylum Chordata; class Amphibia; order Anura; family Ranidae; genus Rana; species Rana muscosa. Next base: position 2,513,046 of record JARGYO010000056.1, read on the forward strand.
GACCATCACTGATGTACTATGGATCATCACTGATATACTGTGGACCATCCCTGATGTACTGTGGATCATCACTGATGTACTGTGGATCATCACTGAAGTATTGTGGATCATCACTGATGTACTGTGGATCATCACTGATGTACTGTGTATCATAACTGATGTACTGTGGATCATCACTGATGTACTATAGATCATCACTGATGTACTATAGATCATCACTGATGTACTATGGACCATCACTGATGTACTATAGATCATCACTGATGTACTATGGACCATCACTGGTGTACTATGGATCATCACTGGTGTACTGTGGATCATCACTGGTGTACTATGGACCATCCCTGATGTACTGTGGATCATCACTGATGTACTGTGGATCATCACTGATGTACTATAGTTCATCACTGATGTACTATGGGCCATCACTGGTGTACTATGGATCATCACTGGTGTACTATGGATCATCAGTGATGTACTATGGACCATCCCTGATGTACTGTGGATCATCACTGATGTACTATGGATCATCACTGATGTACTGTGCATCATCACTGATGTACTATAGTTCATCACTGATGTACTATGGGCCATCACTGGTGTACTATGGATCATCACTGGTGTACTATGGATCATGACTGATGTACTATGGACCATCCCTGATGTACTGTGGATCATCTCTGATGTACTATAGTTCATCACTGATGTACTATGGGCCATCACTGGTGTACTATGGATCATCACTGGTGTACTATGGATCATCACTGATGTACTATGGACCATCCCTGATGTACTGTGGATCATCACTGATGTACTGTGGATCATCACTGATGTACTATGGATCATCACTGATGTACTATGGGCCATCACTGGTGTACTATGGATCATCACTGGTGTAATATGAACCATCACTGATGTACTATGGACCATCACTGATGTACTGTGGACCATCCCTGATGTACTGTGGATCATCACTGAAGTATTGTGGATCATCACTGATGTACTGTGGATCATCACTGATGTACTGTGGATCATCACTGATGTACTGTGGATCATCACTGGTGTACTGTGGACCATCCCTGATGTACTGTGGATCATCACTGATGTACTATAGTTCATCACTGATGTACTATGGGCCATCACTGGTGTACTATGGATCATCACTGGTGTACTATGGATCATCACTGATGTACTATGGACCATCCCTGATGTACTGTGGATCATCACTGATGTACTGTGGATCATCACTGATGTACTATGGATCATCACTGATGTACTATGGGCCATCACTGGTGTACTATGGATCATCACTGATGTACTATGGATCATCACTGATGTACTATGGACCATCACTGATGTACTATGGGCCATCACTGGTGTACTATGGATCATCACATATGTACTGTGGACCATCCCTGATGTACTGTGGACCATCACTGATGTACTGTGGATCATCACTGATGTACTATGGATCATCACTGATGTACTATAGATCATCACTGATGTACTATAGATCATCACTGATGTACTATGGACCATCACTGATGTACTATAGATCATCACTGATGTACTATGGACCATCACTGGTGTACTATGGATCATCACTGGTGTACTATGGATCATCACTGGTGTACTATGGATCATCACTGATGTACTATGGACCATCCCTGATGTACTGTGGATCATCACTGATGTACTGTGGATCATCACTGATGTACTATGGATCATCACTGATGTACTGTGGATCATCACTGATGTACTATAGTTCATCACTGATGTACTATGGGCCATCACTGGTGTACTATGGATCATCACTGGTGTACTATGGATCATCACTGATGTACTATGGACCATCCCTGATGTACTTTGGATCATCACTGATGTACTATGGATCATCACTGATGTACTATGGATCATGACTGGTTTACTATGGATCATCACTGATGTACTGTGGACCATCCCTGATGTCCTGTGGATCATCACTGATGTACTGTGGATCATCACTGATGTACTGTGGATCATCACTGATGTACTGTGGATCATCATTGATGTACTGAGGATCATCACTGATGTACTATGGATCATCACTGATGTACCGTGGATCATCACTGATGTACTGTGGATCATCACTGATGTACTGTGGATCATCACTGATGTACTATAGATCATCACTGAAGTACTATGGGCCATCACTGGTGTACTATGGATCATCACTGATGTATTATGGATCATCACTGATGTACTATGAGCCATCACTGATGTACTATGGATCATCACTGGTGTACTACGGATCATCACTGATGTACTATGGATCATCACTGATGTACTATGAGCCATCACTGATGTACTATGGATCATCACTGGTGTACAATGGATCATCACTGATGTACTATGGATCATCACTGATGTACTATGAGGCATCACTGATGTACTATGGGCCATCCCTGGTGTACTATGGATCATCACTGATGTACTGTGGATCATCACTGATGTACTATGGACCATCACTGATGTACTATGGGCCATCACTGGTGTACTATGGATCATCACATATGTACTGTGGACCATCCCTGATGTACTGTGGACCATCACTGATGTACTGTGGATCATCACTGATGTACTATGGATCATCACTGATGTACTATAGATCATCACTGATGTACTATAGATCATCACTGATGTACTATGGACCATCACTGATGTACTATAGATCATCACTGATGTACTATGGACCATCACTGGTGTACTATGGATCATCACTGGTGTACTATGGATCATCACTGGTGTACTATGGATCATCACTGATGTACTATGGACCATCCCTGATGTACTGTGGATCATCACTGATGTACTGTGGATCATCACTGATGTACTATGGATCATCACTGATGTACTGTGGATCATCACTGATGTACTATAGTTCATCACTGATGTACTATGGGCCATCACTGGTGTACTATGGATCATCACTGGTGTACTATGGATCATCACTGATGTACTATGGACCATCCCTGATGTACTTTGGATCATCACTGATGTACTATGGATCATCACTGATGTACTATGGATCATGACTGGTTTACTATGGATCATCACTGATGTACTGTGGACCATCCCTGATGTCCTGTGGATCATCACTGATGTACTGTGGATCATCACTGATGTACTGTGGATCATCACTGATGTACTGTGGATCATCATTGATGTACTGAGGATCATCACTGATGTACTATGGATCATCACTGATGTACCGTGGATCATCACTGATGTACTGTGGATCATCACTGATGTACTATAGATCATCACTGATGTACTGTGGATCATCACTGATGTACTATGGGCCATCACTGGTGTACTATGGGCCATCACTGGTGTACTATGGATCATCACTGGATTACTATGGATCATCCCTGGTGTACTATGGACCATCACTGATGTGCTTTGGGCCATCACTGGTGTACTATGGATCATCACTAATGTACTGTGGACCATCCCTGATGTACTGTGGATCATCACTGATGTACTATGGATCATCACTGATGTACTTTGGACCATCACTGGTGTACTATGGACCATCACTGGTGTACTATGGATCATCACTGATGTACTGTGGATCATCACTGATGTACTGTGGATCATCACTGATGTACTGTGGGCCATCACTGATGTACTATGGATCATCACTGATATACTGTGGACCATCCCTGATGTATTGTGGATCATCACTGATGTACTGTGGATCATCACTGATGTACTATAGATCATCACTGAAGTACTATGGGCCATCACTGGTGTACTATGGATCATCACTGGTGTACTATGGGCCATCACTGGTGTACTATGGATCATCACTGATGTACTATGGATCATCACTGATGTAATATGGATCATGGCTGGTTTACTATGGATCATCACTGATGTACTGTGGACCATCCCTGATGTCCTGTGGATCATCACTGATGTACTGTGGATCATCACTGATGTACTGTGGATCATCACTGATGTACTGTGGATCATCATTGATGTACTGAGGATCATCACTGATGTACTATGGATCATCACTGATGTACCGTGGATCATCACTGATGTACTGTGGATCATCACTGATGTACTGTGGATCATCACTGATGTACTATAGATCATCACTGAAGTACTATGGGCCATCACTGGTGTACTATGGATCATCACTGATGTATTATGGATCATCACTGATGTACTATGAGCCATCACTGATGTACTATGGATCATCACTGGTGTACTATGGATCATCACTGATGTACTATGGATCATCACTGATGTACTATGAGCCATCACTGATGTACTATGGATCATCACTGGTGTACTATGGATCATCACTGATGTACTATGTATCATCACTGATGTACTATGAGCCATCACTGATGTACTATGGGCCATCCCTGGTGTACTATGGATCATCACTGATGTACTGTGGATCATCACTGATGTACTATGGGACATCACTGGTATACTATGGGCCATCTCTGGTGTACTATGGATCATCACTGGTGTACTATGGGCCATCACTGGTGAACTATGGATCATCACTGGTGTACTATGGACCATCACTGATTTACTATGGACCATCACTGATGTACTGTGGATCATCACTGATGTACTGTGGGTCATCCCTGGTGTACTATGGATCATCACTGGTGTAATATGGACCATCACTGATGTACTATGGGCCATCACTGATGTACTATGGATCATCACTGATGTACTGTGGACCATCCCTGATGTACTGTGGATCATCACTGATGTACTATGGACCATCCCTGATGTACTATGGACCATCCCTGATGTACTGTGAATCATCACTGGTGTACTGTGGATCATCACTGATGTACTATAGATCATCACTGATGTACTGTGGATCATCACTGATGTACTAGGGGCCATCACTGGTGTACTATGGGCCATCACTGGTGTACTATGGATCATCACTGATGTACTATGGATCATGACTGGTGTACTATGGATCATCACTGATGTACTGTGGACCATCCCTGATGTACTGTGGATCATCACTGATGTACTGTGGATCATCACTGATGTACTGTGGATCATCACTGATGTACTATGGATCATCCCTGATGTACTATGGACCATCCCTGATGTACTGTGGATCATCACTGATGTACTATAGATCAACACTGATGTACTATGGGCCATCACTGGTGTACTATGGGCCATCACTGGAGTACTATGGATCATCACTGGTGTACTATGGACCATCACTAATTTACTATGGACCATCACTGATGTACTATAGTTCATCACTGATGTACTATGGGCCATCACTGGTGTACTATGGATCATCACTGGTGTACAATGGATCATCACTGATGTACTATAGATCATCACTGATGTACTATAGCTCATCACTGATGTACTATGGACCATCACTGATGTACTATAGATCATCACTGATGTACTATGGACCATCACTGGTGTACTATGGATCATCACTGGTGTACTGTGGATCATCGCTGGTGTACTATGGACCATCCCTGATGTACTGTGTATCATCACTGATGTACTGTGGATAATCACTGATGTACTATAGTTCATCACTGATGTACTATGGGCCATCACTGGTGTACTATGGATCATCACTGGTGTACTATGGATCATCACTGATGTACTATGGACCATCCCTGATGTACTGTGGATCATCAGTGATGTACTGTGGATCATCACTGATGTACTATGGATCATCACTGATGTACTGTGGATCATCACTGATGTACTATAGTTCATCACTGATGTACTATGGGCCATCACTGCTGTACTATGGATCATCACTGGTGTACTACGGATCATCACTGATGTACTATGGACCATCCCTGATGTACTGTGGATCATCACTGGTGTACTATGGGCCATCACTGGTGTACTATGGATCATCACTGATGTACTATGGACCATCACTGATGTACTATGGACCATCCCTGATGTACTGTGGATCATCACTGATGTACTGTGGATCATCACTGATGTACTATGGATCATCACTGATGTACTATGGGCCATCACTGGTGTACTATGGGCCATCACTGGTGTACTATGGATCATCACTGGTGTACTATGGACCATCACTGATGTACTATGGACCATCACTGATGTACTATGGATCATCACTGATATACTGTGGACCATCCCTGATGTACTGTGGATCATCACTGATGTACGGTGGATCATCACTGAAGTATTGTGGATCATCACTGATGTACTGTGGATCATCACTGATGTACTGTGTATCATAACTGATGTATTGTGGATCATCACTGATGTACTATAGATCATCACTGATGTACTATGGACCATCACTGATGTACTATAGATCATCACTGATGTACTATGGACCATCACTGGTGTACTATGGACCATCCCTGATGTACTGTGGATCATCACTGATGTACTGTGGATCATCACTGATGTACTATAGTTCATCACTGATGTACTATGGGCCATCACTGCTGTACTATGGATCATCACTGGTGTACTATGGATCATCACTGATGTACTATGGACCATCCCTGATGTACTATGGACCATCACTGGTGTACTATGGATCATCACTGGTGTACTGTGGATCATCACTGGTGTACTATAGACCATCCCTGATGTACTGTGGATCATCACTGATGTACTGTGGATCATCACTGATGTACTATAGTTCATCACTGATGTACTATGGGCCATCACTGGTGTACTATGAATCATCACTGGTGTACTATGGATCATCACTGATGTACTATGGACCATCCCTGATGTACTGTGGATCATCACTGATGTACTATGGATCATCACTGATGTACTGTGGATCATCACTGATGTACTATAGTTCATCACTGATGTACTATGGGCCATCACTGGTGTACTATGGATCATCACTGGTGTACTATGGATCATCACTGATGTACTATGGACCATCCCTGATGTACTGTGGATCATCACTGATGTACTATAGTTCATCACTGATGTACTATGGGCCATCACTGGTGTACTATGGATCATCACTGGTGTACTATGGATCATCACTGATGTACTATGGACCATCCCTGATGTACTGTGGATCATCACTGATGTACTGTGGATCATCACTGATGTACTATGGATCATCACTGATGTACTATGGGCCATCACTGGTGTACTATGGGCCATCACTGGTGTACTATGGATCATCACTGGTGTACTATGGATCATCACTGGTGTACTATGGACCATCACTGATGTACTATGGACCATCACTGATGTACTATGGATCATCACTGATATACTGTGGACCATCCCTGATGTACTGTGGATCATCACTGATGTACTGTGGATCATCACTGAAGTATTGTGGATCATCACTGATGTACTGTGGATCATCACTGATGTACTGTGTATCATAACTGATGTACTGTGGATCATCACTGATGTACTATAGATCATCACTGATGTACTATAGATCATCACTGATGTACTATGGACCATCACTGATGTACTATAGATCATCACTGATGTACTGTGGATCATCACTGATGTACTGTGGATCATCACTGATGTACTATAGTTCATCACTGATGTACTATGGGCCATCACTGGTGTACTATGGATCATCACTGGTGTACTATGGATCATCACTGATGTACTATGGACCATCCCTGATGTACTGTGGATCATCACTGATGTACTATGGGCCATCACTGGTGTACTATGGATCATCACTGGTGTAATATGAACCATCACTGATGTACTATGGACCATCACTGATGTACTGTGGACCATCCCTGATGTACTGTGGATCATCACTGAAGTATTGTGGATCATCACTGATGTACTGTGGATCATCACTGATGTACTGTGGATCATCACTGATGTACTGTGGATCATCACTGGTGTACTGTGGACCATCCCTGATGTACTGTGGATCATCACTGATGTACTATAGTTCATCACTGATGTACTATGGGCCATCACTGGTGTACTATGGATCATCACTGGTGTACTATGGATCATCACTGATGTACTATGGACCATCCCTGATGTACTGTGGATCATCACTGGTGTACTATGGGCCATCACTGGTGTACTATGGATCATCACTGATGTACTATGGACCATCACTGATGTACTATGGACCATCCCTGATGTACTGTGGATCATCACTGATGTACTGTGGATCATCACTGATGTACTATGGATCATCACTGATGTACTATGGGCCATCACTGGTGTACTATGGGCCATCACTGGTGTACTATGGATCATCACTGGTGTACTATGGACCATCACTGATGTACTATGGACCATCACTGATGTACTATGGATCATCACTGATATACTGTGGACCATCCCTGATGTACTGTGGATCATCACTGATGTACGGTGGATCATCACTGAAGTATTGTGGATCATCACTGATGTACTGTGGATCATCACTGATGTACTGTGTATCATAACTGATGTATTGTGGATCATCACTGATGTACTATAGATCATCACTGATGTACTATGGACCATCACTGATGTACTATAGATCATCACTGATGTACTATGGACCATCACTGGTGTACTATGGATCATCACTGGTGTACTGTGGATCATCACTGGTGTACTATGGACCATCCCTGATGTACTGTGGATCATCACTGATGTACTGTGGATCATCACTGATGTACTATAGTTCATCACTGATGTACTATGGGCCATCACTGCTGTACTATGGATCATCACTGGTGTACTATGGATCATCACTGATGTACTATGGACCATCCCTGATGTACTATGGACCATCACTGGTGTACTATGGATCATCACTGGTGTACTGTGGATCATCACTGGTGTACTATAGACCATCCCTGATGTACTGTGGATCATCACTGATGTACTGTGGATCATCACTGATGTACTATAGTTCATCACTGATGTACTATGGGCCATCACTGGTGTACTATGGATCATCACTGGTGTACTATGGATCATCACTGATGTACTATGGACCATCCCTGATGTACTGTGGATCATCACTGATGTACTATGGATCATCACTGATGTACTGTGGATCATCACTGATGTACTATAGTTCATCACTGATGTACTATGGGCCATCACTGGTGTACTATGGATCATCACTGGTGTACTATGGATCATCACTGATGTACTATGGACCATCCCTGATGTACTGTGGATCATCACTGATGTACTATAGTTCATCACTGATGTACTATGGGCCATCACTGGTGTACTATGGATCATCACTGGTGTACTATGGATCATCACTGATGTACTATGGACCATCCCTGATGTACTGTGGATCATCACTGATGTACTGTGGATCATCACTGATGTACTATGGATCATCACTGATGTACTATGGGCCATCACTGGTGTACTATGGGCCATCACTGGTGTACTATGGATCATCACTGGTGTACTATGGATCATCACTGGTGTACTATGGACCATCACTGATGTACTATGGACCATCACTGATGTACTATGGATCATCACTGATATACTGTGGACCATCCCTGATGTACTGTGGATCATCACTGATGTACTGTGGATCATCACTGAAGTATTGTGGATCATCACTGATGTACTGTGGATCATCACTGATGTACTGTGTATCATAACTGATGTACTGTGGATCATCACTGATGTACTATAGATCATCACTGATGTACTATAGATCATCACTGATGTACTATGGACCATCACTGATGTACTATAGATCATCACTGATGTACTATGGACCATCACTGGTGTACTATGGATCATCACTGGTGTACTGTGGATCATCACTGGTGTACTATGGACCATCCCTGATGTACTGTGGATCATCACTGATGTACTGTGGATCATCACTGATGTACTATAGTTCATCACTGATGTACTATGGGCCATCACTGGTGTACTATGGATCATCACTGGTGTACTATGGATCATCACTGATGTACTATGGACCATCCCTGATGTACTGTGGATCATCACTGATGTACTATGGGCCATCACTGGTGTACTATGGATCATCACTGGTGTAATATGAACCATCACTGATGTACTATGGACCATCACTGATGTACTGTGGACCATCCCTGATGTACTGTGGATCATCACTGAAGTATTGTGGATCATCACTGATGTACTGTGGATCATCACTGATGTACTGTGGATCATCACTGATGTACTGTGGATCATCACTGGTGTACTGTGGACCATCCCTGATGTACTGTGGATCATCACTGATGTACTATAGTTCATCACTGATGTACTATGGGCCATCACTGGTGTACTATGGATCATCACTGGTGTACTATGGATCATCACTGATGTACTATGGACCATCCCTGATGTACTGTGGGTCATCACTGATGTACTGTGGATCATCACTGATGTACTATGGATCATCACTGATGTACTATGGGCCATCACTGGTGTACTATGGATCATCACTGATGTACTATGGATCATCACTGATGTACTATGGACCATCACTGATGTACTATGGGCCATCACTGGTGTACTATGGATCATCACATATGTACTGTGGACCATCCCTGATGTACTGTGGACCATCACTGATGTACTGTGGATCATCACTGATGTACTATGGATCATCACTGATGTACTATAGATCATCACTGATGTACTATAGATCATCACTGATGTACTATGGACCATCACTGATGTACTATAGATCATCACTGATGTACTATGGACCATCACTGGTGTACTATGGATCATCACTGGTGTACTATGGATCATCACTGGTGTACTATGGATCATCACTGATGTACTATGGACCATCCCTGATGTACTGTGGATCATCACTGATGTACTGTGGATCATCACTGATGTACTATGGATCATCACTGATGTACTGTGGATCATCACTGATGTACTATAGTTCATCACTGATGTACTATGGGCCATCACTGGTGTACTATGGATCATCACTGGTGTACTATGGATCATCACTGATGTACTATGGACCATCCCTGATGTACTTTGGATCATCACTGATGTACTATGGATCATCACTGATGTACTATGGATCATGACTGGTTTACTATGGATCATCACTGATGTACTGTGGACCATCCCTGATGTCCTGTGGATCATCACTGATGTACTGTGGATCATCACTGATGTACTGTGGATCATCACTGATGTACTGTGGATCATCATTGATGTACTGAGGATCATCACTGATGTACTATGGATCATCACTGATGTACCGTGGATCATCACTGATGTACTGTGGATCATCACTGATGTACTGTGGATCATCACTGATGTACTATAGATCATCACTGATGTACTATGGGCCATCACTGGTGTACTATGGATCATCACTGATGTATTATGGATCATCACTGATGTACTATGAGCCATCACTGATGTACTATGGATCATCACTGGTGTACTACGGATCATCACTGATGTACTATGGATCATCACTGATGTACTATGAGCCATCACTGATGTACTATGGATCATCACTGGTGTACAATGGATCATCACTGATGTACTATGGATCATCACTGATGTACTATGAGGCATCACTGATGTACTATGGGCCATCCCTGGTGTACTATGGATCATCACTGATGTACTGTGGATCATCACTGATGTACTATGGACCATCACTGATGTACTATGGGCCATCACTGGTGTACTATGGATCATCACATATGTACTGTGGACCATCCCTGATGTACTGTGGACCATCACTGATGTACTGTGGATCATCACTGATGTACTATGGATCATCACTGATGTACTATAGATCATCACTGATGTACTATAGATCATCACTGATGTACTATGGACCATCACTGATGTACTATAGATCATCACTGATGTACTATGGACCATCACTGGTGTACTATGGATCATCACTGGTGTACTATGGATCATCACTGGTGTACTATGGATCATCACTGATGTACTATGGACCATCCCTGATGTACTGTGGATCATCACTGATGTACTGTGGATCATCACTGATGTACTATGGATCATCACTGATGTACTGTGGATCATCACTGATGTACTATAGTTCATCACTGATGTACTATGGGCCATCACTGGTGTACTATGGATCATCACTGGTGTACTATGGATCATCACTGATGTACTATGGACCATCCCTGATGTACTTTGGATCATCACTGATGTACTATGGATCATCACTGATGTACTATGGATCATGACTGGTTTACTATGGATCATCACTGATGTACTGTGGACCATCCCTGATGTCCTGTGGATCATCACTGATGTACTGTGGATCATCACTGATGTACTGTGGATCATCACTGATGTACTGTGGATCATCATTGATGTACTGAGGATCATCACTGATGTACTATGGATCATCACTGATGTACCGTGGATCATCACTGATGTACTGTGGATCATCACTGATGTACTATAGATCATCACTGATGTACTGTGGATCATCACTGATGTACTATGGGCCATCACTGGTGTACTATGGGCCATCACTGGTGTACTATGGATCATCACTGGATTACTATGGATCATCCCTGGTGTACTATGGACCATCACTGATGTGCTTTGGGCCATCACTGGTGTACTATGGATCATCACTAATGTACTGTGGACCATCCCTGATGTACTGTGGATCATCACTGATGTACTATGGATCATCACTGATGTACTTTGGACCATCACTGGTGTACTATGGACCATCACTGGTGTACTATGGATCATCACTGATGTACTGTGGATCATCACTGATGTACTGTGGATCATCACTGATGTACTGTGGGCCATCACTGATGTACTATGGATCATCACTGATATACTGTGGACCATCCCTGATGTATTGTGGATCATCACTGATGTACTGTGGATCATCACTGATGTACTATAGATCATCACTGAAGTACTATGGGCCATCACTGGTGTACTATGGATCATCACTGGTGTACTATGGGCCATCACTGGTGTACTATGGATCATCACTGATGTACTATGGATCATCACTGATGTAATATGGATCATGGCTGGTTTACTATGGATCATCACTGATGTACTGTGGACCATCCCTGATGTCCTGTGGATCATCACTGATGTACTGTGGATCATCACTGATGTACTGTGGATCATCACTGATGTACTGTGGATCATCATTGATGTACTGAGGATCATCACTGATGTACTATGGATCATCACTGATGTACCGTGGATCATCACTGATGTACTGTGGATCATCACTGATGTACTGTGGATCATCACTGATGTACTATAGATCATCACTGAAGTACTATGGGCCATCACTGGTGTACTATGGATCATCACTGATGTATTATGGATCATCACTGATGTACTATGAGCCATCACTGATGTACTATGGATCATCACTGGTGTACTATGGATCATCACTGATGTACTATGGATCATCACTGATGTACTATGAGCCATCACTGATGTACTATGGATCATCACTGGTGTACTATGGATCATCACTGATGTACTATGTATCATCACTGATGTACTATGAGCCATCACTGATGTACTATGGGCCATCCCTGGTGTACTATGGATCATCACTGATGTACTGTGGATCATCACTGATGTACTATGGGACATCACTGGTATACAATGGGCCATCTCTGGTGTACTATGGATCATCACTGGTGTACTATGGGCCATCACTGGTGAACTATGGATCATCACTGGTGTACTATGGACCATCACTGATTTACTATGGACCATCACTGATGTACTGTGGATCATCACTGATGTACTGTGGGTCATCCCTGGTGTACTATGGATCATCACTGGTGTAATATGGACCATCACTGATGTACTATGGGCCATCACTGATGTACTATGGATCATCACTGATGTACTGTGGACCATCCCTGATGTACTGTGGATCATCACTGATGTACTATGGACCATCCCTGATGTACTATGGACCATCCCTGATGTACTGTGAATCATCACTGGTGTACTGTGGATCATCACTGATGTACTATAGATCATCACTGATGTACTGTGGATCATCACTCATGTACTATGGGCCATCACTGGTGTACTATGGGCCATCACTGGTGTACTATGGATCATCACTGATGTACTATGGATCATGACTGGTGTACTATGGATCATCACTGATGTACTGTGGACCATCCCTGATGTACTGTGGATCATCACTGATGTACTGTGGATCATCACTGATGTACTGTGGATCATCACTGATGTACTATGGATCATCCCTGATGTACTATGGACCATCCCTGAAGTACTGTGGATCATCACTGATGTACTATAGATCAACACTGATGTACTATGGGCCATCACTGGTGTACTATGGGCCATCACTGGAGTACTATGGATCATCACTGGTGTACTATGGACCATCACTAATTTACTATGGACCATCACTGATGTACTATAGTTCATCACTGATGTACTATGGGCCATCACTGGTGTACTATGGATCATCACTGGTGTACAATGGATCATCACTGATGTACTATAGATCATCACTGATGTACTATAGCTCATCACTGATGTACTATGGACCATCACTGATGTACTATAGATCATCACTGATGTACTATGGACCATCACTGGTGTACTATGGATCATCACTGGTGTACTGTGGATCATCGCTGGTGTACTATGGACCATCCCTGATGTACTGTGTATCATCACTGATGTACTGTGGATAATCACTGATGTACTATAGTTCATCACTGATGTACTATGGGCCATCACTGGTGTACTATGGATCATCACTGGTGTACTATGGATCATCACTGATGTACTATGGACCATCCCTGATGTACTGTGGATCATCAGTGATGTACTGTGGATCATCACTGATGTACTATGGATCATCACTGATGTACTGTGGATCATCACTGATGTACTATAGTTCATCACTGATGTACTATGGGCCATCACTGGTGTACTATGGATCATCACTGGTGTACTACGGATCATCACTGATGTACTATGGACCATCCCTGATGTACTGTGGATCATCACTGGTGTACTATGGGCCATCACTGGTGTACTATGGATCATCACTGATGTACTATGGACCATCACTGATGTACTATGGACCATCCCTGATGTACTGTGGATCATCACTGATGTACTGTGGATCATCACTGATGTACTATGGATCATCACTGATGTACTATGGGCCATCACTGGTGTACTATGGGCCATCACTGGTGTACTATGGATCATCACTGGTGTACTATGGACCATCACTGATGTACTATGGACCATCACTGATGTACTATGGATCATCACTGATATACTGTGGACCATCCCTGATGTACTGTGGATCATCACTGATGTACGGTGGATCATCACTGAAGTATTGTGGATCATCACTGATGTACTGTGGATCATCACTGATGTACTGTGTATCATAACTGATGTATTGTGGATCATCACTGATGTACTATAGATCATCACTGATGTACTATGGACCATCACTGATGTACTATAGATCATCACTGATGTACTATGGACCATCACTGGTGTACTATGGATCATCACTGGTGTACTGTGGATCATCACTGGTGTACTATGGACCATCCCTGATGTACTGTGGATCATCACTGATGTACTGTGGATCATCACTGATGTACTATAGTTCATCACTGATGTACTATGGGCCATCACTGCTGTACTATGGATCATCACTGGTGTACTATGGATCATCACTGATGTACTATGGACCATCCCTGATGTACTATGGACCATCACTGGTGTACTATGGATCATCACTGGTGTACTGTGGATCATCACTGGTGTACTATAGACCATCCCTGATGTACTGTGGATCATCACTGATGTACTGTGGATCATCACTGATGTACTATAGTTCATCACTGATGTACTATGGGCCATCACTGGTGTACTATGGATCATCACTGGTGTACTATGGATCATCACTGATGTACTATGGACCATCCCTGATGTACTGTGGATCATCACTGATGTACTATGGATCATCACTGATGTACTGTGGATCATCACTGATGTACTATAGTTCATCACTGATGTACTATGGGCCATCACTGGTGTACTATGGATCATCACTGGTGTACTATGGATCATCACTGATGTACTATGGACCATCCCTGATGTACTGTGGATCATCACTGATGTACTATAGTTCATCACTGATGTACTATGGGCCATCACTGGTGTACTATGGATCATCACTGGTGTACTATGGATCATCACTGATGTACTATGGACCATCCCTGATGTACTGTGGATCATCACTGATGTACTGTGGATCATCACTGATGTACTATGGATCATCACTGATGTACTATGGGCCATCACTGGTGTACTATGGGCCATCACTGGTGTACTATGGATCATCACTGGTGTACTATGGATCATCACTGGTGTACTATGGACCATCACTGATGTACTATGGACCATCACTGATGTACTATGGATCATCACTGATATACTGTGGACCATCCCTGATGTACTGTGGATCATCACTGATGTACTGTGGATCATCACTGAAGTATTGTGGATCATCACTGATGTACTGTGGATCATCACTGATGTACTGTGTATCATAACTGATGTACTGTGGATCATCACTGATGTACTATAGATCATCACTGATGTACTATAGATCATCACTGATGTACTATGGACCATCACTGATGTACTATAGATCATCACTGATGTACTATGGACCATCACTGGTGTACTATGGATCATCACTGGTGTACTGTGGATCATCACTGGTGTACTATGGACCATCCCTGATGTACTGTGGATCATCACTGATGTACTGTGGATCATCACTGATGTACTATAGTTCATCACTGATGTACTATGGGCCATCACTGGTGTACTATGGATCATCACTGGTGTACTATGGATCATCAGTGATGTACTATGGACCATCCCTGATGTACTGTGGATCATCACTGATGTACTATGGATCATCACTGATGTACTGTGCATCATCACTGATGTACTATAGTTCATCACTGATGTACTATGGGCCATCACTGGTGTACTATGGATCATCACTGGTGTACTATGGATCATGACTGATGTACTATGGACCATCCCTGATGTACTGTGGATCATCTCTGATGTACTATAGTTCATCACTGATGTACTATGGGCCATCACTGGTGTACTATGGATCATCACTGGTGTACTATGGATCATCACTGATGTACTATGGACCATCCCTGATGTACTGTGGATCATCACTGATGTACTGTGGATCATCACTGATGTACTATGGATCATCACTGATGTACTATGGGCCATCACTGGTGTACTATGGATCATCACTGGTGTAATATGAACCATCACTGATGTACTATGGACCATCACTGATGTACTGTGGACCATCCCTGATGTACTGTGGATCATCACTGAAGTATTGTGGATCATCACTGATGTACTGTGGATCATCACTGATGTACTGTGGATCATCACTGATGTACTGTGGATCATCACTGGTGTACTGTGGACCATCCCTGATGTACTGTGGATCATCACTGATGTACTATAGTTCATCACTGATGTACTATGGGCCATCACTGGTGTACTATGGATCATCACTGGTGTACTATGGATCATCACTGATGTACTATGGACCATCCCTGATGTACTGTGGATCATCACTGATGTACTGTGGATCATCACTGATGTACTATGGATCATCACTGATGTACTATGGGCCATCACTGGTGTACTATGGATCATCACTGATGTACTATGGATCATCACTGATGTACTATGGACCATCACTGATGTACTATGGGCCATCACTGGTGTACTATGGATCATCACATATGTACTGTGGACCATCCCTGATGTACTGTGGACCATCACTGATGTACTGTGGATCATCACTGATGTACTATGGATCATCACTGATGTACTATAGATCATCACTGATGTACTATAGATCATCACTGATGTACTATGGACCATCACTGATGTACTATAGATCATCACTGATGTACTATGGACCATCACTGGTGTACTATGGATCATCACTGGTGTACTATGGATCATCACTGGTGTACTATGGATCATCACTGATGTACTATGGACCATCCCTGATGTACTGTGGATCATCACTGATGTACTGTGGATCATCACTGATGTACTATGGATCATCACTGATGTACTGTGGATCATCACTGATGTACTATAGTTCATCACTGATGTACTATGGGCCATCACTGGTGTACTATGGATCATCACTGGTGTACTATGGATCATCACTGATGTACTATGGACCATCCCTGATGTACTTTGGATCATCACTGATGTACTATGGATCATCACTGATGTACTATGGATCATGACTGGTTTACTATGGATCATCACTGATGTACTGTGGACCATCCCTGATGTCCTGTGGATCATCACTGATGTACTGTGGATCATCACTGATGTACTGTGGATCATCACTGATGTACTGTGGATCATCATTGATGTACTGAGGATCATCACTGATGTACTATGGATCATCACTGATGTACCGTGGATCATCACTGATGTACTGTGGATCATCACTGATGTACTGTGGATCATCACTGATGTACTATAGATCATCACTGAAGTATTATGGGCCATCACTGGTGTACTATGGATCATCACTGATGTATTATGGATCATCACTGATGTACTATGAGCCATCACTGATGTACTATGGATCATCACTGGTGTACTACGGATCATCACTGATGTACTATGGATCATCACTGATGTACTATGAGCCATCACTGATGTACTATGGATCATCAATGGTGTACAATGGATCATCACTGATGTACTATGGATCATCACTGATGTACTATGAGGCATCACTGATGTACTATGGGCCATCCCTGGTGTACTATGGATCATCACTGATGTACTGTGGATCATCACTGATGTACTATGGACCATCACTGATGTACTATGGGCCATCACTGGTGTACTATGGATCATCACATATGTACTGTGGACCATCCCTGATGTACTGTGGACCATCACTGATGTACTGTGGATCATCACTGATGTACTATGGATCATCACTGATGTACTATAGATCATCACTGATGTACTATAGATCATCACTGATGTACTATGGACCATCACTGATGTACTATAGATCATCACTGATGTACTATGGACCATCACTGGTGTACTATGGATCATCACTGGTGTACTATGGATCATCACTGGTGTACTATGGATCATCACTGATGTACTATGGACCATCCCTGATGTACTGTGGATCATCACTGATGTACTGTGGATCATCACTGATGTACTATGGATCATCACTGATGTACTGTGGATCATCACTGATGTACTATAGTTCATCACTGATGTACTATGGACCATCACTGGTGTACTATGGATCATCACTGGTGTACTATGGATCATCACTGATGTACTATGGACCATCCCTGATGTACTTTGGATCATCACTGATGTACTATGGATCATCACTGATGTACTATGGATCATGACTGGTTTACTATGGATCATCACTGATGTACTGTGGACCATCCCTGATGTCCTGTGGATCATCACTGATGTACTGTGGATCATCACTGATGTACTGTGGATCATCATTGATGTACTGAGGATCATCACTGATGTACTATGGATCATCACTGATGTACCGTGGATCATCACTGATGTACTGTGGATCATCACTGATGTACTGTGGATCATCACTGATGTACTATAGATCATCACTGAAGTACTATGGACCATCACTGGTGTACTATGGATCATCACTGATGTATTATGGATCATCACTGATGTACTATGAGCCATCACTGATGTACTATGGATCATCACTGGTGTACTATGGATCATCACTGATGTACTATGGATCATCACTGATGTACTATGAGCCATCACTGATGTACTATGGATCATCACTGGTGTACAATGGATCATCACTGATGTACTATGGATCATCACTGATGTACTATGAGGCATCACTGATGTACTATGGGCCATCCCTGGTGTACTATGGATCATCACTGATGTACTGTGGATCATCACTGATGTACTATGGGACATCACTGGTATACTATGGGCCATCTCTGGTGTACTATGGATCATCACTGGTGTACTATGGGCCATCACTGGTGAACTATGGATCATCACTGGTGTACTATGGACCATCACTGATTTACTATGGACCATCACTGATGTACTGTGGATCATCACTGATGTACTGTGGGTCATCCCTGGTGTACTATGGATCATCACTGGTGTACTATGGACCATCACTGATGTACTATGGGCCATCACTGATGTACTATGGATCATCACTGATGTACTGTGGACCATCCCTGATGTACTGTGGATCATCACTGATGTACTATGGACCATCCCTGATGTACTATGGACCATCCCTGATGTACTGTGAATCATCACTGGTGTACTGTGGATCATCACTGATGTACTATAGATCATCACTGATGTACTATGGGCCATCACTGGTGTACTATGGGCCATCACTGGTGTACTATGGATCATCACTGATGTACTGTGGATCATCCCTGATGTACTGTGGGCCATCACTGATGTACTATGGATCATCACTGATGTACTATGGATCATGACTGGTGTACTATGGATCATCACTGATGTACTTTGGACCATCCCTGATGTACTGTGGATCATCACTGATGTACTGTGGATCATCACTGATGTACTATGGATCATGACTGGTGTACTATGGATCATCACTGATGTATTTTGGACCATCCCTGATGTACTGTGGATCATCACTGGTGTACTATGGATCATCACTGGTGTACTATGGATCATCACTGATGTACTATGGACCATCCCTGATGTACTATGGATCATCACTGATGTACTATGGATCATCACTGATGTACTATGGATCATGACTGGTTTACTATGGATCATCACTGATGTACTGTGGACCATCCCTGATGTCCTGTGGATCATCACTGATGTACTGTGGATCATCACTGATGTACTGTGGATCATCACTGATGTACTGTGGATCATCATTGATGTACTGAGGATCATCACTGATGTACTATGGATCATCACTGATGTACCATGGATCATCACTGATGTACCGTGGATCATCACTGATGTACTGTGGATCATCACTGATGTACTGTGGATCATCACTGATGTACTATAGATCATCACTGATGTACTATGAGCCATCACTGATGTACTATGGATCATCACGGGTGTACTATGGATCATCACTGATGTACTATGGATCATCACTGATGTACTATGAGCCATCACTGATTTACTATGGATCATCACTGGTGTACAATGGATCATCACTGATGTACTATGGATCATCACTGATGTACTATGAGCCATCACTGATGTACTATGGGCCATCCCTGGTGTACTATGGATCATCACTGATGTACTGTGGATCATCACTGATGTACTATGGGACATCACTGGTATACTATGGGCCATCTCTGGTGTACTATGGATCATCACTGGTGTACTATGGGCCATCACTGGTGAACTATGGATCATCACTGGTGTACTATGGACCATCACTGATTTACTATGGACCATCACTGATGTACTGTGGATCATCACTGATGTACTGTGGGTCATCCCTGGTGTACTATGGATCATCACTGGTGTAATATGGACCATCACTGATGTACTATGGGCCATCACTGATGTACTATGGATCATCACTGATGTACTGTGGACCATCCCTGATGTACTGTGGATCATCACTGATGTACTATGGACCATCCCTGATGTACTATGGACCATCCCTGATGTGCTGTGAATCATCACTGGTGTACTGTGGATCATCACTGATGTACTATAGATCATCACTGATGTACTGTGGATCATCACTGATGTACTATGGGCCATCACTGGTGTACTATGGGCCATCACTGGTGTACTATGGATCATCACTGATGTACTGTGGATCATCCCTGATGTACTGTGGGCCATCACTGATGTACTATGGATCATCACTGATGTACTATGGATCATGACTGGTGTACTATGGATCATCACTGATGTACTTTGGACCATCCCTGATGTACTGTGGATCATCACTGATGTACTGTGGATCATCACTGATGTACTGTGGATCATCACTGATGTACTATGGATCATCCCTGATGTACTATGGACCATCCCTGATGTACTGTGGATCATCACTGATGTACTATAGATCAACACTGATGTAGTATGGGCCATCACTGGTGTACTATGGGCCATCACTGGAGTACTATGGATCATCACTGGTGTACTATGGACCATCACTAATTTACTATGGACCATCACTGATGTACTATAGTTCATCACTGATGTACTATGGGCCATCACTGGTGTACTATGGATCATCACTGGTGCACTATGGATCATCACTGATGTACTATAGATCATCACTGATGTACTATAGCTCATCACTGATGTACTATGGACCATCACTGATGTACTATAGATCATCACTGATGTACTATGGACCATCACTGGTGTACTATGGATCATCACTGGTGTACTGTGAATCATCACTGGTGTACTATGGACCATCCCTGATGTACTGTGTATCATCACTGATGTACTGTGGATCATCACTGATGTAATGTAGTTCATCACTGATGTACTATGGGCCATCACTGGTGTACTATGGATCATCACTGGTGTACTATGGATCATCACTGATGTACTATGGACCATCCCTGATGTACTGTGGATCATCAGTGATGTACTGTGGATCATCACTGATGTACTATGGATCATCACTGATGTACTGTGGATCATCACTGATGTACTATAGTTCATCACTGATGTACTATGGGCCATCACTGGTGTACTATGGATCATCACTGGTGTACTATGGATCATCACTGATGTACTATGGACCATCCCTGATGTTCTGTGGATCATCACTGATGTACTATGGGCCATCACTGGTGTACTATGGATCATCACTGATGTAATATGGACCATCACTGATGTACTATGGACCATCCCTGATGTACTGTGGATCATCACTGATGTACTGTGGATCATCACTGATGTACTATAGTTCATCACTGATGTACTATGGGCCATCACTGCTCACTATGGATCATCACTGGTGTACTATGGATCATCACTGATGTACTATGGACCATCCCTGATGTACTATGGACCATCACTGGTGTACTGTGGATCATCACTGGTGTACTATGGACCATCCCTGATGTACTGTGGATCATCACTGATGTACTGTGGATCATCACTGATGTACTATAGTTCATCACTGATGTACTATGGGCCATCACTGGTGTACTATGGATCATCACTGGTGTACTATGGATCATCACTGATGTACTATGGACCATCCCTGATGTACTGTGGATCATCACTGATGTACTGTGGATCATCACTGATGTACTATGGATCATCACTGATGTACTGTGGATCATCACTGATGTACTATAGTTCATCACTGATGTACTATGGGCCATCACTGGTGTACTATGGATCATCACTGGTGTACTATGGATCATCACTGATGTACTATGGACCATCCCTGATGTACTGTGGATCATCACTGATGTACTATAGTTCATCACTGATGTACTATGGGCCATCACTGGTGTACTATGGATCATCACTGGTGTACTATGGATAATCACTGATGTACTATGGACCATCCCTGATGTACTGTGGATCATCACTGGTGTACTATGGATCATCACTGGTGTACTGTGGATCATCACTGGTGTACTATGGACCATCCCTGATGTACTGTTGATCATCACTGATGTACTGTGGATCATCACTGATGTACTATAGTTCATCACTGATGTACTATGGGCCATCACTGGTGTACTATGGATCATCACTGGTGTACTATGGATCATCACTGATGTACTATAGACCATCCCTGATGTACTGTGGATCTTCACTGATGTACTGTGGATCATCACTGATGTACTATGGATCATCACTGATGTACTGTGGATCATCACTGATGTACTATGGGCCATCACTGGTGTACTATGGGCCATCACTGGTGTACTATGGATCATCACTGATCTACTATGGATCATCACTGATGTACTATGGACCATCACTGATGTACTATGGGCCATCACTGGTGTACTATGGATCATCACCGATGTACTGTGGACCATCCCTGATGTACTGTGGACTATCACTGATGTACTGTGGATCATCACTGATGTACTATGGATCATCACTGATGTACTATAGATCATCACTGATGTACTATAGATCATCACTGATGTACTATGGACCATCACTGATGTACTATAGATCATCACTGATGTACTATGGACCATCACTGGTTTACTATGGATCATCACTGATGTACTGTGGATCATCACTGGTGTACTATGGACCATCCCTGATGTACTGTGGATCATCACTGATGTACTGTGGATCATCACTGATGTACTATAGTTCATCACTGATGTACTATGGACCATCACTGGTGTACTATGGATCATCACTGGTGTACTATGGATCATCACTGATGTACTATGGACCATCCCTGATGTACTGTGGATCATCACTGATGTACTGTGGATCATCACTGGTGTACTGTGGATCATCACTGGTGTACTATGGACCATCCCTGATGTACTGTGGATCATCACTGATGTACTGTGGATCATCACTGATGTACTATAGTTCATCACTGATGTACTATGGGCCATCACTGGTGTACTATGGATCATCACTGGTGTACTATGGATCATCACTGATGTACTATAGACCATCCCTGATGTACTGTGGATCTTCACTGATGTACTGTGGATCATCACTGATGTACTGTGGATCATCACTGATGTACTATAGTTCATCACTGATGTACTATAGATCATCACTGATGTACTATAGATCATCACTGATGTACTATAGCTCATCACTGATATACTATGGACCATCACTGATGTACTATAGATCATCACTGATGTACTATGGACCATCACTGATGTACTATAGATCATCACTGATGTACTATGGACCATCACTGGTGTACTATGGATCATCACTGGTGTACTATGGATCATCACTGATGTGCTATAGACCATCCCTGATGTACTGTGGATCTTCACTGATGTACTGTGGATCATCACTGATGTACTATGGATCATCACTGATGTACTGTGGATCATCACTGATGTACTATGGGCCATCACTGGTGTACTATGGGCCATCACTGGTGTACTATGGATCATCACTGATCTACTATGGATCATCACTGATGTACTATGGACCATCACTGATGTACTATGGGCCATCACTGGTGTACTATGGATCATCACCGATGTACTGTGGACCATCCCTGATGTACTGTGGACTATCACTGATGTACTGTGGATCATCACTGATGTACTATGGATCATCACTGATGTACTATAGATCATCACTGATGTACTATAGATCATCACTGATGTACTATGGACCATCACTGATGTACTATAGATCATCACTGATGTACTATGGACCATCACTGGTGTACTATGGATCATCACTGATGTACTGTGGATCATCACTGGTGTACTATGGACCATCCCTGATGTACTGTGGATCATCACTGATGTACTGTGGATCATCACTGATGTACTATAGTTCATCACTGATGTACTATGGACCATCACTGGTGTACTATGGATCATCACTGGTGTACTATGGATCATCACTGATGTACTATGGACCATCCCTGATGTACTGTGGATCATCACTGATGTACTGTGGATCATCACTGGTGTACTGTGGATCATCACTGGTGTACTATGGACCATCCCTGATGTACTGTGGATCATCACTGATGTACTGTGGATCATCACTGATGTACTATAGTTCATCACTGATGTACTATGGGCCATCACTGGTGTACTATGGATCATCACTGGTGTACTATGGATCATCACTGATGTACTATAGACCATCCCTGATGTACTGTGGATCTTCACTGATGTACTGTGGATCATCACTGATGTACTGTGGATCATCACTGATGTACTATAGTTCATCACTGATGTACTATAGATCATCACTGATGTACTATAGATCATCACTGATGTACTATAGCTCATCACTGATATACTATGGACCATCACTGATGTACTATAGATCATCACTGATGTACTATGGACCATCACTGATGTACTATAGATCATCACTGATGTACTATGGACCATCACTGGTGTACTATGGATCATCACTGGTGTACTGTGGATCATCACTGGTGTACTATGGACCATCCCTGATGTACTGTGGATCATCAGTGATGTACTGTGGATCATCACTGATGTACTATAGTTCATCACTGATGTACTATGGACTATCACTGGTGTACTATGGATCATCACTGGTGTACTATGGATCATCACTGATGTACTATGGACCATCCCTGATGTACTGTGGATCATCACTGATGTACTGTGGATCATCCCTGATGTACTGTGGATCATCACTGATGTACTGTGGATCATCACTGTTGTACTATAGTTCATCACTGATGTACTATAGTTCATCACTGGTGTACTATGGATCATCACTGGTGTACTATGGATCATCACTGATGTACTATGGACCATCCCTGATGTACTGTGGATCATCACTGATGTACTGTGGATCATCACTGATGTACTGTGTATCATCACTGATGTACTATGGATCATCACTGATGTACTGTGGATCATCACTGATGTACTATAGTTCATCACTGATGTACTATAGATCATCACTGATGTATTATAGATCATCACTGATGTACTATAGCTCATCACTGATATACTATGGACCATCACTGATGTACTATAGATCATCACTGATGTACTATGGACCATCACTGGTGTACTATGGATCATCACTGGTGTACTGTGGATCATCACTGGTGTACTATGGACCATCCCTGATGTACTGTGGATCATCACTGATGTACTGTGGATCATCACTGATGTACTGTGGATCATCACTGATGTACTATAGTTCATCACTGATGTACTATGGGCCATCACTGGTGTACTATGGATCATCACTGGTGTACTATGGATCATCACTGATGTACTATGGACCATCCCTGATGTACTGTGGATCATCACTGATGTACTATGGATCATCACTGATGTACTATGGGCCATCACTGGTGTACTATGGATCATCACTGGTGTACTATGGATCATCACTGATGTACTATGGACCATCCCTGATGTACTGTGGATCATCACTGATGTACTGTGGATCATCACTGATGTACTATGGATCATCACTGATGTACTATGGGCCATCACTGGTGTACTATGGGCCATCACTGGTGTACTATGGATCATCACTGGTGTACTATGGACCATCACTGATGTACTATGGACCATCACTGATGTACTATGGATCATCACTGATATACTGTGGACCATCCCTGATGTACTGTGGATCATCACTGATGTACTGTGGATCATCACTGAAGTATTGTGGATCATCACTGATGTACTGTGGATCATCACTGATGTACTGTGTATCATAACTGATGTACTGTGGATCATCACTGATGTACTATAGATCATCACTGATGTACTATAGATCATCACTGATGTACTATGGACCATCACTGGTGTACTATGGATCATCACTGGTGTACTATGGACCATCCCTGATGTACTGTGGATCATCACTGATGTACTGTGGATCATCACTGATGTACTATAGTTCATCACTGATGTACTATGGGCCATCACTGGTGTACTATGGATCATCACTGGTGTACTAAGGATCATCACTGATGTACTATGGACCATCCCTGATGTACTGTGGATCATCACTGATGTACTATGGATCATCACTGATGTACTGTGGATCATAACTGATGTACTATAGTTCATCACTGATGTACTATGGGCCATCACTGGTGTACTATGGATCATCACTGGTGTACTATGGATCATGACTGATGTACTATGGACCATCCCTGATGTACTGTGGATCATCTCTGATGTACTATAGTTCATCACTGATGTACTATGGGCCATCACTGGTGTACTATGGATCATCACTGGTGTACTATGGATCATCACTGATGTACTATGGACCATCCCTGATGTACTGTGGATCATCACTGATGTACTGTGGATCATCACTGGTGTACTGTGGATCATCACTGGTGTACTATGGACCATCCCTGATGTACTGTGGATCATCACTGATGTACTGTGGATCATCACTGATGTACTATAGTTCATCACTGATGTACTATGGGCCATCACTGGTGTACTATGGATCATCACTGGTGTACTATGGATCATCACTGATGTACTATAGACCATCCCTGATGTACTGTGGATCTTCACTGATGTACTGTGGATCATCACTGATGTACTGTGGATCATCACTGATGTACTATAGTTCATCACTGATGTACTATAGATCATCACTGATGTACTATAGATCATCACTGATGTACTATAGCTCATCACTGATATACTATGGACCATCACTGATGTACTATAGATCATCACTGATGTACTATGGACCATCACTGATGTACTATAGATCATCACTGATGTACTATGGACCATCACTGGTGTACTATGGATCATCACTGGTGTACTGTGGATCATCACTGGTGTACTATGGACCATCCCTGATGTACTGTGGATCATCAGTGATGTACTGTGGATCATCACTGATGTACTATAGTTCATCACTGATGTACTATGGACCATCACTGGTGTACTATGGATCATCACTGGTGTACTATGGATCATCACTGATGTACTATGGACCATCCCTGATGTACTGTGGATCATCACTGATGTACTGTGGATCATCCCTGATGTACTGTGGATCATCACTGATGTACTGTGGATCATCACTGTTGTACTATAGTTCATCGCTGATGTACTATAGTTCATCACTGGTGTACTATGGATCATCACTGGTGTACTATGGATCATCACTGATGTACTATGGACCATCCCTGATGTACTGTGGATCATCACTGATGTACTGTGGATCATCACTGATGTACTGTGTATCATCACTGATGTACTATGGATCATCACTGATGTACTGTGGATCATCACTGATGTACTATAGTTCATCACTGATGTACTATAGATCATCACTGATGTACTATAGATCATCACTGATGTACTATAGCTCATCACTGATATACTATGGACCATCACTGATGTACTATAGATCATCACTGATGTACTATGGACCATCACTGGTGTACTATGGATCATCACTGGTGTACTGTGGATCATCACTGGTGTACTATGGACCATCCCTGATGTACTGTGGATCATCACTGATGTACTGTGGATCATCACTGATGTACTATAGTTCATCACTGATGTACTATGGGCCATCACTGGTGTACTATGGATCATCACTGGTGTACTATGGATCATCACTGATGTACTATGGACCATCCCTGATGTACTGTGGATCATCACTGATGTACTATGGATCATCACTGATGTACTATGGGCCATCACTGGTGTACTATGGATCATCACTGGTGTACTATGGATCATCACTGATGTACAATGGACCATCCCTGATGTACTGTGGATCATCACTGATGTACTGTGGATCATCACTGATGTACTATGGATCATCACCGATGTACTATGGGCCATCACTGGTGTACTATGGGCCATCACTGGTGTACTATGGATCATCACTGGTGTACTATGGACCATCACTGATGTACTATGGACCATCACTGATGTACTATGGATCATCACTGATATACTGTGGACCATCCCTGATGTACTGTGGATCATCACTGATGTACTGTGGATCATCACTGAAGTATTGTGGATCATCACTGATGTACTGTGGATCATCACTGATGTACTGTGTATCATAACTGATGTACTGTGGATCATCACTGATGTACTATAGATCATCACTGATGTACTATAGATCATCACTGATGTACTATGGACCATCACTGGTGTACTATGGATCATCACTGGTGTACTATGGACCATCCCTGATGTACTGTGGATCATCACTAATGTACTGTGGATCATCACTGATGTACTATAGTTCATCACTGATGTACTATGGGCCATCACTGGTGTACTATGGATCATCACTGGTGTACTAAGGATCATCACTGATGTACTATGGACCATCCCTGATGTACTGTGGATCATCACTGATGTACTATGGATCATCATTGATGTACTGTGGATCATCACTGATGTACTATAGTTCATCACTGATGTACTATGGGCCATCACTGGTGTACTATGGATCATCACTGGTGTACTATGGATCATCACTGATGTACTATGGACCATCCCTGATGTACTGTGGATCATCACTGATGTACTGTGGATCATCACTGATGTACTATGGATCATCACTGATGTACTATGGATCATCACTGATGTACTATGGGCCATCACTGGTGTACTATGGGCCATCACTGGTGTACTATGGATCATCACTGGTGTACTATGGACCATCACTGATGTACTATGGACCATCACTGATGTACTATGGATCATCACTGATATACTGTGGACCATCCCTGATGTACTGTGGACCATCCCTGATGTACTGTGGATCATCACTGAAGTATTGTGGATCATCACTGATGTACTGTGGATCATCACTGATGTACTGTGGATCATCACTAATGTACTGTGGATCATAACTGATGTACTGTGGATCATCACTGGTGTACTATGGACCATCCCTGATGTACTGTGGATCATCACTGATGTACTGTGGATCATCACTGATGTACTATAGTTCATCACTGATGTACTATGGGCCATCACTGGTGTACTATGGATCATCACTGGTGTACTATGGATCATCACTGATGTACTATGGACCATCCCTGATGTACTGTGGATCATCACTGATGTACTGTGGATCATCACTGATGTACTATGGATCATCACTGATGTACTATGGGCCATCACTGGTGTACTATGGATCATCACTGATGTACTATGGATCATCACTGATGTACTATGGACCATCACTGATGTACTATGGGCCATCACTGGTGTACTATGGATCATCACCGATGTACTGTGGACCATCCCTGATGTACTGTGGACCATCACTGATGTACTGTGGATCATCACTGATGTACTATGGATCATCACTGATGTACTATAGATCATCACTGATGTACTATAGATCATCACTGATATACTGTGGACCATCCCTGATGTACTGTGGATCATCACTGATGTACTGTGGATCATCACTGAAGTATTGTGGATCATCACTGATGTACTGTGGATCATCACTGATGTACTGTGTATCATAACTGATGTACTGTGGATCATCACTGATGTACTATAGATCATCACTGATGTACTATGGACCATCACTGGTGTACTATGGATCATCACTGGTGTACTATGGACCATCCCTGATGTACTGTGGATCATCACTGATGTACTGTGGATCATCACTGATGTACTATAGTTCATCACTGATGTACTATGGGCCATCACTGGTGTACTATGGATCATCACTGGTGTACTATGGATCATCACTGATGTACTATGGACCATCCCTGATGTACTGTGGATCATCACTGATGTACTATGGATCATCACTGATGTACTGTGGATCATCACTGATGTACTATAGTTCATCACTGATGTACTATGGGCCATCACTGGTGTACTATGGATCATCACTGGTGTACTATGGATCATGACTGATGTACTATGGACCATCCCTGATGTACTGTGGATCATCTCTGATGTACTATAGTTCATCACTGATGTACTATGGGCCATCACTGGTGTACTATGGATCATCACTGGTGTACTATGGATCATCACTGATGTACTATGGACCATCCCTGATGTACTGTGGATCATCACTGATGTACTGTGGATCATCACTGATGTACTATGGATCATCACTGATGTACTATGGATCATCACTGATGTACTATGGGCCATCACTGGTGTACTATGGGCCATCACTGGTGTACTATGGATCATCACTGGTGTACTATGGACCATCACTGATGTACTATGGACCATCACTGATGTACTATGGATCATCACTGATATACTGTGGACCATCACTGATGTACTGTGGACCATCCCTGATGTACTGTGGATCATCACTGAAGTATTGTGGATCATCACTGATGTACTGTGGATCATCACTGATGTACTGTGGATCATCACTAATGTACTGTGGATCATAACTGATGTACTGTGGATCATCACTGGTGTACTATGGACCATCCCTGATGTACTGTGGATCATCACTGATGTACTGTGGATCATCACTGATGTACTATAGTTCATCACTGATGTACTATGGGCCATCACTGGTGTACTATGGATCATCACTGGTGTACTATGGATCATCACTGATGTACTATGGACCATCCCTGATGTACTGTGGATCATCACTGATGTACTGTGGATCATCACTGATGTACTATGGAACATCACTGATGTACTATGGGCCATCACTGGTGTACTATGGATCATCACTGATGTACTATGGATCATCACTGATGTACTATGGACCATCACTGATGTACTATGGGCCATCACTGGTGTACTATGGATCATCACCGATGTACTGTGGACCATCCCTGATGTACTGTGGACCATCACTGATGTACTGTGGATCATCACTGATGTACTATGAATCATCACTGATGTACTATAGATCATCACTGATGTACTATAGATCATCACTCATGTACTATGGACCATCACTGATGTACTATAGATCATCACTGATGTACTATGGACCATCACTGGTGTACTATGGATCATCACTGGTGTACTGTGGATCATCACTGGTGTACTATGGACCATCCCTGATGTACTGTGGATCATCACTGATGTACTGTGGATCATCACTGATGTACTATAGTTCATCACTGATATACTGTGGGCCATCACTGGTGTACTATGGATCATCACTGGTGTACTATGGATCATCACTGATGTACTATGGGCCATCACTGGTGTACTATGGATCATCACTGGTGTACTATGGATCATCACTGATGTACTATGGACCATCCCTGATGTACTGTGGATCATCACTGATGTACTATAGTTCATCACTGATGTACTATGGGCCATCACTGGTGTACTATGGGCCATCACTGGTGTACTATGGGCCATCACTGGTGTACTATGGATCATCACTGGTGTACTATGGACCATCACTGATGTACTATGGACCATCACTGATGTACTATGGATCATCACTGATATACTGTGGACCATCCCTGATGTACTGTGGATCATCACTGATGTACTGTGGATCATCACTGAAGTATTGTGGATCATCACTGATGTACTGTGGATCATCACTGATGTACTGTGTATCATAACTGATGTACTGTGGATCATCACTGATGTACTATAGATCATCACTGATGTACTATAGATCATCACTGATGTACTATGGACCATCACTGATGTACTATAGATCATCACTGATGTACTATGGACCATCACTGGTGTACTATGGATCATCACTGGTGTACTGTGGATCATCACTGGTGTACTATGGACCATCCCTGATGTACTGTGGATCATCACTGATGTACTGTGGATCATCACTGATGTACTATAGTTCATCACTGATGTACTATGGGCCATCACTGGTGTACTATGGATCATCACTGGTGTTCTATGGATCATCACTGATGTACTATGGACCATCCCTGATGTACTATGAACCATCACTGGTGTACTATGGATCATCACTGGTGTACTGTAGATCATCACTGGTGTACTATGGACCATCCCTGATGTACTGTGGATCATCACTGATGTACTGTGGATCATCACTGATGTACTATAGTTCATCACTGATGTACTATGGGCCATCACTGGTGTACTATGGATCATCACTGGTGTACTATGGATCATCACTGATGTACTATGGACCATCCCTGATGTACTGTGGATCATCACTGATGTACTGTGGATCATCACTGATGTACTATGGATCATCACTGATGTACTGTGGATCATCACTGATGTACTATAGTTCATCACTGATGTACTATGGGCCATCACTGGTGTACTATGGATCATCACTGGTGTACTATGGATCATCACTGATGTACTATGGACCATCCCTGATGTACTGTGGATCATCACTGATGTACTATAGTTCATCACTGATGTACTATTGGCCATCACTGGTGTACTATGGATCATCACTGGTGTACTATGGATCATTACTGATGTACTATGGACCATCCCTGATGTACTGTGGATCATCACTGATGTACTGTGGATCATCACTGATGTACTATGGATCATCACTGATGTACTATGGGCCATCACTGGTGTACTATGGGCCATCACTGGTGTACTATGGATCATCACTGGTGTACTATGGATCATCACTGGTGTACTATGGACCATCACTGATGTACTATGGACCATCACTGATGTACTATGGATCATCACTGATATACTGTGGACCATCCCTGATGTACTGTGGATCATCACTGAAGTATTGTGGATCATCACTGATGTACTGTGGATCATCACTGATGTACTGTGTATCATAACTGATGTACTGTGGATCATCACTGATGTACTATAGATCATCACTGATGTACTATAGATCATCACTGATGTACTATGGACCATCACTGATGTACTATAGATCATCACTAATGTACTGTGGATCATCACTGGTGTACTATGGACCATCCCTGATGTACTGTGGATCATCACTGATGTACTGTGGATCATCACTGATGTACTATAGTTCATCACTGATGTACTATGGGCCATCACTGGTGTACTATGGATCATCACTGGTGTACTATGGATCATCACTGATGTACTATGGACCATCCCTGATGTACTGTGGATCATCACTGATGTACTGTGGATCATCACTGATGTACTATGGATCATCACTGATGTACTGTGGATCATCACTGATTTACTATGGGCCATCACTGGTGTACTATGGGCCATCACTGGTGTACTATGGATCATCACTGATCTACTATGGATCATCACTGATGTACTATGGACCATCACTGATGTACTATGGGCCATCACTGGTGTACTATGGATCATCACCGATGTACTGTGGACCATCCCTGATGTACTGTGGACCATCACTGATGTACTGTGGATCATCACTGATGTACTATGGATCATCACTGATGTACTATAGATCATCACTGATGTACTATAGATCATCACTGATGTACTATGGACCATCACTGATGTACTATAGATCATCACTGATGTACTATGGACCATCACTGGTGTACTATGGATCATCACTGGTGTACTGTGGATCATCACTGGTGTACTATGGACCATCCCTGATGTACTGTGGATCATCACTGATGTACTGTGGATCATCACTGATGTACTATAGTTCTTCACTGATGTACTATGGGCCATTACTGGTGTACTATGGATCATCACTGGTGTACTATGGATCATCACTGATGTACTATGGACCATCCCTGATGTACTGTGGATCATCACTGATGTACTGTGGATCATCACTGATGTACTATGGATCATCACTGATGTACTGTGGATCATCACTGATGTACTATAGTTCATCACTGATGTACTATGGGCCATCACTGGTGTACTATGGATCATCACTGATGTACTATGGATCATCACTGATGTACTATGGACCATCCCTGATGTACTGTGGATCATCACTGATGTACTATAGTTCATCACTGATGTACTATGGGCCATCACTGGTGTACTATGGATCATCACTGGTGTACTATAGATCATCACTGATGTACTATAGCTCATCACTGATGTACTATGGACCATCACTGATGTACTATAGATCATCACTGATGTACTATGGACCATCACTGGTGTACTATGGATCATCACTGGTGTACTGTGGATCATCACTGGTGTACTATGGACCATCCCTGATGTACTGTGGATCATCACTGATGTACTGTGGATCATCACTGATGTACTATAGTTCATCACTGATGTACTATGGGCCATCACTGGTGTACTATGGATCATCACTGGTGTACTATGGATCATCACTGATGTACTATGGACCATCCCTGATGTACTGTGGATCATCACTGATGTACTGTGGATCATCACTGATGTAGTATGGATCATCACTGATGTACTGTGGATCATCACTGATGTACTATAGTTCATCACTGATGTACTATGGGCCATCACTGGTGTACTATGGATCATCACTGGTGTACTATGGATCATCACTGATGTACTATGGACCATCCCTGATGTACTGTGGATCATCACTGATGTACTATAGTTCATCACTGATGTACTATGGGCCATCACTGGTGTACTATGGATCATCACTGGTGTACTATGGATCATCACTGATGTACTATGGACCATCCCTGATGTACTGTGGATCATCACTGATGTACTGTGGATCATCACTGATGTACTATGGATCATCACTGATGTACTATGGGCCATCACTGGTGTACTATGGGCCATCACTGGTGTACTATGGATCATCACTGGTGTACTATGGACCATCACTGATGTACTATGGACCATCACTGATGTACTATGGATCATCACTGATATACTGTGGACCATCCCTGATGTACTGTGGATCATCACTGATGTACTGTGGATCATCACTGAAGTATTGTGGATCATCACTGATGTACTGTGGATCATCACTGATGTACTGTGTATCATAACTGATGTACTGTGGATCATCACTGATGTACTATAGATCATCACTGATGTACTATAGATCATCACTGATGTACTATGGACCATCACTGGTGTACTGTGGATCATCACTGGTGTACTATGGACCATCCCTGATGTACTGTGGATCATCACTGATGTACTGTGGATCATCACTGATGTACTATAGTTCATCACTGATGTACTATGGGCCATCACTGGTGTACTATGGATCATCACTGGTGTACTATGGATCATCACTGATGTACTATGGACCATCCCTGATGTACTGTGGATCATCACTGATGTACTATGGGCCATCACTGGTGTACTATGGATCATCACTGGTGTACTATGGATCATGACTGATGTACTATGGACCATCCCTGATGTACTGTGGATCATCACTGATGTACTGTGGATCATCACTGATGTACTATGGATCATCACTGATGTACTATGGGCCATCACTGGTGTACTATGGGCCATCACTGGTGTACTATGGATCATCACTGGTGTACTATGGACCATCACTGATGTACTATGGACCATCACTGATGTACTATGGATCATCACTGATATACTGTGGACCATCCCTGATGTACTGTGGATCATCACTGATGTACTGTGGATCATCACTGAAGTATTGTGGATCATCACTGATGTACTGTGGATCATCACTGATGTACTGTATATCATAACTGATGTATTGTGGATCATCACTGATGTACTATAGATCATCACTGATGTACTATAGATCATCACTGATGGACTATGGACCATCACTGATGTACTATAGATCATCACTGATGTACTATGGACCATCACTGGTGTACTATGGATCATCACTGGTGTACTGTGGATCATCACTGGTGTACTATGGACCATCCCTGATGTACTGTGGATCATCACTGATGTACTGTGGATCATCACTGATGTACTATAGTTCATCACTGATGTACTATGGGCCATCACTGGTGTACTATGGATCATCACTGGTGTACTATGGACCATCACTGGTGTACTATGGATCATCACTGGTGTACTGTGGATCATCACTGGTGTACTATGGACCATCCCTGATGTACTGTGGATCATCACTGATGTACTGTGGATCATCACTGATGTACTATAGTTCATCACTGATGTACTATGGGCCATCACTGGTGTACTATGGATCATCACTGGTGTACTATGGATCATCACTGATGTACTATGGACCATCCCTGATGTACTGTGGATCATCACTGATGTACTGTGGATCATCACTGATGTACTATGGATCATCACTGATGTACTGTGGATCATCACTGATGTACTATGGGCCATCACTGGTGTACTATGGGCCATCACTGGTGTACTATGGATCATCACGGATGTACTATGGATCATCACTGATGTACTGTGGACCATCAATGATGTACTATGGGCCATCACTGGTGTACTATGGATCATCACCGATGTACTGTGGACCATCCCTGATGTACTGTGGACCATCACTGATGTACTGTGGATCATCACTGATGTACTATGGATCATCACTGATGTACTATAGATCATCACTGATGTACTATAGATCATCACTGATGTACTATGGACCATCACTGATGTACTATAGATCATCACTGATGTACTATGGACCATCACTGGTGTACTATGGATCATCACTGGTGTACTGTGGATCATCACTGGTGTACTATGGACCATCCCTGATGTACTGTGGATCATCACTGATGTACTATGGATCATCACTGATGTACTATGGATCATCACTGATGTACTATAGTTCATCACTGATGTACTATGGGCCATCACTGGTGTACTATGGATCATCACTGGTGTACTATGGATCATCACTGATGTACTATGGACCATCCCTGATGTACTGTGGATCATCACTGATGTACTGTGGATCATCACTGATGTACTATAGTTCATCACTGATGTACTATGGGCCATCACTGGTGTACTATGGATCATCACTAGTGTACTATGGATCATCACTGATGTACTATGGACCATCCCTGATGTACTGTGGATCATCACTGATGTACTATAGTTCATCACTGATGTACTATGGGCCATCACTGGTGTACTATGGATCATCACTGGTGTACTATGGATCATCACTGATGTACTATAGATCATCACTGATGTACTATAGTTTATCACTGATGTACTATAGATCATCACTGATGTACTATGGACCATCACTGGTGTACTATAGATCATCACTGATGTACTATGGACCATCACTGGTGTACTATGGATCATCACTGGTGTACTGTGGATCATCACTGGTGTACTATGGACCATCCCTGATGTACTGTGGATCATCACTGATGTACTGTGGATCATCACTGATGTACTATAGTTCATCACTGATGTACTATGGGCCATCACTGGTGTACTATGGATCATCACTGGTGTACTATGGATCATCACTGATGTACTATGGACCATCCCTGATGTACTGTGGATCATCACTGATGTACTATAGTTCATCACTGATGTACTATGGGCCATCACTGGTGTACTATGGATCATCACTGGTGTACTATGGGCCATCACTGGTGTACTATGGATCATCACTGATGTACTGTGGATCATCACTGATGTACTATAGTTCATCACTGATGTACTATGGGCCATCACTGGTGTACTATGGATCATCACTGGTGTACTATGGGCCATCACTGGTGTACTATGGATCATCGCTGATGTACTGTGGACCATCCCTGATGTACTGTGGATCATCACTGATGTACTGTGGATCATCACTAATGTACTATGGATCATCACTGATGTACTATGGGCCATCACTGGTGTACTATGGGCCATCACTGGTGTACTATGGATCATCACTGATGTACTATGGATCATCACTGATATACTGTGGACCATCCCTGATGTACTGTGGATCATCACTGATGTACTGTGGATCATCACTGAAGTATTATGGATCATCACTGATGTACTGTGGATCATCACTGATGTACTGTGGATCATCACTGATGTACTGTGTATCATAACTGATGTACTGTGGATCATCACTGATGTACTATAGATCATCACTGATGTACTATAGATCATCACTGATGTACTATGGACCATCACTGGTGTACTATGGATCATCACTGGTGTACTGCGGATCATCACTGGTGTACTATGGACCATCCCTGATGTACTGTGGATCATCACTGATGTACTGTGGATCATCACTGATGTACTATAGTTCATCACTGATGTACTATGGGCCATCACTGGTGTACTATGGATCATCACTGGTGTACTATAGATCATCACTAATGTACTATGGACCATCCCTGATGTACTGTGGATCATCACTGATGTACTGTGGATCATCACTGATGTACTATGGATCATCACTGATGTACTGTGGATCATCACTGATGTACTATAGTTCATCACTGATGTACTATGGGCCATCACTGGTGTACTATGGATCATCACTGGTGTACTATGGATCATCACTGATGTACTATGGACCATCCCTGATGTACTGTGGATCATCTCTGATGTACTACAGTTCATCACTGATGTACTATGGGCCATCACTGGTGTACTATGGATCATCACTGGTGTACTATGGATCATCACTGATGTACTATGGACCATCCCTGATGTACTGTGGATCATCACTGATGTACTGTGGATCATCACTGATGTACTATGGATCATCACTGATGTACTATGGGCCATCACTGGTGTACTATGGGCCATCACTGGTGTACTATGGATCATCACTGGTGTACTATGGACCATCACTGATGTACTATGGACCATCACTGATGTACTATGGATCATCACTGATATACTGTGGACCATCACTGATGTACTGTGGACCATCCCTGATGTACTGTGGATCATCACTGAAGTGTTGTGGATCATCACTGATGTACTGTGGATCATCACTGATGTACTGTGGATCATCACTAATGTACTGTGGATCATAACTGATGTACTGTAGATCATCACTGATGTACTATAGATCATCACTGGTGTACTATGTATATAGATCATAACTGATGTACTATGGACCATCACTGATGTACTATAGATCATCACTGATGTACTATGGACCATCACTGGTGTACTATGGATCATCACTGGTGTACTGTGGATCATCACTGGTGTACTATGGACCATCCCTGATGTACTGTGGATCATCACTGATGTACTGTGGATCATCACCGATGTACTATAGTTCATCACTGATGTACTATGGGCCATCACTGGTGTACTATGGATCATCACTGGTGTACTATGGATCATCACTGGTGTACTATGGATCATCACTGATGTACTATGGACCATCCCTGATGTACTGTGGATCATCACTGATGTACTATAGTTCATCACTGATGTACTATGGGCCATCACTGGTGTACTATGGATCATCACTGGTGTACTATGGATCATCACTGATGTCCTATGGACCATCCCTGATGTACTGTGGATCATCACTGATGTACTGTGGATCATCACTGATGTACTATGGATCATCACTGATGTACTATGGGCCATCACTGGTGTACTATGGATCATCACTGGTGTACTATGGATCATCACTGGTGTACTATGGACCATCACTGATGTACTGTGGACCACCACTGATGTACTGTGGATCATCACTGATGTACTGTGGATCATCCCTGGTGTACAATGGAACATCACTGGTGTACTATGGATCATCACTGGTGTACTATGGATCATCACTGATGTACTATGGGCCATCACTGATGTACTATGGATCATCACTGATATACTGTGGACCATCCCTGATGTACTGTGGATCATCACTGATGTACTGTGGATCATCACTGAAGTATTGTGGATCGTCACTGATGTACTGTGGATCATCACTGATGTACTGTGGATCATAACTGATGTACTGTGGATCATCACTGATGTATTGTGGATCATCACTGATGTACTATAGATCATTACTGATGTACTATGGGCCATCACTGGTGTACTATGGATCATCACTGATGTACTATGGATCATCACTGATGTACTATGGATCATCACTGATGTACTATGGACCATCACTGATGTACTATGGGCCATCACTGGTGTACTATGGATCATCACTGATGTACTGTGGATCATCACTGATGTACTGTGGGCCATCACTGATGTACTATGGATCATCACTGATATACTGTGGACCATCCCTGATGTATTGTGGATCATCACTGATGTACTGTGGATCATCACTGATGTACTATAAATCATCACTGAAGTACTATGGGCCATCACTGGTGTACTATGGATCATCACTGGTGTACTATGGATCATCACTGATGTACTATGGATCATCACTGATGTACTATGGATCATGACTGGTGTACTATGGATCATCACTGATGTACTGTGGACCATCCCTGATGTACTGTGGATCATCACTGATGTACTGTGGATCATCACTGATGTACTGAGGATCATCACTGATGTACTATGGATCATCACTGATGTAGCTTGGATCATCACTGATGTACTGTGGATCATCACTGATGTACTGTGGGTCATCACTGATGTACTATAGATCATCACTGTAGTACTATGGGCCATGACTGGTGTACTATGGATCATCACTGATGTACTATGGATCATCACTGATGTACTATGGATCATCACTGATGTATTATGGATCATCACTGATGTACTATGAGCCATCACTGATGTACTATGGATCATCACTGGTGTACTATGGATCATCACTGATGTACTATGAGCCATCACTGATGTACTATGGATCATCACTGGTGTACTATGGATCACCACTGATGTACTATGGATCATCACTGATGTACTATGAGCCATCACTGATGTACTTTGGGCCATCCCTGGTGTACTATGGATCATCACTGATGTACTGTGGATCATCACTGATGTACTATGGGACATCACTGGTGTACTATGGGCCATCACTGGTGTACTATGGATCTTTACTGGTGTACTATGGACCATCACTGATGTACTATGGATCATCACTGGTGTACTATGGACCATCACTGATGTACTGTGGACCACCACTGATGTACTGTGGATCATCACTGATGTACTGTGGATCATCCCTGGTGTACAATGGAACATCACTGGTGTACTATGGATCATCACTGGTGTACTATGGATCATCACTGATGTACTATGGGCCATCACTGATGTACTATGGATCATCACTGATATACTGTGGACCATCCCTGATGTACTGTGGATCATCACTGATGTACTGTGGATCATCACTGAAGTATTGTGGATCGTCACTGAT
Source organism: Rana muscosa (assembly GCA_029206835.1). Taxonomy (NCBI): domain Eukaryota; kingdom Metazoa; phylum Chordata; class Amphibia; order Anura; family Ranidae; genus Rana; species Rana muscosa. The sequence continues at coordinate 2,556,072 of JARGYO010000056.1, forward strand.
GTACTGTGGATCATCACTGATGTACTGTGGATCATAACTGATGTACTGTGGATCATCACTGATGTATTGTGGATCATCACTGATGTACTATAGATCATTACTGATGTACTATGGGCCATCACTGGTGTACTATGGATCATCACTGATGTACTATGGATCATCACTGATGTACTATGGATCATCACTGATGTACTATGGACCATCACTGATGTACTATGGGCCATCACTGGTGTACTATGGATCATCACTGATGTACTGTGGATCATCACTGATGTACTGTGGGCCATCACTGATGTACTATGGATCATCACTGATATACTGTGGACCATCCCTGATGTATTGTGGATCATCACTGATGTACTGTGGATCATCACTGATGTACTATAAATCATCACTGAAGTACTATGGGCCATCACTGGTGTACTATGGATCATCACTGGTGTACTATGGATCATCACTGATGTACTATGGATCATCACTGATGTACTATGGATCATGACTGGTGTACTATGGATCATCACTGATGTACTGTGGACCATCCCTGATGTACTGTGGATCATCACTGATGTACTGTGGATCATCACTGATGTACTGTGGATCATCACTGATGTACTGAGGATCATCACTGATGTACTATGGATCATCACTGATGTAGCTTGGATCATCACTGATGTACTGTGGATCATCACTGATGTACTGTGGGTCATCACTGATGTACTATAGATCATCACTGTAGTACTATGGGCCATGACTGGTGTACTATGGATCATCACTGATGTACTATGGATCATCACTGATGTACTATGGATCATCACTGATGTATTATGGATCATCACTGATGTACTATGAGCCATCACTGATGTACTATGGATCATCACTGGTGTACTATGGATCATCACTGATGTACAATGAGCCATCACTGATGTACTATGGATCATCACTGGTGTACTATGGATCACCACTGATGTACTATGGATCATCACTGATGTACTATGAGCCATCACTGATGTACTTTGGGCCATCCCTGGTGTACTATGGATCATCACTGATGTACTGTGGATCATCACTGATGTACTATGGGACATCACTGGTGTACTATGGGCCATCACTGGTGTACTATGGATCTTTACTGGTGTACTATGGACCATCACTGATGTACTATGGATCATCACTGGTGTACTATGGATCATCACTGGTGTACTATGGATCATCCCTGGTGTACTATGGATCATCACTGGTGTACTATGGATCATCACTGATATACTGTGGACCATCCCTGATATACTGTGGATCATCCCTGATGTACTGTGGATCATCACTGATGTACTGTGGGCCATCACAGGTGTACTGTGGGCCATCACAGGTGTACTATGGATCATCACTGATGTACTATGTATCATCACTGGTGTACTATGGATCATCACTGATGTACTGTGGACCATCCCTGATGTACTATAGATCATCACTGATGTACTGTGGATCATCACTGATGTACTATGGGCCATCACTGGTGTACTATGGGCCATCACTGGTGTACTATGGATCATCACTGGATTACTATGGATCATCCCTGGTGTACTATGGACTATCACTGATGTGCTTTGGGCCATCACTGGTGTACTATGGATCATCACTGATGTACTGTGGACCATCCCTGATGTACTGTGGATCATCACTGATGTACTATGGATCATCACTGATGTACTATGGACCATCACTGGTGTACTATGGACCATCACTGGTGTACTATGGATCATTACTGATATACTGTGGATCATCACTGATGTACTGTGGGCCATCACTGATATACTATGGATCATCACTGATATACTGTGGACCATCCCTGATGTATTGTGGATCATCACTGATGTACTGTGGATCATCACTGATGTACTATAGATCATCACTGCAGTACTATGGGCCATCACTGGTGTACTATGGATCATCACTGGTGTACTATGGGCCATCACTGGTGTACTATGGATCATCACTGATGTACTATGGATCATCACTGATGTACTATGGATCATGACTGGTGTACTATGGATCATCACTGATGTACTGTGGACCATCCCTGATGTCCTGTGGATCATCACTGATGTACTGTGGATCATCCCTGATGTACTGTGGATCATCACTGATGTACCGTGGATCATCACTGATGTACTGTGGATCATCACTGATGTACTGTGGATCATCACTGATGTACTATAGATCATCACTGAAGTACTATGGGCCATCACTGGTGTACTATGGATCATCACTGATGTATTATGGATCATCACTGATGTACTATGAGCCATCACTGATGTACTATGGATCATTACTGGTGTACTATGGGCCATCACTGAAGTACTATGGATCATCACTGGTGTACTATGGATCATCACTGGTGTACTATGGGCCATCACTGATGTACTATGGATCATCACTGGTGTACTATGGACCATCACTGATGTACTATGGACCATCACTGATGTACTATGGATCATCACTGATATACTGTGGACCATCCCTGATGTACTGTGGATCATCACTGATGTACTGTGGATCATCACTGAAATATTGTGGATCATCACTGATGTACTGTGGATCATCACTGATGTACTGTGTATCATAACTGATGTACTGTGGATCATCACTGATGTACTATAGATCATCACTGATGTACTAAAGATCATCACTGATGTACTATAGATCATCACTGATGTACTATGGACCATCACTGATGTACTATAGATCATCACTGATGTACTATGGACCATCACTGGTGTACTATGGATCATCACTGGTGTACTGTGGATCATCACTGGTGTACTATGGACCATCCCTGATGTACTGTGGATCATCACTGATGTACTGTGGATCATCACTGATGTACTATAGTTCATCACTGATGTACTATGGGCCATCACTGGTGTACTATGGATCATCACTGGTGTACTATGGATCATCACTGATGTACTATGGACCATCCCTGATGTACTGTGGATCATCACTGATGTACTGTGGATCATCACTGATGTACTATGGATCATCACTGATGTACTGTGGATCATCACTGATGTACTATAGTTCATCACTGATGTACTATGGGCCATCACTGGTGTACTATGGATCATCACTGGTGTACTATGGATCATCACTGATGTACTATGGACCATCCCTGATGTACTGTGGATCATCACTGATGTACTATAGTTCATCACTGATGTACTATGGGCCATCACTGGTGTACTATGGATCATCACTGGTGTACTATGGATCATCACTGATGTACTATGGACCATCCCTGATGTACTGTGGATCATCACTGATGTACTGTGGATCATCACTGATGTACTATGGATCATCACTGATGTACTATGGGCTATCACTGGTGTACTATGGGCCATCACTGGTGTACTATGGATCATCACTGGTGTACTATGGATCATCACTGGTGTACTATGGACCATCACTGATGTACTATGGACCATCACTGATGTACTATGGATCATCACTGATATACTGTGGACCATCCCTGATGTGCTGTGGATCATCACTGATGTACTGTGGATCATCACTGAAGTATTGTGGATCATCACTGATGTACTGTGGATCCTCACTAATGCACTGTGGATCATAACTGATGTACTGTAGATCATCACTGATGTACTATAGATCATCACTGATGTACTATGGATCATCACTGATGTACTATGGACCATCACTGATGTACTATGGGCCATCACTGGTGTACTATGGATCATCACTGATGTACTGTGGATCATCACTGATGTACTGTGGGCCATCACTGATGTACTATGGATCATCACTGATATACTGTGGACCATCCCTGATGTATTGTGGATCATCACTGATGTACTGTGGATCATCACTGATGTACTATAAATCATCACTGAAGTACTATGGGCCATCACTGGTGTACTATGGATCATCACTGGTGTACTATGGATCATCACTGATGTACTATGGATCATCACTGATGTACTATGGATCATGACTGGTGTACTATGGATCATCACTGATGTACTGTGGACCATCCCTGATGTACTGTGGATCATCACTGATGTACTGTGGATCATCACTGATGTACTGTGGATCATCACTGATGTACTGAGGATCATCACTGATGTACTATGGATCATCACTGATGTAGCTTGGATCATCACTGATGTACTGTGGATCATCACTGATGTACTATGGATCATCACTGATGTACTATAGATCATCACTGTAGTACTATGGGCCATGACTGGTGTACTATGGATCATCACTGATGTACTATGGATCATCACTGATGTACTATGGATCATCACTGATGTATTATGGATCATCACTGATGTACTATGAGCCATCACTGATGTACTATGGATCATCACTGGTGTACTATGGATCATCACTGATGTACTATGAGCCATCACTGATGTACTATGGATCATCACTGGTGTACTATGGATCACCACTGATGTACTATGGATCATCACTGATGTACTATGAGCCATCACTGATGTACTATGGGCCATCCCTGGTGTACTATGGATCATCACTGATGTACTGTGGATCATCACTGATGTACTATGGGACATCACTGGTGTACTATGGGCCATCACTGGTGTACTATGGATCTTTACTGGTGTACTATGGACCATCACTGATGTACTATGGATCATCACTGGTGTACTATGGATCATCACTGGTGTACTATGGATCATCCCTGGTGTACTATGGATCATCACTGGTGTACTATGGATCATCACTGATATACTGTGGACCATCCCTGATATACTGTGGATCATCCCTGATGTACTGTGGATCATCACTGATGTACTGTGGGCCATCACAGGTGTACTGTGGGCCATCACAGGTGTACTATGGATCATCACTGATGTACTATGTATCATCACTGGTGTACTATGGATCATCACTGATGTACTGTGGACCATCCCTGATGTACTATAGATCATCACTGATGTACTGTGGATCATCACTGATGTACTATGGGCCATCACTGGTGTACTATGGGCCATCACTGGTGTACTATGGATCATCACTGGATTACTATGGATCATCCCTGGTGTACTATGGACTATCACTGATGTGCTTTGGGCCATCACTGGTGTACTATGGATCATCACTGATGTACTGTGGACCATCCCTGATGTACTGTGGATCATCACTGATGTACTATGGATCATCACTGATGTACTATGGACCATCACTGGTGTACTATGGACCATCACTGGTGTACTATGGATCATTACTGATATACTGTGGATCATCACTGATGTACTGTGGGCCATCACTGATATACTATGGATCATCACTGATATACTGTGGACCATCCCTGATGTATTGTGGATCATCACTGATGTACTGTGGATCATCACTGATGTACTATAGATCATCACTGCAGTACTATGGGCCATCACTGGTGTACTATGGATCATCACTGGTGTACTATGGGCCATCACTGGTGTACTATGGATCATCACTGATGTACTATGGATCATCACTGATGTACTATGGATCATGACTGGTGTACTATGGATCATCACTGATGTACTGTGGACCATCCCTGATGTCCTGTGGATCATCACTGATGTACTGTGGATCATCCCTGATGTACTGTGGATCATCACTGATGTACCGTGGATCATCACTGATGTACTGTGGATCATCACTGATGTACTGTGGATCATCACTGATGTACTATAGATCATCACTGAAGTACTATGGGCCATCACTGGTGTACTATGGATCATCACTGATGTATTATGGATCATCACTGATGTACTATGAGCCATCACTGATGTACTATGGATCATTACTGGTGTACTATGGGCCATCACTGAAGTACTATGGATCATCACTGGTGTACTATGGATCATCACTGGTGTACTATGAGCCATCACTGATGTACTATGGATCATCACTGGTGTACTATGGACCATCACTGATGTACTATGGACCATCACTGATGTACTATGGATCATCACTGATATACTGTGGACCATCCCTGATGTACTGTGGATCATCACTGATGTACTGTGGATCATCACTGAAATATTGTGGATCATCACTGATGTACTGTGGATCATCACTGATGTACTGTGTATCATAACTGATGTACTGTGGATCATCACTGATGTACTATAGATCATCACTGATGTACTATAGATCATCACTGATGTACTATGGACCATCACTGATGTACTATAGATCATCACTGATGTACTATGGACCATCACTGGTGTACTATGGATCATCACTGGTGTACTGTGGATCATCACTGGTGTACTATGGACCATCCCTGATGTACTGTGGATCATCACTGATGTACTGTGGATCATCACTGATGTACTATAGTTCATCACTGACGTACTATGGGCCATCACTGGTGTACTATGGATCATCACTGGTGTACTATGGATCATCACTGATGTACTATGGACCATCCCTGATGTACTGTGGATCATCACTGATGTACTGTGGATCATCACTGATGTACTATGGATCATCACTGATGTACTGTGGATCATCACTGATGTACTATAGTTCATCACTGATGTACTATGGGCCATCACTGGTGTACTATGGATCATCACTGGTGTACTATGGATCATCACTGATGTACTATGGACCATCCCTGATGTACTGTGGATCATCACTGATGTACTATAGTTCATCACTGATGTACTATGGGCCATCACTGGTGTACTATGGATCATCACTGGTGTACTATGGATCATCACTGATGTACTATGGACCATCCCTGATGTACTGTGGATCATCACTGATGTACTGTGGATCATCACTGATGTACTATGGATCATCACTGATGTACTATGGGCTATCACTGGTGTACTATGGGCCATCACTGGTGTACTATGGATCATCACTGGTGTACTATGGATCATCACTGGTGTATTATGGACCATCACTGATGTACTATGGACCATCACTGATGTACTATGGATCATCACTGATATACTGTGGACCATCCCTGATGTGCTGTGGATCATCACTGATGTACTGTGGATCATCACTGAAGTATTGTGGATCATCACTGATGTACTGTGGATCCTCACTAATGCACTGTGGATCATAACTGATGTACTGTAGATCATCACTGATGTACTATAGATCATCACTGGTGTACTATGTATATAGATCATCACTGATGTACTATGGACCATCACTGATGTACTATAGATCATCACTGATGTACTATGGACCATCACTGGTGTACTATGGATCATCACTGGTGTACTGTGGATCATCACTGGTGTACTATGGACCATCCCTGATGTACTGTGGATCATCACTGATGTACTGTGGATCATCACTGATGTACTATAGTTCATCACTGATGTACTATGGGCCATCACTGGTGTACTATGGATCATCACTGGTGTACTATGGATCATCACTGATGTACTATGGACCATCCCTGATGTACTGTGGATCATCACTGATGTACTATAGTTCATCACTGATGTACTATGGGCCATCACTGGTGTACTATGGATCATCACTGGTGTACTATGGATCATCACTGATGTACTATGGACCATCCCTGATTTACTGTGGATCATCACTGATGTAATGTGGATCATCACTGATGTACTATGGATCATCACTGATGTACTATGGGCCATCACTGGTGTACTATGGGCCATCACTGGTGTACTATGGATCATCACTGGTGTACTATGGATCATCACTGGTGTACTATGGACCATCACTGATGTACTGTGGACCACCACTGATGTACTGTGGATCATCACTGATGTACTGTGGATCATTCCTGGTGTACTATGGAACATCACTGGTGTACTATGGATCATCACTGGTGTACTATGGATCATCACTGATGTACTATGGGCCATCACTGATGTACTATGGATCATCACTGATATACTGTGTACTGTGGACCATCCCTGATGTACTGTGGATCATCACTGATGTACTGTGGATCATCACTGAAGTATTGTGGATCATCACTGATGTACTGTGGATCATCACTGATGTACTGTGGATCATAACTGATGTACTGTGGATCATCACTGATGTACTGTGGATCATCACTGATGTACTATAGATCATTACTGATGTACTATGGGCCATCACTGGTGTACTATGGATCATCACTGATGTACTATGGATCATCACTGATGTACTATGGATCATCACTGATGTACTATGGACCATCACTGATGTACTATGGGCCATCACTGGTGTACTATGGATCATCACTGATCTACTGTGGATCATCACTGATGTACTGTGGGCCATCACTGATGTACTATGGATCATCACTGATATACTGTGGACCATCCCTGATGTATTGTGGATCATCACTGATGTACTGTGGATCATCACTGATGTACTATAAATCATCACTGAAGTACTATGGGCCATCACTGGTGTACTATGGATCATCACTGGTGTACTATGGATCATCACTGATGTACTATGGATCATCACTGATGTACTATGGATCATTACTGATGTACTGTGGACCATCCCTGATGTACTGTGGATCATCACTGATGTACTGTGGATCATCACTGATGTACTGTGGTCATCACTGATGTACTGTGGATCATCACTGTTGTACTGAGGATCATCACTGATGTACTATGGATCATCACTGATGTACCTTGGATCATCACTGATGTACTGTGGATCATCACTGATGTACTGTGGATCATCACTGATGTACTATAGATCATCACTGTAGTACTATGGGCCATGACTGGTGTACTATGGATCATCACTGATGTACTATGGATCATCACTGATGTACTATGGATCATCACTGATGTATTATGGATCATCACTGATGTACTATGAGCCATCACTGATGTACTATGGATCATCACTGGTGTACTATGGATCATCACTGATGTACTATGAGCCATCACTGATGTACTATGGATCATCACTGGTGTACTATGGATCATCGCTGATGTACTATAGATCATCACTGATGTACTATGAGCCATCACTGATGTACTATGGGCCATCCCTGGTGTACTATGGATCATCACTGATGTACTGTGGATCATCACTGATGTACTATGGGACATCACTGGTGTACTATGGGCCATCACTGGTGTACTATGGATCATCACTGGTGTACTATGGGCCATCACTGGTGTACTATGGGCCATCACTGGTGTACTATGGATCATCACTGGTGTACTATGGACCATCACTGATGTACTATGGATCATCACTGGTGTACTATGGATCATCACTGGTGTACTATGGATCATCACTGGTGTACTATGGATCATCCCTGGTGTACTATGGATCATCACTGGTGTACTATGGATCATCACTGGTGTACTATGGATCATCACTGATATACTGTGGACCATCCCTGATATACTGTGGATCATCCCTGATGTACTGTGGATCATCACTGATGTACTGTGGGCCATCACTGGTGTACTGTTGGCCATCACAGGTGTACTATGGATCATCACTGATGTACTATGGATCATCACTGGTGTACTATGGATCATCACTGATGTACTGTGGACCATCCCTGATGTACTATAGATCATCACTGATGTACTCTGGATCATCACTGATGTACTATGGGCCATCACTGGTGTACTATGGGCCATCACTGGTGTACTATGGATCATCACTGGATTACTGTGGATCATCCCTGGTGTACTATGGACCATCACTGATGTGCTTTGGGCCATCACTGGTGTACTATGGATCATCACTGATGTACTGTGGACCATCCCTGATGTACTGTGGATCATCACTGATGTACTATGGATCATCACTGATGTACTATGGACCATCACTGGTGTACTATGGACCATCACTGGTGTACTATGGATCATCACTGATGTACTGTGGATCATCATTGATGTACTGTGGGCCATCACTGATGTACTATGGATCATCACTGATATACTGTGGACCATCCCTGATGTATTGTGGATCATCACTGATGTACTGTGGATCATCACTGATGTACTATAGATCATCACTGAAGTACTATGGGCCATCACTGGTGTACTATGGATCATCACTGGTGTACTATGGGCCATCACTGGTGTACTATGGATCATCACTGATGTACCATGGATCATCACTGATGTACTATGGATCATGACTGGTGTACTATGGATCATCACTGATGTACTGTGGACCATCCCTGATGTCCTGTGGACCATCCCTGATGTCCTGTGGATCATCACTGATGTACTGTGGATCATCACTGATGTACTGTGGATCATCACTGATGTACTGAGGATCATCACTGATGTACTATGGATCATCACTGATGTACCGTGGATCATCACTGATGTACTGTGGATCATCACTGATGTACTGTGGATCATCACTGATGTACTATAGATCATCACTGAAGTACTATGGGCCATCACTGGTGTACTATGGATCATCACTGATGTATTATGGATCATCACTGATGTACTATGAGCCATCACTGATGTACTATGGATCATCACTGGTGTACTATGGATCATCACTGATGTACTATGGATCATCACTGATGTACTATGAGCCATCACTGATGTACTATGGGCCATCCCTGGTGTACTATGGATCATCACTGATGTACTGTGGATCATCACTGATGTACTATGGGACATCACTGGTATACTATGGGCCATCTCTGGTGTACTATGGATCATCACTGGTGTACTATGGGCCATCACTGGTGAACTATGGATCATCACTGGTGTACTATGGACCATCACTGATTTACTATGGACCATCACTGATGTACTGTGGATCATCACTGATGTACTATGGATCATCACTGATGTACTATGGATCATCACTGATGTACTATGGATCATTACTGATGTACAGTGGACCATCCCTGATGTACTGTGGATCATCACTGATGTACTGTGGATCATCACTGATGTACTGTGGATCATCACTGATGTACTGTGGATCATCACTGATGTACTGAGGATCATCACTGATGTACTATGGATCATCACTGATGTACCTTGGATCATCACTGATGTACTGTGGATCATCACTGATGTACTGTGGATCATCACTGATGTACTATAGATCATCACTGTAGTACTATGGGCCATGACTGGTGTACTATGGATCATCACTGATGTACTATGGATCATCACTGATGTACTATGGATCATCACTGATGTATTATGGATCATCACTGATGTACTATGAGCCATCACTGATGTACTATGGATCATCATGGTGTACTATGGATCATCACTGATGTACTATGAGCCATCACTGATGTACTATGGATCATCACTGGTGTACTATGGATCATCACTGATGTACTATAGATCATCACTGATGTACTATGAGCCATCACTGATGTACTATGGGCCATCCCTGGTGTACTATGGATCATCACTGATGTACTGTGGATCATCACTGATGTACTATGGGACATCACTGGTGTACTATGGGCCATCACTGGTGTACTATGGATCATCACTGGTGTACTATGGGCCATCACTGGTGTACTATGGGCCATCACTGGTGTACTATGGATCATCACTGGTGTACTATGGACCATCACTGATGTACTATGGATCATCACTGGTGTACTATGGATCATCACTGGTGTACTATGGATCATCCCTGGTGTACTATGGATCATCACTGGTGTACTATGGATCATCACTGGTGTACTATGGATCATCACTGATATACTGTGGACCATCCCTGATATACTGTGGATCATCCCTGATGTACTGTGGATCATCACTGATGTACTGTGGGCCATCACTGGTGTACTGTTGGCCATCGCAGGTGTACTATGGATCATCACTGATGTACTATGGATCATCACTGGTGTACTATGGATCATCACTGATGTACTGTGGACCATCCCTGATGTACTATAGATCATCACTGATGTACTCTGGATCATCACTGATGTACTATGGGCCATCACTGGTGTACTATGGGCCATCACTGGTGTACTATGGATCATCACTGGATTACTATGGATCATCCCTGCTGTACTATGGACCATCACTGATGTGCTTTGGGCCATCACTGGTGTACTATGGATCATCACTGATGTACTGTGGACCATCCCTGATGTACTGTGGATCATCACTGATGTACTATGGATCATCACTGATGTACTATGGACCATCACTGGTGTACTATGGACCATCACTGGTGTACTATGGATCATCACTGATGTACTGTGGATCATCACTGATGTACTGTGGGCCATCACTGATGTACTATGGATCATCACTGATATACTGTGGACCATCCCTGATGTATTGTGGATCATCACTGATGTACTGTGGATCATCACTGATGTACTATAGATCATCACTGAAGTACTATGGGCCATCACTGGTGTACTATGGATCATCACTGGTGTACTATGGGCCATCACTGGTGTACTATGGATCATCACTGATGTACTATGGATCATCACTGATGTACTATGGATCATGACTGGTGTACTATGGATCATCACTGATGTACTGTGGACCATCCCTGATGTCCTGTGGATCATCACTGATGTACTGTGGATCATCACTGATGTACTGTGGATCATCACTGATGTACTGAGGATCATCACTGATGTACTATGGATCATCACTGATGTACCGTGGATCATCACTGATGTACTGTGGATCATCACTGATGTACTGTGGATCATCACTGATGTACTATAGATCATCACTGAAGTACCATGGGCCATCACTGGTGTACTATGGATCATCACTGATGTATTATGGATCATCACTGATGTACTATGAGCCATCACTGATGTACTATGGATCATCACTGGTGTACTATGGATCATCACTGATGTACTATGGATCATCACTGATGTACTATGAGCCATCACTGATGTACTATGGGCCATCCCTGGTGTACTATGGATCATCACTGATGTACTGTGGATCATCACTGATGTACTATGGGACATCACTGGTATACTATGGGCCATCTCTGGTGTACTATGGATCATCACTGGTGTACTATGGGCCATCACTGGTGAACTATGGATCATCACTGGTGTACTATGGACCATCACTGATTTACTATGGACCATCACTGATGTACTGTGGATCATCACTGATGTACTGTGGGTCATCCCTGGTGTAATATGGATCATCACTGGTGTAATATGGATCATCACTGATGTACTATGGGCCATCACTGATGTACTATGGATCATCACTGATGTACTGTGGACCATCCCTGATGTACTGTGGATCATCACTGATGTACTGTGGATCATCACTGATGTACTGTGGATCATCACTGATGTACTGAGGATCATCACTGATGAACTATAGATCATCACTGATGTACTATGGGCCATCACTGGTGTACTATGGGCCATCACTGGTGTACTATGGATCATCACTGATGTACTGTGGATCATCACTGATGTACTGTGGATCATCACTGATGTACTATAGATCATCACTGATGTACTATGGACCATCACTGGTGACTATGAATCATCACTGGTGTACTATGGATCATCACTTGTGTACTATGGATCATCACTGATGTACTATAGATCATCACTGATATACTATGGGTCATCACTTGTGTACTATGGATCATCACTGGTGTACTATGGATCATCCCTGCTGTACTATGGACCATCCCTGATGTACTATGGACCATCCCTGATGTACTGTGAATCATCACTGGTGTACTGTGGATCATCACTGATGTACTATAGATCATCACTGATGTACTGTGGATCATCACTGATGTACTATGGGCCATCTCTGGTGTACTATGGATCATCACTGATGTACTGTGGATCATCCCTGATGTACTGTGGGCCATCACTGATGTACTATGGATCATCACTGATGTACTATGGATCATGACTGGTGTACTATGGATCATCACTGATGTACTGTGGACCATCCCTGATGTACTGTGGATCATCACTGATGTACTGTGGATCATCACTGATGTACTGTGGATCATCACTGATGTACTATGGATCATCCCTGATGTACTATGGACCATCCCTGATGTACTGTGGATCATCACTGATGTACTATAGATCATCACTGATGTACTATGGGCCATCACTGGTGTACTATGGGCCATCACTGGAGTACTATGGATCATCACTGGTGTACTATGGACCATCACTAATTTACTATGGACCATCACTGATGTACTGTGGATCATCACTGATGTACTGTGGATCATCCCTGGTGTACTATGGATAATCACTGGTGTACTATGGATCATCACTTATGTGCTATGGGCCATCACTGATGTACTATGGATCATCACTGATGTACTGTGGACCATCCTTGATGTACTGTGGATCATCACTGATGTACTGTGGATCATCACTGATGTACTGAGGATCATCACTGATGTACTATAGATCATCACTGATGTACTATGGGCCATCACTGGTGTACTGTGGATCATCACTGATGTGCTGTGGATCATCACTGATGTACTATAGATCATCACTGATGTACTATGGACCATCACTGGTGTACTATGAATCATCACTGGTGTACTATTAATCATCACTGGTGTACTATGGATCATCACTGATGTACTATAGATCATCACTGATGTACTATGGACCATCACTGGTGTACTATGAATCATCACTGGTGTACTATGGATCATCACTGGTGTACTATGGATCATCACTGATGTACTATAGATCATCACTGATGTACTATGGGCCATCACTTGTGTACTATGGATCATCACTGGTGTACTATGGATCATCCCTGATGTACTATGGACCATCCCTGATGTACTGTGAATCATCACTGGTGTACTATAGATCATCACTGATGTACTGTGGATCATCACTGATGTACTATGGGCCATCACTGGTGTACTATGGGCCATCACTGGTGTACTATGGGCCATCACTGGTGTACTATGGATCATCACTGATGTACTGTGGATCATCCCTGATGTACTGAGGATCATCACTGATGTACTATGGATCATCACTGATGTACCGTGGATCATCACTGATGTACTGTGGATCATCACTGATGTACTGTGGATCATCACTGATGTACTATAGATCATCACTGAAGTACTATGGGCCATCACTGGTGTACTATGGATCATCACTGATGTATTATGGATCATCACTGATGTACTATGAGCCATCACTGATGTACTATGGATCATCACTGGTGTACTATGGATCATCACTGATGTACTATGGATCATCACTGATGTACTATGAGCCATCACTGATGTACTATGGGCCATCCCTGGTGTACTATGGATCATCACTGATGTACTGTGGATCATCACTGATGTACTATGGGACATCACTGGTATACTATGGGCCATCTCTGGTGTACTATGGATCATCACTGGTGTACTATGGGCCATCACTGGTGAACTATGGATCATCACTGGTGTACTATGGACCATCACTGATTTACTATGGACCATCACTGATGTACTGTGGATCATCACTGATGTACTATGGATCATCACTGATGTACTATGGATCATCACTGATGTACTATGGATCATTACTGATGTACAGTGGACCATCCCTGATGTACTGTGGATCATCACTGATGTACTGTGGATCATCACTGATGTACTGTGGATCATCACTGATGTACTGTGGATCATCACTGATGTACTGAGGATCATCACTGATGTACTATGGATCATCACTGATGTACCTTGGATCATCACTGATGTACTGTGGATCATCACTGATGTACTGTGGATCATCACTGATGTACTATAGATCATCACTGTAGTACTATGGGCCATGACTGGTGTACTATGGATCATCACTGATGTACTATGGATCATCACTGATGTACTATGGATCATCACTGATGTATTATGGATCATCACTGATGTACTATGAGCCATCACTGATGTACTATGGATCATCATGGTGTACTATGGATCATCACTGATGTACTATGAGCCATCACTGATGTACTATGGATCATCACTGGTGTACTATGGATCATCACTGATGTACTATAGATCATCACTGATGTACTATGAGCCATCACTGATGTACTATGGGCCATCCCTGGTGTACTATGGATCATCACTGATGTACTGTGGATCATCACTGATGTACTATGGGACATCACTGGTGTACTATGGGCCATCACTGGTGTACTATGGATCATCACTGGTGTACTATGGGCCATCACTGGTGTACTATGGGCCATCACTGGTGTACTATGGATCATCACTGGTGTACTATGGACCATCACTGATGTACTATGGATCATCACTGGTGTACTATGGATCATCACTGGTGTACTATGGATCATCCCTGGTGTACTATGGATCATCACTGGTGTACTATGGATCATCACTGGTGTACTATGGATCATCACTGATATACTGTGGACCATCCCTGATATACTGTGGATCATCCCTGATGTACTGTGGATCATCACTGATGTACTGTGGGCCATCACTGGTGTACTGTTGGCCATCGCAGGTGTACTATGGATCATCACTGATGTACTATGGATCATCACTGGTGTACTATGGATCATCACTGATGTACTGTGGACCATCCCTGATGTACTATAGATCATCACTGATGTACTCTGGATCATCACTGATGTACTATGGGCCATCACTGGTGTACTATGGGCCATCACTGGTGTACTATGGATCATCACTGGATTACTATGGATCATCCCTGCTGTACTATGGACCATCACTGATGTGCTTTGGGCCATCACTGGTGTACTATGGATCATCACTGATGTACTGTGGACCATCCCTGATGTACTGTGGATCATCACTGATGTACTATGGATCATCACTGATGTACTATGGACCATCACTGGTGTACTATGGACCATCACTGGTGTACTATGGATCATCACTGATGTACTGTGGATCATCACTGATGTACTGTGGGCCATCACTGATGTACTATGGATCATCACTGATATACTGTGGACCATCCCTGATGTATTGTGGATCATCACTGATGTACTGTGGATCATCACTGATGTACTATAGATCATCACTGAAGTACTATGGGCCATCACTGGTGTACTATGGATCATCACTGGTGTACTATGGGCCATCACTGGTGTACTATGGATCATCACTGATGTACTATGGATCATCACTGATGTACTATGGATCATGACTGGTGTACTATGGATCATCACTGATGTACTGTGGACCATCCCTGATGTCCTGTGGATCATCACTGATGTACTGTGGATCATCACTGATGTACTGTGGATCATCACTGATGTACTGAGGATCATCACTGATGTACTATGGATCATCACTGATGTACCGTGGATCATCACTGATGTACTGTGGATCATCACTGATGTACTGTGGATCATCACTGATGTACTATAGATCATCACTGAAGTACCATGGGCCATCACTGGTGTACTATGGATCATCACTGATGTATTATGGATCATCACTGATGTACTATGAGCCATCACTGATGTACTATGGATCATCACTGGTGTACTATGGATCATCACTGATGTACTATGGATCATCACTGATGTACTATGAGCCATCACTGATGTACTATGGGCCATCCCTGGTGTACTATGGATCATCACTGATGTACTGTGGATCATCACTGATGTACTATGGGACATCACTGGTATACTATGGGCCATCTCTGGTGTACTATGGATCATCACTGGTGTACTATGGGCCATCACTGGTGAACTATGGATCATCACTGGTGTACTATGGACCATCACTGATTTACTATGGACCATCACTGATGTACTGTGGATCATCACTGATGTACTGTGGGTCATCCCTGGTGTAATATGGATCATCACTGGTGTAATATGGATCATCACTGATGTACTATGGGCCATCACTGATGTACTATGGATCATCACTGATGTACTGTGGACCATCCCTGATGTACTGTGGATCATCACTGATGTACTGTGGATCATCACTGATGTACTGTGGATCATCACTGATGTACTGAGGATCATCACTGATGAACTATAGATCATCACTGATGTACTATGGGCCATCACTGGTGTACTATGGGCCATCACTGGTGTACTATGGATCATCACTGATGTACTGTGGATCATCACTGATGTACTGTGGATCATCACTGATGTACTATAGATCATCACTGATGTACTATGGACCATCACTGGTGACTATGAATCATCACTGGTGTACTATGGATCATCACTTGTGTACTATGGATCATCACTGATGTACTATAGATCATCACTGATATACTATGGGTCATCACTTGTGTACTATGGATCATCACTGGTGTACTATGGATCATCCCTGCTGTACTATGGACCATCCCTGATGTACTATGGACCATCCCTGATGTACTGTGAATCATCACTGGTGTACTGTGGATCATCACTGATGTACTATAGATCATCACTGATGTACTGTGGATCATCACTGATGTACTATGGGCCATCTCTGGTGTACTATGGATCATCACTGATGTACTGTGGATCATCCCTGATGTACTGTGGGCCATCACTGATGTACTATGGATCATCACTGATGTACTATGGATCATGACTGGTGTACTATGGATCATCACTGATGTACTGTGGACCATCCCTGATGTACTGTGGATCATCACTGATGTACTGTGGATCATCACTGATGTACTGTGGATCATCACTGATGTACTATGGATCATCCCTGATGTACTATGGACCATCCCTGATGTACTGTGGATCATCACTGATGTACTATAGATCATCACTGATGTACTATGGGCCATCACTGGTGTACTATGGGCCATCACTGGAGTACTATGGATCATCACTGGTGTACTATGGACCATCACTAATTTACTATGGACCATCACTGATGTACTGTGGATCATCACTGATGTACTGTGGATCATCCCTGGTGTACTATGGATAATCACTGGTGTACTATGGATCATCACTTATGTGCTATGGGCCATCACTGATGTACTATGGATCATCACTGATGTACTGTGGACCATCCTTGATGTACTGTGGATCATCACTGATGTACTGTGGATCATCACTGATGTACTGAGGATCATCACTGATGTACTATAGATCATCACTGATGTACTATGGGCCATCACTGGTGTACTGTGGATCATCACTGATGTGCTGTGGATCATCACTGATGTACTATAGATCATCACTGATGTACTATGGACCATCACTGGTGTACTATGAATCATCACTGGTGTACTATTAATCATCACTGGTGTACTATGGATCATCACTGATGTACTATAGATCATCACTGATGTACTATGGACCATCACTGGTGTACTATGAATCATCACTGGTGTACTATAGATCATCACTGGTGTACTATGGATCATCACTGATGTACTATAGATCATCACTGATGTACTATGGGCCATCACTTGTGTACTATGGATCATCACTGGTGTACTATGGATCATCCCTGATGTACTATGGACCATCCCTGATGTACTGTGAATCATCACTGGTGTACTATAGATCATCACTGATGTACTGTGGATCATCACTGATGTACTATGGGCCATCACTGGTGTACTATGGGCCATCACTGGTGTACTATGGGCCATCACTGGTGTACTATGGATCATCACTGATGTACTGTGGATCATCCCTGATGTACTGTGGGCCATCACTGATGTACTATGGATTATCACTGATGTACTATGGATCATGACTGGTGTACTATGGATCATCACTGATGTACTGTGGACCATCCCTGATGTACTGTGGATCATCACTGATGTACTGTGGATCATCACTGATGTACTGTGGATCATCACTGATGTACTATGGATCATCCCTGATGTACTATGGACCTTCCCTGATGTACTGTGGATCATCACTGATGTACTATAGATCATCACTGATGTACTATGGGCCATCACTGGTGTACTATGGGCCATCACTGGTGTACTATGGGCCATCACTGGAGTACTATGGATCATTACTGGTGTACTATGGACCATCACTAATTTACTATGGACCATCACTGATGTACTGTGGATCATCACTGATGTACTGTGGATCATCCCTGGTGTACTATGGATCATCACTGGTGTACTATGGATCATCACAAATGTGCTATGGGCCATCACTGATGTACTATGGGCCATCACTGATGTACTATGGGTCATCACTGATGTGCTATGGATCATCAGTGATGTACTGTGGACCATCCCTGATGTACTGTGGATCATCACTGATGTACTGTGGATCATCACTGATGTACTGTGGATCATCACTGATGTACTGATGATCATCACTGATGTACTATAGATCATCACTGATGTACTATGGGCCATCACTGGTGTACTGTGGATCATCACTGATGTACTGTGGATCATCACTGATGTACTATAGATCATCACTGATGTACTATGGACCATCACTGGTGTACTATGAATCATCACTGGTGTACTATTAATCATCACTGGTGTACTATGGATCATCACTGATGTACTATAGATCATCACTGATGTACTATGGGCCATCACTGGTGTACTATGGACCATCCCTGATGTACTATGGACCATCCCTGATGTACTATGGACCATCACTGATGTACTGTGAATCATCACTGGTGTACTGTGGATCATCACTGATGTACTATAGATAATCACTGATGTACTGTGGATCATCACTGATGTACTATGGGCCATCACTGGTGTACTATGGACCATCCCTGATGTACTTTGGATCATCCCTGATGTACTATGGACCATCCCTGATGTACTGTGGATCATCACTGACCCTGCAGGTCTCTGCCGGACAAGTTCGTATGAAGTGGCCAACCTCCCCGCAGAAGAGACACAGACTGCCTTGGACTCGACGTAGACGTTCAGCAGGAGAAAGAGGTAAACTACGAAAACTCAAGAGACCTTGCCTATTCTCTGCCAGACTTCTTCAGGCCATAGCGAACTCCTCCGTTTGGATGTCATAGCTTCTCCCATGTTTCCCGTTATCCTCGGCATTCCATGGTTGAAGGCACACAACCCTCACGTTGACTGGCTTACCGGAGATATATTTTTTTTTCGTCCAACTACTGCCAGACGCACTGCCTCTTTGGAGGAACTGTCAACTCCACGCCCCTCCTGGGTATCCACCCTGACCATGAAGCCTCTAAACTGATCCCGGTTGCTTATCACGAATTTCTGGATGTCTTTAATAAAAAGGGTGCAGACACTCTTCCACCTCATAGAACTTACGATTGCCCCATTGAACTTCTACCGGGAGCCGAGATCCCGTTTGGTCGGATTTACCCTCTCTCTGAGCCTGAATTGGAAGCCCTGCGTACCTATATCGACGAGAGCCTTGAAAAGCAGTTCATTCGGCCTTCCACTTCACCAGCAGGAGCCGGTATTTTCGTTGAGAAAAAAGACCACACCTTGAGGCCCTGTGTGGACTATCGTGACCTTAGCAGGGTCACTGTCAAGAATCGGTACCCTCTTCCTCTGATTCCTGAACTATTCCAGAGGCTGCGAGGGGCACGAGTGTTCTCCAAACTGGACTTGAGGGGTGCCTATAATCTTGTCAGAATCAGGGAGGGAGACGAATGGAAGACGGCCTTCCGGACACGCTTTGGCCACTTTGAGTATTTAGTCATGCCATTCGGGCTCTGCAATGCTCCAGCCACATTCCAGCATCTGGTAAACGATGTTTTTCGGGACTTTCTTGATTTATTCGTCATCGTGTATCTGGATGACATCCTTGTATTCTCTGAAACTTTAGAATCCCATCGGACTCATGTAAAAAATGTATTAGCTCGATTGCGGGAACACCGACTTTACGCAAAGGCTGAAAAATGAGACTTTGAAAAGCAAGTTGTGCATTTCCTAGGGCTTGTCATCTCCGCCGAGGGAATCTCCATGGACCCTCAGAAAGTCGCTTCTGTCTTGGAATGGCCTGCTCCTACTGACAGAAAAGCTGTACAGAGGTTCGTGGGGTTTGCTAACTTTTATAGAAAATTTATTAAGGACTTTTCTGGCATCATCACTCCCATTACTCAGCTAACGAAACAGCATGTTCCCTTTCGATGGACCCCAGAGGCTCAGACAGCGTTTGAACAGTTGAAAGCCTTATTCACCTCAGCTCCCATCTTGAAACATCCCGATCCCTCCTTAGCTTATGTTTTGGAGGTAGACGCCTCGGAAAATGCAGTTGGGGCTATTATTTCCCAACGCCAAGGGCCCAAATCATTGCTCCACCCTGTGGCCTTCTTCTCTAAAAAATTAAATCCTTCCGAAAGGAATTATGATGTTGATGACCGAGAGCTACTGGCTATCAAGGCCGCTCTTGAAGAATGGCGTTACCTTTTGGAGGGAGCTTCTCACCCAATTCTTATCTTCACAGATCACAAGAATCTTGAGTATTTGAAGACAACTAAACGCCTAAGACCTCGGCAGGCAAGATGGGCACTTTTTTTCTCTCGTTTCATGTTTCATATAACCTACCGTCCTGGCTCAAAGAACGGGAAACCAGATGCCTTGTCCCGCATGTTCAGTGATCCAGTTGTATCCTCGGAACCTGATACTATTCTACCAGCCAATAATTTTTTACTTCTTCAGGCGGATCTGATGTCACAAATAAGAAAATATGTGGAAGACCAACCGCCTTCCAAGGACCTGGCTCTTCAACTAAGGGATGGCCTGTACTTCCATAAGAGGCAAATCTTTATCCCAGAACAGTTCAGAGTTGCCGTCCTAGGGCGATGTCATGATCATCCCCTAGCGGGTCACTTTGGGTTTCACAAGACGGCTAATTTGATCTCCCGTACATTCTGGTGGCCAAACTTGATGAACGACTGCAAGAAATATGTAAGATCTTGTATTTCATGCCTTCGGAATAAGACAGACAGAGCCAGAACTTGCTTGCTACGATGCTTTTCTTCTTTTGCACAGGATGACTGGCTATCACTTCTCCCACTCGCGGAATTTTCATACAACAATTCCACCCATTCGGCAACCAAACAGTCACCTTTTTTCGCCAATTATGGATACCATCCTTCTTTCTTGCCTGAGCTGCCTATTGATTCTTCTGTACCTGCCGTACAAGACAGGTTGAACTTCCTTAACTCCAACTACCAATTACTGCAGGATACAATCTCCAAGACCCAGGCAGATAATAAAAAGTTCTTCGACAAGAAGAGAAGAGGCAATTTGAATCTTGAACCTTTTCCAATACCTCGCTGCCCGTCTGCTACCGAACCCGGCCACCCTTGTGATCCTGCACCAGCCTCCTGCTTGGCTTAACGCTGTCTCCAGTGCCTGTGCTAGCTGTCCATCCTACCAGCTTTCCTGAGTCCAGTTCCTTACCAGATGCTCTGCCTGCATCTCCACGTCTGCAACTCAGATGACAAGTTCTGCACGCAACTACAGGCACTCGTGTAACTCCTCACCCTAGGTCTGTCCCATCCTCAGTGGGGCTTGGGTTGGAGATACAAGGGAGGCCGACCTCGTCATTCCAGACTCCTACCAGGTACGTGACAGTACCAGTCAGCCAGAGATGGAGTCTGGAAGGGAGGCCTCTCCACCGAAGGACATTTACCAAACTATTTCTGCGCTCTCAAATATTGTGCAGAAGTTACAAGAGCGGGTCACTTTGGGATTCACAAGACGGCTAATTTGATCTTCCGTACATTTTGGTGGCCAAATTTGATGAACGACTGCAAGAAATATGTAAGACCTTGTATTTCATGCCTTCGGAATAAGACAGACAGAGCCAGAACTTGGGGTCTACTTGAGCCCCTTCCTGTACCTGAGAAACCATGGAGCATGATCTCCATGGATTTTATAGTAGAACTTCCCCCATCTGAAGACTTTACTACCATTTTCGTTGTGGTTGATCGTTTGACCAAAATGGCCCACTTTGTACCTCTGCAAGGAACTCCTTCTGCCCCGGAGACTGCCTCAACTTTTATCAAGGAGATTGTAAGGTTGCATGGCATCCCTGACAGCATAGTTTCTGATCGAGGGGTGCAGTTCACTTCTAGATTTTGGAGGGCCTTATGTGAAACATTGAACATTGAACTCCGCCTCTCCACAGCTTATCACCCACAAACTAATGGACAGACTGAAAGGGTCAATCAAACCCTTGAACAGTACCTACGATGCTTTTCTTCTTTTGCACAGGATGACTGGCTATCACTTCTCCCACTCGCGGAATTTTCATACAATAATTCCACCCATTCGGTAACCAAACAGTCACCTTTTTTCGCCAATTATGGATACCATCCTTCTTTCTTGCCTGAGCTGCCTATTGATTCTTCTGTATCTGCCGTACAAGACAGGTTGAACTTCCTTAACTCCAACTACCAATTACTGCAGGTCCCAGAACAGTTCAGAGTTGCCGTCCTAGGGCGATGTCATGATCATCCCCTAGCGGGTCACTTTGGGATTCACAAGACGGCTAATTTGATCTCCCTTACATTCTGGTGGCCAAACTTGATGAACGACTGCAAGAAATATGTAAGATCTTGTATTTCATGCCTTCGGAATAAGACAGACAGAGCCAGAACTTGGGGTCTACTTGAGCCCCTTCCTGTACCTGAGAAACCATGGAGCATGATCTCCATGGATTTTATAGTAGAACTTCCCCCATCTGAAGACTTCACTACCATTTTCGTTGTGGTTGATCGTTTGACCAAAATGGCCCACTTTGTACCTCTGCAAGGAACTCCTTCTGCCCCGGAGACTGCCTCAACTTTTATCAAGGAGATTGTAAGGTTGCATGGCATCCCTGACAGCATAGTTTCTGATCGAGGGGTGCAGTTCACTTCTAGATGTTGGAGGGCCTTATGTGAAACTTTGAACATTGAACTCCGCCTCTCCACAGCTTATCACCCACAAACTAATGGACAGACTGAAAGGGTCAATCAAACCCTTGAACAGTACCTACGATGCTTTTCTTCTTTTGCGCAGGATGACTGGCTATCACTTCTCCCACTCGCGGAATTTTCATACAATAATTACACCCATTCGGCAACCAAACAGTCACCTTTTTTCGCCAATTATGGATACCATCCTTCTTTCTTTCCTGAACTGCCTATTGATTCTTCTGTACCTGCCGTACAAGACAGGTTGAACTTCCTTAACTCAAACTGCCAACTACTGCAGAATACAATCTCCAAGACCCAGGCAGATAATAAAAAGTTCTTCGACAAGAAGAGAAGAGGCAATTTGAATCTTGAACCTTTTCCAGTAACTCGCTGCCCGTCTGCTACCGAACCCGGCCACCCTTTTGATCCTGCACCAGCCTCCTGCTTGGCTTATCGCTGTCTCCAGTGCCTGTGCTAGCTGTCCATCCTACCAGCTTTCCTGAGTCTAGTTCCTTACCAGATGCTCTGCCTGCATCTCCACGTCTGCAACTCAGCTGACAAGTTCTGCACGCAACTACAGGCACTCGTGTAACTCCTCACCCTAGGTCTGTCCCATCCTCAGTGGGGCTTGGGTTGGAGATACAAGGGAGGCCGACCTCGTAATTCCAGACTCCTACCAGGTACGTGACAGTACCAGTCAGCCAGAGATGGAGTCTGGAAGGGAGGCCTCTCCACCGAAGGACATTTACCAAACTATTTCTGCGCTCTCAAATATTGTGCAGAAGTTACAAGAGCGGGTCACTTTGGGATTCACAAGACGGCCAATTTGATCTCCCGTACATTCTGGTGGCCAAATTTGATGAACGACTGCAAGAAATATGTAAGATCTTGTATTTCATGCCTTCGGAATAAGACAGACAGAGCCAGAACTTGGGGTCTACTTGAGCCCCTTCCTGTACCTGAGAAACCATGGAGCATGATCTCCATGGATTTTATAGTAGAACTTCCCCCATCTGAAGACTTCACTACCATTTTCGTTGTGGTTGATCGTTTGACCAAAATGGCCCACTTTGTACCTCTGCAAGGAACTCCTTCTGCCCCGGAGACTGCCTCAACTTTTATCAAGGAGATTGTAAGGTTGCATGGCATCCCTGACAGCATAGTTTCTAATCGAGGGGTGCAGTTCACTTCTAGATTTTGGAGGGCCTTATGTGAAACTTTGAACATTGAACTCCGCCTCTCCACAGCTTATCACCCACAAACTAATGGACAGACTAAAAGGGTCAATCAAACCCTTGAACAGTACCTACGATGCTTTTCTTCTTTTGCACAGGATGACTGGCTATCACTTCTCCCACTCGCGGAATTTTCATACAATAATTCCACCCATTCGGCAACCAAACAGTCACCTTTTTTCGCCAATTATGGATACCATCCTTCTTTCTTGCCTGAGCTGCCTATTGATTCTTCTGTACCTGCCGTACAAGACAGGTTGAACTTCCTTAACTCCAACTACCAATTACTGCAGGTCCCAGAACAGTTCAGAGTTGCCGTCCTAGGGCGATGTCATGATCATCCCCTAGCGGGTCACTTTGGGATTCACAAGATGGCTAATTTGATCTCCCGTACATTCTGGTGGCCAAACTTGATGAACGACTGCAAGAAATATGTAAGATCTTGTATTTCATGCCTACGGAATAAGACAGACAGAGCCAGAACTTGGGGTCTACTTGAGCCCCTTCCTGTACCTGAGAAACCATGGAGCATGATCCCCATGGATTTTATAGTAGAACTTCCCCCATCTGAAGACTTCACTACCATTTTCGTTGTGGTTGATCGTTTGACCAAAATGGCCCACTTTGTACCTCTGCAAGGAACTCCTTCTGCCCCGGAGACTGCCTCAACTTTTATCAAGGAGATTGTAAGGTTGCATGGCATCCCTGACAGCATAGTTTCTGATCGAGGGGTGCAGTTCACTTCTAGATTTTGGAGGGCCTTATGTGAAACTTTGAACATTGAACTCCGCCTCTCCACAGCTTATCACCCACAAACTAATGGACAGACTGAAAGGGTCAATCAAACCCTAGAACAGTACCTACGATGCTTTTCTTCTTTTGCACAGGATGACTGGCTATCACTTCTCCCACTCGCGGAATTTTCATACAATAATTCCACCCATTCGGCAACCAAACAGTCACCTTTTTTCGCCAATTATGGATACCATCCTTCTTTCTTGCCTGAGCTGCCTATAGATTCTTCCTTACCTCTTCTACAAGACAGGTTGAACTTCCTTAACTCCAACTACCAATTACTGCAGGATACAATCTCCAAGACCCAGGCAGATAATAAAAAGTTCTTCGACAAGAAGAGAAGAGGCAATTTGAATCTTGAACCTTTTCCAGTACCTCGCTGCCCGTCTGCTACCGAACCCGGCCACCCTTGTGATCCTGCACCAGCCTCATGCTTGGCTTAACGCTGTCTCCAGTGCCTGTGCTAGCTGTCCATCCTACCAGCTTTCCTGAGTCCAGTTCCTTACCAGATGCTCTGCCTGCATCTCCACGTCTGCAACTCAGCTGACAAGTTCTGAACGCAACTACAGGCACTCGTGTAACTCCTCACCCTAGGTCTGTCCCATTCTCAGTGGGGCTTGGGTTGGAGATACAAGGGAGGCCGACCTCGTCATTCCAGACTCCTACCAGGTACGTGACAGTACCAGTCAGCCAGAGATGGAGTCTGGAAGGGAGGCCTCTCCAGCGAAGGACATTTACCAAATTATTTCTGCGCTCTCAAATATTGTGCAGAAGTTACAAGAGCGGGTCACTTTGGGATTCACAAGACGGCTAATTTGATCTCCCGTACATTCTGATGGCCAAACTTGATGAACGACTGCAAGAAATATGTAAGATCATGTATTTCATGCCTTCGGAATAAGACAGACAGAGCCAGAACTTGGGGTCTACTTGAGCCCCTTCCTGTACCTAAGAAACCATGGAGCATGATCTCCATGGATTTTATAGTAGAACTTCCCCCATCTGAAGACTTTACTACCATTTTCGTTGTGGTTGATCGTTTGACCAAAATGGCCCACTTTGTACCTCTGCAAGGAACTCCTTCTGCCCCGGAGACTGCCTCAACTTTTATCAAGGAGATTGTAAGGTTGCATGGCATCCCTGACAGCATAGTTTCTGATCGAGGGGTGCAGTTCACTTCTAGATTTTGGAGGGCCTTATGTGAAACATTGAACATTGAACTCCGCCTCTCCACAGCTTATCACCCACAAACTAATGGACAGACTGAAAGGGTCAATCAAACCCTTGAACAGTACCTACGATGCTTTTCTTCTTTTGCACAGGATGACTGGCTATCACTTCTCCCACTCGCGGAATTTTCATACAATAATTCCACCCATTCGGTAACCAAACAGTCACCTTTTTTCGCCAATTATGGATACCATCCTTCTTTCTTGCCTGAGCTGCCTATTGATTCTTCTGTACCTGCCGTACAAGACAGGTTGAACTTCCTTAACTCCAACTACCAATTACTGCAGGTCCCAGAACAGTTCAGAGTTGCCGTCCTAGGGCGATGTCATGATCATCCCCTAGCGGGTCACTTTGGGATTCACAAGACGGCTAATTTGATCTCCCTTACATTCTGGTGGCCAAACTTGATGAACGACTGCAAGAAATATGTAAGATCTTGTATTTCATGCCTTCGGAATAAGACAGACAGAGCCAGAAGTTGGGGTCTACTTGAGCCCCTTCCTGTACCTGAGAAACCATGGAGCATGATCTCCATGGATTTTATAGTAGAACTTCCCCCATCTGAAGACTTCACTACCATTTTCGTTGTGGTTGATCGTTTGACCAAAATGGCCCACTTTGTACCTCTGCAAGGAACTCCTTCTGTCCCGGAGACTGCCTCAACTTTTATCAAGGAGATTGTAAGGTTGCATGGCATCCCTGACAGCATAGTTTCTGATCGAGGGGTGCAGTTCACTTCTAGATGTTGGAGGGCCTTATGTGAAACTTTGAACATTGAACTCCGCCTCTCCACAGCTTATCACCCACAAACTAATGTACAGACTGAAAGGGTCAATCAAACCCTTGAACAGTACCTACGATGCTTTTCTTCTTTTGCGCAGGATGACTGGCTATCACTTCTCCCACTCGCGGAATTTTCATACAATAATTCCACCCATTCGGCAACCAAACAGTCACCTTTTTTCGCCAATTATGGATACCATCCTTCTTTCTTGCCTGAGCTGCCTATTGATTCTTCTGTACCTGCCGTACAAGACAGGTTGAACTTCCTTAACTCAAACTACCAATTACTGCAGGATACAATCTCCAAGACCCAGGCAGATAATAAAAAGTTCTTCGACAAGAAGAGAAGAGGCAATTTGAATCTTGAACCTTTTCCAGTACCTCGCTGCCCGTCTGCTACCGAACCCGGCCACCCTTGTGATCCTGCACCAGCCTCCTGCTTGGCTTAACGCTGTCTCCAGTGCCTGTTCTAGCTGTCCATCCTACCAGCTTTCCTGAGTCCAGTTCCTTACCAGATGCCCTGCCTGCATCTCCACGTCTGCAACTCAGCTGACAAGTTCTGCACGCAACTACAGGCACTCGTGTAACTCCTCACCCTAGGTCTGTCCCATCCTCAGTGGGGCTTGGGTTGGAGATACAAGGGAGGCCGACCTCGTCATTCCAGACTCCTACCAGGTACGTGACAGTACCAGTCAGCCAGAGATTGAGTCTGGAAGGGAGGCCTCTCCACCGAAGGACATTTACCAAACTATTTCTGCGCTCTCAAATATTGTGCAGAAGTTACAAGAGCGGGTCACTTTGGGATTCACAAGACGGCCAATTTGATCTCCCGTACATTCTGGTGGCCAAATTTGATGAACGACTGCAAGAAATATGTAAGATCTTGTATTTCATGCCTTCGGAATAAGACAGACAGAGCCAGAACTTGGGGTCTACTTGAGCCCCTTCCTGTACCTGAGAAACCATGGAGCATGATCTCCATGGATTTTATAGTAGAACTTCCCCCATCTGAAGACTTCACTACCATTTTCGTTGTGGTTGATCGTTTGACCAAAATGGCCCACTTTGTACCTCTGCAAGGAACTCCTTCTGCCCCGGAGACTGCCTCAACTTTTATCAAGGAGATTGTAAGGTTGCATGGCATCCCTGACAGCATAGTTTCTGATCGAGGGGTGCAGTTCACTTCTAGATTTTGGAGGGCCTTATGTGAAACTTTGAACATTGAACTCTGCCTCTCCACAGCTTATCACCCACAAACTAATCGACAGACTGAAAGGGTCAATCAAACCCTTGAACAGTACCTACGATGCTTTTCTTCTTTTGCACAGGATGACTGGCTATCACTTCTCCCACTCGCGGAATTTTCATACAATAATTCCACCCATTCGGCAACCAAACAGTCACCTTTTTTCGCCAATTATGGATACCATCCTTCTTTCTTGCCTGAGCTGCCTATTGATTCTTCTGTACCTGCCGTACAAGACAGGTTGAACTTCCTTAACTCCAACTACTAATTACTGCAGGATACAATCTCCAAGACCCAGGCAGATAATAAAAAGTTATTCGACAAGAAGAGAAGAGGCAATTTGAATCTTGAACCTGGAGATAAGGTCTGGCTTTCCACAGCGAACTTGAAACTAAGTTGCCCCTCGAGGAAGCTTGGCCCAAGATTTTTGGGGCCTTTTCCAGTACCTCGCTGCCCGTCTGCTACCGAACCCGGCCACCCTTGTGATCCTGCACCAGCCTCCTGCTTGGCTTAACGCTGTCTCCAGTGCCTGTGCTAGCTGTCCATCCTACCAGCTTTCCTGAGTCCAGTTCCTTACCAGATGCTCTGCCTGCATCTCCACGTCTGCAACTCAGCTGACAAGTTCTGCACGCAACTACAGGCTCTCGTGTAACTCCTCACCCTAGGTCTGTCCCATCCTCAGTGGGGCTTGGGTTGGAGATACAAGGGAGGCCGACCTCGTCATTCCAGACTCCTACCAGGTACGTGACAGTACCAGTCAGCCAGAGATGCAGTCTGGAAGGGAGGCCTCTCCAGCGAAGGACATTTACCAAATTATTTCTGCGCTCTCAAATATTGTGCAGAAGTTACAAGAGCGGGTCACTTTGGGATTCACAAGACGGCTAATTTGATCTCCCGTACATTCTGATGGCCAAACTTGATGAACGACTGCAAGAAATATGTAAGATCATGTATTTCATGCCTTCGGAATAAGACAGACAGAGCCAGAACTTGGGGTCTACTTGAGCCCCTTCCTGTACCTAAGAAACCATGGAGCATGATCTCCATGGATTTTATAGTAGAACTTCCCCCATCTGAAGACTTTACTACCATTTTCGTTGTGGTTGATCGTTTGACCAAAATGGCCCACTTTGTACCTCTGCAAGGAACTCCTTCTGCCCCGGAGACTGCCTCAACTTTTATCAAGGAGATTGTAAGGTTGCATGGCATCCCTGACAGCATAGTTTCTGATCGAGGGGTGCAGTTCACTTCTAGATTTTGGAGGGCCTTATGTGAAACATTGAACATTGAACTCCGCCTCTCCACAGCTTATCACCCACAAACTAATGGACAGACTGAAAGGGTCAATCAAACCCTTGAACAGTACCTACGATGCTTTTCTTCTTTTGCACAGGATGACTGGCTATCACTTCTCCCACTCGCGGAATTTTCATACAATAATTCCACCCATTCGGTAACCAGTCACCTTTTTTCGCCAATTATGGATACCATCCTTCTTTCTTGCCTGAGCTGCCTATTGATTCTTCTGTACCTGCCGTACAAGACAGGTTGAACTTCCTTAACTCCAACTACCAATTACTGCAGGTCCCAGAACAGTTCAGAGTTGCCGTCCTAGGGCGATGTCATGATCATCCCCTAGCGGGTCACTTTGGGATTCACAAGACGGCTAATTTGATCTCCCGTACATTCTGGTGGCCAAACTTGATGAACGACTGCAAGAAATATGTAAGATCTTGTATTTCATGCCTTCGGAATAAGACAGACAGAGCCAGAACTTGGGGTCTACTTGAGCCCCTTCCTGTACCTGAGAAACCATGGAGCATGATCTCCATGGATTTTATAGTAGAACTTCCCCCATCTGAAGACTTCACTACCATTTTCGTTGTGGTTGATCGTTTGACCAAAATGGCCCACTTTGTACCTCTGCAAGGAACTCCTTCTGCCCCGGAGACTGCCTCAACTTTTATCAAGGAGATTGTAAGGTTGCATGGCATCCCTGACAGCATAGTTTCTGATCGAGGGGTGCAGTTCACTTCTAGATGTTGGAGGGCCTTGTGTGAAACTTTGAACATTGAACTCCGCCTCTCCACAGCTTATCACCCACAAACTAATGGACAGACTGAAAGGGTCAATCAAACCCTTGAACAGTACCTACGATGCTTTTTTTCTTTTGCGCAGGATGACTGGCTATCACTTCTCCCACTCGCGGAATTTTCATACAATAATTCCACCCATTCGGCAACCAAACAGTCACCTTTTTTCGCCAATTATGGATACCATCCTTCTTTCTTGCCTGAGCTGCCTATTGATTCTTCTGTACCTGCCGTACAAGACAGGTTGAACTTCCTTAACTCAAACTACCAATTACTGCAGGATACAATCTCCAAGACCCAGGCAGATAATAAAAAGTTCTTCGACAAGAAGAGAAGAGGCAATTTGAATCTTGAACCTTTTCCAGTACCTCGCTGCCCGTCTGCTACCGAACCCGGCCACCCTTGTGATCCTGCACCAGCCTCCTGCTTGGCTTAACGCTGTCTCCAGTGCCTGTGCTAGCTGTCCATCCTACCAGCTTTCCTGAGTCCAGTTCCTTACCAGATGCTCTGCCTGCATCTCCACGTCTGCAACTCAGCTGACAAGTTCTGCACGCAACTACAGGCACTCGTGTAACTCCTCACCCTAGGTCTGTCCCATCCTCAGTGGGGCTTGGGTTGGAGATACAAGGGAGGCCGACCTCGTCATTCCAGACTCCTACCAGGTACGTGACAGTACCAGTCAGCCAGAGATGGAGTCTGGAAGGGAGGCCTCTCCACCGAAGGACATTTACCAAACTATTTCTGCGCTCTCAAATATTGTGCAGAAGTTACAGGAGCGGGTCGCTTTGGGATTCACAAGACGGCCAATTTGATCTCCCGTACATTCTGGTGGCCAAATTTGATGAACGACTGCAAGAAATATGTAAGATCTTGTATTTCATGCCTTCGGAATAAGACAGACAGAGCCAGAACTTGGGGTCTACTTGAGCCCCTTCCTGTACCTGAGAAACCATGGAGCATGATCTCCGTGGATTTTATAGTAGAACTTCCCCATTCTGAAGACTTCACTACCATTTTCGTTGTGGTTGATCGTTTGACCAAAATGGCCCACTTTGTACCTCTGCAAGGAACTCCTTCTGCCCCGGAGACTGCCCCAACTTTTATCAAGGAGATTGTAAGGTTGCATGGCATCCCTGACTGCATAGTTTCTGATCGAGGGGTGCAGTTCACTTCTAGATTTTGGAGGGCCTTATGTGAAACTTTGAACATTGAACTCCGCCTCTCCACAGCTTATCACCCACAAACTAATGGACAGACTGAAAGGGTCAATCAAACCCTTGAACAGTACCTACGATGCTTTTCTTCTTTTGCACAGGATGACTGGCTATCACTTCTCCCACTCGCGGAATTTTCATACAATAATTCCACCCATTCGGCAACCAAACAGTCACCTTTTTTCGCCAATTATGGATACCATCCTTCTTTCTTGCCTGAGCTGCCTATTGATTCTTCTGTACCTGCCGTACAAGACAGGTTGAACTTCCTTAACTCCAACTACCAATTACTGCAGGATACAATCTCCAAGACCCAGGCAGATAATAAAAAGTTCTTCGATAAGAAGAGAAGAGGCAATTTGAATCTTGAACCTGGAGATAAGGTCTGGCTTTCCACAGCGAACTTGAAACTAAGTTGCCCCTCGAGGAAGCTTGGCCCAAGATTTTTGGGGCCTTTTCCAGTACCTCGCTGCCCGTCTGCTACCGAACCCGGCCACCCTTTTGATCCTGCACCAGCCTCCTGCTTGGCTTAACGCTGTCTCCAGTGCCTGTGCTAGCTGTCCATCCTACCAGCTTTCCTGAGTCCAGTTCCTTACCAGATGCTCTGCCTGCATCTCCACGTCTGCAACTCAGCTGACAAGTTCTGCACGCAACTACAGGCTCTCGTGTAACTCCTCACCCTTGGTCTGTCCCATCCTCAGTGGGGCTTGGGTTGGAGATACAAGGGAGGCCGACCTCGTCATTCCAGACTCCTACCAGGTACGTGACAGTACCAGTCAGCCAGAGATGGAGTCTGGAAGGGAGGCCTCTCCACCGAAGGACATTTACCAAACTATTTCTGCGCTCTCAAATATTGTGCAGAAGTTACAAGAGCGGGTCACTTTGGGATTCACAAGACGGCTAATTTGATCTCCCGTACATTCTAGTGGCCAAACTTGATGAACGACTGCAAGAAATATGTAAGATCTTGTATTTCATGCCTTCGGAATAAGACAGACAGAGCCAGAACTTGGGGTCTACTTGAGCCCCTTCCTGTACCTGAGAAACCATGGAGCATGATCTCCATGGATTTTATAGTAGAACTTCCCCCATCTGAAGACTTTACTACCATTTTCGTTGTGGTTGATCGTTTGACCAAAATGGCCCACTTTATACCTCTGCAAGGAACTCCTTCTGCCCCGGAGACTGCCTCAACTTTTATCAAGGAGATTGTAAGGTTGCATGGCATCCCTGACAGCATAGTTTCTGATCGAGGGGTGCAGTTCACTTCTAGATTTTGGAGGGCCTTATGTGAAACTTTGAACATTGAACTCCGCCTCTCCACAGCTTATCACCCACAAACTAATGGACAGACTGAAAGGGTCAATCAAACCCTTGAACAGTACCTACGATGCTTTTCTTCTATTGCACAGGATGACTGGCTATCACTTCTCCCACTCGCGGAATTTTCATACAATAATTCCACCCATTCGGTAACCAAACAGTCACCTTTTTTCGCCAATTATGGATACCATCCTTTTTTCTTGCCTGAGCTGCCTATTGATTCTTCTGTACCTGCCGTACAAGACAGGTTGAACTTCCTTAACTCCAACTACCAATTACTGCAGGTCCCAGAACAGTTCAGAGTTGCCGTCCTAGGGCGATGTCATGATCATCCCCTAGCGGGTCACTTTGGGATTCACAAGACGGCTAATTTGATCTCCCGTACATTCTGGTGGCCAAACTTGATGAACGACTGCAAGAAATATGTAAGATCTTGTATTTAATGCCTTCGGAATAAGACAGACAGAGCCAGAACTTGGGGTCTACTTGAGCCCCTTCCTGTACCTGAGAAACCATGGAGCATGATCTCCATGGATTTTATAGTAGAACTTCCCCCATCTGAAGACTTCACTACCATTTTCGTTGTGGTTGATCGTTTGACCAAAATGGCCCACTTTGTACCTCTGCAAGGAACTCCTTCTGCCCCGGAGACTGCCTCAATTTTTATCAAGGAGATTGTAAGGTTGCATGGCATCCCTGACAGCATAGTTTCTGATCGAGGGGTGCAGTTCACTTCTAGATTTTGGAGGGCCTTATGTGAAACTTTGAACATTGAACTCCGCCTCTCCACAGCTTATCACCCACAAACTAATGGACAGACTGAAAGGGTCAATCAAACCCTTGAACAGTACCTACGATGCTTTTCTTCTTTTGCACAGGATGACTGGCTATCACTTCTCCCACTCTCGGAATTTTCATACAATAATTCCACCCATTCGGCAACCAAACAGTCACCTTTTTTCGCCAATTATGGATACCATCCTTCTTTCTTGCCTGAGCTGCCTATTGATTCTTCTGTACCTGCCGTACAAGACAGGTTGAACTTCCTTAACTCCAACTACCAATTACTGCAGGATACAATCTCCAAGACCCAGGCAGATAATAAAAAGTTCTTCGACAAGAAGAGAAGAGGCAATTTGAATCTTGAACCTTTTCCAGTACCTCGCTGCCCGTCTGCTACCGAACCCGGCCACCCTTGTGATCCTGCACCAGCCTCCTGCTTGGCTTAACGCTGTCTCCAGTGCCTGTGCTAGCTGTCCATCCTACCAGCTTTCCTGAGTCCAGTTCCTTACCAGATGCTCTGCCTGCATCTCCACGTCTGCAACTCAGCTGACAAGTTCTGCACGCAACTACAGGCACTCGTGTAACTCCTCACCCTAGGTCTGTCCCATCCTCATTGGGGCTTGGGTTGGAGATACAAGGGAGGCCGACCTCGTCATTCCAGACTCCTACCAGGTACGTGACAGTACCAGTCAGCCAGAGATGGAGTCTGGAAGGGAGGCCTCTCCACCGAAGGACATTTACCAAACTATTTCTGCGCTCTCAAATATTGTGCAGAAGTTACAAGAGCGGGTCACTTTGGGATTCACAAGACGGCCAATTTGATCTCCCGTACATTCTGGTGGCCAAATTTGATGAACGACTGCAAGAAATATGTAAGATCTTGTATTTCATGCCTTCGGAATAAGACAGACAGAGCCAGAACTTGGGGTCTACTTGAGCCCCTTCCTGTACCTGAGAAACCATGGAGCATGATCTCCATGGATTTTATAGTAGAACTTTCCCCATCTGAAGACTTCACTACCATTTTCGTTGTGGTTGATCGTTTGACCAAAATGGCCCACTTTGTACCTCTGCAAGGAACTCCTTCTGCCCCGGAGACTGCCTCAACTTTTATCAAGGAGATTGTAAGGTTGCATGGCATCCCTGACAGCATAGTTTCTGATCGAGGGGTGCAGTTCACTTCTAGATTTTGGAGGGCCTTATGTGAAACTTTGAACATTGAACTCCGCCTCTCCACAGCTTATCACCCCCAAACTAATGGACAGACTGAAAGGGTCAATCAAACCCTTGAACAGTACCTACGATGCTTTTCTTCTTTTGCACAGGATGACTGGCTATCACTTCTCCCACTCGCGGAATTTTCATACAATAATTCCACCCATTCGGTAACCAAACAGTCACCTTTTTTCGCCAATTATGGATACCATCCTTCTTTCTTGCCTGAGCTGCCTATTGATTCTTCTGTACCTGCCGTACAAGACAGGTTGAACTTCCTTAACTCCAACTACCAATTACTGCAGGTCCCAGAACAGTTCAGAGTTGCCGTCCTAGGGCGATGTCATGATCATCCCCTAGCGGGTCACTTTGGGATTCACAAGACGACTAATTTGATCTCCCGTACATTCTGGTGGCCAAACTTGATGAACGACTGCAAGAAATATGTAAGATCTTGTATTTCATGCCTTCGGAATAAGACAGACAGAGCCAGAACTTGGGGTCTACTTAAGCCCCTTCCTGTACCTGAGAAACCATGGAGCATGATCTCCATGGATTTTATAGTAGAACTTCCCCCATCTGAAGACTTCACTACCATTTTCGTTGTGGTTGATCGTTTGACCAAAATGGCCCACTTTGTACCTCTGCAAGGAACTCCTTCTGCCCCGGAGACTGCCTCAACTTTTATCAAGGAGATTGTAAGGTTGCATGGCATCCCTGACAGCATAGTTTCTGATCGAGGGGTGCAGTTCACTTCTAGATGTTGGAGGGCCTTATGTGAAACTTTGAACATTGAACTCCGCCTCTCCACAGCTTATCACCCCCAAACTAATGGACAGACTGAAAGGGTCAATCAAACCCTTGAACAGTACCTACGATGCTTTTTTTCTTTTGCGCAGGATGACTGGCTATCACTTCTACCACTCGCGGAATTTTCATACAATAATTCCACCCATTCGGCAACCAAACAGTCACCTTTTTTCGCCAATTATGGATACCATCCTTCTTTCTTGCCTGAGCTGCCTATTGATTCTTCTGTACCTGCCGTACAAGACAGGTTGAACTTCCTTAACTCAAACTACCAATTACTGCAGGATACAATCTCCAAGACCCAGGCAGATAATAAAAAGTTCTTCGACAAGAAGAGAAGAGGCAATTTGAATCTTGAACCTTTTCCAGTACCTCGCTGCCCGTCTGCTACCGAACCCGGCCACCCTTGTGATCCTGCACCAGCCTCCTGCTTGGCTTAACGCTGTCTCCAGTGCCTGTGCTAGCTGTCCATCCTACCAGCTTTCCTGAGTCCAGTTCCTTACCAGATGCTCTGCCTGCATCTCCACGTCTGCAACTCAGCTGACAAGTTCTGCACGCAACTACAGGCACTCGTGTAACTCCTCACCCTAGGTCTGTCCCATCCTCATTGGGGCTTGGGTTGGAGATACAAGGGAGGCCGACCTCGTCATTCCAGACTCCTACCAGGTACGTGACAGTACCAGTCAGCCAGAGATGGAGTCTGGAAGGGAGGCCTCTCCACCGAAGGACATTTACCAAACTATTTCTGCGCTCTCAAATATTGTGCAGAAGTTACAAGAGCGGGTCACTTTGGGATTCACAAGACGGCCAATTTGATCTCCCGTACATTCTGGTGGCCAAATTTGATGAACGACTGCAAGAAATATGTAAGATCTTGTATTTCATGCCTTCGGAATAAGACAGACAGAGCCAGAACTTGGGGTCTACTTAAGCCCCTTCCTGTACCTGAGAAACCATGGAGCATGATCTCCATGGATTTTATAGTAGAACTTCCCCCATCTGAAGACTTCACTACCATTTTCGTTGTGGTTGATCGTTTGACCAAAATGGCCCACTTTGTACCTCTGCAAGGAACTCCTTCTGCCCCGGAGACTGCCTCAACTTTTATCAAGGAGATTGTAAGGTTGCATGGCATCCCTGACAGCATAGTTTCTGATCGAGGGGTGCAGTTCACTTCTAGATGTTGGAGGGCCTTATGTGAAACTTTGAACATTGAACTCCGCCTCTCCACAGCTTATCACCCCCAAACTAATGGACAGACTGAAAGGGTCAATCAAACCCTTGAACAGTACCTACGATGCTTTTTTTCTTTTGCGCAGGATGACTGGCTATCACTTCTACCACTCGCGGAATTTTCATACAATAATTCCACCCATTCGGCAACCAAACAGTCACCTTTTTTCGCCAATTATGGATACCATCCTTCTTTCTTGCCTGAGCTGCCTATTGATTTTTCTGTACCTGCCGTACAAGACAGGTTGAACTTCCTTAACTCCAACTACCAATTACTGCAGGATACAATCTCCAAGACCCAGGCAGATAATAAAAAGTTCTTCGACAAGAAGAGAAGAGGCAATTTGAATCTTGAACCTGGAGATAAGGTCTGGCTTTCCACAGCGAACTTGAAACTAAGTTGCCCCTCGAGGAAGCTTGGCCCAAGATTTTTGGGGCCTTTTCCAGTACCTCGCTGCCCGTCTGCTACCGAACCCGGCCACCCTTTTGATCCTGCACCAGCCTCCTGCTTGGCTTAACGCTGTCTCCAGTGCCTGTGCTAGCTGTCCATCCTACCAGCTTTCCTGAGTCCAGTTCCTTACCAGATGCTCTGCCTGCATCTCCACGTCTGCAACTCAGCTGACAAGTTCTGCACGCAACTACAGGCTCTCGTGTAACTCCTCACCCTTGGTCTGTCCCATCCTCAGTGGGGCTTGGGTTGGAGATACAAGGGAGGCCGACCTCGTCATTCCAGACTCCTACCAGGTACGTGACAGTACCAGTCAGCCAGAGATGGAGTCTGGAAGGGAGGCCTCTCCACCGAAGGACATTTACCAAACTATTTCTGCGCTCTCAAATATTGTGCAGAAGTTACAAGAGCGGGTCACTTTGGGATTCACAAGACGGCTAATTTGATCTCCCGTACATTCTAGTGGCCAAACTTGATGAACGACTGCAAGAAATATGTAAGATCTTGTATTTCATGCCTTCGGAATAAGACAGACAGAGCCAGAACTTGGGGTCTACTTGAGCCCCTTCCTGTACCTGAGAAACCATGGAGCATGATCTCCATGGATTTTATAGTAGAACTTCCCCCATCTGAAGACTTTACTACCATTTTCGTTGTGGTTGATCGTTTGACCAAAATGGCCCACTTTATACCTCTGCAAGGAACTCCTTCTGCCCCGGAGACTGCCTCAACTTTTATCAAGGAGATTGTAAGGTTGCATGGCATCCCTGACAGCATAGTTTCTGATCGAGGGGTGCAGTTCACTTCTAGATTTTGGAGGGCCTTATGTGAAACTTTGAACATTGAACTCCGCCTCTCCACAGCTTATCACCCACAAACTAATGGACAGACTGAAAGGGTCAATCAAACCCTTGAACAGTACCTACGATGCTTTTCTTCTATTGCACAGGATGACTGGCTATCACTTCTCCCACTCGCGGAATTTTCATACAATAATTCCACCCATTCGGTAACCAAACAGTCACCTTTTTTCGCCAATTATGGATACCATCCTTCTTTCTTGCCTGAGCTGCCTATTGATTCTTCTGTACCTGCCGTACAAGACAGGTTGAACTTCCTTAACTCCAACTACCAATTACTGCAGGTCCCAGAACAGTTCAGAGTTGCCGTCCTAGGGCGATGTCATGATCATCCCCTAGCGGGTCACTTTGGGATTCACAAGACGGCTAATTTGATCTCCCGTACATTCTGGTGGCCAAACTTGATGAACGACTGCAAGAAATATGTAAGATCTTGTATTTCATGCCTTCGGAATAAGACAGACAGAGCCAGAACTTGGGGTCTACTTGAGCCCCTTCCTGTACCTGAGAAACCATGGAGCATGATCTCCATGGATTTTATAGTAGAACTTCCCCCATCTGAAGACTTCACTACCATTTTCGTTGTGGTTGATCGTTTGACCAAAATGGCCCACTTTGTACCTCTGCAAGGAACTCCTTCTGCCCCGGAGACTGCCTCAACTTTTATCAAGGAGATTGTAAGGTTGCATGGCATCCCTGACAGCATAGTTTCTGATCGAGGGGTGCAGTTCACTTCTAGATGTTGGAGGGCCTTATGTGAAACTTTGAACATTGAACTCCGCCTCTCCACAGCTTATCACCCACAAACTAATGGACAGACTGAAAGGGTCAATCAAACCCTTGAACAGTACCTACGATGCTTTTCTTCTTTTGCACAGGATGACTGGCTATCACTTCTCCCACTCGCGGAATTTTCATACAATAATTCCACCCATTCGGCAACCAAACAGTCACCTTTTTTCGCCAATTATGGATACCACCCTTCTTTCTTGCCTGAGCTGCCTATTGATTCTTCTGTACCTGCCGTACAAGACAGGTTGAACTTCCTTAACTCCAACTACCAATTACTGCAGGATACAATCTCCAAGACCCAGGCAGATAATAAAAAGTTCTTCGACAAGAAGAGAAGAGGCAATTTGAATCTTGAACCTGGAGATAAGGTCTGGCTTTCCACAGCGAACTTGAAACAAAGTTGCCCCTCGAGGAAGCTTGGCCCAAGATTTTTGGGGCCTTTTCCAGTACCTCGCTGCCCGTCTGCTACCGAACCCGGCCACCCTTGTGATCCTGCACCAGCCTCCTGCTTGGCTTAACGCTGTCTCCAGTGCCTGTGCTAGCTGTCCATCCTACCAGCTTTCCTGAGTCCAGTTCCTTACCAGATGCTCTGCCTGCATCTCCACGTCTGCAACTCAGCTGACAAGTTCTGCACGCAACTACAGGCACTCGTGTAACTCCTCACCCTAGGTCTGTCCCATCCTCAGTGGGGCTTGGGTTGGAGATACAAGGGAGGCCGACCTCGTCATTCCAGACTCCTACCAGGTACGTGACAGTACCAGTCAGCAGAGATCGAGTCTGGAAGGGAGGCCTCTCCACCGAAGGACATTTACCAAACTATTTCTGCGCTCTCAAATATTGTGCAGAAGTTACAAGAGCGGGTCACTTTGGGATTCACAAGACGGCTAATTTGATCTCCCGTACATTCTAGTGGCCAGCTTATCACCCACAAACTAATAGACAGACTGAAAGGGTCAATCAAACCCTTGAACAGTACCTACGATGCTTTTCTTCTTTTGCGCAGGATGACTGGCTATCACTTCTCCCACTCGCGGAATTTTCATACAATAATTCCACCCATTCGGCAACCAGTCACCTTTTTTCGTCAATTATGGATACCATCCTTCTTTCTTGCCTGAGCTGCCTATTGATTCTTCTGTACCTGCCGTACAAGACAGGTTGAACTTCCTTAACTCCAACTACCAATTACTGCAGGATACAATCTCCAAGACCCAGGCAGATAATAAAAAGTTATTCGACAAGAAGAGAAGAGGCAATTTGAATCTTGAACCTTTTCCAGTACCTCGCTGCCCGTCTGCTACCGAACCCGGCCACCCTTGTGATCCTGCACCAGCCTCCTGACCCCTGACCACTGCCCCCTTTTCCCAGCAAACTGTCGAATCCATGCTTGACAAATTACAGCAAGGGCCAAGGCCTGTTGAAGATTACGTAACTGACTTTCGTGTTTGGAGCGCAGATACCCAATGGAATCACTCTGCACTTCGTCACCAGTTCCGTCTAGGACTTTCTGACACCGTAAAAGATGAACTTGTCAGAGTGGGAATACCCGCGTCCCTGGAAGATCTGATAAATTTAACTATTCAGATCGATCGGCGGTTTCGAGAAAGGCAATCGGAAAAATCTAAAGGGACTATTTCTGTGGTTTCAAGGCCAGCCGCCCCTGCTTCTCTACCTGTTCCTTCCCCCAGAAGGAGGGAACAGCATAAGGCACCTCACAGCAGTTTTCGTAGGTTACCTCTTTCTCCTGCTGAACGTCTACGTCGAGTCCAAGGCAGTTTGTGTCTCTACTGCGGGGAGGTTGGCCACTTCATACGAACTTGTCCGGCAGAGACCTGCAGGATCTCTTCCCGTCAGCCTCTTGTGATGCATCATCCCTGATGTACTGTGAATCATCACTGGTGTACTATAGATCATCACTGATGTACTGTGGATCATCACTGATGTACTATGGGCCATCACTGGTGTACTATGGGCCATCACTGGTGTACTATGGATCATCACTGATGTACTGTGGATCATCCCTGATGTACTGTGGGCCATCACTGATGTACTATGGATCATCACTGATGTACCATCCTGTGCAAAAGAAGAAAAACATCGTAGGTACTGTTCAAGGGTTTGATTGACCCTTTCAGTCTGTCCATTAGTTTGTGGGTGATAAGCTGTGGAGAGGCGGAGTTCAATGTTCAACGTTTCACATAAGGCCCTCCAAAATCTAGAAGTGAAGTCTTTAATAAAAAGAGTGCAGACACTCTTCCACCTCATAGAACTTACGATTGCCCCATTGAACTTCTACCGGGAGCCGAGATCCCGTTTGGTCGGATTTACCCTCTCTCTGAGCCTGAATTGGAAGCCCTGCGTACCTATATCGACGAGAGCCTTGAAAAGCAGTTCATTCGGCCTTCCACTTCACCAGCAGGATCCGGTATTTTCTTCGTTGAGAAAAAAGACCACACCTTGAGGCCCTGCGTGGACTATCGTGACCTTAACAGGGTCACTGTCAAGAATCGGTACCCTCTTCCTCTGATTCCCGAACTATTCCAGAGGCTGCGAGGGGCACGAGTGTTCTCCAAACTGGACTTGAGGGGTGCCTATAATCTTGTCAGAATCAGGGAGGGAGACGAATGGAAGACGGCCTTCCGGACACGTTTTGGCCACTTTGAGTATTTAGTCATGCCATTCGGGCTCTGCAATGCTCCAGCCACATTCCAGCATCTGGTAAACAATGTTTTTCGGGACTTTCTTGATTCATTCGTCATCGTGTATCTGGATGACATCCTTGTATTCTCTGAAACTTTAGAATCCCATCGGACTCATGTAAAAAAGGTATTAGCTCGATTGCGGGAACACTGACTTAATGCAAAGGCTGAAAAATGCGACTT
The DNA here is from genome assembly GCA_029206835.1 of Rana muscosa. NCBI lineage: Eukaryota > Metazoa > Chordata > Amphibia > Anura > Ranidae > Rana > Rana muscosa. Next base: position 2,599,854 of record JARGYO010000056.1, read on the forward strand.
TGAAAAGCAAGTTGTGCATTTCCTAGGGCTTGTCATCTCCGCCGAAGGAATCTCCATGGACCCTTAGAAAGTCGCTTTTGTCTTGGAATGGTCTGCTCCTACTGACAGAAAAGCTGTACAGAGGTTCGTGGGGTTTGCTAACTTTTATAGAACATTTATTAAGGACTTTTCTGGCATCATCACTCCCATTACTCAGCTAACGAAACAGCATGTTCCCTTTCGATGGACCCCTTTCTTGCCTGAGCTGCCTGAACTTCCTTAACTCCAACTACCAATTACTGCAGGGACGGTCACCTCATGCGGAAGTCGCTCTTCCATGCGACCAAGATTCTCTTGTAACTTCTGCACAATATTTGAGAGCGCAGAAATAGTTTGGTAAATGTCCTTCGGTGGAGAGGCCTCCCTTCCAGACTCCATCTCTGGCTGACTGGTACTGTCACGTACCTGGTAGGAGTCTGGAATGACGAGGTCGGCCTCCCATGTATCTCCAACCCAAGCCCCACTGAGGATGGGACAGACCTAGGGTGAGGAGTTACACGAGAGCCTGTAGTTGCGTGCAGAACTTGTCAGCTGAGTTGCAGACGTGGAGATGCAGGCAGAGCATCTGGTAAGGAACTGGACTCAGGAAAGCTGGTAGGATGGACAGCTAGCACAGGCACTGGAGACAGCGTTAAGCCAAGCAGGAGGCTGGTGCAGGATCACAAGGGTGGCCGGGTTCGGTAGCAGACGGGCAGCGAGGTACTGGAAAAGGTTCAAGATTCAAATTGCCTCTTCTCTTCTTGTCGAAGAACTTTTTATTATCTGCCTGGGTCTTGGAGATTGTATCCTGCAGTAATTGGTAGTTGGAGTTAAGGAAGTTCAACCTGTCTTGTACGGCAGGTACAGAAGAATCAATAGGCAGCTCAGGCAAGAAAGAAGGATGGTATCCATAATTGGCGAAAAAAGGTGACTGTTTGGTTGCCGAATGGGTGGAATTATTGTATGAAAATTCCGCGAGTGGGAGAAGTGATAGCCAGTCATCCTGTGCAAAAGAAGAAAAGCATCGTAGGTACTGTTCAAGGGTTTGATTGACCCTTTCAGTCTGTCCATTAGTTTGTGGGTGATAAGCTGTGGAGTGGCGGAGTTCAATGTTCAAAGTTTCACATAAGGCCCTCCAAAATCTAGAAGTGAACTGCACCCCTCGATCAGAAACTATGCTGTCAGGGATGCCATGCAACCTAACAATCTCCTTGATAAAAGTTGAGGCAGTCTCCGGGGCAGAAGGAGTTCCTTGCAGAGGTACAAAGTGGGCCATTTTGGTCAAACGATCAACCACAACGAAAATGGTAGTGAAGTCTTCAGATGGGGGAAGTTCTACTATAAAATCCATGGAGATCATGCTCCATGGTTTCTCAGGTACAGGAAGGGGCTCAAGTAGACCCCAAGTTCTGGCTCTGTCTGTCTTATTCCGAAGGCATGAAATACAAGATCTTACATATTTCTTGCAGTCGTTCATCAAGTTTGGCCACCAGAATGTACGGGAGATCGAATTAGCCGTCTTGTGAATCCCAAAGTGACCCGCTAGGGGATGATCATGACATCGCCCTAGGACGGCAACTCTGAACTGTTCTGGGATAAAGATTGGCCTCTTAGGGAAGTACAGGCCATCCCTTAGTTGAAGAGCCAGGTCCTTAGAAGGCGGTTGGTCTTCCACATATTTTCTTATTTGTGACATCAGATCCGCCTGAAGAAGTAAAAAATTCTTGGCTGGTAGAATAGTATCAGGTTCCGAGGATACAACTGGATCACTGAACATGCGGGACAAGGCATCTGGTTTCCCGTTCTTTGAGCCAGGACGGTAGGTTATATGAAACATGAAACGGGAGAAAAAAAGTGCCCATCTTGCCTGCCGAGGTCTTAGGCGTCTAGCTGTCTTCAAATACTCAAGATTCTTGTGATCTGTGAAGATAAGAATTGGGTGAGAAGCTCCCTCCAAAAGGTAACGCCATTCTTCAAGAGCAGCCTTAATAGCCAGTAGCTCTCGGTCACCAACATCATAATTCCTTTCGGAAGGATTTAATTTTTTATAGAAGAAGGCCACAGGGTGGAGCAATGATTTGGGCCCTTGGCGTTGGGAAATAATAGCCCCAACTGCATTTTCCGAGGCGTCTACCTCCAAAACATAAGCTAAGGAGGGATCGGGATGTTTCAAGATGGGAGCTGAGGTGAATAAGGCTTTCAACTGTTCAAACGCTGTCTGAGCCTCTGGGGTCCATCGAAAGGGAACATGCTGTTTCGTTAGCTGAGTAATGGGAGTGATGATGCCAGAAAAGTCCTTAATACATTTTCTATAAAAGTTAGCAAACCCCACGAACCTCTGTACAGCTTTTCTGTCAGTAGGAGCAGGCCATTCCAAGACAGAAGCGACTTTCTGAGGGTCCATGGAGATTCCCTCGGCGGAGCTGACAAGCCCTAGGAAATGCACAACTTGCTTTTCAAAGTCGCATTTTTCAGCCTTTGCGTAAAGTCGGTGTTCCCGCAATCGAGCTAATACCTTTTTTACATGAGTCCGATGGGATTCTAAAGTTTCAGAGAATACAAGGATGTCATCCAGATACACGATGACGAATAAATCAAGAAAATCCCGAAAAACATTGTTTACCAGATGCTGGAATGTGGCTGGAGCATTGCAGAGCCCGAATGGCATGACTAAATACTCAAAGTGGCCAAAGCGTGTCCGGAAGGCCGTCTTCCATTCGTCTCCCTCCCTGATTCTGACAAGATTATAGGCACCCCTCAAGTCCAGTTTGGAGAACACTCGTGCCCCTCGCAGCCTCTGGAATAGTTCGGGAATCAGAGGAAGAGGGTACCGATTCTTGACAGTGACCCTGTTAAGGTCACGATAGTCCACACAGGGCCTCAAGGTGTGGTCTTTTTTCTCAACGAAGAAAATACCGGCTCCTGCTGGTGAAGTGGAAGGCCGAATGAACTGCTTATCAAGGCTCTCGTCGATATAGGTACGCAGGGCTTCCAATTCAGGCTCAGAGAGAGGGTAAATCCGACCAAACGGGATCTCGGCTCCCGGTAGAAGTTCAATGGGGCAATCGTAAGTTCTATGAGGTGGAAGAGTGTCTGCACTCTTTTTATTAAAGACTTCACTTCTAGATTTTGGAGGGCCTTATGTGAAACGTTGAACATTGAACTCCGCCTCTCCACAGCTTATCACCCACAAACTAATGGACAGACTGAAAGGGTCAATCAAACCCTTGAACAGTACCTACGATGTTTTTCTTCTTTTGCACAGGATGGTACATCAGTGATGATCCATAGTACATCAGTGATGGCCCACAGTACATCAGGGATGATCCACAGTACATCAGTGATGATCCATAGTACACCAGTGATGGCCCATAGTACACCAGTGATGGCCCATAGTACATCAGTGATGATCCACAGTACATCAGTGATGATCTATAGTACACCAGTGATGATTCACAGTACATCAGGGATGGTCCATAGTACATCAGGGATGGTCCATAGTACATCAGGGATGATCCATAATACACCAGTGATGATCCATAGTACACAAGTGATGGCCCATAGTACATCAGTGATGATCCATAGTACACCAGTGATGATCCATAGTACACCAGTGATGATTCATAGTACACCAGTGATGGTCCATAGTACATCAGTGATGATCTATAGTACATCAGTGATGATCCATAGTACACCAGTGATGATTAATAGTACACCAGTGATGATTCATAGTACACCAGTGATGATCTATAGTACACCAGTGATGATTCACAGTACATCAGGGATGGTCCATAGTACATCAGGGATGGTCCATAGTACATCAGGGATGATCCATAGTACACCAGTGATGATCCATAGTACATCAGTGATGATCTATAGTACATCAGTGATGATCCACAGTACATCAGTGATGATCCACAGTACACCAGTGATGGCCCATAATACATCAGTGATGATCTATAGTACATCAGTGATGATCCTCAGTACATCAGTGATGATCCTCAGTACATCAGTGATGATCCACAGTACATCAGTGATGATCCACAGTACATCAGGGATGGTCCACAGTACATCAGTGATGATCCATAGTACATCAGTGATGGCCCATAGTACATCAGTGATGATCCATAGTACACCAGTGATTATCCATAGTACACCAGGGATGATCCACAGTACATCAGTGATGATCCACAGTACAACAGTGATGGTCCATAGTAAATTAGTGATGGTCCATAGTACACCAGTGATGATCCATAGTACTCCAGTGATGGCCCATAGTACACCAGTGATGGCCCATAGTACATCAGTGATGATCTATAGTACATCAGTGATGATCCACAGTACATCAGGGATGGTCCATAGTACATCAGGGATGATCCATAGTACATCAGTGATGATCCACAGTACATCAGTGATGATACACAGTACATCAGTGATGATCCACAGTACATCAGGGATGGTCCACAGTACATCAGGGATGGTCCACAGTACATCAGTGATGATCCATAGTACACCAGTCATGATCCATAGTACATCAGTGATGATCCATAGTACATCAGTGATGGCCCACAGTACATCAGGGATGATCCACAGTACATCAGTGATGATCCATAGTACACCAGTGATGGCCCATAGTTCACCAGTGATGGCCCATAGTACATCAGTGATGATCCACAGTACATCAGTGATGATCTATAGTACATCAGTGATGATCCACAGTACACCAGTGATGATTCACAGTACATCAGGGATGGTCCATAGTACATTAGGGATGGTCCATAGTACATCAGGGATGATCCATAGTACACCAGTGATGATCCATAGTACACAAGTGATGACCCATAGTACATCAGTGATGATCTATAGTACATCAGTGATGATCCATAGTACACCAGTGATGATTCATAGTCACCAGTGATGGTCCATAGTACATCAGTGATGATCTATAGTACATCAGTGATGATCCACAGTACATCAGTGATGATCCACAGTACATCAGTGATGATCCATAGTACACCAGTGATGGCCATATTACACCAGTGATGGCCCATAGTACATCAGTGATGATCTATAGTTCATCAGTGATGATCCTCAGTACATCAGTGATGATCCACAGTACATCAGTGATGATCCACAGTACATCAGTGATGATCCACAGTACATCAGGGATGGTCCACAGTACATCAGTGATGATCCATAGTACATCAGTGATGGCCCATAGTACATCAGTGATGATCCATATTACACCAGTGATGATCCATAGTACACCAGGGATGGCCCACAGTACATCAGTGATGATCAATAGTACACCAGTGATGATCCATAGTACATCAGTGATGGCTCATAGTACATCAGTGATGATCCATAATACATCAGTGATGATCAATAGTACACCAGTGATGATCCATAGTACATCAGTGATGGCTCATAGTACATCAGTGATGATCCATAATACATCAGTGATGATCCATAGTACACCAGTGATGGCCCATAGTACTTCAGTGATGATCTATAGTACATCAGTGATGATCCACAGTACATCAGTGATGATCCACAGTACATCAGGGATGGTCCACAGTACATCAGTGATGATCCATAGTACATCAGTGATGGCCCATAGTACATCAGTGATGATCCATAGTACACCAGTGATTATCCATAGTACACCAGGGATGATCCACAGTACATCAGTGATGATCCACAGTACAACAGTGATGGTCCATAGTAAATTAGTGATGGTCCATAGTACACCAGTGATGATCCATAGTACTCCAGTGATGGCCCATAGTACACCAGTGATGGCCCATAGTACATCAGTGATGATCTATAGTACATCAGTGATGATCCACAGTACATCAGGGATGGTCCATAGTACATCAGGGATGATCCATAGTACATCAGTGATGATCCACAGTACATCAGTGATGATACACAGTACATCAGTGATGATCCACAGTACATCAGGGATGGTCCACAGTACATCAGGGATGGTCCACAGTACATCAGTGATGATCCATAGTACACCAGTCATGATCCATAGTACATCAGTGATGATCCATAGTACATCAGTGATGGCCCACAGTACATCAGGGATGATCCACAGTACATCAGTGATGATCCATAGTACACCAGTGATGGCCCATAGTACACCAGTGATGGCCCATAGTACATCAGTGATGATCCACAGTACATCAGTGATGATCTATAGTACATCAGTGATGATCCACAGTACACCAGTGATGATTCACAGTACATCAGGGATGGTCCATAGTACATTAGGGATGGTCCATAGTACATCAGGGATGATCCATAGTACACCAGTGATGATCCATAGTACACAAGTGATGACCCATAGTACATCAGTGATGATCTATAGTACATCAGTGATGATCCATAGTACACCAGTGATGATTCATAGTCACCAGTGATGGTCCATAGTACATCAGTGATGATCTATAGTACATCAGTGATGATCCACAGTACATCAGTGATGATCCACAGTACATCAGTGATGATCCATAGTACACCAGTGATGGCCATATTACACCAGTGATGGCCCATAGTACATCAGTGATGATCTATAGTTCATCAGTGATGATCCACAGTACATCAGTGATGATCCACAGTACATCAGTGATGATCCACAGTACATCAGTGATGATCCACAGTACATCAGGGATGGTCCACAGTACATCAGTGATGATCCATAGTACATCAGTGATGGCCCATAGTACATCAGTGATGATCCATATTACACCAGTGATGATCCATAGTACACCAGGGATGACCCACAGTACATCAGTGATGATCAATAGTACACCAGTGATGATCCATAGTACATCAGTGATGGCTCATAGTACATCAGTGATGATCCATAATACATCAGTGATGATCAATAGTACACCAGTGATGATCCATAGAACATCAGTGATGGCTCATAGTACATCAGTGATGATCCATAATACATCAGTGATGATCCATAGTACACCAGTGATGGCCCATAGTACTTCAGTGATGATCTATAGTACATCAGTGATGATCCACAGTACATCAGTGATGATCCACAGTACATCAGTGATGATCCACGGTACATCAGTGATGATCCATAGTACATCAGTGATGATCCACAGTACATCAGTGATGATCCACAGGACATCAGGGATGGTCCACAGTACATCAGTGATGATCCATAGTACACCAGTCATGATCCATAGTACATCAGTGATGATCCATAGTACACCAGTGATGGCCCATAGTACACCAGTGATGATCCATAGTACACCAGTGATGGCCCATAGTACTTCAGTGATGATCTATAGTACATCAGTGATGATCCACAGTACATCAGTAAAGATCCACAATACATCAGGGATGGTCCACAGTATATCAGTGATGATCCATAGTACATCAGTGATGGCCCACAGTACATCAGTGATGATCCACAGTACATCAGTGATGATCCATAGTACACCAGTGATGGTCCATAGTACACCAGTGATGGTCCATAGTACATCAGTGATGATCCATAGTACATCAGTGATGATCCACAGTACATCAGGGATGGTCCACAGTACATCAGTGATGATCCATAGTACACCAGTGATGGCCCAAAGCACATCAGTGATGGTCCATAGTACACCAGGGATGATCCATAGTAATCCAGTGATGATCCATAGTACACCAGTGATGGCCCATAGTACACCAGTGATGGCCCATAGTACATCAGTGATGATCCACAGTACATCAGTGATGATCTATAGTACATCAGGGATGGTCCACAGTACATCAGTGATGATCCATAGTACACCAGTGATGATCCATAGTACATCAGTGATGATCCATAGTACACCTGTGATGGCCCACAGTACACCTGTGATGGCCCACAGTACATCAGTGATGATCCACAGTACATCAGGGATGATCCACAATATATCAGGGATGGTCCACAGTATATCAGTGATGATCCATAGTACACCAGTGATGATCCATAGTACACCAGTGATGATCCATAGTACACCAGTGATGATCCATAGTACACCAGTGATGGTCCATAGTACACCAGTGATGATCCATAGTACACCAGTGATGGCCCATAGTACACCAGTGATGGCCCATAGTACACCAGTGATGATCCATAGTACACCAGTGATGGCCCATAGTACACCAGTGATGTCCCATAGTACATCAGTGATGATCGACAGTACATCAGTGATGATCCATAGTACACCAGGGATGGCCCATAGTACACCAGTGATGGCCCATAGTACTTCAGTGATGATCTATAGTACATCAGTGATGATCCACAGTACATCAGTAATGATCCACAATACATCAGGGATGGTCCACAGTATATCAGTGATGATCCATAGTACATCAGTGATGATCCACAGTACATCAGTGATGATCCATAGTACACCAGTGATGGTCCATAGTACACCAGTGATGGTCCATAGTACATCAGTGATGATCCACAGTACATCAGGGATGGTCCACAGTACATCAGTGATGATCCATAGTACACCAGTGATGGCCCAAAGCACATCAGTGATGGTCCATAGTACACCAGGGATGATCCATAGTAATCCAGTGATGATCCATAGTACACCAGTGATGGCCCATAGTACACCAGTGATGGCCCATAGTACATCAGTGATGATCCACAGTACATCAGTGATGATCTATAGTACATCAGGGATGGTCCACAGTACATCAGTGATGATCCATAGTACACCAGTGATGATCCATAGTACATCAGTGATGATCCATAGTACACCTGTGATGGCCCACAGTATACCTGTGATGGCCCACAGTACATCAGTGATGATCCACAGTACATCAGGGATGATCCACAGTATATCAGGGATGGTCCACAGTATATCAGTGATGATTCATAGTACACCAGTGATGATCCATAGTACACCAGTGATGATCCATAGTACACCAGGGATGATCCATAGTACACCAGTGATGATCCATAGTACACCAGTGATGATCCATAGTACATCAGTGATGGTCCATAGTACACCAGTGATGATCCATAGTACACCAGTGATGGCCCATAGTACACCAGTGATGGCCCATAGTACACCAGTGATGATCCATAGTACACCAGTGATGGCCCATAGTACACCAGTGATGTCCCATAGTAGATCAGTGATGATCCACAGTACATCAGTGATGATCCATAGTACACCAGGGATGGCCCATAGTACACCAGGGATGGCCCATAGTACATCAGTGATGATCCATTGTACATCAGTGATGATCCATAGTACACCAGTGATGATCCATAGTACATCAGTGATGGCTCATAGTACATCAGTGATGATCCATAGTACACCAGTGATGATCCATAGTACATCAGTGATGGCTCATAGTACATCAGTGATGATCCATAATACATCAGTGATGATCCATAGTACATCAGTGATGATCCATAGTACATCAGTGATGATCCATAGTACACCAGTCATGGCCCATAGTACACCAGTCATGGCCCATAGTACTACAGTGATGATCTATAGTACATCAGTGATGATCCACAGTACATCAGTGATGATCCAAGGTACATCAGTGATGATCCACAGTACATCAGTGATGATCCACAGTACATCAGTGATGATCCACAGTACACCAGTCATGATCCATAGTACATCAGTGATGATCCATAGTACATCAGTGATGATCCATAGTACACCAGTGATGATCCATAGTACACCAGTGATGGCCCATAGTACACCAGTGATGGCCCATAGTACTTCAGTGATGATTTATAGTACATCAGTGATGATCCACAGTACATCAGTGATGATCCACAATACATCAGGGATGGTCCACAGTATATCAGTGATGATCCATAGTACATCAGTGATGGCCCACAGTACATCAGTGATGATCCACAGTACATTAGTGATGATCCATAGTAGACCAGTGATGGCTCATAGTACATCAGTGAGGGTCCATAGTACATCAGTGATGATCCATAGTACATCAGTGATGATCCATAGTACATCAGTGATGATCCATAGTACACCAGTGATGGCCCATAGTACATCAGTGATGATCTATAGTACATCAGTGATGATCCACAGTACATCAGTGATGATCCACAGTACATCAGTGATGATCCACAGTACATCAGTTATGATCCACAGTACATCAGTGATGATCCACAGTACATAAGTGATGATCCACAATACTTCAGTGATGATCCACAGTACATCAGTGATGATCCACAGTACATCAGGGATGGTCCACAGTATATCAGTGATGATCCATAGTACATCAGTGATGGCCCATAGTACATCAGTGATGATCCATAGTACACCAGTGATGATCCATAGTACACCAGTGATGTTCCCTAGTACACCAGGGATGATCCACAGTACATCAGTGACGATCCACAGTACATCAGGGATGGTCCATAGTACATCAGTGATGATCCATAGTACACCAGTGATGATCTATAGTACACCAGTGATGGCCCATAGTACATCAGTGATGAACTATAGTACATCAGTGATGATCAACAGTACATCAGGGATGGTCCATAGTACATCAGTGATGATCCATAGTACACCAGTGATGATCCATAGTACACCAGTAATGGCCCATAGTACATCAGTGATGAACTATAGTACATCAGTGATGATCCACAGTACATCAGTGATGATCCACAGTACATCAGGGATGGCCCATAGTACACCAGTGATGATCCACAGTACACCAGTGATGATCCATAGTACACCAGTGATGGTCCATAGTACATCAGTGATGATCTATAGTACATCAGTGATGGTCCATAGTACATCAGTGATGATCTATATAAATAGTACACCAGTGATGATCTATAGTACATCAGTGATGATCTACAGTACATCAGTTATGATCCACAGTACATTAGTGATGATCCGCAGTACATCAGTGATGATCCACAATACTTCAGTGATGATCCACAGTACATCAGTGATGATCCACAGTACATCAGGGATGGTCCACAGTATATCAGTGATGATCCATAGTACATCAGTGATGATCCATAGTACATCAGTGATGGTCCATAGTACATCAGTGATGGTCCATAGTACACCAGTGATGATCCATAGTACACCAGTGATGATCCATAGTACACCAGTGATGGCCCATAGTACACCAGTGATGGCCCATAGTACATCAGTGATGATCCATAGTACATCAGTGATGATCCACAGTACATCAGTGATGATCCACAGTACATCAGGGATGGTCCATAGTACATCAGTGATGATCAATAGTACACCAGTGATGATCCATAGTACACCAGTAATGGCCCATAGTACATCAGTGATGAACTATAGTACATCAGTGATGATCCACAGTACATCAGGGATGGTCCATAGTACATCAGTGATGATCCATAGTACACCAGTGATGATCCATAGTACACCAGTGATGATCCATAGTACACCAGGGATGATCCATAGTACACCAGTGATGATCCATAGTACACCAGTGATGGTCCATAGTACACCAGTGATGATCCATAGTACACCAGTGATGGCCCATAGTACACCAGTGATGGCCCATAGTACACCAGTGATGATCCATAGTACACCAGTGATGGCCCATAGTACACCAGTGATGTCCCATAGTACATCAGTGATGATCGACAGTACATCAGTGATGATCCATAGTACACCAGGGATGGCCCATAGTACACCAGTGATGGCCCATAGTACTTCAGTGATGATCTATAGTACATCAGTGATGATCCACAGTACATCAGTGATGATCCACAATACATCAGGGATGGTCCACAGTATATCAGTGATGATCCATAGTACATCAGTGATGGCCCACAGTACATCAGTGATGATCCACAGTACATCAGTGATGATCCATAGTACACCAGTGATGGTCCATAGTACACCAGTGATGGTCCATAGTACATCAGTGATGATCCATAGTACATCAGTGATGATCCACAGTACATCAGGGATGGTCCACAGTACATCAGTGATGATCCATAGTACACCAGTGATGGCCCAAAGCACATCAGTGATGGTCCATAGTACACCAGGGATGATCCATAGTAATCCAGTGATGATCCATAGTACACCAGTGATGGCCCATAGTACACCAGTGATGGCCCATAGTATATCAGTGATGATCCACAGTACATCAGTGATGATCTATAGTACATCAGGGATGGTCCACAGTACATCCGTTATGATCCACAGTACATCAGTGATGATCCACAGTACATCAGTGATGATCCACAATACTTCAGTGATGATCCACAGTACATCAGTGATGATCCACAGTACATCAGGGATGGTCCACAGTATATCAGTGATGATCCATAGTACATCAGTGATGGCCCATAGTACATCAGTGATGATCCATAGTACACCAGTGATGATCCATAGTACACCAGTGATGTTCCATAGTACACCAGGGATGATCCACAGTACATCAGTGACGATCCACAGTACATCAGGGATGGTCCATAGTACATCAGTGATGATCCATAGTACACCAGTGATGATCTATAGTACACCAGTGATGGCCCATAGTACATCAGTGATGAACTATAGTACATCAGTGATGATCAACAGTACATCAGGGATGGTCCATAGTACATCAGTGATGCTCCATAGTACACCAGTGATGATCCATAGTACACCAGTAATGGCCCATAGTACTTCAGTGATGAACTATAGTACATCAGTGATGATCCACAGTACATCAGTGATGATCCACAGTACATCAGGGATGGTCCATAGTACACCAGTGATGATCCACAGTACACCAGTGATGATCCATAGTACACCAGTGATGGTCCATAGTACATCAGTGATGATCTATAGTACATCAGTGATGGTCCATAGTACATCAGTGATGATCTATATAAATAGTACACCAGTGATGATCTATAGTACATCAGTGATGATCTACAGTACATCAGTTATGATCCACAGTACATTAGTGATGATCCACAGTACATCAGTGATGATCCACAATACTTCAGTGATGATCCACAGTACATCAGTGATGATCCACAGTACATCAGGGATGGTCCACAGTATATCAGTGATGATCCATAGTACATCAGTGATGATCCATAGTACATCAGTGATGGTCCATAGTACATCAGTGATGGTCCATAGTACACCAGTGATGATCCATAGTACACCAGTGATGATCCATAGTACACCAGTGATGGCCCATAGTACACCAGTGATGGCCCATAGTACATCAGTGATGATCCATAGTACATCAGTGATGATCCACAGTACATCAGTGATGATCCACAGTACATCAGGGATGGTCCATAGTACATCAGTGATGATCAATAGTACACCAGTGATGATCCATAGTACACCAGTAATGGCCCATAGTACATCAGTGATGAACTATAGTACATCAGTGATGATCCACAGTACATCAGGGATGGTCCATAGTACATCAGTGATGATCCATAGTACACCAGTGATGATCCATAGTACACCAGTGATGATCCATAGTACACCAGGGATGATCCATAGTACACCAGTGATGATCCATAGTACACCAGTGATGGTCCATAGTACACCAGTGATGGCCCATAGTACACCAGTGATGGCCCATAGTACACCAGTGATGATCCATAGTACACCAGTGATGGCCCATAGTACACCAGTGATGTCCCATAGTACATTAGTGATGATCGACAGTACATCAGTGATGATCCATAGTACACCAGGGATGGCCCATAGTACACCAGTGATGGCCCATAGTACTTCAGTGATGATCTATAGTACATCAGTGATGATCCACAGTACATCAGTGATGATCCACAATACATCAGGGATGGTCCACAGTATATCAGTGATGATCCATAGTACATCAGTGATGGCCCACAGTACATCAGTGATGATCCACAGTACATCAGTGATGATCCATAGTACACCAGTGATGGTCCATAGTACACCAGTGATGGTCCATAGTACATCAGTGATGATCCATAGTACATCAGTGATGATCCACAGTACATCAGGGATGGTCCACAGTACATCAGTGATGATCCATAGTACACCAGTGATGGCCCAAAGCACATCAGTGATGGTCCATAGTACACCAGGGATGATCCATAGTAATCCAGTGATGATCCATAGTACACCAGTGATGGCCCATAGTACACCAGTGATGGCCCATAGTATATCAGTGATGATCCACAGTACATCAGTGATGATCTATAGTACATCAGGGATCGTCCACAGTACATCAGTGATGATCCATAGTACACCAGTGATGATCCATAGTACACCAGTGATGTCCCATAGTACACCAGGGATGATCCATAGTACACCAGTGATGATCCATAGTACACCAGGGATGATCCATAGTACATCAGTGATGATCCATAGTACACCTGTGATGGCCCACAGTATACCTGTGATGGCCCACAGTACATCAGTGATGATCCACAGTACATCAGGGATGATCCACAGTATATCAGGGATGGTCCACAGTATATCAGTGATGATCCATAGTACACCAGTGATGATCCATAGTACACCAGTGATGATCCATAGTACACCAGGGATGATCCATAGTACACCAGTGATGATCCATAGTACACCAGTGATGATCCATAGTACATCAGTGATGGTCCATAGTACACCAGTGATGATCCATAGTACACCAGTGATGGCCCATAGTACACCAGTGATGGCCCATAGTACACCAGTGATGATCCATAGTACACCAGTGATGGCCCATAGTACACCAGTGATGTCCCATAGTACATCAGTGATGATCCACAGTACATCAGTGATGATCCATAGTACACCAGGGATGGCCCATAGTACACCAGGGATGGCCCATAGTACATCAGTGATGATCCATAGTACATCAGTGATGATCCATAGTACACCAGTGATGATCCATAGTACATCAGTGATGGCTCATAGTACATCAGTAATGATCCATAGTACACCAGTGATGATCCATAGTACATCAGTGATGGCTCATAGTACATCAGTGATGATCCATAATACATCAGTGATGATCCATAGTACATCAGTGATGATCCATAGTACATCAGTGATGATCCATAGTACACCAGTCATGGCCCATAGTACACCAGTCATGGCCCATAGTACTACAGTGATGATCTATAGTACATCAGTGATGATCTACAGTACATCAGTGATGATCCAAGGTACATCAGTGATGATCCACAGTACATCAGTGATGATCCACAGTACATCAGTGATGATCCACAGTACATCAGTGATGATCCACAGTACATCAGTGATGATCCACAGTACACCAGTCATGATCCATAGTACATCAGTGATGATCCATAGTACATCAGTGATGATCCATAGTACACCAGTGATGATCCATAGTACACCAGTGATGGCCCATAGTACACCAGTGATGGCCCATAGTACTTCAGTGATGATTTATAGTACATCAGTGATGATCCACAGTACATCAGTGATGATCCACAATACATCAAGGATGGTCCACAGTATATCAGTGATGATCCATAGTACATCAGTGATGGCCCACAGTACATCAGTGATGATCCACAGTACATTAGTGATGATCCATAGTAGATCAGTGATGGCCCATAGTACATCAGTGATGGTCCATAGTACACCAGTGATGATCCATAGTACACCAGTGATGTTCCATAGTACACCAGGGATGATCCACAGTACATCAGTGACGATCCACAGTACATCAGGGATGGTCCATAGTACATCAGTGATGATCCATAGTACACCAGTGATGATCTATAGTACACCAGTGATGGCCCATAGTACATCAGTGATGAACTATAGTACATCAGTGATGATCAACAGTACATCAGGGATGGTCCATAGTACATCAGTGATGCTCCATAGTACACCAGTGATGATCCATAGTACACCAGTAATGGCCCATAGTACTTCAGTGATGAACTATAGTACATCAGTGATGATCCACAGTACATCAGTGATGATCCACAGTACATCAGGGATGGTCCATAGTACACCAGTGATGATCCACAGTACACCAGTGATGATCCATAGTACACCAGTGATGGTCCATAGTACATCAGTGATGATCTATAGTACATCAGTGATGGTCCATAGTACATCAGTGATGATCTATATAAATAGTACACCAGTGATGATCTATAGTACATCAGTGATGATCTACAGTACATCAGTTATGATCCACAGTACATTAGTGATGATCCACAGTACATCAGTGATGATCCACAATACTTCAGTGATGATCCACAGTACATCAGTGATGATCCACAGTACATCAGGGATGGTCCACAGTATATCAGTGATGATCCATAGTACATCAGTGATGATCCATAGTACATCAGTGATGGTCCATAGTACATCAGTGATGGTCCATAGTACACCAGTGATGATCCATAGTACACCAGTGATGATCCATAGTACACCAGTGATGGCCCATAGTACACCAGTGATGGCCCATAGTACATCAGTGATGATCCATAGTACATCAGTGATGATCCACAGTACATCAGTGATGATCCACAGTACATCAGGGATGGTCCATAGTACATCAGTGATGATCAATAGTACACCAGTGATGATCCATAGTACACCAGTAATGGCCCATAGTACATCAGTGATGAACTATAGTACATCAGTGATGATCCACAGTACATCAGGGATGGTCCATAGTACATCAGTGATGATCCATAGTACACCAGTGATGATCCATAGTACACCAGTGATGATCCATAGTACACCAGGGATGATCCATAGTACACCAGTGATGATCCATAGTACACCAGTGATGGTCCATAGTACACCAGTGATGATCCATAGTACACCAGTGATGGCCCATAGTACACCAGTGATGGCCCATAGTACACCAGTGATGATCCATAGTACACCAGTGATGGCCCATAGTACACCAGTGATGTCCCATAGTACATTAGTGATGATCGACAGTACATCAGTGATGATCCATAGTACACCAGGGATGGCCCATAGTACACCAGTGATGGCCCATAGTACTTCAGTGATGATCTATAGTACATCAGTGATGATCCACAGTACATCAGTGATGATCCACAATACATCAGGGATGGTCCACAGTATATCAGTGATGATCCATAGTACATCAGTGATGGCCCACAGTACATCAGTGATGATCCACAGTACATCAGTGATGATCCATAGTACACCAGTGATGGTCCATAGTACACCAGTGATGGTCCATAGTACATCAGTGATGATCCATAGTACATCAGTGATGATCCACAGTACATCAGGGATGGTCCACAGTACATCAGTGATGATCCATAGTACACCAGTGATGGCCCAAAGCACATCAGTGATGGTCCATAGTACACCAGGGATGATCCATAGTAATCCAGTGATGATCCATAGTACACCAGTGATGGCCCATAGTACACCAGTGATGGCCCATAGTATATCAGTGATGATCCACAGTACATCAGTGATGATCTATAGTACATCAGGGATCGTCCACAGTACATCAGTGATGATCCATAGTACACCAGTGATGATCCATAGTACACCAGTGATGTCCCATAGTACACCAGGGATGATCCATAGTACACCAGTGATGATCCATAGTACACCAGGGATGATCCATAGTACATCAGTGATGATCCATAGTACACCTGTGATGGCCCACAGTATACCTGTGATGGCCCACAGTACATCAGTGATGATCCACAGTACATCAGGGATGATCCACAGTATATCAGGGATGGTCCACAGTATATCAGTGATGATCCATAGTACACCAGTGATGATCCATAGTACACCAGTGATGATCCATAGTACACCAGGGATGATCCATAGTACACCAGTGATGATCCATAGTACACCAGTGATGATCCATAGTACATCAGTGATGGTCCATAGTACACCAGTGATGATCCATAGTACACCAGTGATGGCCCATAGTACACCAGTGATGGCCCATAGTACACCAGTGATGATCCATAGTACACCAGTGATGGCCCATAGTACACCAGTGATGTCCCATAGTACATCAGTGATGATCCACAGTACATCAGTGATGATCCATAGTACACCAGGGATGGCCCATAGTACACCAGGGATGGCCCATAGTACATCAGTGATGATCCATAGTACATCAGTGATGATCCATAGTACACCAGTGATGATCCATAGTACATCAGTGATGGCTCATAGTACATCAGTAATGATCCATAGTACACCAGTGATGATCCATAGTACATCAGTGATGGCTCATAGTACATCAGTGATGATCCATAATACATCAGTGATGATCCATAGTACATCAGTGATGATCCATAGTACATCAGTGATGATCCATAGTACACCAGTCATGGCCCATAGTACACCAGTCATGGCCCATAGTACTACAGTGATGATCTATAGTACATCAGTGATGATCTACAGTACATCAGTGATGATCCAAGGTACATCAGTGATGATCCACAGTACATCAGTGATGATCCACAGTACATCAGTGATGATCCACAGTACATCAGTGATGATCCACAGTACATCAGTGATGATCCACAGTACACCAGTCATGATCCATAGTACATCAGTGATGATCCATAGTACATCAGTGATGATCCATAGTACACCAGTGATGATCCATAGTACACCAGTGATGGCCCATAGTACACCAGTGATGGCCCATAGTACTTCAGTGATGATTTATAGTACATCAGTGATGATCCACAGTACATCAGTGATGATCCACAATACATCAAGGATGGTCCACAGTATATCAGTGATGATCCATAGTACATCAGTGATGGCCCACAGTACATCAGTGATGATCCACAGTACATTAGTGATGATCCATAGTAGATCAGTGATGGCCCATAGTACATCAGTGATGGTCCATAGTACATCAGTGATGATCCATAGTACATCAGTGATGATCCATAGTACATCAGTGATGATCCATAGTACACCAGTGATGGCCCATAGTACATCAGTGATGATCTATAGTACATCAGTGATGATCCACAGTACATCAGTGATGATCCACAGTACATCAGTTATGATCCACAGTACATCAGTGATGATCCACAGTACATCAGTGATGATCCACAATACTTCAGTGATGATCCACAGTACATCAGTGATGATCCACAGTACATCAGGGATGGTCCACAGTATATCAGTGATGATCCATAGTACATCAGTGATGGCCCATAGTACATCAGTGATGATCCATAGTACACCAGTGATGATCCATAGTACACCAGTGATGTTCCATAGTACACCAGGGGTGATCCACAGTACATCAGTGACGATCCACAGTACATCAGGGATGGTCCATAGTACATCAGTGATGATCCATAGTACACCAGTGATGATCCATAGTACACCAGTGATGGCCCATAGTACATCAGTGATGAACTATAGTACATCAGTGATGATCAACAGTACATCAGGGATGGTCCATAGTACATGAGTGATGATCCATAGTACACCAGTGATGATCCACAGTACACCAGTAATGGCCCATAGTACATCAGTGATGAACTATAGTACATCAGTGATGATCCACAGTACATCAGTGATGATCCACAGTACATCAGGGATGGTCCATAGTACACCAGTGATGATCCACAGTACACCAGTGATGATCCATAGTACACCAGTGATGGTCCATAGTACATCAGTGATGATCTATCGTACATCAGTGATGGTCCATAGTACATCAGTGATGATCTATATAAATAGTACACCAGTGATGATCTATAGTACATCAGTGATGATCTACAGTACATCAGTTATGATCCACAGTACATTAGTGATGATCCACAGTACATCAGTGATGATCCACAATACTTCAGTGATGATCCACAGTACATCAGTGATGATCCACAGTACATCAGGGATGGTCCACAGTATATCAGTGATGATCCATAGTACATCAGTGATGATCCATAGTACATCAGTGATGGTCCATAGTACATCAGTGATGGTCCATAGTACACCAGTGATGATCCATAGTACACCAGTGATGATCCATAGTACACCAGTGATGATCCATAGTACACCAGTGATGGCCCATAGTACACCAGTGATGGTCCATAGTACACCAGTGATGGCCCATAGTACATCAGTGATGATCCATAGTACATCAGTGATGAACTATAGTACATCAGTGATGATCCACAGTACATCAGGGATGGTCCATAGTACATCAGTGATGATCCATAGTACACCAGTGATGATCCATAGTACACCAGTGATGGCCCATAGTACATCAGTGATGAACTATAGTACATCAGTGATGATCCACAGTACATCAGAGATGATCCACAGTACATCAGGGATGGTCCATAGTACACCAGTGATGATCCACAGTACACCAGTGATGATCCATAGTACACCAGTGATGGTCCATAGTACATCAGTGATGATCTATAGTACATCAGTGATGGTCCATAGTACATCAGTGATAATCTATAGTACATCAGTGATGATCTATAGTACATCAGTGATGATCCACAGTACATCAGTTATGATACACAGTACATCAGTGATGATCCACAGTACATCAGTGATGATCCACAATACTTCAGTGATGATCCACAGTACATCAGTGATGATCCACAGTACATCAGGGATGGTCCACAGTATATCAGTGATGATCCATAGTACATCAGTGATGGTCCATAGTACATCAGTGATGGTCCATAGTACACCAGTGATGATCCATAGTACACCAGTGATGGCCCATAGTACACCAGTGATGGCCCATAGTACATCAGTGATGATCCATAGTACACCAGTGATGATCCACAGTACATCAGTGATGATCCATAGTACACCAGTGATGATCCATAGTACACCAGTGATGGCCCATAGTACATCAGTGATGAACTATAGTACATCAGTGATGATCCACAGTACATCAGGGATGGTCCATAGTACATCAGTGATGATCCATAGTACACCAGTGATGATCCATAGTACACCAGTGATGGCCCATAGTACATCAGTGATGAACTATAGTACATCAGTGATGATCCACAGTACATCAGTGATGATCCATAGTACATCAGTGATGATCCACAGTACATCAGTGATGATCCACAGTACATCAGGGATGGTCCATAGTACATCAGTGATGATCCATAGTACACCAGTGATGATCCATAGTACACCAGTGATGGCCCATAGTACATCAGTGATGAACTATAGTACATCAGTGATGAACTATAGTACATCAGTGATGATCCACAGTACATCAGTGATGATCCACAGTACATCAGAGATGGTCCATAGTACACCAGTGATGATCCACAGTACACCAGTGATGATCCATAGTACACCAGTGATGGTCCATAGTGCATCAGTGATGATCTATAGTACATCAGTGATGGTCCATAGTACATCAGTGATGAGCTATAGTACATCAGTGATGATCTATAGTACATCAGTGATGATCCATAGTACACCAGTGATGATCCATAGTACACCAGTGATGGCCCATAGTACATCAGTGATGAACTATAGTACATCAGTGATGATCCACAGTACATCAGGGATGGTCCATAGTACATCAGTGATGATCCATAGTACACCAGTGATGATCCATAGTACACCGGTGAAGGCCCATAGTACATCAGTGATGAACTATAGTACATCAGTGATGATCCACAGTACATCAGTGATGATCCATAGTACATCAGTGATGATCCACAGTACATCAGTGATGATCCACAGTACATCAGGGATGGTCCATAGTACATCAGTGATGATCCATAGTACACCAGTGATGATCCATAGTACACCAGTGATGGCCCATAGTACATCAGTGATGAACTATAGTACATCAGTGATGATCCACAGTACATCAGTGATGATCCACAGTACATCAGGGATGGTCCATAGTACACCAGTGATGATCCACAGTACATCAGGGATGGTCCATAGTACACCAGTGATGATCCACAGTACACCAGTGATGATCCATAGTACACCAGTGATGGTCCATAGTACATCAGTGATGATCTATAGTACATCAGTGATGGTCCATAGTACATCAGTGATGATCTATAGTACATCAGTGATGATCTATAGTACATCAGTGATGATCCATAGTACATCAGTGATGATCCACAGTACATCAGTGATGGTCCACAGTACATCAGGGATGGTCCACAGTACATCGGTGATGATCCATAGTACACCAGTGATGGCCCATAGTACATCAGTGATGGTCCATAGTACATCAGTGATGATCCATAGTACATCAGTGATGATCCATAGTACACCAGTGATGGCCCATAGTACACCAGTGATGGCCCATAGTACATCAGTGATGATCTATAGCACATCAGTGATGATCTATAGTACATCAGTGATGATTAGTGATGAGCCGAACACCCCCGGGTTCGGTTCGCACCAGAACCCGCGAACGGACCGAAAGTTCGCACGAACATTAGAACCCTATTAAATACAATGGATGCGAACGTTCGGATTCTAAAGTGCTAATTATAACGACTATTATCCATGTTATTGTCCTAAACAGAGTTTGGGAACCCGGGTTCTGCACCAGGGGACATGTATCAATGCAAAAAGAAGTTTTAAAAACTGACGTTTTCCGGGAGCAGTCATTTTAATGATGCATAAAGTGAAAAAAAAAGTCAAATATTCCTTTAAATATTGTACCTGGGGGGTGTCTAAAGTATGCCTGTGAAGTGCCACGTGTTTCCCGTGTTTAGAACTGTCCCTGCACAAAATTACATTTCTAAAGGAAAAAAAAGCCATTTAAAACTGCTTGCGGCTTTAATGTAATGTCTGGTCCCGGTAATATGGATGAAAATCTTTAAGAAAAATGGCATAGCTACCCCATCACCCCCCCTACCCCAGCTCATTACCAGCCCCTTTGGGTCTTGTATGGATATTAAGGGGAACCCCGCACACAAAATAAAAAAGGCCCTATATACTCTGAACATCCGTATACAGGCGGTGCATACAAGACAGGGACTGTAGGTTTGTTCTTATGTTGAATCTGTTTGTAATTTTGAACAGCTACATTGTTTAAGTGTAGCTCCAGCCCAAATACCTATTTTTAAGCTTTTTGGAAAACATAGGGAAGGGTTATCACCCCTGTCACATTTTTTTTGCTGTCTGTGCCCCTGTTCAGAACATTTCACCTCACTTTGCGTCCCAATGACAACTGTTTTTGAAATGTGGTGTTTTTATTGAAACAAGGATTGGTGATAAAGCATCAGTAGAGAGGAGACACCTTTCTCCCATATTAATTCTTACAGGAGAGAATTTTCCTTCCAAGGGGTAGATTTCCTCTCACTTCCTGTTGTCTTCTTCCGTTTGCAAGTAGTAGTCGTTTGTAAGTTGGATGTTTGAAAGTAGGGACCTGCCGTATATACTCTGCAGAAATTGGCCCCTTAGGTGTTGGTGTTGGCACAACACTGTAAGCACTCACAGTTACTCTTGGTGGGTGCTGGAACGCCCTGCTGTCAACTATTATATCAGGAATTGTAATAACATATAATTGTTGAACAGTGGTAGTAAAAATTGGGCCTTTGATGGTGGTGCTGGTGCCACAACACTGTAAGGCCTGACAGTTACTCTTGGTGGGCGCAGCAATGGGCCCTGCTGTGAATTATTAGATCAATAATTATAATTGCATGCCCCTGTTGAACAGGGGCTGAAAAATTGGGCCTTTGGTGGTGGTGGTGGTGGTGGTGGTGTTGACACAACACTGTAAGGCCTGACAGTTACTCTTGGTGGGCGCAGCAATGGGCCCTGCTGTGAATTATTAGATCAATAATTATAATTGCATGCCCCTGTTGAACAGGGGCTGAAAAATTGGGCCTTAGGCACTGGTGGCAGCGTGATGTCGGGGGCGTGGCTAGGGCAGCACTTCCCATATAGGCCTCTCCCTCTGTTGGGCCTTACACTCAGGATTATACACATCACCTCCCAGTTTGGATTAGCACTCACACTGCATAACTTGCCCTCTTCACTCTGAAACAGGTACTTCCTTTCTTTCCAATTTCCACACACTATCTGGCTTTTCTATTTTATGTTTTTTGTTTTTTTTTCACACTGCAACAGGCCTTTTTGTTTCTTTTTACTATGCACTCACTATTTGGCTTCTCTATCTTCAATCTTTTTTTGTTGCTTCCTTTTTTCAGCCTTTTCTCTGCTTACTTTTCTCCTTCCTTGCCTAATCAATGTCTCCTCACTTCACACTATCCTTCCCCACACCCTCACACACACACACACACACTACTTTCTCACATACAGATACACATACTTTTTAGTGTTACAACATTTTTTCAACATACATTTTTTATTTTATTTTATTATTCTCATTTTCTCTTTTTTTCACAGAGGTCCCCACAACTGGGGTTACCCCACATAGCTCACAATTTTTTCCACCCTCACAGGGCGTTGCCTCTGTGGGTGGCTGTCGCCCTGCCATGCCTCCCCAGCTCCCGGTTGTGACGCCCCCTGGCTGGTCTGCGACTTTCGTGGACACACCTCCCCTATGCAGACGCATCCGTAAGTTCTGTGGGTTAAATGTATGGGTGGGGGAGTTTTCTCCTATTCTATGTTTGCCCACTGGCTCTCTAGCATTCCTTTAGATCATTAAAATGTATCTGTCTTTTTCATCCCTAGATGACCACTTCTGTTTCTGCTCCTGATGAGCGGCCTGAAAGGCCCGAAATGCATAGAGCTAATATCTACCGATAAGTGCACATACTCATCAACCTTTTATGGACGTTCCTTCCAATATATACAAAATCCCCCTCCACCATTCATTTTTAAAAAATAATTTAGTGGTTTACCAAGTTGCATAGGTAGCGACTGCAATGTTTGATTGACATGTACTGTTGTATCTGTAAATATATGAAATATCCTTGATGGAATATTTATTACTGTGTAATATTTGGTTCAGATGAAATATAAAAAAGTATTGATATATAGCAAAATGCATAAAATTTAAATATGAAATTGTATTGCGATTTTGAACCAATTAAAAGCTGTCCCCCCATCAAACGTATTTCTTTGTGTCCGTGTGCCTCATATAAAGTCCCGCCTTCTACCTTCTCTTTTGAATACCAAACCAGGGATGGAGGAGGGGATCTGAACGGCCCCTGAACCTCATTTAAAGTCCCAAAAAAACCCTCTTTTTATCAATTAATTAGGGATGGAGGCACACGATCGCACTAATATATCTTTTGAATTTTCCACATATGGTTTTTTCGTTAGCTGACTCATCGTCTAGCTTTCATATATTCTACTCGTTAATCAGTTACCCAAAAACTGGCATATGGCTTTTCCAACATCCTATCCTGCCCTATATTTAATTTTTTACAATGCTAGGCGTGTGCATGTGGATGGTTTTGTGCATGTCTCTCATTGGACTTTGCCATTGACTGTCGCTTCCGGGAGCTGCGATGCGCACTGGGGTCCCCCCCACTCCCTCCGCCTTGGTTTGGCCTGGGGTGAGTGGGGGCAACGCCACTGCGCGTCGACGTCACGCACAGCACACCGGGCGTGCGGTCCCCTTTGGGCGCTGCACTACCGATGTTAGTGTGTTCCACAGCTGACGCGCAGGGGGGAATGATTGGCTGGCTGGGCACATCTCACCGGGTGTTTGACGACCTGGTTGATGGCGCCTTCCCTCCCCTCTCCCCCACTTGCCAGTGTCAGCGTG
Source organism: Rana muscosa (assembly GCA_029206835.1). Taxonomy (NCBI): domain Eukaryota; kingdom Metazoa; phylum Chordata; class Amphibia; order Anura; family Ranidae; genus Rana; species Rana muscosa. The sequence continues at coordinate 2,625,570 of JARGYO010000056.1, forward strand.
ATGTCGGGGGCGTGGCTAGGGCAGCACTTCCCATATAGGCCTCTCCCTCTGTTGGGCCTTACACTCAGGATTATACACATCACCTCCCAGTTTGGATTAGCACTCACACTGCATAACTTGCCCTCTTCACTCTGAAACAGGTACTTCCTTTCTTTCCAATTTCCACACACTATCTGGCTTTGCTTCCTTTTTTCAGCCTTTTCTCTGCTTACTTTTCTCCTTCCTTGCCTAATCAATGTCTCCTCACTTCACACTATCCTTCCCCACACCCTCACACACACACACACACACTACTTTCTCACATACAGATACACATACTTTTTAGTGTTACAACATTTTTTCAACATACATTTTTTATTTTATTTTATTATTCTCATTTTCTCTTTTTTTCACAGAGGTCCCCACAACTGGGGTTACCCCACATAGCTCACAATTTTTTCCACCCTCACAGGGCGTTGCCTCTGTGGGTGGCTGTCGCCCTGCCATGCCTCCCCAGCTCCCGGTTGTGACGCCCCCTGGCTGGTCTGCGACTTTCGTGGACACACCTCCCCTATGCAGACGCATCCGTAAGTTCTGTGGGTTAAATGTATGGGTGGGGGAGTTTTCTCCTATTCTATGTTTGCCCACTGGCTCTCTAGCATTCCTTTAGATCATTAAAATGTATCTGTCTTTTTCATCCCTAGATGACCACTTCTGTTTCTGCTCCTGATGAGCGGCCTGAAAGGCCCGAAATGCATAGAGCTAATATCTACCGATAAGTGCACATACTCATCAACCTTTTATGGACGTTCCTTCCAATATATACAAAATCCCCCTCCACCATTCATTTAAAAAAAAAATAATAATAATTTAGTGGTTTACCAAGTTGCATAGGTAGCGACTGCAATGTTTGATTGACATGTACTGTTGTATCTGTAAATATATGAAATATCCTTGATGGAATATTTATTACTGTGTAATATTTGGTTCAGATGAAATATAAAAAAGTATTGATATATAGCAAAATGCATAAAACTTAAATATGAAATTGTATTGCGATTTTGAACCAATTAAAAGCTGTCCCCCCATCAAACGTATTCCTTTGTGTCCGTGTGCCTCATATAAAGTCCCGCCTTCTACCTTCTCTTTTGAATACCAAACCAGGGATGGAGGAGGGGATCTGAACGGCCCCTGAACCTCATTTAAAGTCCCAAAAAACCCCTCTTTTTATCACTGCAACCCCTCACAGATACTGTACTTGGAGCACAGCAATGAGGCCTGTTGCAAAGTATTGCATCAAAAATTGTAATTACACGCCCCTGTTAAACAGGGGCTGAAAAATTGGGCCTTAGCCACTGGTGGCGGCACCCATAAACCAAAATGATCTTCCAAGCTATCATCATTAATCGGATCATTGAGGAGGAGGAGGAGGATAGCTAGTCAACATAACAGCACAGGAACTCAGCATCAGCATCAGTCTTGAAGGGATGTGACATTTTAAAATCAATTAGTCTGTTATATCAGCATCAGGTGTGTGGTAGCTGGTGGTGATCCAAGACTGGTTCATCTTGATGAAAGTCAGTCGGTGGACAGGCGCACCCTGTGATCCGTGACAAATCCTCCAGCAGCACTGAATGTGCGTTCTGAAAGAACGCTGGATGCAGGACAGGCCAGTAGCTCAATTGCATACTGTGCAAGCTCTGGCCAGTGATCCATCCTCAAGACCCAGTAAGCCAGAGGATTTTCGGTGGGGAAGGTGTCCAAGTCTGACCTTGCCCCTAGGTATTCCTGCACCATGTATATCAGACGCTGGCGATGGTTGCTGGAAACGATCATACTTTGGGGCTGCGGACTAAAGAATTGTCTGAACGCATCGGTCAGATGGCCACCTTCCCCACCGCTCCTTCTTTGACTGCCCGAAGCCTCAGCAACTCGTTGTCCAGGACCAGGAGTTTGTAACCTCCCAGTCTCTGGGAACGCGTTGCACAGACCTTTCTGCAAGGCCTCCCGGAGTTGTCTCATCCTCTGCTCCCTCTGCGACGGTAACATAAGGTCCGCAACCTTACCCTTGTACCATGGATCAAGGAGAGTGGCCAGCCAGTAATGGTCCCTCTCCTTGATCCGAAGAATACGAGGATCCTTCCGCAGACTTTGCAGGATCAGGGAGGCCATGCAGCGTAGGTTAGCTGAGGCATTCAGTCCGGAGTCCTCTGGGTCACTAAGGACGACATGATCCGCAGCCACCTCCTCCCAGCCACGTACAAGTCCACTGGTTTCTTGGGACTGTAAATCATCCCTAAAAGACTGCTGCTGATGATGCTGAGTGCCAGCCTCCACCTCCATGCTGACACAATCCTCCTCCTCCTCCTCCTCCTCCTCCTCCTCTTCCTGTGCGATGGGTGGGACAGAAGGAACACTGTCAGGGTAAAGTGGGCCTTGAGAGGCAAGGAAGTCCTCCTCTTCCTGCCTCTGTTCTGCCTCAAGTGCCCTGTCCATTATTCCACGCAGCGTGTGCTCCAACAGGTGGACAAGAGGTACAGTGTCACTGATGCATGCACTGTCACTGCTCACCATCCTCGTGGCCTCCTCAAATGGTGCCAGGACAGTGCATGCATCCCTGATCATGCCCCACTGGCGTGGTGAAAAAAACCAGAGCTCCCCTGACCCTGTCCTGGTGCCGTAGTCGCACAGGTACTCATTGATGGCCCTCTGCTGCATGTGCAGCCGCTGCAGCATGGCCAACGTTGAGTTCCACCTGGTGGGCATATCACATATAAGGCGGTTCTTGGGCAGGTTCAACTCCTTTTGCAGCTCAGCCAGGCGAGCACTGGCATTATAAGATCTGCGGAAATGAACACAGACTTTCCTGGCCTGCCTCAGGACATCCTGTAAGCCCGGGTACCTGCCCAAGAACCGCTGCACCACCAGGTTAAGGACGTGAGCCATACAGGGCACATGGGTCAGTTGTCCCTGTCGGAGGGCGGAGAGGAGGTTGGTGCCATTGTCACAAACCACCATTCCTGGCTTAAGCTGGCGTGGCGTCAACCACCTCTCGGCCTGCCCCTGCAGAGCAGACAGGACCTCTGCCCCAGTGTGGCTCCTGTCCCCCAAACACACCAGCGCAAGCACGGCATGGCATCTTTTTGCCTGCGTACTTGCGTAGCCCCTTAAACGCCTACGGAGCACCGCTGGTTCCGAGGACAAACCACAGGAAGAGGCCATGGAGGAAGAAGAAGAGGAGGGGGTGGAGGAGAGAGGTGTGTGACAACCAGTAGTAGCATTTTGGAGGCGTGGCGGTGGAACAACCTCCAACACTACTGCACCTTGTCCTGCATCCTTCCCAGCTGCCAAAAGAGTGACCCAATGGGCCGTGAAAGAAAGGTAACGTCCCTGTCCATGCCTGCTGGACCATGAGTCAGCGGTAATATGCACCTTACCGCTGACCGCCCTGTCCAGCGAGGCCAAGACATTGCCTTCCACATGCCTGTAGAGAGCCGGAATCGCCTTCCGTGAGAAAAAGTGGCGTTTGGGAACCTGCCACTGAGGAACCGCACATTGCACAAACTCATGGAAGGGGGCCGAGTCTACCAACTGAAAAGGCAGCAGTTGAAGCGCTAGCAATTTAGCCAAGCTAGCATTCAACCGCTGGGCATGTGGATGGCTGGGAGTGAACTTCTTTCAACGGTCCAGCAGCTGGGGCAGGGAAATTTGCCTGCTAGAATCGGACGTCGGTGTACTGCTAGCAGAGTGCCCGCAAGTACTTGGCTGTGACACACCTAATTCTACACCTTCATTCCTCTCAGAGCAGGTTTCAGAGAGGACTGAAGGTATAGTGGGGTTGGAGATCCCAGCTGATGCGGTGCAAGAAGAGGTCAGCTTTGTTCTTTGGTGTGGGTCTTTAAGGTAGGCTTGCCAACGAGCTGCATGGCAGGTCAACATATGTCTGATCAAGCATGTGGTGCCCAAGCGGCTGATGTTTTGGCCACACGATATACGCTTGAGACATATGTTGCAAACAGCAGCTGTGCGATCTGATGCACTCGCCTCAAAAAAGGCCCACACCAAAGAACTTTTTGAATGACGGGCAGAGGCAGCGCCCTGCACAGGCGGAGCTCTGCGGTGTGATTCCGTTTGTGTGCTGCCCATACGCTGGCCACCCAAGGGCATCCTGCCTCGTTGGAGATGTGCCCCCTCCTCATCCTCCTCCTCCTCCTCTCTCCTATTAGGCACCCACGTGGAGTCAGTGAGCTCATCAACCCCTCCCTCCTCATCACTGGAGCCAATCTGGCAGTATGCTGCAGCTGCTGGAGCATGACTGCCAGATTGGTGTCCTTCTTGAGCATCCCCTCTCTCTGCTCTCACGCTACTGCCTTCCTCTATCTGGGTATCATCATCAGATCCTTCGAAACGCTGGGCATCCTCCAGGAGCATGTACCCAACACTGTGCTCAAACAGTTCGGGGGACTCCTCAGGAGGAGGACATGGTGGGTCTAGGGAAGGATTGACTAATGAAGATAATGATACCAGAGAAGAGGACGCTTTGGCAGCTGCTTTGCCAGTACCCTGAGCCTGGGTGAGAGAGGATGAGGAGGATGAGGTGGGCTTGGTCATCCACTCTACCAAGTCTTCGGCATGATGTGGCTCAACATGTCCAGCTGCCGAAAAGAAGGACAAGCGTGTCCCATGGCCATGTGCTGATGACAATGCACCGCGTCCACGACCAGCACTGTTGCCCCCAGACACAGAGCCTGCTTGCCCTCTTTTTTTTGCCTCCTGACTGTCTGCCTCTCCTTGTTTGCCTTCCAGACATTTTAATGGATGGCCTGCAGGGAGATGGGAAAAACAGCAATAAGGGCTACCTTCAGGTGTATACTGTGCAGGAGGCTTAGCAACAATGACACTGACACTGTCCCCTGCCTATCCTTCTCTGTCCCTAAACACAAGGATTTGCAATATGCTTCAGCAAGATTGGTTTAGCACAGAATAGCACACTGTCAGTTTCACTCACTGTACCTCTCTGCCCCTACAAACAAGATTTAGCACAGAATAGCACACTGATAGTTTCCACGAGTGTCCTTCTCTGTCCCTAAACTCAAGGATTTCAAATATGGTTCAGCAAGATTGGTTTAGAACAGAATAGCACACTGTCAGTTTCACTCACTGTACCTCTCTGTCCCTACAAATAAGATTTAGCACAGAATAGCACACTGATAGTTTCCATGAGTGTCCTTCTCTGTCCCTAAACTCAAGGATTTCAAATATGGTTCAGCAAGATTGGTTTAGAACAGAATAGCACACTGTCAGTTTCACTCACTGTCCTACTCTGTCCCTACAAACAAGATTTAGCACAGAATAGCACACTGACACTTTCCCTCACTGTACCTCTCTGTCCCTAAACTCAAGGATTTTAAATATGGTTCAGCAAGATTGGTTTAGAACAGAATAGCACACTGTCAGTTTCACTCACTGTCCTACTCTGTCCCTACAAACAAGATTTAGCACAGAATAGCACACTGACACTTTCCCTCACTGTACCTCTCAGTCCCTAAACTCAAGGATTTCAAATATGGTTCAGCAAGATTGGTTTAGAACAGAATAGCACACTATCAGTTTCACTCACTGTCCTACTCTGTCCCTACAAACAAGATTTAGCACAGAATAGCACACTGATAGTTTCCACGAGTGTCCTTCTCTGTCCCTAAACTCAAGGATTTCAAATATGGTTCAGCAAGATTGGTTTAGAACAGAATAGCACACTATCAGTTTCACTCACTGTCCTACTCTGTCCCTACAAACAAGATTTAGCACAGAATAGCACACTGACACTTTCCCTCACTGTACCTCTCAGTCCCTAAACTCAAGGATTTCAAATATGGTTCAGCAAGATTGGTTTAGAACAGAATAGCACACTGACACTTTCCCTCACTGTACCTCTCTGTCCCTACAAACAAGGTTTAGCACAGAATAACACACTGACACTCTCCCTACCTATCCTTATTTGTCCCTAAACACAAGGAATCCAGGATTAGTAAAGGAAAAAAATGACACTGTCCCTGCCTATGCTTCTCTTTCCCTGCTCCGGAACACACTACACAAGGCCGCCGCGCTGGCGGCCTTTTATAGTGTGGGGCGTGTACTAAACCCCCTCAAGAATAATTGGCCACAGGCATCCTGCCTGTGGCCAATCATTGCTCTCCTCACTGCCGGCGCTGTGATTGGCCAAGCATGCAGGGTCACAGTGCATGCTTGGCCAATCACAGCACCTGGATGACACTGCGATGGCGTAGTGCATTGTGGGCCGTTCGCGTCACTCGAATTTGGCGCGAACGGACCAAATCGTTCAATCTTCGTCGAACGATCGAACAGCCAATGTTTGAGTCGAACGTATGTTCGACTCGAATACGAAGCTCATCCCTAATCATCACTGATGTACTATAGATCATCACTGATGTACTATGGACCATCACTGGTGTACTATGGATCATCACGGATGTACTATGGATCATCACTGATGTACTATGGATCATCACTGATGTACTATGGGCCATCACTGGTGTACTGTGGATCATCACTGATGTACTGTGGACCATCCCTGGTGTACTGTGGATCATCACTGATGTACTGTGGATCATCACTGATGTACTGAGGATCATCACTGATGTTCTATAAGCCATCACTGATGTACTATGGATCATCACTGATGTACTATGGATCATCACTGATGTACTATGAGCCATCACTGATGTACTATGGATCATCACTGATGTACTGTGGACCATCCGTGATGTACTGTGGATCATCACTGATGTACTGTGGATCATCACTGATGTACTGAGGATCATCACTGATGTACTGTGGATCATCACTGATGTACTATGGGCCATCACGGGTGTACTATGGATCATCACTGGTGTACTATGAATCATCACTGAGGTACTATAGATCATCACTGATGTACTATGGATCATCACTGATGTACTATAGATCATCACTGATGTACTATGGATCATCACTGATGTACTATAGATCATCACTGATGTACTATGGATCATCACTGATGTACTGTGGATCATCACTGGTGTACTATGGATCATCACTGGTGTACTATGGATCATCACTGATGTACTGATGTACTATGGGCCATCACTGATGTACTGTGGATCATCACTGGTGTACTATGGATCATCACTGGTGTACTATGGATCATCAGTGATGTACTATGGATCATCACTGATGTGCTATGGATCATCACTGATGTACTATGGATCATCACTGGTGTACTATGGATCATCACTGGTGTACTATGGACCATCACTGATGTACTGTGGATCATCAATGATGTACTGTGGATCATCACTGATGTACTGAGGATCATCACTGATGTACTGAGGATCATCACTGATGTACTGAGGATCATCACTGATGTAATATGGATCATCACTGATGTACTATAGATCATCGCCGATGTACTATGGATCATCACTGATGTACTATGGATCATCACTAATGTACTATGGATCATCACTGATGTACTATAGATCATCACTGATGTACTATGGGCCATCACTGGTGTACTATGGATCATCACTGATGTACTGTGGACCATCACTGGTGTACTATGGATCATCACTGATGTATTATGGATCATCACTGATGTACTTTGAGCCATCACTGATGTACTATGGATCATCACTGATGTACTATGGATCATCACTGATGTACTATGAGCCATCACTGATGTACTATGGATCATCACTGATGTACTATGGATCATCACTGATGTACTGTGGACCATCCCTGATGTACTGTGGATCATCACTGATGTACTGTGGATCATCACTGATGTACCATGGATCATCACTGATGTACTGAGGATCATCACCGATGTACTGAGGATCATCACTGATGTACTATGGGCCATCACAGGTGTACTATGGATCATCACTGGTGTACTATGGATCATCACTGATGTACAATGGACCATCCCTGATGTACTGTGGATCATCACTGATGTACTGTGGATCATCACTGATGTACTGTGGATCATCACTGGTGTACTATAGATCATCACTGATGTACTATGGGCCATCCCTGATGTACTGAGGATCATCACTGATGTACTATGGACCATCCCTGATGTACTATAGACCATCCCTGATGTACTGTGGATCATCACTGATGTACTGAGGATCATCACTGATGTACTATGGATCATCACTGATGTACTGTGGATAATCACTGATGTACTGTGGATCATCACTGATGTACTTTGAATCATCACTGATGTACTGAGGATCATCACTAATGTACTATAGATCATCACTGATGTACTATGGGCCATCACTGGTGTACTATGGATCATCACTGATGTACTATGAGCCATCGCTGATGTACTATGGGCCATCACTGATGTACTGTGGATCATCACTGGTGTACTATGGATCATCACTGATGTACTATGGATCATCACTGATGTACTATGGATCATCACTGATGTACTGTGGATCATCACTGGTGTACTATAGATCATCACTGATGTACTATGGATCATCACTGATGTACTGTGGATCATCACTGATGTACTATGGACCATCCCTGATGTACTGTGGATTATCACTGATGTACCGTGGATCATCACTGATGTACTGAGGATCATCACTGATGTACTGTGGATCATCACTGATGTACTGTGGATCATTACTGATGTACTGTGGATCATCACTGATGTACTGAGGATCATCACTGATGTACTATGGATCATCACTGATGTACTATGGATCATCACTGGTGTACTATGTATCATCACTGATGTACTGTGGATCATCACTGATGTACTATAGATCATCACTGATGTACTATGGATCATCACTGATGTACTATGGATCATCACTGATGTACTATGAGCCATCTCTGATGTACTATGGATCATCACTGATGTACTATGGATCATCACTGATGTACTATGGATCATCACTGATGTACTATGGATCATCACTGATGTACTATGAGCCATCACTGATGTACTATGGATCATCACTGATGTACTATGGATCATCACTGATGTACTATGAGCCATCTCTGATGTACTATGGATCATCACTGATGTACTATGGATCAACACTGATGTACTATGGATCATCACTGATGTACTATGCATCATCACTGATGTACTATGAGCCATCACTGATGTACTATGGATCATCACTGATGTACTATGGATCATCACTGATGTACTATGGATCATCACTGATGTACTAAAGATCATCACTGATGTACTATGGGCCATCACTGGTGTACTATGGATCATCACTGATGTACTGCGGACCATCACTGGTGTACTATGGATCATCACCAATGTACTATGGATCATCACTGATGTACTATGGATCATCACTGATGTACTATGGATCATCACTGATGTACTGTGGATCATCACTGATGTACTGTGGATCATCACTGATGTACTGTGGATCATCACTGACGTACTGTGGATCATCAGTAACGTACTGTGGATCATCACTGATGTACTATGGGCCATCACTGGTGTACTATGGATCATCACTGATGTACTATGGATCATCACTGATGTATTATGGATCATCACTGATGTACTTTGATCCATCACTGATGTACTATGGATCATCACAGATGTACTATGGATCATCACTGATGTACTATGAGCCATCACTGATGTACTATGGATCATCACTGATGTACTATGAATCATCACTGATGTACTGTGGACCATCCCTGATGTACTGTGGATCATCACTGATGTACTGTGGATCATCACTGATGTATCGTGGATCATCACTGATGTACTGAGGATCATCACTGATGTACTGAGGATCATCACTGATGTACTATGGGCCATCACAGGTGTACTATGGATCATCACTGGTGTACTATGGATCATCACTGATGTACTGTGGATTATCCCTGATGTACTGTGGATCATCACTGATGTACTGTGGATCATCACTAATGTACTATGGGCCATCACTGGTGTACTATGGGCCATCACTGGTGTACTATGGATCATCACTGATGTACTATGGATCATCACTGATGTACTATGGATCATCACTGGTGTACTGTGGATCATCACTGATGTACTGTGGACCATCCCTGATGTACTGTGGATCATCACTGATGTACTGTGGATCATCACTGATGTACTGAGGATCATCACTGATGTACTATGGATCATCACTGATGTACTATGAGCCATCACTGGTGTACTATGGATCATCACTGATGTACTGTGGACCATCCCTGATGTACTGTGGATCATCACTGATGTACTGTGGATCATCACTGATGTATCGTGGATCATCACTGATGTACTGAGGATCATCACTGATGTACTGAGGATCATCACTGATGTACTATGGGCCATCACAGGTGTACTATGGATCATCACTGGTGTACTATGGATCATCACTGATGTACTGTGGATTATCCCTGATGTACTGTGGATCATCACTGATGTACTGTGGATCATCACTAATGTACTATGGGCCATCACTGGTGTACTATGGGCCATCACTGGTGTACTATGGATCATCACTGATGTACTATGGATCATCACTGATGTACTATGGATCATCACTGGTGTACTGTGGATCATCACTGATGTACTGTGGACCATCCCTGATGTACTGTGGATCATCACTGATGTACTGTGGATCATCACTGATGTACTGAGGATCATCACTGATGTACTATGGATCATCACTGATGTACTATGAGCCATCACTGGTGTACTATGGATCATCACTGATGTACTGTGGACCATCCCTGATGTACTGTGGATCATCACTGATGTACTGTGGATCATCACTGATGTACTGTTGATCATCACTGATGTACTGTGGATCATCACTGATGTAATGTGGATCATCACTGATGTACTATGGGCCATCACGGGTGTACTATGGATCATCACTGGTGTACTATGAATCATCACTGGTGTACTATGGACCATCCCTGATGTACTATGGACCATCCCTGATGTACTGAGGATCATCACTGATGTACTATAGATCATCACTGATATACTATGGGCCATCACTAGTGTACTATGGATCATCACTGATGTACTGTGGATCATCACTGATGTACTATGGATCATCACTGATGTACTATGGATCATCAATGATGTACTATGAGCCATCACTGATGTACTATGGGCCATCACTGATGTACTGTGGATCATCACTGGTGTACTATGGATCATCACTGATGTACTATGGATCATCACTAATGTATTATGGATCATCACTAATGTACTATGGATCATCACTGATGTACTATGGATCATCACTGGTGTACTATGGATCATCACTGATGTACTGTGGACCATCCCTGATGTACTGTGGATCATCACTGATGTACTGTGGATCATCACTGATGTACTGAGGATCATCACTGATGTACTATGGATCATCATTGATGTACTGTGGATCATCACTGATGTACTATGGATCATCACTGATGTACTATGGATCATCACTGGTGTACTGTGGATCTTCACTGGTGTACTGTGGATCATCACTGATGTACTGTGGATCATCACTGATGTACTGAGGATCATCACTGATGTACTGTGGATCATCACTGATGTACTATGGGCCATCACGGGTGTACTATTGATCATCACTGGTGTACTATGGATCATCACTGATGTACTATGGACCATCCCTGATGGTACATCAGTGATGATCCACAGTACATCAGTGATGATCCACAGTACATCAGTGATGATCCATAGTACATCAGTGATGATCCATAGTACATTGGTGATGATCCATAGTACACCGGTGATGGTCCACAGTACATCAGTGATGATCCATAGTACACCAGTGATGGCCCATAGTACATCAGTGATGATCTATAGTACATCAGTGATGATCCATAGTACATCAGTGATGATCCATAGTACATCAGTGATGATCCATAGTACATTGGTGATGATCCATAGTACACCAGTGATGGCCCATAGTACACCAGTAATGATCTATAGTACATCAGTGATGATCCGCAGTACATCAGTGATGATCCACAGTACATCAGTGATAATCCACAGTACATCAGTGATGATCCACAGTACATCAGGGATAGTCCACAGTATATCAGTGATGATCCATAGTACATCAGTGATGGCCCATAGTACATCAGTGATGATCCATAGTACATCAGTGATGGCCCATAGTACATCAGTGATGATCCATAGTACACCAGTGATGATCCATAGTACACCAGTGATGGCCCATAGTACACCAGTGATGGCCCATAGTACATCAGTGATGATCTATAGTACATCAGTGATGATCCACAGTACATCAGTGATGGTCCACAGTACATCAGCGATAATCCACAGTACATCAGTGATGATCCACAACACATCAGGGATGGTCCATAGTACATCAGTGATGATCCATAGTACATCAGTGATGATCTATAGTACATCAGTGATGATCCATAGTACATCAGTGATGATCCTCAGTACATCAGTGATGATCCTCAGTACATCAGTGATGATCCACAGTACATCATTGATGATCCACAGTACATCAGTGATGATCCATAGTACACCAGTGATGATCCATAATACACCAGTGATGATCCATAGTACATCAGTGATGATCCATAGTACATTAGTGATGATCCATAGTACATCACTGATGATCCATAGTACACCAGTGATGATCCACAGTACATCAGTGATGGCCCATAGTACATCAGTACATCAGTGATGATCCATAGTACACCAGTGATGATCCATAGTACATCAGGGATGGTCCATAGTACATCAGGGATGGTCCATAGTACATCAGGGATGGTCCATAGTACATCAGTTATGATCCATAGTACACCAGTGATGATCCATAGTACACCTGTGATGGCCCATAGTACATCAGTGATGATCCACAGTACATCAGTGATGATCCTCAGTACATCAGTGATGATCCACGGTACATCAGTGATGATCCACAGTACATCAGTGATGATCCACAGTACATCAGGGATGGTCCACAGTACATCAGTGATGATCCATAGTACACCAGTGATGATCCATAGTACATCAGTGATGATCCACAGTACATCAGGGATGGTCCATAGTACATCAGGGATGGTCCATAGTACATCAGTGATGATCCATAGTACACCAGTGATGATCCATAGTACACCAGTGATGGCCCATAGTACATCAGTGATGATCCATAGTACATCAGTGATGATCCACAGTACTTCAGGGATGGTCCATAGTACATCAGGGATGGTCCATAGTACATCAGTGATGATCCATAGTACACCCGTGATGGCCCATAGTACATCAGTGATGATCCACAGTACATCAGTGATGATCCTCAGTACATCAGTGATGATCCACAGTACATCAGTGATGATCCATAGTACACCAGTGATGGCCCATAGTACACCCGTGATGGCCCATAGTACACCCGTGATGGCCCATAGTACATCAGTGATGATCCACAGTACATCAGTGATGATCCTCAGTACATCAGTGATGATCCACAGTACATCAGTGATGATCCATAGTACATCAGGGCCCATAGTACATCAGTGATGATCCTCAGTACATCAGGGATGGTCCATAGTACATCAGGGCCCATAGTACATCAGTGATGATCTATAGTACATCAGTGATGATCCTCAGTACATCAGGGATGGCCCATAGTACATCAGGGATGGTCCATAGTACATCAGTGATGATCCATAGTACACCCGTGATGGCCCATAGTACATCAGTGATGATCCACAGTACATCAGTGATGATCCTCAGTACATCAGTGATGATCCACAGTACATCAGTGATGATCCATAGTACACCAGTGATGGCCCATAGTACACCAGTGATGGCCCATAGTACATTAGTGATGATCCACAGTACATCAATGATGATCCACAGTACATCAGGGATGGTCCACAGTATATCAGTGATGATCCATAGTACATCAGTGATGGCCCTTAGTACATCAGTGATGATCCATAGTACACCAGTGATGATCCATAGTACCCCAGTGATGATCCATAATACACCAGGGATGATCCACAGTACATCAGTGATGATCCACAGTACATCAGTGATGATCCATAGTACACCAGTGATGATCCATAGTACACCAGTGATGGCCCATAGTACACCAGTGATGGCCCATAGTACACCAGTGATGGCCCATAGTACATCAGTGATTATCTATAGTACATCAGTGATGATCCACAGTACATCAGTGATGATCCACAGAACATCAGGGATGGTCCATAGTACATCAGGGATGGTCCATAGTACATCAGGGATGGTCCACCGTACATCAGTGATGATCCACAGTACATCAGTGATGATCCATAGTACATCAGTGATGATCCATAGTACATCAGTGATGATCCATAGTACATCAGTGATGATCCATAGTACATCAGTGATGATCCATAGTACACCAGTGATGGCCCATAGTACACCAGTGATGGCCCATAGTACACCAGTGATGATCCACAGTACATTAGTGATGATCCACAGTAAATCAGTGATGATCCACAATACATCAGTGATGATCCACAGTACATCAGGGATGGTCCACAGTATATCAGTGATGATCCATAGTACATCAGTGATGACCCACAGTACACCAGTGATGATCCATAGTACACCAGTGATGATCCATAGTACATCAGTGATGATCCACAGTACATCAGTGATGATCCACAGTACATCAGGGATGGTCCATACTACATCAGGGATGGTCCATAGTACATCAGTGATGATCCATAGTACACCAGTGATGATCCATAGTACACCAGTGATGGCCCATAGTACATCAGTGATGAACTATAGTACGTCAGTGATGATCCACAATACATCAGTGATGATCCACAGTACATCAGGGATGGTCAATATTACACCAGTGATGATCCATAGTACACCAGTGATGATCCATAGTACAACAGTGATGATCCATAGTACACCAGTGATGGTCCATAGTACATCAGTGATGATCTATAGTACATCAGTGATGATCCATAGTACATCAGTAATGATCTATAGTACATCAGCGATGATCCATAGAACATCAGTGATTATCCACAGTACATCAGTGATGGTCCACAGTACATCAGTGATGGTCCACAGTACATCAGTGATGGTCCACAGTACATCAGTGATGGTCCACAGTACATCCGTGATAATCCACAGTACATCAGTGATGATCCACAGTACATCAGTGATGATCCATAGTACATCAGTGATGATCTATAGTACATCAGTGTTGATCCACAGTACATCAGTGATGATCCATAGTACATCAGTGATGATCCTCAGTACATCAGTGATGATCCACAGTACATCAGTGATGATCCACAGTACATCAGTGATGATCTATAGTACATCAGTGATGATCCATAGTACATCAGTGATGATCCTCAGTACATCAGTGATGATCCACAGTACATCAGTGATGATCCACAGTACATCAGGGATGGTCCACAGTACATCAGTGATGATCCATAGTACACCAGTGATGATCCATAGTACATCAGTGATGATCATAGCACATCAGTGATGATCCATAGTACATCAGTGATGATCCATAGTACATCAGTGATGATCCATAGTTCCCCAGTGATGATCCACAGTACATCAGTGATGGCCCATAGTACATCAGTGATGGCTCATAGTACATCAGTGATGATCCACAGTACATCAGTGATGATCCATAGTACACCAGTGATGGCCCATAGTACATCAGTGATGATCTATAGTACATCAGTGATGATCCTCAGTACATCAGGGATGGTCCATAGTACATCAGGGATGGTCCATAGTACATCAGTGATGATCCATAGTACACCAGTGATGATCCATAGTACACCCGTGATGGCCCATAGTACATCAGTGATGATCCTCAGTACATCAGTGATGATCCACGGTACATCAGTGATGATCCACGGTACATCAGGGATGTCCACAGTACATCAGTGATGATCCACAGTACATCAGGGATGGTCCACAGTACATCAGTAAAGATCCATAGTACATCAGTGATGATCCATAGTACATCAGTGATGATCCATAGTACATCAGTGATGATACATAGTACATCAATTATGATCCATAGTACATCAGTGATGGCTCATAGTACATCAGTGATGATCCATAGTACATCAGTGATGATCCACAGTACATCAGGGATGGTCCACAGTAAATCAGGGATGGTCCACAGTACATCAGTGATGATCCATAGTACACCACTGATGGCCCATAGTACATCAGTGATGATCTATAGTACATCAGTGATGATCCATAGTACATCAGTGATGATCCATAGTACATCAGTGATGGCCCATAGTACACCAGTGATGGCCCATAGTACATCAGTGATGATCTATAGTACATCAGTGATGATCCACAGTACATCAGTGATGATCCACAGTACATCATAGATGATCCACAGTACATCAGTGATGATCCACAGTACATCAGGGATGGTCCACAGTATATCAGTGATGATCCATAGTACATCAGTGATGGCCCATAGTACATCAGTGATGATCCATAGTACACCAGTGATGATCCATAATACACCAGTAATGATCCATAGTACACCAGGGATGATCCACAGTACATCAGTGATGATCCACAGTACATCAGTGATGGTCCATAGTACATCAGTGATGATCCATAGTACACCAGTGATGATCCATAGTACACCAGTGATGGCCCATAGTACACCAGTGATGGCCCATAGTACATCAGTGATGATCTTTAGTACATCAGTGATGATCCACAGTACATCAGTGATGATTCACAGTACATCAGGGATGGTCCATAGTACATCAGGGATAGTCCATAGTACATCAGTGATGATCCATAGTACACCAGTGATGATCCATAGTACACCAGTGATGGCCCATAGAACATCAGTGATGAACTATAGTACATCAGTGTTGATCCACAGTACATCAGTGATGATCCACAGTACACCAGTGATGATCCATAGTACACCAGTGATGATCCATAGTACACCAGTGATGGTCCATAGTACACCAGTGATGATCCATAGTACATCAGTGATGATCTATAGTACATCAGTGATGATCTATAGTACATCAGTGATGATCCATAGAACATCAGTGATGATCCACAGTACATCAGTGATGGTCCACAGTACATCAGTGATGGTCCATAGTACATCAGTGATGATCCACAGTACATCAGTGATGATCCATAGTACATCAGTGATGATCTTTAGTACATCAGTGATGATCCACAGTACATCAGTGATGATCCATAGTACATCAGTGATGATCCTCAGTACATAAGTGATGATCCATAGTACACCAGTGATGATCCACAGTACATCAGTGATGATCTATAGTACATCAGTGATGATCCACAGTACATCAGTGATGATCCATAGTACATCAGTGATGATCCTCAGTACATCAGTGATGATCCTCAGTACATCATTGATGATCCATAGTACACCAGTGATGGCCCATAGTACATCAGTGATGATCTATAGTACATCAGTGATGATCCTCAGTACATCAGGGATGGTCCATAGTACATCAGGGATGGTCCATAGTACATCAGGGATGGTCCATAGTACATCAGGGATGGTCCATAGTACATCAGTGATGATCCATAGTACACCAGTGATGATCCATAGTACACCCGTGATGGCCCATAGTACATCAGTGATGATCCACAGTACATCAGTGATGATCCACAGTACATCAGTGATAATCCATAGTACATCAGTGATGATCTATAGTACATCAGTGATGATCCACAGTACATCAGTGATGATCCATAGTACATCAGTGATGATCCACAGTACATCAGTGATGATCCACAGGACATCAGTGATGATCCACAGGACATCAGTGATGATCCACAGTACATCAGGGATGGTCCACAGTACATCAGGGATGATTCATAGTACACCAGTGATGATCCATAGTACACCAGTGATGATCCACATTACATCAGTGATGATCCACAG
Organism: Rana muscosa; assembly: GCA_029206835.1. Taxonomy (NCBI): domain Eukaryota; kingdom Metazoa; phylum Chordata; class Amphibia; order Anura; family Ranidae; genus Rana; species Rana muscosa. Next base: position 2,643,578 of record JARGYO010000056.1, read on the forward strand.
TACATCAGTGATGATCCACAGTACATCAATGATGATCTATAGTAAATCAGTGATGATCCACAGTACATCAGTGATGATCCATAGTACATCAGTGATGATCCACAGTACATCAGTGATGATCCTCAGTACATCAGTGATGATCCACAGGACATCAGTGTTGATCCACAGTACATCAGTGATGATCCACAGGACATCAGTGATGATCCACAGTACATCAGGGATGGTCCACAGTACATCAGTGATGATCCATAGTACACCAGTGATGATCCATAGTACATCAGTGATGATCCATAGTACATCAGTGATGATCCATAATACACCAGTGATGATCCATAGTACACCAGTGATGATCCATAGTACCCCAGTGATGATCCATAGTACACCAGTGATTATCCATAGTACACCAGGGATGATCCACAGTACATCAGTGATGATCCACAGTACATCAGTGATGGTCCACAGTACATCAGTGATGGTCCACAGTACACCAGTGATGATCCATAGTACACCAATGATGATCCATAGTACACCAGTGATGGCCCATAGTACACCAGTGATGGCCCATAGTACATCAGTGATGATCTATAGTACATCAGTGATGATCCACAGTACATCAGTGATGATCCACAGTACATCAGTGATGATCCACAGTACATCAGGGATGGTCCATAGTATATCAGGGATGGTCCATAGTACATCAGTGATGATCCATAGTACACCAGTGATGATCCATAGTACACCAGTGATGGCCCATAGTACATCAGTGATGAACTATAGTACATCAGCGATGATCCACAGTACATCAGTGATGATCCACAGTACATCAGGGATGGTCCATAGTACACCAGTGATGATCCATAATACACCAGTGATGATCCATAGTACATCAGTGATGATCCATAGTACATCAGTGATGATACATAGTACATCAATTATGATTCATAGTACATCAGTGATGGCTCATAGTACATCAGTGATGATCCATAGTACATCAGTGATGATCCACAGTACATCAGGGATGGTCCACAGTAAATCAGGGATGGTCCACAGTACATCAGTGATGATCCATAGTACACCACTGATGGCCCATAGTACATCAGTGATGATCTATAGTACATCAGTGATGATCCATAGTACATCAGTGATGATCCATAGTACATCAGTGATGGCCCATAGTACACCAGTGATGGCCCATAGTACATCAGTGATGATCTATAGTACATCAGTGATGATCCACAGTACATCAGTGATGATCCACAGTACATCAGTGATGATCCTCAGTACATCAGGGATGGTCCATAGTACATCAGTGATGATCTATAGTACATCAGTGATGATCCATAGAACATCAGTGATGATCCACAGTACATCAGTGATGGTCCACAGTACATAAGTGATGGTCCACAGTACATCAGTGATGATCCACAGTACATCAGTGATGATCCACAGTACATCAGTGATGATCCATAGTACATCAGTGATGATCTATAGTACATCAGTAATGATCCACAGTACACCAGTGATGATCCATAGTACATCCGTGATGGCCCATAGTACATCAGTGATGATCCACAGTACATCAGTGATGATCCATAGTACATGAGTGATGATCCTCAGTACATCAGTGATGATCCACAGTACATCAGTGATGATCCACAGTACATTAGTGATGATCTATAGTACATCAGTGATGATCCATAGTAATTCAGTGATGATCCTCAGTACATCAGTGATGATCCACAGTTCATCAGGGATTGTCCACAGTACATCAGTGATGATCCATAGTACACCAGTGATGATCCATAGTACACCAGTGATGATCCATAGTACATCAGTGATGATCCATAGTACATCAGTGATGATCCATAGTACACCAGTGATGATCCACAGTACATCAGCGATGGCTCATAGTACATCAGTGATGATCCATAGTACACCAGTGATGGCCCATAGTACATCAGTGATGATCTATAGTACATCAGTGATGATCCTCAGTACATCAGGGATGGTCCATAGTACATCAGGGATGGTCCATAGTACATCAGGGATGGTCCATAGTACATCAGTGATGATCCATAGTACACCCGTGATGGCCCATAGTACATCAGTGATTATCCACAGTACATCAGTGATGATCCTTAGTACATCAGTGATGATCCACGGTACATCAGTGATGATCTACGGTACATCAGTGATGATCCATAGTACACCAGTGATGGCCCATAGAACATCAGTGATGAACTATAGTACATCAGTGATGATCCACAGTACATCAGTGATGATCCACAGTACACCAGTGATGATCCATAGTACACCAGTGACGATCCATAGTACACCAGTGACGGTCCATAGTACACCAGTGATGATCCATAGTACATCAGTGATGATCTATAGTACATCAGTGATGATCTATAGTACATCAGTGATGATCCATAGAACATTAGTGATGATCCACAGTACATCAGTGATGGTCCACAGTACATCAGTGATGGTCCACAGTACATCAGTGATTATCCACAGTACATCAGTGATGATCCATAGTACATCAGTGATGATCTATAGTACATCAGTGATGATCCACAGTACATCAGTGATGATCCATAGTACATCAGTGATGATCCTCAGTACATCAGTGATGATCCATAGTACACCAGTGATGATCCACAGTACATCAGTGATGATCTATAGTACATCAGTGATGATCCACAGTACATCAGTGATGATCCATAGTACATCAGTGATGATCCCCAGTACATCAGTGATGATCCTCAGTACATCATTGATGATCCATAGTACACCAGTGATGGCCCATAGTACATCAGTGATGATCTATAGTACATCAGGGATGGTCCATAGTACATCAGTGATAGTCCATAGTACATCAGGGATGGTCCATAGTACATCAGTGATGATCCATAGTACACCAGTGATGATCCATAGTACACCCGTGATGGCCCATAGTACATCAGTGATGATCCACAGTACATCAGTGATGATCCATAGTACATCAGTGATGATCTATAGTACATCAGTGATGATCCACAGTACATCAGTGATGATCCATAGTACATCAGTGATGATCCACAGGACATCAGTGATGATCCACAGGACATCAGTGATGATCCACAGTACATCAGTTATGATCTATAGTAAATCAGTGATGATCCACAGTACATCATTGATGATCCATAGTACATCAGTGATGATCCACAGTACATCAGTGATGATCCTCAGTACATCAGTGATGATCCACAGGACATCAGTGTTGATCCACAGTACATCAGTGATGATCCACAGGACATCAGTGATGATCCACAGTACATCAGGGATGGTCCACAGTACATCAGTGATGATCCATAGTACACCAGTGATGATCCATAGTACATCAGTGATGATCCATAGTACATCAGTGATGATCCATAGTACATCAGTGATGATCCATAGTACATCAGTGATGATCCACAGTACATCAGTGATGGCCCATAGTACATCAGTGATGGCTCATAGTACATCAGTGATGATCCATAGTACATCAGGGATGGTCCACAGTATATCAGTGATGATCCATAGTACACCAGTGATGATCCATAGTACACCAGTGATGATCCATAGTACACCAGGGATGATCCACAGTACATCAGGGATGATCCACAGTAAATCAGTGATGGTCCTCAGTACATCAGTGATGGTCCACAATACACCAGTGATGATCCATAGTACACCAATGATGATCCATAGTACACCAGTGATGGCCCATATTACACCAGTGATGGCCCATAGTACATCAGTGATGATCTATAGTACATCAGTGATGATCCACAGTACATCAGTGATGATCCACAGTACATCAGTGATGATCCACAGTACATCAGGGATGGTCCATAGTATATCAGGGATGGTCCATAGTATATCAGGGATGGTCCATAGTACATCAGTGATGATCCATAGTACACCAGTGATGATCCATAGTACACCAGTGATGGCCCATAGTACATCAGTGATGAACTATAGTACATCAGTGATGATCCACAGTACATCAGTGATGATCCACAGTACATCAGGGATGGTCCATAGTACACCAGTGATGATCCATAGTACACCAGTGATGATCCATAGTACACCAGTGATGATCCATAGTACACCAGTGATGGTCCATAGTACATCAGTGATGATCCACAGTACATCAGTGATGATCCACAGTACATCAGTGATGATCCTCAGTACATCAGGGATGGTCCATACTACATCAGGGATGGTCCATAGTTCATCAGGGATGGTCCATAGTACATCAGGGATGGTCCATAGTACATCAGTGATGATCCACAGTACATCAGTAATGATCCACAGTACATCAGTGATGATCCTCAGTACATCAGAGATGATCCACAGTACATCAGTGATGATCCACAGTACATTAGTGATGATCTATGGTACATCAGTGATGATCCACAGTACATCAGTGATGATCCTCAGTACATCAGTGATGATCCACAGTACATCAGGGATTGTCCACAGTACATCAGTGATGATCCATAGTACACCAGTGATGATCCATAGTACACCAGTGATGATCCATAGTACATCAGTGATGATCCATAGTACATCAGTGATGATCCATAGTACACCAGTGATGATCCACAGTATATCAGCGATGGCTCATAGTACATCAGTGATGATCCATAGTACACCAGTGATGGCCCATAGTACATCAGTGATGATCTATAGTACATCAGTGATGATCCTCAGTACATCAGGGATGGTCCATAGTACATCAGGGATGGTCCATAGTACATCAGGGATGGTCCATAGTACACCAGTGATGATCCATAGTACACCCGTGATGGCCCATAGTACATCAGTGATGATCCACAGTACATCTGTGATGATCCTCAGTACATCAGTGATGATCCACGGTACATCAGTGATGATCCACGGTACTTCAGTGATGATCCACAGTACATCAGTGATGATCCATAGTACATCAGTGATGGCTCATAGTACATCAGTGATGATCCATAGTACATCAGTGATGATCCATAGTACATCAGTGATGATCCATAGTACATCAGTGATGATCCATAGTACATCAGTGATGATCCATAGTACATCAGTGATGATCCATAGTACATCAGAGATGGCTCATAGTACATCAGTGATGATCCATAGTACATCAGTGATGATCCATAGTACATCAGTGATGATCTATAGTACATCAGTGATGATCCACAGTACATGAGTGATGATCCATAGTACACCAGTGATGATCCATAGTACATCAGTGATGATCCTCAGTACATCAGTGATGATCCACAGTACATCAGTAATGATCCACAGTACATCAGTGATGATCCACAGTACATCAGTGATGATCATCAGTACATCAGTGATGATCCACGGTACATCAGTGATAATCCACAGTACATCAGGGATGGTCCATAGTACATCAGTGATGATCCACAGTACATCAGTGATGATCTACACTACATCAGTGATGATCCATAGTACATCAGTGATGATCTATAGTACACCAGTGATGATCCACAGTACATCAGTGATGATCCATAGTACATCAGTGATGATTCATAGTACATCAGTGATGATCCATAGTACATCAGTGATGGCTCAAAGTACATCAGTGATGATCCATAATACATCAGTGATGATCCATAGTACATCAGTGATGATCCATTGTACACCAGTGATGGCCCATAGTACATCAGTGATGATCCACAGTACATCTGTGATGATCCTCAGTACATCAGTGATGATCCACGGTACATCAGTGATGATCCACGGTACATCAGTGATGATCCACAGTACATCAGTGATGATCCATAGTACATCAGTGATGGCTCATAGTACATCAGTGATGATCCATAGTACATCAGTGATGATCCATAGTACATCAGTGTTGATCCATAGTACATCAGTGATGATTCATAGTACATCAGAGATGGCTCATAGTACATCAGTGATGATCCATAGTACATCAGTGATGATCCATAGTACATCAGTGATGATCCATAGTACATCAGTGATGATCCATAGTACATCAGAGATGGCTCATAGTACATCAGTGATGATCCATAGTACATAATTGATGATCCATAGTACATCAGTGATGATCTATAGTACATCAGTGATGATCCACAGTACATGAGTGATGATCCATAGTACACCAGTGATGATCCATAGTACATCAGTGATGATCCATAGTACATCAGTGATGATCCATAGTACATCAGTGATGATCCTCAATACATCAGTGATGATCCACAGTACATCAGTAATGATCCACAGTAAATCAGTGATGATCCACAGTACATCAGTGATGATCCTCAGTACATCAGTGATGATCCACAGTACATCAGTGATGATCCATAGTACATCAGTGATGATCCATAGTACATCAGTGATGATCCATAGTACATTGGTGATGATCCATAGTACACCAGTGATGGTCCACAGTACATCAGTGATGATCCATAGTACACCAGTGATTGCCCATAGTACATCAGTGATGATCTCTAGTACATCAGTGATGATCCATAGTACATCAGTGATGATCCATAGTACATCAGTGATGATCCATAGTACATCAGTGATGATCCATAGTACATCAGTGATGGCTCATAGTACATCAGTGATGATCCATAGTACATCAGTGATGATCCATAGTACATCAGTGTTGATCCATAGTACATCAGTGATGATCCATAGTACATCAGAGATGGCTCATAGTACATCAGAGATGGCTCATAGTACATCAGTGATGATCCATAGTACATCAGTGATGATCCATAGTACATCAGTGATGATCCATAGTACATCAGTGATGGCTCATAGTACATCAGTGATGATCCATAGTACATCAGTGATGATCCATAGTACATCAGTGATGATCCATAGTACATCAGTGATGATCCATAGTACATCAGAGATGGCTCATAGTACATCAGTGATGATCCATAGTACATCAGTGATGATCCATAGTACATCAGTGATGATCTATAGTACATCAGTGATGATCCACAGTACATCAGTGATGATCCATAGTACACCAGTGATGATCCATAGTACATCAGTGATGATCCATAGTACATCAGTGATGATCCTCAGTACATCAGTGATGATCCACAGTACATCAGTGATGATCCACAGTACATCAGTGATGATCCTCAGTACATCAGTGATGATCCACGGCACATCAGTGATAATCCACAATACATCAGGGATGGTCCATAGTACATCAGTGATGATCCACAGTACATCAGTGATGATCCACAGTACATCAGTGATGATCCATAGTACATCAGTGATGATCTATAGTACACCAGTGATGATCCACAGTACATCAGTGATGATCCATAGTACATCAGTGATGATCCATAGTACATCAGTGATGGCCCATAGTACATCAGCGATGGCTCATAGTACATCAGTGATGATCCATAGTACATCAGTGATGATCCATAGTACACCAGTGATGGCCCATAGTACATCAGTGATGATCTATAGTACATTAGTGATGATCCTCAGTACATCAGTGATGATTCATGGTACATCAGTGATGATCCACAGTAAATCAGTGATGATCCATAGTACAACAGTGATGGTCCTCAGTACATCAGTGATGATACACAGAACATCAGTAATGATCCACAGTAAATCAGTGATGATCCACAGTACATCAGTGATGATCCTCAGTACATCAGTGATGATCCACGGTACATCAGTGATAATCCACAGTACATCAGGGATGGTCTATAGTACATCAGGGATGGTCCATAGTACATCAGTGATGATCCTCAGTACATCAGGGATGGCCCATAGTACATCAGTGATGATCTATAGTACACCAGTGATGATCCACAGTACATCAGTGATGATCCACAGTACATCAGTGATGATCCACAGTACATCAGGGATGGTCCATAGTACATCAGTGATGATCCATAGTACACCAGTGATGATCCATAGTACACCTGTGATGGCCCATAGTACATCAGTGATGATCCTCAGTACATCGGTGATGATCCTCAGTACATCAGTGATGATCCACAGTACATCAGTGATGATCCACAGTACATCAGGGATGGTCCACAGTACATCAGTGATGATCCATAGTACATCAGTGATGGCTCAAAGTACATCAGTGATGATCCATAATACATCAGTGATGATCCATAGTACACCAGTGATGGTCCACAGTACATCAGTGATGATCCATAGTACACCAGTGATGGCCCATAGTACATCAGTGATGATCTATAGTACATCAGTGATGATCCATAGTACATCAGTGATGATCCATAGTACATCAGTGATGATCCATAGTACATCGACGATGATCCATAGTACATCAGTGATGATCCACAGTACATCAGGGATAGTCCACAGTATATCAGTGATGATCCATAGTACATCAGTGATGATCCATAGTACATCAGTGATGGCTCAAAGTACATCAGTGATGATCCATAATACATCAGTGATGATCCATAGTACACCAGTGATGGTCCACAGTACATCAGTGATGATCCATAGTACACCAGTGATGGCCCATAGTACATCAGTGATGGCCCATAGTACATCAGTGATGATCTACAGAACATCAGTGATGATCCATAGTACATCAGTGATGATCCATAGTACATCAGTGATGATCCATAGTACATCGGCGATGATCCATAGTACATCAGTGATGATCCACAGTACATCAGGGATAGTCCACAGTATATCAGTGATGATCCATAGTACATCAGTGATGGCCCATAGTACATCAGTGATGATCCATAGTACATCAGTGATGGCCCATAGTACATCAGTGATGATCCATAGTACATCAGGGATGGTCCATAGTACATCAGGGATGGTCCATAGTACATCAGTGATGATCCACAGTACATCAGTGATGCTCCACAGTACATCAGTGATGATCCTCAGTACATCAGTGATGATCCACAGTACATCAGTGATGATCCACAGTACATTAGTGATGATCTATAGTACATCAGTGATGATCCACAGTACATCAGTGATGATCCTCAGTACATCAGTGATGATCCACAGTACATCAGTGATGATCCACAGTACATCAGTGATGATCCACAGTACATCAGTGATGATCCTCAGTACATCAGTGATGATCCACGGTACATCAGTGATAATCCACAATACATCAGGGATGGTCCATAGTACATCAGTGATGATCAACAGTACATCAGTGATGATCCACAGTACATCAGTGATGATCCATAGTACATCAGTGATGATCTATAGTACACCAGTGATGATCCACAGTACATCAGTGATGATCCATAGTACATCAGTGATGATCCATAGTACATCAGTGATGGCCCATAGTACATCAGCGATGGCTCTTAGTACATCAGTGATGATCCATAGTACATCAGTGATGATCCATAGTACATCAGTGATGATCCATAGTACACCAGTGATGGCCCATAGTACATCAGTGATGATCTATAGTACATTAGTGATGATCCTCAGTATATCAGTGATGATTCACGGTACATCAGTGATGATCCACAGTACATCAGTGATGATCCATAGTACAACAGTGATGATCCTCAGTACATCAGTGATGATCCACAGTAAATCAGTGATGATCCACAGTACATCAGTGATGATCCTCAGTACATCAGTGATGATCCACGGTACATCAGTGATGATCCACGGTACATCAGTGATAATCCACAGTACATCAGGGATGGTCCATAGTACATCAGGGATGGTCCATAGTACATCAGTGATGATCCTCAGTACATCAGGGATGGCCCATAGTACATCAGTGATGATCTATAGTACACCAGTGATGATCCACAGTACATCAGTGATGATCCACAGTACATCAGTGATGATCCACAGTACATCAGGGATGGTCCATAGTACATCAGTGATGATCCATAGTACACCAGTGATGATCCATAGTACACCTGTGATGGCCCATAGTACATCAGTGATGATCCTCAGTATATTGGTGATGATCCTCAGTACATCAGTGATGATCCACGGTACATCAGTGATGATCCACAGTACATCAGTGATGATCCACAGTACATCAGGGATGGTCCACAGTACATCAGTGATGATCCATAGTACATCAGTGATGGCCCAAAGTACATCAGTGATGATCCATAATACATCAGTGATGATCCATAGTACACCAGTGATGGTCCACAGTACATCAGTGATGATCCATAGTACACCAGTGATGGCCCATAGTACATCAGTGATGATCTATAGTACATCAGTGATGATCCATAGTACATCAGTGATGATCCATAGTACATCAGTGATGATCCATAGTACATCAGTGATGATCCATAGTACATCGACGATGATCCATAGTACATCAGTGATGATCCACAGTACATCAGGGATAGTCCACAGTATATCAGTGATGATCCATAGTACATCAGTGATGATCCATAGTACATCAGTGATGGCTCAAAGTACATCAGTGATGATCCATAATACATCAGTGATGATCCATAGTACACCAGTGATGGTCCACAGTACATCAGTGATGATCCATAGTACACCAGTGATGGCCCATAGTACATCAGTGATGGCCCATAGTACATCAGTGATGATCTACAGAACATCAGTGATGATCCATAGTACATCAGTGATGATCCATAGTACATCAGTGAGGATCCATAGTACATCGGTGATGATCCATAGTACATCGGCGATGATCCATAGTACATCAGTGATGATCCACAGTACATCAGGGATAGTCCACAGTATATCAGTGATGATCCATAGTACATCAGTGATGGCCCATAGTACATCAGTGATGATCCATAGTACATCAGTGATGGCCCATAGTACATCAGTGATGATCCACAGTACATTAGTGATGATCTATAGTACATCAGTGATGATCCACAGTACATCAGTGATGATCCTCAGTACATCAGTGATGATCCACAGTACATCAGGGATTGTCCACAGTACATCAGTGATGATCCATAGTACACCAGCGATGATCCATAGTACACCAGTGATGATCCATAGTACATCAGTGATGATCCATAGTACATCAGTGATGATCCATAGTACACCAGTGATGATCCACAGTACATCAGCGATGGCTCAATCCATAGTACACCAGTGATGATCCATAGTACATCAGTGATGATCCATAGTACATCAGTGATGATCCATAGTACACCAGTGATGATCCACAGTACATCAGCGATGGCTCATAGTACATCAGTGATGATCCATAGTACACCAGTGATGGCCCATAGTACATCAGTGATGATCTATAGTACATCAGTGATGATCCTAAGTACATCAGTGATGATCCACGGTACATCAGTGATGATCCACGGTACATCAGTGATGATCCACAGTACATCAGTGATGATCCATAGTACATCAGTGATGGCTCATAGTACATCAGTGATGATCCATAGTACATCAGTGATGATCCATAGTACATCGGTGTTGATCCATAGTACATCAGTGATGATCCATAGTACATCAGAGATGGCTCATAGTACATCAGAGATGGCTCATAGTACATCAGTGATGATCCATAGTACATCAGTGATGATCCATAGTACATCAGTGATGGCTCATAGTACATCAGTGATGATCCATAGTACATCAGTGATGATCCATAGTACCTCAGTGATGATCCATAGTACATCAGTGATGATCCATAGTACATCAGAGATGGCTCATAGTACATCAGTGATGATCCATAGTACATCAGTGATGATCCATAGTACATCAGTGATGATCTATAGTACATCAGTGATGATCCACAGTACATCAGTGATGATCCATAGTACACCAGTGATGATCCATAGTACACCAGTGATGATCCATAGTACATCAGTGATGATCCATAGTGCATCAGTGATGATCCTCAGTACATCAGTGATGATCCACAGTACATCAGTGATGATCCACAGTACATCAGTGATGATCCTCAGTCCATCAGTGATGATCCACGGTACATCAGTGATAATCCACAGTACATCAGGGATGGTCCATAGTACATCAGGGATGTCCACAGTACATCAGTGATGATCCACAGTACATCAGTGATGATCCATAGTACATCAGTGATAATCTATAGTACACCAGTGATGATCCATAGTACATCAGTGATGATCCATAGTACACCAGTGATGGCCCATAGTACATCAGTGATGATCCTCAGTACATCAGGGATGGCCCATAGTACATCAGTGATGATCTATAGTACACCAGTGATGATCCACAGTACATCAGTGATGGCCCATAGTACATCAGTGATGATCCACAGTACATCAGTGATGATCCATAGTACATGAGTGATGATCCTCAGTACATCAGTGATGATCCACAGTACATCAGTGATGATCCACAGTACATTAGTGATGATCTATAGTACATCAGTGATGATCCATAGTAATTCAGTGATGATCCTCAGTACATCAGTGATGATCCACAGTTCATCAGGGATTGTCCACAGTACACCAGTGATGATCCATAGTACACCAGTGATGATCCATAGTACATCAGTGATGATCCATAGTACATCAGTGATGATCCATAGTACACCAGTGATGATCCACAGTACATCAGCGATGGCTCATAGTACATCAGTGATGATCCATAGTACACCAGTGATGGCCCATAGTACATCAGTGATGATCTATAGTACATCAGTGATGATCCTCAGTACATCAGGGATGGTCCATAGTACATCAGGGATGGTCCATAGTACATCAGGGATGGTCCATAGTACATCAGTGATGATCCATAGTACACCCGTGATGGCCCATAGTACATCAGTGATTATCCACAGTACATCAGTGATGATCCTTAGTACATCAGTGATGATCCACGGTACATCAGTGATGATCTACGGTACATCAGTGATGATCCATAGTACACCAGTGATGGCCCATAGAACATCAGTGATGAACTATAGTACATCAGTGATGATCCACAGTACATCAGTGATGATCCACAGTACACCAGTGATGATCCATAGTACACCAGTGACGATCCATAGTACACCAGTGACGGTCCATAGTACACCAGTGATGATCCATAGTACATCAGTGATGATCTATAGTACATCAGTGATGATCTATAGTACATCAGTGATGATCCATAGAACATTAGTGATGATCCACAGTACATCAGTGATGGTCCACAGTACATCAGTGATGGTCCACAGTACATCAGTGATGATCCACAGTACATCAGTGATGATCCATAGTACATCAGTGATGATCTATAGTACATCAGTGATGATCCACAGTACATCAGTGATGATCCATAGTACATCAGTGATGATCCTCAGTACATCAGTGATGATCCATAGTACACCAGTGATGATCCACAGTACATCAGTGATGATCTATAGTACATCAGTGATGATCCACAGTACATCAGTGATGATCCATAGTACATCAGTGATGATCCTCAGTACATCAGTGATGATCCTCAGTACATCATTGATGATCCATAGTACACCAGTGATGGCCCATAGTACATCAGTGATGATCTATAGTACATCAGGGATGGTCCATAGTACATCAGTGATAGTCCATAGTACATCAGGGATGGTCCATAGTACATCAGTGATGATCCATAGTACACCAGTGATGATCCATAGTACACCCGTGATGGCCCATAGTACATCAGTGATGATCCACAGTACATCAGTGATGATCCACAGTACATCAGTGATGATCCATAGTACATCAGTGATGATCTATAGTACATCAGTGATGATCCACAGTACATCAGTGATGATCCATAGTACATCAGTGATGATCCACAGGACATCAGTGATGATCCACAGGACATCAGTGATGATCCACAGTACATCAGTTATGATCTATAGTAAATCAGTGATGATCCACAGTACATCATTGATGATCCATAGTACATCAGTGATGATCCACAGTACATCAGTGATGATCCTCAGTACATCAGTGATGATCCACAGGACATCAGTGTTGATCCACAGTACATCAGTGATGATCCACAGGACATCAGTGATGATCCACAGTACATCAGGGATGGTCCACAGTACATCAGTGATGATCCATAGTACACCAGTGATGATCCATAGTACATCAGTGATGATCCATAGTACATCAGTGATGATCCATAGTACATCAGTGATGATCCATAGTACATCAGTGATGATCCACAGTACATCAGTGATGGCCCATAGTACATCAGTGATGGCTCATAGTACATCAGTGATGATCCATAGTACATCAGGGATGGTCCACAGTATATCAGTGATGATCCATAGTACACCAGTGATGATCCATAGTACACCAGTGATGATCCATAGTACACCAGGGATGATCCACAGTACATCAGGGATGATCCACAGTACATCAGTGATGGTCCTCAGTACATCAGTGATGGTCCACAATACACCAGTGATGATCCATAGTACACCAATGATGATCCATAGTACACCAGTGATGGCCCATATTACACCAGTGATGGCCCATAGTACATCAGTGATGATCTATAGTACATCAGTGATGATCCACAGTACATCAGTGATGATCCACAGTACATCAGTGATGATCCACAGTACATCAGGGATGGTCCATAGTATATCAGGGATGGTCCATAGTATATCAGGGATGGTCCATAGTACATCAGTGATGATCCATAGTACACCAGTGATGATCCATAGTACACCAGTGATGGCCCATAGTACATCAGTGATGAACTATAGTACATCAGTGATGATCCACAGTACATCAGTGATGATCCACAGTACATCAGGGATGGTCCATAGTACACCAGTGATGATCCATAGTACACCAGTGATGATCCATAGTACACCAGTGATGATCCATAGTACACCAGTGATGGTCCATAGTACATCAGTGATGATCCACAGTACATCAGTGATGATCCACAGTACATCAGTGATGATCCTCAGTACATCAGGGATGGTCCATACTACATCAGGGATGGTCCATAGTTCATCAGGGATGGTCCATAGTACATCAGGGATGGTCCATAGTACATCAGTGATGATCCACAGTACATCAGTAATGATCCACAGTACATCAGTGATGATCCTCAGTACATCAGAGATGATCCACAGTACATCAGTGATGATCCACAGTACATTAGTGATGATCTATAGTACATCAGTGATGATCCACAGTACATCAGTGATGATCCTCAGTACATCAGTGATGATCCACAGTACATCAGGGATTGTCCACAGTACATCAGTGATGATCCATAGTACACCAGTGATGATCCATAGTACACCAGTGATGATCCATAGTACATCAGTGATGATCCATAGTACATCAGTGATGATCCATAGTACACCAGTGATGATCCACAGTATATCAGCGATGGCTCATAGTACATCAGTGATGATCCATAGTACACCAGTGATGGCCCATAGTACATCAGTGATGATCTATAGTACATCAGTGATGATCCTCAGTACATCAGGGATGGTCCATAGTACATCAGGGATGGTCCATAGTACATCAGGGATGGTCCATAGTACACCAGTGATGATCCATAGTACACCCGTGATGGCCCATAGTACATCAGTGATGATCCACAGTACATCTGTGATGATCCTCAGTACATCAGTGATGATCCACGGTACATCAGTGATGATCCACGGTACTTCAGTGATGATCCACAGTACATCAGTGATGATCCATAGTACATCAGTGATGGCTCATAGTACATCAGTGATGATCCATAGTACATCAGTGATGATCCATAGTACATCAGTGATGATCCATAGTACATCAGTGATGATCCATAGTACATCAGAGATGGCTCATAGTACATCAGTGATGATCCATAGTACATCAGTGATGATCCATAGTACATCAGTGATGATCTATAGTACATCAGTGATGATCCACAGTACATGAGTGATGATCCATAGTACACCAGTGATGATCCATAGTACATCAGTGATGATCCATAGTACATCAGTGATGATCCTCAGTACATCAGTGATGATCCACAGTACATCAGTAATGATCCACAGTACATCAGTGATGATCCACAGTACATCAGTGATGATCATCAGTACATCAGTGATGATCCACGGTACATCAGTGATAATCCACAGTACATCAGGGATGGTCCATAGTACATCAGTGATGATCCACAGTACATCAGTGATGATCTACACTACATCAGTGATGATCCATAGTACATCAGTGATGATCTATAGTACACCAGTGATGATCCACAGTACATCAGTGATGATCCATAGTACATCAGTGATGATTCATAGTACATCAGTGATGATCCATAGTACATCAGTGATGGCTCAAAGTACATCAGTGATGATCCATAATACATCAGTGATGATCCATAGTACATCAGTGATGATCCATTGTACACCAGTGATGGCCCATAGTACATCAGTGATGATCCACAGTACATCTGTGATGATCCTCAGTACATCAGTGATGATCCACGGTACATCAGTGATGATCCACGGTACATCAGTGATGATCCACAGTACATCAGTGATGATCCATAGTACATCAGTGATGGCTCATAGTACATCAGTGATGATCCATAGTACATCAGTGATGATCCATAGTACATCAGTGTTGATCCATAGTACATCAGTGATGATTCATAGTACATCAGAGATGGCTCATAGTACATCAGTGATGATCCATAGTACATCAGTGATGATCCATAGTACATCAGTGATGATCCATAGTACATCAGTGATGATCCATAGTACATCAGAGATGGCTCATAGTACATCAGTGATGATCCATAGTACATAATTGATGATCCATAGTACATCAGTGATGATCTATAGTACATCAGTGATGATCCACAGTACATGAGTGATGATCCATAGTACACCAGTGATGATCCATAGTACATCAGTGATGATCCATAGTACATCAGTGATGATCCATAGTACATCAGTGATGATCCTCAATACATCAGTGATGATCCACAGTACATCAGTAATGATCCACAGTAAATCAGTGATGATCCACAGTACATCAGTGATGATCCTCAGTACATCAGTGATGATCCACAGTACATCAGTGATGATCCATAGTACATCAGTGATGATCCATAGTACATCAGTGATGATCCATAGTACATTGGTGATGATCCATAGTACACCAGTGATGGTCCACAGTACATCAGTGATGATCCATAGTACACCAGTGATTGCCCATAGTACATCAGTGATGATCTCTAGTACATCAGTGATGATCCATAGTACATCAGTGATGATCCATAGTACATCAGTGATGATCCATAGTACATCAGTGATGGCTCATAGTACATCAGTGATGATCCATAGTACATCAGTGATGATCCATAGTACATCAGTGTTGATCCATAGTACATCAGTGATGATCCATAGTACATCAGAGATGGCTCATAGTACATCAGAGATGGCTCATAGTACATCAGTGATGATCCATAGTACATCAGTGATGATCCATAGTACATCAGTGATGATCCATAGTACATCAGTGATGGCTCATAGTACATCAGTGATGATCCATAGTACATCAGTGATGATCCATAGTACATCAGTGATGATCCATAGTACATCAGTGATGATCCATAGTACATCAGAGATGGCTCATAGTACATCAGTGATGATCCATAGTACATCAGTGATGATCCATAGTACATCAGTGATGATCTATAGTACATCAGTGATGATCCACAGTACATCAGTGATGATCCATAGTACACCAGTGATGATCCATAGTACATCAGTGATGATCCATAGTACATCAGTGATGATCCATAGTACATCAGTGATGATCCTCAGTACATCAGTGATGATCCACAGTACATCAGTGATGATCCTCAGTACATCAGTGATGATCCACGGTACATCAGTGATAATCCACAATACATCAGGGATGGTCCATAGTACATCAGTGATGATCCACAGTACATCAGTGATGATCCACAGTACATCAGTGATGATCCATAGTACATCAGTGATGATCTATAGTACACCAGTGATGATCCACAGTACATCAGTGATGATCCATAGTACATCAGTGATGATCCATAGTACATCAGTGATGGCCCATAGTACATCAGCGATGGCTCATAGTACATCAGTGATGATCCATAGTACATCAGTGATGATCCATAGTACACCAGTGATGGCCCATAGTACATCAGTGATGATCTATAGTACATTAGTGATGATCCTCAGTACATCAGTGATGATACACAGAACATCAGTAATGATCCACAGTAAATCAGTGATGATCCACAGTGCATCAGTGATGATCCTCAGTACATCAGTGATGATCCACGGTACATCAGTGATAATCCACAGTACATCAGGGATGGTCTATAGTACATCAGGGATGGTCCATAGTACATCAGTGATGATCCTCAGTACATCAGGGATGGCCCATAGTACATCAGTGATGATCTATAGTACACCAGTGATGATCCACAGTACATCAGTGATGATCCACAGTACATCAGTGATGATCCACAGTACATCAGGGATGGTCCATAGTACATCAGTGATGATCCATAGTACACCAGTGATGATCCATAGTACACCTGTGATGGCCCATAGTACATCAGTGATGATCCTCAGTACATCGGTGATGATCCTCAGTACATCAGTGATGATCCACAGTACATCAGTGATGATCCACAGTACATCAGGGATGGTCCACAGTACATCAGTGATGATCCATAGTACATCAGTGATGGCTCAAAGTACATCAGTGATGATCCATAATACATCAGTGATGATCCATAGTACACCAGTGATGGTCCACAGTACATCAGTGATGATCCATAGTACACCAGTGATGGCCCATAGTACATCAGTGATGATCTATAGTACATCAGTGATGATCCATAGTACATCAGTGATGATCCATAGTACATCAGTGATGATCCATAGTACATCGACGATGATCCATAGTACATCAGTGATGATCCACAGTACATCAGGGATAGTCCACAGTATATCAGTGATGATCCATAGTACATCAGTGATGATCCATAGTACATCAGTGATGGCTCAAAGTACATCAGTGATGATCCATAATACATCAGTGATGATCCATAGTACACCAGTGATGGTCCACAGTACATCAGTGATGATCCATAGTACACCAGTGATGGCCCATAGTACATCAGTGATGGCCCATAGTACATCAGTGATGATCTACAGAACATCAGTGATGATCCATAGTACATCAGTGATGATCCATAGTACATCAGTGATGATCCATAGTACATCGGCGATGATCCATAGTACATCAGTGATGATCCACAGTACATCAGGGATAGTCCACAGTATATCAGTGATGATCCATAGTACATCAGTGATGGCCCATAGTACATCAGTGATGATCCATAGTACATCAGTGATGGCCCATAGTACATCAGTGATGATCCATAGTACATCAGGGATGGTCCATAGTACATCAGGGATGGTCCATAGTACATCAGTGATGATCCACAGTACATCAGTGATGCTCCACAGTACATCAGTGATGATCCTCAGTACATCAGTGATGATCCACAGTACATCAGTGATGATCCACAGTACATTAGTGATGATCTATAGTACATCAGTGATGATCCACAGTACATCAGTGATGATCCTCAGTACATCAGTGATGATCCACAGTACATCAGTGATGATCCACAGTACATCAGTGATGATCCACAGTACATCAGTGATGATCCTCAGTACATCAGTGATGATCCACGGTACATCAGTGATAATCCACAATACATCAGGGATGGTCCATAGTACTTTAGTGATGATCAACAGTACATCAGTGATGATCCACAGTACATCAGTGATGATCCATAGTACATCAGTGATGATCTATAGTACACCAGTGATGATCCACAGTACATCAGTGATGATCCATAGTACATCAGTGATGATCCATAGTACATCAGTGATGGCCCATAGTACATCAGCGATGGCTCTTAGTACATCAGTGATGATCCATAGTACATCAGTGATGATCCATAGTACATCAGTGATGATCCATAGTACACCAGTGATGGCCCATAGTACATCAGTGATGATCTATAGTACATTAGTGATGATCCTCAGTATATCAGTGATGATTCACGGTACATCAGTGATGATCCACAGTACATCAGTGATGATCCATAGTACAACAGTGATGATCCTCAGTACATCAGTGATGATCCACAGTAAATCAGTGATGATCCTCAGTACATCAGTGATGATCCTCAGTACATCAGTGATGATCCACGGTACATCAGTGATGATCCACGGTACATCAGTGATAATCCACAGTACATCAGGGATGGTCCATAGTACATCAGGGATGGTCCATAGTACATCAGTGATGATCCTCAGTACATCAGGGATGGCCCATAGTACATCAGTGATGATCTATAGTACACCAGTGATGATCCACAGTACATCAGTGATGATCCACAGTACATCAGTGATGATCCACAGTACATCAGGGATGGTCCATAGTACATCAGTGATGATCCATAGTACACCAGTGATGATCCATAGTACACCTGTGATGGCCCATAGTACATCAGTGATGATCCTCAGTATATTGGTGATGATCCTCAGTACATCAGTGATGATCCACGGTACATCAGTGATGATCCACAGTACATCAGTGATGATCCACAGTACATCAGGGATGGTCCACAGTACATCAGTGATGATCCATAGTACATCAGTGATGGCCCAAAGTACATCAGTGATGATCCATAATACATCAGTGATGATCCATAGTACACCAGTGATGGTCCACAGTACATCAGTGATGATCCATAGTACACCAGTGATGGCCCATAGTACATCAGTGATGATCTATAGTACATCAGTGATGATCCATAGTACATCAGTGATGATCCATAGTACATCAGTGATGATCCATAGTACATCGACGATGATCCATAGTACATCAGTGATGATCCACAGTACATCAGGGATAGTCCACAGTATATCAGTGATGATCCATAGTACATCAGTGATGATCCATAGTACATCAGTGATGGCTCAAAGTACATCAGTGATGATCCATAATACATCAGTGATGATCCATAGCACACCAGTGATGGTCCACAGTACATCAGTGATGATCCATAGTACACCAGTGATGGCCCATAGTACATCAGTGATGGCCCATAGTACATCAGTGATGATCTACAGAACATCAGTGATGATCCATAGTACATCAGTGATGATCCATAGTACATCAGTGAGGATCCATAGTACATCGGTGATGATCCATAGTACATCGGCGATGATCCATAGTACATCAGTGATGATCCACAGTACATCAGGGATAGTCCACAGTATATCAGTGATGATCCATAGTACATCAGTGATGGCCCATAGTACATCAGTGATGATCCATAGTACATCAGTGATGGCCCATAGTACATCAGTGATGATCCACAGTACATTAGTGATGATCTATAGTACATCAGTGATGATCCACAGTACATCAGTGATGATCCTCAGTACATCAGTGATGATCCACAGTACATCAGGGATTGTCCACAGTACATCAGTGATGATCCATAGTACACCAGCGATGATCCATAGTACACCAGTGATGATCCATAGTACATCAGTGATGATCCATAGTACATCAGTGATGATCCATAGTACACCAGTGATGATCCACAGTACATCAGCGATGGCTCAATCCATAGTACACCAGTGATGATCCATAGTACATCAGTGATGATCCATAGTACATCAGTGATGATCCATAGTACACCAGTGATGATCCACAGTACATCAGCGATGGCTCATAGTACATCAGTGATGATCCATAGTACACCAGTGATGGCCCATAGTACATCAGTGATGATCTATCTATAGTACATCAGTGATGATCCTAAGTACATCAGTGATGATCCACGGTACATCAGTGATGATCCACGGTACATCAGTGATGATCCACAGTACATCAGTGATGATCCATAGTACATCAGTGATGGCTCATAGTACATCAGTGATGATCCATAGTACATCAGTGATGATCCATAGTACATCGGTGTTGATCCATAGTACATCAGTGATGATCCATAGTACATCAGAGATGGCTCATAGTACATCAGAGATGGCTCATAGTACATCAGTGATGATCCATAGTACATCAGTGATGATCCATAGTACATCAGTGATGGCTCATAGTACATCAGTGATGATCCATAGTACATCAGTGATGATCCATAGTACCTCAGTGATGATCCATAGTACATCAGTGATGATCCATAGTACATCAGAGATGGCTCATAGTACATCAGTGATGATCCATAGTACATCAGTGATGATCCATAGTACATCAGTGATGATCTATAGTACATCAGTGATGATCCACAGTACATCAGTGATGATCCATAGTACACCAGTGATGATCCATAGTACACCAGTGATGATCCATAGTACATCAGTGATGATCCATAGTACATCAGTGATGATCCATAGTGCATCAGTGATGATCCTCAGTACATCAGTGATGATCCACGGTACATCAGTGATGATCCACGGTACATCAGTGATGATCCACAGTACATCAGTGATGATCCATAGTACATCAGTGATGGCTCATAGTACATCAGTGATGATCCATAGTACATCAGTGATGATCCATAGTACATCGGTGTTGATCCATAGTACATCAGTGATGATCCATAGTACATCAGAGATGGCTCATAGTACATCAGAGATGGCTCATAGTACATCAGTGATGATCCATAGTACATCAGTGATGATCCATAGTACATCAGTGATGGCTCATAGTACATCAGTGATGATCCATAGTACATCAGTGATGATCCATAGTACCTCAGTGATGATCCATAGTACATCAGTGATGATCCATAGTACATCAGAGATGGCTCATAGTACATCAGTGATGATCCATAGTACATCAGTGATGATCCATAGTACATCAGTGATGATCTATAGTACATCAGTGATGATCCACAGTACATCAGTGATGATCCATAGTACACCAGTGATGATCCATAGTACACCAGTGATGATCCATAGTACATCAGTGATGATCCATAGTACATCAGTGATGATCCATAGTGCATCAGTGATGATCCTCAGTACATCAGTGATGATCCACAGTACATCAGTGATGATCCACAGTACATCAGTGATGATCCTCAGTCCATCAGTGATGATCCACGGTACATCAGTGATAATCCACAGTACATCAGGGATGGTCCATAGTACATCAGGGATGTCCACAGTACATCAGTGATGATCCACAGTACATCAGTGATGATCCATAGTACATCAGTGATAATCTATAGTACACCAGTGATGATCCATAGTACATCAGTGATGATCCATAGTACACCAGTGATGGCCCATAGTACATCAGTGATGATCCTCAGTACATCAGGGATGGCCCATAGTACATCAGTGATGATCTATAGTACACCAGTGATGATCCACAGTACATCAGTGATGGCCCATAGTACATCAGTGATGATCCACAGTACATCAGTGATGATCCACAGTACATCAGTGATGATCCACAGTACATCAGGGATGGTCCATAGTATATCAGGGATGGTCCATAGTACATCAGGGATGGCCCATAGTACATCAGTGATGATCTATAGTACACCAGTGATGATCCACAGTACATCAGTGATGGCCCATAGTACATCAGTGATGATCCACGGTACATCAGTGATGATCCACGGTACATCAGTGATGATCCACAGTACATCAGTGATGATCCATAGTACATCAGTGATGGCTCATAGTACATCAGTGATGATCCATAGTACATCAGTGATGATTCATAGTACATCAGTGTTGATCCATAGTACATCAGTGATGATCCATAGTACATCAGAGATGGCTCATAGTACATCAGAGATGGCTCATAGTACATCAGTGATGATCCATAGTACATCAGTGATGATCCATAGTACATCAGTGATGGCTCATTGTACATCAGTGATGATCCATAGTACATCAGTGATGATCCATAGTACCTCAGTGATGATCCATAGTACATCAGTGATGATCCATAGTACATCAGAGATGGCTCATAGTACATCAGTGATGATCCATAGTACATCAGTGATGATCCATAGTACATCAGTGATGATCTATAGTACATCAGTGATGATCCACAGTACATCAGTGATGATCCATAGTACACCAGTGATGATCCATAGTACACCAGTGATGATCCATAGTACATCAGTGATGATCCATAGTACATCAGTGATGATCCATAGTATATCAGTGATGATCCTCAGTACATCAGTGATGATCCACAGTACATCAGTGATGATCCACAGTACATCAGTGATGATCCTCAGTACATCAGTGATGATCCACGGTACATCAGTGATAATCCACAGTACATCAGGGATGGTCCATAGTACATCAGGGATGGTCCACAGTACATCAGTGATGATCCACAGTACATCAGTGATGATCCATAGTACATCAGTGATAATCTATAGTACACCAGTGATGATCCATAGTACATCAGTGATGATCCATAGTACACCAGTGATGGCCCATAGTACATCAGTGATGATCTATAGTACATTAGTGATGATCCTCAGTACATCAGTGATGATCCACAGTACATCAGTGATGATCCACAGTACATCAGTGATGATCCATAGTACATCAGTGATGATCCTCAGTACATCAGTGATGATCCACAGTACATCAGTAATGATCCACAGTAAATCAGTGATGATCCACAGTACATCAGTGATGATCCTCAGTACATCAGTGATGATCCACGGTACATCAGTGATAATCCACAGTACATCAGGGATGGTCTATATTACATCAGGGATGGTCCATATACATCAGTGATGATCCTCAGTACATCAGGGATGGCCCATAGTACATCAGTGATGATCTATAGTACACCAGTGATGATCCACAGTACATCAGTGATGGTCCATAGTACATCAGTGATGATCCACAGTACATCAGTGATGATCCACAGTACATCAGTGATGATCCACAGTACATCAGGGATGGTCCATAGTATATCAGGGATGGTCCATAGTATTTCAGGGATTGCCCATAGTACATCAGTGATGATCCATAGTACACCAGTGATGATCCATAGTACACCAGTGATGGCCCATAGTACACCAGTGATGATCCATAGTACACCAGTGATGATCCATAGTACACCAGTGATGATCCATAGTACACCAGTGATGGTCCATAGTACATCAGTGATGATCCACAGTACATCAGTGATGATCCACAGTACATCAGTGATGATCCATAGTACATCAGGGATGGTCCATAGTACACCAGTGATGATCCATAGTACACCAGTGATGATCCATAGTACACCAGTGATGATCCATAGTACACCAGTGATGGTCCATAGTACATCAGTGATGATCCACAGTACATCAGTGATGATCCACAGTACATCAGTGATGATCCTCAGTACATCAGGGATGGTCCATAGTACATCAGGGATGGTCCATAGAACATCAGGGATGGTCCATAGTACATCAGGGATGGTCCATAGTACATCAGTGATGATCCACAGTACATCAGTGATGATCCTCAGTACATCAGAGATGATCCACAGTACATCAGTGATGATCCACAGTACATTAGTGATGATCTATAGTACATCAGTGATGATCCACAGTACATCAGTGATGATCCTCAGTACATAAGTGATGATCCACAGTACATCAGGGATTGTCCACAGTACATCAGTGATGATCCATAGTACACCAGTGATGATCCATAGTACATCAGTGATGATCCATAGTACATCAGTGATGATCCATAGTACACCAGTGATGATCCACAGTATATCAGCGATGGCTCATAGTACATCATTGATGATCCATAGTACACCAGTGATGGCCCATAGTACATCAGTGATGATCTATAGTACATCAGTGATGATCCTCAGTACATCAGGGATGGTCCATAGTACATCAGGGATGGTCCATAGTACATCAGGGATGGTCCATAGTACATCAGTGATGATCCATAGTACACCCGCGATGATCCATAGTACACCCGTGATGGCCCATAGTACATCAGTGATGATCCACAGTACATCTGTGATGATCCTCAGTACATCAGTGATGATCCACGGTACATCAGTGATGATCCACGGTACATCAGTGATGATCCACAGTACATCAGTGATGATCCATAGTACATCAGTGATGGCTCATAGTACATCAGTGATGATCCATAGTACATCAGTGATGATCCATAGTACATCAGTGATGATCCATAGTACATCAGAGATGGCTCATAGTACATCAGTGATGATCCATAGTACATCAGTGATGATCCATAGTACATCAGTGATGATCTATAGTACATCAGTGATGATCCACAGTACATCAGTGATGATCCATAGTACACCAGTGATGATCCATAGTACATCAGTGATGATCCATAGTACATCAGTGATGATCCATAGTACATCAGTGATGATCCTCAGTACATCAGTGATGATCCACAGTACATCAGTAATGATCCACAGTACATCAGTGATGATCCACAGTACATCAGTGATGATCCTCAGTACATCAGTGATGATCCACGGTACATCAGTGATAATCCACAGTACATCAGTGATGATCCTCAGTACATCAGTGATGATCCACAGTACATCAGTAATGATCCACAGTACATCAGTGATGATCCACAGTACATCAGTAATGATCCACAGTACATCAGTGATGATCCATAGTACACCAGTGATGATCCACAGTATATCAGCGATGGCTCATAGTACATCAGTGATGATCCATAGTACACCAGTGATGGCCCATAGTACATCAGTGATGATCTATAGTACATCAGTGATGATCCTCAGTACATCAGGGATGGTCCATAGTACATCAGGGATGGTCCATAGTACATCAGGGATGGTCCATAGTACATCAGTGATGATCCATAGTACACCAGTGATGATCCATAGTACACCCGTGATGGCCCATAGTACATCAGTGATGATCCACAGTACATCTGTGATGATCCTCAGTACATCAGTGATGATCCACGGTATATCAGTGATGATCCACGGTACATCAGTGATGATCCACAGTAAATCAGTGATGATCCATAGTACATCAGTGATGGCTCATAGTACATCAGTGATGATCCATAGTACATCAGTGATGATCCATAGTACATCAGTGATGATCCATAGTACATCAGAGATGGCTCATAGTACATCAGAGATGGCTCATAGTACATCAGTGATGATCCATAGTACATCAGTGATGATCCATAGTACATCAGTGATGATCCATAGTACATCAGAGATGGCTCATAGTACATCAGTGATGATCCATAGTACATCAGTGATGATCCATAGTACATCAGTGATGATCTATAGTACATCAGTGATGATCCACAGTACATGAGTGATGATCCATAGTACACCAGTGATGATCCATAGTACACCAGTGATGATCCATAGTACATCAGTGATGATCCATAGTACATCAGTGATGATCCATAGTACATCAGTGATGATCCTCAGTACATCAGTGATGATCCACAGTACATCAGTAATGATCCACAGTACATCAGTGATGATCCACAGTACATCAGTGATGATCCTCAGTACATCAGTGATGATCCACGGCACATCAGTGATAATCCACAGTACATCAGGGATGGTCCATAGTACATCAGTGATGATCCACAGTACATCAGTGATGATCTACACTACATCAGTGATGATCCATAGTACATCAGTGATGATCTATAGTACACCAGTGATGATCCACAGTACATCAGTGATGATCCATAGTACATCAGTGATGATCCATAGTACATCAGTGATGATCCATAGTACACCAGTGATGATTCACAGTACATCAGTGATGGCCCATAGTACATCAGCGATGGCTCATAGTACATCAGTGATGATCCATAGTACATCAGTGATGATCCATAGTACACCAGTGATGGCCCATAGTACATCAGTGATGATCTATAGTACATTAGTGATGATCCTCAGTACATCAGTGATGATCCACAGTACATCAGTGATGATCCACAGTACATCAGTGATGATCCACAGTACATCAGTGATGATCCATAGTACATCAGTGATGATCCTCAGTACATCAGTGATGATCCACAGTACATCAGTAATGATCCACAGTAAATAAGTGATGATCCACAGTACATCAGTGATGATCCTCAGTACATCAGTGATGATCCACGGTACATCAGTGATAATCCACAGTACATCAGGGATGGTCTATATTACATCAGGGATGGTCCATAGTACATCAGTGATGATCCTCAGTACATCAGGGATGGCCCATAGTACATCAGTGATGATCTATAGTACACCAGTGATGATCCACAGTACATCAGTGATGGCCCATAGTACATCAGTGATGATCCACAGTACATCAGTGATGATCCACAGTACATCAGTGATGATCCACAGTACATCAGGGATGGTCCATAGTATATCAGGGATGGTCCATAGTACATCAGGGATGGCCCATAGTACATCAGTGATGATCTATAGTACACCAGTGATGATCCACAGTACATCAGTGATGGCCCATAGTACATCAGTGATGATCCACGGTACATCAGTGATGATCCACGGTACATCAGTGATGATCCACAGTACATCAGTGATGATCCATAGTACATCAGTGATGGCTCATAGTACATCAGTGATGATTCATAGTACATCAGTGTTGATCCATAGTACATCAGTGATGATCCATAGTACATCAGAGATGGCTCATAGTACATCAGAGATGGCTCATAGTACATCAGTGATGATCCATAGTACATCAGTGATGATCCATAGTACATCAGTGATGGCTCATAGTACATCAGTGATGATCCATAGTACATCAGTGATGATCCATAGTACCTCAGTGATGATCCATAGTACATCAGTGATGATCCATAGTACATCAGAGATGGCTCATAGTACATCAGTGATGATCCATAGTACATCAGTGATGATCCATAGTACATCAGTGATGATCTATAGTACATCAGTGATGATCCACAGTACATCAGTGATGATCCATAGTACACCAGTGATGATCCATAGTACACCAGTGATGATCCATAGTACATCAGTGATGATCCATAGTACATCAGTGATGATCCATAGTACATCAGTGATGATCCTCAGTACATCAGTGATGATCCACAGTACATCAGTGATGATCCACAGTACATCAGTGATGATCCTCAGTACATCAGTGATGATCCACGGTACATCAGTGATAATCCACAGTACATCAGGGATGGTCCATAGTACATCAGGGATGGTCCACAGTACATCAGTGATGATCCACAGTACATCAGTGATGATCCATAGTACATCAGTGATAATCTATAGTACACCAGTGATGATCCATAGTACATCAGTGATGATCCATAGTACACCAGTGATGGCCCATAGTACATCAGTGATGATCTATAGTACATTAGTGATGATCCTCAGTACATCAGTGATGATCCACAGTACATCAGTGATGATCCACAGTACATCAGTGATGATCCATAGTACATCAGTGATGATCCTCAGTACATCAGTGATGATCCACAGTACATCAGTAATGATCCACAGTAAAGCAGTGATGATCCACAGTACATCAGTGATGATCCTCAGTACATCAGTGATGATCCACGGTACATCAGTGATAATCCACAGTACATCAGGGATGGTCTATATTACATCAGGGATGGTCCATAGTACATCAGTGATGATCCTCAGTACATCAGGGATGGCCCATAGTACATCAGTGATGATCTATAGTACACCAGTGATGATCCACAGTACATCAGTGATGGTCCATAGTACATCAGTGATGATCCACAGTACATCAGTGATGATCCACAGTACATCAGTGATGATCCACAGTACATCAGGGATGGTCCAT
The DNA here is from genome assembly GCA_029206835.1 of Rana muscosa. NCBI lineage: Eukaryota > Metazoa > Chordata > Amphibia > Anura > Ranidae > Rana > Rana muscosa. The sequence continues at coordinate 2,673,533 of JARGYO010000056.1, forward strand.
AGTATATCAGGGATGGTCCATAGTATATCAGGGATGGCCCATAGTACATCAGTGATGATCCATAGTACACCAGTGATGATCCATAGTACACCAGTGATGGCCCATAGTACATCAGTGATGAACTATAGTACATCAGTGATGATCCACAGTACATCAGTGATGATCCATAGTACATCAGGGATGGTCCATAGTACACCAGTGATGATCCATAGTACACCAGTGATGATCCATAGTACACCAGTGATGGTCCATAGTACATCAGTGATGATCCACAGTACATAATGATGATTCATAGTACATCAGTGTTGATCCATAGTACATCAGTGATGATCCATAGTACATCAGAGATGGCTCATAGTACATCAGAGATGGCTCATAGTACATCAGTGATGATCCATAGTACATCAGTGATGATCCATAGTACATCAGTGATGGCTCATAGTACATCAGTGATGATCCATAGTACATCAGTGATGATCCATAGTACCTCAGTGATGATCCATAGTACATCAGTGATGATCCATAGTACATCAGAGATGGCTCATAGTACATCAGTGATGATCCATAGTACATCAGTGATGATCCATAGTACATCAGTGATGATCTATAGTACATCAGTGATGATCCACAGTACATCAGTGATGATCCATAGTACACCAGTGATGATCCATAGTACACCAGTGATGATCCATAGTACATCAGTGATGATCCATAGTACATCAGTGATGATCCTCAGTACATCAGTGATGATCCACAGTACATCAGTGATGATCCACAGTACATCAGTGATGATCCTCAGTACATCAGTGATGATCCACGGTACATCAGTGATAATCCACAGTACATCAGGGATGGTCCATAGTACATCAGGGATGGTCCACAGTACATCAGTGATGATCCACAGTACATCAGTGATGATCCATAGTACATCAGTGATAATCTATAGTACACCAGTGATGATCCATAGTACATCAGTGATGATCCATAGTACACCAGTGATGGCCCATAGTACATCAGTGATGATCTATAGTACATTAGTGATGATCCTCAGTACATCAGTGATGATCCACAGTACATCAGTGATGATCCACAGTACATCAGTGATGATCCATAGTACATCAGTGATGATCCTCAGTACATCAGTGATGATCCACAGTACATCAGTAATGATCCACAGTAAAGCAGTGATGATCCACAGTACATCAGTGATGATCCTCAGTACATCAGTGATGATCCACGGTACATCAGTGATAATCCACAGTACATCAGGGATGGTCTATATTACATCAGGGATGGTCCATAGTACATCAGTGATGATCCTCAGTACATCAGGGATGGCCCATAGTACATCAGTGATGATCTATAGTACACCAGTGATGATCCACAGTACATCAGTGATGGTCCATAGTACATCAGTGATGATCCACAGTACATCAGTGATGATCCACAGTACATCAGTGATGATCCACAGTACATCAGGGATGGTCCATAGTATATCAGGGATGGTCCATAGTATATCAGGGATGGCCCATAGTACATCAGTGATGATCCATAGTACACCAGTGATGATCCATAGTACACCAGTGATGGCCCATAGTACATCAGGGATGGCCCATAGTACATCAGTGATGATCCATAGTACATCAGGGATGGTCCATAGTACACCAGTGATGATCCATAGTACACCAGTGATGATCCATAGTACACCAGTGATGATCCATAGTACACCAGTGATGGTCCATAGTACATCAGTGATGATCCACAGTACATCAGTGATGATCCACAGTACATCAGTGATGATCCTCAGTACATCAGGGATGGTCCATAGAACATCAGGGATGGTCCATAGTACATCAGGGATGGTCCATAGTACATCAGGGATGGTCCATAGTACATCAGTGATGATCCACAGTACATCAGTGATGATCCTCAGTACATCAGAGATGATCCACAGTACATCAGAGATGATCCACAGTACATCAGTGATGATCCACAGTACATTAGTGATGATCTATAGTACATCAGTGATGATCCACAGTACATCAGTGATGATCCTCAGTACATAAGTGATGATCCACAGTACATCAGGGATTGTCCACAGTACATCAGTGATGATCCATAGTACACCAGTGATGATCCATAGTACATCAGTGATGATCCATAGTACATCAGTGATGATCCATAGTACATCAGTGATGATCCATAGTACACCAGTGATGATCCACAGTATATCAGCGATGGCTCATAGTACATCATTGATGATCCATAGTACACCAGTGATGGCCCATAGTACATCAGTGATGATCTATAGTACATCAGTGATGATCCTCAGTACATCAGGGATGGTCCATAGTACATCAGGGATGGTCCATAGTACATCAGGGATGGTCCATAGTACATCAGGGATGGTCCATAGTACATCAGTGATGATCCATAGTACACCCGTGATGGCCCATAGTACATCAGTAATGATCCACAGTACATCTGTGATGATCCTCAGTACATCAGTGATGATCCACGGTACATCAGTGATGATCCACGGTACATCAGTGATGATCCACGGTACATCAGTGATGATCCACAGTACATCAGTGATGATCCATAGTACATCAGTGATGGCTCATAGTACATCAGTGATGATCCATAGTACATCAGTGATGATCCATAGTACATCAGTGATGATCCATAGTACATCAGAGATGGCTCATAGTACATCAGTGATGATCCATAGTACATCAGTGATGATCCATAGTACATCAGTGATGATCTATAGTACATCAGTGATGATCCACATTACATCAGTGATGATCCATAGTACACCAGTGATGATCCATAGTACATCAGTGATGATCCATAGTACATCAGTGATGATCCATAGTACATCAGTGATGATCCTCAGTACATCAGTGATGATCCACAGTACATCAGTAATGATCCACAGTACATCAGTGATGATCCACAGTACATCAGTGATGATCCTCAGTACATCAGTGATGATCCACGGTACATTAGTGATAATCCACAGTACATCAGTGATGATCCTCAGTACATCAGTGATGATCCACAGTACATCAGTAATGATCCACAGTACATCAGTGATGATCCACAGTACATCAGTAATGATCCACAGTACATCAGTGATGATCCATAGTACACCAGTGATGATCCACAGTATATCAGCGATGGCTCATAGTACATCAGTGATGATCCATAGTACACCAGTGATGGCCCATAGTACATCAGTGATGATCTATAGTACATCAGTGATGATCCTCAGTACATCAGGGATGGTCCATAGTACATCAGGGATGGTCCATAGTACATCAGGGATGGTCCATAGTACATCAGTGATGATCCATAGTACACCAGTGATGATCCATAGTACACCGTGATGGCCCATAGTACATCAGTGATGATCCACAGTACATCTGTGATGATCCACGGTACATCAGTGATGATCCACGGTACATCAGTGATGATCCACAGTAAATCAGTGATGATCCATAGTACATCAGTGATGGCTCATAGTACATCAGTGATGATCCATAGTACATCAGTGATGATCCATAGTACATCAGTGTTGATCCATAGTACATCAGTGATGATCCATAGTACATCAGAGATGGCTCATAGTACATCAGAGATGGCTCATAGTACATCAGTGATGATCCATAGTACATCAGTGATGATCCATAGTACATCAGTGATGATCCATAGTACATCAGTGATGATCCATAGTACATCAGAGATGGCTCATAGTACATCAGTGGTGATCCATAGTACATCAGTGATGATCTATAGTACATCAGTGATGATCCACAGTACATGAGTGATGATCCATAGTACACCAGTGATGATCCATAGTACATCAGTGATGATCCATAGTACATCAGTGATGATCCATAGTACATCAGTGATGATCCTCAGTACATCAGTGATGATCCACAGTACATCAGTAATGATCCACAGTACATCAGTGATGATCCACAGTACATCAGTGATGATCCTCAGTACATCAGTGATGATCCACGGCACATCAGTGATAATCCACAGTACATCAGGGATGGTCCATAGTACATCAGTGATGATCCACATTACATCAGTGATGATCTACACTACATCAGTGATGATCCATAGTACATCAGTGATGATCTATAGTACACCAGGGATGATCCACAGTACATCAGTGATGATCCATAGTACATCAGTGATGATCCATAGTACATCAGTGATGATCTATAGTACACCAGTGATGATTCACAGTACATCAGTGATGGCCCATAGTACATCAGCGATGGCTCATAGTACATCAGTGATGATCCATAGTACATCAGTGATGATCCATAGTACACCAGTGATGGCCCATAGTACATCAGTGATGATCTATAGTACATCAGTGATGATCCTCAGTACATCAGTGATGATCCACGGTACATCAGTGATGATCCACAGTACATCAGTGATGATCCATAGTACATCAGTGATGATCCTCAGTACATCAGTGATGATCCACAGTACATCAGTGATGATCCACAGTAAATCAGTGATGATCCACAGTACATCAGTGATGATCATCAGTACATCAGTGATGATCCACGGTACATCAGTGATAATCCACAGTACATCAGGGATGGTCTATAGTACATCAGGGATGGTCCATAGTACATCAGTGATGATCCTCAATACATCAGGGATGGCCCATAGTACATCAGTGATGATCTATAGTACACCAGTGATGATCCACAGTACATCAGTGATGATCCACAGTACATCAGTGATGATCCACAGTACATCAGGGATGGTCCATAGTACATCAGTGATGATCCATAGTACACCAGGGATGATCCATAGTACACCTGTGATGGCCCATAGTACATCAGTGATGATCCTCAGTACATCAGTGATGATCCACGGTACATGAGTGATGATCCACAGTTCATCAGTGATGATCCACAGTACATCACGGATGGTCCACAGTACATCAGTGATGATTCATAGTACATCAGTGATGATCCATAGTACATCAGTGATGGCTCAAAGTACATCAGTGATGATCCATAATACATCAGTGATGATCCATAGTACATCAGTGATGATCCATAGTACACCAGTGATGGCCCATAGTACATCAGTGATGATCCACAGTACATCTGTGATGATCCTCAGTACATCAGTGATGATCCACGGTACATCAGTGATGATCCACGGTACATCAGTGATGATCCACAGTACATCAGTGATGATCCATAGTACATCAGTGATGGCTCATAGTACATCAGTGATGATCCATAGTACATCAGTGATGATCCATAGTACATCAGTGTTGATCCATAGTACATCAGTGATGATCCATAGTACATCAGAGATGGCTCATAGTACATCAGAGATGGCTCATAGTACATCAGTGATGATCCATAGTACATCAGTGATGATCCATAGTACATCAGTGATGATCCATAGTACATCAGTGATGATCCATAGTACATCAGTGATGATCCATAGTACATCAGAGATGGCTCATAGTACATCAGTGATGATCCATAGTACATCAGTGATGATCTATAGTACATCAGTGATGATCCACAGTACATGAGTGATGATCCATAGTACACCAGTGATGATCCATAGTACATCAGTGATGATCCATAGTACATCAGTGATGATCCATAGTACATCAGTGATGATCCTCAGTACATCAGTGATGATCCACAGTACATCAGACATGATCCACAGTACATCAGTGATGATCCACAGTACATCAGTGATGATCCTCAGTACATCAGTGATGATCCACGGTACATCAGTGATAATCCACGGTACATCAGGGATGGTCCATAGTACATCAGTGATGATCCACAGTACATCAGTGATGATCTACACTACATCAGTGATGATCCATAGTACATCAGTGATGATCAATACTACACCAGTGATGATCCACAGTACATCAGTGATGATCCATAGTACATCAGTGATGATCCATAGTACACCAGTGATGATCCACAGTACATCAGTGATGGCCCATAGTACATCAGCGATGGCTCATAGTACATCAGTGATGATCCATAGTACATCAGTGATGATCCATAGTACACCAGTGATGGCCCATAGTACATCAGTGATGATCTATAGTACATTAGTGATGATCCTCAGTACATCAGTGATGATCCACGGTACATCAGTGATGATCCACAGTACATCAGTGATGATCCACAGTACATCAGTGATGATCTATAGTACATCAGTGATGATCCTCAGTACATCAGTGATGATCCACAGTACATCAGTAATGATCCACAGTAAATCAGTGATGATCCACAGTACATCAGTGATGATCCTCAGTACATCAGTGATGATCCACGGTACATCAGTGATAATCCACAGTACATCAGGGATGGTCTATAGTACATCAGGGATGGTCCATAGTACATCAGTGATGATCCTCAGTACATCAGGGATGGCCCATAGTACATCAGTGATGATCTATAGTACACCAGTGATGATCCACAGTACATCAGTGATGATCCACAGTACATCATGGATGGTCCATAGTACATCAGTGATGATCCATAGTACACCAGGGATGATCCATAGTACACCTGTGATGGCCCATAGTACATCAGTGATGATCCTCAGTACATCGGTGATGATCCTCAGTACATCAGTGATGATCCACGGTACATGAGTGATGATCCTCAGTACATCAGTGATGATCCACAGTACATCAGGGATGGTCCACAGTAGATCAGTGATGATTCATAGTACATCAGTGATGATCCATAGTACATCAGTGATGGCTTAAAGTACATCAGTGATGATCCATAATACATCAGTGATGATCCATAGTACATCAGTGATGATCCATAGTACACCAGTGATGGCCCATAGTACATCAGTGATGATCCACAGTACGTCAGTGATGATCCACAGTACGTCAGTGATGATCCACAGTACATCAGTGATGATCCACAGTACATCAGTGATGATCCATAGTACATCAGTGATGATCCATAGTACATCAGTGATGATCCATAGTACATTGGTGATGATCCATAGTACACCAGTGATGGTCCACAGTACATCAGTGATGATCCATAGTACACCAGTGATTGCCCATAGTACATCAGTGATGATCTTTAGTACATCAGTGATGATCCATAGTACATCAGTGATGATCCATAGTACATCAGTGATGATCCTCAGTACATCAGTGATGATCCACAGTACATCAGTAATGATCCACAGTACATCAGTGATGATCCACAGTACATCAGTGATGATCCTCAGCACATCAGTGATGATCCACGGCACATCAGTGATAATCCACAGTACATCAGGGATGGTCCATAGTACATCAGTGATGATCCACAGTACATCAGTGATGATCTACACTACATCAGTGATGATCCATAGTACATCAGTGATGATCTATAGTACACCAGTGATGATCCACAGTACATCAGTGATGATCCATAGTACATCAGTGATAATCCATAGTACATCAGTGATGATCCATAGTACACCAGTGATGATTCACAGTACATCAGTAATGATCCACAGTACATCAGTGATGATCCATAGTACATCAGTGATGATCCTCAGTACATCAGTGATGATCCACAGTACATCAGTAATGATCCACAGTAAATAAGTGATGATCCACAGTACATCAGTGATGATCCTCAGTACATCAGTGATGGCCCATAGTACATCAGTGATGATCTATAGTACACCAGTGATGATCCACAGTACATCAGTGATGGCCCATAGTACATCAGTGATGATCTATAGTACACCAGTGATGATCCACAGTACATCAGTGATGGCCCATAGTACATCAGTGATGATCCATAGTACATCAGTGATGATCCATAGTACACCAGTGATGGCCCATAGTACATCAGTGATGATCTATAGTACATTAGTGATGATCCTCAGTACATCAGTGATGATCCACAGTACATCAGTGATGATCCACAGTACATCAGTAATGATCCACAGTACATCAGTGATGATCCATAGTACATCAGTGATGATCCTCAGTACATCAGTGATGATCCACAGTACATCAGTAATGATCCACAGTAAATAAGTGATGATCCACAGTACATCAGTGATGATCCTCAGTACATCAGTGATGGCCCATAGTACATCAGTGATGATCTATAGTACACCAGTGATGATCCACAGTACATCAGTGATGGCCCATAGTACATCAGTGATGATCTATAGTACACCAGTGATGATCCACAGTACATCAGTGATGGCCCATAGTACATCAGTGATGATCCACAGTACATCAGTGATGATCCACAGTACATCAGTGATGATCCACAGTACATCAGGGATGGTCCATAGTATATCAGGGATGGTCCATAGTACATCAGGGATGGCCCATAGTACATCAGTGATGATCTATAGTACACCAGTGATGATCCACAGTACATCAGTGATGGCTCATAGTACATCAGTGATGATCCACGGTACATCAGTGATGATCCACGGTACATCAGTGATGGCTCATAGTACATCAGTGATGATTCATAGTACATCAGTGTTGATCCATAGTACATCAGTGATGATCCATAGTACATCAGAGATGGCTCATAGTACATCAGAGATGGCTCATAGTACATCAGTGATGATCCATAGTACATCAGTGATGATCCATAGTACATCAGTGATGGCTCATAGTACATCAGTGATGATCCATAGTACATCAGTGATGATCCATAGTACCTCAGTGATGATCCATAGTACATCAGTGATGATCCATAGTACATCAGAGATGGCTCATAGTACATCAGTGATGATCCATAGTACATCAGTGATGATCCATAGTACATCAGTGATGATCTATAGTACATCAGTGATGATCCACAGTACATCAGTGATGATCCATAGTACACCAGTGATGATCCATAGTACACCAGTGATGATCCATAGTACATCAGTGATGATCCATAGTACATCAGTGATGATCCATAGTACATCAGTGATGATCCTCAGTACATCAGTGATGATCCACAGTACATCAGTGATCATCCTCAGTACATCAGTGATGATCCACGGTACATCAGTGATAATCCACAGTACATCAGGGATGGTCCATAGTACATCAGGGATGGTCCACAGTACATCAGCGATGATCCACAGTACATCAGTGATGATCCATAGTACATCAGTGATAATCTATAGTACACCAGTGATGATCCATAGTACATCAGTGATGATCCATAGTACACCAGTGATGGCCCATAGTACATCAGTGATGATCTATAGTACATTAGTGATGATCCTCAGTACATCAGTGATGATCCACAGTACATCAGTGATGATCCACAGTACATCAGTGATGATCCATAGTACATCAGTGATGATCCTCAGTACATCAGTGATGATCCACAGTACATCAGTAATGATCCACAGTAAAGCAGTGATGATCCACAGTACATCAGTGATGATCCTCAGTACATCAGTGATGATCCACGGTACATCAGTGATAATCCACAGTACATCAGGGATGGTCTATATTACATCAGGGATGGTCCATAGTACATCAGTGATGATCCTCAGTACATCAGGGATGGCCCATAGTACATCAGTGATGATCTATAGTACACCAGTGATGATCCACAGTACATCAGTGATGGTCCATAGTACATCAGTGATGATCCACAGTACATCAGTGATGATCCACAGTACATCAGTGATGATCCACAGTACATCAGGGATGGTCCATAGTATATCAGGGATGGTCCATAGTATATCAGGGATGGCCCATAGTACATCAGTGATGATCCATAGTACACCAGTGATGATCCATAGTACACCAGTGATGGCCCATAGTACATCAGTGATGAACTATAGTACATCAGTGATGATCCACAGTACATCAGTGATGATCCATAGTACATCAGGGATGGTCCATAGTACACCAGTGATGATCCATAGTACACCAGTGATGATCCATAGTACACCAGTGATGATCCATAGTACACCAGTGATGGTCCATAGTACATCAGTGATGATCCACAGTACATCAGTGATGATTCATAGTACATCAGTGTTGATCCATAGTACATCAGTGATGATCCATAGTACATCAGAGATGGCTCATAGTACATCAGAGATGGCTCATAGTACATCAGTGATGATCCATAGTACATCAGTGATGATCCATAGTACATCAGTGATGGCTCATAGTACATCAGTGATGATCCATAGTACATCAGTGATGATCCATAGTACCTCAGTGATGATCCATAGTACATCAGTGATGATCCATAGTACATCAGAGATGGCTCATAGTACATCAGTGATGATCCATAGTACATCAGTGATGATCTATAGTACATCAGTGATGATCCACAGTACATCAGTGATGATCCATAGTACACCAGTGATGATCCATAGTACACCAGTGATGATCCATAGTACATCAGTGATGATCCATAGTACATCAGTGATGATCCATAGTACATCAGTGATGATCCTCAGTACATCAGTGATGATCCACAGTACATCAGTGATGATCCACAGTACATCAGTGATGATCCTCAGTACATCAGTGATGATCCACGGTACATCAGTGATAATCCACAGTACATCAGGGATGGTCCATAGTACATCAGGGATGGTCCACAGTACATCAGTGATGATCCACAGTACATCAGTGATGATCCATAGTACATCAGTGATAATCTATAGTACACCAGTGATGATCCATAGTACATCAGTGATGATCCATAGTACACCAGTGATGGCCCATAGTACATCAGTGATGATCTATAGTACATTAGTGATGATCCTCAGTACATCAGTGATGATCCACAGTACATCAGTGATGATCCATAGTACATCAGTGATGATCCTCAGTACATCAGTGATGATCCACAGTACATCAGTAATGATCCAGAGTAAAGCAGTGATGATCCACAGTACATCAGTGATGATCCTCAGTACATCAGTGATGATCCATGGTACATCAGTGATAATCCACAGTACATCAGGGATGGTCTATATTACATCAGGGATGGTCCATAGTACATCAGTGATGATCCTCAGTACATCAGGGATGGCCCATAGTACATCAGTGATGATCTATAGTACACCAGTGATGATCCACAGTACATCAGTGATGGTCCATAGTACATCAGTGATGATCCACAGTACATCAGTGATGATCCACAGTACATCAGTGATGATCCACAGTACATCAGGGATGGTCCATAGTATATCAGGGATGGTCCATAGTATATCAGGGATGGCCCATAGTACATCAGTGATGATCCATAGTACACCAGTGATGATCCATAGTACACCAGTGATGGCCCATAGTACATCAGTGATGAACTATAGTACATCAGTGATGATCCACAGTACATCAGTGATGATCCATAGTACATCAGGGATGGTCCATAGTACACCAGTGATGATCCATAGTACACCAGTGATGATCCATAGTACACCAGTGATGATCCATAGTACACCAGTGATGGTCCATAGTACATCAGTGATGATCCACAGTACATCAGTGATGATCCACAGTACATCAGTGATGATCCTCAGTACATCAGGGATGGTCCATAGAACATCAGGGATGGTCCATAGTACATCAGGGATGGTCCATAGTACATCAGTGATGATCCACAGTACATCAGTGATGATCCTCAGTACATCAGAGATGATCCACAGTACATCAGAGATGATCCACAGTACATCAGTGATGATCCACAGTACATTAGTGATGATCTATAGTACATCAGTGATGATCCACAGTACATCAGTGATGATCCTCAGTACATAAGTGATGATCCACAGTACATCAGGGATTGTCCACAGTACATCAGTGATGATCCATAGTACACCAGTGATGATCCATAGTACATCAGTGATGATCCATAGTACATCAGTGATGATCCATAGTACATCAGTGATGATCCATAGTACACCAGTGATGATCCACAGTATATCAGCGATGGCTCATAGTACATCATTGATGATCCATAGTACACCAGTGATGGCCCATAGTACATCAGTGATGATCTATAGTACATCAGTGATGATCCTCAGTACATCAGGGATGGTCCATAGTACATCAGGGATGGTCCATAGTACATCAGGGATGGTCCATAGTACATCAGGGATGGTCCATAGTACATCAGTGATGATCCATAGTACACCCGTGATGGCCCATAGTACATCAGTAATGATCCACAGTACATCTGTGATGATCCTCAGTACATCAGTGATGATCCACGGTACATCAGTGATGATCCATGGTACATCAGTGATGATCCACGGTACATCAGTGATGATCCACAGTACATCAGTGATGATCCATAGTACATCAGTGATGGCTCATAGTACATCAGTGATGATCCATAGTACATCAGTGATGATCCATAGTACATCAGTGATGATCCATAGTACATCAGAGATGGCTCATAGTACATCAGTGATGATCCATAGTACATCAGTGATGATCCATAGTACATCAGTGATGATCTATAGTACATCAGTGATGATCCACATTACATCAGTGATGATCCATAGTACACCAGTGATGATCCATAGTACATCAGTGATGATCCATAGTACATGAGTGATGATCCATAGTACATCAGTGATGATCCTCAGTACATCAGTGATGATCCACAGTACATCAGTAATGATCCACAGTACATCAGTGATGATCCACAGTACATCAGTGATGATCCTCAGTACATCAGTGATGATCCACGGTACATTAGTGATAATCCACAGTACATCAGTGATGATCCTCAGTACATCAGTGATGATCCACAGTACATCAGTAATGATCCACAGTACATCAGTGATGATCCACAGTACATCAGTAATGATCCACAGTACATCAGTGATGATCCATAGTACACCAGTGATGATCCACAGTATATCAGCGATGGCTCATAGTACATCAGTGATGATCCATAGTACACCAGTGATGGCCCATAGTACATCAGTGATGATCTATAGTACATCAGTGATGATCCTCAGTACATCAGGGATGGTCCATAGTACATCAGGGATGGTCCATAGTACATCAGGGATGGTCCATAGTACATCAGTGATGATCCATAGTACACCAGTGATGATCCATAGTACACCCGTGATGGCCCATAGTACATCAGTGATGATCCACAGTACATCTGTGATGATCCACGGTACATCAGTGATGATCCACGGTACATCAGTGATGATCCACAGTAAATCAGTGATGATCCATAGTACATCAGTGATGGCTCATAGTACATCAGTGATGATCCATAGTACATCAGTGATGATCCATAGTACATCAGTGTTGATCCATAGTACATCAGTGATGATCCATAGTACATCAGAGATGGCTCATAGTACATCAGAGATGGCTCATAGTACATCAGTGATGATCCATAGTACATCAGTGATGATCCATAGTACATCAGTGATGATCCATAGTACATCAGTGATGATCCATAGTACATCAGAGATGGCTCATAGTACATCAGTGGTGATCCATAGTACATCAGTGATGATCCATAGTACATCAGTGATGATCTATAGTACATCAGTGATGATCCACAGTACATGAGTGATGATCCATAGTACACCAGTGATGATCCATAGTACACCAGTGATGATCCATAGTACATCAGTGATGATCCATAGTACATCAGTGATGATCCATAGTACATCAGTGATGATCCTCAGTACATCAGTGATGATCCACAGTACATCAGTAATGATCCACAGTACATCAGTGATGATCCACAGTACATCAGTGATGATCCTCAGTACATCAGTGATGATCCACGGCACATCAGTGATAATCCACAGTACATCAGGGATGGTCCATAGTACATCAGTGATGATCCACAGTACATCAGTGATGATCTACACTACATCAGTGATGATCCATAGTACATCAGTGATGATCTATAGTACACCAGGGATGATCCACATTACATCAGTGATGATCCATAGTACATCAGTGATGATCCATAGTACATCAGTGATGATCCATAGTACACCAGTGATGATTCACAGTACATCAGTGATGGCCCATAGTACATCAGCGATGGCTCATAGTACATCAGTGATGATCCATAGTACACCAGTGATGGCCCATAGTACATCAGTGATAATCTATAGTACATCAGTGATGATCCTCAGTACATCAGTGATGATCCACGGTACATCAGTGATGATCCACAGTACATCAGTGATGATCCACAGTACATCAGTGATGATCCATAGTACATCAGTGATGATTCTCAGTACATCAGTGATGATCCACAGTACATCAGTGATGATCCACAGTAAATCAGTGATGATCCACAGTACATCAGTGATGATCCTCAGTACATCAGTGATGATCCACGGTACATCAGTGATAATCCACAGTACATCAGGGATGGTCTATAGTACATCAGGGATGGTCCATAGTACATCAGTGATGATCCTCAGTACATCAGGGATGGCCCATAGTACATCAGTGATGATCTATAGTACACCAGTGATGATCCACAGTACATCAGTGATGATCCACAGTACATCAGTGATGATCCACAGTACATCAGGGATGGTCCATAGTACATCAGTGATGATCCATAGTACACCAGGGATGATCCATAGTACACCTGTGATGGCCCATAGTACATCAGTGATGATCCTCAGTACATCAGTGATGATCCTCAGTACATCAGTGATGATCCACGGTACATGAGTGATGATCCACAGTTCATCAGTGATGATCCACAGTACATCACGGATGGTCCACAGTACATCAGTGATGATTCATAGTACATCAGTGATGATCCATAGTACATCAGTGATGGCTCAAAGTACATCAGTGATGATCCATAATACATCCGTGATGATCCATAGTACATCAGTGATGATCCATAGTACACCAGTGATGGCCCATAGTACATCAGTGATGATCCACAGTACATCTGTGATGATCCTCAGTACATCAGTGATGATCCACGGTACATCAGTGATGATCCACGGTACATCAGTGATGATCCACAGTACATCAGTGATGATCCACAGTACATCAGTGATGATCCATAGTACATCAGTGATGGCTCATAGTACATCAGTGATGATCCATAGTACATCAGTGATGATCCATAGTACATCAGTGTTGATCCATAGTACATCAGTGATGATCCATAGTACATCAGAGATGGCTCATAGTACATCAGAGATGGCTCATAGTACATCAGTGATGATCCATAGTACATCAGTGATGATCCATAGTACATCAGTGATGATCCATAGTACATCAGTGATGATCCATAGTACATCAGAGATGGCTCATAGTACATCAGTGATGATCCATAGTACATCAGTGATGATCCATAGTACATCAGTGATGATCTATAGTACATCAGTGATGATCCACAGTACATGAGTGATGATCCATAGTACACCAGTGATGATCCATAGTACATCAGTGATGATCCATAGTACATCAGTGATGATCCATAGTACATCAGTGATGATCCTCAGTACATCAGTGATGATCCACAGTACATCAGACATGATCCACAGTACATCAGTGATGATCCACAGTACATCAGTGATGATCCTCAGTACATCAGTGATGATCCACGGTACATCAGTGATAATCCACGGTACATCAGGGATGGTCCATAGTACATCAGTGATGATCCACAGTACATCAGTGATGATCTACACTACATCAGTGATGATCCATAGTACATCAGTGATGATCTATAGTACACCAGTGATGATCCACAGTACATCAGTGATGATCCATAGTACATCAGTGATGATCCATAGTACACCAGTGATGATCCACAGTACATCAGTGATGGCCCATAGTACATCAGCGATGGCTCATAGTACATCAGTGATGATCCATAGTACATCAGTGATGATCCATAGTACACCAGTGATGGCCCATAGTACATCAGTGATGATCTATAGTACATTAGTGATGATCCTCAGTACATCAGTGATGATCCACGGTACATCAGTGATGATCCACAGTACATCAGTGATGATCCACAGTACATCAGTGATGATCTATAGTACATCAGTGATGATCCTCAGTACATCAGTGATGATCCACAGTACATCAGTAATGATCCACAGTAAATCAGTGATGATCCACAGTACATCAGTGATGATCCTCAGTACATCAGTGATGATCCACGGTACATCAGTGATAATCCACAGTACATCAGGGATGGTCTATAGTACATCAGGGATGGTCCATAGTACATCAGTGATGATCCTCAGTACATCAGGGATGGCCCATAGTACATCAGTGATGATCTATAGTACACCAGTGATGATCCACAGTACATCAGTGATGATCCACAGTACATCATGGATGGTCCATAGTACATCAGTGATGATCCATAGTACACCAGGGATGATCCATAGTACACCTGTGATGGCCCATAGTACATCAGTGATGATCCTCAGTACATCGGTGATGATCCTCAGTACATCAGTGATGATCCACGGTACATGAGTGATGATCCTCAGTACATCAGTGATGATCCACAGTACATCAGGGATGGTCCACAGTAGATCAGTGATGATTCATAGTACATCAGTGATGATCCATAGTACATCAGTGATGGCTCAAAGTACATCAGTGATGATCCATAATACATCAGTGATGATCCATAGTACATCAGTGATGATCCATAGTACACCAGTGATGGCCCATAGTACATCAGTGATGATCCACAGTACGTCAGTGATGATCCACAGTACGTCAGTGATGATCCACAGTACATCAGTGATGATCCACAGTACATCAGTGATGATCCATAGTACATCAGTGATGATCCATAGTACATCAGTGATGATCCATAGTACATTGGTGATGATCCATAGTACACCAGTGATGGTCCACAGTACATCAGTGATGATCCATAGTACACCAGTGATTGCCCATAGTACATCAGTGATGATCTTTAGTACATCAGTGATGATCCATAGTACATCAGTGATGATCCATAGTACATCAGTGATGATCCATAGTACATCAGTGATGATCCATAGTACATCAGTGATGGCTCATAGTACATCAGTGATGATCCATAGTACATCAGTGTTGATCCATAGTACATCAGTGATGATCCATAGTACATCAGAGATGGCTCATAGTACATCAGAGATGGCTCATAGTACATCAGAGATGGCTCATAGTACATCAGTGATGATCCATAGTACATCAGTGATGATCCATAGTACATCAGTGATGATCCATAGTACATCAGTGATGGCTCATAGTACATCAGTGATGATCCATAGTACATCAGTGATGAACCATAGTACATCAGTGATGATCCATAGTACATCAGTGATGATCCATAGTACATCAGAGATGGCTCATAGTACATCAGTGATGATCCATAGTACATCAGTGATGATCCATAGTACATCAGTGATGATCTATAGTACATCAGTGATGATCCACAGTACATCAGTGATGATCCATAGTACACCAGTGATGATCCATAGTACATCAGTGATGATCCATAGTACATCAGTGATGATCCTCAGTACATCAGTGATGATCCACAGTACATCAGTGATGATCCACAGTACATCAGTGATGTTCCTCAGTACATCAGTGATGATCCACGGTACATCAGTGATAATCCACAATACATCAGGGATGGTCCATAGTACATCAGTGATGATCCACAGTACATCAGTGATGATCCACAGTACATCAGTGATGATCCATAGTACATCAGTGATGATCTATAGTACACCAGTGATGATCCACAGTACATCAGTGATGATCCATAGTACATCAGTGATGATCCATAGTACATCAGTGATGGCCCATAGTACATCAGCGATGGCTCATAGTACATCAGTGATGATCCATAGTACATCAGTGATGATCCATAGTACACCAGTGATGGCCCATAGTACATCAGTGATGATCTATAGTACATTAGTGATGATCCTCAGTACATCAGTGATGATTCACGGTACATCAGTGATGATCCACAGTACATCAGTGATGATCCATAGTACAACAGTGATGATCCTCAGTACATCAGTGATGATCCACAGTACATCAGTAATGATCCACAGTAAATCAGTGATGATCCACAGTACATCAGTGATGATCCTCAGTACATCAGTGATGATCCACGGTACATCAGTGATAATCCACAGTACATCAGGGATGGTCTATAGTACATCAGGGATGGTCCATAGTACATCAGTGATGATCCTCAGTACATCAGGGATGGCCCATAGTACATCAGTGATGATCTATAGTACACCAGTGATGATCCACAGTACATCAGTGATGATCCACAGTACATCAGTGATGATCCACAGTACATCAGGGATGGTCCATAGTACATCAGTGATGATCCATAGTACACCAGTGATGATCCATAGTACACCTGTGATGGCCCATAGTACATCAGTGATGATCCTCAGTACATCGATGATGATCCTCAGTACATCAGCGATGATCCACGGTACATCAGTGATGATCCACAGTACATCAGTGATGATCCACAGTACATCAGGGATGGTCCACAGTACATCAGTGATGATCCATAATACATCAGTGATGATCCATAGTACACCAGTGATGGTCCACAGTACATCAGTGATGATCCATAGTACACCAGTGATGGCCCATAGTACATCAGTGATGATCTATAGTACATCAGTGATGATCCATAGTACATCAGTGATGATCCATAGTACATCGACGATGATCCATAGTACATCAGTGATGATCCACAGTACATCAGGGATAGTCCACAGTATATCAGTGATGATCCATAGTACATCAGTGATGATCCATAGTACATCAGTGATGGCTCAAAGTACATCAGTGATGATCCATAATACATCAGTGATGATCCATAGTACATCAGTGATGATCCATAGTACACCAGTGATGGCCCATAGTACATCAGTGATGATCCACAGTACATCTGTGATGATCCTCAGTACATCAGTGATGATCCACGGTACATCAGTGATGATCCACGGTACATCAGTGATGATCCACAGTACATCAGTGATGATCCATAGTACATCAGTGATGGCTCATAGTACATCAGTGATGATTCATAGTACATCAGTGATGATCCATAGTACATCAGTGTTGATCCATAGTACATCAGTGATGATCCATAGTACATCAGAGATGGCTCATAGTACATCAAAGAGATGGCTCATAGTACATCAGTGATGATCAATAGTACATCAGTGATGATCCATAGTACATCAGTGATGATCCATAGTACATCAAAGAGATGGCTCATAGTACATCAGTGATGATCAATAGTACATCAGTGATGATCCATAGTACATCAGTGATGATCCATAGTACATCAGTGATGATCCATAGTACATCAGAGATGGCTCATAGTACATCAGTGATGATCCATAGTACATCAGTGATGATCCATAGTACATCAGTGATGATCTATAGTACATCAGTGATGATCCACAGTACATGAGTGATGATCCATAGTACACCAGTGATGATCCATAGTACATCAGTGATGATCCATAGTACATCAGTGATGATCCTCAGTACATCAGTGATGATCCACAGTACATCAGACATGATCCACAGTACATCAGTGATGATCCACAGTACATCAGTGATGATCCTCAGTACATCAGTGATGATCCACGGTACATCAGTGATAATCCACGGTACATCGGGGATGGTCCATAGTACATCAGTGATGATCCACAGTACATCAGTGATGATCTACACTACATCAGTGATGATCCATAGTACATCAGTGATGATCTATAGTACACCAGTGATGATCCACAGTACATCAGTGATGATCCATAGTACATCAGTGATGATCCATAGTACACCAGTGATGATCCACAGTACATCAGTGATGGCCCATAGTACATCAGCGATGGCTCATAGTACATCAGTGATGATCCATAGTACATCAGTGATGATCCATAGTACACCAGTGATGATCTATAGTACATTAGTGATGATCCTCAGTACATCAGTGATGATCCACGGTACATCAGTGATGATCCACAGTACATCAGTGATGATCCACAGTACATCAGTGATGATCTATAGTACATCAGTGATGATCCTCAGTACATCAGTGATGATCCACAGTACATCAGTAATGATCCACAGTAAATCAGTGATGATCCACAGTACATCAGTGATGATCCTCAGTACATCAGTGATGATCCACGGTACATCAGTGATAATCCACAGTACATCAGGGATGGTCTATAGTACATCAGGGATGGTCCATAGTACATCAGTGATGATCCTCAGTACATCAGGGATGGCCCATAGTACATCAGTGATGATCTATAGTACACCAGTGATGATCCACAGTACATCAGTGATGATCCACAGTACATCAGTGATGATCCACAGTACATCATGGATGGTCCATAGTACATCAGTGATGATCCATAGTACACCAGGGATGATCCATAGTACACCTGTGATGGCCCATAGTACATCAGTGATGATCCTCAGTACATCGGTGATGATCCTCAGTACATCAGTGATGATCCACGGTACATGAGTGATGATCCACAGTACATCAGTGATGATCCACAGTACATCAGGGATGGTCCACAGTAGATCAGTGATGATTCATAGTACATCAGTGATGATCGATAGTACATCAGTGATGGCTCAAAGTACATCAGTGATGATCCATAATACATCAGTGATGATCCATAGTACATCAGTGATGATCCATAGTACACCAGTGATGGCCCATAGTACATCAGTGATGATCCACAGTACGTCAGTGATGATCCACAGTACGTCAGTGATGATCCACAATACATCAGTGATGATCCACAGTACATCAGTGATGATCCATAGTACATCAGTGATGATCCATAGTACATCAGTGATGATCCATAGTACATTGGTGATGATCCATAGTACACCAGTGATGGTCCACAGTACATCAGTGATGATCCATAGTACACCAGTGATTGCCCATAGTACATCAGTGATGATCTTTAGTACATCAGTGATGATCAATAGTACATCAGTGATGATCCATAGTACATCAGTGATGATCCATAGTACATCAGTGATGATCCATAGTACATCAGTGATGGCTCATAGTACATCAGTGATGATCCATAGTACATCAGTGTTGATCCATAGTACATCAGTGATGATCCATAGTACATCAGAGATGGCTCATAGTACATCAGAGATGGCTCATAGTACATCATAGATGGCTCATAGTACATCAGTGATGATCCATAGTACATCAGTGATGATCCATAGTACATCAGTGATGATCCATAGTACATCAGTGATGGCTCATAGTACATCAGTGATGATCCATAGTACATCAGTGATGAACCATAGTACATCAGTGATGATCCATAGTACATCAGTGATGATCCATAGTACATCAGAGATGGCTCATAGTACATCAGTGATGATCCATAGTACATCAGTGATGATCCATAGTACATCAGTGATGATCTATAGTACATCAGTGATGATCCACAGTACATCAGTGATGATCCATAGTACACCAGTGATGATCCATAGTACATCAGTGATGATCCATAGTACATCAGTGATGATCCTCAGTACATCAGTGATGATCCACAGTACATCAGTGATGTTCCTCAGTACATCAGTGATGATCCACGGTACATCAGTGATAATCCACAATACATCAGGGATGGTCCATAGTACATCAGTGATGATCCACAGTACATCAGTGATGATCCACAGTACATCAGTGATGATCCATAGTACATCAGTGATGATCTATAGTACACCAGTGATGATCCACAGTACATCAGTGATGATCCATAGTACATCAGTGATGATCCATAGTACATCAGTGATGGCCCATAGTACATCAGCGATGGCTCATAGTACATCAGTGATGATCCATAGTACATCAGTGATGATCCATAGTACACCAGTGATGGCCCATAGTACATCAGTGATGATCTATAGTACATTAGTGATGATTCTCAGTACATCAGTGATGATTCACGGTACATCAGTGATGATCCACAGTACATCAGTGATGATCCATAGTACAACAGTGATGATCCTCAGTACATCAGTGATGATCCACAGTACATCAGTAATGATCCACAGTAAATCAGTGATGATCCACAGTACATCAGTGATGATCCTCAGTACATCAGTGATGATCCACGGTACATCAGTGATAATCCACAGTACATCAGGGATGGTCTATAGTACATCAGGGATGGTCCATAGTACATCAGTGATGATCCTCAGTACATCAGGGATGGCCCATAGTACATCAGTGATGATCTATAGTACACCAGTGATGATCCACAGTACATCAGTGATGATCCACAGTACATCAGTGATGATCCACAGTACATCAGGGATGGTCCATAGTACATCAGTGATGATCCATAGTACACCAGTGATGATCCATAGTACACCTGTGATGGCCCATAGTACATCAGTGATGATCCTCAGTACATCGGTGATGATCCTCAGTACATCAGCGATGATCCACGGTACATCAGTGATGATCCACAGTACATCAGTGATGATCCACAGTACATCAGGGATGGTCCACAGTACATCAGTGATGATCCATAGTACATCAGTGATGGCTCAAAGTACATCAGTGATGATCCATAATACATCAGTGATGATCCATAGTACACCAGTGATGGTCCACAGTACATCAGTGATGATCCATAGTACACCAGTGATGGCCCATAGTACATCAGTGATGATCTATAGTACATCAGTGATGATCCATAGTACATCAGTGATGATCCATAGTACATCAGTGATGATCCATAGTACATCGACGATGATCCATAGTACATCAGTGATGATCCACAGTACATCAGGGATAGTCCACAGTATATCAGTGATGATCCATAGTACATCAGTGATGATCCATAGTACATCAGTGATGGCTCAAAGTACATCAGTGATGATCCATAATACATCAGTGATGATCCATAGTACACCAGTGATCGTCCACAGTACATCAGTGATGATCCATAGTACACCAGTGATGGCCCATAGTACATCAGTGATGGCCCATAGTACATCAGTGATGATCTACAGAACATCAGTGATGATCCATAGTACATCAGTGATGATCCATAGTACATCAGTGATGATCCATAGTACATCGGCGATGATCCATAGTACATCAGTGATGATCCACAGTACATCAGGGATAGTCCACAGTATATCAGTGATGATCCATAGTACATCAGTGATGGCCCATAGTACATCAGTGATGATCCATAGTACATCAGTGATGGCCCATAGTACATCAGTGATGATCCATAGTACATCAGGGATGGTCCATAGTACATCAGGGATGGTCCATAGTACATCAGTGATGATCCACAGTACATCAGTGATGATCCACAGTACATCAGGGATGATCCTCAGTACATCAGTGATGATCCACAGTACATCAGTGATGATCCACAGTACATTAGTGATGATCTATAGTACATCAGTGATGATCCACAGTACATCAGTGATGATCCACAGTACATCAGTGATGATCCTCAGTACATCAGTGATGATCCACAGTACATCAGGGATGATCCACAGTACATCAGTGATGATCCTCAGTACATCAGTGATGATCCACGGTATATCATTGATAATCCACAATACATCAGGGATGGTCCATAGTACATCAGTGATGATCCACAGTACATCAGTGATGATCCACAGTACATCAGTGATGATCCATAGTACATCAGTGATGATCTATAGTACACCAGTGTTGATCCACAGTACATCAGTGATGATCCATAGTACATCAGTGATGATCCATAGTACATCAGTGATGGCCCATAGTACATCAGCGATGGCTCATAGTACATCAGTGATGATCCATAGTACACCAGTGATGATCCATAGTACACCAGTGATGGCCCATAGTACATCAGTGATGATCTATAGTACATCAGTGATGATCCACAGTACATGAGTGATGATCCATAGTACACCAGTGATGATCCATAGTACACCAGTGATGATCCATAGTACATCAGTGATGATCCATAGTACATCAGTGATGATCCATAGTACATCAGTGATGATCCTCAGTACATCAGTGATGATCCACAGTACATCAGTAATGATCCACAGTACATCAGTGATGATCCACAGTACATCAGTGATGATCCTCAGTACATCAGTGATGATCCACGGCACATCAGTGATAATCCACAGTACATCAGGGATGGTCCATAGTACATCAGTGATGATCCACAGTACATCAGTGATGATCTACACTACATCAGTGATGATCCATAGTACATCAGTGATGATCTATAGTACACCAGGGATGATCCACATTACATCAGTGATGATCCATAGTACATCAGTGATGATCCATAGTACATCAGTGATGATCCATAGTACACCAGTGATGATTCACAGTACATCAGTGATGGCCCATAGTACATCAGCGATGGCTCATAGTACATCAGTGATGATCCATAGTACACCAGTGATGGCCCATAGTACATCAGTGATAATCTATAGTACATCAGTGATGATCCTCAGTACATCAGTGATGATCCACGGTACATCAGTGATGATCCACAGTACATCAGTGATGATCCACAGTACATCAGTGATGATCCATAGTACATCAGTGATGATTCTCAGTACATCAGTGATGATCCACAGTACATCAGTGATGATCCACAGTAAATCAGTGATGATCCACAGTACATCAGTGATGATCCTCAGTACATCAGTGATGATCCACGGTACATCAGTGATAATCCACAGTACATCAGGGATGGTCTATAGTACATCAGGGATGGTCCATAGTACATCAGTGATGATCCTCAGTACATCAGGGATGGCCCATAGTACATCAGTGATGATCTATAGTACACCAGTGATGATCCACAGTACATCAGTGATGATCCACAGTACATCAGTGATGATCCACAGTACATCAGGGATGGTCCATAGTACATCAGTGATGATCCATAGTACACCAGGGATGATCCATAGTACACCTGTGATGGCCCATAGTACATCAGTGATGATCCTCAGTACATCAGTGATGATCCTCAGTACATCAGTGATGATCCACGGTACATGAGTGATGATCCACAGTTCATCAGTGATGATCCACAGTACATCACGGATGGTCCACAGTACATCAGTGATGATTCATAGTACATCAGTGATGATCCATAGTACATCAGTGATGGCTCAAAGTACATCAGTGATGATCCATAATACATCCGTGATGATCCATAGTACATCAGTGATGATCCATAGTACACCAGTGATGGCCCATAGTACATCAGTGATGATCCACAGTACATCTGTGATGATCCTCAGTACATCAGTGATGATCCACGGTACATCAGTGATGATCCACGGTACATCAGTGATGATCCACAGTACATCAGTGATGATCCACAGTACATCAGTGATGATCCATAGTACATCAGTGATGGCTCATAGTACATCAGTGATGATCCATAGTACATCAGTGATGATCCATAGTACATCAGTGTTGATCCATAGTACATCAGTGATGATCCATAGTACATCAGAGATGGCTCATAGTACATCAGAGATGGCTCATAGTACATCAGTGATGATCCATAGTACATCAGTGATGATCCATAGTACATCAGTGATGATCCATAGTACATCAGTGATGATCCATAGTACATCAGAGATGGCTCATAGTACATCAGTGATGATCCATAGTACATCAGTGATGATCCATAGTACATCAGTGATGATCTATAGTACATCAGTGATGATCCACAGTACATGAGTGATGATCCATAGTACACCAGTGATGATCCATAGTACATCAGTGATGATCCATAGTACATCAGTGATGATCCATAGTACATCAGTGATGATCCTCAGTACATCAGTGATGATCCACAGTACATCAGACATGATCCACAGTACATCAGTGATGATCCACAGTACATCAGTGATGATCCTCAGTACATCAGTGATGATCCACGGTACATCAGTGATAATCCACGGTACATCAGGGATGGTCCATAGTACATCAGTGATGATCCACAGTACATCAGTGATGATCTACACTACATCAGTGATGATCCATAGTACATCAGTGATGATCTATAGTACACCAGTGATGATCCACAGTACATCAGTGATGATCCATAGTACATCAGTGATGATCCATAGTACACCAGTGATGATCCACAGTACATCAGTGATGGCCCATAGTACATCAGCGATGGCTCATAGTACATCAGTGATGATCCATAGTACATCAGTGATGATCCATAGTACACCAGTGATGGCCCATAGTACATCAGTGATGATCTATAGTACATTAGTGATGATCCTCAGTACATCAGTGATGATCCACGGTACATCAGTGATGATCCACAGTACATCAGTGATGATCCACAGTACATCAGTGATGATCTATAGTACATCAGTGATGATCCTCAGTACATCAGTGATGATCCACAGTACATCAGTAATGATCCACAGTAAATCAGTGATGATCCACAGTACATCAGTGATGATCCTCAGTACATCAGTGATGATCCACGGTACATCAGTGATAATCCACAGTACATCAGGGATGGTCTATAGTACATCAGGGATGGTCCATAGTACATCAGTGATGATCCTCAGTACATCAGGGATGGCCCATAGTACATCAGTGATGATCTATAGTACACCAGTGATGATCCACAGTACATCAGTGATGATCCACAGTACATCATGGATGGTCCATAGTACATCAGTGATGATCCATAGTACACCAGGGATGATCCATAGTACACCTGTGATGGCCCATAGTACATCAGTGATGATCCTCAGTACATCGGTGATGATCCTCAGTACATCAGTGATGATCCACGGTACATGAGTGATGATCCTCAGTACATCAGTGATGATCCACAGTACATCAGGGATGGTCCACAGTAGATCAGTGATGATTCATAGTACATCAGTGATGATCCATAGTACATCAGTGATGGCTCAAAGTACATCAGTGATGATCCATAATACATCAGTGATGATCCATAGTACATCAGTGATGATCCATAGTACACCAGTGATGGCCCATAGTACATCAGTGATGATCCACAGTACGTCAGTGATGATCCACAGTACGTCAGTGATGATCCACAGTACATCAGTGATGATCCACAGTACATCAGTGATGATCCATAGTACATCAGTGATGATCCATAGTACATCAGTGATGATCCATAGTACATTGGTGATGATCCATAGTACACCAGTGATGGTCCACAGTACATCAGTGATGATCCATAGTACACCAGTGATTGCCCATAGTACATCAGTGATGATCTTTAGTACATCAGTGATGATCCATAGTACATCAGTGATGATCCATAGTACATCAGTGATGATCCATAGTACATCAGTGATGATCCATAGTACATCAGTGATGGCTCATAGTACATCAGTGATGATCCATAGTACATCAGTGTTGATCCATAGTACATCAGTGATGATCCATAGTACATCAGAGATGGCTCATAGTACATCAGAGATGGCTCATAGTACATCAGAGATGGCTCATAGTACATCAGTGATGATCCATAGTACATCAGTGATGATCCATAGTACATCAGTGATGATCCATAGTACATCAGTGATGGCTCATAGTACATCAGTGATGATCCATAGTACATCAGTGATGAACCATAGTACATCAGTGATGATCCATAGTACATCAGTGATGATCCATAGTACATCAGAGATGGCTCATAGTACATCAGTGATGATCCATAGTACATCAGTGATGATCCATAGTACATCAGTGATGATCTATAGTACATCAGTGATGATCCACAGTACATCAGTGATGATCCATAGTACACCAGTGATGATCCATAGTACATCAGTGATGATCCATAGTACATCAGTGATGATCCTCAGTACATCAGTGATGATCCACAGTACATCAGTGATGATCCACAGTACATCAGTGATGTTCCTCAGTACATCAGTGATGATCCACGGTACATCAGTGATAATCCACAATACATCAGGGATGGTCCATAGTACATCAGTGATGATCCACAGTACATCAGTGATGATCCACAGTACATCAGTGATGATCCATAGTACATCAGTGATGATCTATAGTACACCAGTGATGATCCACAGTACATCAGTGATGATCCATAGTACATCAGTGATGATCCATAGTACATCAGTGATGGCCCATAGTACATCAGCGATGGCTCATAGTACATCAGTGATGATCCATAGTACATCAGTGATGATCCATAGTACACCAGTGATGGCCCATAGTACATCAGTGATGATCTATAGTACATTAGTGATGATCCTCAGTACATCAGTGATGATTCACGGTACATCAGTGATGATCCACAGTACATCAGTGATGATCCATAGTACAACAGTGATGATCCTCAGTACATCAGTGATGATCCACAGTACATCAGTAATGATCCACAGTAAATCAGTGATGATCCACAGTACATCAGTGATGATCCTCAGTACATCAGTGATGATCCACGGTACATCAGTGATA
This sequence comes from Rana muscosa, assembly GCA_029206835.1. Classification (NCBI taxonomy): domain Eukaryota; kingdom Metazoa; phylum Chordata; class Amphibia; order Anura; family Ranidae; genus Rana; species Rana muscosa. Next base: position 2,702,110 of record JARGYO010000056.1, read on the forward strand.
ATCCACAGTACATCAGGGATGGTCTATAGTACATCAGGGATGGTCCATAGTACATCAGTGATGATCCTCAGTACATCAGGGATGGCCCATAGTACATCAGTGATGATCTATAGTACACCAGTGATGATCCACAGTACATCAGTGATGATCCACAGTACATCAGTGATGATCCACAGTACATCAGGGATGGTCCATAGTACATCAGTGATGATCCATAGTACACCAGTGATGATCCATAGTACACCTGTGATGGCCCATAGTACATCAGTGATGATCCTCAGTACATCGATGATGATCCTCAGTACATCAGCGATGATCCACGGTACATCAGTGATGATCCACAGTACATCAGTGATGATCCACAGTACATCAGGGATGGTCCACAGTACATCAGTGATGATCCATAATACATCAGTGATGATCCATAGTACACCAGTGATGGTCCACAGTACATCAGTGATGATCCATAGTACACCAGTGATGGCCCATAGTACATCAGTGATGATCTATAGTACATCAGTGATGATCCATAGTACATCAGTGATGATCCATAGTACATCGACGATGATCCATAGTACATCAGTGATGATCCACAGTACATCAGGGATAGTCCACAGTATATCAGTGATGATCCATAGTACATCAGTGATGATCCATAGTACATCAGTGATGGCTCAAAGTACATCAGTGATGATCCATAATACATCAGTGATGATCCATAGTACATCAGTGATGATCCATAGTACACCAGTGATGGCCCATAGTACATCAGTGATGATCCACAGTACATCTGTGATGATCCTCAGTACATCAGTGATGATCCACGGTACATCAGTGATGATCCACGGTACATCAGTGATGATCCACAGTACATCAGTGATGATCCATAGTACATCAGTGATGGCTCATAGTACATCAGTGATGATTCATAGTACATCAGTGATGATCCATAGTACATCAGTGTTGATCCATAGTACATCAGTGATGATCCATAGTACATCAGAGATGGCTCATAGTACATCAAAGAGATGGCTCATAGTACATCAGTGATGATCAATAGTACATCAGTGATGATCCATAGTACATCAGTGATGATCCATAGTACATCAAAGAGATGGCTCATAGTACATCAGTGATGATCAATAGTACATCAGTGATGATCCATAGTACATCAGTGATGATCCATAGTACATCAGTGATGATCCATAGTACATCAGAGATGGCTCATAGTACATCAGTGATGATCCATAGTACATCAGTGATGATCCATAGTACATCAGTGATGATCTATAGTACATCAGTGATGATCCACAGTACATGAGTGATGATCCATAGTACACCAGTGATGATCCATAGTACATCAGTGATGATCCATAGTACATCAGTGATGATCCTCAGTACATCAGTGATGATCCACAGTACATCAGACATGATCCACAGTACATCAGTGATGATCCACAGTACATCAGTGATGATCCTCAGTACATCAGTGATGATCCACGGTACATCAGTGATAATCCACGGTACATCGGGGATGGTCCATAGTACATCAGTGATGATCCACAGTACATCAGTGATGATCTACACTACATCAGTGATGATCCATAGTACATCAGTGATGATCTATAGTACACCAGTGATGATCCACAGTACATCAGTGATGATCCATAGTACATCAGTGATGATCCATAGTACACCAGTGATGATCCACAGTACATCAGTGATGGCCCATAGTACATCAGCGATGGCTCATAGTACATCAGTGATGATCCATAGTACATCAGTGATGATCCATAGTACACCAGTGATGATCTATAGTACATTAGTGATGATCCTCAGTACATCAGTGATGATCCACGGTACATCAGTGATGATCCACAGTACATCAGTGATGATCCACAGTACATCAGTGATGATCTATAGTACATCAGTGATGATCCTCAGTACATCAGTGATGATCCACAGTACATCAGTAATGATCCACAGTAAATCAGTGATGATCCACAGTACATCAGTGATGATCCTCAGTACATCAGTGATGATCCACGGTACATCAGTGATAATCCACAGTACATCAGGGATGGTCTATAGTACATCAGGGATGGTCCATAGTACATCAGTGATGATCCTCAGTACATCAGGGATGGCCCATAGTACATCAGTGATGATCTATAGTACACCAGTGATGATCCACAGTACATCAGTGATGATCCACAGTACATCAGTGATGATCCACAGTACATCATGGATGGTCCATAGTACATCAGTGATGATCCATAGTACACCAGGGATGATCCATAGTACACCTGTGATGGCCCATAGTACATCAGTGATGATCCTCAGTACATCGGTGATGATCCTCAGTACATCAGTGATGATCCACGGTACATGAGTGATGATCCACAGTACATCAGTGATGATCCACAGTACATCAGGGATGGTCCACAGTAGATCAGTGATGATTCATAGTACATCAGTGATGATCGATAGTACATCAGTGATGGCTCAAAGTACATCAGTGATGATCCATAATACATCAGTGATGATCCATAGTACATCAGTGATGATCCATAGTACACCAGTGATGGCCCATAGTACATCAGTGATGATCCACAGTACGTCAGTGATGATCCACAGTACGTCAGTGATGATCCACAATACATCAGTGATGATCCACAGTACATCAGTGATGATCCATAGTACATCAGTGATGATCCATAGTACATCAGTGATGATCCATAGTACATTGGTGATGATCCATAGTACACCAGTGATGGTCCACAGTACATCAGTGATGATCCATAGTACACCAGTGATTGCCCATAGTACATCAGTGATGATCTTTAGTACATCAGTGATGATCAATAGTACATCAGTGATGATCCATAGTACATCAGTGATGATCCATAGTACATCAGTGATGATCCATAGTACATCAGTGATGGCTCATAGTACATCAGTGATGATCCATAGTACATCAGTGTTGATCCATAGTACATCAGTGATGATCCATAGTACATCAGAGATGGCTCATAGTACATCAGAGATGGCTCATAGTACATCATAGATGGCTCATAGTACATCAGTGATGATCCATAGTACATCAGTGATGATCCATAGTACATCAGTGATGATCCATAGTACATCAGTGATGGCTCATAGTACATCAGTGATGATCCATAGTACATCAGTGATGAACCATAGTACATCAGTGATGATCCATAGTACATCAGTGATGATCCATAGTACATCAGAGATGGCTCATAGTACATCAGTGATGATCCATAGTACATCAGTGATGATCCATAGTACATCAGTGATGATCTATAGTACATCAGTGATGATCCACAGTACATCAGTGATGATCCATAGTACACCAGTGATGATCCATAGTACATCAGTGATGATCCATAGTACATCAGTGATGATCCTCAGTACATCAGTGATGATCCACAGTACATCAGTGATGTTCCTCAGTACATCAGTGATGATCCACGGTACATCAGTGATAATCCACAATACATCAGGGATGGTCCATAGTACATCAGTGATGATCCACAGTACATCAGTGATGATCCACAGTACATCAGTGATGATCCATAGTACATCAGTGATGATCTATAGTACACCAGTGATGATCCACAGTACATCAGTGATGATCCATAGTACATCAGTGATGATCCATAGTACATCAGTGATGGCCCATAGTACATCAGCGATGGCTCATAGTACATCAGTGATGATCCATAGTACATCAGTGATGATCCATAGTACACCAGTGATGGCCCATAGTACATCAGTGATGATCTATAGTACATTAGTGATGATTCTCAGTACATCAGTGATGATTCACGGTACATCAGTGATGATCCACAGTACATCAGTGATGATCCATAGTACAACAGTGATGATCCTCAGTACATCAGTGATGATCCACAGTACATCAGTAATGATCCACAGTAAATCAGTGATGATCCACAGTACATCAGTGATGATCCTCAGTACATCAGTGATGATCCACGGTACATCAGTGATAATCCACAGTACATCAGGGATGGTCTATAGTACATCAGGGATGGTCCATAGTACATCAGTGATGATCCTCAGTACATCAGGGATGGCCCATAGTACATCAGTGATGATCTATAGTACACCAGTGATGATCCACAGTACATCAGTGATGATCCACAGTACATCAGTGATGATCCACAGTACATCAGGGATGGTCCATAGTACATCAGTGATGATCCATAGTACACCAGTGATGATCCATAGTACACCTGTGATGGCCCATAGTACATCAGTGATGATCCTCAGTACATCGGTGATGATCCTCAGTACATCAGCGATGATCCACGGTACATCAGTGATGATCCACAGTACATCAGTGATGATCCACAGTACATCAGGGATGGTCCACAGTACATCAGTGATGATCCATAGTACATCAGTGATGGCTCAAAGTACATCAGTGATGATCCATAATACATCAGTGATGATCCATAGTACACCAGTGATGGTCCACAGTACATCAGTGATGATCCATAGTACACCAGTGATGGCCCATAGTACATCAGTGATGATCTATAGTACATCAGTGATGATCCATAGTACATCAGTGATGATCCATAGTACATCAGTGATGATCCATAGTACATCGACGATGATCCATAGTACATCAGTGATGATCCACAGTACATCAGGGATAGTCCACAGTATATCAGTGATGATCCATAGTACATCAGTGATGATCCATAGTACATCAGTGATGGCTCAAAGTACATCAGTGATGATCCATAATACATCAGTGATGATCCATAGTACACCAGTGATCGTCCACAGTACATCAGTGATGATCCATAGTACACCAGTGATGGCCCATAGTACATCAGTGATGGCCCATAGTACATCAGTGATGATCTACAGAACATCAGTGATGATCCATAGTACATCAGTGATGATCCATAGTACATCAGTGATGATCCATAGTACATCGGCGATGATCCATAGTACATCAGTGATGATCCACAGTACATCAGGGATAGTCCACAGTATATCAGTGATGATCCATAGTACATCAGTGATGGCCCATAGTACATCAGTGATGATCCATAGTACATCAGTGATGGCCCATAGTACATCAGTGATGATCCATAGTACATCAGGGATGGTCCATAGTACATCAGGGATGGTCCATAGTACATCAGTGATGATCCACAGTACATCAGTGATGATCCACAGTACATCAGGGATGATCCTCAGTACATCAGTGATGATCCACAGTACATCAGTGATGATCCACAGTACATTAGTGATGATCTATAGTACATCAGTGATGATCCACAGTACATCAGTGATGATCCACAGTACATCAGTGATGATCCTCAGTACATCAGTGATGATCCACAGTACATCAGGGATGATCCACAGTACATCAGTGATGATCCTCAGTACATCAGTGATGATCCACGGTATATCATTGATAATCCACAATACATCAGGGATGGTCCATAGTACATCAGTGATGATCCACAGTACATCAGTGATGATCCACAGTACATCAGTGATGATCCATAGTACATCAGTGATGATCTATAGTACACCAGTGTTGATCCACAGTACATCAGTGATGATCCATAGTACATCAGTGATGATCCATAGTACATCAGTGATGGCCCATAGTACATCAGCGATGGCTCATAGTACATCAGTGATGATCCATAGTACACCAGTGATGATCCATAGTACACCAGTGATGGCCCATAGTACATCAGTGATGATCTATAGTACATTAGTGATGATCCTCAGTACATCAGTGATGATTCACGGTACATCAGTGATGATCCACAGTACATCAGTGATGATCCATAGTACAACAGTGATGATCCTCAGTACATCAGTGATGATCCACAGTACATCAGTAATGATCCACAGTAAATCAGTGATGATCCACAGTACATCAGTGATGATCCTCAGTACATCAGTGATGATCCACGGTACATCAGTGATAATCCACAGTACATCAGGGATGGTCTATAGTACATCAGGGATGGTCCATAGTACATCAGTGATGATCCTCAGTACATCAGGGATGGTCCATAGTACATCAGTGATGATCTATAGTACACCAGTGATGATCCACAGTACATCAGTGATGATCCACAGTACATCAGTGATGATCCACAGTACATCAGGGATGGTCCATAGTACATCAGTGATGATCCATAGTACACCAGTGATGATCCATAGTACACCTGTGATGGCCCATAGTACATCAGTGATGATCCTCAGTACATCGGTGATGATCCTCAGTACATCAGTGATGATCCACGGTACATCAGTGATGATCCACAGTACATCAGTGATGATCCACAGTACATCAGGGATGGTCCACAGTACATCAGTGATGATCCATAGTACATCAGTGATGGCTCAAAGTACATCAGTGATGATCCATAATACATCAGTGATGATCCATAGTACACCAGTGATGGTCCACAGTACATCAGTGATGATCCATAGTACACCAGTGATGGCCCATAGTACATCAGTGATGATCTATAGTACATCAGTGATGATCCATAGTACATCAGTGATGATCCATAGTACATCAGTGATGATCCATAGTACATCGACGATGATCCATAGTACATCAGTGATGATCCACAGTACATCAGGGATAGTCCACAGTATATCAGTGATGATCCATAGTACATCAGTGATGATCCATAGTACATCAGTGATGGCTCAAAGTACATCAGTGATGATCCATAATACATCAGTGATGATCCATAGTACACCAGTGATGGTCCACAGTACATCAGTGATGATCCATAGTACACCAGTGATGGCCCATAGTACATCAGTGATGGCCCATAGTACATCAGTGATGATCTACAGAACATCAGTGATGATCCATAGTACATCAGTGATGATCCATAGTACATCGGCGATGATCCATAGTACATCAGTGATGATCCACAGTACATCAGGGATAGTCCACAGTATATCAGTGATGATCCATAGTACATCAGTGATGGCCCATAGTACATCAGTGATGATCCATAGTACATCAGTGATGGCCCATAGTACATCAGTGATGATTCATAGTACATCAGGGATGGTCCATAGTACATCAGGGATGGTCCATAGTACATCAGTGATGATCCACAGTACATCAGTGATGATCCACAGTACATCAGTGATGATCCTCAGTACATCAGTGATGATCCACAGTACATCAGTGATGATCCACAGTACATTAGTGATGATCTATAGTACATCAGTGATGATCCACAGTACATCAGTGATGATCCTCAGTACATCAGTGATGATCCACAGTACATCAGGGATTGTCCACGGTACATCAGTGATGATCCATAGTACACCAGCGATGATCCATAGTACACCAGTGATGATCCATAGTACATCAGTGATTATCCATAGTACATCAGTGATGATCCATAGTACACCAGTGATGATCCACAGTACATCAGCGATGGCTCAATCCATAGTACACCAGTGATGATCCATAGTACATCAGTGATGATCCATAGTACATCAGTGATGATCCATAGTACACCAGTGATGATCCACAGTACATCAGCGATGGCTCATAGTACATCAGTGATGATCCATAGTACACCAGTGATGGCCCATAGTACATCAGTGATGATCTATAGTACATCAGTGATGATCCTCAGTACATCAGTGATGATCCACGGTACATCAGTGATGATCCACGGTACATCATTGATGATCCACAGTACATCAGTGATGATCCATAGTACATCAGTGATGGCTCATAGTACATCAGTGATGATCCATAGTACATCAGTGATGATCCATAGTACATCAGTGTTGATCCATAGTACATCAGTGATGATCCATAGTACATCAGAGATGGCTCATAGTACATCAGAGATGGCTCATAGTACATCAGTGATGATCCATAGTACATCAGTGATGATCCATAGTACATCAGTGATGGCTCATAGTACATCAGTGATGATCCATAGTACATCAGTGATGATCCATAGTACATCAGTGATGATCCATAGTACATCAGAGATTGCTCATAGTACATCAGTGATGATCCATAGTACATCAGTGATGATCTATAGTACATCAGTGATGATCCACAGTACATCAGTGATGATCCATAGTACACCAGTGATGATCCATAGTACACCAGTGATGATCCATAGTACATCAGTGATGATCCATAGTACATCAGTGATGATCCATAGTACATCAGTGATGATCCTCAGTACATCAGTGATGATCCACAGTACATCAGTGATGATCCATAGTACATCAGTGATGATCTATAGTACATCAGTGATGATCCACAGTACATGAGTGATGATCCATAGTACACCAGTGATGATCCATAGTACATCAGTGATGATCCATAGTACATCAGTGATGATCCTCAGTACATCAGTGATGATCCACAGTACATCAGACATGATCCACAGTACATCAGTGATGATCCACAGTACATCAGTGATGATCCTCAGTACATCAGTGATGATCCACGGTACATCAGTGATAATCCATGGTACATCAGGGATGGTCCATAGTACATCAGTGATGATCCACAGTACATCAGTGATGATCTACACTACATCAGTGATGATCCATAGTACATCAGTGATGATCTATAGTACACCAGTGATGATCCACAGTACATCAGTGATGATCCATAGTAAATCAGTGATGATCCATAGTACACCAGTGATGATCCACAGTACATCAGTGATGGCCCATAGTACATCAGCGATGGCTCATAGTACATCAGTGATGATCCATAGTACATCAGTGATGATCCATAGTACACCAGTGATGGCCCATAGTACATCAGTGATGATCTATAGTACATTAGTGATGATCCTCAGTACATCAGTGATGATCCACGGTACATCAGTGATGATCCACAGTACATCAGTGATGATCCACAGTACATCAGTGATGATCTATAGTACATCAGTGATGATCCTCAGTACATCAGTGATGATCCACAGTACATCAGTAATGATCCACAGTAAATCAGTGATGATCCACAGTACATCAGTGATGATCCTCAGTACATCAGTGATGATCCACGGTACATCAGTGATAATCCACAGTACATCAGGGATGGTCTATAGTACATCAGGGATGGTCCATAGTACATCAGTGATGATCCTCAGTACATCAGGGATGGCCCATAGTACATCAGTGATGATCTATAGTACACCAGTGATGATCCACAGTACATCAGTGATGATCCACAGTACATCAGTGATGATCCACAGTACATCATGGATGGTCCATAGTACATCAGTGATGATCCATAGTACACCAGGGATGATCCATTGTACACCTGTGATGGCCCATAGTACATCAGTGATGATCCTCAGTACATCGGTGATGATCCTCAGTACATCAGTGATGATCCACGGTACATGAGTGATGATCCACAGTACATCAGTGATGATCCACAGTACATCAGGGATGGTCCACAGTAGATCAGTGATGATTCATAGTACATCAGTGATGATCCATAGTACATCAGTGATGGCTCAAAGTACATCAGTGATGATCCATAATACATCAGTGATGATCCATAGTACATCAGTGATGATCCATAGTACACCAGTGATGGCCCATAGTACATCAGTGATGATCCACAGTACATCAGTGATGATCCACAGTACGTCAGTGATGATCCACAGTACATCAGTGATGATCCACAGTACATCAGTGATGATCCATAGTACATCAGTGATGATCCATAGTACATCAGTGATGATCCATAGTACATTGGTGATGATCCATAGTACACCAGTGATGGTCCACAGTACATCAGTGATGATCCATAGTACACCAGTGATTGCCCATAGTACATCAGTGATGATCTTTAGTACATCAGTGATGATCCATAGTACATCAGTGATGATCCATAGTACATCAGTGATGATCCATAGTACATCAGTGATGATCCATAGTACATCAGTGATGGCTCATAGTACATCAGTGATGATCCATAGTACATCAGTGTTGATCCATAGTACATCAGTGATGATCCATAGTACATCAGAGATGGCTCATAGTACATCAGAGATGGCTCATAGTACATCAGAGATGGCTCATAGTACATCAGTGATGATCCATAGTACATCAGTGATGATCCATAGTACATCAGTGATGATCCATAGTACATCAGTGATGGCTCATAGTACATCAGTGATGATCCATAGTACATCAGTGATGAACCATAGTACATCAGTGATGATCCATAGTACATCAGTGATGATCCATAGTACATCAGAGATGGCTCATAGTACATCAGTGATGATCCATAGTACATCAGTGATGATCCATAGTACATCAGTGATGATCTATAGTACATCAGTGATGATCCACAGTACATCAGTGATGATCCATAGTACACCAGTGATGATCCATAGTACATCAGTGATGATCCATAGTACATCAGTGATGATCCTCAGTACATCAGTGATGATCCACAGTACATCAGTGATGATCCACAGTACATCAGTGATGTTCCTCAGTACATCAGTGATGATCCACGGTACATCAGTGATAATCCACAATACATCAGGGATGGTCCATAGTACATCAGTGATGATCCACAGTACATCAGTGATGATCCACAGTACATCAGTGATGATCCATAGTACATCAGTGATGATCTATAGTACACCAGTGATGATCCACAGTACATCAGTGATGATCCATAGTACATCAGTGATGATCCATAGTACATCAGTGATGGCCCATAGTACATCAGCGATGGCTCATAGTACATCAGTGATGATCCATAGTACATCAGTGATGATCCATAGTACACCAGTGATGGCCCATAGTACATAAGTGATGATCTATAGTACATTAGTGATGATCCTCAGTACATCAGTGATGATTCACGGTACATCAGTGATGATCCACAGTACATCAGTGATGATCCATAGTACAACAGTGATGATCCTCAGTACATCAGTGATGATCCACAGTACATCAGTAATGATCCACAGTAAATCAGTGATGATCCACAGTACATCAGTGATGATCCTCAGTACATCAGTGATGATCCACGGTACATCAGTGATAATCCACAGTACATCAGGGATGGTCTATAGTACATCAGGGATGGTCCATAGTACATCAGTGATGATCCTCAGTACATCAGGGATGGCCCATAGTACATCAGTGATGATCTATAGTACACCAGTGATGATCCACAGTACATCAGTGATGATCCACAGTACATCAGTGATGATCCACAGTACATCAGGGATGGTCCATAGTACATCAGTGATGATCCATAGTACACCAGTGATGATCCATAGTACACCTGTGATGGCCCATAGTACATCAGTGATGATCCTCAGTACATCGGTGATGATCCTCAGTACATCAGCGATGATCCACGGTACATCAGTGATGATCCACAGTACATCAGTGATGATCCACAGTACATCAGGGATGGTCCACAGTACATCAGTGATGATCCATAGTACATCAGTGATGGCTCAAAGTACATCAGTGATGATCCATAATACATCAGTGATGATCCATAGTACACCAGTGATGGTCCACAGTACATCAGTGATGATCCATAGTACACCAGTGATGGCCCATAGTACATCAGTGATGATCTATAGTACATCAGTGATGATTCATAGTACATCAGTGATGATCCATAGTACATCAGTGATGATCCATAGTACATCGACGATGATCCATAGTACATCAGTGATGATCCACAGTACATCAGGGATAGTCCACAGTATATCAGTGATGATCCATAGTACATTAGTGATGATCCATAGTACATCAGTGATGGCTCAAAGTACATCAGTGATGATCCATAATACATCAGTGATGATCCATAGTACACCAGTGATGGTCCACAGTACATCAGTGATGATCCATAGTACACCAGTGATGGCCCATAGTACATCAGTGATGGCCCATAGTACATCAGTGATGATCTACAGAACATCAGTGATGATCCATAGTACATCAGTGATGATCCATAGTACATCGGCGATGATCCATAGTACATCAGTGATGATCCACAGTACATCAGGGATAGTCCACAGTATATCAGTGATGATCCATAGTACATCAGTGATGGCCCATAGTACATCAGTGATGATCCATAGTACATCAGTGATGGCCCATAGTACATCAGTGATGATCCATAGTACATCAGGGATGGTCCATAGTACATCAGGGATGGTCCATAGTACATCAGTGATGATCCACAGTACATCAGTGATGATCCACAGTACATCAGTGATGATCCTCAGTACATCAGTGATGATCCACAGTACATCAGTGATGATCCACAGTACATTAGTGATGATCTATAGTACATCAGTGATGATCCACAGTACATCAGTGATGATCCTCAGTACATCAGTGATGATCCACAGTACATCAGTGATGATCCTCAGTACATCAGTGATGATCCACAGTACATCAGGGATGATCCACAGTACATCAGTGATGATCCTCAGTACATCAGTGATGATCCACGGTACATCAGTGATAATCCACAATACATCAGGGATGGTCCATAGTACATCAGTGATGATCCACAGTACATCAGTGATGATCCACAGTACATCAGTGATGATCCATAGTACATCAGTGATGATCTATAGTACACCAGTGTTGATCCACAGTACATCAGTGATGATCCATAGTACATCAGTGATGATCCATAGTACATCAGTGATGGCCCATAGTACATCAGCGATGGCTCATAGTACATCAGTGATGATCCATAGTACACCAGTGATGATCCATAGTACACCAGTGATGGCCCATAGTACATCAGTGATGATCTATAGTACATTAGTGATGATCCTCAGTACATCAGTGATGATTCACGGTACATCAGTGATGATCCACAGTACATCAGTGATGATCCATAGTACAACAGTGATGATCCTCAGTACATCAGTGATGATCCACAGTACATCAGTAATGATCCACAGTAAATCAGTGATGATCCACAGTACATCAGTGATGATCCTCAGTACATCAGTGATGATCCACGGTACATCAGTGATAATCCACAGTACATCAGGGATGGTCTATAGTACATCAGGGATGGTCCATAGTACATTAGTGATGATCCACAGTACATCAGTGATGATCCACAGTACATCAGTGATGATCCACAGTACATCAGGGATGGTCCATAGTACATCAGTGATGATCCATAGTACACCAGTGATGATCCATAGTACACCTGTGATGGCCCATAGTACATCAGTGATGATCCTCAGTACATCGGTGATGATCCTCAGTACATCAGTGATGATCCACGGTACATCAGTGATGATCCACAGTACATCAGTGATGATCCACAGTACATCAGGGATGGTCCACAGTACATCAGTGATGATCCATAGTACATCAGTGATGGCTCAAAGTACATCAGTGATGATCCATAATACATCAGTGATGATCCATAGTACACCAGTGATGGTCCACAGTACATCAGTGATGATCCATAGTACACCAGTGATGGCCCATAGTACATCAGTGATGATCTATAGTACATCAGTGATGATCCATAGTACATCAGTGATGATCCATAGTACATCAGTGATGATCCATAGTACATCGACGATGATCCATAGTACATCAGTGATGATCCACAGTACATCAGGGATAGTCCACAGTATATCAGTGATGATCCATAGTACATCAGTGATGATCCATAGTACATCAGTGATGGCTCAAAGTACATCAGTGATGATCCATAATACATCAGTGATGATCCATAGTACACCAGTGATGGTCCACAGTACATCAGTGATGATCCATAGTACACCAGTGATGGCCCATAGTACATCAGTGATGGCCCATAGTACATCAGTGATGATCTACAGAACATCAGTGATGATCCATAGTACATCAGTGATGATCCATAGTACATCGGCGATGATCCATAGTACATCAGTGATGATCCACAGTACATCAGGGATAGTCCACAGTATATCAGTGATGATCCATAGTACATCAGTGATGGCCCATAGTACATCAGTGATGATCCATAGTACATCAGTGATGGCCCATAGTACATCAGTGATGATTCATAGTACATCAGGGATGGTCCATAGTACATCAGGGATGGTCCATAGTACATCAGTGATGATCCACAGTACATCAGTGATGATCCACAGTACATCAGTGATGATCCTCAGTACATCAGTGATGATCCACAGTACATCAGTGATGATCCACAGTACATTAGTGATGATCTATAGTACATCAGTGATGATCCACAGTACATCAGTGATGATCCTCAGTACATCAGTGATGATCCACAGTACATCAGGGATTGTCCACAGTACATCAGTGATGATCCATAGTACACCAGCGATGATCCATAGTACACCAGTGATGATCCATAGTACATCAGTGATTATCCATAGTACATCAGTGATGATCCATAGTACACCAGTGATGATCCACAGTACATCAGCGATGGCTCAATCCATAGTACACCAGTGATGATCCATAGTACATCAGTGATGATCCATAGTACATCAGTGATGATCCATAGTACACCAGTGATGATCCACAGTACATCAGCGATGGCTCATAGTACATCAGTGATGATCCATAGTACACCAGTGATGGCCCATAGTACATCAGTGATGATCTATAGTACATCAGTGATGATCCTCAGTACATCAGTGATGATCCACGGTACATCAGTGATGATCCACGGCACATCAGTGATGATCCACAGTACATCAGTGATGATCCATAGTACATCAGTGATGGCTCATAGTACATCAGTGATGATCCATAGTACATCAGTGATGATCCATAGTACATCAGTGTTGATCCATAGTACATCAGTGATGATCCATAGTACATCAGAGATGGCTCATAGTACATCAGAGATGGCTCATAGTACATCAGTGATGATCCATAGTACATCAGTGATGATCCATAGTACATCAGTGATGGCTCATAGTACATCAGTGATGATCCATAGTACATCAGTGATGATCCATAGTACATCAGTGATGATCCATAGTACATCAGAGATTGCTCATAGTACATCAGTGATGATCCATAGTACATCAGTGATGATCTATAGTACATCAGTGATGATCCACAGTACATCAGTGATGATCCATAGTACACCAGTGATGATCCATAGTACACCAGTGATTATCCATAGTACATCAGTGATGATCCATAGTACATCAGTGATGATCCATAGTACATCAGTGATGATCCTCAGTACATCAGTGATGATCCACAGTACATCAGTGATGATCCTCAGTACATCAATGATGATCCACGGTACATCAGTGATAATCCACAGTACATCAGGGATGGTCCATAGTACATCAGGGGTGGTCCACAGTACATCAGTGATGATCCACAGTACATCAGTGATGATCCATAGTACATCAGTGATAATCTATAGTACACCAGTGATGATCCACAGTACATCAGTGATGATCCATAGTACATCAGTGATGATCCATAGTACATCAGTGATGATCCATAGTACACCAGTGATGATCCACAGTACATCAGTGATGGCCCATAGTACATCAGCGATGGCTCATAGTACATCAGTGATGATCCATAGTACATCAGTGATGATCCATAGTACACCAGTGATGGCCCATAGTACATCAGTGATGATCTATAGTACATTAGTGATGATCCTCAGTACATCAGTGATGATATACGGTACATCAGTGATGATCCACAGTAGATCAGTGATGATCCACAGTACATCAGTGATGATCCATAGTACATCAGTGATGATCCTCAGTACATCAGTGATGATCCACAGTACATCAGTAATGATCCACAGTAAATCAGTGATGATCCACAGTACATCAGTGATGATCCTCAGTACATCAGTGATGATCCACGGTACATCAGTGATAATCCACAGTACATCAGGGATGGTCTATACCACAATAGGGATGGTCCATAGTACATCAGTGATGATCCTAAGTACATCAGGGATGGCCCATAGTACATCAGTGATGATCTATAGTACACCAGTGATGATCCACAGTACATCAGTGATGGCCCATAGTACATCAGTGATGATCCACAGTACATCAGTGATGATCCACAGTACGTCAGTGATGATCCACAGTACATCAGGGATGGTCCATAGTATATCAGGGATGGTCCATAGTATATCAGGGATGGTCCATAGTACATCAGTGATGATCCATAGTACACCAGTGATGATCCATAGTACACCAGTGATGGCCCATAGTACATCAGTGATGAACAATAGTACATCAGTGATGATCCACAGTACATCAGTGATGATCCATAGTACATCAGTGATGATCTATTGTACACCAGTGATGATCCACAGTACATCAGTGATGATCCATAGTACATCAGTGATGATCCATAGTACATCAGTGATGGCCCATAGTACATCAGCGATGGCTCATAGTACATCAGTGATGATCCATAGTACATCAGTGATGATCCATAGTACACCAGTGATGGCCCATAGTACATCAGTGATGATCTATAGTACATTAGTGATGATCCTCAGTACATCAGTGATGATTCACGGTACATCAGTGATGATCCACAGTACATCAGTGATGATCCATAGTACAACAGTGATGATCCTCAGTACATCAGTGATGATCCACAGTACATCAGTAATGATCCACAGTAAATCAGTGATGATCCACAGTACATCAGTGATGATCCTCAGTACATCAGTGATGATCCACGGTACATCAGTGATAATCCACAGTACATCAGGGATGGTCTATAGTACATCAGGGATGGTCCATAGTACATCAGTGATGATCCTCAGTACATCAGGGATGGCCCATAGTACATCAGTGATGATCTATAGTACACCAGTGATGATCCACAGTACATCAGTGATGATCCACAGTACATCAGTGATGATCCACAGTACATCAGGGATGGTCCATAGTACATCAGTGATGATCCATAGTACACCAGTGATGATCCATAGTACACCTGTGATGGCCCATAGTACATCAGTGATGATCCTCAGTACATCGGTGATGATCCTCAGTACATCAGTGATGATCCACGGTACATCAGTGATGATCCACAGTACATCAGTGATGATCCACAGTACATCAGGGATGGTCCACAGTACATCAGTGATGATCCATAGTACATCAGTGATGGCTCAAAGTACATCAGTGATGATCCATAATACATCAGTGATGATCCATAGTACACCAGTGATGGTCCACAGTACATCAGTGATGATCCATAGTACACCAGTGATGGCCCATAGTACATCAGTGATGATCTATAGTACATCAGTGATGATCCATAGTACATCAGTGATGATCCATAGTACATCAGTGATGATCCATAGTACATCGACGATGATCCATAGTACATCAGTGATGATCCACAGTACATCAGGGATAGTCCACAGTATATCAGTGATGATCCATAGTACATCAGTGATGATCCATAGTACATCAGTGATGGCTCAAAGTACATCAGTGATGATCCATAATATATCAGTGATGATCCATAGTACACCAGTGATGGTCCACAGTACATCAGTGATGATCCATAGTACACCAGTGATGGCCCATAGTACATCAGTGATGGCCCATAGTACATCAGTGATGATCTACAGAACATCAGTGATGATCCATAGTACATCAGTGATGATCCATAGTACATCAGTGATGATCCATAGTACATCGGCGATGATCCATAGTACATCAGTGATGATCCACAGTACATCAGGGATAGTCCACAGTATATCAGTGATGATCCATAGTACATCAGTGATGGCCCATAGTACATCAGTGATGATCCATAGTACATCAGTGATGGCCCATAGTACATCAGTGATGATCCATAGTACATCAGGGATGGTCCATAGTACATCATGGATGGTCCATAGTACATCATTGATGATCCACAGTACATCAGTGATGATCCACAGTACATCAGTGATGATCCTCAGTACATCAGTGATGATCCACAGTACATTAGTGATGATCTATAGTACATCAGTGATGATCCACAGTACATCAGTGATGATCCTCAGTACATCAGTGATGATCCACAGTACATCAGTGATGATCCTCAGTACATCAGTGATGATCCACAGTACATCAGGGATGATCCACAGTACATCAGTGATGATCCTCAGTACATCAGTGATGATCCACGGTACATCAGTGATAATCCACAATACATCAGGGATGGTCCATAGTACATCAGTGATGATCCACAGTACATCAGTGATGATCCACAGTACATCAGTGATGATCCATAGTACATCAGTGATGATCTATAGTACACCAGTGTTGATCCACAGTACATCAGTGATGATCCATAGTACATCAGTGATGATCCATAGTACATCAGTGATGGCCCATAGTACATCAGCGATGGCTCATAGTACATCAGTGATGATCCATAGTACACCAGTGATGGCCCATAGTACATCAGTGATGATCTATAGTACATTAGTGATGATCCTCAGTACATCAGTGATGATTCACGGTACATCAGTGATGATCCACAGTACATCAGTGATGATCCATAGTACAACAGTGATGATCCTCAGTACATCAGTGATGATCCACAGTACATCAGTGATGATCCACAGTACATCAGTAATGATCCACAGTAAATCAGTGATGATCCACAGTACATCAGTGATGATCCTCAGTACATCAGTGATGATCCACGGTACATCAGTGATAATCCACAGTACATCAGGGATGGTCTATAGTACATCAGGGATGGTCCATAGTACATCAGTGATGATCCTCAGTACATCAGGGATGGCCCATAGTACATCAGTGATGATCTATAGTACACCAGTGATGATCCACAGTACATCAGTGATGATCCACAGTACATCAGTTATGATCCACAGTACATCAGGGATGGTCCATAGTACATCAGTGATGATCCATAGTACACCAGTGATGATCCATAGTACATCTGTGATGGCCCATAGTACATCAGTGATGATCCTCAGTACATCGGTGATGATCCTCAGTACATCAGTGATGATCCACGGTACATCAGTGATGATCCACAGTACATCAGTGATGATCCACAGTACATCAGGGATGGTCCACAGTACACCAGTGATGATCCATAGTACATCAGTGATGGCTCAAAGTACATCAGTGATGATCCATAATACATCAGTGATGATCCATAGTACACCAGTGATGGTCCACAGTACATCAGTGATGATCCATAGTACACCAGTGATGGCCCATAGTACATCAGTGATGATCTATAGTACATCAGTGATGATCCATAGTACATCAGTGATGATCCATAGTACATCAGTGATGATCCATAGTACATCGACGATGATCCATAGTACATCAGTGATGATCCACAGTACATCAGGGATAGTCCACAGTATATCAGTGATGATCCATAGTACATCAGTGATGATCCATAGTACATCAGTGATGGCTCACAGTACATCAGTGATGATCCATAATACATCAGTGATGATCCATAGTACACCAGTGATGGTCCACAGTACATCAGTGATGATCCATAGTACACCAGTGATGGCCCATAGTACATCAGTGATGGCCCATAGTACATCAGTGATGATCTACAGAACATCAGTGATGATCCATAGTACATCAGTGATGATCCATAGTACATCGGCGATGATCCATAGTACATCAGTGATGATCCACAGTACATCAGGGATAGTCCACAGTATATCAGTGATGATCCATAGTACATCAGTGATGGCCCATAGTACATCAGTGATGATCCATAGTACATCAGTGATGGCCCATAGTACATCAGTGATGATTCATAGTACATCAGGGATGGTCCATAGTACATCAGTGATGATCCACAGTACATCAGTGATGATCCACAGTACACCAGTGATGATCCTCAGTACATCAGTGATGATCCACAGTACATCAGTGATGATCCATAGTACATCGGCGATGATCCATAGTACATCAGTGATGATCCACAGTACATCAGGGATAGTCCACAGTATATCAGTGATGATCCATAGTACATCAGTGATGGCCCATAGTACATCAGTGATGATCCATAGTACATCAGTGATGGCCCATAGTACATCAGTGATGATTCATAGTACATCAGGGATGGTCCATAGTACATCAGGGATGGTCCATAGTACATCAGTGATGATCCACAGTACATCAGTGATGATCCACAGTACATCAGTGATGATCCTCAGTACATCAGTGATGATCCACAGTACATCAGTGATGATCCACAGTACATTAGTGATGATCTATAGTACATCAGTGATGATCCACAGTACATCAGTGATGATCCTCAGTACATCAGTGATGATCCACAGTACATCAGGGATTGTCCACAGTACATCAGTGATGATCCATAGTACACCAGCGATGATCCATAGTACACCAGTGATGATCCATAGTACATCAGTGATTATCCATAGTACATCAGTGATGATCCATAGTACACCAGTGATGATCCACAGTACATCAGCGATGGCTCAATCCATAGTACACCAGTGATGATCCATAGTACATCAGTGATGATCCATAGTACATCAGTGATGATCCATAGTACACCAGTGATGATCCACAGTACATCAGCGATGGCTCATAGTACATCAGTGATGATCCATAGTACACCGGTGATGGCCCATAGTACATCAGTGATGATCTATAGTACATCAGTGATGATCCTCAGTACATCAGTGATGATCCACGGTACATCAGTGATGATCCACGGCACATCAGTGATGATCCACAGTACATCAGTGATGATCCATAGTACATCAGTGATGGCTCATAGTACATCAGTGATGATCCATAGTACATCAGTGATGATCCATAGTACATCAGTGATGATCCATAGTACATCAGAGATGGCTCATAGTACATCAGAGATGGCTCATAGTACATCAGTGATGATCCATAGTACATCAGTGATGATCCATAGTACATCAGTGATGGCTCATAGTACATCAGTGATGATGCATAGTACATCAGTGATGATCCATAGTACATCAGTGATGATCCATAGTACATCAGAGATTGCTCATAGTACATCAGTGATGATCCATAGTACATCAGTGATGATCTATAGTACATCAGTGATGATCCACAGTACATCAGTGATGATCCATAGTACACCAGTGATGATCCATAGTACACCAGTGATTATCCATAGTACATCAGTGATGATCCATAGTACATCAGTGATGATCCATAGTACATCAGTGATGATCCTCAGTACATCAGTGATGATCCACAGTACATCAGTGATGATCCTCAGTACATCAATGATGATCCACGGTACATCAGTGATAATCCACAGTACATCAGGGATGGTCCATAGTACATCAGGGGTGGTCCACAGTACATCAGTGATGATCCACAGTACATCAGTGATGATCCATAGTACATCAGTGATAATCTATAGTACACCAGTGATGATCCACAGTACATCAGTGATGATCCATAGTACATCAGTGATGATCCATAGTACATCAGTGATGATCCATAGTACACCAGTGATGATCCACAGTACATCAGTGATGGCCCATAGTACATCAGCGATGGCTCATAGTACATCAGTGATGATCCATAGTACATCAGTGATGATCCATAGTACACCAGTGATGGCCCATAGTACATCAGTGATGATCTATAGTACATTAGTGATGATCCTCAGTACATCAGTGATGATATACGGTACATCAGTGATGATCCACAGTAGATCAGTGATGATCCACAGTACATCAGTGATGATCCATAGTACATCAGTGATGATCCTCAGTACATCAGTGATGATCCACAGTACATCAGTAATGATCCACAGTAAATCAGTGATGATCCACAGTACATCAGTGATGATCCTCAGTACATCAGTGATGATCCACGGTACATCAGTGATAATCCACAGTACATCAGGGATGGTCTATACCACAATAGGGATGGTCCATAGTACATCAGTGATGATCCTAAGTACATCAGGGATGGCCCATAGTACATCAGTGATGATCTATAGTACACCAGTGATGATCCACAGTACATCAGTGATGGCCCATAGTACATCAGTGATGATCCACAGTACATCAGTGATGATCCACAGTACGTCAGTGATGATCCACAGTACATCAGGGATGGTCCATAGTATATCAGGGATGGTCCATAGTATATCAGGGATGGTCCATAGTACATCAGTGATGATCCATAGTACACCAGTGATGATCCATAGTACACCAGTGATGGCCCATAGTACATCAGTGATGAACAATAGTACATCAGTGATGATCCACAGTACATCAGTGATGATCCATAGTACATCAGTGATGATCTATTGTACACCAGTGATGATCCACAGTACATCAGTGATGATCCATAGTACATCAGTGATGATCCATAGTACATCAGTGATGGCCCATAGTACATCAGCGATGGCTCATAGTACATCAGTGATGATCCATAGTACATCAGTGATGATCCATAGTACACCAGTGATGGCCCATAGTACATCAGTGATGATCTATAGTACATTAGTGATGATCCTCAGTACATCAGTGATGATTCACGGTACATCAGTGATGATCCACAGTACATCAGTGATGATCCATAGTACAACAGTGATGATCCTCAGTACATCAGTTATGATCCACAGTACATCAGTAATGATCCACAGTAAATCAGTGATGATCCACAGTACATCAGTGATGATCCTCAGTACATCAGTGATGATCCACGGTACATCAGTGATAATCCACAGTACATCAGGGATGGTCTATAGTACATCAGGGATGGTCCATAGTACATCAGTGATGATCCTCAGTACATCAGGGATGGCCCATAGTACATCAGTGATGATCTATAGTACACCAGTGATGATCCACAGTACATCAGTGATGATCCACAGTACATCAGTGATGATCCACAGTACATCAGGGATGGTCCATAGTACATCAGTGATGATCCATAGTACACCAGTGATGATCCATAGTACACCTGTGATGGCCCATAGTACATCAGTGATGATCCTCAGTACATCGGTGATGATCCTCAGTACATCAGTGATGATCCACGGTACATCAGTGATGATCCACAGTACATCAGTGATGATCCACAGTACATCAGGGATGGTCCACAGTACATCAGTGATGATCCATAGTACATCAGTGATGGCTCAAAGTACATCAGTGATGATCCTCAGTACATCAGTGATGATCCACAGTACATCAGTGATGATCCATAGTACATCGGCGATGATCCATAGTACATCAGTGATGATCCACAGTACATCAGGGATAGTCCACAGTATATCAGTGATGATCCATAGTACATCAGTGATGGCCCATAGTACATCAGTGATGATCCATAGTACATCAGTGATGGCCCATAGTACATCAGTGATGATTCATAGTACATCAGGGATGGTCCATAGTACATCAGGGATGGTCCATAGTACATCAGTGATGATCCACAGTACATCAGTGATGATCCACAGTACATCAGTGATGATCCTCAGTACATCAGTGATGATCCACAGTACATCAGTGATGATCCACAGTACATTAGTGATGATCTATAGTACATCAGTGATGATCCACAGTACATCAGTGATGATCCTCAGTACATCAGTGATGATCCACAGTACATCAGGGATTGTCCACAGTACATCAGTGATGATCCATAGTACACCAGCGATGATCCATAGTACACCAGTGATGATCCATAGTACATCAGTGATTATCCATAGTACATCAGTGATGATCCATAGTACACCAGTGATGATCCACAGTACATCAGCGATGGCTCAATCCATAGTACACCAGTGATGATCCATAGTACATCAGTGATGATCCATAGTACATCAGTGATGATCCATAGTACACCAGTGATGATCCACAGTACATCAGCGATGGCTCATAGTACATCAGTGATGATCCATAGTACACCAGTGATGGCCCATAGTACATCAGTGATGATCTATAGTACATCAGTGATGATCCTCAGTACATCAGTGATGATCCACGGTACATCAGTGATGATCCACGGCACATCAGTGATGATCCACAGTACATCAGTGATGATCCATAGTACATCAGTGATGGCTCATAGTACATCAGTGATGATCCATAGTACATCAGTGATGATCCATAGTACATCAGTGTTGATCCATAGTACATCAGTGATGATCCATAGTACATCAGAGATGGCTCATAGTACATCAGAGATGGCTCATAGTACATCAGTGATGATCCATAGTACATCAGTGATGATCCATAGTACATCAGTGATGGCTCATAGTACATCAGTGATGATCCATAGTACATCAGTGATGATCCATAGTACATCAGTGATGATCCATAGTACATCAGAGATTGCTCATAGTACATCAGTGATGATCCATAGTACATCAGTGATGATCTATAGTACATCAGTGATGATCCACAGTACATCAGTGATGATCCATAGTACACCAGTGATGATCCATAGTACACCAGTGATTATCCATAGTACATCAGTGATGATCCATAGTACATCAGTGATGATCCATAGTACATCAGTGATGATCCTCAGTACATCAGTGATGATCCACAGTACATCAGTGATGATCCTCAGTACATCAATGATGATCCACGGTACATCAGTGATAATCCACAGTACATCAGGGATGGTCCATAGTACATCAGGGGTGGTCCACAGTACATCAGTGATGATCCACAGTACATCAGTGATGATCCATAGTACATCAGTGATAATCTATAGTACACCAGTGATGATCCACAGTACATCAGTGATGATCCATAGTACATCAGTGATGATCCATAGTACATCAGTGATGATCCATAGTACACCAGTGATGATCCACAGTACATCAGTGATGGCCCATAGTACATCAGCGATGGCTCATAGTACATCAGTGATGATCCATAGTACATCAGTGATGATCCATAGTACACCAGTGATGGCCCATAGTACATCAGTGATGATCTATAGTACATTAGTGATGATCCTCAGTACATCAGTGATGATATACGGTACATCAGTGATGATCCACAGTAGATCAGTGATGATCCACAGTACATCAGTGATGATCCATAGTACATCAGTGATGATCCTCAGTACATCAGTGATGATCCACAGTACATCAGTAATGATCCACAGTAAATCAGTGATGATCCACAGTACATCAGTGATGATCCTCAGTACATCAGTGATGATCCACGGTACATCAGTGATAATCCACAGTACATCAGGGATGGTCTATACCACAATAGGGATGGTCCATAGTACATCAGTGATGATCCTAAGTACATCAGGGATGGCCCATAGTACATCAGTGATGATCTATAGTACACCAGTGATGATCCACAGTACATCAGTGATGGCCCATAGTACATCAGTGATGATCCACAGTACATCAGTGATGATCCACAGTACGTCAGTGATGATCCACAGTACATCAGGGATGGTCCATAGTATATCAGGGATGGTCCATAGTATATCAGGGATGGTCCATAGTACATCAGTGATGATCCATAGTACACCAGTGATGATCCATAGTACACCAGTGATGGCCCATAGTACATCAGTGATGAACAATAGTACATCAGTGATGATCCACAGTACATCAGTGATGATCCATAGTACATCAGTGATGATCTATTGTACACCAGTGATGATCCACAGTACATCAGTGATGATCCATAGTACATCAGTGATGATCCATAGTACATCAGTGATGGCCCATAGTACATCAGCGATGGCTCATAGTACATCAGTGATGATCCATAGTACATCAGTGATGATCCATAGTACACCAGTGATGGCCCATAGTACATCAGTGATGATCTATAGTACATTAGTGATGATCCTCAGTACATCAGTGATGATTCACGGTACATCAGTGATGATCCACAGTACATCAGTGATGATCCATAGTACAACAGTGATGATCCTCAGTACATCAGTGATGATCCACAGTACATCAGTAATGATCCACAGTAAATCAGTGATGATCCACAGTACATCAGTGATGATCCTCAGTACATCAGTGATGATCCACGGTACATCAGTGATAATCCACAGTACATCAGGGATGGTCTATAGTACATCAGGGATGGTCCATAGTACATCAGTGATGATCCTCAGTACATCAGGGATGGCCCATAGTACATCAGTGATGATCTATAGTACACCAGTGATGATCCACAGTACATCAGTGATGATCCACAGTACATCAGTGATGATCCACAGTACATCAGGGATGGTCCATAGTACATCAGTGATGATCCATAGTACACCAGTGATGATCCATAGTACACCTGTGATGGCCCATAGTACATCAGTGATGATCCTCAGTACATCGGTGATGATCCTCAGTACATCAGTGATGATCCACGGTACATCAGTGATGATCCACAGTACATCAGTGATGATCCACAGTACATCAGGGATGGTCCACAGTACATCAGTGATGATCCATAGTACATCAGTGATGGCTCAAAGTACATCAGTGATGATCCATAATACATCAGTGATGATCCATAGTACACCAGTGATGGTCCACAGTACATCAGTGATGATCCATAGTACACCAGTGATGGCCCATAGTACATCAGTGATGATCTATAGTACATCAGTGATGATCCATAGTACATCAGTGATGATCCATAGTACATCAGTGATGATCCATAGTACATCGACGATGATCCATAGTACATCAGTGATGATCCACAGTACATCAGGGATAGTCCACAGTATATCAGTGATGATCCATAGTACATCAGTGATGATCCATAGTACATCAGTGATGGCTCAAAGTACATCAGTGATGATCCATAATATATCAGTGATGATCCATAGTACACCAGTGATGGTCCACAGTACATCAGTGATGATCCATAGTACACCAGTGATGGCCCATAGTACATCAGTGATGGCCCATAGTACATCAGTGATGATCTACAGAACATCAGTGATGATCCATAGTACATCAGTGATGATCCATAGTACATCAGTGATGATCCATAGTACATCGGCGATGATCCATAGTACATCAGTGATGATCCACAGTACATCAGGGATAGTCCACAGTATATCAGTGATGATCCATAGTACATCAGTGATGGCCCATAGTACATCAGTGATGATCCATAGTACATCAGTGATGGCCCATAGTACATCAGTGATGATCCATAGTACATCAGGGATGGTCCATAGTACATCATGGATGGTCCATAGTACATCATTGATGATCCACAGTACATCAGTGATGATCCACAGTACATCAGTGATGATCCTCAGTACATCAGTGATGATCCACAGTACATTAGTGATGATCTATAGTACATCAGTGATGATCCACAGTACATCAGTGATGATCCTCAGTATATCAGTGATGATCCACAGTACATCAGTGATGATCCTCAGTACATCAGTGATGATCCACAGTACATCAGGGATGATCCACAGTACATCAGTGATGATCCTCAGTACATCAGTGATGATCCACGGTACATCAGTGATAATCCACAATACATCAGGGATGGTCCATAGTACATCAGTGATGATCCACAGTACATCAGTGATGATCCACAGTACATCAGTGATGATCCATAGTACATCAGTGATGATCTATAGTACACCAGTGTTGATCCACAGTACATCAGTGATGATCCATAGTACATCAGTGATGATCCATAGTACATCAGTGATGGCCCATAGTACATCAGCGATGGCTCATAGTACATCAGTGATGATCCATAGTACACCAGTGATGGCCCATAGTACATCAGTGATGATCTATAGTACATTAGTGATGATCCTCAGTACATCAGTGATGATTCACGGTACATCAGTGATGATCCACAGTACATCAGTGATGATCCATAGTACAACAGTGATGATCCTCAGTACATCAGTGATGATCCACAGTACATCAGTGATGATCCACAGTACATCAGTAATGATCCACAGTAAATCAGTGATGATCCACAGTACATCAGTGATGATCCTCAGTACATCAGTGATGATCCACGGTACATCAGTGATAATCCACAGTACATCAGGGATGGTCTATAGTACATCAGGGATGGTCCATAGTACATCAGTGATGATCCTCAGTACATCAGGGATGGCCCATAGTACATCAGTGATGATCTATAGTACACCAGTGATGATCCACAGTACATCAGTGATGATCCACAGTACATCAGTTATGATCCACAGTACATCAGGGATGGTCCATAGTACATCAGTGATGATCCATAGTACACCAGTGATGATCCATAGTACATCTGTGATGGCCCATAGTACATCAGTGATGATCCTCAGTACATCGGTGATGATCCTCAGTACATCAGTGATGATCCACGGTACATCAGTGATGATCCACAGTACATCAGTGATGATCCACAGTACATCAGGGATGGTCCACAGTACACCAGTGATGATCCATAGTACATCAGTGATGGCTCAAAGTACATCAGTGATGATCCATAATACATCAGTGATGATCCATAGTACACCAGTGATGGTCCACAGTACATCAGTGATGATCCATAGTACACCAGTGATGGCCCATAGTACATCAGTGATGATCTATAGTACATCAGTGATGATCCATAGTACATCAGTGATGATCCATAGTACATCAGTGATGATCCATAGTACATCGACGATGATCCATAGTACATCAGTGATGATCCACAGTACATCAGGGATAGTCCACAGTATATCAGTGATGATCCATAGTACATCAGTGATGATCCATAGTACATCAGTGATGGCTCACAGTACATCAGTGATGATCCATAATACATCAGTGATGATCCATAGTACACCAGTGATGGTCCACAGTACATCAGTGATGATCCATAGTACACCAGTGATGGCCCATAGTACATCAGTGATGGCCCATAGTACATCAGTGATGATCTACAGAACATCAGTGATGATCCATAGTACATCAGTGATGATCCATAGTACATCGGCGATGATCCATAGTACATCAGTGATGATCCACAGTACATCAGGGATAGTCCACAGTATATCAGTGATGATCCATAGTACATCAGTGATGGCCCATAGTACATCAGTGATGATCCATAGTACATCAGTGATGGCCCATAGTACATCAGTGATGATTCATAGTACATCAGGGATGGTCCATAGTACATCAGTGATGATCCACAGTACATCAGTGATGATCCACAGTACACCAGTGATGATCCTCAGTACATCAGTGATGATCCACAGTACATCAGTGATGATCCACAGTACATTAGTGATGATCTATAGTACATCAGTGATGATCCACAGTACATCAGTGATGATCCTCAGTACATCAGTGATGATCCACAGTACATCAGGGATTGTCCACAGTACATCAGTGATGATCCATAGTACACCAGCGATGATCCATAGTACACCAGTGATGATCCATAGTACATCAGTGATTATCCATAGTACATCAGTGATGATCCATAGTACACCAGTGATGATCCACAGTACATCAGCGATGGCTCAATCCATAGTACACCAGTGATGATCCATAGTACATCAGTGATGATCCATAGTACATCAGTGATGATCCATAGTACACCAGTGATGATCCACAGTACATCAGCGATGGCTCATAGTACATCAGTGATGATCCATAGTACATCAGTGATGATCTATAGTACATCAGTGATGATCCTCAGTACATCAGTGATGATCCACGGTACATCAGTGATGATCCACGGTACATCAGTGATGATCCACAGTACATCAGTGATGATCCATAGTACATCAGTGATGGCTCATAGTACATCAGTGATGATCCATAGTACATCAGTGATGATCCATAGTACATCAGTGTTGATCCATAGTACATCAGTGATGATCCATAGTACATCAGAGATGGCTCAGAGTACATCAGAGATGGCTCATAGTACATCAGTGATGATCCATAGTACATCAGTGATGATCCATAGTACATCAGTGATGGCTCATAGTACATCAGTGATGATCCATAGTACATCAGTGATGATCCATAGTACATCAGTGATGATCCATAGTACATCAGTGATGATCCATAGTACATCAGAGATTGCTCATAGTACATCAGTGATGATCCATAGTACATCAGTGATGATCTATAGTACATCAGTGATGATCCACAGTACATCAGTGATGATCCATAGTACACCAGTGATGATCCATAGTACACCAGTGATGATCCATAGTACATCAGTGATGATCCATAGTACATCAGTGATGATCCATAGTACATCAGTGATGATCCTCAGTACATCAGTGATGATCCACAGTACATTAGTGATGATCCTCAGTACATCAATGATGATCCACGGTACATCAGTGATAATCCACAGTACATCAGGGATGGTCCATAGTACATCAGGGGTGGTCCACAGTACATCAGTGATGATCCACAGTACATCAGTGATGATCCATAGTACATCAGTGATAATCTATAGTACACCAGTGATGATCCACAGTACATCAGTGATGATCCATAGTACATCAGTGATGATCCATAGTACATCAGTGATGATCCATAGTACACCAGTGATGATCCACAGTACATCAGTGATGGCCCATAGTACATCAGCGATGGCTCATAGTACATCAGTGATGATCCATAGTACATCAGTGATGATCCATAGTACACCAGTGATGGTCCATAGTACATCAGTGATGATCTATAGTACATTAGTGATGATCCTCAGTACATCAGTGATGATCCACGGTACATCAGTGATGATCCACAGTAGATCAGTGATGATCCACAGTACATCAGTGATGATCCATAGTACATCAGTGATGATCCTCAGTACATCAGTGATGATCCACAGTACATCAGTAATGATCCACAGTAAATCAGTGATCATCCACAGTACATCAGTGATGATCCTCAGTACATCAGTGATGATCCACGGTACATCAGTGATAATCCACAGTACATCAGGGATGGTCTATACCACAATAAGGATGGTCCATAGTACATCAGTGATGATCCTAAGTACATCAGGGATGGCCCATAGTACATCAGTGATGATCTATAGTACACCAGTGATGATCCACAGTACATCAGTGATGGCCCATAGTACATCAGTGATGATCCACAGTACATCAGTGATGATCCACAGTACATCAGTGATGATCCACAGTACATCAGGGATGGTCCATAGTATATCAGGGATGGTCCATAGTATATCAGGGATGGTCCATAGTACATCAGTGATGATCCATAGTACACCAGTGATGATCCATAGTACACCAGTGATGGCCCATAGTACATCAGTGATGAACAATAGTACATCAGTGATGATCCACAGTACATCAGTGATGATCCATAGTACATCAGGGATGGTCCATAGTACACCAGTGATGATCCATAGTACACCAGTGATGATCCATAGTACACCAGTGATGATCCATAATACACCAGTGATGGTCCATAGTACATCAGTGATGATCCACAGTACATCAGTGATGATCCACAGTACATCAGTGATGGTCCATAGTACATCAGGAATGGTCCATAGTACATCAGGGATGGTCCATAGTACATCAGTGATGATCCACAGTACATCAGTGATGATCCACAGTACATCAGTGATGATCCTCAGTACATCAGAGATGATCCACAGTACATCAGTGATGATCCACAGTACATTAGTGATGATCTATAGTACATCAGTGATGATCCACAGTACATCAGTGATGATCCTCAGTACATCAGTGATGATCCACAGTACATCAGGGATTGTCCACAGTACATCAGTGATGATCCATAGTACACCAGTGATGATCCATAGTACACCAGTGATGATCCATAGTACATCAGTGATGATCCATAGTACATCAGTGATGATCCATAGTACATCAGTGATGATCCACAGTATATCAGCGATGGCTCATAGTACATCATTGATGATCCAAAGTACACCAGTGATGATCCTCAGTACATCAGGGATGGTCCATAGTATATCAGGGATGGTCCATAGTACATCAGGGATGGTCCATAGTACATCAGGGATGGTCCATAGTACATCAGTGATGATCCATAGTACACCCGTGATGATCCATAGTACACCCGTGATGGCCCATAGTACATCAGTGATGATCCACAGTACATCTGTGATGATCCTCAGTACATCAGTGATGATCCACGGTACATCAGTGATGATCCACGGTACATCAGTGATGATCCACAGTACATCAGTGATGATCCATAGTACATCAGTGATGGCTCATAGTACATCAGTGATTATCCATAGTACATCAGTGATGATCCATAGTACATCAGAGATGGCTCATAGTACATCAGTGATGATCCATAGTACATCAGTGATGATCCATAGTACATCAGTGATGATCTATAGTACATCAGTGATGATCCACAGTACATCAGTGATGATCCATAGTACACCAGTGATGATCCATAGTACATCAGTGATGATCCATAGTACATCAGTGATGATCCATAGTACATCAGTGATGATCCTCAGTACATCAGTGATGATCCACAGTACATCAGTAATGATCCACAGTACATCAGTGATGATCCACAGTACATCAGTGATGATCCTCAGTACATCAGTGATGATCCACGGTACATCAGTGATAATCCACAGTACATCAGTGATGATCCTCAGTACATCAGTGATGATCCACAGTACATCAGTAATGATCCACAGTACATCAGTAATGATCCACAGTACATCAGTAATGATCCACAGTACATCAGTGATGATCCATAGTACATCAGTGATGGCTCATAGTACATCAGTGATGATCCATAGTACATCAGTGATGATCCATAGTACATCAGTGTTGATCCATAGTACATCAGTGATGATCCATAGTACATCAGAGATGGCTCATAGTACATCAGAGATGGCTCATAGTACATAAGAGATGGCTCATACTACATCAGTGATGATCCATAGTACATCAGTGATGGCTCATAGTACATCAGTGATGGCTCATAGTACATCAGTGATGTTCCATAGTACATCAGTGATGATCCATAGTACATTAGAGATGGCTCATAGTACATCAGTGATGATCCATAGTACATCAGTGATGATCTATAGTACATCAGTGATGATCCACAGTACATCAGTGATGATCCATAGCACACCAGTGATGATCCATAGTACACCAGTGATGATCCATAGTACATCAGTGATGATCCATAGTACATCAGTGATGATCCATAGTACATCAGTGATGATCCTCAGTACATCAGTGATGATCCACAGTACATCAGTGATGATCCACAGTACATCAGTGATGATCCTCAGTACATCAGTGATGATCCACAGTACATCAGTGATAATCCACAGTACATCAGGGATGGTCCATAGTACATCAGGGATGGTCCATAGTACATCAGGGATGGTCCACAGTACATCAGTGATGATCCACAGTACATCAGTGATGATCCATAGTACATCAGTGATAATCTATAGTACACCAGTGATGATCCACAGTACATCAGTGATGATCCATAGTACATCAGTGATGATCCATAGTACATCAGTGATGATCCATAGTACACCAGTGATGATCCACAGTACATCAGTGATGGCCCATAGTACATCAGCGATGGCTCATAGTACATCGGTGATGATCCATAGTACATCAGTGATGATCCATAGTACACCAGTGATGGCCCATAGTACATCAGTGATGATCTATAGTACATTAGTGATGATCCTCAGTACATCAGTGATGATCCACGGTACATCAGTGATGATCCACAGTACATCAGTGATGATCCACAGTACATCAGTGATGATCCATAGTACATCAGTGATGATCCTCAGTACATCAGTGATGATCCACAGTACATCAGTAATGATCCACAGTAAATCAGTGATGATCCACAGTACATCAGTGATGATCCTCAGTACATCAGTGATGATCCACGGTACATCAGTGATAATCCACAGTACATCAGGGATGGTCTATAGTACATCAGGGATGGTCCATAGTACATCAGTGATGATCCTCAGTACATCAGGGATGGCCCATAGTACATCAGTGATGATCTATAGTACACCAGTGATGATCCACAGTACATCAGTGATGGCCCATAGTACATCAGTGATGATCCACAGTACATCAGTGATGATCCACAGTACATCAGTGATGATCCACAGTACATCAGGGATGGTCCATAGTATATCAGGGATGGTCCATAGTATATCAGGGATGGTCCATAGTACATCAGTGATGATCCATAGTACACCAGTGATGATCCATAGTACACCAGTGATGGCCCATAGTACATCAGTGATGAACTATAGTACATCAGTGATGATCCACAGTACATCAGTGATGATCCATAGTACATCAGGGATGGTCCATAGTACACCAGTGATGATCCATAGTACAACAGTGATGATCCATAGTACACCAGTGATGATCCATAGTACACCAGTGATGGTCCATAGTACATCAGTGATGATCCACAGTACATCAGTGATGATCCACAGTACATCAGTGATGATCCTCAGTACATCAGGGATGGTCCATAGTACATCAGGGATGGTCCATAGTACATCAGGGATGGTCCATAGTACATCAGTGATGATCCACAGTACATCAGTGATGATCCACAGTACATCAGTGATGATCCTCAGTACATTAGAGATGATCCACAGTACATCAGTGATGATCCACAGTACATTAGTGATGATCTATAGTACATCAGTGATGATCCACAGTACATCAGTGATGATCCTCAGTACATCAGTGATGATCCACAGTACATCAGGGATTGCCCACAGTACATCAGTGATGATCCATAGTACACCAGTGATGATCCATAGTACATCAGTGATGATCCATAGTACATCAGAGATGATCCATAGTACACCAGTGATGATCCACAGTATATCAGCGATGGCTCATAGTACATCAGTGATGATCCATAGTACACCAGTGATGGCCCATAGTACATCAGTGATGATCTATAGTACATCAGTGATGATCCTCAGTACATCAGGGATGGTCCATAGTACATCAGGGATGGTCCATAGTACATCAGGGATGGTCCATAGTACATCAGGGATGGTCCATAGTACATCAGGGATGGTCCATAGTACATCAGTGATGATCCATAGTACACCCTTGATGATCCATAGTACACCCGTGATGGCCCATAGTACATCAGTGATGATCCACAGTACATCTGTGATGATCCTCAGTACATCAGTGATGATCCACGGTACATCAGTGATGATCCACGGTACATCAGTGATGATCCACAGTACATCAGTGATGATCCATAGTACATCAGTGATGGCTCATAGTACATCAGTGATGATCCATAGTACATCAGTGATGATCCATAGTACATCAGTGATGGCTCATAGTACATCAGTGATGATCCATAGTACATCAGTGATGATCCATAGTACATCAGTGATGATCCATAGTACATCAGTGATGATCCAAAGTACATCAGAGATGGCTCATAGTACATCAGTGATGATCCATAGTACATCAGTGATGATCCATAGTACATCAGTGATTATCTATAGTACATCAGTGATGATCCACAGTACATCAGTGATGATCCATAGTACACCAGTGATGATCCATAGTACACCAGTGATGATCCATAGTACATCAGTGATGATCCATAGTACATCAGTGATGATCCATAGTACATCAGTGATGATCCTCAGTACATCAGTGATGATCCACAGTACATCAGTGATGATCCACAGTACATCAGTGATGATCCTCAGTACATCAGTGATGATCCACGGTACATCAGTGATAATCCACAGTACATCAGGGATGGTCCATAGTACATCAGGGATGGTCCACAGTACATCAGTGATGATCCACAGTACATCAGTGATGATCCATAGTACATCAGTGATGATCCTCAATACATCAGTGATGATCCACAGTACATCAGTGATGATCCACAGTACATCAGTGATGATCCTCAGTACATCAGTGATGATCCACGGTACATCAGTGATAATCCACAGTACATCAGGGATGGTCCATAGTACATCAGGGATGGTCCACAGTACATCAGTGATGATCCACAGTACATCAGTGATGATCCATAGTGCATCAGTGATGATCTATAGTACACCAGTGATGATCCACAGTACATCAGTGATGATCCATAGTACATCAGTGATGATCCATAGTACATCAATGATGATCCATAGTACACCAGTGATGATCCACAGTACATCAGTGATGGCCCATAGTACATCAGCGATGGCTCATAGTACATCAGTGATGATCCATAGTACATCAGTGATGATCCATAGTACACCAGTGATGGCCCATAGTACATCAGTGATGATCCATAGTACATCAGTGATGATCCATAGTACATCAGTGATGATCTATAGTACATCAGTGATGATCCACAGTACATGAGTGATGATCCATAGTACATCAGTGATGATCCATAGTACATCAGTGATGATCCATAGTACATCAGTGATGATCCTCAGTACATCAGTGATGATCCACAGTACATCAGTAATGATCCACAGTACATCAGTGATGATCCACAGTACATCAGTGATGATCCTCAGTACATCAGTGATGATCCACGGTACATCAGTGATAATCCACAGTACATCAGGGATGGTCCATAGTACATCAGTGATAATCCACAGTACATCAGTGATGATCTACACTACATCAGTGATGATCCATAGTACATCAGTGATGATCTATAGTACACCAGTGATGATCCACAGTACATCAGTGATGATCCATAGTACATCAGTGATGATCCATAGTTCATTAATGATGATCCATAGTACACCAGTGATGATCCACAGTACATCAGTGATGGCCCATAGTACATCAGCGATGGCTCATAGTACATCAGTGATGATCCATAGTACATCAGTGATGATCCATAGTACACCGGTGATGGCCCATAGTACATCAGTGATGATCTATAGTACATTAGTGATGATCCTCAGTACATCAGTGATGATCCACGGTACATCAGTGATGATCCACAGTACATCAGTGATGATCCACAGTACATCAGTGATGATCCATAGTACATCAGTGATGATCCTCAGTACATCAGTGATGATCCACAGTACATCAGTAATGATCCACAGTAAATCAGTGATGATCCACAGTACATCAGTGATGATCCTCAGTACATCAGTGATGATCCACGGTACATCAGTGATAATCCACAGTACATCAGGGATGGTCTATAGTACATCAGGGATGGTCCATAGTACATCAGTGATGATCCTCAGTACATCAGGGATGGCCCATAGTACATCAGTGATGATCTATAGTACACCAGTGATGATCCACAGTACATCAGTGATGATCCACAGTACATCAGTGCTGATCCACAGTACATCAGGGATGGTCCATAGTACATCAGTGATGATCCATAGTACACCAGGGATGATCCATAGTACACCTGTGATGGCCCATAGTACATCAGTGATGATCCTCAGTACATCCGTGATGATCCTCAGTACATGAGTGATGATCCACGGTACATGAGTGATGATCCACAGTACATCAGTGATGATCCACAGTACATCAGGGATGGTCCACAGTACATCAGTGATGATTCATAGTACATCAGTGATGATCCATAGTACATCAGTGATGGCTCAAAGTACATCAGTGATGATCCATAATACATCAGTGATGATCCATAGTACATCAGTGATGATCCATAGTACACCAGTGATGGCCCATAGTACATCAGTGATGATCCACAGTACATCTGTGATGATCCTCAGTACATCAGTGATGATCCACGGTACATCAGTGATGATCCACGGTACATCAGTGATGATCCACAGTACATCAGTGATGATCCATAGTACATCAGTGATGGCTCATAGTACATCAGTGATGATCCATAGTACATCAGTGATGATCCATAGTACATCAGTGTTGATCCATAGTACATCAGTGATGATTCATAGTACATCAGAGATGGCTCATAGTACATCAGTGATGATCCATAGTACATCAGTGATGATCCATAGTACATCAGTGATGATCCATAGTACATCAGTGATGATCCATAGTACATCAGAGATGGCTCATAGTACATCAGTGATGATCCATAGTACATAATTGATGATCCATAGTACATCAGTGATGATCTATAGTACATCAGTGATGATCCACAGTACATGAGTGATGATCCATAGTACACCAGTGATGATCCATAGTACATCAGTGATGATCCATAGTACATCAGTGATGATCCATAGTACATCAGTGATGATCCTCAGTACATCAGTGATGATCCACAGTACATCAGTAATGATCCACAGTAAATCAGTGATGATCCACAGTACATCAGTGATGATCCTCAGTACATCAGTGATGATCCACAGTACATCAGTGATGATCCATAGTACATCAGTGATGATCCATAGTACATCAGTGATGATCCATAGTACATTGGTGATGATCCATAGTACACCAGTGATGGTCCACAGTACATCAGTGATGATCCATAGTACACCAGTGATTGCCCATAGTACATCAGTGATGATCTCTAGTACATCAGTGATGATCCATAGTACATCAGTGTTGATCATAGTACATCAGTGATGATCCATAGTACATCAGAGATGGCTCATAGTACATCAGAGATGGCTCATAGTACATCAGTGATGATCCATAGTTCATCAGTGATGATCCATAGTACATCAGTGATGATCCATAGTACATCAGTGATGGCTCATAGTACATCAGTGATGATCCATAGTACATCAGTGATGATCCATAGTACATCAGTGATGATCCATAGTACATCAGTGATGATCCATAGTACATCAGAGATGGCTCATAGTACATCAGTGATGATCCATAGTACATCAGTGATGATCCATAGTACATCAGTGATGATCTATAGTACATCAGTGATGATCCACAGTACATCAGTGATGATCCATAGTACACCAGTGATGATCCATAGTACATCAGTGATGATCCATAGTACATCAGTGATGATCCATAGTACATCAGTGATGATCCTCAGTACATCAGTGATGATCCACAGTACATCAGTGATGATCCACAGTACATCAGTGATGATCCTCAGTACATCAGTGATGATCCACGGTACATCAGTGATAATCCACAATACATCAGGGATGGTCCATAGTACATCAGTGATGATCCACAGTACATCAGTGATGATCCACAGTACATCAGTGATGATCCATAGTACATCAGTGATGATCTATAGTACACCAGTGATGATCCACAGTACATCAGTGATGATCCATAGTACATCAGTGATGATCCATAGTACATCAGTGATGGCCCATAGTACATCAGCGATGGCTCATAGTACATCAGTGATGATCCATAGTACATCAGTGATGATCCATAGTACACCAGTGATGGCCCATAGTACATCAGTGATGATCTATAGTACATTAGTGATGATCCTCAGTACATCAGTGATGATTCATGGTACATCAGTGATGATCCACAGTACATCAGTGATGATCCATAGTACAACAGTGATGATCCTCAGTACATCAGTGATGATACACAGAACATCAGTAATGATCCACAGTAAATCAGTGATGATCCACAGTACATCAGTGATGATCCTCAGTACATCAGTGATGATCCACGGTACATCAGTGATAATCCACAGTACATCAGGGATGGTCTATAGTACATCAGGGATGGTCCATAGTACATCAGTGATGATCCTCAGTACATCAGGGATGGCCCATAGTACATCAGTGATGATCTATAGTACACCAGTGATGATCCACAGTACATCAGTGATGATCCACAGTACATCAGTGATGATCCACAGTACATCAGGGATGGTCCATAGTACATCAGTGATGATCCATAGTACACCAGTGATGATCCATAGTACACCTGTGATGGCCCATAGTACATCAGTGATGATCCTCAGTACATCGGTGATGATCCTCAGTACATCAGTGATGATCCACAGTACATCAGTGATGATCCACAGTACATCAGTGATGATCCACAGTACATCAGGGATGGTCCACAGTACATCAGTGATGATCCATAGTACATCAGTGATGGCTCAAAGTACATCAGTGATGATCCATAATACATCAGTGATGATCCATAGTACACCAGTGATGGTCCACAGTACATCAGTGATGATCCATAGTACACCAGTGATGGCCCATAGTACATCAGTGATGATCTATAGTACATCAGTGATGATCGATAGTACATCAGTGATGATCCATAGTACATCAGTGATGATCCATAGTACATCGACGATGATCCATAGTACATCAGTGATGATCCACAGTACATCAGGGATAGTCCACAGTATATCAGTGATGATCCATAGTACATCAGTGATGATCCATAGTACATCAGTGATGGCTCAAAGTACATCAGTGATGATCCATAGTACACCAGTGATGGTCCACAGTACATCAGTGATGATCCATAGTACACCAGTGATGGCCCATAGTACATCAGTGATGGCCCATAGTACATCAGTGATGATCTACAGAACATCAGTGATGATCCATAGTACATCAGTGATGATCCATAGTACATCAGTGATGATCCATAGTACATCGGCGATGATCCATAGTACATCAGTGATGATCCACAGTACATCAGGGATAGTCCACAGTATATCAGTGATGATCCATAGTACATCAGTGATGGCCCATAGTACATCAGTGATGATCCATAGTACATCAGTGATGGCCCATAGTACATCAGTGATGATCCATAGTACATCAGGGATGGTCCATAGTACATCAGGGATGGTCCATAGTACATCAGTGATGATCCACAGTACATCAGTGATGCTCCACAGTACATCAGTGATGATCCTCAGTACATCAGTGATGATCCACAGTACATCAGTGATGATCCACAGTACATTAGTGATGATCTATAGTACATCAGTGATGATCCACAGTACATCAGTGATGATCCTCAGTACATCAGTGATGATCCACAGTACATCAGTGATGATCCACAGTACATCAGTGATGATCCACAGTACATCAGTGATGATCCTCAGTACATCAGTGATGATCCACGGTACATCAGTGATAATCCACAATACATCAGGGATGGTCCATAGTACATCAGTGATGATCCACAGTACATCAGTGATGATCCACAGTACATCAGTGATGATCCATAGTACATCAGTGATGATCTATAGTACACCAGTGATGATCCACAGTACATCAGTGATGATCCATAGTACATCAGTGATGATCCATAGTACATCAGTGATGGCCCATAGTACATCAGCGATGGCTCTTAGTACATCAGTGATGATCCATAGTACATCAGTGATGATCCATAGTACATCAGTGATGATCCATAGTACACCAGTGATGGCCCATAGTACATCAGTGATGATCTATAGTACATTAGTGATGATCCTCAGTATATCAGTGATGATTCACGGTACATCAGTGATGATCCACAGTACATCAGTGATGATCCATAGTACAACAGTGATGATCCTCAGTACATCAGTGATGATCCACAGTAAATCAGTGATAATCCACAGTACATCAGTGATGATCCTCAGTACATCAGTGATGATCCACGGTACATCAGTGATGATCCACGGTACATCAGTGATAATCCACAGTACATCAGGGATGGTCCATAGTACATCAGGGATGGTCCATAGTACATCAGTGATGATCCTCAGTACATCAGGGATGGCCCATAGTACATCAGTGATGATCTATAGTACACCAGTGATGATCCACAGTACATCAGTGATGATCCACAGTACATCAGGGATGGTCCATAGTACATCAGTGATGATCCATAGTACACCAGTGATGATCCATAGTACACCTGTGATGGCCCATAGTACATCAGTGATGATCCTCAGTATATTGGTGATGATCCTCAGTACATCAGTGATGATCCACGGTACATCAGTGATGATCCACAGTACATCAGTGATGATCCACAGTACATCAGGGATGGTCCACAGTACATCAGTGATGATCCATAGTACATCAGTGATGGCCCAAAGTACATCAGTGATGATCCATAATACATCAGTGATGATCCATAGTACACCAGTGATGGTCCACAGTACATCAGTGATGATC
This sequence comes from Rana muscosa, assembly GCA_029206835.1. Classification (NCBI taxonomy): domain Eukaryota; kingdom Metazoa; phylum Chordata; class Amphibia; order Anura; family Ranidae; genus Rana; species Rana muscosa. The sequence continues at coordinate 2,744,288 of JARGYO010000056.1, forward strand.
CATAGTACACCAGTGATGGCCCATAGTACATCAGTGATGATCTATAGTACATCAGTGATGATCCATAGTACATCAGTGATGATCCATAGTACATCAGTGATGATCCATAGTACATCGACGATGATCCATAGTACATCAGTGATGATCCACAGTACATCAGGGATAGTCCACAGTATATCAGTGATGATCCATAGTACATCAGTGATGATCCATAGTACATCAGTGATGGCTCAAAGTACATCAGTGATGATCCATAATACATCAGTGATGATCCATAGTACACCAGTGATGGTCCACAGTACATCAGTGATGATCCATAGTACACCAGTGATGGCCCATAGTACATCAGTGATGGCCCATAGTACATCAGTGATGATCTACAGAACATCAGTGATGATCCATAGTACATCAGTGATGATCCATAGTACATCAGTGAGGATCCATAGTACATCGGTGATGATCCATAGTACATCGGCGATGATCCATAGTACATCAGTGATGATCCACAGTACATCAGGGATAGTCCACAGTATATCAGTGATGATCCATAGTACATCAGTGATGGCCTATAGTACATCAGTGATGATCCATAGTACATCAGTGATGGCCCATAGTACATCAGTGATGATCCACAGTACATTAGTGATGATCTATAGTACATCAGTGATGATCCACAGTACATCAGTGATGATCCTCAGTACATCAGTGATGATCCACAGTACATCAGGGATTGTCCACAGTACATCAGTGATGATCCATAGTACACCAGCGATGATCCATAGTACACCAGTGATGATCCATAGTACATCAGTGATGATCCATAGTACACCAGTGATGATCCACAGTACATCAGCGATGGCTCAATCCATAGTACACCAGTGATGATCCATAGTACATCAGTGATGATCCATAGTACATCAGTGATGATCCATAGTACACCAGTGATGATCCACAGTACATCAGCGATGGCTCATAGTACATCAGTGATGATCCATAGTACACCAGTGATGGCCCATAGTACATCAGTGATGATCTATAGTACATCAGTGATGATCCTCAGTACATCAGTGATGATCCACGGTACATCAGTGATGATCCACGGTACATCAGTGATGATCCACAGTACATCAGTGATGATCCATAGTACATCAGTGATGGCTCATAGTACATCAGTGATGATCCATAGTACATCAGTGATGATCCATAGTACATCGGTGTTGATCCATAGTACATCAGTGATGATCCATAGTACATCAGAGATGGCTCATAGTACATCAGAGATGGCTCATAGTACATCAGTGATGATCCATAGTACATCAGTGATGATCCATAGTACATCAGTGATGGCTCATAGTACATCAGTGATGATCCATAGTACATCAGTGATGATCCATAGTACCTCAGTGATGATCCATAGTACATCAGTGATGATCCATAGTACATCAGAGATGGCTCATAGTACATCAGTGATGATCCATAGTACATCAGTGATGATCCATAGTACATCAGTGATGATCTATAGTACATCAGTGATGATCCACAGTACATCAGTGATGATCCATAGTACACCAGTGATGATCCATAGTACACCAGTGATGATCCATAGTACATCAGTGATGATCCATAGTACATCAGTGATGATCCATAGTGCATCAGTGATGATCCTCAGTACATCAGTGATGATCCACAGTACATCAGTGATGATCCACAGTACATCAGTGATGATCCTCAGTCCATCAGTGATGATCCATGGTACATCAGTGATAATCCACAGTACATCAGGGATGGTCCATAGTACATCAGGGATGGTCCACAGTACATCAGTGATGATCCACAGTACATCAGTGATGATCCATAGTACATCAGTGATAATCTATAGTACACCAGTGATGATCCATAGTACATCAGTGATGATCCATAGTACACCAGTGATGGCCCATAGTACATCAGTGATGATCCTCAGTACATCAGGGATGGCCCATAGTACATCAGTGATGATCTATAGTACACCAGTGATGATCCACAGTACATCAGTGATGGCCCATAGTACATCAGTGATGATCCACAGTACATCAGTGATGATCCACAGTACATCAGTGATGATCCACAGTACATCAGGGATGGTCCATAGTATATCAGGGATGGTCCATAGTACATCAGGGATGGCCCATAGTACATCAGTGATGATCTATAGTACACCAGTGATGATCCACAGTACATCAGTGATGGCCCATAGTACATCAGTGATGATCCACGGTACATCAGTGATGATCCACGGTACATCAGTGATGATCCATAGTACATCAGTGATGATCCATAGTACATCAGTGATGATCTATAGTACATCAGTGATGATCCACAGTACATCAGTGATGATCCATAGTACACCAGTGATGATCCATAGTACACCAGTGATGATCCATAGTACATCAGTGATGTTCCATAGTACATCAGTGATGATCCATAGTACATCAGTGATGATCCTCAGTACATCAGTGATGATCCACAGTACATCAGTGATGATCCACAGTACATCAGTGATGATCCTCAGTACATCAGTGATGATCCACGGTACATCAGTGATAATCCACAGTACATCAGGGATGGTCAATAGTACATCAGGGATGGTCCACAGTACATCAGTGATGATCCACAGTACATCAGTGATGATCCATAGTACATCAGTGATAATCTATAGTACACCAGTGATGATCCATAGTACATCAGTGATGATCCATAGTACACCAGTGATGGCCCATAGTACATCAGTGATGATCTATAGTACATTAGTGATGATCCTCAGTACATCAGTGATGATCCACAGTACATCAGTGATGATCCATAGTACATCAGTGATGATCCTCAGTACATCAGTGATGATCCACAGTACATCAGTAATGATCCACAGTAAATCAGTGATGATCCACAGTACATCAGTGATGATCCTCAGTACATCAGTGATGATCCACGGTACATCAGTGATAATCCACAGTACATCAGGGATGGTCTATATTACATCAGGGATGGTCCATATACATCAGTGATGATCCTCAGTACATCAGGGATGGCCCATAGTACATCAGTGATGATCTATAGTACACCAGTGATGATCCACAGTACATCAGTGATGGTCCATAGTACATCAGTGATGATCCACAGTACATCAGTGATGATCCACAGTACATCAGTGATGATCCACAGTACATCAGGGATGGTCCATAGTATATCAGGGATGGTCCATAGTATATCAGGGATGGCCCATAGTACATCAGTGATGATCCATAGTACACCAGTGATGATCCATAGTACACCAGTGATGGCCCATAGTACATCAGTGATGAACTATAGTACATCAGTGATGATCCACAGTACATCAGTGATGATCCATAGTACATCAGGGATGGTCCATAGTACACCAGTGATGATCCATAGTACACCAGTGATGATCCATAGTACACCAGTGATGATCCATAGTACACCAGTGATGGTCCATAGTACATCAGTGATGATCCACAGTACATCAGTGATGATCCACAGTACATCAGTGATGATCCTCAGTACATCAGGGATGGTCCATAGTACATCAGGGATGGTCCATACAACATCAGGGATGGTCCATAGTACATCAGGGATGGTCCATAGTACATCAGTGATGATCCACAGTACATCAGTGATGATCCTCAGTACATCAGAGATGATCCACAGTACATCAGTGATGATCCACAGTACATTAGTGATGATCTATAGTACATCAGTTATGATCCACAGTACATCAGTGATGATCCTCAGTACATAAGTGATGATCCACAGTACATCAGGGATTGTCCACAGTACATCAGTGATGATCCATAGTACACCAGTGATGATCCATAGTACATCAGTGATGATCCATAGTACATCAGTGATGATCCATAGTACACCAGTGATGATCCACAGTATATCAGCGATGGCTCATAGTACATCATTGATGATCCATAGTACACCAGTGATGGCCCATAGTACATCAGTGATGATCTATAGTACATCAGTGATGATCCTCAGTACATCAGGGATGGTCCATAGTACATCAGGGATGGTCCATAGTACATCAGGGATGGTCCATAGTACATCAGTGATGATCCATAGTACACCCGCGATGATCCATAGTACACCCGTGATGGCCCATAGTACATCAGTGATGATCCACAGTACATCTGTGATGATCCTCAGTACATCAGTGATGATCCACGGTACATCAGTGATGATCCACGGTACATCAGTGATGATCCACAGTACATCAGTGATGATCCATAGTACATCAGTGATGGCTCATAGTACATCAGTGATGATCCATAGTACATCAGTGATGATCCATAGTACATCAGTGATGATCCATAGTACATCAGAGATGGCTCATAGTACATCAGTGATGATCCATAGTACATCAGTGATGATCCATAGTACATCAGTGATGATCTATAGTACATCAGTGATGATCCACAGTACATCAGTGATGATCCATAGTACACCAGTGATGATCCATAGTACATCAGTGATGATCCATAGTACATCAGTGATGATCCATAGTACATCAGTGATGATCCTCAGTACATCAGTGATGATCCACAGTACATCAGTAATGATCCACAGTACATCAGTGATGATCCACAGTACATCAGTGATGATCCTCAGTACATCAGTGATGATCCACGGTACATCAGTGATAATCCACAGTACATCAGTGATGATCCTCAGTACATCAGTGATGATCCACAGTACATCAGTAATGATCCACAGTACATCAGTGATGATCCACAGTACATCAGTAATGATCCACAGTACATCAGTGATGATCCATAGTACACCAGTGATGATCCACAGTATATCAGCGATGGCTCATAGTACATCAGTGATGATCCATAGTACACCAGTGATGGCCCATAGTACATCAGTGATGATCTATAGTACATCAGTGATGATCCTCAGTACATCAGGGATGGTCCATAGTACATGAGGGATGGTCCATAGTACATCAGGGATGGTCCATAGTACATCAGTGATGATCCATAGTACACCAGTGATGATCCATAGTACACTCGTGATGGCCCATAGTACATCAGTGATGATCCACAGTACATCTGTGATGATCCTCAGTACATCAGTGATGATCCACGGTACATCAGTGATGATCCACTGTACATCAGTGATGATCCACGGTACATCAGTGATGATCCACAGTAAATCAGTGATGGTCCATAGTACATCAGTGATGGCTCATAGTACATCAGTGATGATCCATAGTACATCAGTGATGATCCATAGTACATCAGAGATGGCTCATAGTACATCAGTGATGATCCATAGTACATCAGTGATGATCCATAGTACATCAGTGATGATCTATAGTACATCAGTGATGATCCACAGTACATGAGTGATGATCCATAGTACACCAGTGATGATCCATAGTACACCAGTGATGATCCATAGTACATCAGTGATGATCCATAGTACATCAGTGATGATCCATAGTACATCAGTGATGATCCTCAGTACATCAGTGATGATCCACAGTACATCAGTAATGATCCACAGTACATTAGTGATGATCCACAGTACATCAGTGATGATCCTCAGTACATCAGTGATGATCCACGGCACATCAGTGATAATCCACAGTACATCAGGGATGGTCCATAGTACATCAGTGATGATCCACAGTACATCAGTGATGATCTACACTACATCAGTGATGATCCATAGTACATCAGTGATGATCTATAGTACACCAGTGATGATCCACAGTACATCAGTGATGATCCATAGTACATCAGTCATGATCCATAGTACATCAGTGATGATCCATAGTACACCAGTGATGATTCACAGTACATCAGTGATGGCCCATAGTACATCAGCGATGGCTCATAGTACATCAGTGATGATCCATAGTACATCAGTGATGATCCATAGTACACCAGTGATGGCCCATAGTACATCAGTGATGATCTATAGTACATTAGTGATGATCCTCAGTACATCAGTGATGATCCACAGTACATCAGTGATGATCCACAGTACATCAGTGATGATCCACAGTACATCAGTGATGATCCATAGTACATCAGTGATGATCCTCAGTACATCAGTGATGATCCACAGTACATCAGTAATGATCCACAGTAAATAAGTGATGATCCACAGTACATCAGTGATGATCCTCAGTACATCAGTGATGATCCACGGTACATCAGTGATAATCCACAGTACATCAGGGATGGTCTATATTACATCAGGGATGGTCCATAGTACATCAGTGATGATCCTCAGTACATCAGGGATGGCCCATAGTACATCAGTGATGATCTGTAGTACACCAGTGATGATCCACAGTACATCAGTGATGGCCCATAGTACATCAGTGATGATCCACAGTACATCAGTGATGATCCACAGTACATCAGTGATGATCCACAGTACATCAGGGATGGTCCATAGTATATCAGGGATGGTCCATAGTACATCAGGGATGGCCCATAGTACATCAGTGATGATCTATAGTACACCAGTGATGATCCACAGTACATCAGTGATGGCCCATAGTACATCAGTGATGATCCACGGTACATCAGTGATGATCCACAGTACATCAGTGATGATCCACAGTACATCAGTGATGATCCATAGTACATCAGTGATGGCTCATAGTACATCAGTGATGATCCATAGTACATCAGTGATGATTCATAGTACATCAGTGTTGATCCATAGTACATCAGTGATGATCCATAGTACATCATAGATGGCTCATAGTACATCAGAGATGGCTCATAGTACATCAGTGATGATCCATAGTACATCAGTGATGATCCATAGTACATCAGTGATGGCTCATAGTACATCAGTGATGATCCATAGTACATCAGTGATGATCCATAGTACCTCAGTGATGATCCATAGTACATCAGTGATGATCCATAGTACATCAGAGATGGCTCATAGTACATCAGTGATGATCCATAGTACATCAGTGATGATCCATAGTACATCAGTGATGATCTATAGTACATCAGTGATGATCCACAGTACATCAGTGATGATCCATAGTACACCAGTGATAATCCATACTACACCAGTGATGATCCATAGTACATCAGTGATGATCCATAGTACATCAGTGATGATCCTCAGTACATCAGTGATGATCCACAGTACATCAGTGATGATCCACAGTACATCAGTGATGATCCTCGGTACATCAGTGATGATCCACGGTACATCAGTGATAATCCACAGTACATCAGGGATGGTCCATAGTACATCAGGGATGGTCAACAGTACATCAGTGATGATCCACAGTACATCAGTGATGATCCATAGTACATCAGTGATAATCTATAGTACACCAGTGATGATCCATAGTACATCAGTGATGATCCATAGTACACCAGTGATGGCCCATAGTACATCAGTGATGATCTATAGTACATTAGTGATGATCCTCAGTACATCAGTGATGATCCACAGTACATCAGTGATGATCCACAGTACATCAGTGATGATCCATAGTACATCAGTGATGATCCTCAGTACATCAGTGATGATCCACAGTACATCAGTAATGATCCACAGTAAAGCAGTGATGATCCACAGTACATCAGTGATGATCCTCAGTACATCAGTGATGATCCACGGTACATCAGTGATAATCCACAGTACATCAGGGATGGTCTATATTACATCAGAGATGGTCCATAGTACATCAGTGATGATCCTCAGTACATCAGGGATGGCCCATAGTACATCAGTGATGATCTATAGTACACCAGTGATGATCCACAGTACATCAGTGATGGTCCATAGTACATCAGTGATGATCCACAGTACATCAGTGATGATCCACAGTACATCAGTGATGATCCACAGTACATCAGGGATGGTCCATAGTATATCAGGGATGGTCCATAGTATATCAGGGATGGCCCATAGTACATCAGTGATGATCCATAGTACACCAGTGATGATCCATAGTACACCAGTGATGGCCCATAGTACATCAGTGATGAACTATAGTACATCAGTGATGATCCACAGTACATCAGTGATGATCCATAGTACATCAGGGATGGTCCATAGTACACCAGTGATGATCCATAGTACACCAGTGATGATCCATAGTACACCAGTGATGATCCATAGTACACCAGTGATGGTCCATAGTACATCAGTGATGATCCACAGTACATCAGTGATGATCCACAGTACATCAGTGATGATCCTCAGTACATCAGGGATGGTCCATAGAACATCAGGGATGGTCCATAGTACATCAGGGATGGTCCATAGTACATCAGGGATGGTCCATAGTACATCAGTGATGATTCACAGTACATCAGTGATGATCCTCAGTACATCAGAGATGATCCACAGTACATCAGTGATGATCCACAGTACATTAGTGATGATCTATAGTACATCAGTGATGATCCACAGTACATCAGTGATGATCCTCAGTACATAAGTGATGATCCACAGTACATCAGGGATTGTCCACAATACATCAGTGATGATCCATAGTACACCAGTGATGATCCATAGTACATCAGTGATGATCCATAGTACACCAGTGATGATCCACAGTATATCAGCGATGGCTCATAGTACATCATTGATGATCCATAGTACACCAGTGATGGCCCATAGTACATCAGTGATGATCTATAGTACATCAGAGATGATCCTCAGTACATCAGGGATGGTCCATAGTACATCAGGGATGGTCCATAGTACATCAGGGATGGTCCATAGTACATCAGGGATGGTCCATAGTACATCAGTGATGATCCATAGTACACCCGTGATGGCCCATAGTACATCAGTAATGATCCACAGTACATCTGTGATGATCCTCAGTACATCAGTGATGATCCACGGTACATCAGTGATGATCCACGGTACATCAGTGATGATCCACGGTACATCAGTGATGATCCACAGTACATCAGTGATGATCCATAGTACATCAGTGATGGCTCATAGTACATCAGTGATGATCCATAGTACATCAGTGATGATCCATAGTACATCAGTGATGATCCATAGTACATCAGAGATGGCTCATAGTACATCAGTGATGATCCATAGTACATCAGTGATGATCCATAGTACATCAGTGATGATCTATAGTACATCAGTGATGATCCACATTACATCAGTGATGATCCATAGTACACCAGTGATGATCCATAGTACATCAGTGATGATCCATAGTACATCAGTGATGATCCATAGTACATCAGTGATGATCCTCAGTACATCAGTGATGATCCACAGTACATCAGTAATGATCCACAGTACATCAGTGATGATCCACAGTACATCAGTGATGATCCTCAGTACATCAGTGATGATCCACGGTACATTAGTGATAATCCACAGTACATCAGTGATGATCCTCAGTACATCAGTGATGATCCACATTACATCAGTAATGATCCACAGTACATCAGTGATGATCCACAGTACATCAGTAATGATCCACAGTACATCAGTGATGATCCATAGTACACCAGTGATGATCCACAGTATATCAGCGATGGCTCATAGTACATCAGTGATGATCCATAGTACACCAGTGATGGCCCATAGTACATCAGTGATGATCCTCAGTACATCAGGGATGGTCCATAGTACATCAGGGATGGTCCATAGTACATCAGGGATGGTCCATAGTACATCAGTGATGATCCATAGTACACCAGTGATGATCCATAGTACACCAGTGATGGCCCATAGTACATCAGTGATGATCCACAGTACATCTGTGATGATCCACGGTACATCAGTGATGATCCACGGTACATCAGTGATGATCCACAGTAAATCAGTGATGATCCATAGTACATCAGTGATGGCTCATAGTACATCAGTGATGATCCATAGTACATCAGTGATGATCCATAGTACATCAGTGTTGATCCATAGTACATCAGTGATGATCCATAGTACATCAGAGATGGCTCATAGTACATCAGAGATGGCTCATAGTACATCAGTGATGATCCATAGTACATCAGTGATGATCCATAGTACATCAGTGATGATCCATAGTACATCAGTGATGATCCATAGTACATCAGAGATGGCTCATAGTACATCAGTGGTGATCCATAGTACATCAGTGATGATCCATAGTACATCAGTGATGATCTATAGTACATCAGTGATGATCCACAGTACATGAGTGATGATCCATAGTACACCAGTTATGATCCATAGTACACCAGTGATGATCCATAGTACATCAGTGATGATCCATAGTACATCAGTGATGATCCATAGTACATCAGTGATGATCCTCAGTACATCAGTGATGATCCACAGTACATCAGTAATGATCCACAGTACATCAGTGATGATCCACAGTACATCAGTGATGATCCTCAGTACATCAGTGATGATCCACGGTACATTAGTGATAATCCACAGTACATCAGTGATGATCCTCAGTACATCAGTGATGATCCACAGTACATCAGTAATGATCCACAGTACATCAGTGATGATCCACAGTACATCAGTAATGATCCACAGTACATCAGTGATGATCCATAGTACACCAGTGATGATCCACAGTATATCAGCGATGGCTCATAGTACATCAGTGATGATCCATAGTACACCAGTGATGGCCCATAGTACATCAGTGATGATCCTCAGTACATCAGGGATGGTCCATAGTACATCAGGGATGGTCCATAGTACATCAGGGATGGTCCATAGTACATCAGTGATGATCCATAGTACACCAGTGATGATCCATAGTACACCCGTGATGGCCCATAGTACATCAGTGATGATCCACAGTACATCTGTGATGATCCACGGTACATCAGTGATGATCCACGGTACATCAGTGATGATCCACAGTAAATCAGTGATGATCCATAGTACATCAGTGATGGCTCATAGTACATCAGTGATGATCCATAGTACATCAGTGATGATCCATAGTACATCAGTGTTGATCCATAGTACATCAGTGATGATCCATAGTACATCAGAGATGGCTCATAGTACATCAGAGATGGCTCATAGTACATCAGTGATGATCCATAGTACATCAGTGATGATCCATAGTACATCAGTGATGATCCATAGTACATCAGTGATGATCCATAGTACATCAGAGATGGCTCATAGTACATCAGTGGTGATCCATAGTACATCAGTGATGATCCATAGTACATCAGTGATGATCTATAGTACATCAGTGATGATCCACAGTACATGAGTGATGATCCATAGTACACCAGTTATGATCCATAGTACACCAGTGATGATCCATAGTACATCAGTGATGATCCATAGTACATCAGTGATGATCCATAGTACATCAGTGATGATCCTCAGTACATCAGTGATGATCCACAGTACATCAGTAATGATCCACAGTACATCAGTGATGATCCACAGTACATCAGTGATGATCCTCAGTACATCAGTGATGATCCACGGCACATCAGTGATAATCCACAGTACATCAGGGATGGTCCATAGTACATCAGTGATGATCCACAGTACATCAGTGATGATCTACACTACATCAGTGATGATCCATAGTACATCAGTGATGATCTATAGTACACCAGGGATGATCCACAGTACATCAGTGATGATCCATAGTACATCAGTGATGATCCATAGTACATCAGTGATGATCCATAGTACACCAGTGATGATTCACAGTACATCAGTGATGGCCCATAGTACATCAGCGATGGCTCATAGTACATCAGTGATGATCCATAGTACATCAGTGATGATCTATAGTACACCAGTGATGGCCCATAGTACATCAGTGATGATCTATAGTACATTAGTGATGATCCTCAGTACATCAGTGATGATCCACAGTACATCAGTGATGATCCACAGTACATCAGTGATGATCCATAGTACATCAGTGATGATCCTCAGTACATCAGTGATGATCCACAGTACATCAGTAATGATCCACAGTAAAGCAGTGATGATCCACAGTACATCAGTGATGATCCTCAGTACATCAGTGATGATCCACGGTACATCAGTGATAATCCACAGTACAACAGGGATGGTCTATATTACATCAGGGATGGTCCATAGTACATCAGTGATGATCCTCAGTACATCAGGGATGGCCCATAGTACATCAGTGATGATCTATAGTACACCAGTGATGATCCACAGTACATCAGTGATGGTCCATAGTACATCAGTGATGATCCACAGTACATCAGTGATGATCCACAGTACATCAGTGATGATCCACAGTACATCAGGGATGGTCCATAGTATATCAGGGATGGTCCATAGTATATCAGGGATGGCCCATAGTACATCAGTGATGATCCATAGTACACCAGTGATGATCCATAGTACACCAGTGATGGCCCATAGTACATCAGTGATGAACTATAGTACATCAGTGATGATCCACAGTACATCAGTGATGATCCATAGTACATCAGGGATGGTCCATAGTACACCAGTGATGATCCATAGTACACCAGTGATGATCCATAGTACACCAGTGATGATCCATAGTACACCAGTGATGATCCATAGTACACCAGTGATGGTCCATAGTACATCAGTGATGATCCACAGTACATCAGTGATGATCCACAGTACATCAGTGATGATCCTCAGTACATCAGGGATGGTCCATAGAACATCAGGGATGGTCCATAGTACATCAGCGATGGTCCATAGTACATCAGGGATGGTCCATAGTACATCAGTGATGATCCACAGTACATCAGTGATGATCCTCAGTACATCAGAGATGATCCACAGTACATCAGTGATGATCCACAGTACATTAGTGATGATCTATAGTACATCAGTGATGATCCACAGTACATCAGTGATGATCCTCAGTACATAAGTGATGATCCACAGTACATCAGGGATTGTCCACAGTACATCAGTGATGATCCATAGTACACCAGTGATGATCCATAGTACATCAGTGATGATCCATAGTACATCAGTGATGATCCATAGTACACCAGTGATGATCCACAGTATATCAGCGATGGCTCATAGTACATCATTGATGATCCATAGTACACCAGTGATGGCCCATAGTACATCAGTGATGATCTATAGTACATCAGTGATGATCCTCAGTACATCAGGGATGGTCCATAGTACATCAGGGATGGTCCATAGTACATCAGGGATGGTCCATAGTACATCAGTGATGATCCATAGTACACCCGTGATGGCCCATAGTACATCAGTAATGATCCACAGTACATCTGTGATGATCCTCAGTACATCAGTGATGATCCACGGTACATCAGTGATGATCCACGGTACATCAGTGATGATCCACGGTACATCAGTGATGATCCACAGTACATCAGTGATGATCCATAGTACATCAGTGATGGCTCATAGTACATCAGTGATGATCCATAGTACATCAGTGATGATCCATAGTACATCAGAGATGGCTCATAGTACATCAGTGATGATCCATAGTACATCAGTGATGATCCATAGTACATCAGTGATGATCTATAGTACATCAGTGATGATCCACATTACATCAGTGATGATCCATAGTACACCAGTGATGATCCATAGTACATCAGTGATGATCCATAGTACATCAGTGATGATCCATAGTACATCAGTGATGATCCTCAGTACATCAGTGATGATCCACAGTACATCAGTAATGATCCACAGTACATCAGTGATGATCCACAGTACATCAGTGATGATCCTCAGTACATCAGTGATGATCCACAGTACATTAGTGATAATCCACAGTACATCAGTGATGATCCTCAGTACATCAGTGATGATCCACAGTACATCAGTAATGATCCACAGTACATCAGTGATGATCCACAGTACATCAGTAATGATCCACAGTACATCAGTGATGATCCATAGTACACCAGTGATGATCCACAGTATATCAGCGATGGCTCATAGTACATCAGTGATGATCCATAGTACACCAGTGATGGCCCATAGTACATCAGTGATGATCTATAGTACATCAGTGATGATCCTCAGTACATCAGGGATGGTCCATAGTACATCAGGGATGGTCCATAGTACATCAGGGATGGTCCATAGTACATCAGTGATGATCCATAGTACACCAGTGATGATCCATAGTACACCCGTGATGGCCCATAGTACATCAGTGATGATCCACAGTACATCTGTGATGATCCACGGTACATCAGTGATGATCCACGGTACATCAGTGATGATCCACAGTAAATCAGTGATGATCCATAGTACATCAGTGATGGCTCATAGTACATCAGTGATGATCCATAGTACATCAGTGATGATCCATAGTACATCAGTGTTGATCCATAGTACATCAGTGATGATCCATAGTACATCAGAGATGGCTCATAGTACATCAGAGATGGCTCATAGTACATCAGTGATGATCCATAGTACATCAGTGATGATCCATAGTACATCAGTGATGATCCATAGTACATCAGTGATGATCCATAGTACATCAGAGATGGCTCATAGTACATCAGTGGTGATCCATAGTACATCAGTGATGATCCACAGTACATGAGTGATGATCCATAGTACACCAGTGATGATCCATAGTACACCAGTGATGATCCATAGTACATCAGTGATGATCCATAGTACATCAGTGATGATCCATAGTACATCAGTGATGATCCTCAGTACATCAGTGATGATCCACAGTACATCAGTAATGATCCACAGTACATCAGTGATGATCCACAGTACATCAGTGATGATCCTCAGTACATCAGTGATGATCCACGGCACATCAGTGATAATCCACAGTACATCAGGGATGGTCCATAGTACATCAGTGATGATCCACAGTACATCAGTGATGATCTACACTACATCAGTGATGATCCATAGTACATCAGTGATGATCTATAGTACACCAGGGATGATCCACAGTACATCAGTGATGATCCATAGTACATCAGTGATGATCCATAGTACATCAGTGATGATCCATAGTACACCAGTGATGATTCACAGTACATCAGTGATGGCCCATAGTACATCAGCGATGGCTCATAGTACATCAGTGATGATCCATAGTACATCAGTGATGATCCATAGTACACCAGTGATGGCCCATAGTACATCAGTGATGATCTATAGTACATCAGTGATGATCCTCAGTACATCAGTGATGATCCACGGTACATCAGTGATGATCCACAGTACATCAGTGATGATCCACAGTACATCAGTGATGATCCATAGTACATCAGTGATGATCCTCAGTACATCAGTGATGATCCACAGTACATCAGTGATGATCCATAGTAAATCAGTGATGATCCACAGTACATCAGTGATGATCCTCAGTACATCAGTGATGATCCACGGTACATCAGTGATAATCCACAGTACATCAGGGATGGTCTATAGTACATCAGGGATGGTCCATAGTACATCAGTGATGATCCTCAGTACATCAGGGATGGCCCATAGTACATCAGTGATGATCTATAGTACACCAGTGATGATCCACAGTACATCAGTGATGATCCACAGTACATCAGTGATGATCCACAGTACATCAGGGATGGTCCATAGTACATCAGTGATGATCCATAGTACACCAGGGATGATCCATAGTACACCTGTGATGGCCCATAGTACATCAGTGATGATCCTCAGTACATCAGTGATGATCCTCAGTACATCAGTGATGATCCACGGTACATGAGTGATGATCCACAGTTCATCAGTGATGATCCACAGTACATCACGGATGGTCCACAGTACATCAGTGATGATTCATAGTACATCAGTGATGATCCATAGTACATCAGTGATGGCTCAAAGTACATCAGTGATGATCCATAATACATCAGTGATGATCCATAGTACATCAGTGATGATCCATAGTACACCAGTGATGGCCCATAGTACATCAGTGATGATCCACAGTACATCTGTGATGATCCTCAGTACATCAGTGATGATCCACGGTACATCAGTGATGATCCACGGTACATCAGTGATGATCCACAGTACATCAGTGATGATCCATAGTACATCAGTGATGGCTCATAGTACATCAGTGATGATCCATAGTACATCAGTGATGATCCATAGTACATCAGTGTTGATCCATAGTACATCAGTGATGATCCATAGTACATCAGAGATGGCTCATAGTACATCAGAGATGGCTCATAGTACATCAGTGATGATCCATAGTACATCAGTGATGATCCATAGTACATCAGTGATGATCCATAGTACATCAGAGATGGCTCATAGTACATCAGTGATGATCCATAGTACATCAGTGATGATCCATAGTACATCAGTGATGATCTATAGTACATCAGTGATGATCCACAGTACATGAGTGATGATCCATAGTACACCAGTGATGATCCATAGTACATCAGTGATGATCCATAGTACATCAGTGATGATCCATAGTACATCAGTGATGATCCTCAGTACATCAGTGATGATCCACAGTACATCAGACATGATCCACAGTACATCAGTGATGATCCACAGTACATCAGTGATGATCCTCAGTACATCAGTGATGATCCACGGTACATCAGTGATAATCCACGGTACATCAGGGATGGTCCATAGTACATCAGTGATGATCCACAGTACATCAGTGATGATCTACACTACATCAGTGATGATCCATAGTACATCAGTGATGATCTATAGTACACCAGTGATGATCCACAGTACATCAGTGATGGCCCATAGTACATCAGCGATGGCTCATAGTACATCAGTGATGATCCATAGTACATCAGTGATGATCCATAGTACACCAGTGATGGCCCATAGTACATCAGTGATGATCTATAGTACATTAGTGATGATCCTCAGTACATCAGTGATGATCCACGGTACATCAGTGATGATCCACAGTACATCAGTGATGATCCACAGTACATCAATGATGATCTATAGTACATCAGTGATGATCCTCAGTACATCAGTGATGATCCACAGTACATCAGTAATGATCCACAGTAAATCAGTGATGATCCACAGTACATCAGTGATGATCCTCAGTACATCAGTGATGATCCACGGTACATCAGTGATAATCCACAGTACATCAGGGATGGTCTATAGTACATCAGGGATGGTCCATAGTACATCAGTGATGATCCTCAGTACATCAGGGATGGCCCATAGTACATCAGTGATGATCTATAGTACACCAGTGATGATCCACAGTACATCAGTGATGATCCACAGTACATCAGTGATGATCCACAGTACATCATGGATGGTCCATAGTACATCAGTGATGATCCATAGTACACCAGGGATGATCCATAGTACACCTGTGATGGCCCATAGTACATCAGTGATGATCCTCAGTACATCGGTGATGATCCTCAGTACATCAGTGATGATCCACGGTACATGAGTGATGATCCACAGTACATCAGTGATGATCCACAGTAAATCAGGGATGGTCCACAGTAGATCAGTGATGATTCATAGTACATCAGTGATGATCCATAGTACATCAGTGATGGCTCAAAGTACATCAGTGATGATCCATAATACATCAGTGATGATCCATAGTACATCAGTGATGATCCATAGTACACCAGTGATGGCCCATAGTACATCAGTGATGATCCACAGTACGTCAGTGATGATCCACAGTACGTCAGTGATGATCCACAGTACATCAGTGATGATCCACAGTACATCAGTGATGATCCATAGTACATCAGTGATGATCCATAGTACATCAGTGATGATCCATAGTACATTGGTGATGATCCATAGTACACCAGTGATGGTCCACAGTACATCAGTGATGATCCATAGTACACCAGTGATTGCCCATTGTACATCAGTGATGATCTTTAGTACATCAGTGATGATCCATAGTACACCAGTGATTGCCCATAGTACATCAGTGATGATCTTTAGTACATCAGTGATGATCCATAGTACATCAGTGATGATCCATAGTACATCAGTGATGATCCATAGTACATCAGTGATGATCCATAGTACATCAGTGATGGCTCATAGTACATCAGTGATGATTCATAGTACATCAGTGTTGATCCATAGTACATCAGTGATGATCCATAGTACATCAGAGATGGCTCATAGTACATCAGAGATGGCTCATAGTACATCAGAGATGGCTCATAGTACATCAGTGATGATCCATAGTACATCAGTGATGATCCATAGTACATCAGTGATGATCCATAGTACATCAGTGATGGCTCATAGTACATCAGTGATGATCCATAGTACATCAGTGATGAACCATAGTACATCAGTGATGATCCATAGTACATCAGTGATGATCCATAGTACATCAGAGATGGCTCATAGTACATCAGTGATGATCCATAGTACATCAGTGATGATCCATAGTACATCAGTGATGATCTATAGTACATCAGTGATGATCCACAGTACATCAGTGATGATCCATAGTACACCAGTGATGATCCATAGTACATCAGTGATGATCCATAGTACATCAGTGATGATCCTCAGTACATCAGTGATGATCCACAGTACATCAGTGATGATCCACAGTACATCAGTGATGTTCCTCAGTACATCAGTGATGATCCACGGTACATCAGTGATAATCCACAATACATCAGGGATGGTCCATAGTACATCAGTGATGATCCACAGTACATCAGTGATGATCCACAGTACATCAGTGATGATCCATAGTACATCAGTGATGATCTATAGTACACCAGTGATGATCCACAGTACATCAGTGATGATCCATAGTACATCAGTGATGATCCATAGTACATCAGTGATGGCCCATAGTACATCAGCGATGGCTCATAGTACATCAGTGATGATCCATAGTACATCAGTGATGATCCATAGTACACCAGTGATGGCCCATAGTACATCAGGGATGATCTATAGTACATTAGTGATGATCCTCAGTACATCAGTGATGATTCACGGTACATCAGTGATGATCCACAGTACATCAGTGATGATCCATAGTACAACAGTGATGATCCTCAGTACATCAGTGATGATCCACAGTACATCAGTAATGATCCACAGTAAATCAGTGATGATCCACAGTACATCAGTGATGATCCTCAGTACATCAGTGATGATCCACGGTACATCAGTGATAATCCACAGTACATCAGGGATGGTCTATAGTACATCAGGGATGGTCCATAGTACATCAGTGATGATCCTCAGTACATCAGGGATGGCCCATAGTACATCAGTGATGATCTATAGTACACCAGTTATGATCCACAGTACATCAGTGATGATCCACAGTACATCAGTGATGATCCACAGTACATCAGGGATGGTCCATAGTACATCAGTGATGATCCATAGTACACCAGTGATGATCCATAGTACACCTGTGATGGCCCATAGTACATCAGTGATGATCCTCAGTACATCGGTGATGATCCTCAGTACATCAGCGATGATCCACGGTACATCAGTGATGATCCACAGTACATCAGTGATGATCCACAGTACATCAGGGATGGTCCACAGTACATCAGTGATGATCCATAGTACATCAGTGATGGCTCAAAGTACATCAGTGATGATCCATAATACATCAGTGATGATCCATAGTACACCAGTGATGGTCCACAGTACATCAGTGATGATCCATAGTACACCAGTGATGACCCATAGTACATCAGTGATGATCTATAGTACATCAGTGATGATCCATAGTACATCAGTGATGATCCATAGTACATCAGTGATGATCCATAGTACATCGACGATGATCCATAGTACATCAGTGATGATCCACAGTACATCAGGGATAGTCCACAGTATATCAGTGATGATCCATAGTACATCAGTGATGATCCATAGTACATCAGTGATGGCTCAAAGTACATCAGTGATGATCCATAATACATCAGTGATGATCCATAGTACATCAGTGATGATCCATAGTACACCAGTGATGGCCCATAGTACATCAGTGATGATCCACAGTACATCTGTGATGATCCTCAGTACATCAGTGATGATCCACGGTACATCAGTGATGATCCACGGTACATCAGTGATGATCCACAGTACATCAGTGATGATCCATAGTACATCAGTGATGGCTCATAGTACATCAGTGATGATCCATAGTACATCAGTGATGATCCATAGTACATCAGTGTTGATCCATAGTACATCAGTGATGATCCATAGTACATCAGAGATGGCTCATAGTACATCAGAGATGGCTCATAGTACATCAGTGATGATCCATAGTACATCAGTGATGATCCATAGTACATCAGTGATGATCCATAGTACATCAGTGATGACCCATAGTACATCAGAGATGGCCCATAGTACATCAGTGATGATCTATAGTACATCAGTGATGATCCATAGTACATCAGTGATGATCCATAGTACATCGACGATGATCCATAGTACATCAGTGATGATCCACAGTACATCAGGGATAGTCCACAGTATATCAGTGATGATCCATAGTAAATCAGTGATGATCCATAGTACATCAGTGATGGCTCAAAGTACATCAGTGATGATCCATAATACATCAGTAATGATCCATAGTACACCAGTGATGGTCCACAGTACATCAGTGATGATCCATAGTACACCAGTGATGGCCCATAGTACATCAGTGATGGCCCATAGTACATCAGTGATGATCTACAGAACATCAGTGATGATCCATAGTACATCAGTGATGATCCATAGTACATCAGTGATGATCCATAGTACATCGGCGATGATCCATAGTACATCAGTGATGATCCACAGTACATCAGGGATAGTCCACAGTATATCAGTTATGATCCATAGTACATCAGTGATGGCCCATAGTACATCAGTGATGATCCATAGTACATCAGTGATGGCCCATAGTACATCAGTGATGATCCATAGTACATCAGGGATGGTCCATAGTACATCAGGGATGGTCCATAGTACATCAGTGATGATCCACAGTACATCAGTGATGATCCACAGTACATCAGTGATGATCCTCAGTACATCAGTGATGATCCACAGTACATCAGTGATGATCCACAGTACATTAGTGATGATCTATAGTACATCAGTGATGATCCACAGTACATCAGTGATGATCCTCAGTACATCAGTGATGATCCACAGTACATCAGTGATGATCCTCAGTACATCAGTGATGATCCACAGTACATCAGGGATGATCCACAGTACATCAGTGATGATCCTCAGTACATCAGTGATGATCCACGGTACATCAGTGATAATCCACAATACATCAGGGATGGTCCATAGTACATCAGTGATGATCCACAGTACATCAGTGATGATCCATAGTACATCAGTGTTGATCCATAGTACATCAGTGATGATCCATAGTACATCAGAGATGGCTCATAGTACATCAGAGATGGCTCATAGTACATCAGTGATGATCCATAGTACATCAGTGATGATCCATAGTACATCAGTGATGATCCATAGTACATCAGTGATGATCCATAGTACATCAGAGATGGCCCATAGTACATCAGTGATGATCTATAGTACATCAGTGATGATCCATAGTACATCAGTGATGATCCATAGTACATCAGTGATGATCCATAGTACATCGACAATGATCCATAGTACATCAGTGATGATCCACAGTACATCAGGGATAGTCCACAGTATATCAGTGATGATCCATAGTAAATCAGTGATGATCCATAGTACATCAGTGATGGCTCAAAGTACATCAGTGATGATCCATAATACATCAGTGATGATCCATAGTACACCAGTGATGGTCCACAGTACATCAGTGATGATCCATAGTACACCAGTGATGGCCCATAGTACATCAGTGATGGCCCATAGTACATCAGTGATGATCTACAGAACATCAGTGATGATCCATAGTACATCAGTGATGATCCATAGTACATCAGTGATGATCCATAGTACATCGGCGATGATCCATAGTACATCAGTGATGATCCACAGTACATCAGGGATAGTCCACAGTATATCAGTGATGATCCATAGTACATCAGTGATGGCCCATAGTACATCAGTGATGATCCATAGTACATCAGTGATGGCCCATAGTACATCAGTGATGATCCATAGTACATCAGGGATGGTCCATAGTACATCAGGGATGGTCCATAGTACATCAGTGATGATCCACAGTACATCAGTGATGATCCACAGTACATCAGTGATGATCCTCAGTACATCAGTGATGATCCACAGTACATCAGTGATGATCCACAGTACATTAGTGATGATCTATAGTACATCAGTGATGATCCACAGTACATCAGTGATGATCCTCAGTACATCAGTGATGATCCACAGTACATCAGTGATGATCCTCAGTACATCAGTGATGATCCACAGTACATCAGGGATGATCCACAGTACATCAGTGATGATCCTCAGTACATCAGTGATGATCCACGGTACATCAGTGATAATCCACAATACATCAGGGATGGTCCATAGTACATCAGTGATGATCCACAGTACATCAGTGATGATCCATAGTACATCAGTGATGATCTATAGTACACCAGTGTTGATCCACAGTACATCAGTGATGATCCATAGTACATCAGTGATGATCCATAGTACATCAGTGATGGCCCATAGTACATCAGCGATGGCTCATAGTACATCAGTGATGATCCATAGTACACCAGTGATGATCCATAGTACACCAGTGATGGCCCATAGTACATCAGTGATGATCTATAGTACATTAGTGATAATCCTCAGTACATCAGTGATGATTCACGGTACATCAGTGATGATCCACAGTACATCAGTGATGATCCATAGTACAACAGTGATGATCCTCAGTACATCAGTGATGATCCACAGTACATCAGTAATGATCCACAGTAAATCAGTGATGATCCACAGTACATCAGTGATGATCCTCAGTACATCAGTGATGATCCACGGTACATCAGTGATAATACACAGTACATCAGGGATGGTCTATAGTACATCAGGGATGGTCCATAGTACATCAGTGATGATCCTCAGTACATCAGGGATGGCCCATAGTACATCAGTGATGATCTATAGTACACCAGTGATGATCCACAGTACATCAGTGATGATCCACAGTACATCAGTGATGATCCACAGTACATCAGGGATGGTCCACAGTACATCAGTGATGATCCATAGTACATCAGAGATGGCTCATAGTACATCAGAGATGGCTCATAGTACATCAGTGATGATCCATAGTACATCAGTGATGATCCATAGTACATCAGAGATGGCTCATAGTACATCAGTGATGATCCATAGTACATCAGTGATGATCCATAGTACATCAGTAATGATCTATAGTACATCAGTGATGATCCACAGTACATGAGTGATGATCCATAGTACACCAGTGATGATCCATAGTACATCAGTGATGATCCATAGTACATCAGTGATGATCCATAGTACATCAGTGATGATCCTCAGTACATCAGTGATGATCCACAGTACATCAGACATGATTCACAGTACATCAGTGATGATCCACAGTACATCAGTGATGATCCTCAGTACATCAGTGATGATCCACGGTACATCAGTGATAATCCACGGTACATCAGGGATGGTCCATAGTACATCAGTGATGATCCACAGTACATCAGTGATGATCTACACTACATCAGTGATGATCCATAGTACATCAGTGATGATCTATAGTACACCAGTGATGATCCACAGTACATCAGTGATGATCCATAGTACATCAGTGATGATCCATAGTACACCAGTGATGATCCACAGTACATCAGTGATGGCCCATAGTACATCAGCGATGGCTCATAGTACATCAGTGATGATCCATAGTACATCAGTGATGATCCATAGTACACCAGTGATGGCCCATAGTACATCAGTGATGATCTATAGTACATTAGTGATGATCCTCAGTACATCAGTGATGATCCACGGTACATCAGTGATGATCCACAGTACATCAGTGATGATCCACAGTACATCAATGATGATCTATAGTACATCAGTGATGATCCTCAGTACATCAGTGATGATCCACAGTACATCAGTAATGATCCACAGTAAATCAGTGATGATCCACAGTACATCAGTGATGATCCTCAGTACATCAGTGATGATCCACGGTACATCAGTGATAATCCACAGTACATCAGGGATGGTCTATAGTACATCAGGGATGGTCCATAGTACATCAGTGATGATCCTCAGTACATCAGGGATGGCCCATAGTACATCAGTGATGATCTATAGTACACCAGTGATGATCCACAGTACATCAGTGATGATCCACAGTACATCAGTGATGATCCACAGTACATCATGGATGGTCCATAGTACATCAGTGATGATCCATAGTACACCAGGGATGATCCATAGTACACCTGTGATGGCCCATAGTACATCAGTGATGATCCTCAGTACATCGGTGATGATCCTCAGTACATCAGTGATGATCCACGGTACATGAGTGATGATCCACAGTACATCAGTGATGATCCACAGTACATCAGGGATGGTCCACAGTAGATCAGTGATGATTCATAGTACATCAGTGATGATCCATAGTACATCAGTGATGATCCATAGTACATCGGCGATGATCCATAGTACATCAGTGATGATCCACAGTACATCAGGGATAGTCCACAGTATATCAGTGATGATCCATAGTACATCAGTGATGGCCCACAGTACATCAGTGATGATCCATAGTACATCAGTGATGGCCCATAGTACATCAGTGATGATCCATAGTACATCAGGGATGGTCCATAGTACATCAGGGATGGTCCATAGTACATCAGTGATGATCCACAGTACATCAGTGATGATCCACAGTACATCAGTGATGATCCTCAGTACATCAGTGATGATCCACAGTACATCAGTGATGATCCACAGTACATTAGTGATGATCTATAGTACATCAGTGATGATCCACAGTACATCAGTGATGATCCTCAGTACATCAGTGATGATCCACAGTACATCAGTGATGATCCTCAGTACATCAGTGATGATCCACAGTACATCAGGGATGATCCACAGTACATCAG
Organism: Rana muscosa; assembly: GCA_029206835.1. Lineage (NCBI taxonomy): Eukaryota > Metazoa > Chordata > Amphibia > Anura > Ranidae > Rana > Rana muscosa. The sequence continues at coordinate 2,769,400 of JARGYO010000056.1, forward strand.
TGATGATCCTCAGTACATCAGTGATGATCCACGGTACATCAGTGATAATCCACAATACATCAGGGATGGTCCATAGTACATCAGTGATGATCCACAGTACATCAGTGATGATCCATAGTACATCAGTGTTGATCCATAGTACATCAGTGATGATCCATAGTACATCAGAGATGGCTCATAGTACATCAGAGATGGCTCATAGTACATCAGTGATGATCCATAGTACATCAGTGATGATCCATAGTACATCAGTGATGATCCATAGTACATCAGTGATGATCCATAGTACATCAGAGATGGCCCATAGTACATCAGTGATGATCTATAGTACATCAGTGATGATCCATAGTACATCAGTGATGATCCATAGTACATCAGTGATAATCCATAGTACATCGACGATGATCCATAGTACATCAGTGATGATCCACAGTACATCAGGGATAGTCCACAGTATATCAGTGATGATCCATAGTAAATCAGTGATGATCCATAGTACATCAGTGATGGCTCAAAGTACATCAGTGATGATCCATAATACATCAGTGATGATCCATAGTACACCAGTGATGGTCCACAGTACATCAGTGATGATCCATAGTACACCAGTGATGGCCCATAGTACATCAGTGATGGCCCATAGTACATCAGTGATGATCTACAGAACATCAGTGATGATCCATAGTACATCAGTGATGATCCATAGTACATCAGTGATGATCCATAGTACATCGGCGATGATCCATAGTACATCAGTGATGATCCACAGTACATCAGGGATAGTCCACAGTATATCAGTGATGATCCATAGTACATCAGTGATGGCCCATAGTACATCAGTGATGATCCATAGTACATCAGTGATGGCCCATAGTACATCAGTGATGATCCATAGTACATCAGGGATGGTCCATAGTACATCAGGGATGGTCCATAGTACATCAGTGATGATCCACAGTACATCAGTGATGATCCACAGTACATCAGTGATGATCCACAGTACATCAGTGATGATCCACAGTACATTAGTGATGATCTATAGTACATCAGTGATGATCCACAGTACATCAGTGATGATCCTCAGTACATCAGTGATGATCCACAGTACATCAGTGATGATCCTCAGTACATCAGTGATGATCCACAGTACATCAGGGATGATCCACAGTACATCAGTGATGATCCTCAGTACATCAGTGATGATCCACGGTACATCAGTGATAATCCACAATACATCAGGGATGGTCCATAGTACATCAGTGATGATCCACAGTACATCAGTGATGATCCATAGTACATCAGTGATGATCTATAGTACACCAGTGTTGATCCACAGTACATCAGTGATGGCCCATAGTACATCAGCGATGGCTCATAGTACATCAGTGATGATCCATAGTACACCAGTGATGATCCATAGTACACCAGTGATGGCCCATAGTACATCAGTGATGATCTATAGTACATTAGTGATAATCCTCAGTACATCAGTGATGATTCACGGTACATCAGTGATGATCCACAGTACATCAGTGATGATCCATAGTACAACAGTGATGATCCTCAGTACAACAGTGATGATCCACAGTACATCAGTAATGATCCACAGTAAATCAGTGATGATCCACAGTACATCAGTGATGATCCTCAGTACATCAGTGATGATCCACGGTACATCAGTGATAATACACAGTACATCAGGGATGGTCTATAGTACATCAGGGATGGTCCATAGTACATCAGTGATGATCCTCAGTACATCAGGGATGGCCCATAGTACATCAGTGATGATCTATAGTACACCAGTGATGATCCACAGTACATCAGTGATGATCCACAGTACATCAGTGATGATCCACAGTACATCAGGGATGGTCCACAGTACATCAGTGATGATCCATAGTACATCAGAGATGGCTCATAGTACATCAGAGATGGCTCATAGTACATCAGTGATGATCCATAGTACATCAGTGATGATCCATAGTACATCAGTGATGATCCATAGTACATCAGAGATGGCTCATAGTACATCAGTGATGATCCATAGTACATCAGTGATGATCCATAGTACATCAGTGATGATCTATAGTACATCAGTGATGATCCACAGTACATGAGTGATGATCCATAGTACACCAGTGATGATCCATAGTACATCAGTGATGATCCATAGTACATCAGTGATGATCCATAGTACATCAGTGATGATCCTCAGTACATCAGTGATGATCCACAGTACATCAGACATGATCCACAGTACATCAGTGATGATCCACAGTACATCAGTGATGATCCTCAGTACATCAGTGATGATCCACGGTACATCAGTGATAATCCACGGTACATCAGGGATGGTCCATAGTACATCAGTGATGATCCACAGTACATCAGTGATGATCTACACTACATCAGTGATGATCCATAGTACATCAGTGATGATCTATAGTACACCAGTGATGATCCACAGTACATCAGTGATGATCCATAGTACATCAGTGATGATCCATAGTACACCAGTGATGATCCACAGTACATCAGTGATGGCCCATAGTACATCAGCGATGGCTCATAGTACATCAGTGATGATCCATAGTACATCAGTGATGATCCATAGTACACCAGTGATGGCCCATAGTACATCAGTGATGATCTATAGTACATTAGTGATGATCCTCAGTACATCAGTGATGATCCACGGTACATCAGTGATGATCCACAGTACATCAGTGATGGCCCATAGTACATCAGTGATGGCCCATAGTACATCAGTGATGATCCATAGTACATCAGGGATGGTCCATAGTACATCAGGGATGGTCCATAGTACATCAGTGATGATCCACAGTACATCAGTGATGATCCACAGTACATCAGTGATGATCCTCAGTACATCAGTGATGATCCACAGTACATCAGTGATGATCCACAGTAAATTAGTGATGATCTATAGTACATCAGTGATGATCCACAGTACATCAGTGATGATCCTCAGTACATCAGGGATGGCCCATAGTACATCAGTGATGATCTATAGTACACCAGTGATGATCCACAGTACATCAGTGATGATCCACAGTACATCAGTGATGATCCACAGTACATCAGGGATGGTCCATAGTACATCAGTGATGATCCATAGTACACCAGTGATGATCCATAGTACACCTGTGATGGCCCATAGTACATCAGTGATGATCCTCAGTACATCGGTGATGATCCTCAGTACATCAGCGATGATCCACGGTACATCAGTGATGATCCACAGTACATCAGTGATGATCCACAGTACATCAGGGATGGTCCACAGTACATCAGTGATGATCCATAGTACATCAGTGATGGCTCAAAGTACATCAGTGATGATCCATAATACATCAGTGATGATCCATAGTACACCAGTGATGGTCCACAGTACATCAGTGATGATCCATAGTACACCAGTGATGGCCCATAGTACATCAGTGATGATCTATAGTACATCAGTGATGATTCATAGTACATCAGTGATGATCCATAGTACATCAGTGATGATCCATAGTACATCGACGATGATCCATAGTACATCAGTGATGATCCACAGTACATCAGGGATAGTCCACAGTATATCAGTGATGATCCATAGTACATTAGTGATGATCCATAGTACATCAGTGATGGCTCAAAGTACATCAGTGATGATCCATAATACATCAGTGATGATCCATAGTACACCAGTGATGGTCCACAGTACATCAGTGATGATCCATAGTACACCAGTGATGGCCCATAGTACATCAGTGATGGCCCATAGTACATCAGTGATGATCTACAGAACATCAGTGATGATCCATAGTACATCAGTGATGATCCATAGTACATTGGCGATGATCCATAGTACATCAGTGATGATCCACAGTACATCAGGGATAGCCCACAGTATATCAGTGATGATCCATAGTACATCAGTGATGGCCCATAGTACATCAGTGATGATCCATAGTACATCAGTGATGGCCCATAGTACATCAGTGATGATCCATAGTACATCAGGGATGGTCCATAGTACATCAGGGATGGTCCATAGTACATCAGTGATGATCCACAGTACATCAGTGATGATCCACAGTACATCAGTGATGATCCTCAGTACATCAGTGATGATCCACAGTACATCAGTGATGATCCACAGTACATTAGTGATGATCTATAGTACATCAGTGATGATCCACAGTACATCAGTGATGATCCTCAGTACATCAGTGATGATCCACAGTACATCAGTGATGATCCTCAGTACATCAGTGATGATCCACAGTACATCAGGGATGATCCACAGTACATCAGTGATGATCCTCAGTACATCAGTGATGATCCACGGTACATCAGTGATAATCCACAATACATCAGGGATGGTCCATAGTACATCAGTGATGATCCACAGTACATCAGTGATGATCCACAGTACATCAGTGATGATCCATAGTACATCAGTGATGATCTATAGTACACCAGTGTTGATCCACAGTACATCAGTGATGATCCATAGTACATCAGTGATGATCCATAGTACATCAGTGATGGCCCATAGTACATCAGCGATGGCTCATAGTACATCAGTGATGATCCATAGTACACCAGTGATGATCCATAGTACACCAGTGATGGCCCATAGTACATCAGTGATGATCTATAGTACATTAGTGATGATCCTCAGTACATCAGTGATGATTCACGGTACATCAGTGATGATCCACAGTACATCAGTGATGATCCATAGTACAACAGTGATGATCCTCAGTACATCAGTGATGATCCACAGTACATCAGTAATGATCCACAGTAAATCAGTGATGATCCACAGTACATCAGTGATGATCCTCAGTACATCAGTGATGATCCACGGTACATCAGTGATAATCCACAGTACATCAGGGATGGTCTATAGTACATCAGGGATGGTCCATAGTACATTAGTGATGATCCACAGTACATCAGTGATGATCCACAGTACATCAGTGATGATCCACAGTACATCAGGGATGGTCCATAGTACATCAGTGATGATCCATAGTACACCAGTGATGATCCATAGTACACCTGTGATGGCCCATAGTACATCAGTGATGATCCTCAGTACATCGGTGATGATCCTCAGTACATCAGTGATGATCCACGGTACATCAGTGATGATCCACAGTACATCAGTGATGATCCACAGTACATCAGGGATGGTCCACAGTACATCAGTGATGATCCATAGTACATCAGTGATGGCTCAAAGTACATCAGTGATGATCCATAATACATCAGTGATGATCCATAGTACACCAGTGATGGTCCACAGTACATCAGTGATGATCCATAGTACACCAGTGATGGCCCATAGTACATCAGTGATGATCTATAGTACATCAGTGATGATCCATAGTACATCAGTGATGATCCATAGTACATCAGTGATGATCCATAGTACATCGACGATGATCCATAGTACATCAGTGATGATCCACAGTACATCAGGGATAGTCCACAGTATATCAGTGATGATCCATAGTACATCAGTGATGATCCATAGTACATCAGTGATGGCTCAAAGTACATCAGTGATGATCCATAATACATCAGTGATGATTCATAGTACACCAGTGATGGTCCACAGTACATCAGTGATGATCCATAGTACACCAGTGATGGCCCATAGTACATCAGTGATGGCCCATAGTACATCAGTGATGATCTACAGAACATCAGTGATGATCCATAGTACATCAGTGATGATCCATAGTACATCGGCGATGATCCATAGTACATCAGTGATGATCCACAGTACATCAGGGATAGTCCACAGTATATCAGTGATGATCCATAGTACATCAGTGATGGCCCATAGTACATCAGTGATGATCCATAGTACATCAGTGATGGCCCATAGTACATCAGTGATGATTCATAGTACATCAGGGATGGTCCATAGTACATCAGGGATGGTCCATAGTACATCAGTGATGATCCACAGTACATCAGTGATGATCCACAGTACATCAGTGATGATCCGCAGTACATCAGTGATGATCCACAGTACATCAGTGATGATCCACAGTACATTAGTGATGATCTATAGTACATCAGTGATGATCCACAGTACATCAGTGATGATCCTCAGTACATCAGTGATGATCCACAGTACATCAGGGATTGTCCACAGTACATCAGTGATGATCCATAGTACACCAGCGATGATCCATAGTACACCAGTGATGATCCATAGTACATCAGTGATTATCCATAGTACATCAGTGATGATCCATAGTACACCAGTGATGATCCACAGTACATCAGCGATGGCTCAATCCATAGTACACCAGTGATGATCCATAGTACATCAGTGATGATCCATAGTACATCAGTGATGATCCATAGTACACCAGTGATGATCCACAGTACATCAGCGATGGCTCATAGTACATCAGTGATGATCCATAGTACACCAGTGATGGCCCATAGTACATCAGTGATGATCTATAGTACATCAGTGATGATCCTCAGTACATCAGTGATGATCCACGGTACATCAGTGATGATCCACGGCACATCAGTGATGATCCACAGTACATCAGTGATGATCCATAGTACATCAGTGATGGCTCATAGTACATCAGTGATGATCCATAGTACATCAGTGATGATCCATAGTACATCAGTGTTGATCCATAGTACATCAGTGATGATCCATAGTACATCAGAGATGGCTCATAGTACATCAGAGATGGCTCATAGTACATCAGTGATGATCCATAGTACATCAGTGATGATCCATAGTACATCAGTGATGGCTCATAGTACATCAGTGATGATCCATAGTACATCAGTGATGATCCATAGTACATCAGTGATGATCCATAGTACATCAGAGATTGCTCATAGTACATCAGTGATGATCCATAGTACATCAGTGATGATCTATAGTACATCAGTGATGATCCACAGTACATCAGTGATGATCCATAGTACACCAGTGATGATCCATAGTACACCAGTGATTATCCATAGTACATCAGTGATGATCCATAGTACATCAGTGATGATCCATAGTACATCAGTGATGATCCTCAGTACATCAGTGATGATCCACAGTACATCAGTGATGATCCTCAGTACATCAATGATGATCCACGGTACATCAGTGATAATCCACAGTACATCAGGGATGGTCCATAGTACATCAGGGGTGGTCCACAGTACATCAGTGATGATCCACAGTACATCAGTGATGATCCATAGTACATCAGTGATAATCTATAGTACACCAGTGATGATCCACAGTACATCAGTGATGATCCATAGTACATCAGTGATGATCCATAGTACATCAGTGATGATCCATAGTACACCAGTGATGATCCACAGTACATCAGTGATGGCCCATAGTACATCAGCGATGGCTCATAGTACATCAGTGATGATCCATAGTACATCAGTGATGATCCATAGTACACCAGTGATGGCCCATAGTACATCAGTGATGATCTATAGTACATTAGTGATGATATACGGTACATCAGTGATGATCCACAGTAGATCAGTGATGATCCACAGTACATCAGTGATGATCCATAGTACATCAGTGATGATCCTCAGTACATCAGTGATGATCCACAGTACATCAGTAATGATCCACAGTAAATCAGTGATGATCCACAGTACATCAGTAATGATCCTCAGTACATCAGTGATGATCCACGGTACATCAGTGATAATCCACAGTACATCAGGGATGGTCTATACCACAATAGGGATGGTCCATAGTACATCAGTGATGATCCTAAGTACATCAGGGATGGCCCATAGTACATCAGTGATGATCTATAGTACACCAGTGATGATCCACAGTACATCAGTGATGGCCCATAGTACATCAGTGATGATCCACAGTACATCAGTGATGATCCACAGTACGTCAGTGATGATCCACAGTACATCAGGGATGGTCCATAGTATATCAGGGATGGTCCATAGTATATCAGGGATGGTCCATAGTACATCAGTGATGATCCATAGTACACCAGTGATGACCCATAGTACACCAGTGATGGCCCATAGTACATCAGTGATGAACAATAGTACATCAGTGATGATCCACAGTACATCAGTGATGATCCATAGTACATCAGTGATGATCTATTGTACACCAGTGATGATCCACAGTACATCAGTGATGATCCATAGTACATCAGTGATGATCCATAGTACATCAGTGATGGCCCATAGTACATCAGCGATGGCTCATAGTACATCAGTGATGATCCATAGTACATCAGTGATGATCCATAGTACACCAGTGATGGCCCATAGTACATCAGTGATGATCTATAGTACATTAGTGATGATCCTCAGTACATCAGTGATGATTCACGGTACATCAGTGATGATCCACAGTACATCAGTGATGATCCATAGTACAACAGTGATGATCCTCAGTACATCAGTGATGATCCACAGTACATCAGTAATGATCCACAGTAAATCAGTGATGATCCACAGTACATCAGTGATGATCCTCAGTACATCAGTGATGATCCACGGTACATCAGTGATAATCCACAGTACATCAGGGATGGTCTATAGTACATCAGGGATGGTCCATAGTACATCAGTGATGATCCTCAGTACATCAGGGATGGCCCATAGTACATCAGTGATGATCTATAGTACACCAGTGATGATCCACAGTACATCAGTGATGATCCACAGTACATCAGTGATGATCCACAGTACATCAGGGATGGTCCATAGTACATCAGTGATGATCCATAGTACACCAGTGATGATCCATAGTACACCTGTGATGGCCCATAGTACATCAGTGATGATCCTCAGTACATCGGTGATGATCCTCAGTACATCAGTGATGATCCACGGTACATCAGTGATGATCCACAGTACATCAGTGATGATCCACAGTACATCAGGGATGGTCCACAGTACATCAGTGATGATCCATAGTACATCAGTGATGGCTCAAAGTACATCAGTGATGATCCATAATACATCAGTGATGATCCATAGTACACCAGTGATGGTCCACAGTACATCAGTGATGATCCATAGTACACCAGTGATGGCCCATAGTACATCAGTGATGATCTATAGTACATCAGTGATGATCCATAGTACATCAGTGATGATCCATAGTACATCAGTGATGATCCATAGTACATCGACGATGATCCATAGTACATCAGTGATGATCCACAGTACATCAGGGATAGTCCACAGTATATCAGTGATGATCCATAGTACATCAGTGATGATCCATAGTACATCAGTGATGGCTCAAAGTACATCAGTGATGATCCATAATATATCAGTGATGATCCATAGTACACCAGTGATGGTCCACAGTACATCAGTGATGATCCATAGTACACCAGTGATGGCCCATAGTACATCAGTGATGGCCCATAGTACATCAGTGATGATCTACAGAACATCAGTGATGATCCATAGTACATCAGTGATGATCCATAGTACATCAGTGATGATCCATAGTACATCGGCGATGATCCATAGTACATCAGTGATGATCCACAGTACATCAGGGATAGTCCACAGTATATCAGTGATGATCCATAGTACATCAGTGATGGCCCATAGTACATCAGTGATGATCCATAGTACATCAGTGATGGCCCATAGTACATCAGTGATGATCCATAGTACATCAGGGATGGTCCATAGTACATCATGGATGGTCCATAGTACATCATTGATGATCCACAGTACATCAGTGATGATCCACAGTACATCAGTGATGATCCTCAGTACATCAGTGATGATCCACAGTACATTAGTGATGATCTATAGTACATCAGTGATGATCCACAGTACATCAGTGATGATCCTCAGTACATCAGTGATGATCCTCAGTACATCAGTGATGATCCACAGTACATCAGGGATGATCCACAGTACATCAGTGATGATCCTCAGTACATCAGTGATGATCCACGGTACATCAGTGATAATCCACAATACATCAGGGATGGTCCATAGTACATCAGTGATGATCCACAGTACATCAGTGATGATCCACAGTACATCAGTGATGATCCATAGTACATCAGTGATGATCTATAGTACACCAGTGTTGATCCACAGTACATCAGTGATGATCCATAGTACATCAGTGATGATCCATAGTACATCAGTGATGGCCCATAGTACATCAGCGATGGCTCATAGTACATCAGTGATGATCCATAGTACACCAGTGATGGCCCATAGTACATCAGTGATGATCTATAGTACATTAGTGATGATCCTCAGTACATCAGTGATGATTCACGGTACATCAGTGATGATCCACAGTACATCAGTGATGATCCATAGTACAACAGTGATGATCCTCAGTACATCAGTGATGATCCACAGTACATCAGTGATGATCCACAGTACATCAGTAATGATCCACAGTAAATCAGTGATGATCCACAGTACATCAGTGATGATCCTCAGTACATCAGTGATGATCCACGGTACATCAGTGATAATCCACAGTACATCAGGGATGGTCTATAGTACATCAGGGATGGTCCATAGTACATCAGTGATGATCCTCAGTACATCAGGGATGGCCCATAGTACATCAGTGATGATCTATAGTACACCAGTGATGATCCACAGTACATCAGTGATGATCCACAGTACATCAGTTATGATCCACAGTACATCAGGGATGGTCCATAGTACATCAGTGATGATCCATAGTACACCAGTGATGATCCATAGTACATCTGTGATGGCCCATAGTACATCAGTGATGATCCTCAGTACATCGGTGATGATCCTCAGTACATCAGTGATGATCCACGGTACATCAGTGATGATCCACAGTACATCAGTGATGATCCACAGTACATCAGGGATGGTCCACAGTACACCAGTGATGATCCATAGTACATCAGTGATGGCTCAAAGTACATCAGTGATGATCCATAATACATCAGTGATGATCCATAGTACACCAGTGATGGTCCACAGTACATCAGTGATGATCCATAGTACACCAGTGATGGCCCATAGTACATCAGTGATGATCTATAGTACATCAGTGATGATCCATAGTACATCAGTGATGATCCATAGTACATCAGTGATGATCCATAGTACATCGACGATGATCCATAGTACATCAGTGATGATCCACAGTACATCAGGGATAGTCCACAGTATATCAGTGATGATCCATAGTACATCAGTGATGATCCATAGTACATCAGTGATGGCTCACAGTACATCAGTGATGATCCATAATACATCAGTGATGATCCATAGTACACCAGTGATGGTCCACAGTACATCAGTGATGATCCATAGTACACCAGTGATGGCCCATAGTACATCAGTGATGGCCCATAGTACATCAGTGATGATCTACAGAACATCAGTGATGATCCATAGTACATCAGTGATGATCCATAGTACATCGGCGATGATCCATAGTACATCAGTGATGATCCACAGTACATCAGGGATAGTCCACAGTATATCAGTGATGATCCATAGTACATCAGTGATGGCCCATAGTACATCAGTGATGATCCATAGTACATCAGTGATGGCCCATAGTACATCAGTGATGATTCATAGTACATCAGGGATGGTCCATAGTACATCAGTGATGATCCACAGTACATCAGTGATGATCCACAGTACACCAGTGATGATCCTCAGTACATCAGTGATGATCCACAGTACATCAGTGATGATCCACAGTACATTAGTGATGATCTATAGTACATCAGTGATGATCCACAGTACATCAGTGATGATCCTCAGTACATCAGTGATGATCCACAGTACATCAGGGATTGTCCACAGTACATCAGTGATGATCCATAGTACACCAGCGATGATCCATAGTACACCAGTGATGATCCATAGTACATCAGTGATTATCCATAGTACATCAGTGATGATCCATAGTACACCAGTGATGATCCACAGTACATCAGCGATGGCTCAATCCATAGTACACCAGTGATGATCCATAGTACATCAGTGATGATCCATAGTACATCAGTGATGATCCATAGTACACCAGTGATGATCCACAGTACATCAGCGATGGCTCATAGTACATCAGTGATGATCCATAGTACACCAGTGATGGCCCATAGTACATCAGTGATGATCTATAGTACATCAGTGATGATCCTCAGTACATCAGTGATGATCCACGGTACATCAGTGATGATCCACGGTACATCAGTGATGATCCACAGTACATCAGTGATGATCCATAGTACATCAGTGATGGCTCATAGTACATCAGTGATGATCCATAGTACATCAGTGATGATCCATAGTACATCAGTGTTGATCCATAGTACATCAGTGATGATCCATAGTACATCAGAGATGGCTCATAGTACATCAGAGATGGCTCATAGTACATCAGTGATGATCCATAGTACATCAGTGATGATCCATAGTACATCAGTGATGGCTCATAGTACATCAGTGATGATCCATAGTACATCAGTGATGATCCATAGTACATCAGTGATGATCCATAGTACATCAGTGATGATCCATAGTACATCAGAGATTGCTCATAGTACATCAGTGATGATCCATAGTACATCAGTGATGATCTATAGTACATCAGTGATGATCCACAGTACATCAGTGATGATCCATAGTACACCAGTGATGATCCATAGTACACCAGTGATGATCCATAGTACATCAGTGATGATCCATAGTACATCAGTGATGATCCATAGTACATCAGTGATGATCCTCAGTACATCAGTGATGATCCACAGTACATTAGTGATGATCCTCAGTACATCAATGATGATCCACGGTACATCAGTGATAATCCACAGTACATCAGGGATGGTCCATAGTACATCAGGGGTGGTCCACAGTACATCAGTGATGATCCACAGTACATCAGTGATGATCCATAGTACATCAGTGATAATCTATAGTACACCAGTGATGATCCACAGTACATCAGTGATGATCCATAGTACATCAGTGATGATCCATAGTACACCAGTGATGATCCACAGTACATCAGTGATGGCCCATAGTACATCAGCGATGGCTCATAGTACATCAGTGATGATCCATAGTACATCAGTGATGATCCATAGTACACCAGTGATGGCCCATAGTACATCAGTGATGATCTATAGTACATTAGTGATGATCCTCAGTACATCAGTGATGATCCACGGTACATCAGTGATGATCCACAGTAGATCAGTGATGATCCACAGTACATCAGTGATGATCCATAGTACATCAGTGATGATCCTCAGTACATCAGTGATGATCCACAGTACATCAGTAATGATCCACAGTAAATCAGTGATCATCCACAGTACATCAGTGATGATCCTCAGTACATCAGTGATGATCCACGGTACATCAGTGATAATCCACAGTACATCAGGGATGGTCTATACCACAATAAGGATGGTCCATAGTACATCAGTGATGATCCTAAGTACATCAGGGATGGCCCATAGTACATCAGTGATGATCTATAGTACACCAGTGATGATCCACAGTACATCAGTGATGGCCCATAGTACATCAGTGATGATCCACAGTACATCAGTGATGATCCACAGTACATCAGTGATGATCCACAGTACATCAGGGATGGTCCATAGTATATCAGGGATGGTCCATAGTATATCAGGGATGGTCCATAGTACATCAGTGATGATCCATAGTACACCAGTGATGATCCATAGTACACCAGTGATGGCCCATAGTACATCAGTGATGAACAATAGTACATCAGTGATGATCCACAGTACATCAGTGATGATCCATAGTACATCAGGGATGGTCCATAGTACACCAGTGATGATCCATAGTACACCAGTGATGATCCATAGTACACCAGTGATGATCCATAATACACCAGTGATGGTCCATAGTACATCAGTGATGATCCACAGTACATCAGTGATGATCCACAGTACATCAGTGATGGTCCATAGTACATCAGGAATGGTCCATAGTACATCAGGGATGGTCCATAGTACATCAGTGATGATCCACAGTACATCAGTGATGATCCACAGTACATCAGTGATGATCCTCAGTACATCAGAGATGATCCACAGTACATCAGTGATGATCCACAGTACATTAGTGATGATCTATAGTACATCAGTGATGATCCACAGTACATCAGTGATGATCCTCAGTACATCAGTGATGATCCACAGTACATCAGGGATTGTCCACAGTACATCAGTGATGATCCATAGTACACCAGTGATGATCCATAGTACACCAGTGATGATCCATAGTACATCAGTGATGATCCATAGTACATCAGTGATGATCCATAGTACATCAGTGATGATCCACAGTATATCAGCGATGGCTCATAGTACATCATTGATGATCCAAAGTACACCAGTGATGATCCTCAGTACATCAGGGATGGTCCATAGTATATCAGGGATGGTCCATAGTACATCAGGGATGGTCCATAGTACATCAGGGATGGTCCATAGTACATCAGTGATGATCCATAGTACACCCGTGATGATCCATAGTACACCCGTGATGGCCCATAGTACATCAGTGATGATCCACAGTACATCTGTGATGATCCTCAGTACATCAGTGATGATCCACGGTACATCAGTGATGATCCACGGTACATCAGTGATGATCCACAGTACATCAGTGATGATCCATAGTACATCAGTGATGGCTCATAGTACATCAGTGATTATCCATAGTACATCAGTGATGATCCATAGTACATCAGAGATGGCTCATAGTACATCAGTGATGATCCATAGTACATCAGTGATGATCCATAGTACATCAGTGATGATCTATAGTACATCAGTGATGATCCACAGTACATCAGTGATGATCCATAGTACACCAGTGATGATCCATAGTACATCAGTGATAATCCATAGTACATCAGTGATGATCCATAGTACATCAGTGATGATCCTCAGTACATCAGTGATGATCCACAGTACATCAGTAATGATCCACAGTACATCAGTGATGATCCACAGTACATCAGTGATGATCCTCAGTACATCAGTGATGATCCACGGTACATCAGTGATAATCCACAGTACATCAGTGATGATCCTCAGTACATCAGTGATGATCCACAGTACATCAGTAATGATCCACAGTACATCAGTAATGATCCACAGTACATCAGTAATGATCCACAGTACATCAGTGATGATCCACAGTACATCAGTGATGGCTCATAGTACATCAGTGATGATCCATAGTACATCAGTGATGATCCATAGTACATCAGTGTTGATCCATAGTACATCAGTGATGATCCATAGTACATCAGAGATGGCTCATAGTACATCAGAGATGGCTCATAGTACATAAGAGATGGCTCATAGTACATCAGTGATGATCCATAGTACATCAGTGATGGCTCATAGTACATCAGTGATGGCTCATAGTACATCAGTGATGATCCATAGTACATCAGTGATGATCCATAGTACATCAGTGATGATCCATAGTACATTAGAGATGGCTCATAGTACATCAGTGATGATCCATAGTACATCAGTGATGATCTATAGTACATCAGTGATGATCCACAGTACATCAGTGATGATCCATAGCACACCAGTGATGATCCATAGTACACCAGTGATGATCCATAGTACATCAGTGATGATCCATAGTACATCAGTGATGATCCATAGTACATCAGTGATGATCCTCAGTACATCAGTGATGATCCACAGTACATCAGTGATGATCCACAGTACATCAGTGATGATCCTCAGTACATCAGTGATGATCCACAGTACATCAGTGATAATCCACAGTACATCAGGGATGGTCCATAGTACATCAGGGATGGTCCATAGTACATCAGGGATGGTCCACAGTACATCAGTGATGATCCACAGTACATCAGTGATGATCCATAGTACATCAGTGATAATCTATAGTACACCAGTGATGATCCACAGTACATCAGTGATGATCCATAGTACATCAGTGATGATCCATAGTACATCAGTGATGATCCATAGTACACCAGTGATGATCCACAGTACATCAGTGATGGCCCATAGTACATCAGCGATGGCTCATAGTACATCAGTGATGATCCATAGTACATCAGTGATGATCCATAGTACACCAGTGATGGCCCATAGTACATCAGTGATGATCTATAGTACATTAGTGATGATCCTCAGTACATCAGTGATGATCCACGGTACATCAGTGATGATCCACAGTACATCAGTGATGATCCACAGTACATCAGTGATGATCCATAGTACATCAGTGATGATCCTCAGTACATCAGTGATGATCCACAGTACATCAGTAATGATCCACAGTAAATCAGTGATGATCCACAGTACATCAGTGATGATCCTCAGTACATCAGTGATGATCCACGGTACATCAGTGATAATCCACAGTACATCAGGGATGGTCTATAGTACATCAGGGATGGTCCATAGTACATCAGTGATGATCCTCAGTACATCAGGGATGGCCCATAGTACATCAGTGATGATCTATAGTACACCAGTGATGATCCACAGTACATCAGTGATGGCCCATAGTACATCAGTGATGATCCACAGTACATCAGTGATGATCCACAGTACATCAGTGATGATCCACAGTACATCAGGGATGGTCCATAGTATATCAGGGATGGTCCATAGTATATCAGGGATGGTCCATAGTACATCAGTGATGATCCATAGTACACCAGTGATGATCCATAGTACACCAGTGATGGCCCATAGTACATCAGTGATGAACTATAGTACATCAGTGATGATCCACAGTACATCAGTGATGATCCATAGTACATCAGGGATGGTCCATAGTACACCAGTGATGATCCATAGTACAACAGTGATGATCCATAGTACACCAGTGATGATCCATAGTACACCAGTGATGGTCCATAGTACATCAGTGATGATCCACAGTACATCAGTGATGATCCACAGTACATCAGTGATGATCCTCAGTACATCAGGGATGGTCCATAGTACATCAGGGATGGTCCATAGTACATCAGGGATGGTCCATAGTACATCAGTGATGATCCACAGTACATCAGTGATGATCCACAGTACATCAGTGATGATCCTCAGTACATTAGAGATGATCCACAGTACATCAGTGATGATCCACAGTACATTAGTGATGATCTATAGTACATCAGTGATGATCCACAGTACATCAGTGATGATCCTCAGTACATCAGTGATGATCCACAGTACATCAGGGATTGCCCACAGTACATCAGTGATGATCCATAGTACACCAGTGATGATCCATAGTACATCAGTGATGATCCATAGTACATCAGAGATGATCCATAGTACACCAGTGATGATCCACAGTATATCAGCGATGGCTCATAGTACATCAGTGATGATCCATAGTACACCAGTGATGGCCCATAGTACATCAGTGATGATCTATAGTACATCAGTGATGATCCTCAGTACATCAGGGATGGTCCATAGTACATCAGGGATGGTCCATAGTACATCAGGGATGGTCCATAGTACATCAGGGATGGTCCATAGTACATCAGGGATGGTCCATAGTACATCAGTGATGATCCATAGTACACCCTTGATGATCCATAGTACACCCGTGATGGCCCATAGTACATCAGTGATGATCCACAGTACATCTGTGATGATCCTCAGTACATCAGTGATGATCCACGGTACATCAGTGATGATCCACGGTACATCAGTGATGATCCACAGTACATCAGTGATGATCCATAGTACATCAGTGATGGCTCATAGTACATCAGTGATGATCCATAGTACATCAGTGATGATCCATAGTACATCAGTGATGGCTCATAGTACATCAGTGATGATCCATAGTACATCAGTGATGATCCATAGTACATCAGTGATGATCCATAGTACATCAGTGATGATCCAAAGTACATCAGAGATGGCTCATAGTACATCAGTGATGATCCATAGTACATCAGTGATGATCCATAGTACATCAGTGATGATCTATAGTACATCAGTGATGATCCACAGTACATCAGTGATGATCCATAGTACACCAGTGATGATCCATAGTACACCAGTGATGATCCATAGTACATCAGTGATGATCCATAGTACATCAGTGATGATCCATAGTACATCAGTGATGATCCTCAGTACATCAGTGATGATCCACAGTACATCAGTGATGATCCACAGTACATCAGTGATGATCCTCAGTACATCAGTGATGATCCACGGTACATCAGTGATAATCCACAGTACATCAGGGATGGTCCATAGTACATCAGGGATGGTCCACAGTACATCAGTGATGATCCACAGTACATCAGTGATGATCCATAGTACATCAGTGATGATCCTCAATACATCAGTGATGATCCACAGTACATCAGTGATGATCCACAGTACATCAGTGATGATCCTCAGTACATCAGTGATGATCCACGGTACATCAGTGATAATCCACAGTACATCAGGGATGGTCCATAGTACATCAGGGATGGTCCACAGTACATCAGTGATGATCCACAGTACATCAGTGATGATCCATAGTGCATCAGTGATGATCTATAGTACACCAGTGATGATCCACAGTACATCAGTGATGATCCATAGTACATCAGTGATGATCCATAGTACATCAATGATGATCCATAGTACACCAGTGATGATCCACAGTACATCAGTGATGGCCCATAGTACATCAGCGATGGCTCATAGTACATCAGTGATGATCCATAGTACATCAGTGATGATCCATAGTACACCAGTGATGGCCCATAGTACATCAGTGATGATCCATAGTACATCAGTGATGATCCATAGTACATCAGTGATGATCCATAGTACATCAGTGATGATCTATAGTACATCAGTGATGATCCACAGTACATGAGTGATGATCCATAGTACATCAGTGATGATCCATAGTACATCAGTGATGATCCATAGTACATCAGTGATGATCCTCAGTACATCAGTGATGATCCACAGTACATCAGTAATGATCCACAGTACATCAGTGATGATCCACAGTACATCAGTGATGATCCTCAGTACATCAGTGATGATCCACGGTACATCAGTGATAATCCACAGTACATCAGGGATGGTCCATAGTACATCAGTGATAATCCACAGTACATCAGTGATGATCTACACTACATCAGTGATGATCCATAGTACATCAGTGATGATCTATAGTACACCAGTGATGATCCACAGTACATCAGTGATGATCCATAGTACATCAGTGATGATCCATAGTTCATTAATGATGATCCATAGTACACCAGTGATGATCCACAGTACATCAGTGATGGTCCATAGTACATCAGCGATGGCTCATAGTACATCAGTGATGATCCATAGTACATCAGTGATGATCCATAGTACACCGGTGATGGCCCATAGTACATCAGTGATGATCTATAGTACATTAGTGATGATCCTCAGTACATCAGTGATGATCCACGGTACATCAGTGATGATCCACAGTACATCAGTGATGATCCACAGTACATCAGTGATGATCCATAGTACATCAGTGATGATCCTCAGTACATCAGTGATGATCCACAGTACATCAGTAATGATCCACAGTAAATCAGTGATGATCCACAGTACATCAGTGATGATCCTCAGTACATCAGTGATGATCCACGGTACATCAGTGATAATCCACAGTACATCAGGGATGGTCTATAGTACATCAGGGATGGTCCATAGTACATCAGTGATGATCCTCAGTACATCAGGGATGGCCCATAGTACATCAGTGATGATCTATAGTACACCAGTGATGATCCACAGTACATCAGTGATGATCCACAGTACATCAGTGCTGATCCACAGTACATCAGGGATGGTCCATAGTACATCAGTGATGATCCATAGTACACCAGGGATGATCCATAGTACACCTGTGATGGCCCATAGTACATCAGTGATGATCCTCAGTACATCCGTGATGATCCTCAGTACATGAGTGATGATCCACGGTACATGAGTGATGATCCACAGTACATCAGTGATGATCCACAGTACATCAGGGATGGTCCACAGTACATCAGTGATGATTCATAGTACATCAGTGATGATCCATAGTACATCAGTGATGGCTCAAAGTACATCAGTGATGATCCATAATACATCAGTGATGATCCATAGTACATCAGTGATGATCCATAGTACACCAGTGATGGCCCATAGTACATCAGTGATGATCCACAGTACATCTGTGATGATCCTCAGTACATCAGTGATGATCCACGGTACATCAGTGATGATCCACGGTACATCAGTGATGATCCACAGTACATCAGTGATGATCCATAGTACATCAGTGATGGCTCATAGTACATCAGTGATGATCCATAGTACATCAGTGATGATCCATAGTACATCAGTGTTGATCCATAGTACATCAGTGATGATTCATAGTACATCAGAGATGGCTCATAGTACATCAGTGATGATCCATAGTACATCAGTGATGATCCATAGTACATCAGTGATGATCCATAGTACATCAGTGATGATCCATAGTACATCAGAGATGGCTCATAGTACATCAGTGATGATCCATAGTACATAATTGATGATCCATAGTACATCAGTGATGATCTATAGTACATCAGTGATGATCCACAGTACATGAGTGATGATCCATAGTACACCAGTGATGATCCATAGTACATCAGTGATGATCCATAGTACATCAGTGATGATCCATAGTACATCAGTGATGATCCTCAGTACATCAGTGATGATCCACAGTACATCAGTAATGATCCACAGTAAATCAGTGATGATCCACAGTACATCAGTGATGATCCTCAGTACATCAGTGATGATCCACAGTACATCAGTGATGATCCATAGTACATCAGTGATGATCCATAGTACATCAGTGATGATCCATAGTACATTGGTGATGATCCATAGTACACCAGTGATGGTCCACAGTACATCAGTGATGATCCATAGTACACCAGTGATTGCCCATAGTACATCAGTGATGATCTCTAGTACATCAGTGATGATCCATAGTACATCAGTGTTGATCATAGTACATCAGTGATGATCCATAGTACATCAGAGATGGCTCATAGTACATCAGAGATGGCTCATAGTACATCAGTGATGATCCATAGTACATCAGTGATGATCCATAGTACATCAGTGATGATCCATAGTACATCAGTGATGGCTCATAGTACATCAGTGATGATCCATAGTACATCAGTGATGATCCATAGTACATCAGTGATGATCCATAGTACATCAGTGATGATCCATAGTACATCAGAGATGGCTCATAGTACATCAGTGATGATCCATAGTACATCAGTGATGATCCATAGTACATCAGTGATGATCTATAGTACATCAGTGATGATCCACAGTACATCAGTGATGATCCATAGTACACCAGTGATGATCCATAGTACATCAGTGATGATCCATAGTACATCAGTGATGATCCATAGTACATCAGTGATGATCCTCAGTACATCAGTGATGATCCACAGTACATCAGTGATGATCCACAGTACATCAGTGATGATCCTCAGTACATCAGTGATGATCCACGGTACATCAGTGATAATCCACAATACATCAGGGATGGTCCATAGTACATCAGTGATGATCCACAGTACATCAGTGATGATCCACAGTACATCAGTGATGATCCATAGTACATCAGTGATGATCTATAGTACACCAGTGATGATCCACAGTACATCAGTGATGATCCATAGTACATCAGTGATGATCCATAGTACATCAGTGATGGCCCATAGTACATCAGCGATGGCTCATAGTACATCAGTGATGATCCATAGTACATCAGTGATGATCCATAGTACACCAGTGATGGCCCATAGTACATCAGTGATGATCTATAGTACATTAGTGATGATCCTCAGTACATCAGTGATGATTCATGGTACATCAGTGATGATCCACAGTACATCAGTGATGATCCATAGTACAACAGTGATGATCCTCAGTACATCAGTGATGATACACAGAACATCAGTAATGATCCACAGTAAATCAGTGATGATCCACAGTACATCAGTGATGATCCTCAGTACATCAGTGATGATCCACGGTACATCAGTGATAATCCACAGTACATCAGGGATGGTCTATAGTACATCAGGGATGGTCCATAGTACATCAGTGATGATCCTCAGTACATCAGGGATGGCCCATAGTACATCAGTGATGATCTATAGTACACCAGTGATGATCCACAGTACATCAGTGATGATCCACAGTACATCAGTGATGATCCACAGTACATCAGGGATGGTCCATAGTACATCAGTGATGATCCATAGTACACCAGTGATGATCCATAGTACACCTGTGATGGCCCATAGTACATCAGTGATGATCCTCAGTACATCGGTGATGATCCTCAGTACATCAGTGATGATCCACAGTACATCAGTGATGATCCACAGTACATCAGTGATGATCCACAGTACATCAGGGATGGTCCACAGTACATCAGTGATGATCCATAGTACATCAGTGATGGCTCAAAGTACATCAGTGATGATCCATAATACATCAGTGATGATCCATAGTACACCAGTGATGGTCCACAGTACATCAGTGATGATCCATAGTACACCAGTGATGGCCCATAGTACATCAGTGATGATCTATAGTACATCAGTGATGATCGATAGTACATCAGTGATGATCCATAGTACATCAGTGATGATCCATAGTACATCGACGATGATCCATAGTACATCAGTGATGATCCACAGTACATCAGGGATAGTCCACAGTATATCAGTGATGATCCATAGTACATCAGTGATGATCCATAGTACATCAGTGATGGCTCAAAGTACATCAGTGATGATCCATAATACATCAGTGATGATCCATAGTACACCAGTGATGGTCCACAGTACATCAGTGATGATCCATAGTACACCAGTGATGGCCCATAGTACATCAGTGATGGCCCATAGTACATCAGTGATGATCTACAGAACATCAGTGATGATCCATAGTACATCAGTGATGATCCATAGTACATCAGTGATGATCCATAGTACATCGGCGATGATCCATAGTACATCAGTGATGATCCACAGTACATCAGGGATAGTCCACAGTATATCAGTGATGATCCATAGTACATCAGTGATGGCCCATAGTACATCAGTGATGATCCATAGTACATCAGTGATGGCCCATAGTACATCAGTGATGATCCATAGTACATCAGGGATGGTCCATAGTACATCAGGGATGGTCCATAGTACATCAGTGATGATCCACAGTACATCAGTGATGCTCCACAGTACATCAGTGATGATCCTCAGTACATCAGTGATGATCCACAGTACATCAGTGATGATCCACAGTACATTAGTGATGATCTATAGTACATCAGTGATGATCCACAGTACATCAGTGATGATCCTCAGTACATCAGTGATGATCCACAGTACATCAGTGATGATCCACAGTACATCAGTGATGATCCACAGTACATCAGTGATGATCCTCAGTACATCAGTGATGATCCACGGTACATCAGTGATAATCCACAATACATCAGGGATGGTCCATAGTACATCAGTGATGATCCACAGTACATCAGTGATGATCCACAGTACATCAGTGATGATCCATAGTACATCAGTGATGATCTATAGTACACCAGTGATGATCCACAGTACATCAGTGATGATCCATAGTACATCAGTGATGATCCATAGTACATCAGTGATGGCCCATAGTACATCAGCGATGGCTCTTAGTACATCAGTGATGATCCATAGTACATCAGTGATGATCCATAGTACATCAGTGATGATCCATAGTACACCAGTGATGGCCCATAGTACATCAGTGATGATCTATAGTACATTAGTGATGATCCTCAGTATATCAGTGATGATTCACGGTACATCAGTGATGATCCACAGTACATCAGTGATGATCCATAGTACAACAGTGATGATCCTCAGTACATCAGTGATGATCCACAGTAAATCAGTGATAATCCACAGTACATCAGTGATGATCCTCAGTACATCAGTGATGATCCACGGTACATCAGTGATGATCCACGGTACATCAGTGATAATCCACAGTACATCAGGGATGGTCCATAGTACATCAGGGATGGTCCATAGTACATCAGTGATGATCCTCAGTACATCAGGGATGGCCCATAGTACATCAGTGATGATCTATAGTACACCAGTGATGATCCACAGTACATCAGTGATGATCCATAGTACATCAGTGATGATCCATAGTACATCAGTGATGATCCATAGTACATTGGTGATGATCCATAGTACACCAGTGATGGTCCACAGTACATCAGTGATGATCCATAGTACACCAGTGATTGCCCATAGTACATCAGTGATGATCTCTAGTACATCAGTGATGATCCATAGTACATCAGTGTTGATCATAGTACATCAGTGATGATCCATAGTACATCAGAGATGGCTCATAGTACATCAGAGATGGCTCATAGTACATCAGTGATGATCCATAGTACATCAGTGATGATCCATAGTACATCAGTGATGATCCATAGTACATCAGTGATGGCTCATAGTACATCAGTGATGATCCATAGTACATCAGTGATGATCCATAGTACATCAGTGATGATCCATAGTACATCAGTGATGATCCATAGTACATCAGAGATGGCTCATAGTACATCAGTGATGATCCATAGTACATCAGTGATGATCCATAGTACATCAGTGATGATCTATAGTACATCAGTGATGATCCACAGTACATCAGTGATGATCCATAGTACACCAGTGATGATCCATAGTACATCAGTGATGATCCATAGTACATCAGTGATGATCCATAGTACATCAGTGATGATCCTCAGTACATCAGTGATGATCCACAGTACATCAGTGATGATCCACAGTACATCAGTGATGATCCTCAGTACATCAGTGATGATCCACGGTACATCAGTGATAATCCACAATACATCAGGGATGGTCCATAGTACATCAGTGATGATCCACAGTACATCAGTGATGATCCACAGTACATCAGTGATGATCCATAGTACATCAGTGATGATCTATAGTACACCAGTGATGATCCACAGTACATCAGTGATGATCCATAGTACATCAGTGATGATCCATAGTACATCAGTGATGGCCCATAGTACATCAGCGATGGCTCATAGTACATCAGTGATGATCCATAGTACATCAGTGATGATCCATAGTACACCAGTGATGGCCCATAGTACATCAGTGATGATCTATAGTACATTAGTGATGATCCTCAGTACATCAGTGATGATTCATGGTACATCAGTGATGATCCACAGTACATCAGTGATGATCCATAGTACAACAGTGATGATCCTCAGTACATCAGTGATGATACACAGAACATCAGTAATGATCCACAGTAAATCAGTGATGATCCACAGTACATCAGTGATGATCCTCAGTACATCAGTGATGATCCACGGTACATCAGTGATAATCCACAGTACATCAGGGATGGTCTATAGTACATCAGGGATGGTCCATAGTACATCAGTGATGATCCTCAGTACATCAGGGATGGCCCATAGTACATCAGTGATGATCTATAGTACACCAGTGATGATCCACAGTACATCAGTGATGATCCACAGTACATCAGTGATGATCCACAGTACATCAGGGATGGTCCATAGTACATCAGTGATGATCCATAGTACACCAGTGATGATCCATAGTACACCTGTGATGGCCCATAGTACATCAGTGATGATCCTCAGTACATCGGTGATGATCCTCAGTACATCAGTGATGATCCACAGTACATCAGTGATGATCCACAGTACATCAGTGATGATCCACAGTACATCAGGGATGGTCCACAGTACATCAGTGATGATCCATAGTACATCAGTGATGGCTCAAAGTACATCAGTGATGATCCATAATACATCAGTGATGATCCATAGTACACCAGTGATGGTCCACAGTACATCAGTGATGATCCATAGTACACCAGTGATGGCCCATAGTACATCAGTGATGATCTATAGTACATCAGTGATGATCGATAGTACATCAGTGATGATCCATAGTACATCAGTGATGATCCATAGTACATCGACGATGATCCATAGTACATCAGTGATGATCCACAGTACATCAGGGATAGTCCACAGTATATCAGTGATGATCCATAGTACATCAGTGATGATCCATAGTACATCAGTGATGGCTCAAAGTACATCAGTGATGATCCATAATACATCAGTGATGATCCATAGTACACCAGTGATGGTCCACAGTACATCAGTGATGATCCATAGTACACCAGTGATGGCCCATAGTACATCAGTGATGGCCCATAGTACATCAGTGATGATCTACAGAACATCAGTGATGATCCATAGTACATCAGTGATGATCCATAGTACATCAGTGATGATCCATAGTACATCGGCGATGATCCATAGTACATCAGTGATGATCCACAGTACATCAGGGATAGTCCACAGTATATCAGTGATGATCCATAGTACATCAGTGATGGCCCATAGTACATCAGTGATGATCCATAGTACATCAGTGATGGCCCATAGTACATCAGTGATGATCCATAGTACATCAGGGATGGTCCATAGTACATCAGGGATGGTCCATAGTACATCAGTGATGATCCACAGTACATCAGTGATGCTCCACAGTACATCAGTGATGATCCTCAGTACA
This sequence comes from Rana muscosa, assembly GCA_029206835.1. Taxonomy (NCBI): domain Eukaryota; kingdom Metazoa; phylum Chordata; class Amphibia; order Anura; family Ranidae; genus Rana; species Rana muscosa. The sequence goes on from JARGYO010000056.1 coordinate 2,796,221, forward strand.
TCAGTGATGATCCACAGTACATCAGTGATGATCCACAGTACATTAGTGATGATCTATAGTACATCAGTGATGATCCACAGTACATCAGTGATGATCCTCAGTACATCAGTGATGATCCACAGTACATCAGTGATGATCCACAGTACATCAGTGATGATCCACAGTACATCAGTGATGATCCTCAGTACATCAGTGATGATCCACGGTACATCAGTGATAATCCACAATACATCAGGGATGGTCCATAGTACATCAGTGATGATCCACAGTACATCAGTGATGATCCACAGTACATCAGTGATGATCCATAGTACATCAGTGATGATCTATAGTACACCAGTGATGATCCACAGTACATCAGTGATGATCCATAGTACATCAGTGATGATCCATAGTACATCAGTGATGGCCCATAGTACATCAGCGATGGCTCTTAGTACATCAGTGATGATCCATAGTACATCAGTGATGATCCATAGTACATCAGTGATGATCCATAGTACACCAGTGATGGCCCATAGTACATCAGTGATGATCTATAGTACATTAGTGATGATCCTCAGTATATCAGTGATGATTCACGGTACATCAGTGATGATCCACAGTACATCAGTGATGATCCATAGTACAACAGTGATGATCCTCAGTACATCAGTGATGATCCACAGTAAATCAGTGATAATCCACAGTACATCAGTGATGATCCTCAGTACATCAGTGATGATCCACGGTACATCAGTGATGATCCACGGTACATCAGTGATAATCCACAGTACATCAGGGATGGTCCATAGTACATCAGGGATGGTCCATAGTACATCAGTGATGATCCTCAGTACATCAGGGATGGCCCATAGTACATCAGTGATGATCTATAGTACACCAGTGATGATCCACAGTACATCAGTGATGATCCACAGTACATCAGGGATGGTCCATAGTACATCAGTGATGATCCATAGTACACCAGTGATGATCCATAGTACACCTGTGATGGCCCATAGTACATCAGTGATGATCCTCAGTATATTGGTGATGATCCTCAGTACATCAGTGATGATCCACGGTACATCAGTGATGATCCACAGTACATCAGTGATGATCCACAGTACATCAGGGATGGTCCACAGTACATCAGTGATGATCCATAGTACATCAGTGATGGCCCAAAGTACATCAGTGATGATCCATAATACATCAGTGATGATCCATAGTACACCAGTGATGGTCCACAGTACATCAGTGATGATCCATAGTACACCAGTGATGGCCCATAGTACATCAGTGATGATCTATAGTACATCAGTGATGATCCATAGTACATCAGTGATGATCCATAGTACATCAGTGATGATCCATAGTACATCGACGATGATCCATAGTACATCAGTGATGATCCACAGTACATCAGGGATAGTCCACAGTATATCAGTGATGATCCATAGTACATCAGTGATGATCCATAGTACATCAGTGATGGCTCAAAGTACATCAGTGATGATCCATAATACATCAGTGATGATCCATAGTACACCAGTGATGGTCCACAGTACATCAGTGATGATCCATAGTACACCAGTGATGGCCCATAGTACATCAGTGATGGCCCATAGTACATCAGTGATGATCTACAGAACATCAGTGATGATCCATAGTACATCAGTGATGATCCATAGTACATCAGTGAGGATCCATAGTACATCGGTGATGATCCATAGTACATCGGCGATGATCCATAGTACATCAGTGATGATCCACAGTACATCAGGGATAGTCCACAGTATATCAGTGATGATCCATAGTACATCAGTGATGGCCTATAGTACATCAGTGATGATCCATAGTACATCAGTGATGGCCCATAGTACATCAGTGATGATCCACAGTACATTAGTGATGATCTATAGTACATCAGTGATGATCCACAGTACATCAGTGATGATCCTCAGTACATCAGTGATGATCCACAGTACATCAGGGATTGTCCACAGTACATCAGTGATGATCCATAGTACACCAGCGATGATCCATAGTACACCAGTGATGATCCATAGTACATCAGTGATGATCCATAGTACACCAGTGATGATCCACAGTACATCAGCGATGGCTCAATCCATAGTACACCAGTGATGATCCATAGTACATCAGTGATGATCCATAGTACATCAGTGATGATCCATAGTACACCAGTGATGATCCACAGTACATCAGCGATGGCTCATAGTACATCAGTGATGATCCATAGTACACCAGTGATGGCCCATAGTACATCAGTGATGATCTATAGTACATCAGTGATGATCCTCAGTACATCAGTGATGATCCACGGTACATCAGTGATGATCCACGGTACATCAGTGATGATCCACAGTACATCAGTGATGATCCATAGTACATCAGTGATGGCTCATAGTACATCAGTGATGATCCATAGTACATCAGTGATGATCCATAGTACATCGGTGTTGATCCATAGTACATCAGTGATGATCCATAGTACATCAGAGATGGCTCATAGTACATCAGAGATGGCTCATAGTACATCAGTGATGATCCATAGTACATCAGTGATGATCCATAGTACATCAGTGATGGCTCATAGTACATCAGTGATGATCCATAGTACATCAGTGATGATCCATAGTACCTCAGTGATGATCCATAGTACATCAGTGATGATCCATAGTACATCAGAGATGGCTCATAGTACATCAGTGATGATCCATAGTACATCAGTGATGATCCATAGTACATCAGTGATGATCTATAGTACATCAGTGATGATCCACAGTACATCAGTGATGATCCATAGTACACCAGTGATGATCCATAGTACACCAGTGATGATCCATAGTACATCAGTGATGATCCATAGTACATCAGTGATGATCCATAGTGCATCAGTGATGATCCTCAGTACATCAGTGATGATCCACAGTACATCAGTGATGATCCACAGTACATCAGTGATGATCCTCAGTCCATCAGTGATGATCCATGGTACATCAGTGATAATCCACAGTACATCAGGGATGGTCCATAGTACATCAGGGATGGTCCACAGTACATCAGTGATGATCCACAGTACATCAGTGATGATCCATAGTACATCAGTGATAATCTATAGTACACCAGTGATGATCCATAGTACATCAGTGATGATCCATAGTACACCAGTGATGGCCCATAGTACATCAGTGATGATCCTCAGTACATCAGGGATGGCCCATAGTACATCAGTGATGATCTATAGTACACCAGTGATGATCCACAGTACATCAGTGATGGCCCATAGTACATCAGTGATGATCCACAGTACATCAGTGATGATCCACAGTACATCAGTGATGATCCACAGTACATCAGGGATGGTCCATAGTATATCAGGGATGGTCCATAGTACATCAGGGATGGCCCATAGTACATCAGTGATGATCTATAGTACACCAGTGATGATCCACAGTACATCAGTGATGGCCCATAGTACATCAGTGATGATCCACGGTACATCAGTGATGATCCACGGTACATCAGTGATGATCCACAGTACATCAGTGATGATCCATAGTACATCAGTGATGGCTCATAGTACATCAGTGATGATCCATAGTACATCAGTGATGATTCATAGTACATCAGTGTTGATCCATAGTACATCAGTGATGATCCATAGTACATCAGAGATGGCTCATAGTACATCAGAGATGGCTCATAGTACATCAGTGATGATCCATAGTACATCAGTGATGATCCATAGTACATCAGTGATGGCTCATAGTACATCAGTGATGATCCATAGTACATCAGTGATGATCCATAGTACCTCAGTGATGATCCATAGTACATCAGTGATGATCCATAGTACATCAGAGATGGCTCATAGTACATCAGTGATGATCCATAGTACATCAGTGATGATCCATAGTACATCAGTGATGATCTATAGTACATCAGTGATGATCCACAGTACATCAGTGATGATCCATAGTACACCAGTGATGATCCATAGTACACCAGTGATGATCCATAGTACATCAGTGATGATCCATAGTACATCAGTGATGATCCATAGTACATCAGTGATGATCCTCAGTACATCAGTGATGATCCACAGTACATCAGTGATGATCCACAGTACATCAGTGATGATCCTCAGTACATCAGTGATGATCCACGGTACATCAGTGATAATCCACAGTACATCAGGGATGGTCAATAGTACATCAGGGATGGTCCACAGTACATCAGTGATGATCCACAGTACATCAGTGATGATCCATAGTACATCAGTGATAATCTATAGTACACCAGTGATGATCCATAGTACATCAGTGATGATCCATAGTACACCAGTGATGGCCCATAGTACATCAGTGATGATCTATAGTACATTAGTGATGATCTATAGTACATCAGTGATGATCCACAGTACATCAGTGATGATCCTCAGTACATCAGTGATGATCCACAGTACATCAGGGATTGTCCACAGTACATCAGTGATGATCCATAGTACACCAGCGATGATCCATAGTACACCAGTGATGATCCATAGTACATCAGTGATGATCCATAGTACACCAGTGATGATCCACAGTACATCAGCGATGGCTCAATCCATAGTACACCAGTGATGATCCATAGTACATCAGTGATGATCCATAGTACATCAGTGATGATCCATAGTACACCAGTGATGATCCACAGTACATCAGCGATGGCTCATAGTACATCAGTGATGATCCATAGTACACCAGTGATGGCCCATAGTACATCAGTGATGATCTATAGTACATCAGTGATGATCCTCAGTACATCAGTGATGATCCACGGTACATCAGTGATGATCCACGGTACATCAGTGATGATCCACAGTACATCAGTGATGATCCATAGTACATCAGTGATGGCTCATAGTACATCAGTGATGATCCATAGTACATCAGTGATGATCCATAGTACATCGGTGTTGATCCATAGTACATCAGTGATGATCCATAGTACATCAGAGATGGCTCATAGTACATCAGAGATGGCTCATAGTACATCAGTGATGATCCATAGTACATCAGTGATGATCCATAGTACATCAGTGATGGCTCATAGTACATCAGTGATGATCCATAGTACATCAGTGATGATCCATAGTACCTCAGTGATGATCCATAGTACATCAGTGATGATCCATAGTACATCAGAGATGGCTCATAGTACATCAGTGATGATCCATAGTACATCAGTGATGATCCATAGTACATCAGTGATGATCTATAGTACATCAGTGATGATCCACAGTACATCAGTGATGATCCATAGTACACCAGTGATGATCCATAGTACACCAGTGATGATCCATAGTACATCAGTGATGATCCATAGTACATCAGTGATGATCCATAGTGCATCAGTGATGATCCTCAGTACATCAGTGATGATCCACAGTACATCAGTGATGATCCACAGTACATCAGTGATGATCCTCAGTCCATCAGTGATGATCCATGGTACATCAGTGATAATCCACAGTACATCAGGGATGGTCCATAGTACATCAGGGATGGTCCACAGTACATCAGTGATGATCCACAGTACATCAGTGATGATCCATAGTACATCAGTGATAATCTATAGTACACCAGTGATGATCCATAGTACATCAGTGATGATCCATAGTACACCAGTGATGGCCCATAGTACATCAGTGATGATCCTCAGTACATCAGGGATGGCCCATAGTACATCAGTGATGATCTATAGTACACCAGTGATGATCCACAGTACATCAGTGATGGCCCATAGTACATCAGTGATGATCCACAGTACATCAGTGATGATCCACAGTACATCAGTGATGATCCACAGTACATCAGGGATGGTCCATAGTATATCAGGGATGGTCCATAGTACATCAGGGATGGCCCATAGTACATCAGTGATGATCTATAGTACACCAGTGATGATCCACAGTACATCAGTGATGGCCCATAGTACATCAGTGATGATCCACGGTACATCAGTGATGATCCACGGTACATCAGTGATGATCCACAGTACATCAGTGATGATCCATAGTACATCAGTGATGGCTCATAGTACATCAGTGATGATCCATAGTACATCAGTGATGATTCATAGTACATCAGTGTTGATCCATAGTACATCAGTGATGATCCATAGTACATCAGAGATGGCTCATAGTACATCAGAGATGGCTCATAGTACATCAGTGATGATCCATAGTACATCAGTGATGATCCATAGTACATCAGTGATGGCTCATAGTACATCAGTGATGATCCATAGTACATCAGTGATGATCCATAGTACCTCAGTGATGATCCATAGTACATCAGTGATGATCCATAGTACATCAGAGATGGCTCATAGTACATCAGTGATGATCCATAGTACATCAGTGATGATCCATAGTACATCAGTGATGATCTATAGTACATCAGTGATGATCCACAGTACATCAGTGATGATCCATAGTACACCAGTGATGATCCATAGTACACCAGTGATGATCCATAGTACATCAGTGATGATCCATAGTACATCAGTGATGATCCATAGTACATCAGTGATGATCCTCAGTACATCAGTGATGATCCACAGTACATCAGTGATGATCCACAGTACATCAGTGATGATCCTCAGTACATCAGTGATGATCCACGGTACATCAGTGATAATCCACAGTACATCAGGGATGGTCAATAGTACATCAGGGATGGTCCACAGTACATCAGTGATGATCCACAGTACATCAGTGATGATCCATAGTACATCAGTGATAATCTATAGTACACCAGTGATGATCCATAGTACATCAGTGATGATCCATAGTACACCAGTGATGGCCCATAGTACATCAGTGATGATCTATAGTACATTAGTGATGATCCTCAGTACATCAGTGATGATCCACAGTACATCAGTGATGATCCATAGTACATCAGTGATGATCCTCAGTACATCAGTGATGATCCACAGTACATCAGTAATGATCCACAGTAAATCAGTGATGATCCACAGTACATCAGTGATGATCCTCAGTACATCAGTGATGATCCACGGTACATCAGTGATAATCCACAGTACATCAGGGATGGTCTATATTACATCAGGGATGGTCCATATACATCAGTGATGATCCTCAGTACATCAGGGATGGCCCATAGTACATCAGTGATGATCTATAGTACACCAGTGATGATCCACAGTACATCAGTGATGGTCCATAGTACATCAGTGATGATCCACAGTACATCAGTGATGATCCACAGTACATCAGTGATGATCCACAGTACATCAGGGATGGTCCATAGTATATCAGGGATGGTCCATAGTATATCAGGGATGGCCCATAGTACATCAGTGATGATCCATAGTACACCAGTGATGATCCATAGTACACCAGTGATGGCCCATAGTACATCAGTGATGAACTATAGTACATCAGTGATGATCCACAGTACATCAGTGATGATCCATAGTACATCAGGGATGGTCCATAGTACACCAGTGATGATCCATAGTACACCAGTGATGATCCATAGTACACCAGTGATGATCCATAGTACACCAGTGATGGTCCATAGTACATCAGTGATGATCCACAGTACATCAGTGATGATCCACAGTACATCAGTGATGATCCTCAGTACATCAGGGATGGTCCATAGTACATCAGGGATGGTCCATACAACATCAGGGATGGTCCATAGTACATCAGGGATGGTCCATAGTACATCAGTGATGATCCACAGTACATCAGTGATGATCCTCAGTACATCAGAGATGATCCACAGTACATCAGTGATGATCCACAGTACATTAGTGATGATCTATAGTACATCAGTTATGATCCACAGTACATCAGTGATGATCCTCAGTACATAAGTGATGATCCACAGTACATCAGGGATTGTCCACAGTACATCAGTGATGATCCATAGTACACCAGTGATGATCCATAGTACATCAGTGATGATCCATAGTACATCAGTGATGATCCATAGTACACCAGTGATGATCCACAGTATATCAGCGATGGCTCATAGTACATCATTGATGATCCATAGTACACCAGTGATGGCCCATAGTACATCAGTGATGATCTATAGTACATCAGTGATGATCCTCAGTACATCAGGGATGGTCCATAGTACATCAGGGATGGTCCATAGTACATCAGGGATGGTCCATAGTACATCAGTGATGATCCATAGTACACCCGCGATGATCCATAGTACACCCGTGATGGCCCATAGTACATCAGTGATGATCCACAGTACATATGTGATGATCCTCAGTACATCAGTGATGATCCACGGTACATCAGTGATGATCCACGGTACATCAGTGATGATCCACAGTACATCAGTGATGATCCATAGTACATCAGTGATGGCTCATAGTACATCAGTGATGATCCATAGTACATCAGTGATGATCCATAGTACATCAGTGATGATCCATAGTACATCAGAGATGGCTCATAGTACATCAGTGATGATCCATAGTACATCAGTGATGATCCATAGTACATCAGTGATGATCTATAGTACATCAGTGATGATCCACAGTACATCAGTGATGATCCATAGTACACCAGTGATGATCCATAGTACATCAGTGATGATCCATAGTACATCAGTGATGATCCATAGTACATCAGTGATGATCCTCAGTACATCAGTGATGATCCACAGTACATCAGTAATGATCCACAGTACATCAGTGATGATCCACAGTACATCAGTGATGATCCTCAGTACATCAGTGATGATCCACGGTACATCAGTGATAATCCACAGTACATCAGTGATGATCCTCAGTACATCAGTGATGATCCACAGTACATCAGTAATGATCCACAGTACATCAGTGATGATCCACAGTACATCAGTAATGATCCACAGTACATCAGTGATGATCCATAGTACACCAGTGATGATCCACAGTATATCAGCGATGGCTCATAGTACATCAGTGATGATCCATAGTACACCAGTGATGGCCCATAGTACATCAGTGATGATCTATAGTACATCAGTGATGATCCTCAGTACATCAGGGATGGTCCATAGTACATGAGGGATGGTCCATAGTACATCAGGGATGGTCCATAGTACATCAGTGATGATCCATAGTACACCAGTGATGATCCATAGTACACTCGTGATGGCCCATAGTACATCAGTGATGATCCACAGTACATCTGTGATGATCCTCAGTACATCAGTGATGATCCACGGTACATCAGTGATGATCCACGGTACATCAGTGATGATCCACGGTACATCAGTGATGATCCACAGTAAATCAGTGATGGTCCATAGTACATCAGTGATGGCTCATAGTACATCAGTGATGATCCATAGTACATCAGTGATGATCCATAGTACATCAGTGTTGATCCATAGTACATCAGTGATGATCCATAGTACATCGGAGATGGCTCATAGTACATCAGAGATGGCTCATAGTACATCAGTGATGATCCATAGTACATCAGTGATGATCCATAGTACATCAGTGATGATCCATAGTACATCAGTGATGATCCATAGTACATGAGAGATGGCTCATAGTACATCAGTGATGATCCATAGTACATCAGTGATGATCCATAGTACATCAGTGATGATCTATAGTACATCAGTGATGATCCACAGTACATGAGTGATGATCCATAGTACACCAGTGATGATCCATAGTACACCAGTGATGATCCATAGTACATCAGTGATGATCCATAGTACATCAGTGATGATCCATAGTACATCAGTGATGATCCTCAGTACATCAGTGATGATCCACAGTACATCAGTAATGATCCACAGTACATCAGTGATGATCCACAGTACATCAGTGATGATCCTCAGTACATCAGTGATGATCCACGGCACATCAGTGATAATCCACAGTACATCAGGGATGGTCCATAGTACATCAGTGATGATCCACAGTACATCAGTGATGATCTACACTACATCAGTGATGATCCATAGTACATCAGTGATGATCTATAGTACACCAGTGATGATCCACAGTACATCAGTGATGATCCATAGTACATCAGTCATGATCCATAGTACATCAGTGATGATCCATAGTACACCAGTGATGATTCACAGTACATCAGTGATGGCCCATAGTACATCAGCGATGGCTCATAGTACATCAGTGATGATCCATAGTACATCAGTGATGATCCATAGTACACCAGTGATGGCCCATAGTACATCAGTGATGATCTATAGTACATTAGTGATGATCCTCAGTACATCAGTGATGATCCACAGTACATCAGTGATGATCCACAGTACATCAGTGATGATCCACAGTACATCAGTGATGATCCATAGTACATCAGTGATGATCCTCAGTACATCAGTGATGATCCACAGTACATCAGTAATGATCCACAGTAAATAAGTGATGATCCACAGTACATCAGTGATGATCCTCAGTACATCAGTGATGATCCACGGTACATCAGTGATAATCCACAGTACATCAGGGATGGTCTATATTACATCAGGGATGGTCCATAGTACATCAGTGATGATCCTCAGTACATCAGGGATGGCCCATAGTACATCAGTGATGATCTGTAGTACACCAGTGATGATCCACAGTACATCAGTGATGGCCCATAGTACATCAGTGATGATCCACAGTACATCAGTGATGATCCACAGTACATCAGTGATGATCCACAGTACATCAGGGATGGTCCATAGTATATCAGGGATGGTCCATAGTACATCAGGGATGGCCCATAGTACATCAGTGATGATCTATAGTACACCAGTGATGATCCACAGTACATCAGTGATGGCCCATAGTACATCAGTGATGATCCACGGTACATCAGTGATGATCCACGGTACATCAGTGATGATCCACAGTACATCAGTGATGATCCATAGTACATCAGTGATGGCTCATAGTACATCAGTGATGATCCATAGTACATCAGTGATGATTCATAGTACATCAGTGTTGATCCATAGTACATCAGTGATGATCCATAGTACATCATAGATGGCTCATAGTACATCAGAGATGGCTCATAGTACATCAGTGATGATCCATAGTACATCAGTGATGATCCATAGTACATCAGTGATGGCTCATAGTACATCAGTGATGATCCATAGTACATCAGTGATGATCCATAGTACCTCAGTGATGATCCATAGTACATCAGTGATGATCCATAGTACATCAGAGATGGCTCATAGTACATCAGTGATGATCCATAGTACATCAGTGATGATCCATAGTACATCAGTGATGATCTATAGTACATCAGTGATGATCCACAGTACATCAGTGATGATCCATAGTACACCAGTGATAATCCATACTACACCAGTGATGATCCATAGTACATCAGTGATGATCCATAGTACATCAGTGATGATCCATAGTACATCAGTGATGATCCTCAGTACATCAGTGATGATCCACAGTACATCAGTGATGATCCACAGTACATCAGTGATGATCCTCAGTACATCAGTGATGATCCACGGTACATCAGTGATAATCCACAGTACATCAGGGATGGTCCATAGTACATCAGGGATGGTCAACAGTACATCAGTGATGATCCACAGTACATCAGTGATGATCCATAGTACATCAGTGATAATCTATAGTACACCAGTGATGATCCATAGTACATCAGTGATGATCCATAGTACACCAGTGATGGCCCATAGTACATCAGTGATGATCTATAGTACATTAGTGATGATCCTCAGTACATCAGTGATGATCCACAGTACATCAGTGATGATCCACAGTACATCAGTGATGATCCATAGTACATCAGTGATGATCCTCAGTACATCAGTGATGATCCACAGTACATCAGTAATGATCCACAGTAAAGCAGTGATGATCCACAGTACATCAGTGATGATCCTCAGTACATCAGTGATGATCCACGGTACATCAGTGATAATCCACAGTACATCAGGGATGGTCTATATTACATCAGAGATGGTCCATAGTACATCAGTGATGATCCTCAGTACATCAGGGATGGCCCATAGTACATCAGTGATGATCTATAGTACACCAGTGATGATCCACAGTACATCAGTGATGGTCCATAGTACATCAGTGATGATCCACAGTACATCAGTGATGATCCACAGTACATCAGTGATGATCCACAGTACATCAGGGATGGTCCATAGTATATCAGGGATGGTCCATAGTATATCAGGGATGGCCCATAGTACATCAGTGATGATCCATAGTACACCAGTGATGATCCATAGTACACCAGTGATGGCCCATAGTACATCAGTGATGAACTATAGTACATCAGTGATGATCCACAGTACATCAGTGATGATCCATAGTACATCAGGGATGGTCCATAGTACACCAGTGATGATCCATAGTACACCAGTGATGATCCATAGTACACCAGTGATGATCCATAGTACACCAGTGATGGTCCATAGTACATCAGTGATGATCCACAGTACATCAGTGATGATCCACAGTACATCAGTGATGATCCTCAGTACATCAGGGATGGTCCATAGAACATCAGGGATGGTCCATAGTACATCAGGGATGGTCCATAGTACATCAGGGATGGTCCATAGTACATCAGTGATGATCCACAGTACATCAGTGATGATCCTCAGTACATCAGAGATGATCCACAGTACATCAGTGATGATCCACAGTACATTAGTGATGATCTATAGTACATCAGTGATGATCCACAGTACATCAGTGATGATCCTCAGTACATAAGTGATGATCCACAGTACATCAGGGATTGTCCACAGTACATCAGTGATGATCCATAGTACACCAGTGATGATCCATAGTACATCAGTGATGATCCATAGTACATCAGTGATGATCCATAGTACACCAGTGATGATCCACAGTATATCAGCGATGGCTCATAGTACATCATTGATGATCCATAGTACACCAGTGATGGCCCATAGTACATCAGTGATGATCTATAGTACATCAGTGATGATCCTCAGTACATCAGGGATGGTCCATAGTACATCAGGGATGGTCCATAGTACATCAGGGATGGTCCATAGTACATCAGGGATGGTCCATAGTACATCAGTGATGATCCATAGTACACCCGTGATGGCCCATAGTACATCAGTAATGATCCACAGTACATCTGTGATGATCCTCAGTACATCAGTGATGATCCACGGTACATCAGTGATGATCCACGGTACATCAGTGATGATCCACGGTACATCAGTGATGATCCACAGTACATCAGTGATGATCCATAGTACATCAGTGATGGCTCATAGTACATCAGTGATGATCCATAGTACATCAGTGATGATCCATAGTACATCAGTGATGATCCATAGTACATCAGAGATGGCTCATAGTACATCAGTGATGATCCATAGTACATCAGTGATGATCCATAGTACATCAGTGATGATCTATAGTACATCAGTGATGATCCACATTACATCAGTGATGATCCATAGTACACCAGTGATGATCCATAGTACATCAGTGATGATCCATAGTACATCAGTGATGATCCATAGTACATCAGTGATGATCCTCAGTACATCAGTGATGATCCACAGTACATCAGTAATGATCCACAGTACATCAGTGATGATCCACAGTACATCAGTGATGATCCTCAGTACATCAGTGATGATCCACGGTACATTAGTGATAATCCACAGTACATCAGTGATGATCCTCAGTACATCAGTGATGATCCACAGTACATCAGTAATGATCCACAGTACATCAGTGATGATCCACAGTACATCAGTAATGATCCACAGTACATCAGTGATGATCCATAGTACACCAGTGATGATCCACAGTATATCAGCGATGGCTCATAGTACATCAGTGATGATCCATAGTACACCAGTGATGGCCCATAGTACATCAGTGATGATCCTCAGTACATCAGGGATGGTCCATAGTACATCAGGGATGGTCCATAGTACATCAGGGATGGTCCATAGTACATCAGTGATGATCCATAGTACACCAGTGATGATCCATAGTACACCAGTGATGGCCCATAGTACATCAGTGATGATCCACAGTACATCTGTGATGATCCACGGTACATCAGTGATGATCCACGGTACATCAGTGATGATCCACAGTAAATCAGTGATGATCCATAGTACATCAGTGATGGCTCATAGTACATCAGTGATGATCCATAGTACATCAGTGATGATCCATAGTACATCAGTGTTGATCCATAGTACATCAGTGATGATCCATAGTACATCAGAGATGGCTCATAGTACATCAGAGATGGCTCATAGTACATCAGTGATGATCCATAGTACATCAGTGATGATCCATAGTACATCAGTGATGATCCATAGTACATCAGTGATGATCCATAGTACATCAGAGATGGCTCATAGTACATCAGTGGTGATCCATAGTACATCAGTGATGATCCATAGTACATCAGTGATGATCTATAGTACATCAGTGATGATCCACAGTACATGAGTGATGATCCATAGTACACCAGTTATGATCCATAGTACACCAGTGATGATCCATAGTACATCAGTGATGATCCATAGTACATCAGTGATGATCCATAGTACATCAGTGATGATCCTCAGTACATCAGTGATGATCCACAGTACATCAGTAATGATCCACAGTACATCAGTGATGATCCACAGTACATCAGTGATGATCCACAGTACATCAGGGATGGTCCATAGTATATCAGGGATGGTCCATAGTATATCAGGGATGGCCCATAGTACATCAGTGATGATCCATAGTACACCAGTGATGATCCATAGTACACCAGTGATGGCCCATAGTACATCAGTGATGAACTATAGTACATCAGTGATGATCCACAGTACATCAGTGATGATCCATAGTACATCAGGGATGGTCCATAGTACACCAGTGATGATCCATAGTACACCAGTGATGATCCATAGTACACCAGTGATGATCCATAGTACACCAGTGATGGTCCATAGTACATCAGTGATGATCCACAGTACATCAGTGATGATCCACAGTACATCAGTGATGATCCTCAGTACATCAGGGATGGTCCATAGAACATCAGGGATGGTCCATAGTACATCAGGGATGGTCCATAGTACATCAGGGATGGTCCATAGTACATCAGTGATGATCCACAGTACATCAGTGATGATCCTCAGTACATCAGAGATGATCCACAGTACATCAGTGATGATCCACAGTACATTAGTGATGATCTATAGTACATCAGTGATGATCCACAGTACATCAGTGATGATCCTCAGTACATAAGTGATGATCCACAGTACATCAGGGATTGTCCACAGTACATCAGTGATGATCCATAGTACACCAGTGATGATCCATAGTACATCAGTGATGATACATAGTACATCAGTGATGATCCATAGTACACCAGTGATGATCCACAGTATATCAGCGATGGCTCATAGTACATCATTGATGATCCATAGTACACCAGTGATGGCCCATAGTACATCAGTGATGATCTATAGTACATCAGTGATGATCCTCAGTACATCAGGGATGGTCCATAGTACATCAGGGATGGTCCATAGTACATCAGGGATGGTCCATAGTACATCAGGGATGGTCCATAGTACATCAGTGATGATCCATAGTACACCCGTGATGGCCCATAGTACATCAGTAATGATCCACAGTACATCTGTGATGATCCTCAGTACATCAGTGATGATCCACGGTACATCAGTGATGATCCACGGTACATCAGTGATGATCCACGGTACATCAGTGATGATCCACAGTACATCAGTGATGATCCATAGTACATCAGTGATGGCTCATAGTACATCAGTGATGATCCATAGTACATCAGTGATGATCCATAGTACATCAGTGATGATCCATAGTACATCAGAGATGGCTCATAGTACATCAGTGATGATCCATAGTACATCAGTGATGATCCATAGTACATCAGTGATGATCTATAGTACATCAGTGATGATCCACATTACATCAGTGATGATCCATAGTACACCAGTGATGATCCATAGTACATCAGTGATGATCCATAGTACATCAGTGATGATCCATAGTACATCAGTGATGATCCCCAGTACATCAGTGATGATCCACAGTACATCAGTAATGATCCACAGTACATCAGTGATGATCCACAGTACATCAGTGATGATCCTCAGTACATCAGTGATGATCCACGGTACATTAGTGATAATCCACAGTACATCAGTGATGATCCTCAGTACATCAGTGATGATCCACAGTACATCAGTAATGATCCACAGTACATCAGTGATGATCCACAGTACATCAGTAATGATCCACAGTACATCAGTGATGATCCATAGTACACCAGTGATGATCCACAGTATATCAGCGATGGCTCATAGTACATCAGTGATGATCCATAGTACACCAGTGATGGCCCATAGTACATCAGTGATGATCCTCAGTACATCAGGGATGGTCCATAGTACATCAGGGATGGTCCATAGTACATCAGGGATGGTCCATAGTACATCAGTGATGATCCATAGTACACCAGTGATGATCCATAGTACACCAGTGATGGCCCATAGTACATCAGTGATGATCCACAGTACATCTGTGATGATCCACGGTACATCAGTGATGATCCACGGTACATCAGTGATGATCCACAGTAAATCAGTGATGATCCATAGTACATCAGTGATGGCTCATAGTACATCAGTGATGATCCATAGTACATCAGTGATGATCCATAGTACATCAGTGTTGATCCATAGTACATCAGTGATGATCCATAGTACATCAGAGATGGCTCATAGTACATCAGAGATGGCTCATAGTACATCAGTGATGATCCATAGTACATCAGTGATGATCCATAGTACATCAGTGATGATCCATAGTACATCAGTGATGATCCATAGTACATCAGAGATGGCTCATAGTACATCAGTGGTGATCCATAGTACATCAGTGATGATCCATAGTACATCAGTGATGATCTATAGTACATCAGTGATGATCCACAGTACATGAGTGATGATCCATAGTACACCAGTTATGATCCATAGTACACCAGTGATGATCCATAGTACATCAGTGATGATCCATAGTACATCAGTGATGATCCATAGTACATCAGTGATGATCCTCAGTACATCAGTGATGATCCACAGTACATCAGTAATGATCCACAGTACATCAGTGATGATCCACAGTACATCAGTGATGATCCTCAGTACATCAGTGATGATCCACGGTACATTAGTGATAATCCACAGTACATCAGTGATGATCCTCAGTACATCAGTGATGATCCACAGTACATCAGTAATGATCCACAGTACATCAGTGATGATCCACAGTACATCAGTAATGATCCACAGTACATCAGTGATGATCCATAGTACACCAGTGATGATCCACAGTATATCAGCGATGGCTCATAGTACATCAGTGATGATCCATAGTACACCAGTGATGGCCCATAGTACATCAGTGATGATCCTCAGTACATCAGGGATGGTCCATAGTACATCAGGGATGGTCCATAGTACATCAGGGATGGTCCATAGTACATCAGTGATGATCTATAGTACATCAGTGATGATCCACAGTACATCAGTGATGATCCATAGTACACCAGTGATGATCCATAGTACATCAGTGATGATCCATAGTACATCAGTGATGATCCATAGTACATCAGTGATGATCCTCAGTACATCAGTGATGATCCACAGTACATCAGTAATGATCCACAGTACATCAGTGATGATCCACAGTACATCAGTGATGATCCTCAGTACATCAGTGATGATCCACGGTACATCAGTGATAATCCACAGTACATCAGTGATGATCCTCAGTACATCAGTGATGATCCACAGTACATCAGTAATGATCCACAGTACATCAGTGATGATCCACAGTACATCAGTAATGATCCACAGTACATCAGTGATGATCCATAGTACACCAGTGATGATCCACAGTATATCAGCGATGGCTCATAGTACATCAGTGATGATCCATAGTACACCAGTGATGGCCCATAGTACATCAGGGATGATCTATAGTACATCAGTGATGATCCTCAGTACATCAGGGATGGTCCATAGTACATGAGGGATGGTCCATAGTACATCAGGGATGGTCCATAGTACATCAGTGATGATCCATAGTACACCAGTGATGATCCATAGTACACTCGTGATGGCCCATAGTACATCAGTGATGATCCACAGTACATCTGTGATGATCCTCAGTACATCAGTGATGATCCACGGTACATCAGTGATGATCCACGGTACATCAGTGATGATCCACGGTACATCAGTGATGATCCACAGTAAATCAGTGATGGTCCATAGTACATCAGTGATGGCTCATAGTACATCAGTGATGATCCATAGTACATCAGTGATGATCCATAGTACATCAGTGTTGATCCATAGTACATCAGTGATGATCCATAGTACATCGGAGATGGCTCATAGTACATCAGAGATGGCTCATAGTACATCAGTGATGATCCATAGTACATCAGTGATGATCCATAGTACATCAGTGATGATCCATAGTACATCAGTGATGATCCATAGTACATGAGAGATGGCTCATAGTACATCAGTGATGATCCATAGTACATCAGTGATGATCCATAGTACATCAGTGATGATCTATAGTACATCAGTGATGATCCACAGTACATGAGTGATGATCCATAGTACACCAGTGATGATCCATAGTACACCAGTGATGATCCATAGTACATCAGTGATGATCCATAGTACATCAGTGATGATCCATAGTACATCAGTGATGATCCTCAGTACATCAGTGATGATCCACAGTACATCAGTAATGATCCACAGTACATCAGTGATGATCCACAGTACATCAGTGATGATCCTCAGTACATCAGTGATGATCCACGGCACATCAGTGATAATCCACAGTACATCAGGGATGGTCCATAGTACATCAGTGATGATCCACAGTACATCAGTGATGATCTACACTACATCAGTGATGATCCATAGTACATCAGTGATGATCTATAGTACACCAGTGATGATCCACAGTACATCAGTGATGATCCATAGTACATCAGTCATGATCCATAGTACATCAGTGATGATCCATAGTACACCAGTGATGATTCACAGTACATCAGTGATGGCCCATAGTACATCAGCGATGGCTCATAGTACATCAGTGATGATCCATAGTACATCAGTGATGATCCATAGTACACCAGTGATGGCCCATAGTACATCAGTGATGATCTATAGTACATTAGTGATGATCCTCAGTACATCAGTGATGATCCATAGTACATCAGTGTTGATCCATAGTACATCAGTGATGATCCATAGTACATCAGTGTTGATCCATAGTACATCAGTGATGATCCATAGTACATCAGAGATGGCTCATAGTACATCAGAGATGGCTCATAGTACATCAGTGATGATCCATAGTACATCAGTGATGATCCATAGTACATCAGTGATGATCCATAGTACATCAGTGATGATCCATAGTACATCAGAGATGGCTCATAGTACATCAGTGGTGATCCATAGTACATCAGTGATGATCCATAGTACATCAGTGATGATCTATAGTACATCAGTGATGATCCACAGTACATGAGTGATGATCCATAGTACACCAGTTATGATCCATAGTACACCAGTGATGATCCATAGTACATCAGTGATGATCCATAGTACATCAGTGATGATCCATAGTACATCAGTGATGATCCTCAGTACATCAGTGATGATCCACAGTACATCAGTAATGATCCACAGTACATCAGTGATGATCCACAGTACATCAGTGATGATCCTCAGTACATCAGTGATGATCCACGGTACATTAGTGATAATCCACAGTACATCAGTGATGATCCTCAGTACATCAGTGATGATCCACAGTACATCAGTAATGATCCACAGTACATCAGTGATGATCCACAGTACATCAGTAATGATCCACAGTACATCAGTGATGATCCATAGTACACCAGTGATGATCCACAGTATATCAGCGATGGCTCATAGTACATCAGTGATGATCCATAGTACACCAGTGATGGCCCATAGTACATCAGTGATGATCCTCAGTACATCAGGGATGGTCCATAGTACATCAGGGATGGTCCATAGTACATCAGGGATGGTCCATAGTACATCAGTGATGATCTATAGTACATCAGTGATGATCCACAGTACATCAGTGATGATCCATAGTACACCAGTGATGATCCATAGTACATCAGTGATGATCCATAGTACATCAGTGATGATCCATAGTACATCAGTGATGATCCTCAGTACATCAGTGATGATCCACAGTACATCAGTAATGATCCACAGTACATCAGTGATGATCCACAGTACATCAGTGATGATCCTCAGTACATCAGTGATGATCCACGGTACATCAGTGATAATCCACAGTACATCAGTGATGATCCTCAGTACATCAGTGATGATCCACAGTACATCAGTAATGATCCACAGTACATCAGTGATGATCCACAGTACATCAGTAATGATCCACAGTACATCAGTGATGATCCATAGTACACCAGTGATGATCCACAGTATATCAGCGATGGCTCATAGTACATCAGTGATGATCCATAGTACACCAGTGATGGCCCATAGTACATCAGTGATGATCTATAGTACATCAGTGATGATCCTCAGTACATCAGGGATGGTCCATAGTACATGAGGGATGGTCCATAGTACATCAGGGATGGTCCATAGTACATCAGTGATGATCCATAGTACACCAGTGATGATCCATAGTACACTCGTGATGGCCCATAGTACATCAGTGATGATCCACAGTACATCTGTGATGATCCTCAGTACATCAGTGATGATCCACGGTACATCAGTGATGATCCACGGTACATCAGTGATGATCCACGGTACATCAGTGATGATCCACAGTAAATCAGTGATGGTCCATAGTACATCAGTGATGGCTCATAGTACATCAGTGATGATCCATAGTACATCAGTGATGATCCATAGTACATCAGTGTTGATCCATAGTACATCAGTGATGATCCATAGTACATCGGAGATGGCTCATAGTACATCAGAGATGGCTCATAGTACATCAGTGATGATCCATAGTACATCAGTGATGATCCATAGTACATCAGTGATGATCCATAGTACATCAGTGATGATCCATAGTACATGAGAGATGGCTCATAGTACATCAGTGATGATCCATAGTACATCAGTGATGATCCATAGTACATCAGTGATGATCTATAGTACATCAGTGATGATCCACAGTACATGAGTGATGATCCATAGTACACCAGTGATGATCCATAGTACACCAGTGATGATCCATAGTACATCAGTGATGATCCATAGTACATCAGTGATGATCCATAGTACATCAGTGATGATCCTCAGTACATCAGTGATGATCCACAGTACATCAGTAATGATCCACAGTACATCAGTGATGATCCACAGTACATCAGTGATGATCCTCAGTACATCAGTGATGATCCACGGCACATCAGTGATAATCCACAGTACATCAGGGATGGTCCATAGTACATCAGTGATGATCCACAGTACATCAGTGATGATCTACACTACATCAATGATGATCCATAGTACATCAGTGATGATCTATAGTACACCAGTGATGATCCACAGTACATCAGTGATGATCCATAGTACATCAGTCATGATCCATAGTACATCAGTGATGATCCATAGTACACCAGTGATGATTCACAGTACATCAGTGATGGCCCATAGTACATCAGCGATGGCTCATAGTACATCAGTGATGATCCATAGTACATCAGTGATGATCCATAGTACACCAGTGATGGCCCATAGTACATCAGTGATGATCTATAGTACATTAGTGATGATCCTCAGTACATCAGTGATGATCCACAGTACATCAGTGATGATCCACAGTACATCAGTAATGATCCACAGTACATCAGTGATGATCCACAGTACATCAGTGATGATCCTCAGTACATCAGTGATGAT
The DNA here is from genome assembly GCA_029206835.1 of Rana muscosa. Taxonomy (NCBI): domain Eukaryota; kingdom Metazoa; phylum Chordata; class Amphibia; order Anura; family Ranidae; genus Rana; species Rana muscosa. The sequence continues at coordinate 2,818,333 of JARGYO010000056.1, forward strand.
CCACGGTACATCAGTGATAATCCACAGTACATCAGTGATGATCCTCAGTACATCAGTGATGATCCACAGTACATCAGTAATGATCCACAGTACATCAGTGATGATCCACAGTACATCAGTAATGATCCACAGTACATCAGTGATGATCCATAGTACACCAGTGATGATCCACAGTATATCAGCGATGGCTCATAGTACATCAGTGATGATCCATAGTACACCAGTGATGGCCCATAGTACATCAGTGATGATCTATAGTACATCAGTGATGATCCTCAGTACATCAGGGATGGTCCATAGTACATGAGGGATGGTCCATAGTACATCAGGGATGGTCCATAGTACATCAGTGATGATCCATAGTACACCAGTGATGATCCATAGTACACTCGTGATGGCCCATAGTACATCAGTGATGATCCACAGTACATCTGTGATGATCCTCAGTACATCAGTGATGGTCCATAGTACATCAGTGATGGCTCATAGTACATCAGTGATGATCCATAGTACATCAGTGATGATCCATAGTACATCAGTGTTGATCCATAGTACATCAGTGATGATCCATAGTACATCGGAGATGGCTCATAGTACATCAGAGATGGCTCATAGTACATCAGTGATGATCCATAGTACATCAGTGATGATCCATAGTACATCAGTGATGATCCATAGTACATCAGTGATGATCCATAGTACATGAGAGATGGCTCATAGTACATCAGTGATGATCCATAGTACATCAGTGATGATCCATAGTACATCAGTGATGATCTATAGTACATCAGTGATGATCCACAGTACATGAGTGATGATCCATAGTACACCAGTGATGATCCATAGTACACCAGTGATGATCCATAGTACATCAGTGATGATCCATAGTACATCAGTGATGATCCATAGTACATCAGTGATGATCCTCAGTACATCAGTGATGATCCACAGTACATCAGTAATGATCCACAGTACATCAGTGATGATCCACAGTACATCAGTGATGATCCTCAGTACATCAGTGATGATCCACGGCACATCAGTGATAATCCACAGTACATCAGGGATGGTCCATAGTACATCAGTGATGATCCACAGTACATCAGTGATGATCTACACTACATCAGTGATGATCCATAGTACATCAGTGATGATCTATAGTACACCAGTGATGATCCACAGTACATCAGTGATGATCCATAGTACATCAGTCATGATCCATAGTACATCAGTGATGATCCATAGTACACCAGTGATGATTCACAGTACATCAGTGATGGCCCATAGTACATCAGCGATGGCTCATAGTACATCAGTGATGATCCATAGTACATCAGTGATGATCCATAGTACACCAGTGATGGCCCATAGTACATCAGTGATGATCTATAGTACATTAGTGATGATCCTCAGTACATCAGTGATGATCCACAGTACATCAGTGATGATCCACAGTACATCAGTGATGATCCACAGTACATCAGTGATGATCCATAGTACATCAGTGATGATCCTCAGTACATCAGTGATGATCCACAGTACATCAGTAATGATCCACAGTAAATAAGTGATGATCCACAGTACATCAGTGATGATCCTCAGTACATCAGTGATGATCCACGGTACATCAGTGATAATCCACAGTACATCAGGGATGGTCTATATTACATCAGGGATGGTCCATAGTACATCAGTGATGATCCTCAGTACATCAGGGATGGCCCATAGTACATCAGTGATGATCTGTAGTACACCAGTGATGATCCACAGTACATCAGTGATGGCCCATAGTACATCAGTGATGATCCACAGTACATCAGTGATGATCCACAGTACATCAGTGATGATCCACAGTACATCAGGGATGGTCCATAGTATATCAGGGATGGTCCATAGTACATCAGGGATGGCCCATAGTACATCAGTGATGATCTATAGTACACCAGTGATGATCCACAGTACATCAGTGATGGCCCATAGTACATCAGTGATGATCCACGGTACATCAGTGATGATCCACGGTACATCAGTGATGATCCACAGTACATCAGTGATGATCCATAGTACATCAGTGATGGCTCATAGTACATCAGTGATGATCCATAGTACATCAGTGATGATTCATAGTACATCAGTGTTGATCCATAGTACATCAGTGATGATCCATAGTACATCATAGATGGCTCATAGTACATCAGAGATGGCTCATAGTACATCAGTGATGATCCATAGTACATCAGTGATGATCCATAGTACATCAGTGATGGCTCATAGTACATCAGTGATGATCCATAGTACATCAGTGATGATCCATAGTACCTCAGTGATGATCCATAGTACATCAGTGATGATCCATAGTACATCAGAGATGGCTCATAGTACATCAGTGATGATCCATAGTACATCAGTGATGATCCATAGTACATCAGTGATGATCTATAGTACATCAGTGATGATCCACAGTACATCAGTGATGATCCATAGTACACCAGTGATAATCCATACTACACCAGTGATGATCCATAGTACATCAGTGATGATCCATAGTACATCAGTGATGATCCATAGTACATCAGTGATGATCCTCAGTACATCAGTGATGATCCACAGTACATCAGTGATGATCCACAGTACATCAGTGATGATCCTCAGTACATCAGTGATGATCCACGGTACATCAGTGATAATCCACAGTACATCAGGGATGGTCCATAGTACATCAGGGATGGTCAACAGTACATCAGTGATGATCCACAGTACATCAGTGATGATCCATAGTACATCAGTGATAATCTATAGTACACCAGTGATGATCCATAGTACATCAGTGATGATCCATAGTACACCAGTGATGGCCCATAGTACATCAGTGATGATCTATAGTACATTAGTGATGATCCTCAGTACATCAGTGATGATCCACAGTACATCAGTGATGATCCACAGTACATCAGTGATGATCCATAGTACATCAGTGATGATCCTCAGTACATCAGTGATGATCCACAGTACATCAGTAATGATCCACAGTAAAGCAGTGATGATCCACAGTACATCAGTGATGATCCTCAGTACATCAGTGATGATCCACGGTACATCAGTGGTAATCCACAGTACATCAGGGATGGTCTATATTACATCAGAGATGGTCCATAGTACATCAGTGATGATCCTCAGTACATCAGGGATGGCCCATAGTACATCAGTGATGATCTATAGTACACCAGTGATGATCCACAGTACATCAGTGATGGTCCATAGTACATCAGTGATGATCCACAGTACATCAGTGATGATCCACAGTACATCAGTGATGATCCACAGTACATCAGGGATGGTCCATAGTATATCAGGGATGGTCCATAGTATATCAGGGATGGCCCATAGTACATCAGTGATGATCCATAGTACACCAGTGATGATCCATAGTACACCAGTGATGGCCCATAGTACATCAGTGATGAACTATAGTACATCAGTGATGATCCACAGTACATCAGTGATGATCCATAGTACATCAGGGATGGTCCATAGTACACCAGTGATGATCCATAGTACACCAGTGATGATCCATAGTACACCAGTGATGATCCATAGTACACCAGTGATGGTCCATAGTACATCAGTGATGATCCACAGTACATCAGTGATGATCCACAGTACATCAGTGATGATCCTCAGTACATCAGGGATGGTCCATAGAACATCAGGGATGGTCCATAGTACATCAGGGATGGTCCATAGTACATCAGGGATGGTCCATAGTACATCAGTGATGATCCACAGTACATCAGTGATGATCCTCAGTACATCAGAGATGATCCACAGTACATCAGTGATGATCCACAGTACATTAGTGATGATCTATAGTACATCAGTGATGATCCACAGTACATCAGTGATGATCCTCAGTACATAAGTGATGATCCACAGTACATCAGGGATTGTCCACAGTACATCAGTGATGATCCATAGTACACCAGTGATGATCCATAGTACATCAGTGATGATCCATAGTACATCAGTGATGATCCATAGTACACCAGTGATGATCCACAGTATATCAGCGATGGCTCATAGTACATCATTGATGATCCATAGTACACCAGTGATGGCCCATAGTACATCAGTGATGATCTATAGTACATCAGTGATGATCCTCAGTACATCAGGGATGGTCCATAGTACATCAGGGATGGTCCATAGTACATCAGGGATGGTCCATAGTACATCAGGGATGGTCCATAGTACATCAGTGATGATCCATAGTACACCCGTGATGGCCCATAGTACATCAGTAATGATCCACAGTACATCTGTGATGATCCTCAGTACATCAGTGATGATCCACGGTACATCAGTGATGATCCACGGTACATCAGTGATGATCCACGGTACATCAGTGATGATCCACAGTACATCAGTGATGATCCATAGTACATCAGTGATGGCTCATAGTACATCAGTGATGATCCATAGTACATCAGTGATGATCCATAGTACATCAGTGATGATCCATAGTACATCAGAGATGGCTCATAGTACATCAGTGATGATCCATAGTACATCAGTGATGATCCATAGTACATCAGTGATGATCTATAGTACATCAGTGATGATCCACATTACATCAGTGATGATCCATAGTACACCAGTGATGATCCATAGTACATCAGTGATGATCCATAGTACATCAGTGATGATCCATAGTACATCAGTGATGATCCTCAGTACATCAGTGATGATCCACAGTACATCAGTAATGATCCACAGTACATCAGTGATGATCCACAGTACATCAGTGATGATCCTCAGTACATCAGTGATGATCCACGGTACATTAGTGATAATCCACAGTACATCAGTGATGATCCTCAGTACATCAGTGATGATCCACAGTACATCAGTAATGATCCACAGTACATCAGTGATGATCCACAGTACATCAGTAATGATCCACAGTACATCAGTGATGATCCATAGTACACCAGTGATGATCCACAGTATATCAGCGATGGCTCATAGTACATCAGTGATGATCCATAGTACACCAGTGATGGCCCATAGTACATCAGTGATGATCCTCAGTACATCAGGGATGGTCCATAGTACATCAGGGATGGTCCATAGTACATCAGGGATGGTCCATAGTACATCAGTGATGATCCATAGTACACCAGTGATGATCCATAGTACACCAGTGATGGCCCATAGTACATCAGTGATGATCCACAGTACATCTGTGATGATCCACGGTACATCAGTGATGATCCACGGTACATCAGTGATGATCCACAGTAAATCAGTGATGATCCATAGTACATCAGTGATGGCTCATAGTACATCAGTGATGATCCATAGTACATCAGTGATGATCCATAGTACATCAGTGTTGATCCATAGTACATCAGTGATGATCCATAGTACATCAGAGATGGCTCATAGTACATCAGAGATGGCTCATAGTACATCAGTGATGATCCATAGTACATCAGTGATGATCCATAGTACATCAGTGATGATCCATAGTACATCAGTGATGATCCATAGTACATCAGAGATGGCTCATAGTACATCAGTGGTGATCCATAGTACATCAGTGATGATCCATAGTACATCAGTGATGATCTATAGTACATCAGTGATGATCCACAGTACATGAGTGATGATCCATAGTACACCAGTTATGATCCATAGTACACCAGTGATGATCCATAGTACATCAGTGATGATCCATAGTACATCAGTGATGATCCATAGTACATCAGTGATGATCCTCAGTACATCAGTGATGATCCACAGTACATCAGTAATGATCCACAGTACATCAGTGATGATCCACAGTACATCAGTGATGATCCTCAGTACATCAGTGATGATCCACGGTACATTAGTGATAATCCACAGTACATCAGTGATGATCCTCAGTACATCAGTGATGATCCACAGTACATCAGTAATGATCCACAGTACATCAGTGATGATCCACAGTACATCAGTAATGATCCACAGTACATCAGTGATGATCCATAGTACACCAGTGATGATCCACAGTATATCAGCGATGGCTCATAGTACATCAGTGATGATCCATAGTACACCAGTGATGGCCCATAGTACATCAGTGATGATCCTCAGTACATCAGGGATGGTCCATAGTACATCAGGGATGGTCCATAGTACATCAGGGATGGTCCATAGTACATCAGTGATGATCCATAGTACACCAGTGATGATCCATAGTACACCCGTGATGGCCCATAGTACATCAGTGATGATCCACAGTACATCTGTGATGATCCACGGTACATCAGTGATGATCCACGGTACATCAGTGATGATCCACAGTAAATCAGTGATGATCCTCAGTACATCAGTGATGATCCACGGTACATCAGTGATAATCCACAATACATCAGGGATGGTCCATAGTACATCAGTGATGATCCACAGTACATCAGTGATGATCCATAGTACATCAGTGATGATCTATAGTACACCAGTGTTGATCCACAGTACATCAGTGATGATCCATAGTACATCAGTGATGATCCATAGTACATCAGTGATGGCCCATAGTACATCAGCGATGGCTCATAGTACATCAGTGATGATCCATAGTACACCAGTGATGATCCATAGTACACCAGTGATGGCCCATAGTACATCAGTGATGATCTATAGTACATTAGTGATAATCCTCAGTACATCAGTGATGATTCACGGTACATCAGTGATGATCCACAGTACATCAGTGATGATCCATAGTACAACAGTGATGATCCTCAGTACATCAGTGATGATCCACAGTACATCAGTAATGATCCACAGTAAATCAGTGATGATCCACAGTACATCAGTGATGATCCTCAGTACATCAGTGATGATCCACGGTACATCAGTGATAATACACAGTACATCAGGGATGGTCTATAGTACATCAGGGATGGTCCATAGTACATCAGTGATGATCCTCAGTACATCAGGGATGGCCCATAGTACATCAGTGATGATCTATAGTACACCAGTGATGATCCACAGTACATCAGTGATGATCCACAGTACATCAGTGATGATCCACAGTACATCAGGGATGGTCCACAGTACATCAGTGATGATCCATAGTACATCAGAGATGGCTCATAGTACATCAGAGATGGCTCATAGTACATCAGTGATGATCCATAGTACATCAGTGATGATCCATAGTACATCAGTGATGATCCATAGTACATCAGAGATGGCTCATAGTACATCAGTGATGATCCATAGTACATCAGTGATGATCCATAGTACATCAGTGATGATCTATAGTACATCAGTGATGATCCACAGTACATGAGTGATGATCCATAGTACACCAGTGATGATCCATAGTACATCAGTGATGATCCATAGTACATCAGTGATGATCCATAGTACATCAGTGATGATCCTCAGTACATCAGTGATGATCCACAGTACATCAGACATGATCCACAGTACATCAGTGATGATCCACAGTACATCAGTGATGATCCTCAGTACATCAGTGATGATCCACGGTACATCAGTGATAATCCACGGTACATCAGGGATGGTCCATAGTACATCAGTGATGATCCACAGTACATCAGTGATGATCTACACTACATCAGTGATGATCCATAGTACATCAGTGATGATCTATAGTACACCAGTGATGATCCACAGTACATCAGTGATGATCCATAGTACATCAGTGATGATCCATAGTACACCAGTGATGATCCACAGTACATCAGTGATGGCCCATAGTACATCAGCGATGGCTCATAGTACATCAGTGATGATCCATAGTACATCAGTGATGATCCATAGTACACCAGTGATGGCCCATAGTACATCAGTGATGATCTATAGTACATTAGTGATGATCCTCAGTACATCAGTGATGATCCACGGTACATCAGTGATGATCCACAGTACATCAGTGATGGCCCATAGTACATCAGTGATGGCCCATAGTACATCAGTGATGATCCATAGTACATCAGGGATGGTCCATAGTACATCAGTGATGATCCACAGTACATCAGTGATGATCCTCAGTACATCAGTGATGATCCACAGTACATCAGTGATGATCCACAGTACATTAGTGATGATCTATAGTACATCAGTGATGATCCACAGTACATCAGTGATGGCCCATAGTACATCAGCGATGGCTCATAATACATCAGTGATGATCCATAGTACATCAGTGATGATCCACGGTACATCAGTGATAATCCACGGTACATCAGGGATGGTCCATAGTACATCAGTGATGATCCACAGTACATCAGTGATGATCTACACTACATCAGTGATGATCCATAGTACATCAGTGATGATCTATAGTACACCAGTGATGATCCACAGTACATCAGTGATGATCCATAGTACATCAGTGATGATCCATAGTACACCAGTGATGATCCACAGTACATCAGTGATGGCCCATAGTACATCAGCGATGGCTCATAATACATCAGTGATGATCCATAGTACATCAGTGATGATCCATAGTACACCAGTGATGGCCCATAGTACATCAGTGATGATCTATAGTACATTAGTGATGATCCTCAGTACATCAGTGATGATCCACGGTACATCAGTGATGATCCACAGTACATCAGTGATGATCCACAGTACATCAATGATGATCTATAGTACATCAGTGATGATCCTCAGTACATCAGTGATGATCCACAGTACATCAGTAATGATCCACAGTAAATCAGTGATGATCCACAGTACATCAGTGATGATCCTCAGTACATCAGTGATGATCCACGGTACATCAGTGATAATCCACAGTACATCAGGGATGGTCTATAGTACATCAGGGATGGTCCATAGTACATCAGTGATGATCCTCAGTACATCAGGGATGGCCCATAGTACATCAGTGATGATCTATAGTACACCAGTGATGATCCACAGTACATCAGTGATGATCCACAGTACATCAGTGATGATCCACAGTACATCATGGATGGTCCATAGTACATCAGTGATGATCCATAGTACACCAGGGATGATCCATAGTACACCTGTGATGGCCCATAGTACATCAGTGATGATCCTCAGTACATCGGTGATGATCCTCAGTACATCAGTGATGATCCACGGTACATGAGTGATGATCCACAGTACATCAGTGATGATCCACAGTACATCAGGGATGGTCCACAGTAGATCAGTGATGATTCATAGTACATCAGTGATGATCCATAGTACATCAGTGATGATCCATAGTACATCGGCGATGATCCATAGTACATCAGTGATGATCCACAGTACATCAGGGATAGTCCACAGTATATCAGTGATGATCCATAGTACATCAGTGATGGCCCACAGTACATCAGTGATGATCCATAGTACATCAGTGATGGCCCATAGTACATCAGTGATGATCCATAGTACATCAGGGATGGTCCATAGTACATCAGGGATGGTCCATAGTACATCAGTGATGATCCACAGTACATCAGTGATGATCCACAGTACATCAGTGATGATCCTCAGTACATCAGTGATGATCCACAGTACATCAGTGATGATCCACAGTACATTAGTGATGATCTATAGTACATCAGTGATGATCCACAGTACATCAGTGATGATCCTCAGTACATCAGTGATGATCCACAGTACATCAGTGATGATCCTCAGTACATCAGTGATGATCCACAGTACATCAGGGATGATCCACAGTACATCAGTGATGATCCTCAGTACATCAGTGATGATCCACGGTACATCAGTGATAATCCACAATACATCAGGGATGGTCCATAGTACATCAGTGATGATCCACAGTACATCAGTGATGATCCATAGTACATCAGTGTTGATCCATAGTACATCAGTGATGATCCATAGTACATCAGAGATGGCTCATAGTACATCAGAGATGGCTCATAGTACATCAGTGATGATCCATAGTACATCAGTGATGATCCATAGTACATCAGTGATGATCCATAGTACATCAGTGATGATCCATAGTACATCAGAGATGGCCCATAGTACATCAGTGATGATCTATAGTACATCAGTGATGATCCATAGTACATCAGTGATGATCCATAGTACATCAGTGATGATCCATAGTACATCGACGATGATCCATAGTACATCAGTGATGATCCACAATACATCAGGGATAGTCCACAGTATATCAGTGATGATCCATAGTAAATCAGTGATGATCCATAGTACATCAGTGATGGCTCAAAGTACATCAGTGATGATCCATAATACATCAGTGATGATCCATAGTACACCAGTGATGGTCCACAGTACATCAGTGATGATCCATAGTACACCAGTGATGGCCCATAGTACATCAGTGATGGCCCATAGTACATCAGTGATGATCTACAGAACATCAGTGATGATCCATAGTACATCAGTGATGATCCATAGTACATCAGTGATGATCCATAGTACATCGGCGATGATCCATAGTACATCAGTGATGATCCACAGTACATCAGGGATAGTCCACAGTATATCAGTGATGATCCATAGTACATCAGTGATGGCCCATAGTACATCAGTGATGATCCATAGTACATCAGTGATGGCCCATAGTACATCAGTGATGATCCATAGTACATCAGGGATGGTCCATAGTACATCAGGGATGGTCCATAGTACATCAGTGATGATCCACAGTACATCAGTGATGATCCACAGTACATCAGTGATGATCCACAGTACATCAGTGATGATCCACAGTACATTAGTGATGATCTATAGTACATCAGTGATGATCCACAGTACATCAGTGATGATCCTCAGTACATCAGTGATGATCCACAGTACATCAGTGATGATCCTCAGTACATCAGTGATGATCCACAGTACATCAGGGATGATCCACAGTACATCAGTGATGATCCTCAGTACATCAGTGATGATCCACGGTACATCAGTGATAATCCACAATACATCAGGGATGGTCCATAGTACATCAGTGATGATCCACAGTACATCAGTGATGATCCATAGTACATCAGTGATGATCTATAGTACACCAGTGTTGATCCACAGTACATCAGTGATGATCCATAGTACATCAGTGATGATCCATAGTACATCAGTGATGGCCCATAGTACATCAGCGATGGCTCATAGTACATCAGTGATGATCCATAGTACACCAGTGATGATCCATAGTACACCAGTGATGGCCCATAGTACATCAGTGATGATCTATAGTACATTAGTGATAATCCTCAGTACATCAGTGATGATTCACGGTACATCAGTGATGATCCACAGTACATCAGTGATGATCCATAGTACAACAGTGATGATCCTCAGTACATCAGTGATGATCCACAGTACATCAGTAATGATCCACAGTAAATCAGTGATGATCCACAGTACATCAGTGATGATCCTCAGTACATCAGTGATGATCCACGGTACATCAGTGATAATACACAGTACATCAGGGATGGTCTATAGTACATCAGGGATGGTCCATAGTACATCAGTGATGATCCTCAGTACATCAGGGATGGCCCATAGTACATCAGTGATGATCTATAGTACACCAGTGATGATCCACAGTACATCAGTGATGATCCACAGTACATCAGTGATGATCCACAGTACATCAGGGATGGTCCACAGTACATCAGTGATGATCCATAGTACATCAGAGATGGCTCATAGTACATCAGAGATGGCTCATAGTACATCAGTGATGATCCATAGTACATCAGTGATGATCCATAGTACATCAGTGATGATCCATAGTACATCAGAGATGGCTCATAGTACATCAGTGATGATCCATAGTACATCAGTGATGATCCATAGTACATCAGTGATGATCTATAGTACATCAGTGATGATCCACAGTACATGAGTGATGATCCATAGTACACCAGTGATGATCCATAGTACATCAGTGATGATCCATAGTACATCAGTGATGATCCATAGTACATCAGTGATGATCCTCAGTACATCAGTGATGATCCACAGTACATCAGACATGATCCACAGTACATCAGTGATGATCCACAGTACATCAGTGATGATCCTCAGTACATCAGTGATGATCCACGGTACATCAGTGATAATCCACGGTACATCAGGGATGGTCCATAGTACATCAGTGATGATCCACAGTACATCAGTGATGATCTACACTACATCAGTGATGATCCATAGTACATCAGTGATGATCTATAGTACACCAGTGATGATCCACAGTACATCAGTGATGATCCATAGTACATCAGTGATGATCCATAGTACACCAGTGATGATCCACAGTACATCAGTGATGGCCCATAGTACATCAGCGATGGCTCATAGTACATCAGTGATGATCCATAGTACATCAGTGATGATCCATAGTACACCAGTGATGGCCCATAGTACATCAGTGATGATCTATAGTACATTAGTGATGATCCTCAGTACATCAGTGATGATCCACGGTACATCAGTGATGATCCACAGTACATCAGTGATGGCCCATAGTACATCAGTGATGGCCCATAGTACATCAGTGATGATCCATAGTACATCAGGGATGGTCCATAGTACATCAGTGATGATCCACAGTACATCAGTGATGATCCACAGTACATCAGTGATGATCCTCAGTACATCAGTGATGATCCACAGTACATCAGTGATGATCCACAGTACATTAGTGATGATCTATAGTACATCAGTGATGATCCACAGTACATCAGTGATGATCCTCAGTACATCAGTGATGATCCACAGTACATCAGTATTGATCCTCAGTACATCAGTGATGATCCACAGTACATCAGGGATGATCCACAGTACATCAGTGATGATCCTCAGTACATCAGTGATGATCCACGGTACATCAGTGATAATCCACAATACATCAGGGATGGTCCATAGTACATCAGTGATGATCCACAGTACATCAGTGATGATCCATAGTACATCAGTGATGATCTATAGTACACCAGTGTTGATCCACAGTACATCAGTGATGATCCATAGTACATCAGTGATGATCCATAGTACATCAGTGATGGCCCATAGTACATCAGCGATGGCTCATAGTACATCAGTGATGATCCATAGTACACCAGTGATGATCCATAGTACACCAGTGATGGCCCATAGTACATCAGTGATGATCTATAGTACATTAGTGATAATCCTCAGTACATCAGTGATGATTCACGGTACATCAGTGATGATCCACAGTACATCAGTGATGATCCATAGTACAACAGTGATGATCCTCAGTACATCAGTGATGATCCACAGTACATCAGTAATGATCCACAGTAAATCAGTGATGATCCACAGTACATCAGTGATGATCCTCAGTACATCAGTGATGATCCACGGTACATCAGTGATAATACACAGTACATCAGGGATGGTCTATAGTACATCAGGGATGGTCCATAGTACATCAGTGATGATCCTCAGTACATCAGGGATGGCCCATAGTACATCAGTGATGATCTATAGTACACCAGTGATGATCCACAGTACATCAGTGATGATCCACAGTACATCAGTGATGATCCACAGTACATCAGGGATGGTCCACAGTACATCAGTGATGATCCATAGTACATCAGTGATGGCTCAAAGTACATCAGTGATGATCCATAATACATCAGTGATGATCCATAGTACACCAGTGATGGTCCACAGTACATCAGTGATGATCCATAGTACACCAGTGATGGCCCATAGTACATCAGTGATGATCTATAGTACATCAGTGATGATCCATAGTACATCAGTGATGATCCATAGTACATCAGTGATGATCCATAGTACATCGACGATGATCCATAGTACATCAGTGATGATCCACAGTACATCAGGGATAGTCCACAGTATATCAATGATGATCCATAGTACATCAGTGATGATCCATAGTACATCAGTGATGGCTCAAAGTACATCAGTGATGATCCATAATACATCAGTGATGATCCATAGTACACCAGTGATGGTCCACAGTACATCAGTGATGATCCATAGTACACCAGTGATGGCCCATAGTACATCAGTGATGGCCCATAGTACATCAGTGATGATCTACAGAACATCAGTGATGATCCATAGTACATCAGTGATGATCCATAGTACATCGGCGATGATCCATAGTACATCAGTGATGATCCACAGTACATCAGGGATAGTCCACAGTATATCAGTGATGATCCATAGTACATCAGTGATGGCCCATAGTACATCAGTGATGATCCATAGTACATCAGTGATGGCCCATAGTACATCAGTGATGATTCATAGTACATCAGGGATGGTCCATAGTACATCAGGGATGGTCCATAGTACATCAGTGATGATCCACAGTACATCAGTGATGATCCACAGTACATCAGTGATGATCCTCAGTACATCAGTGATGATCCACAGTACATCAGTGATGATCCACAGTACATTAGTGATGATCTATAGTACATCAGTGATGATCCACAGTACATCAGTGATGATCCTCAGTACATCAGTGATGATCCACAGTACATCAGGGATTGTCCACAGTACATCAGTGATGATCCATAGTACACCAGCGATGATCCATAGTACACCAGTGATGATCCATAGTACATCAGTGATTATCCATAGTACATCAGTGATGATCCATAGTACACCAGTGATGATCCACAGTACATCAGCGATGGCTCAATCCATAGTACACCAGTGATGATCCATAGTACATCAGTGATGATCCATAGTACATCAGTGATGATCCATAGTACACCAGTGATGATCCACAGTACATCAGCGATGGCTCATAGTACATCAGTGATGATCCATAGTACACCAGTGATGGCCCATAGTACATCAGTGATGATCTATAGTACATCAGTGATGATCCTCAGTACATCAGTGATGATCCACGGTACATCAGTGATGATCCACGGTACATCAGTGATGATCCACAGTACATCAGTGATGATCCATAGTACATCAGTGATGGCTCATAGTACATCAGTGATGATACATAGTACATCAGTGATGATCCATAGTACATCAGTGTTGATCCATAGTACATCAGTGATGATCCATAGTACATCAGAGATGGCTCATAGTACATCAGAGATGGCTCATAGTACATCAGTGATGATCCATAGTACATCAGTGATGATCCATAGTACATCAGTGATGGCTCATAGTACATCAGTGATGATCCATAGTACATCAGTGATGATCCATAGTACATCAGAGATTGCTCATAGTACATCAGTGATGATCCATAGTACATCAGTGATGATCTATAGTACATCAGTGATGATCCACAGTACATCAGTGATGATCCATAGTACACCAGTGATGATCCATAGTACACCAGTGATGATCCATAGTACATCAGTGATGATCCATAGTACATCAGTGATGATCCATAGTACATCAGTGATGATCCTCAGTACATCAGTGATGATCCACAGTACATCAATGATGATCCTCAGTACATCAATGATGATCCACGGTACATCAGTGATAATCCACAGTACATCAGGGATGGTCCATAGTACATCAGGGGTGGTCCACAGTACATCAGTGATGATCCACAGTACATCAGTGATGATCCATAGTACATCAGTGATAATCTATAGTACACCAGTGATGATCCACAGTACATCAGTGATGATCCATAGTACATCAGTGATGATCCATAGTACATCAGTGATGATCCATAGTACACCAGTGATGATCCACAGTACATCAGTGATGGCCCATAGTACATCAGCGATGGCTCATAGTACATCAGTGATGATCCATAGTACATCAGTGATGATCCATAGTACACCAGTGATGGCCCATAGTACATCAGTGATGATCTATAGTACATTAGTGATGATCCTCAGTACATCAGAGATGATCCACGGTACATCAGTGATGATCCACAGTAGATCAGTGATGATCCACAGTACATCAGTGATGATCCATAGTACATCAGTGATGATCCTCAGTACATCAGTGATGATCCACAGTACATCAGTAATGATCCACAGTAAATCAGTGATGATCCACAGTACATCAGTGATGATCCTCAGTACATCAGTGATGATCCACGGTACATCAGTGATAATCCACAGTACATCAGGGATGGTCTATACCACAATAGGGATGGTCCATAGTACATCAGTGATGATCCTAAGTACATCAGGGATGGCCCATAGTACATCAGTGATGATCTATAGTACACCAGTGATGATCCACAGTACATCAGTGATGGCCCATAGTACATCAGTGATGATCCACAGTACATCAGTGATGATCCACAGTACATCAGTGATGATCCACAGTACATCAGGGATGGTCCATAGTATATCAGGGATGGTCCATAGTATATCAGGGATGGTCCATAGTACATCAGTGATGATCCATAGTACACCAGTGATGATCCATAGTACACCAGTGATGGCCCATAGTACATCAGTGATGAACAATAGTACATCAGTGATGATCCACAGTACATCAGTGATGATCCATAGTACATCAGTGATGATCTATAGTACACCAGTGATGATCCACAGTACATCAGTGATGATCCATAGTACATCAGTGATGATCCATAGTACATCAGTGATGGCCCATAGTACATCAGCGATGGCTCATAGTACATCAGTGATGATCCATAGTACATCAGTG
The DNA here is from genome assembly GCA_029206835.1 of Rana muscosa. Taxonomy (NCBI): domain Eukaryota; kingdom Metazoa; phylum Chordata; class Amphibia; order Anura; family Ranidae; genus Rana; species Rana muscosa. The sequence continues at coordinate 2,835,007 of JARGYO010000056.1, forward strand.
ATGATCCATAGTACACCAGTGATGGCCCATAGTACATCAGTGATGATCTATAGTACATTAGTGATGATCCTCAGTACATCAGTGATGATTCACGGTACATCAGTGATGATCCACAGTACATCAGTGATGGCCCATAGTACATCAGCGATGGCTCATAGTACATCAGTGATGATCCATAGTACATCAGTGATGATCCATAGTACACCAGTGATGGCCCATAGTACATCAGTGATGATCTATAGTACATTAGTGATGATCCTCAGTACATCAGTGATGATCCACGGTACATCAGTGATGATCCACAGTAGATCAGTGATGATCCACAGTACATCAGTGATGATCCATAGTACATCAGTGATGATCCTCAGTACATCAGTGATGATCCACAGTACATCAGTAATGATCCACAGTAAATCAGTGATGATCCACAGTACATCAGTGATGATCCTCAGTACATCAGTGATGATCCACGGTACATCAGTGATAATCCACAGTACATCAGGGATGGTCTATACCACAATAGGGATGGTCCATAGTACATCAGTGATGATCCTAAGTACATCAGGGATGGCCCATAGTACATCAGTGATGATCTATAGTACACCAGTGATGATCCACAGTACATCAGTGATGGCCCATAGTACATCAGTGATGATCCACAGTACATCAGTGATGATCCACAGTACATCAGTGATGATCCACAGTACATCAGGGATGGTCCATAGTATATCAGGGATGGTCCATAGTATATCAGGGATGGTCCATAGTACATCAGTGATGATCCATAGTACACCAGTGATGATCCATAGTACACCAGTGATGGCCCATAGTACATCAGTGATGAACAATAGTACATCAGTGATGATCCACAGTACATCAGTGATGATCCATAGTACATCAGTGATGATCTATAGTACACCAGTGATGATCCACAGTACATCAGTGATGATCCATAGTACATCAGTGATGATCCATAGTACATCAGTGATGGCCCATAGTACATCAGCGATGGCTCATGGTACATCAGTGATGATCCATAGTACATCAGTGATGATCCATAGTACACCAGTGATGGCCCATAGTACATCAGTGATGATCTATAGTACATTAGTGATGATCCTCAGTACATCAGTGATGATTCACGGTACATCAGTGATGATCCACAGTACATCAGTGATGATCCATAGTACAACAGTGATGATCCTCAGTACATCAGTGATGATCCACAGTACATCAGTAATGATCCACAGTAAATCAGTGATGATCCAAAGTACATCAGTGATGATCCTCAGTACATCAGTGATGATCCACGGTACATCAGTGATAATCCACAGTACATCAGGGATGGTCTATAGTACATCAGGGATGGTCCATAGTACATCAGTGATGATCCTCAGTACATCAGGGATGGCCCATAGTACATCAGTGATGATCTATAGTACACCAGTGATGATCCACAGTACATCAGTGATGATCCACAGTACATCAGTGATGATCCACAGTACATCAGGGATGGTCCATAGTACATCAGTGATGATCCATAGTACACCAGTGATGATCCATAGTACACCTGTGATGGCCCATAGTACATCAGTGATGATCCTCAGTACATCGGTGATGATCCTCAGTACATCAGTGATGATCCACGGTACATCAGTGATGATCCACAGTACATCAGTGATGATCCACAGTACATCAGGGATGGTCCACAGTACATCAGTGATGATCCATAGTACATCAGTGATGGCTCAAAGTACATCAGTGATGATCCATAATACATCAGTGATGATCCATAGTACACCAGTGATGGTCCACAGTACATCAGTGATGATCCATAGTACACCAGTGATGGCCCATAGTACATCAGTGATGATCTATAGTACATCAGTGATGATCCATAGTACATCAGTGATGATCCATAGTACATCAGTGATGATCCATAGTACATCGACGATGATCCATAGTACATCGGTGATGATCCACAGTACATCAGGGATAGTCCACAGTATATCAGTGATGATCCATAGTACATCAGTGATGATCCATAGTACATCAGTGATGGCTCAAAGTACATCAGTGATGATCCATAATACATCAGTGATGATCCATAGTACACCAGTGATGGTCCACAGTACATCAGTGATGATCCATAGTACACCAGTGATGGCCCATAGTACATCAGTGATGGCCCATAGTACATCAGTGATGATCTACAGAACATCAGTGATGATCCATAGTACATCAGTGATGATCCATAGTACATCAGTGATGATCCATAGTACATCGGCGATGATCCATAATACATCAGTGATGATCCACAGTACATCAGGGATAGTCCACAGTATATCAGTGATGATCCATAGTACATCAGTGATGGCCCATAGTACATCAGTGATGATCCATAGTACATCAATGATGACCCATAGTACATCAGTGATGATCCATAGTACATCAGGGATGGTCCATAGTACATCAGGGATGGTCCATAGTACATCAGTGATGATCCACAGTACATCAGTGATGATCCACAGTACATCAGTGATGATCCTCAGTACATCAGTGATGATCCACAGTACATCAGTGATGATCCACAGTACATTAGTGATGATCTATAGTACATCAGTGATGATCCACAGTACATCAGTGATGATCCTCAGTACATCAGTGATGATCCACAGTACATCAGTGATGATCCTCAGTACATCAGTGATGATCCACAGTACATCAGGGATGATCCACAGTACATCAGTGATGATCCTCAATACATCAGTGATGATCCACGGTACATCAGTGATAATCCACAATACATCAGGGATGGTCCATAGTACATCAGTGATGATCCACAGTACATCAGTGATGATCCACAGTACATCAGTGATGATCCATAGTACATCAGTGATGATCTATAGTACACCAGTGTTGATCCACAGTACATCAGTGATGATCCATAGTACATCAGTGATGATCCATAGTACATCAGTGATGGCCCATAGTACATCAGCGATGGCTCATAGTACATCAGTGATGATCCATAGTACACCAGTGATGGCCCATAGTACATCAGTGATGATCTATAGTACATTAGTGATGATCCTCAGTACATCAGTGATGATTCACGGTACATCAGTGATGATCCACAGTACATCAGTGATGATCCATATTACAACAGTGATGATCCTCAGTACATCAGTGATGATCCACAGTACATCAGTAATGATCCACAGTAAATCAGTGATGATCCACAGTACATCAGTGATGATCCTCAGTACATCAGTGATGATCCACTGTACATCAGTGATAATCCACAGTACATCAGGGATGGTCTATAGTACATCAGGGATGGTCCATAGTACATCAGTGATGATCCTCAGTACATCAGGGATGGCCCAAAGTACATCAGTGATGATCTATAGTACACCAGTGATGATCCACAGTACATTAGTGATGATCCACGGTACATCAGTGATGATCCACAGTACATCAGGGATGGTCCATAGTACATCAGTGATGATCCATAGTACACCAGTGATGATCCATAGTACACCTGTGATGGCCCATAGTACATCAGTGATGATCCTCAGTACATCGGTGATGATCCTCAGTACATCAGTGATGATCCACGGTACATCAGTGATGATCCACAGTACATCAGTGATGATCCACAGTACATCAGGGATGGTCCACAGTACATCAGTGATGATCCATAGTACATCAGTGATGGCTCAAAGTACATCAGTGATGATCCATAATACATCAGTGATGATCCATAGTACACCAGTGATGGTCCACAGTACATCAGTGATGATCCATAGTACACCAGTGATGGCCCATAGTACATCAGTGATGATCTATAGTACATCAGTGATGATCCATAGTACATCAGTGATGATCCATAGTACATCGACGATGATCCATAGTACATCAGTGATGATCCACAGTACATCAGGGATAGTCCACAGTATATCAGTGATGATCCATAGTACATCAGTGATGATCCATAGTACATCAGTGATGATCCATAGTACATCAGTGATGGCTCAAAGTACATCAGTGATGATCCATAATACATCAGTGATGATCCATAGTACACCAGTGATGGTCCACAGTACATCAGTGATGATCCATAGTACACCAGTGATGGCCCATAGTACATCAGTGATGGCCCATAGTACATCAGTGATGATCTACAGAACATCAGTGATGATCCATAGTACATCAGTGATGATCCATAGTACATCGGCGATGATCCATAGTACATCAGTGATGATCCACAGTACATCAGGGATAGTCCACAGTATATCAGTGATGATCCATAGTACATCAGTGATGGCCCATAGTACATCAGTGATGATCCATAGTACATCAGTGATGGCCCATAGTACATCAGTGATGATTCATAGTACATCAGGGATGGTCCATAGTACATCAGTGATGATCCACAGTACATCAGTGATGATCCACAGTACACCAGTGATGATCCTCAGTATATCAGTGATGATCCACAGTACATCAGTGATGATCCACAGTACATTAGTGATGATCTATAGTACATCAGTGATGATCCACAGTACATCAGTGATGATCCTCAGTACATCAGTGATGATCCACAGTACATCAGGGATTGTCCACAGTACATCAGTGATGATCCATAGTACACCAGCGATGATCCATAGTACACCAGTGATGATCCATAGTACATCAGTGATTATCCATAGTACATCAGTGATGATCCATAGTACACCAGTGATGATCCACAGTACATCAGCGATGGCTCAATCCATAGTACACCAGTGATGATCCATAGTACATCAGTGATGATCCATAGTACATCAGTGATGATCCATAGTACACCAGTGATGATCCACAGTACATCAGCGATGGCTCATAGTACATCAGTGATGATCCATAGTACACCAGTGATGGCCCATAGTACATCAGTGATGATCTATAGTACATCAGTGATGATCCTCAGTACATCAGTGATGATCCACGGTACATCAGTGATGATCCACGGTACATCAGTGATGATCCACAGTACATCAGTGATGATCCATAGTACATCAGTGATGTTCCATAGTACATCAGTGATGGCTCATAGTACATCAGTGATGATCCATAGTACATCAGTGATGATCCATAGTACATCAGTGTTGATCCATAGTACATCAGTGATGATCCATAGTACATCAGAGATGGCTCATAGTACATCAGAGATGGCTCATAGTACATCAGTGATGATCCATAGTACATCAGTGATGATCCATAATACATCAGTGATGATCCATAGTACACCAGTGATGGTCCACAGTACATCAGTGATGATCCATAGTACACCAGTGATGGCCCATAGTACATCAGTGATGGCCCATAGTACATCAGTGATGATCTACAGAACATCAGTGATGATCCATAGTACATCAGTGATGATCCATAGTACATCGGCGATGATCCATAGTACATCAGTGATGATCCACAGTACATCAGGGATAGTCCACAGTATATCAGTGATGATCCATAGTACATCAGTGATGGCCCATAGTACATCAGTGATGATCCATAGTACATCAGTGATGGCCCATAGTACATCAGTGATGATTCATAGTACATCAGGGATGGTCCATAGTACATCAGTGATGATCCACAGTACATCAGTGATGATCCACAGTACACCAGTGATGATCCTCAGTATATCAGTGATGATCCACAGTACATCAGTGATGATCCACAGTACATTAGTGATGATCTATAGTACATCAGTGATCATCCACAGTACATCAGTGATGATCCTCAGTACATCAGTGATGATCCACAGTACATTAGGGATTGTCCACAGTACATCAGTGATGATCCATAGTACACCAGCGATGATCCATAGTACACCAGTGATGATCCATAGTACATCAGTGATTATCCATAGTACATCAGTGATGATCCATAGTACACCAGTGATGATCCACAGTACATCAGCGATGGCTCAATCCATAGTACACCAGTGATGATCCATAGTACATCAGTGATGATCCATAGTACATCAGTGATGATCCATAGTACACCAGTGATGATCCACAGTACATCAGCGATGGCTCATAGTACATCAGTGATGATCCATAGTACACCAGTGATGGCCCATAGTACATCAGTGATGATCTATAGTACATCAGTGATGATCCTCAGTACATCAGTGATGATCCACGGTACATCAGTGATGATCCACGGTACATCAGTGATGATCCACAGTACATCAGTGATGATCCATAGTACATCAGTGATGGCTCATAGTACATCAGTGATGATCCATAGTACATCAGTGATGATCCATAGTACATCAGTGTTGATCCATAGTACATCAGTGATGATCCATAGTACATCAGAGATGGCTCATAGTACATCAGAGATGGCTCATAGTACATCAGTGATGATCCATAGTACATCAGTGATGATCCATAGTACATCAGTGATGGCTCATAGTACATCAGTGATGATCCATAGTACATCAGTGATGATCCATAGTACATCAGTGATGATCCATAGTACATCAGAGATTGCTCATAGTACATCAGTGATGATCCATAGTACATCAGTGATGATCTATAGTACATCGGTGATGATCCACAGTACATCAGTGATGATCCATAGTACACCAGTGATGATCCATAGTACACCAGTGATGATCCATAGTACATCAGTGATGATCCATAGTACATCAGTGATGATCCATAGTACATCAGTGATGATCCACAGTACATCAGTGATGATCCATAGTACATCAGTGATGATCTATAGTACACCAGTGTTGATCCACAGTACATCAGTGATGATCCATAGTACATCAGTGATGATCCATAGTACATCAGTGATGGCCCATAGTACATCAGCGATGGCTCATAGTACATCAGTGATGATCCATAGTACACCAGTGATGGCCCATAGTACATCAGTGATGATCTATAGTACATTAGTGATGATCCTCAGTACATCAGTGATGATTCACGGTACATCAGTGATGATCCACAGTACATCAGTGATGATCCATATTACAACAGTGATGATCCTCAGTACATCAGTGATGATCCACAGTACATCAGTAATGATCCACAGTAAATCAGTGATAATCCACAGTACATCAGTGATGATCCTCAGTACATCAGTGATGATCCACGGTACATCAGTGATAATCCACAGTACATCAGGGATGGTCTATAGTACATCAGGGATGGTCCATAGTACATCAGTGATGATCCTCAGTACATCAGGGATGGCCCATAGTACATCAGTGATGATCTATAGTACACCAGTGATGATCCACAGTACATCAGTGATGATCCACAGTACATCAGTGATGATCCACAGTACATCAGGGATGGTCCATAGTACATCAGTGATGATCCATAGTACACCAGTGATGATCCATAGTACACCTGTGATGGCCCATAGTACATCAGTGATGATCCTCAGTACATCGGTGATGATCCTCAGTACATCAGTGATGATCCACGGTACATCAGTGATGATCCACAGTACATCAGTGATGATCCACAGTACATCAGGGATGGTCCACAGTACATCAGTGATGATCCATAGTACATCAGTGATGGCTCAAAGTACATCAGTGATGATCCATAATACATCAGTGATGATCCATAGTACACCAGTGATGGTCCACAGTACATCAGTGATGATCCATAGTACACCAGTGATGGCCCATAGTACATCAGTGATGATCTATAGTACATCAGTGATGATCCATAGTACATCAGTGATGATCCATAGTACATCAGTGATGATCCATAGTACATCGACGATGATCCATAGTACATCAGTGATGATCCACAGTACATCAGGGATAGTCCACAGTATATCAGTGATGATCCATAGTACATCAGTGATGATCCATAGTACATCAGTGATGGCTCAAAGTACATCAGTGATGATCCATAATACATCAGTGATGATCCATAGTACACCAGTGATGGTCCACAGTACATCAGTGATGATCCATAGTACACCAGTGATGGCCCATAGTACATCAGTGATGGCCCATAGTACATCAGTGATGATCTACAGAACATCAGTGATGATCCATAGTACATCAGTGATGATCCATAATACATCGGCGATGATCCATAGTACATCAGTGATGATCCACAGTACATCAGGGATAGTCCACAGTATATCAGTGATGATCCATAGTACATCAGTGATGGCCCATAGTACATCAGTGATGATCCATAGTACATCAGTGATGGCCCATAGTACATCAGTGATGATTCATAGTACATCAGGGATGGTCCATAGTACATCAGTGATGATCCACAGTACATCAGTGATGATCCACAGTACACCAGTGATGATCCTCAGTATATCAGTGATGATCCACAGTACATCAGTGATGATCCACAGTACATTAGTGATGATCTATAGTACATCAGTGATGATCCACAGTACATCAGTGATGATCCTCAGTACATCAGTGATGATCCACAGTACATCAGGGATTGTCCACAGTACATCAGTGATGATCCATAGTACACCAGCGATGATCCATAGTACACCAGTGATGATCCATAGTACATCAGTGATTATCCATAGTACATCAGTGATGATCCATAGTACACCAGTGATGATCCACAGTACATCAGCGATGGCTCAATCCATAGTACACCAGTGATGATCCATAGTACATCAGTGATGATCCATAGTACATCAGTGATGATCCATAGTACACCAGTGATGATCCACAGTACATCAGCGATGGCTCATAGTACATCAGTGATGATCCATAGTACACCAGTGATGGCCCATAGTACATCAGTGATGATCTATAGTACATCAGTGATGATCCTCAGTACATCAGTGATGATCCACGGTACATCAGTGATGATCCACGGTACATCAGTGATGATCCACAGTACATCAGTGATGATCCATAGTACATCAGTGATGGCTCATAGTACATCAGTGATGATCCATAGTACATCAGTGATGATCCATAGTACATCAGTGTTGATCCATAGTACATCAGTGATGATCCATAGTACATCAGAGATGGCTCATAGTACATCAGAGATGGCTCATAGTACATCAGTGATGATCCATAGTACATCAGTGATGATCCATAGTACATCAGTGATGGCTCATAGTACATCAGTGATGATCCATAGTACATCAGTGATGATCCATAGTACATCAGTGATGATCCATAGTACATCAGAGATTGCTCATAGTACATCAGTGATGATCCATAGTACATCAGTGATGATCTATAGTACATCGGTGATGATCCACAGTACATCAGTGATGATCCATAGTACACCAGTGATGATCCATAGTACACCAGTGATGATCCATAGTACATCAGTGATGATCCATAGTACATCAGTGATGATCCATAGTACATCAGTGATGATCCACAGTACATCAGTGATGATCCATAGTACATCAGTGATGATCTATAGTACACCAGTGTTGATCCACAGTACATCAGTGATGATCCATAGTACATCAGTGATGATCCATAGTACATCAGTGATGGCCCATAGTACATCAGCGATGGCTCATAGTACATCAGTGATGATCCATAGTACACCAGTGATGGCCCATAGTACATCAGTGATGATCTATAGTACATTAGTGATGATCCTCAGTACATCAGTGATGATTCACGGTACATCAGTGATGATCCACAGTACATCAGTGATGATCCATATTACAACAGTGATGATCCTCAGTACATCAGTGATGATCCACAGTACATCAGTAATGATCCACAGTAAATCAGTGATGATCCACAGTACATCAGTGATGATCCTCAGTACATCAGTGATGATCCACGGTACATCAGTGATAATCCACAGTACATCAGGGATGGTCTATAGTACATCAGGGATGGTCCATAGTACATCAGTGATGATCCTCAGTACATCAGGGATGGCCCATAGTACATCAGTGATGATCTATAGTACACCAGTGATGATCCACAGTACATCAGTGATGATCCACAGTACATCAGTGATGATCCACAGTACATCAGGGATGGTCCATAGTACATCAGTGATGATCCATAGTACACCAGTGATGATCCATAGTACACCTGTGATGGCCCATAGTACATCAGTGATGATCCTCAGTACATCGGTGATGATCCTCAGTACATCAGTGATGATCCACGGTACATCAGTGATGATCCACAGTACATCAGTGATGATCCACAGTACATCAGGGATGGTCCACAGTACATCAGTGATGATCCATAGTACATCAGTGATGGCTCAAAGTACATCAGTGATGATCCATAATACATCAGTGATGATCCATAGTACACCAGTGATGGTCCACAGTACATCAGTGATGATCCATAGTACACCAGTGATGGCCCATAGTACATCAGTGATGATCTATAGTACATCAGTGATGATCCATAGTACATCAGTGATGATCCATAGTACATCAGTGATGATCCATAGTACATCGACAATGATCCATAGTACATCAGTGATGATCCACAGTACATCAGGGATAGTCCACAGTATATCAGTGATGATCCATAGTACATCAGTGATGATCCATAGTACATCAGTGATGGCTCAAAGTACATCAGTGATGATCCATAATACATCAGTGATGATCCATAGTACACCAGTGATGGTCCACAGTACATCAGTGATGATCCATAGTACACCAGTGATGGCCCATAGTACATCAGTGATGGCCCATAGTACATCAGTGATGATCTACAGAACATCAGTGATGATCCATAGTACATCAGTGATGATCCATAGTACATCGGCGATGATCCATAGTACATCAGTGATGATCCACAGTACATCAGGGATAGTCCACAGTATATCAGTGATGATCCATAGTACATCAGTGATGGCCCATAGTACATCAGTGATGATCCATAGTACATCAGTGATGGCCCATAGTACATCAGTGATGATTCATAGTACATCAGGGATGGTCCATAGTACATCAGTGATGATCCACAGTACATCAGTGATGATCCACAGTACACCAGTGATGATCCTCAGTACATCAGTGATGATCCACAGTACATCAGTGATGATCCACAGTACATTAGTGATGATCTATAGTACATCAGTGATGATCCACAGTACATCAGTGATGATCCTCAGTACATCAGTGATGATCCACAGTACATCAGGGATTGTCCACAGTACATCAGTGATGATCCATAGTACACCAGCGATGATCCATAGTACACCAGTGATGATCCATAGTACATCAGTGATTATCCATAGTACATCAGTGATGATCCATAGTACACCAGTGATGATCCACAGTACATCAGCGATGGCTCAATCCATAGTACACCAGTGATGATCCATAGTACATCAGTGATGATCCATAGTACATCAGTGATGATCCATAGTACACCAGTGATGATCCACAGTACATCAGCGATGGCTCATAGTACATCAGTGATGATCCATAGTACACCAGTGATGGCCCATAGTACATCAGTGATGATCTATAGTACATCAGTGATGATCCTCAGTACATCAGTGATGATCCACGGTACATCAGTGATGATCCACAGTACATCAGTGATGATCCATAGTACATCAGTGATGGCTCATAGTACATCAGTGATGATCCATAGTACATCAGTGATGATCCATAGTACATCAGTGTTGATCCATAGTACATCAGTGATGATCCATAGTACATCAGAGATGGCTCATAGTACATCAGAGATGGCTCATAGTACATCAGTGATGATCCATAGTACATCAGTGATGATCCATAGTACATCAGTGATGGCTCATAGTACATCAGTGATGATCCATAGTACATCAGTGATGATCCATAGTACATCAGTGATGATCCATAGTACATCAGAGATTGCTCATAGTACATCAGTGATGATCCATAGTACATCAGTGATGATCTATAGTACATCAGTGATGATCTATAGTACATCAGTGATGATCCACAGTACATCAGTGATGATCCATAGTACACCAGTGATGATCCATAGTACACCAGTGATGATCCATAGTACATCAGTGATGATCCATAGTACATCAGTGATGATCCATAGTACATCAGTGATGATCCTCAGTACATCAGTGATGATCCACAGTACATTAGTGATGATCCTCAGTACATCAATGATGATCCACGGTACATCAGTGATAATCCACAGTACATCAGGGATGGTCCATAGTACATCAGGGGTGGTCCACAGTACATCAGTGATGATCCACAGTACATCAGTGATGATCCATAGTACATCAGTGATAATCTATAGTACACCAGTGATGATCCACAGTACATCAGTGATGATCCATAGTACATCAGTGATGATCCATAGTACATCAGTGATGATCCATAGTACACCAGTGATGATCCACAGTACATCAGTGATGGCCCATAGTACATCAGCGATGGCTCATAGTACATCAGTGATGATCCATAGTACATCAGTGATGATCCATAGTACACCAGTGATGGCCCATAGTACATCAGTGATGATCTATAGTACATTAGTGATGATCCTCAGTACATCAGTGATGATCCACGGTACATCAGTGATGATCCACAGTAGATCAGTGATGATCCACAGTACATCAGTGATGATCCATAGTACATCAGTGATGATCCTCAGTACATCAGTGATGATCCACAGTACATCAGTAATGATCCACAGTAAATCAGTGATCATCCACAGTACATCAGTGATGATCCTCAGTACATCAGTGATGATCCACGGTACATCAGTGATAATCCACAGTACATCAGGGATGGTCTATACCACAATAGGGATGGTCCATAGTACATCAGTGATGATCCTAAGTACATCAGGGATGGCCCATAGTACATCAGTGATGATCTATAGTACACCAGTGATGATCCACAGTACATCAGTGATGGCCCATAGTACATCAGTGATGATCCACAGTACATCAGTGATGATCCACAGTACATCAGTGATGATCCACAGTACATCAGGGATGGTCCATAGTATATCAGGGATGGTCCATAGTATATCAGGGATGATCCATAGTACATCAGTGATGATCCATAGTACACCAGTGATGATCCATAGTACACCAGTGATGGCCCATAGTACATCAGTGATGAACAATAGTACATCAGTGATGATCCACAGTACATCAGTGATGATCCATAGTACATCAGGGATGGTCCATAGTACACCAGTGATGATCCATAGTACACCAGTGATGATCCATAGTACACCAGTGATGATCCATAATACACCAGTGATGGTCCATAGTACATCAGTGATGATCCACAGTACATCAGTGATGATCCACAGTACATCAGTGATGGTCCATAGTACATCAGGGATGGTCCATAGTACATCAGGGATGGTCCATAGTACATCAGTGATGATCCACAGTACATCAGTGATGATCCTCAGTACATCAGAGATGATCCACAGTACATCAGTGATGATCCACAGTACATTAGTGATGATCTATAGTACATCAGTGATGATCCACAGTACATCAGTGATGATCCTCAGTACATCAGTGATGATCCACAGTACATCAGGGATTGTCCACAGTACATCAGTGATGATCCATAGTACACCAGTGATGATCCATAGTACACCAGTGATGATCCATAGTACATCAGTGATGATCCATAGTACATCAGTGATGATCCACAGTATATCAGCGATGGCTCATAGTACATCATTGATGATCCAAAGTACACCAGTGATGATCCTCAGTACATCAGGGATGGTCCATAGTACATCAGGGATGGTCCATAGTACATCAGGGATGGTCCATAGTACATCAGGGATGGTCCATAGTACATCAGTGATGATCCATAGTACACCCGTGATGATCCATAGTACACCCGTGATGGCCCATAGTACATCAGTGATGATCCACAGTACATCTGTGATGATCCTCAGTACATCAGTGATGATCCATGGTACATCAGTGATGATCCACGGTACATCAGTGATGATCCACAGTACATCAGTGATGATCCATAGTACATCAGAGATGGCTCATAGTACATCAGTGATGATCCATAGTACATCAGTGATGATCCATAGTACATCAGAGATGGCTCATAGTACATCAGTGATGATCCATAGTACATCAGTGATGATCCATAGTACATCAGTGATGATCTATAGTACATCAGTGATGATCCACAGTACATCAGTGATGATCCATAGTACACCAGTGATGATCCATAGTACATCAGTGATGATCCATAGTACATCAGTGATGATCCATAGTACATCAGTGATGATCCTCAGTACATCAGTGATGATCCACAGTACATCAGTAATGATCCACAGTACATCAGTGATGATCCACAGTACATCAGTGATGATCCTCAGTACATCAGTGATGATCCATAGTACATCAGTGATGATCCATAGTACATCAGTGATGATCTATAGTACATCAGTGATGATCCACAGTACATCAGTGATGATCCATAGTACACCAGTGATGATCCATAGTACATCAGTGATGATCCATAGTACATCAGTGATTATCCATAGTACATCAGTGATGATCCTCAGTACATCAGTGATGATCCACAGTACATCAGTAATGATCCACAGTACATCAGTGATGATCCACAGTACATCAGTGATGATCCTCAGTACATCAGTGATGATCCACGGTACATCAGTGATAATCCACAGTACATCAGTGATGATCCTCAGTACATCAGTGATGATCCACAGTACATCAGTAATGATCCACAGTACATCAGTAATGATCCACAGTACATCAGTAATGATCCACAGTACATCAGTGATGATCCATAGTACATCAGTGATGGCTCATAGTACATCAGTGATGATCCATAGTACATCAGTGATGATCCATAGTACATCAGTGTTGATCCATAGTACATCAGTGATGATCCATAGTACATCAGAGATGGCTCATAGTACATCAGAGATGGCTCATAGTACATAAGAGATGGCTCATAGTACATCAGTGATGATCCATAGTACATCAGTGATGGCTCATAGTACATCAGTGATGGCTCATAGTTCATCAGTGATGATCCATAGTACATCAGTGATGATCCATAGTACATCAGTGATGATCCATAGTACATTAGAGATGGCTCATAGTACATCAGTGATGATCCATAGTACATCAGTGATGATCTATAGTACATCAGTGATGATCCACAGTACATCAGTGATGATCCATAGCACACCAGTGATGATCCATAGTACACCAGTGATGATCCATAGTACATCAGTGATGATCCATAGTACATCAGTGATGATCCATAGTACATCAGTGATGATCCTCAGTACATCAGTGATGATCCACAGTACATCAGTGATGATCCACAGTACATCAGTGATGATCCACAGTACATCAGTGATGATCCTCAGTACATCAGTGATGATCCACGGTACATCAGTGATAATCCACAGTACATCAGGGATGGTCCATAGTACATCAGGGATGGTCCACAGTACATCAGTGATGATCCACAGTACATCAGTGATGATCCATAGTGCATCAGTGATGATCTATAGTACACCAGTGATGATCCACAGTACATCAGTGATGATCCATAGTACATCAGTGATGATCCATAGTACATCAGTGATGATCCATAGTACACCAGTGATGATCCACAGTACATCAGTGATGGCCCATAGTACATCAGCGATGGCTCATAGTACATCAGTGATGATCCATAGTACATCAGTGATGATCCATAGTACACCAGTGATGGCCCATAGTACATCAGTGATGATCTATAGTACATTAGTGATGATCCTCAGTACATCAGTGATGATCCACGGTACATCAGTGATGATCCACAGTACATCAGTGATGATCCACAGTACATCAGTGATGATCCATAGTACATCAGTGATGATCCTCAGTATATCAGTGATGATCCACAGTACATCAGTAATGATCCACAGTAAATCAGTGATGATCCACAGTACATCAGTGATGATCCTCAGTACATCAGTGATGATCCACGGTACATCAGTGATAATCCACAGTACATCAGGGATGGTCTATAGTACATCAGGGATGGTCCATAGTACATCAGTGATGATCCTCAGTACATCAGGGATGGCCCATAGTACATCAGTGATGATCTATAGTACACCAGTGATGATCCACAGTACATCAGTGATGGCCCATAGTACATCAGTGATGATCCACAGTACATCAGTGATGATCCACAGTACATCAGTGATGATCCACAGTACATCAGGGATGGTCCATAGTATATCAGGGATGGTCCATAGTATATCAGGGATGGTCCATAGTACATCAGTGATGATCCATAGTACACCAGTGATGATCCATAGTACACCAGTGATGGCCCATAGTACATCAGTGATGAACTATAGTACATCAGTGATGATCCACAGTACTTCAGTGATGATCCATAGTACATCAGGGATGGTCCATAGTACACCAGTGATGATCCATAGTACACCAGTGATGATCCATAGTACACCAGTGATGATCCATAGTACACCAGTGATGGTCCATAGTACATCAGTGATGATCCACAGTACATCAGTGATGATCCACAGTACATCAGTGATGATCCTCAGTACATCAGGGATGGTCCATAGTACATCAGGGATGGTCCATAGTACATCAGGGATGGTCCATAGTACATCAGTGATGATCCACAGTACATCAGTGATGATCCACAGTACATCAGTGATGATCCTCAGTACATCAGAGATGATCCACAGTACATCAGTGATGATCCACAGTACATTAGTGATGATCTATAGTACATCAGTGATGATCCACAGTACATCAGTGATGATCCTCAGTACATCAGTGATGATCCACAGTACATCAGGGATTGTCCACAGTACATCAGTGATGATCCATAGTACACCAGTGATGATCCATAGTACATCAGTGATGATCCATAGTACATCAGTGATGATCCATAGTACATCAGTGATGATCCATAGTACATCAGTGATGATCCACAGTATATCAGCGATGGCTCATAGTACATCATTGATGATCCAAAGTACACCAGTGATGATCCTCAGTACATCAGGGATGGTCCATAGTACATCAGGGATGGTCCATAGTACATCAGGGATGGTCCATAGTACATCAGGGATGGTCCATAGTACATCAGTGATGATCCATAGTACACCCGTGATGATCCATAGTACACCCGTGATGGCCCATAGTACATCAGTGATGATCCACAGTACATCTGTGATGATCCTCAGTACATCAGTGATGATCCACGGTACATCAGTGATGATCCACGGTACATCAGTGATGATCCACAGTACATCAGTGATGATCCATAGTACATCAGTGATGGCTCATAGTACATCAGTGATTATCCATAGTACATCAGTGATGATCCATAGTACATCAGAGATGGCTCATAGTACATCAGTGATGATCCATAGTACATCAGTGATGATCCATAGTACATCAGTGATGATCTATAGTACATCAGTGATGATCCACAGTACATCAGTGATGATCCATAGTACACCAGTGATGATCCATAGTACATCAGTGATGATCCATAGTACATCAGTGATGATCCATAGTACATCAGTGATGATCCTCAGTACATCAGTGATGATCCACAGTACATCAGTAATGATCCACAGTACATCAGTGATGATCCACAGTACATCAGTGATGATCCTCAGTACATCAGTGATGATCCACGGTACATCAGTGATAATCCACAGTACATCAGTGATGATCCTCAGTACATCAGTGATGATCCACAGTACATCAGTAATGATCCACAGTACATCAGTAATGATCCACAGTACATCAGTAATGATCCACAGTACATCAGTGATGATCCATAGTACATCAGTGATGGCTCATAGTACATCAGTGATGATCCATAGTACATCAGTGATGATCCATAGTACATCAGTGTTGATCCATAGTACATCAGTGATGATCCATAGTACATCAGAGATGGCTCATAGTACATCAGAGATGGCTCATAGTACATAAGAGATGGCTCATAGTACATCAGTGATGATCCATAGTACATCAGTGATGGCTCATAGTACATCAGTGATGGCTCATAGTACATCAGTGATGATCCATAGTACATCAGTGATGATCCATAGTACATCAGTGATGATCCATAGTACATTAGAGATGGCTCATAGTACATCAGTGATGATCCATAGTACATCAGTGATGATCTATAGTACATCAGTGATGATCCACAGTACATCAGTGATGATCCATAGCACACCAGTGATGATCCATAGTACATCAGTGATGATCCATAGTACATCAGTGATGATCCATAGTACATCAGTGATGATCCTCAGTACATCAGTGATGATCCACAGTACATCAGTGATGATCCACAGTACATCAGTGATGATCCTCAGTACATCAGTGATGATCCATGGTACATCAGTGATAATCCACAGTACATCAGGGATGGTCCATAGTACATCAGGGATGGTCCATAGTACATCAGGGATGGTCCACAGTACATCAGTGATGATCCACAGTACATCAGTGATGATCCATAGTACATCAGTGATAATCTATAGTACACCAGTGATGATCCACAGTACATCAGTGATGATCCATAGTACATCAGTGATGATCCATAGTACATCAGTGATGATCCTCAGTACATCAGTGATGATCCATAGTACATCAGTGATGATCCATAGTACATCAGTGATGATCTATAGTACATCAGTGATGATCCACAGTACATCAGTGATGATCCATAGTACACCAGTGATGATCCATAGTACATCAGTGATGATCCATAGTACATCAGTGATTATCCATAGTACATCAGTGATGATCCTCAGTACATCAGTGATGATCCACAGTACATCAGTAATGATCCACAGTACATCAGTGATGATCCACAGTACATCAGTGATGATCCTCAGTACATCAGTGATGATCCACGGTACATCAGTGATAATCCACAGTACATCAGTGATGATCCTCAGTACATCAGTGATGATCCACAGTACATCAGTAATGATCCACAGTACATCAGTAATGATCCACAGTACATCAGTAATGATCCACAGTACATCAGTGATGATCCATAGTACATCAGTGATGGCTCATAGTACATCAGTGATGATCCATAGTACATCAGTGATGATCCATAGTACATCAGTGTTGATCCATAGTACATCAGTGATGATCCATAGTACATCAGAGATGGCTCATAGTACATCAGAGATGGCTCATAGTACATAAGAGATGGCTCATAGTACATCAGTGATGATCCATAGTACATCAGTGATGGCTCATAGTACATCAGTGATGGCTCATAGTTCATCAGTGATGATCCATAGTACATCAGTGATGATCCATAGTACATCAGTGATGATCCATAGTACATTAGAGATGGCTCATAGTACATCAGTGATGATCCATAGTACATCAGTGATGATCTATAGTACATCAGTGATGATCCACAGTACATCAGTGATGATCCATAGCACACCAGTGATGATCCATAGTACACCAGTGATGATCCATAGTACATCAGTGATGATCCATAGTACATCAGTGATGATCCATAGTACATCAGTGATGATCCTCAGTACATCAGTGATGATCCACAGTACATCAGTGATGATCCACAGTACATCAGTGATGATCCACAGTACATCAGTGATGATCCTCAGTACATCAGTGATGATCCACGGTACATCAGTGATAATCCACAGTACATCAGGGATGGTCCATAGTACATCAGGGATGGTCCACAGTACATCAGTGATGATCCACAGTACATCAGTGATGATCCATAGTGCATCAGTGATGATCTATAGTACACCAGTGATGATCCACAGTACATCAGTGATGATCCATAGTACATCAGTGATGATCCATAGTACATCAGTGATGATCCATAGTACACCAGTGATGATCCACAGTACATCAGTGATGGCCCATAGTACATCAGCGATGGCTCATAGTACATCAGTGATGATCCATAGTACATCAGTGATGATCCATAGTACACCAGTGATGGCCCATAGTACATCAGTGATGATCTATAGTACATTAGTGATGATCCTCAGTACATCAGTGATGATCCACGGTACATCAGTGATGATCCACAGTACATCAGTGATGATCCACAGTACATCAGTGATGATCCATAGTACATCAGTGATGATCCTCAGTATATCAGTGATGATCCACAGTACATCAGTAATGATCCACAGTAAATCAGTGATGATCCACAGTACATCAGTGATGATCCTCAGTACATCAGTGATGATCCACGGTACATCAGTGATAATCCACAGTACATCAGGGATGGTCTATAGTACATCAGGGATGGTCCATAGTACATCAGTGATGATCCTCAGTACATCAGGGATGGCCCATAGTACATCAGTGATGATCTATAGTACACCAGTGATGATCCACAGTACATCAGTGATGGCCCATAGTACATCAGTGATGATCCACAGTACATCAGTGATGATCCACAGTACATCAGTGATGATCCACAGTACATCAGGGATGGTCCATAGTATATCAGGGATGGTCCATAGTATATCAGGGATGGTCCATAGTACATCAGTGATGATCCATAGTACACCAGTGATGATCCATAGTACACCAGTGATGGCCCATAGTACATCAGTGATGAACTATAGTACATCAGTGATGATCCACAGTACTTCAGTGATGATCCATAGTACATCAGGGATGGTCCATAGTACACCAGTGATGATCCATAGTACACCAGTGATGATCCATAGTACACCAGTGATGATCCATAGTACACCAGTGATGGTCCATAGTACATCAGTGATGATCCACAGTACATCAGTGATGATCCACAGTACATCAGTGATGATCCTCAGTACATCAGGGATGGTCCATAGTACATCAGGGATGGTCCATAGTACATCAGGGATGGTCCATAGTACATCAGTGATGATCCACAGTACATCAGTGATGATCCACAGTACATCAGTGATGATCCTCAGTACATCAGAGATGATCCACAGTACATCAGTGATGATCCACAGTACATTAGTGATGATCTATAGTACATCAGTGATGATCCACAGTACATCAGTGATGATCCTCAGTACATCAGTGATGATCCACAGTACATCAGGGATTGTCCACAGTACATCAGTGATGATCCATAGTACACCAGTGATGATCCATAGTACATCAGTGATGATCCATAGTACATCAGTGATGATCCATAGTACATCAGTGATGATCCATAGTACATCAGTGATGATCCACAGTATATCAGCGATGGCTCATAGTACATCATTGATGATCCAAAGTACACCAGTGATGATCCTCAGTACATCAGGGATGGTCCATAGTACATCAGGGATGGTCCATAGTACATCAGGGATGGTCCATAGTACATCAGGGATGGTCCATAGTACATCAGTGATGATCCATAGTACACCCGTGATGATCCATAGTACACCCGTGATGGCCCATAGTACATCAGTGATGATCCACAGTACATCTGTGATGATCCTCAGTACATCAGTGATGATCCACGGTACATCAGTGATGATCCACGGTACATCAGTGATGATCCACAGTACATCAGTGATGATCCATAGTACATCAGTGATGGCTCATAGTACATCAGTGATTATCCATAGTACATCAGTGATGATCCATAGTACATCAGAGATGGCTCATAGTACATCAGTGATGATCCATAGTACATCAGTGATGATCCATAGTACATCAGTGATGATCTATAGTACATCAGTGATGATCCACAGTACATCAGTGATGATCCATAGTACACCAGTGATGATCCATAGTACATCAGTGATGATCCATAGTACATCAGTGATGATCCATAGTACATCAGTGATGATCCTCAGTACATCAGTGATGATCCACAGTACATCAGTAATGATCCACAGTACATCAGTGATGATCCACAGTACATCAGTGATGATCCTCAGTACATCAGTGATGATCCACGGTACATCAGTGATAATCCACAGTACATCAGTGATGATCCTCAGTACATCAGTGATGATCCACAGTACATCAGTAATGATCCACAGTACATCAGTAATGATCCACAGTACATCAGTAATGATCCACAGTACATCAGTGATGATCCATAGTACATCAGTGATGGCTCATAGTACATCAGTGATGATCCATAGTACATCAGTGATGATCCATAGTACATCAGTGTTGATCCATAGTACATCAGTGATGATCCATAGTACATCAGAGATGGCTCATAGTACATCAGAGATGGCTCATAGTACATAAGAGATGGCTCATAGTACATCAGTGATGATCCATAGTACATCAGTGATGGCTCATAGTACATCAGTGATGGCTCATAGTACATCAGTGATGATCCATAGTACATCAGTGATGATCCATAGTACATCAGTGATGATCCATAGTACATTAGAGATGGCTCATAGTACATCAGTGATGATCCATAGTACATCAGTGATGATCTATAGTACATCAGTGATGATCCACAGTACATCAGTGATGATCCATAGCACACCAGTGATGATCCATAGTACATCAGTGATGATCCATAGTACATCAGTGATGATCCATAGTACATCAGTGATGATCCTCAGTACATCAGTGATGATCCACAGTACATCAGTGATGATCCACAGTACATCAGTGATGATCCTCAGTACATCAGTGATGATCCATGGTACATCAGTGATAATCCACAGTACATCAGGGATGGTCCATAGTACATCAGGGATGGTCCATAGTACATCAGGGATGGTCCACAGTACATCAGTGATGATCCACAGTACATCAGTGATGATCCATAGTACATCAGTGATAATCTATAGTACACCAGTGATGATCCACAGTACATCAGTGATGATCCATAGTACATCAGTGATGATCCATAGTACATCAGTGATGATCCATAGTACACCAGTGATGATCCACAGTACATCAGTGATGGCCCATAGTACATCAGCGATGGCTCATAGTACATCAGTGATGATCCATAGTACATCAGTGATGATCCATAGTACACCAGTGATGGCCCATAGTACATCAGTGATGATCTATAGTACATTAGTGATGATCCTCAGTACATCAGTGATGATCCACGGTACATCAGTGATGATCCACAGTACATCAGTGATGATCCACAGTACATCAGTGATGATCCATAGTACATCAGTGATGATCCTCAGTACATCAGTGATGATCCACAGTATATCAGTAATGATCCACAGTAAATCAGTGATGATCCACAGTACATCAGTGATGATCCTCAGTACATCAGTGATGATCCACGGTACATCAGTGATAATCCACAGTACATCAGGGATGGTCTATAGTACATCAGGGATGGTCCATAGTACATCAGTGATGATCCTCAGTACATCAGGGATGGCCCATAGTACATCAGTGATGATCTATAGTACACCAGTGATGATCCACAGTACATCAGTGATGGCCCATAGTACATCAGTGATGATCCACAGTACATCAGTGATGATCCACAGTACATCAGTGATGATCCACAGTACATCAGGGATGGTCCATAGTATATCAGGGATGGTCCATAGTATATCAGGGATGGTCCATAGTACATCAGTGATGATCCATAGTACACCAGTGATGATCCATAGTACACCAGTGATGGCCCATAGTACATCAGTGATGAACTATAGTACATCATTGATGATCCACAGTACATCAGTGATGATCCATAGTACATCAGGGATGGTCCATAGTACACCAGTGATGATCCATAGTACAACAGTGATGATCCATAGTACACCAGTGATGATCCATAGTACACCAGTGATGGTCCATAGTACATCAGTGATGATCCACAGTACATCAGTGATGATCCACAGTACATCAGTGATGATCCTCAGTACATCAGGGATGGTCCATAGTACATCAGGGATGGTCCATAGTACATCAGGGATGGTCCATAGTACATCAGTGATGATCCACAGTACATCAGTGATGATCCACAGTACATCAGTGATGATCCTCAGTACAGTAGAGATGATCCACAGTACATCAGTGATGATCCACAGTACATTAGTGATGATCTATAGTACATCAGTGATGATCCACAGTACATCAGTGATGATCCTCAGTACATCAGTGATGATCCACAGTACATCAGGGATTGCCCACAGTACATCAGTGATGATCCATAGTACACCAGTGATGATCAATAGTACATCAGTGATGATCCATAGTACATCAGAGATGATCCATAGTACACCAGTGATGATCCACAGTATATCAGCGATGGCTCATAGTACATCAGTGATGATCCATAGTACACCAGTGATGGCCCATAGTACATCAGTGATGATCTATAGTACATCAGTGATGATCCTCAGTACATCAGGGATGGTCCATAGTACATCAGGGATGGTCCATAGTACATCAGGGATGGTCCATAGTACATCAGGGAT
Organism: Rana muscosa; assembly: GCA_029206835.1. Taxonomy (NCBI): domain Eukaryota; kingdom Metazoa; phylum Chordata; class Amphibia; order Anura; family Ranidae; genus Rana; species Rana muscosa. The sequence continues at coordinate 2,859,452 of JARGYO010000056.1, forward strand.
GGTCCATAGTACATCAGTGATGATCCATAGTACACCCATGATGATCCATAGTACACCCGTGATGGCCCATAGTACATCAGTGATGATCTATAGTACATCAGTGATGATCCACAGTACATCAGTGATGATCCATAGTACACCAGTGATGATCCATAGTACACCAGTGATGATCCATAGTACATCAGTGATGATCCATAGTACATCAGTGATGATCCATAGTACATCAGTGATGATCCTCAGTACATCAGTGATGATCCACAGTACATCAGTGATGATCCACAGTACATCAGTGATGATCCTCAGTACATCAGTGATGATCCACGGTACATCAGTGATAATCCACAGTACATCAGGGATGGTCCATAGTACATCAGGGATGGTCCACAGTACATCAGTGATGATCCACAGTACATCAGTGATTATCCATAGTACATCAGTGATTATCCTCAGTACATCAGTGATGATCCACAGTACATCAGTGATGATCCACAGTACATCAGTGATGATCCTCAGTACATCAGTGATGATCCACGGTACATCAGTGATAATCCACAGTACATCAGGGATGGTCCATAGTACATCAGGGATGGTCCACAGTACATCAGTGATGATCCACAGTACATCAGTGATGATCCATAGTGCATCAGTGATGATCTATAGTACACCAGTGATGATCCACAGTACATCAGTGATGATCCATAGTACATCAGTGATGATCCATAGTACATCAGTGATGATCCATAGTACACCAGTGATGATCCACAGTACATCAGTGATGGCCCATAGTACATCAGCGATGGCTCATAGTACATCAGTGATGATCCATAGTACATCAGTGATGATCCATAGTACACCAGTGATGGCCCATAGTACATCAGTGATGATCTATAGTACATTAGTGATGATCCTCAGTACATCAGTGATGATCCACGGTACATCAGTGATGATCCACAGTACATCAGTGATGATCCACAGTACATCAGTGATGATCCATAGTACATCAGTGATGATCCTCAGTACATCAGTGATGATCCACAGTACATCAGTGATGATCCACGGTACATCAGTGATAATCCACAGTACATCAGGGTTGGCCTATAGTACATCAGGGATGGTCCATAGTACATCAGTGATGATCCTCAGTACATCAGGGATGGCCCATAGTACATCAGTGATGATCTATAGTACACCAGTGATGATCCACAGTACATCAGTGATGGCCCATAGTACATCAGTGATGATCCACAGTACATCAGTGATGATCCACAGTACATCAGTGATGATCCACAGTACATCAGGGATGGTCCATAGTATATCAGGGATGGTCCATAGTATATCAGGGATGGTCCATAGTACATCAGTGATGATCCATAGTACACCAGTGATGATCCATAGTACACCAGTGATGGCCCATAGTACATCAGTGATGAACTATAGTACATCAGTGATGATCCACAGTACATCAGGGATGGTCCATAGTACACCAGTGATGATCCATAGTACACCAGTGATGATCCATAGTACACCCGTGATGATCCATAGTACACCAGTGATGGTCCATAGTACATCAGTGATGATCCACAGTACATCAGTGATGATCCACAGTACATCAGTGATGATCCTCAGTACATCAGGGATGGTCCATAGTACATCATGGATGGTCCATAGTACATCAGGGATGGTCCATAGTACATCAGTGATGATCCACAGTACATCAGTGATGATCCACAGTACATCAGTGATGATCCTCAGTACATCAGAGATGATCCACAGTACATCAGTGATGATCCACAGTACATTAGTGATGATCTATAGTACATCAGTGATGATCCACAGTACATCAGTGATGATCCTCAGTACATCAGTGATGATCCACAGTACATCAGGGATTGTCCACAGTACATCAGTGATGATCCATAGTACACCAGTGATGATCCATAGTACATCAGTGATGATCCATAGTACACCAGTGATGATCCACAGTATATCAGCGATGGCTCATAGTACATCAGTGATGATCCATAGTACACCAGTGATGGCCCATAGTACATCAGTGATGATCTATAGTACATCAGTGATGATCCTCAGTACATCAGGGATGGCCCATAGTACATCAGTGATGATCTATAGTACACCAGTGATGATCCACAGTACATCAGTGATGGCCCATAGTACATCAGTGATGATCCACAGTACATCAGTGATGATCCACAGTACATCAGTGATGATCCACAGTACATCAGGGATGGTCCATAGTATATCAGGGATGGTCCATAGTATATCAGGGATGGTCCATAGTACATCAGTGATGATCCATAGTACACCAGTGATGATCCATAGTACACCAGTGATGGCCCATAGTACATCAGTGATGAACTATAGTACATCAGTGATGATCCACAGTACATCAGGGATGGTCCATAGTACACCAGTGATGATCCATAGTACACCAGTGATGATCCATAGTACACCCGTGATGATCCATAGTACACCAGTGATGGTCCATAGTACATCAGTGATGATCCACAGTACATCAGTGATGATCCACAGTACATCAGTGATGATCCTCAGTACATCAGGGATGGTCCATAGTACATCATGGATGGTCCATAGTACATCAGGGATGGTCCATAGTACATCAGTGATGATCCACAGTACATCAGTGATGATCCACAGTACATCAGTGATGATCCTCAGTACATCAGAGATGATCCACAGTACATCAGTGATGATCCACAGTACATTAGTGATGATCTATAGTACATCAGTGATGATCCACAGTACATCAGTGATGATCCTCAGTACATCAGTGATGATCCACAGTACATCAGGGATTGTCCACAGTACATCAGTGATGATCCATAGTACACCAGTGATGATCCATAGTACATCAGTGATGATCCATAGTACACCAGTGATGATCCACAGTATATCAGCGATGGCTCATAGTACATCAGTGATGATCCATAGTACACCAGTGATGGCCCATAGTACATCAGTGATGATCTATAGTACATCAGTGATGATCCTCAGTACATCAGGGATGGTCCATAGTACATCAGGGATGGTCCATAGTACATCAGGGATGGTCTATAGTACATCAGGGATGGTCCATAGTACATCAGTGATGATCCATAGTACACCCATGATGATCCATAGTACACCCATGATGATCCATAGTACACCCGTGATGGCCCATAGTACATCAGTGATGATCCATAGTACATCAGTGATGATCCATAGTACATCAGTGATGATCCATAGTACATCAGTGATGATCCTCAGTACATCAGTGATGATCCACAGTACATCAGTGATGATCCTCAGTACATCAGTGATGATCCACGGTACATCAGTGATAATCCACAGTACATCAGGGATGGTCCATAGTACATTAGGGATGGTCCACAGTACATCATAGATGATCCACAGTACATCAGTGATGATCCATAGTACATCAGTGATGATCCTCAGTACATCAGTGATGATCCACAGTACATCAGTGATGATCCTCAGTACATCAGTGATGATCCACGGTACATCAGTGATAATCCACAGTACATCAGGGATGGTCCATAGTACATCAGGGATGGTCCACAGTACATCAGTGATGATCCACAGTACATCAGTGATGATCCATAGTGCATCAGTGATGATCTATAGTACACCAGTGATGATCCACAGTACATCAGTGATGATCCATAGTACATCAGTGATGATCCATAGTACATCAGTGATGATCCATAGTACACCAGTGATGATCCACAGTACATCAGTGATGGCCCATAGTACATCAGCGATGGCTCATAGTACATCAGTGATGATCCATAGTACATCAGTGATGATCCATAGTACACCAGTGATGGCCCATAGTACATCAGTGATGATCTATAGTACATTAGTGATGATCCTCAGTACATCAGTGATGATCCACGGTACATCAGTGATGATCCACAGTACATCAGTGATGATCCACAGTACATCAGTGATGATCCATAGTACATCAGTGATGATCCTCAGTACATCAGTGATGATCCACAGTACATCAGTAATGATCCACAGTAAATCAGCGATGATCCACAGTACATCAGTGATGATCCTCAGTACATCAGTGATGATCCACGGTACATCAGTGATAATCCACAGTACATCAGGGATGGTCTATAGTACATCAGGGATGGTCCATAGTACATCAGTGATGATCCTCAGTACATCAGGGATGGCCCATAGTACATCAGTGATGATCTATAGTACACCAGTTATGATCCACAGTACATCAGTGATGGCCCATAGTACATCAGTGATGATCCACAGTACATCAGTGATGATCCACAGTACATCAGTGATTATCCACAGTACATCAGGGATGGTCCATAGTATATCAGGGATGGTCCATAGTATATCAGGGATGGTCCATAGTACATCAGTGATGATCCATAGTACACCAGTGATGATCCATAGTACACCAGTGATGGCCCATAGTACATCAGCGATGAACTATAGTACATCAGTGATGATCCACAGTACTTCAGTGATGATCCATAGTACATCAGGGATGGTCCATAGTACACCAGTGATGATCCATAGTACACCAGTGATGATCCATAGTACACCAGTGATGATCCATAGTACACCAGTGATGGTCCATAGTACATCAGTGATGATCCACAGTACATCAGTGATGATCCACAGTACATCAGTGATGATCCTCAGTACATCAGGGATGGTCCATAGTACATCAGGGATGGTCCATAGTACATCAGGGATGGTCCATAGTACATCAGTGATGATCCACAGTACATCAGTGATGATCCTCAGTACATCAGAGATGATCCACAGTACATCAGTGATGATCCACAGTACATTAGTGATGATCTATAGTACATCAGTGATGATCCACAGTACATCAGTGATGATCCTCAGTACATCAGTGATGATCCACAGTACATCAGGGATTGTCCACAGTACATCAGTGATGATCCATAGTACACCAGTGATGATCCATAGTACATCAGTGATGATCCATAGCACATCAGTGATGATCCATAGTACACCAGTGATGATCCACAGTATATCAGCGATGGCTCATAGTACATCAGTGATGATCCATAGTACACCAGTGATGGCCCATAGTACATCAGTGATGATCTATAGTACATCAGTGATGATCCTCAGTAAATCAGGGATGCTCCATAGTACATCAGGGATGGTCCATAGTACATCAGGGATGGTCTATAGTACATCAGGGATGGTCCATAGTACATCAGTGATGATCCATAGTACACCCGTGATGATCCATAGTACACCCGTGATGGCCCATAGTACATCAGTGATGATTCACAGTACATCTGTGATGATCCTCAGTACATCAGTGATGATCCACGGTACATCAGTGATGATCCACGGTACATCAGTGATGATCCACAGTACATCAGTGATGATCCATAGTACATCAGTGATGGCTCATAGTACATCAGTGATGATCCATAGTACATCAGTGATGATCCATAGTACATCATTGTTGATCCATAGTACATCAGTGATGATCCATAGTACATCAGAGATGGCTCATAGTACATCAGAGATGGCTCATAGTACATCAGTGATGATCCATAGTACATCAGTGATGAGCCATAGTACATCAGTGATGGCTCATAGTACATCAGTGATGATCCATAGTACATCAGTGATGATCCATAGTACATCAGTGATGATCCATAGTACATCAGAGATGGCTCATAGTACATCAGTGATGATCCATAGTACATCAGTGATGATCCACAGTACATGAGTGATGATCCATAGTACACCAGTGATGATCCATAGTACACCAGTGATGATCCATAGTACATGAGTGATGATCCATAGTACATCAGTGATGATCCTCAGTACATCAGTGATGATCCACAGTACATCAGTAATGATCCACAGTACATCAGTGATGATCCACAGTACATCAGTGATGATCCTCAGTACATCAGTGATGATCCACGATACATCAGTGATAATCCACAGTACATCAGGGATGGTCCATAGTACATCAGTGATGATCCACAGTACATCAGTGATGATCTACACTACATCAGTGATGATCCATAGTACATCAGTGATGATCTATAGTACACCAGTGATGATCCACAGTACATCAGTGATGATCCATAGTACATCAGTGATGATCCATAGTACATCAGTGATGATCCATAGTACACCAGTGATGATCCACAGTACATCAGTGATGGCCCATAGTACATCAGCGATGGCTCATAGTACATCAGTGATGATCCATAGTACATCAGTGATGATCCATAGTACACCAGTGATGGCCCATAGTACATCAGTGATGATCTATAGTACATTAGTGATGATCCTCAGTACACCAGTGATGATCCAGGGTACATCAGTGATGATCCACAGTACATCAGCGATGATCCACAGTACATCAGTGATGATCCATAGTACATCAGTGATGATCCTCAGTACATCAGTGATGATCCACAGTACATCAGTAATGATACACAGTAAATCAGTGATGATCCACAGTACATCAGTGATGATCCTCAGTACATCAGTGATGATCCACGGTACATCAGTGATAATCCACAGTACATCAGGGATGGTCTATAGTACATCAGGGATGGTCCATAGTACATCAGTGATGATCCTCAGTACATCAGGGATGGCCCATAGTACATCAGTGATGATCTATAGTACACCAGTGATGATCCACAGTACATCAGTGATGATCCACAGTACATCAGTGATGATCCACAGTACATCAGGGATGGTCCATAGTACATCAGTGATGATCCATAGTACACCAGGGATGATCCATAGTACACCTGTGATGGCCCATAGTACATCAGTGATGATCCTCAGTACATCGGTGATGATCCTCAGTACATCAGTGATGATCCACGGTACATCAGTGATGATCCACAGTACATCAGTGATGATCCACAGTACATCAGGGATGGTCCACAGTACATCAGTGATGATTCATAGTACATCAGTGATGATCCATAGTACATCAGTGATGGCTCATAGTACATCAGTGATGATCCATAGTACATCAGTGATGATCTATAGTACATCAGTGATGGCTCAAAGTACATCAGTGATGATCCATAATACATCAGTGATGATCCATAGTACATCAGTGATGATCCATAGTACACCAGTGATGGCCCATAGTACATCAGTGATGATCCACAGTACATCAGTGATGATCCACAGTACGTCAGTGATGATCCACAGTACATCAGTGATGATCCATAGTACATCAGTGATGATCCATAGTACATCAGTGATGATCCATAGTACATTGGTGATGATCCATTGTACACCAGTGATGGTCCACAGTACATCAGTGATGATCCATAGTACACCAGTGATTGCCCATAGTACATCAGTGATGATCTTTAGTACATCAGTGATGATCCATAGTACATCAGTGATGATCCATAGTACATCAGTGATGATCCATAGTACATCAGTGATGGCTCATAGTACATCAGTGATGATCCATAGTACATCAGTGATGATCCATAGTACATCAGTGTTGATCCATAGTACATCAGTGATGATCCATAGTACATCAGAGATGGCTCATAGTACATCAGAGATGGCTCATAGTACATCAGTGATGATCCATAGTACATCAGTGATGATCCATAGTACATCAGTGATGATCCATAGTACATCAGTGATGATCCATAGTACATCAGTGATGGCTCATAGTACATCAGTGATGATCCATAGTACATCAGTGATGATCCATAGTACATCAGTGATGATCCATAGTACATCAGAGATGGCTCATAGTACATCAGTGATGATCCATAGTACATCAGTGATGATCCATAGTACATCAGTGATGATCTATAGTACATCAGTGATGATCCACAGTAGATCAGTGATGATCCATAGTACACCAGTGATGATCCATAGTACATCAGTGATGATCCATAGTACATCAGTGATGATCCATAGTACATCAGTGATGATCCTCAGTACATCAGTGATGATCCACAGTACATCAGTAATGATCCACAGTACATCAGTGATGATCCACAGTACATCAGTGATGATCCTCAGTACATCAGTGATGATCCACGGTACATCAGTGATAATCCACAATACATCAGGGATGGTCCATAGTACATCAGTGATGATCCACAGTACATCAGTGATGATCCACAGTACATCAGTGATGATCCATAGTACATCAGTGATGATCTATAGTACACCAGTGATGATCCACAGTACATCAGTGATGATCCATAGTACATCAGTGATGATCCATAGTAAATCAGTGATGGCCCATAGTACATCAGCCATGGCTCATAGTACATCAGTGATGATCCATAGTACATCAGTGATGATCCATAGTACACCAGTGATGGCCCATAGTACATCAGTGATGATCTATAGTACATTAGTGATGATCCTCAGTACATCAGTGATGATTCACGGTACATCAGTGATGATCCACAGTACATCAGTGATGATCCATAGTACATCAGTGATGATCCTCAGTACATCAGTGATGATCCACAGTACATCAGTGATGATCCACAGTACATCAGTAATGATCCACAGTAAATCAGTGATGATCCACAGTACATCAGTGATGATCCTCAGTACATCAGTGATGATCCACGGTACATCAGTGATAATCCACAGTACATCAGGGATGGTCTATAGTACATCAGGGATGGTCCATAGTACATCAGTGATGATCCTCAGTACATCAGGGATGGCCCATAGTACATCAGTGATGATCTATAGTACACCAGTGATGATCCACAGTACATCAGTGATGATCCACAGTACATCAGTGATGACCCACAGTACATCAGGGATGGTCCATAGTACATCAGTGATGATCCATAGTACACCACTGATGATCCATAGTACACCTGTGATGGCCCATAGTACATCAGTGATGATCCTCAGTACATCGGTGATGATCCTCAGTACATCAGTGATGATCCACGGTACATCAGTGATGATCCACGGTACATCAGTGATGATCCACAGTACATCAGGGATGGTCCACAGTACATCAGTGATGATCCATAGTACATCAGTGATGGCTCAAAGTACATCAGTGATGATCCATAATACATCAGTGATGATCCATAGTACACCAGTGATGGTCCACAGTACATCAGTGATGATCCATAGTACACCAGTGATGGCCCATTGTACATCAGTGATGATCTATAGTACATCAGTGATGATCCATAGTACATCAGTGATGATCCATAGTACATCAGTGATGATCCATAGTACATCGACAATGATCCATAGTACATCAGTGATGATCCACAGTACATCAGGGATAGTCCACAGTATATCAGTGATGATCAATAGTACATCAGTGATGATCCATAGTACATCAGTGATGGCTCAAAGTACATCAGTGATGATCCATAATACATCAGTGATGATCCATAGTACACCAGTGATGGTCCACAGTACATCAGTGATGATCCATAGTACACCAGTGATGGCCCATAGTACATCAGTGATGATCTATAGTACATCAGTGATGATCCATAGTACATCAGTGATGATCCATAGTACATCGGCGATGATCCATAGTACATCAGTGATGATCCATAGTACATCAGTGATGATCCATAGTACACCAGTGATGATCCACAGTACATCAGCGATGGCTCAATCCATAGTACACCAGTGATGATCCATAGTACATCAGTGATGATCCATAGTACATCAGTGATGATCCATAGTACACCAGTGATGATCCACAGTACATCAGCGATGGCTCATAGTACATCAGTGATGATCCATAGTACACCAGTGATGGCCCATAGTACATCAGTGATGATCGATAGTACATCAGTGATGATCCTCAGTACATCAGGGATGGTCCATAGTACATCAGGGATGGTCCATAGTACATCAGGGATGGTCCATAGTACATCAGTGATGATCCATAGTACACCAGTGATGATCCATAGTACACCCGTGATGGCCCATAGTACATCAGTGATGATCCACAGTACATCAGTGATGATCCTCAGTACATCAGTGATGATCCACGGTACATCAGTGATGATCCACGGTACATCAGTGATGATCCACAGTACATCAGTGATGATCCATAGTACATCAGTGATGGCTCATAGTACATCAGTGATGATCCACAGTACATCAGTGATGATCCTCAGTACATCAGTGATGATCCACGGTACATCAGTGATGATCCACGGTACATCAGTGATGATCCACAGTACATCAGTGATGATCCACAGTACATCAGTGATGGCTCATAGTACATCAGTGATGATCCATAGTACATCAGTGATGATCCATAGTACATCAGTGTTGATCCATAGTACATCAGTGATGATCCATAGTACATCAGAGATGGCTCATAGTACATCAGAGATGGCTCATAGTACATCAGTGATGATCCATAGTACATCAGTGATGATCCATAGTACATCAGTGATGATCCATAGTACATCAGTGATGGCTCATAGTACATCAGTGATGATCCTCAGTACATCAGTGATGATCCACAGTACATCAGTAATGATCCACAGTACATCAGTGATGATCCACAGTACATCAGTGATGATCCTCAGTACATCAGTGATGATCCACGGTACATCAGTGATAATCCACAATACATCAGGGATGGTCCATAGTACAACAGTGATGAACCACAGTACATCAGTGATGATCCACAGTACATCAGTGATGATCCATAGTACATCAGTGATGATCTATAGTACACCAGTGATGATCCACAGTACATCAGTGATGATCCATAGTACATCAGTGATGATCCATAGTAAATCAGTGATGGCCCATAGTACATCAGCGATGGCTCATAGTACATCAGTGATGATCCATAGTACATCAGTGATGATCCATAGTACACCAGTGATGGCCCATAGTACATCAGTGATGATCTATAGTACATTAGTGATGATCCTCAGTACATCAGTGATGATTCACGGTACATCAGTGATGATCCACAGTACATCAGTGATGATCCATAGTACATCAGTGATGATCCTCAGTACATCAGTGATGATCCACAGTACATCAGTGATGATCCACAGTACATCAGTAATGATCCACAGTAAATCAGTGATGATCCACAGTACATCAGTGATGATCCTCAGTACATCAGTGATGATCCACGGTACATCAGTGATAATCCACAGTACATCAGGGATGGTCTATAGTACATCAGGGATGGTCCATAGTACATCAGTGATGATCCTCAGTACATCAGGGATGGCCCATAGTACATCAGTGATGATCTATAGTACACCAGTGATGATCCACAGTACATCAGTGATGATCCACAGTACATCAGTGATGACCCACAGTACATCAGGGATGGTCCATAGTACATCAGTGATGATCCATAGTACACCAGTGATGATCCATAGTACACCTGTGATGGCCCATAGTACATCAGTGATGATCCTCAGTACATCGGTGATGATCCTCAGTACATCAGTGATGATCCACGGTACATCAGTGATGATCCACGGTACATCAGTGATGATCCACAGTACATCAGGGATGGTCCACAGTACATCAGTGATGATCCATAGTACATCAGTGATGGCTCAAAGTACATCAGTGATGATCCATAATACATCAGTGATGATCCATAGTACACCAGTGATGGTCCACAGTACATCAGTGATGATCCATAGTACACCAGTGATGGCCCATTGTACATCAGTGATGATCTATAGTACATCAGTGATGATCCATAGTACATCAGTGATGATCCATAGTACATCAGTGATGATCCATAGTACATCGACAATGATCCATAGTACATCAGTGATGATCCACAGTACATCAGGGATAGTCCACAGTATATCAGTGATGATCAATAGTACATCAGTGATGATCCATAGTACATCAGTGATGGCTCAAAGTACATCAGTGATGATCCATAATACATCAGTGATGATCCATAGTACACCAGTGATGGTCCACAGTACATCAGTGATGATCCATAGTACACCAGTGATGGCCCATAGTACATCAGTGATGATCTATAGTACATCAGTGATGATCCATAGTACATCAGTGATGATCCATAGTACATCGGCGATGATCCATAGTACATCAGTGATGATCCATAGTACATCAGTGATGATCCATAGTACACCAGTGATGATCCACAGTACATCAGCGATGGCTCAATCCATAGTACACCAGTGATGATCCATAGTACATCAGTGATGATCCATAGTACATCAGTGATGATCCATAGTACACCAGTGATGATCCACAGTACATCAGCGATGGCTCATAGTACATCAGTGATGATCCATAGTACACCAGTGATGGCCCATAGTACATCAGTGATGATCGATAGTACATCAGTGATGATCCTCAGTACATCAGGGATGGTCCATAGTACATCAGGGATGGTCCATAGTACATCAGGGATGGTCCATAGTACATCAGTGATGATCCATAGTACACCAGTGATGATCCATAGTACACCCGTGATGGCCCATAGTACATCAGTGATGATCCACAGTACATCAGTGATGATCCTCAGTACATCAGTGATGATCCACGGTACATCAGTGATGATCCACGGTACATCAGTGATGATCCACAGTACATCAGTGATGATCCATAGTACATCAGTGATGGCTCATAGTACATCAGTGATGATCCACAGTACATCAGTGATGATCCTCAGTACATCAGTGATGATCCACGGTACATCAGTGATGATCCACGGTACATCACTGATGATCCACAGTACATCAGTGATGATCCACAGTACATCAGTGATGGCTCATAGTACATCAGTGATGATCCATAGTACATCAGTGATGATCCATAGTACATCAGTGTTGATCCATAGTACATCAGTGATGATCCATAGTACATCAGAGATGGCTCATAGTACATCAGAGATGGCTCATAGTACATCAGTGATGATCCATAGTACATCAGTGATGATCCATAGTACATCAGTGATGATCCATAGTACATCAGTGATGGCTCATAGTACATCAGTGATGATCCTCAGTACATCAGTGATGATCCACAGTACATCAGTAATGATCCACAGTACATCAGTGATGATCCACAGTACATCAGTGATGATCCTCAGTACATCAGTGATGATCCACGGTACATCAGTGATAATCCACAATACATCAGGGATGGTCCATAGTACAACAGTGATGAACCACAGTACATCAGTGATGATCCACAGTACATCAGTGATGATCCATAGTACATCAGTGATGATCTATAGTACACCAGTGATGATCCACAGTACATCAGTGATGATCCATAGTACATCAGTGATGATCCATAGTACATCAGTGATGGCCCATAGTACATCAGCGATGGCTCATAGTACATCAGTGATGATCCATAGTACATCAGTGATGATCCATAGTACACCAGTGATGGCCCATAGTATATCAGTGATGATCTATAGTACATTAGTGATGATCCTCAGTACATCAGTGATGATTCACGGTACATCAGTGATGATCCACAGTACATCAGTGATGATCCATAGTACATCAGTGATGATCCTCAGTACATCAGTGATGATCCACAGTACATCAGTATTGATCCACAGTAAATCAGTGATGATCCACAGTACATCAGTGATGATCCTCAGTACATCAGTGAAGATCCACGGTACATCAGTGATAATCCACAGTACATCAGGGATGGTCTATAGTACATCAGGGATGGTCCATAGTACATCAGTGATGATCCTCAGTACATCAGGGATGGCCCATAGTACATCAGTGATGATCTATAGTACACCAGTGATGATCCACAGTACATCAGTGATGATCCACAGTACATCAGTGATGATCCACAGTACATCAGGGATGGTCCATAGTACATCAGTCATGATCCATAGTACACCACTGATGATCCATAGTACACCTGTGATGGCCCATAGTACATCAGTGATGATCCTCAGTACATTGGTGATGATCCTCAGTACATCAGTGATGATCCACGGTACATCAGTGATGATCCACAGTACATCAGTGATGATCCACAGTACATCAGGGATGGTCCACAGTACATCAGTGATGATCCATAGTACATCAGTGATGGCTCAAAGTACATCAGTGATGATCCATAATACATCAGTCATGATCCATAGTACACCAGTGATGGTCCACAGTACACCAGTGATGATCCATAGTACACCAGTGATGGCCCATAGTACATCAGTGATGATCTATAGTACATCAGTGATGATCCATAGTACATCAGTGATGATCCATAGTACATCAGTGATGATCCATAGTACATCAGTGATGATCCATAGTACATCGACGATGATCCATAGTACATCAGTGATGATCCACAGTACATCAGGGATAGTCCACAGTATATCAGTGATGATCCATAGTACATCAGTGATGATCCATAGTAAATCAGTGATGGCTCAAAGTACATCAGTGATGATCCATAGTACACCAGTGATGGTCCACAGTACATCAGTGATGATCCATAGTACACCAGTGATGGCCCATAGTACATCAGTGATGATCTATAGTACATCAGTGATGATCCATAGTACATCAGTGATGATCCATAGTACATCAGTGATGATCCATAGTACATCGGCGATGATCCATAGTACATCGGTGATGATCCACAGTACATCAGGGATAGTCCACAGTATATCAGTGATGATCCATAGTACATCAGTGATGGCCCATAGTACATCAGTGATGATCCATAGTACATCAGTGATGGCCCATAGTACATCAGTGATGATCCATAGTACATCAGGGATGGTCCAGAGTACATCAGGGATGGTCCATAGTACATCAGTGATGATCCACAGTACATCAGTGATGATCCACAGTACATCAGTGATGATCCTCAGTACATCAGTGATGATCCACAGTACATCAGTGATGATCCACAGTACATTAGTGATGATCTATAGTACATCAGTGATGATCCACAGTACATCAGTGATGATCCACAGTACATCAGTGATGATCCTCAGTACATCAGTGTTGATCCACAGTACATCAGTGATGATCCATAGTACACCAGCGATGATCCATAGTACACCAGCGATGATCCATAGTACATCAGTGATGATCCATAGTACATCAGTGATGATCCATAGTACACCAGTGATGATCCACAGTACATCAGCGATGGCTCAATCCATAGTACACCAGTGATGATCCATAGTACATCAGTGATGATCCATAGTACATCAGTGATGATCCATAGTACACCAGTGATGATCCACAGTACATCAGCGATGGCTCATAGTACATCAGTGATGATCCATAGTACACCAGTGATGGCCCATTGTACATCAGTGATGATCTATAGTACATCAGTGATGATCCATAGTACATCAGTGATGATCCATAGTACATCAGTGATGATCCATAGTACATCGACAATGATCCATAGTACATCAGTGATGATCCACAGTACATCAGGGATAGTCCACAGTATATCAGTGATGATCAATAGTACATCAGTGATGATCCATAGTACATCAGTGATGGCTCAAAGTACATCAGTGATGATCCATAATACATCAGTGATGATCCATAGTACACCAGTGATGGTCCACAGTACATCAGTGATGATCCATAGTACACCAGTGATGGCCCATAGTACATCAGTGATGATCTATAGTACATCAGTGATGATCCATAGTACATCAGTGATGATCCATAGTACATCGGCGATGATCCATAGTACATCAGTGATGATCCATAGTACATCAGTGATGATCCATAGTACACCAGTGATGATCCACAGTACATCAGCGATGGCTCAATCCATAGTACACCAGTGATGATCCACAGTACATCAGCGATGGCTCAATCCATAGTACACCAGTGATGATCCACAGTACATCAGCGATGGCTCAATCCATAGTACACCAGTGATGATCCATAGTACATCAGTGATGATCCATAGTACACCAGTGATGATCCACAGTACATCAGCGATGGCTCATAGTACATCAGTGATGATCCATAGTACACCAGTGATGGCCCATAGTACATCAGTGATGATCGATAGTACATCAGTGATGATCCTCAGTACATCAGGGATGGTCCATAGTACATCAGGGATGGTCCATAGTACATCAGGGATGGTCCATAGTACATCAGTGATGATCCATAGTACACCAGTGATGATCCATAGTACACCCGTGATGGCCCATAGTACATCAGTGATGATCCACAGTACATCAGTGATGATCCTCAGTACATCAGTGATGATCCACGGTACATCAGTGATGATCCACGGTACATCAGTGATGATCCACAGTACATCAGTGATGATCCATAGTACATCAGTGATGGCTCATAGTACATCAGTGATGATCCACAGTACATCAGTGATGATCCTCAGTACATCAGTGATGATCCACGGTACATCAGTGATGATCCACGGTACATCAGTGATGATCCACAGTACATCAGTGATGATCCACAGTACATCAGTGATGGCTCATAGTACATCAGTGATGATCCATAGTACATCAGTGATGATCCATAGTACATCAGTGTTGATCCATAGTACATCAGTGATGATCCATAGTACATCAGAGATGGCTCATAGTACATCAGAGATGGCTCATAGTACATCAGTGATGATCCATAGTACATCAGTGATGATCCATAGTACATCAGTGATGATCCATAGTACATCAGTGATGGCTCATAGTACATCAGTGATGATCCTCAGTACATCAGTGATGATCCACAGTACATCAGTAATGATCCACAGTACATCAGTGATGATCCACAGTACATCAGTGATGATCCTCAGTACATCAGTGATGATCCACGGTACATCAGTGATAATCCACAATACATCAGGGATGGTCCATAGTACAACAGTGATGAACCACAGTACATCAGTGATGATCCACAGTACATCAGTGATGATCCATAGTACATCAGTGATGATCTATAGTACACCAGTGATGATCCACAGTACATCAGTGATGATCCATAGTACATCAGTGATGATCCATAGTACATCAGTGATGGCCCATAGTACATCAGCGATGGCTCATAGTACATCAGTGATGATCCATAGTACATCAGTGATGATCCATAGTACACCAGTGATGGCCCATAGTACATCAGTGATGATCTATAGTACATTAGTGATGATCCTCAGTACATCAGTGATGATTCACGGTACATCAGTGATGATCCACAGTACATCAGTGATGATCCATAGTACATCAGTGATGATCCTCAGTACATCAGTGATGATCCACAGTACATCAGTATTGATCCACAGTAAATCAGTGATGATCCACAGTACATCAGTGATGATCCTCAGTACATCAGTGAAGATCCACGGTACATCAGTGATAATCCACAGTACATCAGGGATGGTCTATAGTACATCAGGGATGGTCCATAGTACATCAGTGATGATCCTCAGTACATCAGGGATGGCCCATAGTACATCAGTGATGATCTATAGTACACCAGTGATGATCCACAGTACATCAGTGATGATCCACAGTACATCAGTGATGATCCACAGTACATCAGGGATGGTCCATAGTACATCAGTCATGATCCATAGTACACCACTGATGATCCATAGTACACCTGTGATGGCCCATAGTACATCAGTGATGATCCTCAGTACATTGGTGATGATCCTCAGTACATCAGTGATGATCCACGGTACATCAGTGATGATCCACAGTACATCAGTGATGATCCACAGTACATCAGGGATGGTCCACAGTACATCAGTGATGATCCATAGTACATCAGTGATGGCTCAAAGTACATCAGTGATGATCCATAATACATCAGTCATGATCCATAGTACACCAGTGATGGTCCACAGTACACCAGTGATGATCCATAGTACACCAGTGATGGCCCATAGTACATCAGTGATGATCTATAGTACATCAGTGATGATCCATAGTACATCAGTGATGATCCATAGTACATCAGTGATGATCCATAGTACATCAGTGATGATCCATAGTACATCGACGATGATCCATAGTACATCAGTGATGATCCACAGTACATCAGGGATAGTCCACAGTATATCAGTGATGATCCATAGTACATCAGTGATGATCCATAGTAAATCAGTGATGGCTCAAAGTACATCAGTGATGATCCATAGTACACCAGTGATGGTCCACAGTACATCAGTGATGATCCATAGTACACCAGTGATGGCCCATAGTACATCAGTGATGATCTATAGTACATCAGTGATGATCCATAGTACATCAGTGATGATCCATAGTACATCAGTGATGATCCATAGTACATCGGCGATGATCCATAGTACATTGGTGATGATCCACAGTACATCAGGGATAGTCCACAGTATATCAGTGATGATCCATAGTACATCAGTGATGGCCCATAGTACATCAGTGATGATCCATAGTACATCAGTGATGGCCCATAGTACATCAGTGATGATCCATAGTACATCAGGGATGGTCCAGAGTACATCAGGGATGGTCCATAGTACATCAGTGATGATCCACAGTACATCAGTGATGATCCACAGTACATCAGTGATGATCCTCAGTACATCAGTGATGATCCACAGTACATCAGTGATGATCCACAGTACATTAGTGATGATCTATAGTACATCAGTGATGATCCACAGTACATCAGTGATGATCCATAGTACATCAGTGATGATCCTCAGTACATCAGTGTTGATCCACAGTACATCAGTGATGATCCATAGTACACCAGCGATGATCCATAGTACACCAGCGATGATCCATAGTACATCAGTGATGATCCATAGTACATCAGTGATGATCCATAGTACACCAGTGATGATCCACAGTACATCAGCGATGGCTCAATCCATAGTACACCAGTGATGATCCATAGTACATCAGTGATGATCCATAGTACATCAGTGATGATCCATAGTACACCAGTGATGATCCACAGTACATCAGCGATGGCTCATAGTACATCAGTGATGATCCATAGTACACCAGTGATGGCCCATAGTACATCAGTGATGATCTATAGTACATCAGTGATGGCCCATAGTACATCAGGGATTGTCCATAGTACATCAGGGATGGTCCATAGTACATCAGGGATGGTCCATAGTACATCAGTGATGATCCATAGTACACCAGTGATGATCCATAGTACACCCGTGATGGCCCATAGTACATCAGTGATGATCCACAGTACATCAGTGATGATCCTCAGTACATCAGTGATGATCCATGGTACATCAGTGATGATCCACAGTACATCAGTGATGATCCACAGTACATCAGTGATGATCCATAGTACATCAGTGATGGCTCATAGTACATCAGTGATGATCCATAGTATATCAGTGATGATCCATAGTACATCAGTGTTGATCCATAGTACATCAGTGATGATCCATAGTACATCAGAGATGGCTCATAGTACATCAGAGATGGCTCATAGTACATCAGTGATGATCCATAGTACTTTAGTGATGATCCATAGTACATCAGTGATGATCTATAGTACATCAGTGATGATCCACAGTACATCAGTGATGATCCATAGTACACCCGTGATGGCCCATAGTACATCAGTGATGATTCACGGTACATCAGTGATGATCCACAGTACATCAGTGATGATCCATAGTACATCAGTGATGATCCATAGTACATCAGTGATGATCCATAGTACATCAGTGATGATCCATAGTACTTTAGTGATGATCCATAGTACATCAGTGATGATCTATAGTACATCAGTGATGATCCACAGTACATCAGTGATGATCCATAGTACACCAGTGATGATCCATAGTACACCAGTGATGATCTATAGTACATCAGTGATGATCCATAGTACATCAGTGATGATCCTCAGTACATCAGTGATGATCCACAGTACATCAGTAATGATCCACAGTACATCAGTGATGATCCACAGTACATCAGTGATGATCCTCAGTACATCAGTGATGATCCACGGTACATCAGTGATAATCCACAGTACATCAGGGATGGTCAATAGTACATCAGTGATGATCCACAGTACATCAGTGATGATCCACAGTACATCAGTGATGATCCATAGTACATCAGTAATGATCTATAGTACACCAGTGATGATCCACAGTACATCAGTGATGATCCATAGTACATCAGTGATGATCCATAGTACATCAGTGATGATCCATAGTACACCAGTGATGATCCACAGTACATCAGTGATGGCCCATAGTACATCAGCGATGGCTCATAGTACATCAGTGATGATCCATAGTACATCAGTGATGATCCATAGTACATCAGTGATGATCCATAGTACATCAGTAATGATCCTCAGTACATCAGTGATGATCCACAGTACATCAGTAATGATCCACAGTAAATCAGTGATGATCCACAGTACATCAGTGATGATCCTCAGTACATCAGTGATGATCCACGGTACATCAGTGATGATCCACAGTACATCAGTGATGATCCACAGTACATCAGTGATGATCCATAGTACATCAGTGATGATCCTCAGTACATCAGTGATGATCCACAGTACATCAGTAATGATCCACAGTAAATCAGTGATGATCCACAGTACATCAGTGATGATCCTCAGTACATCAGTGATGATCCACGGTACATCAGTGATAATCCACAGTACATCAGGGATGGTCTATAGTACATCAGGGATGGTCCATAGTACATCAGTGATGATCCTCAGTACATCAGGGATAGCCCATAGTACATCAGTGATGATCTATAGTACACCAGTGATGATCCACAGTACATCAGTGATGATCCACAGTACATCAGGGATGGTCCATAGTACATCAGTGATGATCCATAGTACACCAGTGATGATCCATAGTAGACCTGTGATGGCCCATAGTACATCAGTGATGTTCCTCAGTACATCGGTGATGATCCTCAGTACATCAGTGATGATCCACGGTACATCAGTGATGATCCACAGTACATCAGTGATGATCCACAGTACATCAGGGATGGTCCACAGTACATCAGTGATGATTCATAGTACATCAGTGATGATCCATAGTACATCAGTGATGGCTCATAGTACATCAGTGATGATCCATAGTACATCAGTGATGATCCATAGTACATCAGTGATGGCTCAAAGTACATCAGTGATGATCCATAGTACATCAGTGATGATCCATAGTACACCAGTGATGGCCCATAGTACATCAGTGATGATCCACAGTACATCAGTGATGATCCACAGTACGTCAGTGATGATCCACAGTACATCAGTGATGATCCACAGTACATCAGTGATGATCCACAGTACATCAGTGATGATCCATAGTACATCAGTGATAATCCATAGTACATCAGTGATGATCCATAGTACATTGGTGATGATCCATAGTACACCAGTGATGGTCCACAGTACATCAGTGATGATCCATAGTACATCAGTGATGGCTCATAGTACATCAGTGATGATCCATAGTACATCAGTGATGATCCATAGTGCATCAGTGTTGATCCATAGTACATCAGTGATGATCCATAGTACATCAGAGATGGCTCATAGTACATCAGTGATGATCCATAGTACATCAGTGATGATCCATAGTACATCAGTGATGGCTCATAGTACATCAGTGATGATCCATAGTACATCAGTGATGATCCATAGTACATCAGTGATGATCCATAGTACATCAGTGATGGCTCATAGTACATCAGTGATGATCCATAGTACATCAGTGATGATCCATAGTACATCAGTGATGGCTCATAGTACATCAGTGATGATCCATAGTACATCAGTGATGATCCATAGTACATCAGTGATGGCTCATAGTACATCAGTGATGATCCATAGTACATCAGTGATGATCCATAGTACATCAGTGATGATCCATAGTACATCAGTGATGATCTATAGTACATCAGTGATGATCCACAGTACATCAGTGATGATCCATCGTACACCAGTGATGATCCATAGTACATCAGTGATGATCCATAGTACATCAGTGATGATCCTTAGTACATCAGTGATGATCCTCAGTACATCAGTGATGATCCACAGTACATCAGTAATGATCCACAGTACATCAGTGATGATCCACAGTACATCAGTGATGATCCTCAGTACATCAGTGATGATCCACGGTACATCAGTGATAATCCACAGTACATCAGGGATTGTCCATAGTACATCAGTAATGATCCACAGTACATCAGTGATGATCCACAGTACATCAGTGATGATCCATAGTACATCAGTGATGATCTAGAGTACACCAGTGATGATCCACAGTACATCAGTGATGATCCATAGTACATCAGTGATGGCCCATAGTACATCAGTGATGATCTATAGTACATTAGTGATGATCCTCAGTACATCAGTGATGATTCAAAGTACATCAGTGATGATCCTCAGTACATCAGTGATGATCCACGGTACATCAGTGATAATCCACAGTACATCAGGGATGGTCTATAGTACATCAGGGATGGTCCATAGTACATCAGTGATGATCCTCAGTACATCAGGGATGGCCCATAGTACATCAGTGATGATCTATAGTACACCAGTGATGATCCACAGTACATCAGTGATGATCCACAGTACATCAGGGATGGTCCATAGTACATCAGTGATGATCCATAGTACACCAGTGATGATCCATAGTACACCTGTGATGGCCCATAGTACATCAGTGATGATCCTCAGTACATCAGTGATGATCCTCAGTACATCAGTGATGATCCACGGTACATCAGTGATGATCCACAGTACATCAATGATGATCCACAGTACATCAGGGATGGTCCACAGTACATCAGTGATGATCCATAGTACATCAGTGATGATCCATAGTACATCAGTGAAGGCTCATAGTACATCAGTGATGATCCATAGTACATCAGTGATGATCCATAGTACATCAGTGATGGCTCAAAGTACATCAGTGATGATCCATAATACATCAGTGATGATCCACAGTACATCAGTGATGATCCACAGTACATCAGTGATGATCCTCAGTACATCAGTGATGATCCACAGTACATCAGTGATGATCCTCAGTACATCAGTGATGATCCACGGTACATCAGTGATAATCCACAATACATCAGGGATGGTCCATAGTACATCAGTGATGATCCACAGTACATCAGTGATGATCCACAGTACATCAGTGATGATCCATAGTACATCAGTGATGATCTATAGTACACCAGTGATGATCCACAGTACATCAGTGATGATCCATAGTACATCAGTGATGATCCATAGTACATCAGTGATGGCCCATAGTACATCAGCGATGGCTCATAGTACATCAGTGATGATCCATAGTACATCAGTGATGATCCATAGTACACCAGTGATGGCCCATAGTACATCAGTGATGATCTATAGTACATTAGTGATGATCCTCAGTACATCAGTGATGATTCACGGTACATCAGTGATGATCCACAGTACATCAGTGATGATCCATAGTACATCAGTGATGATCCTCAGTACATCAGTGATGATCCATAGTACATCAGTAATGATCCACAGTAAATCAGTGATGATCCACAGTACATCAGTGATGATCCTCAGTACATCAGTGATGATCCACGGTACATCAGTGATAATCCACAGTACATCAGTGATGATCCTCAGTACATCAGTGATGATCCACAGTACATCAGTAATGATCCACAGTACATCAGTAATGATCCACAGTACATCAGTAATGATCCACAGTACATCAGTGATGATCCATAGTACATCAGTGATGGCTCATAGTACATCAGTGATGATCCATAGTACATCAGGGATGGTCTATAGTACATCAGGGATGGTCCATAGTACATCAGTGATGATCCTCAGTACATCAGGGATGGCTCATAGTACATCAGTGATGATCTATAGTACACCAGTGATGATCCACAGTACATCAGTGATGATCCACAGTACATCAGTGATGATCCACAGTACATCAGGGATGGTGTATAGTACATCAGTGATGATCCATAGTACACCAGTGATGATCCATAGTACATCAGGGATGGTCCATAGTACATCAGGGATGGTCCATAGTACATTAGTGATGATCCACAGTACATCAGTGATGATCCTCAGTACATCAGAGATGATCCACAGTACATCAGTGATGATCCACAGTACATTAGTGATGATCTATAGTACATCAGTGATGATCCACAGTACATCAGTGATGATCCTCAGTACATTAGTGATGATCCACAGTACATCAGGGATTGTCCACAGTACATCAGTGATGATCCATAGTACACCAGTGATGATCCATAGTACACCAGTGATGATCCATAGTACATCAGTGATGATCCATAGTACATCAGTGATGATCCATAGTACACCAGTGATGATCCACAGTATATCAGCGATGGCTCATAGTACATCATTGATGATCCATAGTACACCAGTGATGATCCTCAGTACATCAGGGATGGTCCATAGTACATCAGGGATGGTCCATAGTACATCAGGGATGGTCCATAGTACATCAGGGATGGTCCATAGTACATCAGTGATGATCCATAGTACACCCGTGATGATCCATAGTACACCCGTGATGGCCCATAGTACATCAGTGATGATCCACAGTAAATCTGTGATGATCCTCAGTACATCAGTGATGATCCACGGTACATCAGTGATGATCCACGGTACATCAGTGATGATCCACAGTACATCAGTGATGATCCATAGTACATCAGTGATGGCTCATAGTACATCAGTGATTATCCATAGTACATCAGTGATGATCCATAGTACATCAGAGATGGCTCATAGTACATCAGTGATGATCCATAGTACATCAGTGATGATCCATAGTACATCAGTGATGATCTATAGTACATCAGTGATGATCCACAGTACATCAGTGATGATCCATAGTACACCAGTGATGATCCATAGTACATCAGTGATGATCCATAGTACATCAGTGATGATCCTCAGTACATCAGTGATGATCCACAGTACATCAGTAATGATCCACAGTACATCAGTGATGATCCACAGTACATCAGTGATGATCCTCAGTACATCAGTGATGATCCACGGTACATCAGTGATAATCCACAGTACATCAGTGATGATCCTCAGTACATCAGTGATGATCCACAGTACATCAGTAATGATCCACAGTACATCAGTAATGATCCACAGTACATCAGTAATGATCCACAGTACATCAGTGATGATCCATAGTACATCAGTGATGGCTCATAGTACATCAGTGATGATCCATAGTACATCAGTGATGATCCATAGTACATCAGTGTTGATCCATAGTACATCAGTGATGATCCATAGTACATCAGTGATGGCTCATAGTACATCAGAGATGGCTCATAGTACATCAGAGATGGCTCATAGTACATCAGTGATGATCCATAGTACATCAGTGATGGCTCATAGTACATCAGTGATGGCTCATAGTACATCAGTGATGATCCATAGTACATCAGTGATGATCCATAGTACATCAGTGATGATCCATAGTACATCAGTGATGATCCATAGTACATCAGAGATGGCTCATAGTACATCAGTGATGATCCATAGTACATCAGTGATGATCTATAGTACATCAGTGATGATCCACAGTACATCAGTGATGATCCATAGTACACCAGTGATGATCCATAGTACACCAGTGATGATCCATAGTACATCAGTGATGATCCATAGTACATCAGTGATGATCCATAGTACATCACTGATGATCCTCAGTACATCAGTGATGATCGAAAGTACATCAGTGATGATCCACAGTACATCAGTGATGATCCTCAGTACATCAGTGATGATCCACGGTACATCAGTGATAATCCACAGTACATCAGGGATGGTCCATAGTACATCAGGGATGGTCCATAGTACATCAGGGATGGTGCACAGTACATCAGTGATGATCCACAGTACATCAGTGATGATCCATAGTACATCAGTGATAATCTATAGTACACCAGTGATGATCCACAGTACATCAGTGATGATCCATAGTACATCAGTGATGATCCATAGTACATCAGTGATGATCCATAGTACACCAGTGATGATCCACAGTACATCAGTGATGGCCCATAGTACATCAGCGATGGCTCATAGTACATCAGTGATGATCCATAGTACATCAGTGATGATCCATAGTACACCAGTGATGGCCCATAGTACATCAGTGATGATCTATAGTACATTAGTGATGATCCTCAGTACATCAGTGATGATCCACGGTACATCAGTGATGATCCACAGTACATCAGTGATGATCCACAGTACATCAGTGATGATCCATAGTACATCAGTGATGATCCTCAGTACATCAGTGATGATCCACAGTACATCAGTAATGATCCACAGTAAATAAGTGATGATCCACAGTACATCAGTGATGATCCTCAGTACATCAGTGATGATCCACGGTACATCAGTGATAATCCACAGTACATCAGGGATGGTCTATAGTACATCAGGGATGGTCCATAGTACATCAGTGATGATCCTCAGTACATCAGGGATGGCCCATAGTACATCAGTGATGATCTATAGTACACCAGTGATGATCCACAGTACATCAGTGATGGCCCATAGTACATCAGTGATGATCCACAGTACATCAGTGATGATCCACAGTACATCAGTGATGATCCACAGTACATCAGGGATGGTCCATAGTATATCAGGGATGGTCCATAGTATATCAGGGATAGTCCATAGTACATCAGTGATGATCCATAGTACACCAGTGATGATCCATAGTACACCAGTGATGGCCCATAGTACATCAGTGATGAACTATAGTACATCAGTGATGATCCACAGTACATCAGTGATGATCCATAGTACATCAGGGATGGTCCATAGTACACCAGTGATGATCCATAGTACAACAGTGATGATCCATAGTACACCAGTGATGATCCATAGTACACCAGTGATGGTCCATAGTACATCAGTGATGATCCACAGTACATCAGTGATGATCCACAGTACATCAGTGATGATCCTCAGTACATCAGGGATGGTCCATAGTACATCAGGGATGGTCCATAGTACATCAGGGATGGTCCATAGTACATCAGTGATGATCCACAGTACATCAGTGATGATCCACAGTACATCAGTGATGATCCTCAGTACATTAGAGATGATCCACAGTACATCAGTGATGATCCACAGTACATTAGTGATGATCTATAGTACATCAGTGATAATCCTAAGAACATCAGTGATGATCCACAGTACATCAGGGATTGTCCACAGTACATCAGTGATGATCCATAGTACACCAGTGATGATCCATAGTACATCAGTGATGATCCATAGTACATCAGAGATGATCCATAGTACACCAGTGATGATCCACAGTATGTCAGCGATGGCTCATAGTACATCAGTGATGATCCATAGTACACCAGTGATGGCCCATAGTACATCAGTGATGATCTATAGTACATCAGTGATGATCCTCAGTACATCAGGAATGGTCCATAGTACATCAGGGATGGTCCATAGTACATCAGGGATGGTCCATAGTACATCAGGGATGGTCCATAGTACATCAGTGATGATCCATAGTACACCCGTGATGATCCATAGTACACCCGTGATGGCCCATAGTACATCAGTGATGATCCACAGTACATCTGTGATGATCCTCAGTACATCAGTGATGATCCACGGTACATCAGTGATGATCCACGGTACATCAGTGATGATCCACAGTACATCAGTGATGATCCATAGTACATCAGTGATGATCCACGGTACATCAGTGATAATCCACAGTACATCAGGGATGGTCTATAGTACATCAGGGATGGTCCATAGTACATCAGTGATGATCCTCAGTACATCAGGGATGGCCCATAGTACATCAGTGATGATCTATAGTACACCAGTGATGATCCACAGTACATCAGTGATGGCCCATAGTACATCAGTGATGATCCACAGTACATCAGTGATGATCCACAGTACATCAGTGATGATCCACAGTACATCAGGGATGGTCCATAGTATATCAGGGATGGTCCATAGTATATCAGGGATAGTCCATAGTACATCAGTGATGATCCATAGTACACCAGTGATGATCCATAGTACACCAGTGATGGCCCATAGTACATCAGTGATGAACTATAGTACATCAGTGATGATCCACAGTACATCAGTGATGATCCATAGTACATCAGGGATGGTCCATAGTACACCAGTGATGATCCATAGTACAACAGTGATGATCCATAGTACACCAGTGATGATCCATAGTACACCAGTGATGGTCCATAGTACATCAGTGATGATCCACAGTACATCAGTGATGATCCACAGTACATCAGTGATGATCCTCAGTACATCAGGGATGGTCCATAGTACATCAGGGATGGTCCATAGTACATCAGGGATGGTCCATAGTACATCAGGGATGGTCCATAGTACATCAGTGATGATCCACAGTACATCAGTGATGATCCTCAGTACATTAGAGATGATCCACAGTACATCAGTGATGATCCACAGTACATTAGTGATGATCTATAGTACATCAGTGATGATCCACAGTACATCAGTGATGATCCTCAGAACATCAGTGATGATCCACAGTACATCAGGGATTGTCCACAGTACATCAGTGATGATCCATAGTACACCAGTGATGATCCATAGTACATCAGTGATGATCCATAGTACATCAGAGATGATCCATAGTACACCAGTGATGATCCACAGTATGTCAGCGATGGCTCATAGTACATCAGTGATGATCCATAGTACACCAGTGATGGCCCATAGTACATCAGTGATGATCTATAGTACATCAGTGATGATCCTCAGTACATCAGGGATGGTCCATAGTACATCAGGGATGGTCCATAGTACATCAGGGATGGTCCATAGTACATCAGGGATGGTCCATAGTACATCAGTGATGATCCATAGTACACCCGTGATGATCCATAGTACACCCGTGATGGCCCATAGTACATCAGTGATGATCCACAGTACATATGTGATGATCCTCAGTACATCAGTGATGATCAACGGTACATCAGTGATGATCCACGGTACATCAGTGATGATCCACGGTACATCAGTGATGATCCACAGTACATCAGTGATGATCCATAGTACATCAGTGATGGCTCATAGTACATCAGTGATGATTCATAGTACATCAGTGATGATCCATAGTACATCAGTGATGGCTCATAGTACATCAGTGATGATCCATAGTACATCAGTGATGATCCATAGTACATCAGTGATGATCCATAGTACATCAGTGATGATCCAAAGTACATCAGAGATGGCTCATAGTACATCAGTGATGATCCATAGTACATCAGTGATGATCCATAGTACATCAGTGATGATCTATAGTACATCAGTGATGATCCACAGTACATCAGTGATGATCCATAGTACACCAGTGATGATCCATAGTACACCAGTGATGATCCATAGTACATCAGTGATGATCCATAGTACATCAGTGATGATCCATAGTACATCAGTGATGATCCTCAGTACATCAGTGATGATCCACAGTACATCAGTGATGATCCACAGTACATCAGTGATGATCTTCAGTACATCAGTGATGATCCACGGTACATCAGTGATAATCCACAGTACATCAGGGATGGTCCATAGTACATCAGGGATGGTCCACAGTACATCAGTGATGATCCACAGTACATCAGTGATGATCCATAGTACATCAGTGATGATCCTCAGTACATCAGTGATGATCCACAGTACATCAGTGATGATCCACAGTACATCAGTGATGATCCACAGTACATCAGTGATGATCCATAGTACATCAGTGATGATCCTCAGTACATCAGTGATGATCCACAGTACATCAGTAATGATCCACAGTAAATCAGTGATGATCCACAGCACATCAGTGATGATCCTCAGTACATCAGTGATGATCCACGGTACATCAGTGATAATCCACAGTACATCAGGGATGGTCTATAGTACATCAGGGATGGTCCATAGTACATCAGTGATGATCCTCAGTACATCAGGGATGGCCCATAGTACATCAGTGATGATCTATAGTACACCAGTGATGATCCACAGTACATCAGTGATAGCCCATAGTACATCAGTGATGATCCACAGTACATCAGTGATGATCCACAGTACATCAGTGATGATCCACAGTACATCAGGGATGGTCCATAGTATATCAGGGATGGTCCATAGTATATCAGGGATGGTCCATAGTACATCAGTGATGATCCATAGTACACCAGTGATGATCCATAGTACACCAGTGATGGCCCATAGTACATCAGTGATGAACTATAGTACATCAGTGATGATCCACAGTACATCAGTGATGATCCATAGTACATCAGGGATGGTCCATAGTACACCAGTGATGATCCATAGTACAACAGTGATGATCCATAGTACACCAGTGATGATCCATAGTACACCAGTGATGGTCCATAGTACATCAGTAATGATCCACAGTACATCAGTGATGATCCACAGTACATCAGTGATGATCCTCAGTACATCAGGGATGGTCCATAGTACATCAGGGATGGTCCATAGTACATCAGGGATGGTCCATAGTACATCAGGGATGGTCCATAGTACATCAGTGATGATCCACAGTACATCAGTGATGATCCACAGTACATCAGTAATGATCCTCAGTACATTAGAGATGATCCACAGTACATCAGTGATGATCCACAGTACATTAGTGATGATCTATAGTACATCAGTGATGATCCACAGTACATCAGTGATGATCCTCAGTACATCAGTGATGATCCACAGTACATCAGGGATTGTCCACAGTACATCAGTGATGATCCATAGTACACCAGTGATGATCCATAGTACATCAGTGATGATCCATAGTACATCAGAGATGATCCATAGTACACCAGTGATGATCCACAGTATATCAGCGATGGCTCATAGTACATCAGTGATGATCCATAGTACACCAGTGATGGCCCATAGTACATCAGTGATGATCTATAGTACATCAGTGATGATCCTCAGTACATCAGGGATGGTCCATAGTACATCAGGGATGGTCCATAGTACATCAGGGATGGTCCATAGTACATCAGTGATGATCCATAGTACACCCGTGATGATCCATAGTACACCCGTGATGGCCCATAGTACATCAGTGATGATCCACAGTACATCTGTGATGATCCTCAGTACATCAGTGATGATCCACGGTACATCAGTGATGATCCACGGTACATCAGTGATGATCCACAGTACATCAGTGATGATCCATAGTACATCAGTGATGGCTCATAGTACATCAGTGATGATACATAGTACATCAGTGATGATCCATAGTACATCAGTGATGGCTCATAGTACATCAGTGATGATCCATAGTACATCAGTGATGATCCATAGTACATCAGTGATGATCCATAGTACATCAGTGATGATCCAAAGTACATCAGAGATGGCTCATAGTACATCAGTGATGATCCATAGTACATCAGTGATGATCCATAGTACATCAGTGATGATCTATAGTACATCAGTGATGATCCACAGTACATCAGTGATGATCCATAGTACACCAGTGATGATCCATAGTACACCAGTGATGATCCATAGTACATCAGTGATGATCCATAGTACATCAGTGATGATCATCAGTACATCAGTGATGATCCACAGTACATCAGTGATGATCCACAGTACATCAGTGATGATCCTCAGTACATCAGTGATGATCCACGGTACATCAGTGATAATCCACTGTACATCAGGGATGGTCCATAGTACATCAGGGATGGTCCACAGTACATCAGTGATGATCCATAGTACATCAGTGATGATCCTCAGTACATCAGTGATGATCCACAGTACATCAGTGATGATCCACAGTACATCAGTGATGATCCACAGTACATCAGTGATGATCCATAGTACATCAGTGATGATCTATAGTACACCAGTGATGATCCACAGTACATCAGTGATGATCCATAGTACATCAGTGATGATCCATAGTACATCAGTGATGATCCATAGTACACCAGTGATGATCCACAGTACATCAGTGATGGCCCATAGTACATCAGCGATGGCTCATAGTACATCAGTGATGATCCATAGTACATCAGTGATGATCCAAAGTACATCAGAGATGGCTCATAGTACATCAGTGATGATCCATAGTACATCAGTGATGATCCATAGTACATCAGTGATGATCCAAAGTACATCAGAGATGGCTCATAGTACATCAGTGATGATCCATAGTACATCAGTGATGATCCATAGTACATCAGTGATGATCTATAGTACATCAGTGATGATCCACAGTACATCAGTGATGATCCATAGTACACCAGTGATGATCCATAGTACACCAGTGATGATCCATAGTACATCAGTGATGATCCATAGTACATCAGTGATGATCCATAGTACATCAGTGATGATCCTCAGTACATCAGTGATGATCCACAGTACATCAGTGATGATCCACAGTACATCAGTGATGATCTTCAGTACATCAGTGATGATCCACGGTACATCAGTGATAATCCACAGTACATCAGGGATGGTCCATAGTACATCAGGGATGGTCCACAGTACATCAGTGATGATCCACAGTACATCAGTGATGATCCATAGTACATCAGTGATGATCCTCAGTACATCAGTGATGATCCACAGTACATCAGTGATGATCCACAGTACATCAGTGATGATCCACAGTACATCAGTGATGATCCATAGTACATCAGTGATGATCCTCAGTACATCAGTGATGATCCACAGTACATCAGTAATGATCCACAGTAAATCAGTGATGATCCACAGCACATCAGTGATGATCCTCAGTACATCAGTGATGATCCACGGTACATCAGTGATAATCCACAGTACATCAGGGATGGTCTATAGTACATCAGGGATGGTCCATAGTACATCAGTGATGATCCTCAGTACATCAGGGATGGCCCATAGTACATCAGTGATGATCTATAGTACACCAGTGATGATCCACAGTACATCAGTGATAGCCCATAGTACATCAGTGATGATCCACAGTACATCAGTGATGATCCACAGTACATCAGTGATGATCCACAGTACATCAGGGATGGTCCATAGTATATCAGGGATGGTCCATAGTATATCAGGGATGGTCCATAGTACATCAGTGATGATCCATAGTACACCAGTGATGATCCATAGTACACCAGTGATGGCCCATAGTACATCAGTGATGAACTATAGTACATCAGTGATGATCCACAGTACATCAGTGATGATCCATAGTACATCAGGGATGGTCCATAGTACACCAGTGATGATCCATAGTACAACAGTGATGATCCATAGTACACCAGTGATGATCCATAGTACACCAGTGATGGTCCATAGTACATCAGTGATGATCCACAGTACATCAGTGATGATCCACAGTACATCAGTGATGATCCTCAGTACATCAGGGATGGTCCATAGTACATCAGGGATGGTCCATAGTACATCAGGGATGGTCCATAGTACATCAGTGATGATCCACAGTACATCAGTGATGATCCACAGTACATCAGTAATGATCCTCAGTACATTAGAGATGATCCACAGTACATCAGTGATGATCCACAGTACATTAGTGATGATCTATAGTACATCAGTGATGATCCACAGTACATCAGTGATGATCCTCAGTACATCAGTGATGATCCACAGTACATCAGGGATTGTCCACAGTACATCAGTGATGATCCATAGTACACCAGTGATGATCCATAGTACATCAGTGATGATCCATAGTACATCAGAGATGATCCATAGTACACCAGTGATGATCCACAGTATATCAGCGATGGCTCATAGTACATCAGTGATGATCCATAGTACACCAGTGATGGCCCATAGTACATCAGTGATGATCTATAGTACATCAGTGATGATCCTCAGTACATCAGGGATGGTCCATAGTACATCAGGGATGGTCCATAGTACATCAGGGATGGTCCATAGTACATCAGTGATGATCCATAGTACACCCGTGATGATCCATAGTACACCCGTGATGGCCCATAGTACATCAGTGATGATCCACAGTACATCTGTGATGATCCTCAGTACATCAGTGATGATCCACGGTACATCAGTGATGATCCACGGTACATCAGTGATGATCCACAGTACATCAGTGATGATCCATAGTACATCAGTGATGGCTCATAGTACATCAGTGATGATACATAGTACATCAGTGATGATCCATAGTACATCAGTGATGGCTCATAGTACATCAGTGATGATCCATAGTACATCAGTGATGATCCATAGTACATCAGTGATGATCCATAGTACATCAGTGATGATCCAAAGTACATCAGAGATGGCTCATAGTACATCAGTGATGATCCATAGTACATCAGTGATGATCCATAGTACATCAGTGATGATCTATAGTACATCAGTGATGATCCACAGTACATCAGTGATGATCCATAGTACACCAGTGATGATCCATAGTACACCAGTGATGATCCATAGTACATCAGTGATGATCCATAGTACATCAGTGATGATAATCAGTACATCAGTGATGATCCACAGTACATCAGTGATGATCCACAGTACATCAGTGATGATCCTCAGTACATCAGTGATGATCCACGGTACATCAGTGATAATCCACTGTACATCAGGGATGGTCCATAGTACATCAGGGATGGTCCACAGTACATCAGTGATGATCCATAGTACATCAGTGATGATCCTCAGTACATCAGTGATGATCCACAGTACATCAGTGATGATCCACAGTACATCAGTGATGATCCACAGTACATCAGTGATGATCCATAGTACATCAGTGATGATCTATAGTACACCAGTGATGATCCACAGTACATCAGTGATGATCCATAGTACATCAGTGATGATCCATAGTACATCAGTGATGATCCATAGTACACCAGTGATGATCCACAGTACATCAGTGATGGCCCATAGTACATCAGCGATGGCTCATAGTACATCAGTGATGATCCATAGTACATCAGTGATGATCCATAGTACACCAGTGATGGCCCATAGTACATCAGTGATGATCTATAGTACATTAGTGATGATCCTCAGTACATCAGTGATGATCCACGGTACATCAGTGATGATCCACAGTACATCAGTGATGATCCACAGTACATCAGTGATGATCCATAGTACATCAGTGATGATCCTCAGTACATCAGTGATGATCCACAGTACATCAGTAATGATCCACAGTAAATCAGTGATGATCCACAGTACATCAGTGATGATCCTCAGTACATCAGTGATGATCCACGGTACATCAGTGATAATCCACAGTACATCAGGGATGGTCTATAGTACATCAGGGATGGTCCATAGTACATCAGTGATGATCCTCAGTACATCAGGGATGGCCCATAGTACATCAGTGATGATCTATAGTACACCAGTGATGATCCACAGTACATCAGTGATGGCCCATAGTACATCAGTGATGATCCACAGTACATCAGTGATGATCCACAGTACATCAGTGATGATCCACAGTACATCAGGGATGGTCCATAGTATATCAGGGATGGTCCATGGTATATCAGGGATGGTCCATAGTACATCAGTGATGATCCATAGTACACCAGTGATGATCCATAGTACACAAGTGATGGCCCATAGTACATCAGTGATGAACTATAGTACATCAGTGATGATCCACAGTGCATCAGTGATGATCCATAGTACATCAGGGATGGTCCATAGTACACCAGTGATGATCCATAGTACACCAGTGATGATCCATAGTACACCAGTGATGATCCATAGTACACCAGTGATGGTCCATAGTACATCAGTGATGATCCACAGTACATCAGTGATGATCCACAGTACATCAGTGATGATCCTCAGTACATCAGGGATAGTCCATAGTACATCAGGGATGGTCCATAGTACATCAGGGATGGTCCATAGTACATCAGTGATGATCCACAGTACATCAGTGATGATCCACAGTACATCAGTGATGATCCTCAGTACATCAGAGATGATCCACAGTACATCAGTGATGATCCACAGTACATTAGTGATGATCTATAGTACATCAGTGATGATCCACAGTACATCAGTGATGATCCTCAGTACATCAGTGATGATCCACAGTACATCAGGGATTGTCCACAGTACATCAGTGATGATCCATAGTACACCAGTGATGATCCATAGTACATCAGTGATGATCCATAGTACACCAGTGATGATCCACAGTATATCAGCGATGGCTCATAGTACATCAGTGATGATCCATAGTACATCAGTGATGATCCATAGTACACCAGTGATGGCCCATAGTACATCAGTGATGATCTATAGTACATCAGTGATGATCCATAGTACATCAGGGATGGTCCATAGTACATCAGGGATGGTCTATAGTACATCAGGGATGGTCCATAGTACATCAGTGATGATCCATAGTACACCCGTGATGATCCATAGTACATCTGTGATGGCCCATAGTACATCAGTGATGATTCACAGTACATATGTGATGATCCTCAGTACATCAGTGATGATCCACGGTACATCAGTGATGATCCACGGTACATCAGTGATGATCCACAGTACATCAGTGATGATCCATAGTACATCAGTGATGGCTCATAGTACATCAGTGATGATCCATAGTACATCAGTGATGATCCATAGTACATCATTGTTGATCCATAGTACATCAGTGATGATCCATAGTACATCAGAGATGGCTCATAGTACATCAGAGATGGCTCATAGTACATCAGTGATGATCCATAGTACATCAGTGATGAGCCATAGTACATCAGTGATGGCTCATAGTACATCAGTGATGATCCATAGTACATCAGTGATGATCCATAGTACATCAGCGATGATCCATAGTACATCAGAGATGGCTCATAGTACATCAGTGATGATCCATAGTACATCAGTGATGATCCACAGTACATGAGTGATGATCCATAGTACACCAGTGATGATCCATAGTACATCAGTGATGATCCATAGTACATCAGTGATGATCCATAGTACATCAGTGATGATCCTCAGTACATCAGTGATGATCCACAGTACATCAGTAATGATCCACAGTACATCAGTGATGATCCACAGTACATCAGTGATGATCCTCAGTACATCAGTGATGATCCACGATACATCAGTGATAATCCACAGTACATCAGGGATGGTCCAAAGTACATCAGTGATGATCCACAGTACATCAGTGATGATCTACACTACATCAGTGATGATCCATAGTACATCAGTGATGATCTATAGTACACCAGTGATGATCCACAGTACATCAGTGATGATCCATAGTACATCAGTGATGATCCATAGTACATCAGTGATGATCCATAGTACACCAGTGATGATCCACAGTACATCAGTGATGGCCTATAGTACATCAGCGATGGCTCATAGTACATCAGTGATGATCCATAGTACATCAGTGATGATCCATAGTACACCAGTGATGGCCCATAGTACATCAGTGATGATCTATAGTACATTAGTGATGATCCTCAGTACACCAGTGATGATCCACGGTACATCAGTGATGATCCACAGTACATCAGCGATGATCCACAGTACATCAGTGATGATCCATAGTACATCAGTGATGATCCTCAGTACATCAGTGATGATCCACAGTACATCAGTAATGATACACAGTAAATCAGTGATGATCCACAGTACATCAGTGATGATCCTCAGTACATCAGTGATGATCCACGGTACATCAGTGATAATCCACAGTACATCAGGGTTGGTCTATAGTATATCAGGGATGGTCCATAGTACATCAGTGATGATCCTCAGTACATCAGGGATGGTCCATAGTACATCAGTGATGATCTATAGTACACCAGTGATGATCCACAGTACATCAGTGATGATCCACAGTACATCAGTGATGATCCACAGTACATCAGGGATGGTCCATAGTACATCAGTGATGATCCATAGTACACCAGGGATGATCCATAGTACACCTGTGATGGCCCATAGTACATCAGTGATGATCCTCAGTACATCGGTGATGATCCTCAGTACATCAGTGATGATCCACGGTACATCAGTGATGATTCATAGTACATCAGTGATGATCCATAGTACATCAGTGATGGCTCATAGTACATCAGTGATGATCCATAGTACATCAGTGATGATCCATAGTACATCAGTGATGGCTCAAAGTACATCAGTGATGATCCATAATACATCAGTGATGATCCATAGTACATCAGTGATGATCCATAGTACACCAGTGATGGCCCATAGTACATCAGTGATGATCCACAGTACATCAGTGATGATCCACAGTACGTCAGTGATGATCCACAGTACATCAGTGATGATTCACAGTACATCAGTGATGATCCATAGTGCATCAGTGATGATCCATAGTACATCAGTGATGATCCATAGTACATTGGTGATGATCCATAGTACACCAGTGATGGTCCACAGTACATCAGTGATGATCCATAGTACACCAGTGATTGCCCATAGTACATCAGTGATGATCTTTAGTACATCAGTGATGATCCATAGTACATCAGTGATGATCCATAGTACATCAGTGATGATCCATAGTACATTAGTGATGGCTCATAGTACATCAGTGATGATCCATAGTACATCAGTGATGATCCATAGTACATCAGTGTTGATCCATAGTACATCAGTGATGATCCATAGTACATCAGAGATGGCTCATAGTACATCAGAGATGGCTCATAGTACATCAGTGATGATCCATAATACATCAGTGATGATCCATAGTACATCAGTGATGATCCATAGTACATCAGTGATGATCCATAGTACATCAGTGATGGCTCATAGTACATCAGTGATGATCCATAGTACATCAGTGATGATCCATAGTACATCAGTGATGATCCATAGTACATCAGTGATGATCCATAGTACATCAGAGATGGCTCATAGTACATCAGTGATGATCCATAGTACATCAGTGATGATCCTCAGTACATCAGTGATGATCCACAGTACATCAGTGATGATCCACAGTACATCAGTGATGATCCTCAGTACATCAGTGATGATCCACGGTACATCAGTGATAATCCACAGTACATCAGGGATGGTCCATAGTACATCAGGGATGGTCCACAGTACATCAGTGATGATCCACAGTACATCAGTGATGATCCATAGTACATCAGTGATGATCCTCAGTACATCAGTGATGGTCCACAGTACATCAGTTATGATCCACAGTACATCAGTGATGATCCACAGTACATCAGTGATGATCCATAGTACATCAGTGATGATCCTCAGTACATCAGTGATGATCCACAGTACATCAATAATGATCCACAGTAAATCAGTGATGATCCACAGCACATCAGTGATGATCCTCAGTACATCAGTGATGATCCACGGTACATCAGTGATAATCCACAGTACATCAGGGATGGTCTATAGTACATCAGTGATGATCCTCAGTACATCAGGGATGGCCCATAGTACATCAGTGATGATCTATAGTACACCAGTGATGATCCACAGTACATCAGTGATGGCCCATAGTACATCAGTGATGATCCACAGTACATCAGTGATGATCCACAGTACATCAGTGATGATCCACAGTACATCAGGGATGGTCCATAGTATATCAGGGATGGTCCATAGTATATCAGGGATGGTCCATAGTACATCAGTGATGATCCATAGTACACCAGTGATGATCCATAGTACACCAGTGA
Organism: Rana muscosa; assembly: GCA_029206835.1. NCBI lineage: Eukaryota > Metazoa > Chordata > Amphibia > Anura > Ranidae > Rana > Rana muscosa. The sequence goes on from JARGYO010000056.1 coordinate 2,899,323, forward strand.
TGGCCCATAGTACATCAGTGATGAACTATAGTACATCAGTGATGATCCACAGTACATCAGTGATGACCCATAGTACATCAGGGATGGTCCATAGTACACCAGTGATGATCCATAGTACAACAGTGATGATCCATAGTACACCAGTGATGATCCATAGTACACCAGTGATGGTCCATAGTACATCAGTGATGATCCACAGTACATCAGTGATGATCCACAGTACATCAGTGATGATCCTCAGTACATCAGGGATGGTCCATAGTACATCAGGGATGGTCCATAGTACATCAGGGATGGTCCATAGTACATCAGTGATGATCCACAGTACATCAGTGATGATCCACAGTACATCAGTAATGATCCTCAGTACATTAGAGATGATCCACAGTACATCAGTGATGATCCACAGTACATTAGTAATGATCTATAGTACATCAGTGATGATCCACAGTACATCAGTGATGATCCTCAGTACATCAGTGATGATCCACAGTACATCAGGGATTGTCCACAGTACATCAGTGATGATCCATAGTACACCAGTGATGATCCATAGTACATCAGAGATGATCCATAGTACACCAGTGATGATCCACAGTATATCAGCGATGGCTCATAGTACATCAGTGATGATCCATAGTACACCAGTGATGGCCCATAGTACATCAGTGATGATCTATAGTACATCAGTGATGATCCACGGTACATCAGTGATGATCCACAGTACATCAGTGATGATCCACAGTACATCAGGGATGGTCCACAGTACATCAGTGATGATTCATAGTACATCAGTGATGATCCATAGTACATCAGTGATGGCTCATAGTACATCAGTGATGATCCATAGTACATCAGTGATGATCCATAGTACATCAGTGATGGCTCAAAGTACATCAGTGATGATCCATAATACATCAGTGATGATCCATAGTACATCAGTGATGATCCATAGTACACCAGTGATGGCCCATAGTACATCAGTGATGATCCACAGTACATCAGTGATGATCCACAGTACGTCAGTGATGATCCACAGTACATCAGTGATGATCCACAGTACATCAGTGATGATCCATAGTACATCAGTGATGATCCATAGTACATCAGTGATGATCCATAGTACATTGGTGATGATCCATAGTACACCAGTGATGGTCCACAGTACATCAGTGATGATCCATAGTACACCAGTGATTGCCCATAGTACATCAGTGATGATCTTTAGTACATCAGTGATGATCCATAGTACATCAGTGATGATCCATAGTACATCAGTGATGATCCATAGTACATTAGTGATGGTTCATAGTACATCAGTGATGATCCATAGTACATCAGTGATGATCCATAGTACATCAGTGTTGATCCATAGTACATCAGTGATGATCCATAGTACATCAGAGATGGCTCATAGTACATCAGAGATGGCTCATAGTACATCAGAGATGGCTCATAGTACATCAGTGATGATCCATAGTACATCAGTGATGATCCATAGTACATCAGTGATGATCCATAGTACATCAGTGATGGCTCATAGTACATCAGTGATGATCCATAGTACATCAGTGATGATCCATAGTACATCAGTGATGATCCATAGTACATCAGTGATGATCCATAGTACATCAGAGATGGCTCATAGTACATCAGTGATGATCCATAGTACATCAGTGATGATCCTCAGTACATCAGTGATGATCCACAGTACATCAGTGATGATCCACAGTACATCAGTGATGATCCTCAGTACATCAGTGATGATCCACGGTACATCAGTGATAATCCACAGTACATCAGGGATGGTCCATAGTACATCAGGGATGGTCCACAGTACATCAGTGATGATCCACAGTACATCAGTGATGATCCACAGTACATCAGTGATGATCCTCAGTACATCAGGGATGGTCCATAGTACATCAGGGATGGTCCATAGTACATCAGGGATGGTCCATAGTACATCAGTGATGATCCACAGTACATCAGTGATGATCCACAGTACATCAGTAATGATCCTCAGTACATTAGAGATGATCCACAGTACATCAGTGATGATCCACAGTACATTAGTAATGATCTATAGTACATCAGTGATGATCCACAGTACATCAGTGATGATCCTCAGTACATCAGTGATGATCCACAGTACATCAGGGATTGTCCACAGTACATCAGTGATGATCCATAGTACACCAGTGATGATCCATAGTACATCAGAGATGATCCATAGTACACCAGTGATGATCCACAGTATATCAGCGATGGCTCATAGTGCATCAGTGATGATCCATAGTACACCAGTGATGGCCCATAGTACATCAGTGATGATCTATAGTACATCAGTGATGATCCACGGTACATCAGTGATGATCCACAGTACATCAGTGATGATCCACAGTACATCAGGGATGGTCCACAGTACATCAGTGATGATTCATAGTACATCAGTGATGATCCATAGTACATCAGTGATGGCTCATAGTACATCAGTGATGATCCATAGTACATCAGTGATGATCCATAGTACATCAGTGATGGCTCAAAGTACATCAGTGATGATCCATAATACATCAGTGATGATCCATAGTACATCAGTGATGATCCATAGTACACCAGTGATGGCCCATAGTACATCAGTGATGATCCACAGTACATCAGTGATGATCCACAGTACGTCAGTGATGATCCACAGTACATCAGTGATGATCCACAGTACATCAGTGATGATCCATAGTACATCAGTGATGATCCATAGTACATCAGTGATGATCCATAGTACATTGGTGATGATCCATAGTACACCAGTGATGGTCCACAGTACATCAGTGATGATCCATAGTACACCAGTGATTGCCCATAGTACATCAGTGATGATCTTTAGTACATCAGTGATGATCCATAGTACATCAGTGATGATCCATAGTACATCAGTGATGATCCATAGTACATTAGTGATGGTTCATAGTACATCAGTGATGATCCATAGTACATCAGTGATGATCCATAGTACATCAGTGTTGATCCATAGTACATCAGTGATGATCCATAGTACATCAGAGATGGCTCATAGTACATCAGAGATGGCTCATAGTACATCAGAGATGGCTCATAGTACATCAGTGATGATCCATAGTACATCAGTGATGATCCATAGTACATCAGTGATGATCCATAGTACATCAGTGATGATCCATAGTACATCAGTGATGGCTCATAGTACATCAGTGATGATCCATAGTACATCAGTGATGATCCATAGTACATCAGTGATGATCCATAGTACATCAGTGATGATCCATAGTACATCAGAGATGGCTCATAGTACATCAGTGATGATCCATAGTACATCAGTGATGATCCTCAGTACATCAGTGATGATCCACAGTACATCAGTGATGATCCACAGTACATCAGTGATGATCCTCAGTACATCAGTGATGATCCACGGTACATCAGTGATAATCCACAGTACATCAGGGATGGTCCATAGTACATCAGGGATGGTCCACAGTACATCAGTGATGATCCACAGTACATCAGTGATGATCCATAGTACATCAGTGATGATCCTCAGTACATCAGTGATGATCCACAGTACATCAGTGATGATCCACAGTACATCAGTGATGATCCACAGTACATCAGTGATGATCCATAGTACATCAGTGATGATCCTCAGTACATCAGTGATGATCCACAGTACATCAGTAATGATCCACAGTAAATCAGTGATGATCCACAGCACATCAGTGATGATCCTCAGTACATCAGTGATGATCCACGGTACATCAGTGATAATCCACAGTACATCAGGGATGGTCTATAGTACATCAATGATGATCCTCAGTACATCAGGGATGGCCCATAGTACATCAGTGATGATCTATAGTACACCAGTGATGATCCACAGTACATCAGTGATGGCCCATAGTACATCAGTGATGATTCACAGTACATCAGTGATGATCCACAGTACATCAGTGATGATCCACAGTACATCAGGGATGGTCCATAGTATATCAGGGATGGTCCATAGTATATCAGGGATGGTCCATAGTACATCAGTGATGATCCATAGTACACCAGTGATGATCCATAGTACACCAGTGATGGCCCATAGTACACCAGTGATGAACTATAGTACATCAGTGATGATCCACAGTACATCAGTGATGATCCATAGTACATCAGGGATGGTCCATAGTACACCAGTGATGATCCATAGTACAACAGTGATGATCCATAGTACACCAGTGATGATCCATAGTACACCAGTGGTGGTCCATAGTACATCAGTGATGATCCACAGTACATCAGTGATGATCCACAGTACATCAGTGATGATCCTCAGTACATCAGGGATGGTCCATAGTACATCAGGGATGGTCCATAGTACATCAGGGATGGTCCATAGTACATCAGTGATGATCCACAGTACATCAGTGATGATCCACAGTACATCAGTAATGATCCTCAGTACATTAGAGATGATCCACAGTACATCAGTGATGATCCACAGTACATTAGTGATGATCTATAGTACATCAGTGATGATCCACAGTACATCAGTGATGATCCTCAGTACATCAGTGATGATCCACAGTACATCAGGGATTGTCCACAGTACATCAGTGATGATCCATAGTACACCAGTGATGATCCATAGTACATCAGTGATGATCCATAGTACATCAGAGATGATCCATAGTACACCAGTGATGATACACAGTATATCAGCGATGGCTCATAGTACATCAGTGATGATCCATAGTACACCAGTGATGGCCCATAGTACATCAGTGATGATCTATAGTACATCAGTGATGATCCTCAGTACATCAGGGATGGTCCATAGTACATCAGGGATGGTCCATAGTACATCAGGTATGGTCCATAGTACATCAGGGATGGTCCATAGTACATCAGTGATGATCCATAGTACACCCGTGATGATCCATAGTACAGCCGTGATGGCCCATAGGACATCAGTGATGATCCACAGTACATCTGTGATGATCCTCAGTACATCAGTGATGATCCACGGTACATCAGTGATGATCCACGGTACATCAGTGATGATCCACAGTACATCAGTGATGATCCATAGTACATCAGTGATGGCTCATAGTACATCAGTGATGATACATAGTACATCAGTGATGATCCATAGTACATCAGTGATGGTTCATAGTACATCAGTGATGATCCATAGTACATCAGTGATGATCCATAGTACATCAGTGATGATCCATAGTACATCAGTGATGATCCAAAGTACATCAGAGATGGCTCATAGTACATCAGTGATGATCCATAGTACATCAGTGATGATCCATAGTACATCAGTGATGATCTATAGTACATCAGTGATGATCCACAGTACATCAGTGATGATCCATAGTACACCAGTGATGATCCATAGTACACCAGTGATGATCCATAGTACATCAGTGATGATCATCAGTACATCAGTGATGATCCACAGTGCATCAGTGATGATCCACAGTACATCAGTGATGATCCTCAGTACATCAGTGATGATCCACGGTACATCAGTGATAATCCACAGTACATCAGGGATGGTCCATAGTACATCAGGAATGGTCCACAGTACATCAGTGATGATCCATAGTACATCAGTGATGATCCTCAGTACATCAGTGATGATCCACAGTACATCAGTGATGATCCACAGTACATCAGTGATGATCCTCAGTACATCAGTGATGATCCTCAGTACATCAGGGATAGTCCATAGTACATCAGGGATGGTCCATAGTACATCAGGGATGGTCCATAGTACATCAGTGATGATCCACAGTACATCAGTGATGATCCACAGTACATCAGTGATGATCCTCAGTACATCAGAGATGATCCACAGTACATCAGTGATGATCCACAGTACATTAGTGATGATCTATAGTACATCAGTGATGATCCACAGTACATCAGTGATGATCCTCAGTACATCAGTGATGATCCACAGTACATCAGGGATTGTCCACAGTACATCAGTGATGATCCATAGTACACCAGTGATGATCCATAGTACATCAGTGATGATCCATAGTACACCAGTGATGATCCACAGTATATCAGCGATGGCTCATAGTACATCAGTGATGATCCATAGTACATCAGTGATGATCCATAGTACACCAGTGATGGCCCATAGTACATCAGTGATGATCTATAGTACATCAGTGATGATCCATAGTACATCAGGGATGGTCCATAGTACATCAGGGATGGTCTATAGTACATCAGGGATGGTCCATAGTACATCAGTGATGATCCATAGTACACCCGTGATGATCCATAGTACATCTGTGATGGCCCATAGTACATCAGTGATGATTCACAGTACATATGTGATGATCCTCAGTACATCAGTGATGATCCACGGTACATCAGTGATGATCCACGGTACATCAGTGATGATCCACAGTACATCAGTGATGATCCATAGTACATCAGTGATGGCTCATAGTACATCAGTGATGATCCATAGTACATCAGTGATGATCCATAGTACATCATTGTTGATCCATAGTACATCAGTGATGATCCATAGTACATCAGAGATGGCTCATAGTACATCAGAGATGGCTCATAGTACATCAGTGATGATCCATAGTACATCAGTGATGAGCCATAGTACATCAGTGATGGCTCATAGTACATCAGTGATGATCCATAGTACATCAGTGATGATCCATAGTACATCAGCGATGATCCATAGTACATCAGAGATGGCTCATAGTACATCAGTGATGATCCATAGTACATCAGTGATGATCCACAGTACATGAGTGATGATCCATAGTACACCAGTGATGATCCATAGTACATCAGTGATGATCCATAGTACATCAGTGATGATCCATAGTACATCAGTGATGATCCTCAGTACATCAGTGATGATCCACAGTACATCAGTAATGATCCACAGTACATCAGTGATGATCCACAGTACATCAGTGATGATCCTCAGTACATCAGTGATGATCCACGATACATCAGTGATAATCCACAGTACATCAGGGATGGTCCAAAGTACATCAGTGATGATCCACAGTACATCAGTGATGATCTACACTACATCAGTGATGATCCATAGTACATCAGTGATGATCTATAGTACACCAGTGATGATCCACAGTACATCAGTGATGATCCATAGTACATCAGTGATGATCCATAGTACATCAGTGATGATCCATAGTACACCAGTGATGATCCACAGTACATCAGTGATGGCCTATAGTACATCAGCGATGGCTCATAGTACATCAGTGATGATCCATAGTACATCAGTGATGATCCATAGTACACCAGTGATGGCCCATAGTACATCAGTGATGATCTATAGTACATTAGTGATGATCCTCAGTACACCAGTGATGATCCACGGTACATCAGTGATGATCCACAGTACATCAGCGATGATCCACAGTACATCAGTGATGATCCATAGTACATCAGTGATGATCCTCAGTACATCAGTGATGATCCACAGTACATCAGTAATGATACACAGTAAATCAGTGATGATCCACAGTACATCAGTGATGATCCTCAGTACATCAGTGATGATCCACGGTACATCAGTGATAATCCACAGTACATCAGGGTTGGTCTATAGTATATCAGGGATGGTCCATAGTACATCAGTGATGATCCTCAGTACATCAGGGATGGTCCATAGTACATCAGTGATGATCTATAGTACACCAGTGATGATCCACAGTACATCAGTGATGATCCACAGTACATCAGTGATGATCCACAGTACACCAGGGATGATCCATAGTACACCTGTGATGGCCCATAGTACATCAGTGATGATCCTCAGTACATCGGTGATGATCCTCAGTACATCAGTGATGATCCACGGTACATCAGTGATGATTCATAGTACATCAGTGATGATCCATAGTACATCAGTGATGGCTCATAGTACATCAGTGATGATCCATAGTACATCAGTGATGATCCATAGTACATCAGTGATGGCTCAAAGTACATCAGTGATGATCCATAATACATCAGTGATGATCCATAGTACATCAGTGATGATCCATAGTACACCAGTGATGGCCCATAGTACATCAGTGATGATCCACAGTACATCAGTGATGATCCACAGTACGTCAGTGATGATCCACAGTACATCAGTGATGATTCACAGTACATCAGTGATGATCCATAGTGCATCAGTGATGATCCATAGTACATCAGTGATGATCCATAGTACATTGGTGATGATCCATAGTACACCAGTGATGGTCCACAGTACATCAGTGATGATCCATAGTACACCAGTGATTGCCCATAGTACATCAGTGATGATCTTTAGTACATCAGTGATGATCCATAGTACATCAGTGATGATCCATAGTACATCAGTGATGATCCATAGTACATTAGTGATGGCTCATAGTACATCAGTGATGATCCATAGTACATCAGTGATGATCCATAGTACATCAGTGTTGATCCATAGTACATCAGTGATGATCCATAGTACATCAGAGATGGCTCATAGTACATCAGAGATGGCTCATAGTACATCAGAGATGGCTCATAGTACATCAGTGATGATCCATAATACATCAGTGATGATCCATAGTACATCAGTGATGATCCATAGTACATCAGTGATGATCCATAGTACATCAGTGATGGCTCATAGTACATCAGTGATGATCCATAGTACATCAGTGATGATCCATAGTACATCAGTGATGATCCATAGTACATCAGTGATGATCCATAGTACATCAGAGATGGCTCATAGTACATCAGTGATGATCCATAGTACATCAGTGATGATCCTCAGTACATCAGTGATGATCCACAGTACATCAGTGATGATCCACAGTACATCAGTGATGATCCTCAGTACATCAGTGATGATCCACGGTACATCAGTGATAATCCACAGTACATCAGGGATGGTCCATAGTACATCAGGGATGGTCCACAGTACATCAGTGATGATCCACAGTACATCAGTGATGATCCATAGTACATCAGTGATGATCCTCAGTACATCAGTGATGGTCCACAGTACATCAGTTATGATCCACAGTACATCAGTGATGATCCACAGTACATCAGTGATGATCCATAGTACATCAGTGATGATCCTCAGTACATCAGTGATGATCCACAGTACATCAATAATGATCCACAGTAAATCAGTGATGATCCACAGCACATCAGTGATGATCCTCAGTACATCAGTGATGATCCACGGTACATCAGTGATAATCCACAGTACATCAGGGATGGTCTATAGTACATCAGTGATGATCCTCAGTACATCAGGGATGGCCCATAGTACATCAGTGATGATCTATAGTACACCAGTGATGATCCACAGTACATCAGTGATGGCCCATAGTACATCAGTGATGATCCACAGTACATCAGTGATGATCCACAGTACATCAGTGATGATCCACAGTACATCAGGGATGGTCCATAGTATATCAGGGATGGTCCATAGTATATCAGGGATGGTCCATAGTACATCAGTGATGATCCATAGTACACCAGTGATGATCCATAGTACACCAGTGATGGCCCATAGTACATCAGTGATGAACTATAGTACATCAGTGATGATCCACAGTACATCAGTGATGACCCATAGTACATCAGGGATGGTCCATAGTACACAAGTGATGATCCATAGTACAACAGTGATGATCCATAGTACACCAGTGATGATCCATAGTACACCAGTGATGGTCCATAGTACATCAGTGATGATCCACAGTACATCAGTGATGATCCACAGTACATCAGTGATGATCCTCAGTACATCAGGGATGGTCCATAGTACATCAGGGATGGTCCATAGTACATCAGGGATGGTCCATAGTACATCAGTGATGATCCACAGTACATCAGTGATGATCCACAGTACATCAGTAATGATCCTCAGTACATTAGAGATGATCCACAGTACATCAGTGATGATCCACAGTACATTAGTAATGATCTATAGTACATCAGTGATGATCCACAGTACATCAGTGATGATCCTCAGTACATCAGTGATGATCCACAGTACATCAGGGATTGTCCACAGTACATCAGTGATGATCCATAGTACACCAGTGATGATCCATAGTACATCAGAGATGATCCATAGTACACCAGTGATGATCCACAGTATATCAGCGATGGCTCATAGTACATCAGTGATGATCCATAGTACACCAGTGATGGCCCATAGTACATCAGTGATGATCTATAGTACATCAGTGATGATCCACGGTACATCAGTGATGATCCACAGTACATCAGTGATGATCCACAGTACATCAGGGATGGTCCACAGTACATCAGTGATGATTCATAGTACATCAGTGATGATCCATAGTACATCAGTGATGGCTCATAGTACATCAGTGATGATCCATAGTACATCAGTGATGATCCATAGTACATCAGTGATGGCTCAAAGTACATCAGTGATGATCCATAATACATCAGTGATGATCCATAGTACATCAGTGATGATCCATAGTACACCAGTGATGGCCCATAGTACATCAGTGATGATCCACAGTACATCAGTGATGATCCACAGTACGTCAGTGATGATCCACAGTACATCAGTGATGATCCACAGTACATCAGTGATGATCCATAGTACATCAGTGATGATCCATAGTACATCAGTGATGATCCATAGTACATTGGTGATGATCCATAGTACACCAGTGATGGTCCACAGTACATCAGTGATGATCCATAGTACACCAGTGATTGCCCATAGTACATCAGTGATGATCTTTAGTACATCAGTGATGATCCATAGTACATCAGTGATGATCCATAGTACATCAGTGATGATCCATAGTACATTAGTGATGGTTCATAGTACATCAGTGATGATCCATAGTACATCAGTGATGATCCATAGTACATCAGTGTTGATCCATAGTACATCAGTGATGATCCATAGTACATCAGAGATGGCTCATAGTACATCAGAGATGGCTCATAGTACATCAGAGATGGCTCATAGTACATCAGTGATGATCCATAGTACATCAGTGATGATCCATAGTACATCAGTGATGATCCATAGTACATCAGTGATGATCCATAGTACATCAGTGATGGCTCATAGTACATCAGTGATGATCCATAGTACATCAGTGATGATCCATAGTACATCAGTGATGATCCATAGTACATCAGTGATGATCCATAGTACATCAGAGATGGCTCATAGTACATCAGTGATGATCCATAGTACATCAGTGATGATCCTCAGTACATCAGTGATGATCCACAGTACATCAGTGATGATCCACAGTACATCAGTGATGATCCTCAGTACATCAGTGATGATCCACGGTACATCAGTGATAATCCACAGTACATCAGGGATGGTCCATAGTACATCAGGGATGGTCCACAGTACATCAGTGATGATCCACAGTACATCAGTGATGATCCATAGTACATCAGTGATGATCCTCAGTACATCAGTGATGATCCACAGTACATCAGTGATGATCCACAGTACATCAGTGATGATCCACAGTACATCAGTGATGATCCATAGTACATCAGTGATGATCCTCAGTACATCAGTGATGATCCACAGTACATCAGTAATGATCCACAGTAAATCAGTGATGATCCACAGCACATCAGTGATGATCCTCAGTACATCAGTGATGATCCACGGTACATCAGTGATAATCCACAGTACATCAGGGATGGTCTATAGTACATCAGTGATGATCCTCAGTACATCAGGGATGGCCCATAGTACATCAGTGATGATCTATAGTACACCAGTGATGATCCACAGTACATCAGTGATGGCCCATAGTACATCAGTGATGATTCACAGTACATCAGTGATGATCCACAGTACATCAGTGATGATCCACAGTACATCAGGGATGGTCCATAGTATATCAGGGATGGTCCATAGTATATCAGGGATGGTCCATAGTACATCAGTGATGATCCATAGTACACCAGTGATGATCCATAGTACACCAGTGATGGCCCATAGTACACCAGTGATGAACTATAGTACATCAGTGATGATCCACAGTACATCAGTGATGATCCATAGTACATCAGGGATGGTCCATAGTACACCAGTGATGATCCATAGTACAACAGTGATGATCCATAGTACACCAGTGATGATCCATAGTACACCAGTGGTGGTCCATAGTACATCAGTGATGATCCACAGTACATCAGTGATGATCCACAGTACATCAGTGATGATCCTCAGTACATCAGGGATGGTCCATAGTACATCAGGGATGGTCCATAGTACATCAGGGATGGTCCATAGTACATCAGTGATGATCCACAGTACATCAGTGATGATCCACAGTACATCAGTAATGATCCTCAGTACATTAGAGATGATCCACAGTACATCAGTGATGATCCACAGTACATTAGTGATGATCTATAGTACATCAGTGATGATCCACAGTACATCAGTGATGATCCTCAGTACATCAGTGATGATCCACAGTACATCAGGGATTGTCCACAGTACATCAGTGATGATCCATAGTACACCAGTGATGATCCATAGTACATCAGTGATGATCCATAGTACATCAGAGATGATCCATAGTACACCAGTGATGATACACAGTATATCAGCGATGGCTCATAGTACATCAGTGATGATCCATAGTACACCAGTGATGGCCCATAGTACATCAGTGATGATCTATAGTACATCAGTGATGATCCTCAGTACATCAGGGATGGTCCATAGTACATCAGGGATGGTCCATAGTACATCAGGTATGGTCCATAGTACATCAGGGATGGTCCATAGTACATCAGTGATGATCCATAGTACACCCGTGATGATCCATAGTACAGCCGTGATGGCCCATAGGACATCAGTGATGATCCACAGTACATCTGTGATGATCCTCAGTACATCAGTGATGATCCACGGTACATCAGTGATGATCCACGGTACATCAGTGATGATCCACAGTACATCAGTGATGATCCATAGTACATCAGTGATGGCTCATAGTACATCAGTGATGATACATAGTACATCAGTGATGATCCATAGTACATCAGTGATGGTTCATAGTACATCAGTGATGATCCATAGTACATCAGTGATGATCCATAGTACATCAGTGATGATCCATAGTACATCAGTGATGATCCAAAGTACATCAGAGATGGCTCATAGTACATCAGTGATGATCCATAGTACATCAGTGATGATCCATAGTACATCAGTGATGATCTATAGTACATCAGTGATGATCCACAGTACATCAGTGATGATCCATAGTACACCAGTGATGATCCATAGTACACCAGTGATGATCCATAGTACATCAGTGATGATCATCAGTACATCAGTGATGATCCACAGTGCATCAGTGATGATCCACAGTACATCAGTGATGATCCTCAGTACATCAGTGATGATCCACGGTACATCAGTGATAATCCACAGTACATCAGGGATGGTCCATAGTACATCAGGAATGGTCCACAGTACATCAGTGATGATCCATAGTACATCAGTGATGATCCTCAGTACATCAGTGATGATCCACAGTACATCAGTGATGATCCACAGTACATCAGTGATGATCCTCAGTACATCAGTGATGATCCACGGTACATCAGTGATAATCCACAGTACATCAGGGATGGTCCATAGTACATCAGGGATGGTCCACAGTACATCAGTGATGATCCACAGTACATCAGTGATGATCCATAGTACATCAGTGATGATCTATAGTACACCAGTGATGATCCACAGTACATCAGTGATGATCCATAGTACATCAGTGATGATCCATAGTACATCAGTGATGATCCATAGTACATCAGTGATGATCCATAGTACACCAGTGATGGCCCATAGTACATCAGTGATGATCTATAGTACATTAGTGATGATCCTCAGTACATCAGTGATGATCCACGGTACATCAGTGATGATCCACAGTACATCAGTGATGATCCACAGTACATCAGTGATGATCCATAGTACATCAGTGATGATCCTCAGTACATCAGTGATGATCCACAGTACATCAGTAATGATCCACAGTAAATCAGTGATGATCCACAGTACATCAGTGATGATCCTCAGTACATCAGTGATGATCCATGGTACATGAGTGATAATCCACAGTACATCAGGGATGGTCTATAGTACATCAGGGATGGTCCATAGTACATCAGTGATGATCCTCAGTACATCAGGGATGGCCCATAGTACATCAGTGATGATCTATAGTACACCAGTGATGATCCACAGTACATCAGTGATGGCCCATAGTACATCAGTGATGATCCACAGTACATCAGTGATGATCCACAGTACATCAGTGATGATCCACAGTACATCAGGGATGGTCCATAGTATATCAGGGATGGTCCATGGTATATCAGGGATGGTCCATAGTACATCAGTGATGATCCATAGTACACCAGTGATGATCCATAGTACACCAGTGATGGCCCATAGTACATCAGTGATGAACTATAGTACATCAGTGATGATCCACAGTACATCAGTGATGATCCTCAGTACATCAGGGATGGTCCATAGTACATCAGGGATGGTCCATAGTACATCAGGGATGGTCCATAGTACATCAGTGATGATCCACAGTACATCAGTGATGATCCACAGTACATCAGTAATGATCCTCAGTACATTAGAGATGATCCACAGTACATCAGTGATGATCCACAGTACATTAGTGATGATCTATAGTACATCAGTGATGATCCACAGTACATCAGTGATGATCCTCAGTACATCAGTGATGATCCACAGTACATCAGGGATTGTCCACAGTACATCAGTGATGATCCATAGTACACCAGTGATGATCCATAGTACATCAGTGATGATCCATAGTACATCAGAGATGATCCATAGTACACCAGTGATGATACACAGTATATCAGCGATGGCTCATAGTACATCAGTGATGATCCATAGTACACCAGTGATGGCCCATAGTACATCAGTGATGATCTATAGTACATCAGTGATGATCCTCAGTACATCAGGGATGGTCCATAGTACATCAGGGATGGTCCATAGTACATCAGGTATGGTCCATAGTACATCAGGGATGGTCCATAGTACATCAGTGATGATCCATAGTACACCCGTGATGATCCATAGTACAGCCGTGATGGCCCATAGGACATCAGTGATGATCCACAGTACATCTGTGATGATCCTCAGTACATCAGTGATGATCCACGGTACATCAGTGATGATCCACGGTACATCAGTGATGATCCACAGTACATCAGTGATGATCCATAGTACATCAGTGATGGCTCATAGTACATCAGTGATGATACATAGTACATCAGTGATGATCCATAGTACATCAGTGATGGTTCATAGTACATCAGTGATGATCCATAGTACATCAGTGATGATCCATAGTACATCAGTGATGATCCATAGTACATCAGTGATGATCCAAAGTACATCAGAGATGGCTCATAGTACATCAGTGATGATCCATAGTACATCAGTGATGATCCATAGTACATCAGTGATGATCTATAGTACATCAGTGATGATCCACAGTACATCAGTGATGATCCATAGTACACCAGTGATGATCCATAGTACACCAGTGATGATCCATAGTACATCAGTGATGATCATCAGTACATCAGTGATGATCCACAGTGCATCAGTGATGATCCACAGTACATCAGTGATGATCCTCAGTACATCAGTGATGATCCACGGTACATCAGTGATAATCCACAGTACATCAGGGATGGTCCATAGTACATCAGGAATGGTCCACAGTACATCAGTGATGATCCATAGTACATCAGTGATGATCCTCAGTACATCAGTGATGATCCACAGTACATCAGTGATGATCCACAGTACATCAGTGATGATCCTCAGTACATCAGTGATGATCCACGGTACATCAGTGATAATCCACAGTACATCAGGGATGGTCCATAGTACATCAGGGATGGTCCACAGTACATCAGTGATGATCCACAGTACATCAGTGATGATCCATAGTACATCAGTGATGATCTATAGTACACCAGTGATGATCCACAGTACATCAGTGATGATCCATAGTACATCAGTGATGATCCATAGTACATCAGTGATGATCCATAGTACATCAGTGATGATCCATAGTACACCAGTGATGGCCCATAGTACATCAGTGATGATCTATAGTACATTAGTGATGATCCTCAGTACATCAGTGATGATCCACGGTACATCAGTGATGATCCACAGTACATCAGTGATGATCCACAGTACATCAGTGATGATCCATAGTACATCAGTGATGATCCTCAGTACATCAGTGATGATCCACAGTACATCAGTAATGATCCACAGTAAATCAGTGATGATCCACAGTACATCAGTGATGATCCTCAGTACATCAGTGATGATCCATGGTACATGAGTGATAATCCACAGTACATCAGGGATGGTCTATAGTACATCAGGGATGGTCCATAGTACATCAGTGATGATCCTCAGTACATCAGGGATGGCCCATAGTACATCAGTGATGATCTATAGTACACCAGTGATGATCCACAGTACATCAGTGATGGCCCATAGTACATCAGTGATGATCCACAGTACATCAGTGATGATCCACAGTACATCAGTGATGATCCACAGTACATCAGGGATGGTCCATAGTATATCAGGGATGGTCCATGGTATATCAGGGATGGTCCATAGTACATCAGTGATGATCCATAGTACACCAGTGATGATCCATAGTACACCAGTGATGGCCCATAGTACATCAGTGATGAACTATAGTACATCAGTGATGATCCACAGTACATCAGTGATGATCCATAGTACATCAGGGATGGTCCATAGTACACCAGTGATGATCCATAGTACACCAGTGATGATCCATAGTACACCAGTGATGGTCCATAGTACATCAGTGATGATCCACAGTACATCAGTGATGATCCACAGTACATCAGTGATGATCCTCAGTACATCAGGGATAGTCCATAGTACATCAGGGATGGTCCATAGTACATCAGGGATGGTCCATAGTACATCAGTGATGATCCACAGTACATCAGTGATGATCCTCAGTACATCAGAGATGATCCACAGTACATCAGTGATGATCCACAGTACATTAGTGATGATCTATAGTACATCAGTGATGATCCACAGTACATCAGTGATGATCCTCAGTACATCAGTGATGATCCACAGTACATCAGGGATTGTCCACAGTACATCAATGATGATCCATAGTACACCAGTGATGATCCATAGTACATCAGTGATGATCCATAGTACACCAGTGATGATCCACAGTATATCAGCAATGGCTCATAGTACATCAGTGATGATCCATAGTACATCAGTGATGATCCATAGTACACCAGTGATGGCCCATAGTACATCAGTGATGATCTATAGTACATCAGTGATGATCCATAGTACATCAGGGATGGTCCATAGTACATCAGGGATGGTCTATAGTACATCAGGGATGGTCCATAGTACATCAGTGATGATCCATAGTACACCCGTGATGATCCATAGTACATCTGTGATGGCCCATAGTACATCAGTGATGATTCACAGTACATCTGTGATGATCCTCAGTACATCAGTGATGATCCACGGTACATCAGTGATGATCCACGGTACATCAGTGATGATCCACAGTACATCAGTGATGATCCATAGTACATCAGTGATGGCTCATAGTACATCAATGATGATCCATAGTACATCAGTGATGATCCATAGTACATCATTGTTGATCCATAGTACATCAGTGATGATCCATAGTACATCAGAGATGGCTCATAGTACATCAGAGATGGCTCATAGTACATCAGTGATGATCCATAGTACATCAGTGATGAGCCATAGTACATCAGTGATGGCTCATAGTACATCAGTGATGATCCATAGTACATCAGTGATGATCCATAGTACATCAGTGATGATCCATAGTACATCAGAGATGGCTCATAGTACATCAGTGATGATCCATAGTACATCAGTGATGATCCACAGTACATGAGTGATGATCCATAGTACACCAGTGATGATCCATAGTACATCAGTGATGATCCATAGTACATCAGTGATGATCCATAGTACATCAGTGATGATCCTCAGTACATCAGTGATGATCCACAGTACATCAGTAATGATCCACAGTACATCAGTGATGATCCACAGTACATCAGTGATGATCCTCAGTACATCAGTGATGATCCACGATACATCAGTGATAATCCACAGTACATCAGGGATGGTCCAAAGTACATCAGTGATGATCCACAGTACATCAGTGATGATCTACACTACATCAGTGATGATCCATAGTACATCAGTGATGATCTATAGTACACCAGTGATGATCCACAGTACATCAGTGATGATCCATAGTACATCAGTGATGATCCATAGTACATCAGTGATGATCCACAGTACATCAGCGATGGCCCATAGTACATCAGCGATGGCTCATAGTACATCAGTGATGATCCATAGTACATCAGTGATGATCCATAGTACACCAGTGATGGCCCATAGTACATCAGTGATGATCTATAGTACATTAGTGATGATCCTCAGTACACCAGTGATGATCCACGGTACATCAGTGATGATCCACAGTACATCAGCGATGATCCACAGTACATCAGTGATGATCCATAGTACATCAGTGATGATCCTCAGTACATCAGTGATGATCCACAGTACATCAGTAATGATACACATTAAATCAGTGATGATCCACAGTACATCAGTGATGATCCTCAGTACATCAGTGATGATCCACGGTACATCAGTGATAATCCACAGTACATCAGGGATGGTCTATAGTACATCAGGGATGGTCCATAGTACATCAGTGATGATCCTCAGTACATCAGGGATGGTCCATAGTACATCAGTGATGATCTATAGTACACCAGTGATGATCCACAGTACATCAGTGATGATCCACAGTACATCAGTGATGATCCACAGTACATCAGGGATGGTCCATAGTACATCAGTGATGATCCATAGTACACCAGGGATGATCCATAGTACACCTGTGATGGCCCATAGTACATCAGTGATGATCCTCAGTACATCGGTGATGATCCTCAGTACATCAGTGATGATCCACGGTACATCAGTGATGATCCACAGTATATCAGTGATGATCCACAGTACATCAGGGATGGTCCACAGTACATCAGTGATGATTCATAGTACATCAGTGATGATCCATAGTACATCAGTGATGGCTCATAGTACATCAGTGATGATCCATAGTACATCAGTGATGATCCATAGTACATCAGTGATGGCTCAAAGTACATCAGTGATGATCCATAATACATCAGTGATGATCCATAGTACATCAGTGATGATACATAGTACACCAGTGATGGCCCATAGTACATCAGTGATGATCCACAGTACATCAGTGATGATCCACAGTACGTCAGTGATGATCCACAGTACATCAGTGATGATCCACAGTACATCAGTGATGATCCATAGTACATCAGTGATGATCCATAGTACATCAGTGATGATCCATAGTACATTGGTGATGATCCATAGTACACCAGTGATGGTCCACAGTGCATCAGTGATGATCCATAGTACACCAGTGATTGCCCATAGTACATCAGTGATGATCTTTAGTACATCAGTGATGATCCATAGTACATCAGTGATGATCCATAGTACATCAGTGATGATCCATAGTACATCAGTGATGATCCATAGTACATTAGTGATGGCTCATAGTACATCAGTGATGATCCATAGTACATCAGTGTTGATCCATAGTACATCAGTGATGATCCATAGTACATCAGAGATGGCTCATAGTACATCAGAGATGGTTCATAGTACATCAGAGATGGCTCATAGTACATCAGTGATGATCCATAGTACATCAGTGATGATCCATAGTACATAAGTGATGATCCATAGTACATCAGTGATGATCCATAGTACATGAGTGATGGCTCATAGTACATCAGTGATGATCCATAGTACATCAGTGATGATCCATAGTACATCAGTGATGATCCATAGTACATCAGTGATGATCCATAGTACATCAGAGATGGCTCATAGTACATCAGTGATGATCCATAGTACATCAGTGATGATCCATAGTACATCAGTGATGATCTACAGTACATCAGTGATGATCCACAGTACATCAGTGATGATCCATAGTACACCAGTGATGATCCATAGTACATCAGTGATGATCCATAGTACATCAGTGATGATCCATAGTACATCAGTGATGATCCTCAGTACATCAGTGATGATCCACAGTACATCAGTAATGATCCACAGTACATCAGTGATGATCCACAGTACATCAGTGATGATCCTCAGTACATCAGTGATGATCCACGGTACATCAGTGATAATCCACAATACATCAGGGATGGTCCATAGTACATCAGTGATGATCCACAGTACATCAGTGATGATCCACAGTACATCAGTGATGATCCATAGTACATCAGTGATGATCTATAGTACACCAGTGATGATCCACAGTACATCAGTGATGATCCATAGTACATCAGTGATGATCCATAGTACATCAGTGATGGCCCATAGTACATCAGCAATGGCTCATAGTACATCAGTGATGATCCATAGTACATCAGTGATGATCCATAGTACACCAGTGATGGCCCATAGTACATCAAGGATGATCTATAGTACATTAGTGATGATCCTCAGTACATCAGTGATGATTCACGGTACATCAGTGATGATCCACAGTACATCAGTGATGATCCATAGTACATCAGTGATGATCCACAGTACATCAGTGATGATCCACAGTACATCAGTAATGATCCACAGTAAATCAGTTATGATCCACAGTACATCAGTGATGATCCTCAGTACATCAGTGATGATCCACGGTACATCAGTGATGATCCACAGTACATCAGGGATGGTCTATAGTACATCAGGGATGGTCCATAGTACATCAGTGATGATCCTCAGTACATCAGGGATGGCCCATAGTACATCAGTGATGATCTATAGTACACCAGTGATGAGCCACAGTACATCAGTGATGATCTACTGTACATCAGTGATGATCCACAGTACATCAGGGATGGTCCATAGTACATCAGTGATGATCCATAGTACACCAGTGATGATCCATAGTACACCTGTGATGGCCCATAGTACATCAGTGATGATCCTCAGTACATCGGTGATGATCCTCAGTACATCAGTGATGATCCACGGTACATCAGTGATGATCCACGGTACATCAGTGATGATCCACAGTACATCAGGGATGGTCCACAGTACATCAGTGATGATCCATAGTACATCAGTGATGGCTCAAAGTACATCAGTGATGATCCATAATACATCAGTGATGATCCATAGTACACCAGTGATGGTCCACAGTACATCAGTGATGATCCATAGTACACCAGTGATGGCCCATTGTACATCAGTGATGATCTATAGTACATCAGTGATGATCCATAGTACATCAGTGATGATCCATAGTACATCAGTGATGATCCATAGTACATCGACAATGATCCATAGTACATCAGTGATGATCCACAGTACATCAGGGATAGTCCACAGTATATCAGTGATGATCCATAGTACATCAGTGATGATCCATAGTACATCAGTGATGGCTCAAAGTACATCAGTGATGATCCATAATACATCAGTGATGATCCATAGTACACCAGTGATGGTCCACAGTACATCAGTGATGATCCATAGTACACCAGTGATGGCCCATAGTACATCAGTGATGATCTATAGTACATCAGTGATGATCCATAGTACATCAGTGATGATCCATAGTACATCAGTGATGATCCATAGTACATCGGCGATGATCCATAGTACATCAGTGATGATCCATAGTACATCAGTGATGATCCATAGTACACCAGTGATGATCCACAGTACATCAGCGATGGCTCAATCCATAGTACACCAGTGATGATCCATAGTACATCAGTGATGATCCATAGTACATCAGTGATGATCCATAGTACACCAGTGATGATCCACAGTACATCAGCGATGGCTCATAGTACATCAGTGATGATCCATAGTACACCAGTGATGGCCCATAGTACATCAGTGATGATCGATAGTACATCAGTGATGATCCTCAGTACATCAGGGATGGTCCATAGTACATCAGGTATGGTCCATAGTACATCAGGGATGGTCCATAGTACATCAGTGATGATCCATAGTACACCAGTGATGATCCATAGTACACCCGTGATGGCCCATAGTACATCAGTGATGATCCACAGTACATCAGTGATGATCCTCAGTACATCAGTGATGATCCACGGTACATCAGTGATGATCCACGGTACATCAGTGATGATCCACAGTACATCAGTGATGATCCATAGTACATCAGTGATGGCTCATAGTACATCAGTGATGATCCATAGTACATCAGTGATGATCCATAGTACATCAGTGATGATCCATAGTACATTGGTGATGATCCATAGTACACCAGTGATGGTCCACAGTGCATCAGTGATGATCCATAGTACACCAGTGATTGCCCATAGTACATCAGTGATGATCTTTAGTACATCAGTGATGATCCATAGTACATCAGTGATGATCCATAGTACATCAGTGATGATCCATAGTACATCAGTGATGATCCATAGTACATTAGTGATGGCTCATAGTACATCAGTGATGATCCATAGTACATCAGTGTTGATCCATAGTACATCAGTGATGATCCATAGTACATCAGAGATGGCTCATAGTACATCAGAGATGGTTCATAGTACATCAGAGATGGCTCATAGTACATCAGTGATGATCCATAGTACATCAGTGATGATCCATAGTACATAAGTGATGATCCATAGTACATCAGTGATGATCCATAGTACATGAGTGATGGCTCATAGTACATCAGTGATGATCCATAGTACATCAGTGATGATCCATAGTACATCAGTGATGATCCATAGTACATCAGTGATGATCCATAGTACATCAGAGATGGCTCATAGTACATCAGTGATGATCCATAGTACATCAGTGATGATCCATAGTACATCAGTGATGATCTACAGTACATCAGTGATGATCCACAGTACATCAGTGATGATCCATAGTACACCAGTGATGATCCATAGTACATCAGTGATGATCCATAGTACATCAGTGATGATCCATAGTACATCAGTGATGATCCTCAGTACATCAGTGATGATCCACAGTACATCAGTAATGATCCACAGTACATCAGTGATGATCCACAGTACATCAGTGATGATCCTCAGTACATCAGTGATGATCCACGGTACATCAGTGATAATCCACAATACATCAGGGATGGTCCATAGTACATCAGTGATGATCCACAGTACATCAGTGATGATCCACAGTACATCAGTGATGATCCATAGTACATCAGTGATGATCTATAGTACACCAGTGATGATCCACAGTACATCAGTGATGATCCATAGTACATCAGTGATGATCCATAGTACATCAGTGATGGCCCATAGTACATCAGCAATGGCTCATAGTACATCAGTGATGATCCATAGTACATCAGTGATGATCCATAGTACACCAGTGATGGCCCATAGTACATCAAGGATGATCTATAGTACATTAGTGATGATCCTCAGTACATCAGTGATGATTCACGGTACATCAGTGATGATCCACAGTACATCAGTGATGATCCATAGTACATCAGTGATGATCCACAGTACATCAGTGATGATCCACAGTACATCAGTAATGATCCACAGTAAATCAGTTATGATCCACAGTACATCAGTGATGATCCTCAGTACATCAGTGATGATCCACGGTACATCAGTGATGATCCACAGTACATCAGGGATGGTCTATAGTACATCAGGGATGGTCCATAGTACATCAGTGATGATCCTCAGTACATCAGGGATGGCCCATAGTACATCAGTGATGATCTATAGTACACCAGTGATGAGCCACAGTACATCAGTGATGATCTACTGTACATCAGTGATGATCCACAGTACATCAGGGATGGTCCATAGTACATCAGTGATGATCCATAGTACACCAGTGATGATCCATAGTACACCTGTGATGGCCCATAGTACATCAGTGATGATCCTCAGTACATCGGTGATGATCCTCAGTACATCAGTGATGATCCACGGTACATCAGTGATGATCCACGGTACATCAGTGATGATCCACAGTACATCAGGGATGGTCCACAGTACATCAGTGATGATCCATAGTACATCAGTGATGGCTCAAAGTACATCAGTGATGATCCATAATACATCAGTGATGATCCATAGTACACCAGTGATGGTCCACAGTACATCAGTGATGATCCATAGTACACCAGTGATGGCCCATTGTACATCAGTGATGATCTATAGTACATCAGTGATGATCCATAGTACATCAGTGATGATCCATAGTACATCAGTGATGATCCATAGTACATCGACAATGATCCATAGTACATCAGTGATGATCCACAGTACATCAGGGATAGTCCACAGTATATCAGTGATGATCCATAGTACATCAGTGATGATCCATAGTACATCAGTGATGGCTCAAAGTACATCAGTGATGATCCATAATACATCAGTGATGATCCATAGTACACCAGTGATGGTCCACAGTACATCAGTGATGATCCATAGTACACCAGTGATGGCCCATAGTACATCAGTGATGATCTATAGTACATCAGTGATGATCCATAGTACATCAGTGATGATCCATAGTACATCAGTGATGATCCATAGTACATCGGCGATGATCCATAGTACATCAGTGATGATCCATAGTACATCAGTGATGATCCATAGTACACCAGTGATGATCCACAGTACATCAGCGATGGCTCAATCCATAGTACACCAGTGATGATCCATAGTACATCAGTGATGATCCATAGTACATCAGTGATGATCCATAGTACACCAGTGATGATCCACAGTACATCAGCGATGGCTCATAGTACATCAGTGATGATCCATAGTACACCAGTGATGGCCCATAGTACATCAGTGATGATCGATAGTACATCAGTGATGATCCTCAGTACATCAGGGATGGTCCATAGTACATCAGGTATGGTCCATAGTACATCAGGGATGGTCCATAGTACATCAGTGATGATCCATAGTACACCAGTGATGATCCATAGTACACCCGTGATGGCCCATAGTACATCAGTGATGATCCACAGTACATCAGTGATGATCCTCAGTACATCAGTGATGATCCACGGTACATCAGTGATGATCCACGGTACATCAGTGATGATCCACAGTACATCAGTGATGATCCATAGTACATCAGTGATGGCTCATAGTACATCAGTGATGATCCACAGTACATCAGTGATGATCCACAGTACATCAGTGATGATCCATAGTACATCAGTGATGATCTATAGTACACCAGTGATGATCCACAGTACATCAGTGATGATCCATAGTACATCAGTGATGATCCATAGTACATCAGTGATGGCCCATAGTACATCAGCAATGGCTCATAGTACATCAGTGATGATCCATAGTACATCAGTGATGATCCATAGTACACCAGTGATGGCCCATAGTACATCAAGGATGATCTATAGTACATTAGTGATGATCCTCAGTACATCAGTGATGATTCACGGTACATCAGTGATGATCCACAGTACATCAGTGATGATCCATAGTACATCAGTGATGATCCACAGTACATCAGTGATGATCCACAGTACATCAGTAATGATCCACAGTAAATCAGTGATGATCCACAGTACATCAGTGATGATCCTCAGTACATCAGTGATGATCCACGGTACATCAGTGATGATCCACAGTACATCAGGGATGGTCTATAGTACATCAGGGATGGTCCATAGTACATCAGTGATGATCCTCAGTACATCAGGGATGGCCCATAGTACATCAGTGATGATCTATAGTACACCAGTGATGAGCCACAGTACATCAGTGATGATCTACTGTACATCAGTGATGATCCACAGTACATCAGGGATGGTCCATAGTACATCAGTGATGATCCATAGTACACCAGTGATGATCCATAGTACACCTGTGATGGCCCATAGTACATCAGTGATGATCCTCAGTACATCGGTGATGATCCTCAGTACATCAGTGATGATCCACGGTACATCAGTGATGATCCACGGTACATCAGTGATGATCCACAGTACATCAGGGATGGTCCACAGTACATCAGTGATGATCCATAGTACATCAGTGATGGCTCAAAGTACATCAGTGATGATCCATAATACATCAGTGATGATCCATAGTACACCAGTGATGGTCCACAGTACATCAGTGATGATCCATAGTACACCAGTGATGGCCCATTGTACATCAGTGATGATCTATAGTACATCAGTGATGATCCATAGTACATCAGTGATGATCCATAGTACATCAGTGATGATCCATAGTACATCGACAATGATCCATAGTACATCAGTGATGATCCACAGTACATCAGGGATAGTCCACAGTATATCAGTGATGATCCATAGTACATCAGTGATGATCCATAGTACATCAGTGATGGCTCAAAGTACATCAGTGATGATCCATAATACATCAGTGATGATCCATAGTACACCAGTGATGGTCCACAGTACATCAGTGATGATCCATAGTACACCAGTGATGGCCCATAGTACATCAGTGATGATCTATAGTACATCAGTGATGATCCATAGTACATCAGTGATGATCCATAGTACATCAGTGATGATCCATAGTACATCGGCGATGATCCATAGTACATCAGTGATGATCCATAGTACATCAGTGATGATCCATAGTACACCAGTGATGATCCACAGTACATCAGCGATGGCTCAATCCATAGTACACCAGTGATGATCCATAGTACATCAGTGATGATCCATAGTACATCAGTGATGATCCATAGTACACCAGTGATGATCCACAGTACATCAGCGATGGCTCATAGTACATCAGTGATGATCCATAGTACACCAGTGATGGCCCATAGTACATCAGTGATGATCGATAGTACATCAGTGATGATCCTCAGTACATCAGGGATGGTCCATAGTACATCAGGTATGGTCCATAGTACATCAGGGATGGTCCATAGTACATCAGTGATGATCCATAGTACACCAGTGATGATCCATAGTACACCCGTGATGGCCCATAGTACATCAGTGATGATCCACAGTACATCAGTGATGATCCTCAGTACATCAGTGATGATCCACGGTACATCAGTGATGATCCACGGTACATCAGTGATGATCCACAGTACATCAGTGATGATCCATAGTACATCAGTGATGGCTCATAGTACATCAGTGATGATCCACAGTACATCAGTGATGATCCTCAGTACATCAGTGATGATCCACGGTACATCAGTGATGATCCACGGTACATCAGTGATGATCCACAGTACATCAGTGATGATCCACAGTACATCAGTGATGGCTCATAGTACATCAGTGATAATCCATAGTACATCAGTGATGATCCATAGTACATCAGTGTTGATCCATAGTACATCAGTGATGATCCATAGTACATCAGAGATGGCTCATAGTACATCAGAGAAGGCTCATAGTACATCAGTGATGATCCATAGTACATCAGTGATGATCCATAGTACATCAGTGATGATCCATAGTACATCAGTGATGGCTCATAGTACATCAGTGATGATCCTCAGTACATCAGTGATGATCCACAGTACATCAGTAATGATCCACAGTACATCAGTGATGATCCACAGTACATCAGTGATGATCCTCAGTACATCAGTGATGATCCACGGTACATCAGTGATAATCCACAATACATCAGGGATGGTCCATAGTACAACAGTGATGATCCACAGTACATCAGTGATCATCCACAGTACATCAGTGATGATCCATAGTACATCAGTGATGATCTATAGTACACCAGTGATGATCCACAGTACATCAGTGATGATCCATAGTACATCAGTGATGATCCATAGTACATCAGTGATGGCCCATAGTACATCAGCGATGGCTCATAGTACATCAGTGATGATCCATAGTACATCAGTGATGATCCATAGTACACCAGTGATGGCCCATAGTACATCAGTGATGATCTATAGTACATTAGTGATGATCCTCAGTACATCAGTGATGATTCACGGTACATCAGTGATGATCCACAGTACATCAGTGATGATCCATAGTACATCAGTGATGATCCTCAGTACATCAGTGATGATCCACAGTACATCAGTAATGATCCACAGTAAATCAGTGATGATCCACAGTACATCAGTGATGATCCTCAGTACATCAGTGAAGATCCACGGTACATCAGTGATAATCCACAGTACATCAGGGATGGTCTATAGTACATCAGGGATGGTCCATAGTGCATCAGTGATGATCCTCAGTACATCAGGGATGGCCCATAGTACATCAGTGATGATCTATAGTACACCAGTGATGATCCACAGTACATCAGTGATGATCCACAGTACATCAGTAATGATCCACAGTACATCAGGGATGGTCCATAGTACATCAGTCATGATCCATAGTACACCACTGATGATCCATAGTACACATGTGATGGCCCATAGTACATCAGTGATGATCCTCAGTACATCGGTGATGATCCTCAGTACATCAGTGATGATCCACGGTACATCAGTGATGATCCACAGTACATCAGTGATGATCCACAGTACATCAGGGATGGTCCACAGTACATCAGTGATGATCCATAGTACATCAGTGATGGCTCAAAGTACATCAGTGATGATCCATAATACATCAGTGATGATCCATAGTACACCAGTGATGGTCCACAGTACACCAGTGATGATCCATAGTACACCAGTGATGGCCCATAGTACATCAGTGATGATCTATAGTACATCAGTGATGATCCATAGTACATCAGTGATGATCCATAGTACATCAGTGATGATCCATAGTACATCAGTGATGATCCATAGTACATCGACGATGATCCATAGTACATCAGTGATGATCCACAGTACATCAGGGATAGTCCACAGTATATCAGTGATGATCCATAGTACATCAGTGATGATCCATAATAAATCAGTGATGGCTCAAAGTACATCAGTGATGATCCATAGTACACCAGTGATGGTCCACAGTACATCAGTGATGATCCATAGTACACCAGTGATGGCCCATAGTACATCAGTGATGATCTATAGTACATCAGTGATGATCCATAGTACATCAGTGATGATCCATAGTACATCGGCGATGATCCATAGTACATCGGTGATGATCCACAGTACATCAGGGATAGTCCACAGTATATCAGTGATGATCCATAGTACATCAGTGATGGCCCATAGTACATCAGTGATGATCCATAGTACATCAGTGATGGCCCATAGTACATCAGTGATGATCCATAGTACATCAGGGATGGTCCAGAGTACATCAGGGATGGTCCATAGTACATCAGTGATGATCCACAGTACATCAGTGATGATCCACAGTACATCAGTGATGATCCTCAGTACATCAGTGATGATCCACAGTACATCAGTGATGATCCACAGTACATTAGTGATGATCTATAGTACATCAGTGATGATCCACAGTACATCAGTGATGATCCACAGTACATCAGTGATGATCCTCAGTACATCAGTGTTGATCCACAGTACATCAGTGATGATCTATAGTACACCAGCGATGATCCATAGTACACCAGCGATGATCCATAGTACATCAGTGATGATCCATAGTACACCAGTGATGATCCACAGTACATCAGCGATGGCTCAATCCATAGTACACCAGTGATGATCCATAGTACATCAGTGATGATCCATAGTACATCAGTGATGATCCATAGTACACCAGTGATGATCCACAGTACATCAGCGATGGCTCATAGTACATCAGTGATGATCCATAGTACACCAGTGATGGCCCATAGTACATCAGTGATGATCTATAGTACATCAGTGATGATCCTCAGTACATCAGGGATTGTCCATAGTACATCAGGGATGGTCCATAGTACATCAGGGATGGTCCGTAGTACATCAGTGATGATCCATAGTACACCAGTGATGATCCATAGTACACCCGTGATGGCCCATAGTACATCAGTGATGATCCACAGTACATCAGTGATGATCCTCAGTACATCAGTGATGATCCACGGTACATCAGTGATGATCCACAGTACATCAGTGATGATCCACAGTACATCAGTGATGATCCATAGTACATCAGTGATGGCTCATAGTACATCAGTGATGATCCATAGTATATCAGTGATGAAACATAGTACATCAGTGTTGATCCATAGTACATCAGTGATGATCCATAGTACATCAGTGATGGCTCATAGTACATCAGTGATGATCCATAATACATCAGTGATGATCCATAGTACATCAGTGATGATCCATAGTACATCAGTGATGATCCATAGTATATCAGAGATGGCTCATAGTACATCAGTGATGTCCCACAGTACTTTAGTGATGATCCATAATACATCAGTGATGATCTATAGTACATCAGTGATGATCCACAGTACATCAGTGATGATCCATAGTACACCAGTGATGATCCATAGTACACCAGTGATGATCTATAGTACATCAGTGATGATCCATAGTACATCAGTGATGATCCTCAGTACATCAGTGATGATCCACAGTACATCAGTAATGATCCACAGTACATCAGTGATGATCCACAGTACATCAGTGATGATCCTCAGTACATCAGTGATGATCCACGATACATCAGTGATAATCCACAGTACATCAGGGATGGTCCATAGTACATCAGTGATGATCCACAGTACATCAGTGATGATCCACAGTACATCAGTGATGATCCATAGTACATCAGTGATGATCTATAGTACACCAGTGATGATCCACAGTACATCAGTGATGATCCATAGTACATCAGTGATGATCCATAGTACATCAGTGATGATCCATAGTACACCAGTGATGATCCACAGTACATCAGTGATGGCCCATAGTACATCAGCGATGGCTCATAGTACATCAGTGATGATCCATAGTACATCAGTGATGATCCATAGTACACCAGTGATGGCCCATAGTACATCAGTGATGATCTATAGTACATTAGTGATGATCCATAGTACATCAGTAATGATCCTCAGTACATCAGTGATGATCCACAGTACATCAGTAATGATCCACAGTAAATCAGTGATGATCCACAGTACATTAGTGATGATCTATAGTACATCAGTGATGATCCACAGTACATCAGTGATGATCCACAGTACATCAGTGATGATCCTCAGTACATCAGTGTTGATCCACAGTACATCAGTGATGATCTATAGTACACCAGCGATGATCCATAGTACACCAGCGATGATCCATAGTACATCAGTGATGATCCATAGTACACCAGTGATGATCCACAGTACATCAGCGATGGCTCAATCCATAGTACACCAGTGATGATCCATAGTACATCAGTGATGATCCATAGTACATCAGTGATGATCCATAGTACACCAGTGATGATCCACAGTACATCAGCGATGGCTCATAGTACATCAGTGATGATCCATAGTACACCAGTGATGGCCCATAGTACATCAGTGATGATCTATAGTACATCAGTGATGATCCTCAGTACATCAGGGATTGTCCATAGTACATCAGGGATGGTCCATAGTACATCAGGGATGGTCCATAGTACATCAGTGATGATCCATAGTACACCAGTGATGATCCATAGTACACCTGTGATGGCCCATAGTACATCAGTGATGATCCACAGTACATCAGTGATGATCCTCAGTACATCAGTGATGATCCACGGTACATCAGTGATGATCCACAGTACATCAGTGATGATCCACAGTACATCAGTGATGATCCATAGTACATCAGTGATGGCTCATAGTACATCAGTGATGATCCATAGTATATCAGTGATGATCCATAGTACATCCGTGTTGTTCCATAGTACATCAGTGATGATCCATAGTACATCAGAGATGGCTCATAGTACATCAGAGATTGCTCATAGTACATCAGTGATGATCCATAGTACATCAGTGATGGCTCATAGTACATCAGTGATGATCCATAGTACATCAGTGATGATCCATAGTACATCAGTGATGATCCATAGTACATCAGTGATGATCCATAGTATATCAGAGATGGCTCATAGTACATCAGTGATGATCCATAGTACTTTAGTGATGATCCATAGTACATCAGTGATGATCTATAGTACATCAGTGATGATCCACAGTACATCAGTGATGATCCATAGTACACCAGTGATGATCCATAGTACACCAGTGATGATCTATAGTACATCAGTGATGATCCATAGTACATCAGTGATGATCCTCAGTACATCAGTGATGATCCACAGTACATCAGTGATGATCCACAGTACATTAGTGATGATCTATAGTACATCAGTGATGATCCACAGTACATCAGTGATGATCCACAGTACATCAGTGATGATCCTCAGTACATCAGTGTTGATCCACAGTACATCAGTGATGATCTATAGTACACCAGCGATGATCCATAGTACACCAGCGATGATCCATAGTACATCAGTGATGATCCATAGTACACCAGTGATGATCCACAGTACATCAGTGATGGCTCAATCCATAGTACACCAGTGATGATACATAGTACATCAGTGATGATCCATAGTACATCAGTGATGATCCATAGTACACCAGTGATGATCCACAGTACATCAGCGATGGCTCATAGTACATCAGTGATGATCCATAGTACACCAGTGATGGCCCATAGTACATCAGTGATGATCTATAGTACATCAGTGATGATCCTCAGTACATCAGGGATTGTCCATAGTACATCAGGGATGGTCCATAGTACATCAGGGATGGTCCATAGTACATCAGTGATGATCCATAGTACACCAGTGATGATCCATAGTACACCCGTGATGGCCCATAGTACATCAGTGATGATCCACAGTGCATCAGTGATGATCCTCAGTACATCAGTGATGATCCACGGTACATCAGTGATGATCCACAGTACATCAGTGATGATCCACAGTACATCAGTGATGATCCATAGTACATCAGTGATGGCTCATAGTACATCAGTGATGATCCATAGTATATCAGTGATGAAACATAGTACATCAGTGTTGATCCATAGTACATCAGTGATGATCCATAGTACATCAGAGATGGCTCATAGTACATCAGAGATGGCTCATAGTACATCAGTGATGATCCATAGTACATCAGTGATGGCTCATAGTACATCAGTGATGGTCCATAGTACATCAGTGATGAGCCATAGTACATCAGTGATGGCTCATAGTACATCAGTGATGATCCATAGTATATCAGTGATGAAACATAGTACATCAGTGTTGATCCATAGTACATCAGTGATGATCCATAGTACATCAGAGATGGCTCATAGTACATCAGAGATGGCTCATAGTACATCAGTGATGATCCATAGTACATCAGTGATGGCTCATAGTACATCAGTGATGATCCATAGTACATCAGTGATGATCCATAGTACATCAGTGATGATCCATAGTGTATCAGAGATGGCTCATAGTACATCAGTGATGATCCACAGTACTTTAGTGATGATCCATAGTACATCAGTGATGATCTATAGTACATCAGTGATGATCCACAATACATCAGTGATGATCCATAGTACACCAGTGATGATCCATAGTACACCAGTGATGATCTATAGTACATCAGTGATGATCCATAGTACATTAGTGATGATCCTCAGTACATCAGTGATGATCCACAGTACATCAGTAATGATCCACAGTACATCAGTGATGATCCACAGTACATCAGTGATGATCCTCAGTACATCAGTGATGATCCACGGTACATCAGTGATAATCCACAGTACATCAGGGATGGTCCATAGTACATCAGTGATGATCCACAGTACATCAGTGATGATCCACAGTACATCAGTGATGATCCATAGTACATCAGTGATGATCTATAGTACACCAGTGATGATCCACAGTACATCAGTGATGATCCATAGTACATCAGTGATGATCCATAGTACATCAGTGATGATCCATAGTACACCAGTGATGATCCACAGTACATCAGTGATGGCCCATAGTACATCAGCGATGGCTCATAGTACATCAGTGATGATCCATAGTACATCAGTGATGATCCATAGTACACCAGTGATGGCCCATAGTACATCAGTGATGATCTATAGTACATTAGTGATGATCCATAGTACATCAGTAATGATCCTCAGTACATCAGTGATGATCCACAGTACATCAGTAATGATCCACAGTAAATCAGTGATGATCCACAGTACATTAGTGATGATCTATAGTACATCAGTGATGATCCACAGTACATCAGTGATGATCCACAGTACATCAGTGATGATCCTCAGTACATCAGTGTTGATCCACAGTACATCAGTGATGATCTATAGTACACCAGCGATGATCCATAGTACACCAGCGATGATCCATAGTACATCAGTGATGATCCATAGTACACCAGTGATGATCCACAGTACATCAGCGATGGCTCAATCCATAGTACACCAGTGATGATCCATAGTACATCAGTGATGATCCATAGTACATCAGTGATGATCCATAGTACACCAGTGATGATCCACAGTACATCAGCGATGGCTCATAGTACATCAGTGATGATCCATAGTACACCAGTAATGGCCCATAGTACATCAGTGATGATCTATAGTACATCAGTGATGATCCTCAGTACATCAGGGATTGTCCATAGTACATCAGGGATGGTCCATAGTACATCAGGGATGGTCCATAGTACATCAGTGATGATCCATAGTACACCAGTGATGATCCATAGTACACCCGTGATGGCCCATAGTACATCAGTGATGATCCACAGTACATCAGTGATGATCCTCAGTACATCAGTGATGATCCACGGTACATCAGTGATGATCCACAGTACATCAGTGATGATCCACAGTACATCAGTGATGATCCATAGTACATCAGTGATGGCTCATAGTACATCAGTGATGATCCATAGTATATCAGTGATGATCCATAGTACATCAGTGTTGATCCATAGTACATCAGTGATGATCCATAGTACATCAGAGATGGCTCATAGTACATCAGAGATGGCTCATAGTACATCAGTGATGATCCATAGTACATCAGTGATGGCTCATAGTACATCAGTGATGATCCATAGTACATCAGTGATGATCCATAGTACATCAGTGATGATCCATAGTACATCAGTGATGATCCATAGTATATCAGAGATGGCTCATAGTACATCAGTGATGATCCATAGTACTTTAGTGATGATCCATAGTACATCAGTGATGATCTATAGTACATCAGTGATGATCCACAGTACATCAGTGATGATCCATAGTACACCAGTGATGATCCATAGTACACCAGTGATGATCTATAGTACATCAGTGATGATCCATAGTACATCAGTGATGATCCTCAGTACATCAGTGATGATCCACAGTACATCAGTGATGATCCACAGTACATTAGTGATGATCTATAGTACATCAGTGATGATCCACAGTACATCAGTGATGATCCACAGTACATCAGTGATGATCCTCAGTACATCAGTGTTGATCCACAGTACATCAGTGATGATCTATAGTACACCAGCGATGATCCATAGTACACCAGCGATGATCCATAGTACATCAGTGATGATCCATAGTACACCAGTGATGATCCACAGTACATCAGCGATGGCTCAATCCATAGTACACCAGTGATGATCCATAGTACATCAGTGATGATCCATAGTACATCAGTGATGATCCATAGTACACCAGTGATGATCCACAGTACATCAGCGATGGCTCATAGTACATCAGTGATGATCCATAGTACACCAGTGATGGCCCATAGTACATCAGTGATGATCTATAGTACATCAGTGATGATCCTCAGTACATCAGGGATTGTCCATAGTACATCAGGGATGGTCCATAGTACATCAGTGATGATCCATAGTACATCAGAGATGGCTCATAGTACATCAGAGATGGCTCATAGTACATCAGTGATGATCCATAGTACATCAGTGATGGCTCATAGTACATCAGTGATGATCCATAGTACACCAGTGATGATCCATAGTACACCCGTGATGGCCCATAGTACATCAGTCATGATCCACAGTACATCAGTGATGATCCTCAGTACATCAGTGATGATCCACGGTACATCAGTGATGATCCACAGTACATCAGTGATGATCCACAGTACATCAGTGATGATCCATAGTACATCAGTGATGGCTCATAGTACATCAGTGATGATCCATAGTATATCAGTGATGAAACATAGTACATCAGTGTTGATCCATAGTACATCAGTGATGATCCATAGTACATCAGAGATGGCTCATAGTACATCAGAGATGGCTCATAGTACATCAGTGATGATCCATAGTACATCAGTGATGGCTCATAGTACATCAGTGATGATCCATAGTACATCAGTGATGATCCATAGTACATCAGTGATGATCCATAGTATATCAGAGATGGCTCATAGTACATCAGTGATGATCCATAGTACTTTAGTGATGATCCATAGTACATCAGTGATGATCTATAGTACATCAGTGATGATCCACAGTACATCAGTGATGATCCATAGTACACCAGTGATGATCCATAGTACACCAGTGATGATCTATAGTACATCAGTGATGATCCATAGTACATCAGTGATGATCCTCAGTACATCAGTGATGATCCACAGTACATCAGTAATGATCCACAGTACATCAGTGATGATCCACAGTACATCAGTGATGATCCTCAGTACATCAGTGATGATCCACGGTACATCAGTGATAATCCACAGTACATCAGGGATGGTCCATAGTACATCAGTGATGATCCACAGTACATCAGTGATGATCCACAGTACATCAGTGATGATCCATAGTACATCAGTGATGATCTATAGTACACCAGTGATGATCCACAGTACATCAGTGAAGATCCATAGTACATCAGTGATGATCCATAGTACATCAGTGATGATCCATAGTACACCAGTGATGATCCACAGTACATCAGTGATGGCCCATAGTACATCAGCGATGGCTCATAGTACATCAGTGATGATCCATAGTACATCAGTGATGATCCATAGTACACCAGTGATGGCCCATAGTACATCAGTGATGATCTATAGTACATTAGTGATGATCCATAGTACATCAGTAATGATCCTCAGTACATCAGTGATGATCCACAGTACATCAGTAATGATCCACAGTAAATCAGTGATGATCCACAGTACATTAGTGATGATCTATAGTACATCAGTGATGATCCACAGTACATCAGTGATGATCCACAGTACATCAGTGATGATCCTCAGTACATCAGTGTTGATCCACAGTACATCAGTGATGATCTATAGTACACCAGCGATGATCCATAGTACACCAGCGATGATCCATAGTACATCAGTGATGATCCATAGTACACCAGTGATGATCCACAGTACATCAGCGATGGCTCAATCCATAGTACACCAGTGATGATCCATAGTACATCAGTGATGATCCATAGTACATCAGTGATGATCCATAGTACACCAGTGATGATCCACAGTACATCAGCGATGGCTCATAGTACATCAGTGATGATCCATAGTACACCAGTGATGGCCCATAGTACATCAGTGATGATCTATAGTACATCAGTGATGATCCTCAGTACATCAGGGATTGTCCATAGTACATCAGGGATGGTCCATAGTACATCAGTGATGATCCATAGTACACCAGTGATGATCCATAGTACACCCGTGATGGCCCATAGTACATCAGTGATGATCCACAGTACATCAGTGATGATCCTCAGTACATCAGTGATGATCCACGGTACATCAGTGATGATCCACAGTACATCAGTGATGATCCACAGTACATCAGTGATGATCCATAGTACATCAGTGATGGCTCATAGTACATCAGTGATGATCCATAGTATATCAGTGATGATCCATAGTACATCAGTGTTGATCCATAGTACATCAGTGATGATCCATAGTACATCAGAGATGGCTCATAGTACATCAGAGATGGCTCATAGTACATCAGTGATGATCCATAGTACATCAGTGATGGCTCATAGTACATCAGTGATGATCCATAGTACATCAATGATGATCCATAGTACATCAGTGATGATCCATAGTACATCAGTGATGATCCATAGTATATCAGAGATGGCTCATAGTACATCAGTGATGATCCATAGTACTTTAGTGATGATCCATAGTACATCAGTGATGATCTATAGTACATCAGTGATGATCCACAGTACATCAGTGATGATCCATAGTACACCAGTGATGATCCATAGTACACCAGTGATGATCTATAGTACATCAGTGATGATCCATAGTACATCAGTGATGATCCTCAGTACATCAGTGATGATCCACAGTACATCAGTAATGATCCACAGTACATCAGTGATGATCCACAGTACATCAGTGATGATCCTCAGTACATCAGTGATGATCCACGGTACATCAGTGATAATCCACAGTACATCAGGGATGGTCCATAGTACATCAGTGATGATCCACAGTACATCAGTGATGATCCACAGTACATCAGTGATGATCCATAGTACATCAGTGATGATCTATAGTACACCAGTGATGATCCACAGTACATCAGTGATGATCCATAGTACATCAGTGATGATCCATAGTACATCAGTGATGATCCATAGTACACCAGTGATGATCCACAGTACATCAGTGATGGCCCATAGTACATCAGCGATGGCTCATAGTACATCAGTGATGATCCATAGTACATCAGTGATGATCCATAGTACACCAGTGATGGCCCATAGTACATCAGTGATGATCTATAGTACATTAGTGATGATCCATAGTACATCAGTAATGATCCTCAGTACATCAGTGATGATCCACAGTACATCAGTAATGATCCACAGTAAATCAGTGATGATCCACAGTACATCAGTGATGATCCTCAGTACATCAGTGATGATCCACGGTACATCAGTGATGATCCACAGTACATCAGTGATGATCCACAGTACATCAGTGATGATCCATAGTACATCAGTGATGATCCTCAGTACATCAGTGATGATCCACAGTACATCAGTAATGATCCACAGTAAATCAGTGATGATCCACAGTACATCAGTGTTGATCCTCAGTACATCAGTGATGATCCGCGGTACATCAGTGATAATCCACAGTACATCAGGGATGGTCTATAGTACATCAGGGATGGTCCATAGTACATCAGTGATGATCCTCAGTACATCAGGGATAGCCCATAGTACATCAGTGATGATCTATAGTACACCAGTGATGATCCACAGTACATCAGTGATGATCCACAGTACATCAGGGATGGTCCATAGTACATCAGTGATGATCCATAGTACACCAGTGATGATCCATAGTACATCAGTGATGGCTCAAAGTACATCAGTGATGATCCATATTACATCAGTGATGATCCATAGTACATCAGTGATGATCCATAGTACACCAGTGATGGCCCATAGTACATCAGTGATGATCCACAGTACATCAGTGATGATCCACAGTACGTCAGTGATGATCCACAGTACATCAGTGATGATCCACAGTACATCAGTGATGATCCACAGTACATCAGTGATGATCCATAGTACATCAGTGATGATCCATAGTACATCAGTGATGATCCATAGTACATTGGTGATGATCCATAGTACACCAGTGATGGTCCACAGTACATCAGTGATGATCCATAGTACATCAGTGATGGCTCATAGTACATCAGTGATGATCCATAGTACATCAGTGATGATCCATAGTGCATCAGTGTTGATCCATAGTACATCAGTGATGATCCATAGTACATCAGAGATGGCTCATAGTACATCAGTGATGATCCATAGTACATCAGTGATGATCCATAGTACATCAGTGATGGCTCATAGTACATCAGTGATGATCCATAGTACATCAGTGATGATCCATAGTACATCAGTGATGATCCATAGTACATCAGTGATGATCCATAGTACATCAGTGATGGCTCATAGTACATCAGTGATGATCCATAGTACATCAGTGATGATCCATAGTACATCAGTGATGGCTCATAGTACATCAGTGATGATCCATAGTACATCAGTGATGATCCATAGTACATCAGTGATGGCTCATAGTACATCAGTGATGATCCATAGTACATCAGTGATGATCCATAGTACATCAGTGATGATCCATAGTACCATAGTACATCAGTGATGATCTATAGTACATCAGTGATGATCCACAGTACATCAGTGATGATCCATCGTACACCAGTGATGATCCATAGTACATCAGTGATGATCCATAGTACATCAGTGATGATCCTTAGCACATCAGTGATGATCCTCAGTACATCAGTGATGATCCACAGTACATCAGTAATGATCCACAGTACATCAGTGATGATCCTCAGTACATCAGTGATGATCCACGGTACATCAGTGATAATCCACAGTACATCAGGGATGGTCCATAGTACATCAGTAATGATCCACAGTACATCAGTGATGATCCACAGTACATCAGTGATGATCCATAGTACATCAGTGATGATCTATAGTACACCAGTGATGATCCACAGTACATCAGTGATGATCCATAGTACATCAGTGATGATCCATAGTACACCAGTGATGATCCATAGTACACCAGTGATGGCCCATAGTACATCAGTGATGATCTATAGTACATCAGTGATGATCCTCAGTACATCAGGGATTGTCCATAGTACATCAGGGATGGTCCATAGTACATCAGGGATGGTCCATAGTACATCAGTGATGATCCATAGTACACCAGTGATGATCCATAGTACACCCGTGATGGCCCATAGTACATCAGTCATGATCCACAGTACATCAGTGATGATCCTCAGTACATCAGTGATGATCCACGGTACATCAGTGATGATCCACAGTACATCAGTGATGATCCACAGTACATCAGTGATGATCCATAGTACATCAGTGATGGCTCATAGTACATCAGTGATGATCCATAGTATATCAGTGATGAAACATAGTACATCAGTGTTGATCCATAGTACATCAGTGATGATCCATAGTACATCAGAGATGGCTCATAGTACATCAGAGATGGCTCATAGTACATCAGTGATGATCCATAGTACATCAGTGATGGCTCATAGTACATCAGTGATGATCCATAGTACATCAGTGATGATCCATAGTACATCAGTGATGATCCATAGTACATCAGTGATGATCCATAGTATATCAGAGATGGCTCATAGTACATCAGTGATGATCCATAGTACTTTAGTGATGATCCATAGTACATCAGTGATGATCTATAGTACATCAGTGATGATCCACAGTACATCAGTGATGATCCATAGTACACCAGTGATGATCCATAGTACACCAGTGATGATCTATAGTACATCAGTGATGATCCATAGTACATCAGTGATGATCCTCAGTACATCAGTGATGATCCACAGTACATCAGTAATGATCCACAGTACATCAGTGATGATCCACAGTACATCAGTGATGATCCTCAGTACATCAGTGATGATCCACGGTACATCAGTGATAATCCACAGTACATCAGGGATGGTCCATAGTACATCAGTGATGATCCACAGTACATCAGTGATGATCCACAGTACATCAGTGATGATCCATAGTACATCAGTGATGATCTATAGTACACCAGTGATGATCCACAGTACATCAGTGATGATCCATAGTACATCAGTGATGATCCATAGTACATCAGTGATGATCCATAGTACACCAGTGATGATCCACAGTACATCAGTGATGGCCCATAGTACATCAGCGATGGCTCA
Source organism: Rana muscosa (assembly GCA_029206835.1). Classification (NCBI taxonomy): domain Eukaryota; kingdom Metazoa; phylum Chordata; class Amphibia; order Anura; family Ranidae; genus Rana; species Rana muscosa. Next base: position 2,941,446 of record JARGYO010000056.1, read on the forward strand.
TAGTACATCAGTGATGATCCATAGTACATCAGTGATGATCCATAGTACACCAGTGATGGCCCATAGTACATCAGTGATGATCTATAGTACATTAGTGATGATCCATAGTACATCAGTAATGATCCTCAGTACATCAGTGATGATCCACAGTACATCAGTAATGATCCACAGTAAATCAGTGATGATCCACAGTACATCAGTGATGATCCTCAGTACATCAGTGATGATCCACGGTACATCAGTGATGATCCACAGTACATCAGTGATGATCCACAGTACATCAGTGATGATCCATAGTACATCAGTGATGATCCTCAGTACATCAGTGATGATCCACAGTACATCAGTAATGATCCACAGTAAATCAGTGATGATCCACAGTACATCAGTGTTGATCCTCAGTACATCAGTGATGATCCGCGGTACATCAGTGATAATCCACAGTACATCAGGGATGGTCTATAGTACATCAGGGATGGTCCATAGTACATCAGTGATGATCCTCAGTACATCAGGGATAGCCCATAGTACATCAGTGATGATCTATAGTACACCAGTGATGATCCACAGTACATCAGTGATGATCCACAGTACATCAGGGATGGTCCATAGTACATCAGTGATGATCCATAGTACACCAGTGATGATCCATAGTACATCAGTGATGGCTCAAAGTACATCAGTGATGATCCATATTACATCAGTGATGATCCATAGTACATCAGTGATGATCCATAGTACACCAGTGATGGCCCATAGTACATCAGTGATGATCCACAGTACATCAGTGATGATCCACAGTACGTCAGTGATGATCCACAGTACATCAGTGATGATCCACAGTACATCAGTGATGATCCACAGTACATCAGTGATGATCCATAGTACATCAGTGATGATCCATAGTACATCAGTGATGATCCATAGTACATTGGTGATGATCCATAGTACACCAGTGATGGTCCACAGTACATCAGTGATGATCCATAGTACATCAGTGATGGCTCATAGTACATCAGTGATGATCCATAGTACATCAGTGATGATCCATAGTGCATCAGTGTTGATCCATAGTACATCAGAGATGGCTCATAGTACATCAGTGATGATCCATAGTACATCAGTGATGATCCATAGTACATCAGTGATGGCTCATAGTACATCAGTGATGATCCATAGTACATCAGTGATGATCCATAGTACATCAGTGATGATCCATAGTACATCAGTGATGATCCATAGTACATCAGTGATGGCTCATAGTACATCAGTGATGATCCATAGTACATCAGTGATGATCCATAGTACATCAGTGATGGCTCATAGTACATCAGTGATGATCCATAGTACATCAGTGATGATCCATAGTACATCAGTGATGGCTCATAGTACATCAGTGATGATCCATAGTACATCAGTGATGATCCATAGTACATCAGTGATGATCCATAGTACCATAGTACATCAGTGATGATCTATAGTACATCAGTGATGATCCACAGTACATCAGTGATGATCCATCGTACACCAGTGATGATCCATAGTACATCAGTGATGATCCATAGTACATCAGTGATGATCCTTAGCACATCAGTGATGATCCTCAGTACATCAGTGATGATCCACAGTACATCAGTAATGATCCACAGTACATCAGTGATGATCCTCAGTACATCAGTGATGATCCACGGTACATCAGTGATAATCCACAGTACATCAGGGATGGTCCATAGTACATCAGTAATGATCCACAGTACATCAGTGATGATCCACAGTACATCAGTGATGATCCATAGTACATCAGTGATGATCTATAGTACACCAGTGATGATCCACAGTACATCAGTGATGATCCATAGTACATCAGTGATGATCCATAGTACATCAGTGATGATCCATAGTACACCAGTGATGGCCCATAGTACATCAGTGATGATCTATAGTACATCAGTGATGATCCTCAGTACATCAGGGATTGTCCATAGTACATCAGGGATGGTCCATAGTACATCAGGGATGGTCCATAGTACATCAGTGATGATCCATAGTACACCAGTGATGATCCATAGTACACCCGTGATGGCCCATAGTACATCAGTCATGATCCACAGTACATCAGTGATGATCCTCAGTACATCAGTGATGATCCACGGTACATCAGTGATGATCCACAGTACATCAGTGATGATCCACAGTACATCAGTGATGATCCATAGTACATCAGTGATGGCTCATAGTACATCAGTGATGATCCATAGTATATCAGTGATGAAACATAGTACATCAGTGTTGATCCATAGTACATCAGTGATGATCCATAGTACATCAGAGATGGCTCATAGTACATCAGAGATGGCTCATAGTACATCAGTGATGATCCATAGTACATCAGTGATGGCTCATAGTACATCAGTGATGATCCATAGTACATCAGTGATGATCCATAGTACATCAGTGATGATCCATAGTACATCAGTGATGATCCATAGTATATCAGAGATGGCTCATAGTACATCAGTGATGATCCATAGTACTTTAGTGATGATCCATAGTACATCAGTGATGATCTATAGTACATCAGTGATGATCCACAGTACATCAGTGATGATCCATAGTACACCAGTGATGATCCATAGTACACCAGTGATGATCTATAGTACATCAGTGATGATCCATAGTACATCAGTGATGATCCTCAGTACATCAGTGATGATCCACAGTACATCAGTAATGATCCACAGTACATCAGTGATGATCCACAGTACATCAGTGATGATCCTCAGTACATCAGTGATGATCCACGGTACATCAGTGATAATCCACAGTACATCAGGGATGGTCCATAGTACATCAGTGATGATCCACAGTACATCAGTGATGATCCACAGTACATCAGTGATGATCCATAGTACATCAGTGATGATCTATAGTACACCAGTGATGATCCACAGTACATCAGTGATGATCCATAGTACATCAGTGATGATCCATAGTACATCAGTGATGATCCATAGTACACCAGTGATGATCCACAGTACATCAGTGATGGCCCATAGTACATCAGCGATGGCTCATAGTACATCAGTGATGATCCATAGTACATCAGTGATGATCCATAGTACACCAGTGATGGCCCATAGTACATCAGTGATGATCTATAGTACATTAGTGATGATCCATAGTACATCAGTAATGATCCTCAGTACATCAGTGATGATCCACAGTACATCAGTAATGATCCACAGTAAATCAGTGATGATCCACAGTACATCAGTGATGATCCTCAGTACATCAGTGATGATCCACGGTACATCAGTGATGATCCACAGTACATCAGTGATGATCCACAGTACATCAGTGATGATCCATAGTACATCAGTGATGATCCTCAGTACATCAGTGATGATCCACAGTACATCAGTAATGATCCACAGTAAATCAGTGATGATCCACAGTACATCAGTGTTGATCCTCAGTACATCAGTGATGATCCGCGGTACATCAGTGATAATCCACAGTACATCAGGGATGGTCTATAGTACATCAGGGATGGTCCATAGTACATCAGTGATGATCCTCAGTACATCAGGGATAGCCCATAGTACATCAGTGATGATCTATAGTACACCAGTGATGATCCACAGTACATCAGTGATGATCCACAGTACATCAGGGATGGTCCATAGTACATCAGTGATGATCCATAGTACACCAGTGATGATCCATAGTACATCAGTGATGGCTCAAAGTACATCAGTGATGATCCATATTACATCAGTGATGATCCATAGTACATCAGTGATGATCCATAGTACACCAGTGATGGCCCATAGTACATCAGTGATGATCCACAGTACATCAGTGATGATCCACAGTACGTCAGTGATGATCCACAGTACATCAGTGATGATCCACAGTACATCAGTGATGATCCACAGTACATCAGTGATGATCCATAGTACATCAGTGATGATCCATAGTACATCAGTGATGATCCATAGTACATTGGTGATGATCCATAGTACACCAGTGATGGTCCACAGTACATCAGTGATGATCCATAGTACATCAGTGATGGCTCATAGTACATCAGTGATGATCCATAGTACATCAGTGATGATCCATAGTGCATCAGTGTTGATCCATAGTACATCAGAGATGGCTCATAGTACATCAGTGATGATCCATAGTACATCAGTGATGATCCATAGTACATCAGTGATGGCTCATAGTACATCAGTGATGATCCATAGTACATCAGTGATGATCCATAGTACATCAGTGATGATCCATAGTACATCAGTGATGATCCATAGTACATCAGTGATGGCTCATAGTACATCAGTGATGATCCATAGTACATCAGTGATGATCCATAGTACATCAGTGATGGCTCATAGTACATCAGTGATGATCCATAGTACATCAGTGATGATCCATAGTACATCAGTGATGGCTCATAGTACATCAGTGATGATCCATAGTACATCAGTGATGATCCATAGTACATCAGTGATGATCCATAGTACCATAGTACATCAGTGATGATCTATAGTACATCAGTGATGATCCACAGTACATCAGTGATGATCCATCGTACACCAGTGATGATCCATAGTACATCAGTGATGATCCATAGTACATCAGTGATGATCCTTAGCACATCAGTGATGATCCTCAGTACATCAGTGATGATCCACAGTACATCAGTAATGATCCACAGTACATCAGTGATGATCCTCAGTACATCAGTGATGATCCACGGTACATCAGTGATAATCCACAGTACATCAGGGATGGTCCATAGTACATCAGTAATGATCCACAGTACATCAGTGATGATCCACAGTACATCAGTGATGATCCATAGTACATCAGTGATGATCTATAGTACACCAGTGATGATCCACAGTACATCAGTGATGATCCATAGTACATCAGTGATGATCCATAGTACATCAGTGATGATCCATAGTACACCAGTGATGGCCCATAGTACATCAGTGATGATCTATAGTACATCAGTGATGATCCTCAGTACATCAGGGATTGTCCATAGTACATCAGGGATGGTCCATAGTACATCAGGGATGGTCCATAGTACATCAGTGATGATCCATAGTACACCAGTGATGATCCATAGTACACCCGTGATGGCCCATAGTACATCAGTCATGATCCACAGTACATCAGTGATGATCCTCAGTACATCAGTGATGATCCACGGTACATCAGTGATGATCCACAGTACATCAGTGATGATCCACAGTACATCAGTGATGATCCATAGTACATCAGTGATGGCTCATAGTACATCAGTGATGATCCATAGTATATCAGTGATGAAACATAGTACATCAGTGTTGATCCATAGTACATCAGTGATGATCCATAGTACATCAGAGATGGCTCATAGTACATCAGAGATGGCTCATAGTACATCAGTGATGATCCATAGTACATCAGTGATGGCTCATAGTACATCAGTGATGATCCATAGTACATCAGTGATGATCCATAGTACATCAGTGATGATCCATAGTACATCAGTGATGATCCATAGTATATCAGAGATGGCTCATAGTACATCAGTGATGATCCATAGTACTTTAGTGATGATCCATAGTACATCAGTGATGATCTATAGTACATCAGTGATGATCCACAGTACATCAGTGATGATCCATAGTACACCAGTGATGATCCATAGTACACCAGTGATGATCTATAGTACATCAGTGATGATCCATAGTACATCAGTGATGATCCTCAGTACATCAGTGATGATCCACAGTACATCAGTAATGATCCACAGTACATCAGTGATGATCCACAGTACATCAGTGATGATCCTCAGTACATCAGTGATGATCCACGGTACATCAGTGATAATCCACAGTACATCAGGGATGGTCCATAGTACATCAGTGATGATCCACAGTACATCAGTGATGATCCACAGTACATCAGTGATGATCCATAGTACATCAGTGATGATCTATAGTACACCAGTGATGATCCACAGTACATCAGTGAAGATCCATAGTACATCAGTGATGATCCATAGTACATCAGTGATGATCCATAGTACACCAGTGATGATCCACAGTACATCAGTGATGGCCCATAGTACATCAGCGATGGCTCATAGTACATCAGTGATGATCCATAGTACATCAGTGATGATCCATAGTACACCAGTGATGGCCCATAGTACATCAGTGATGATCTATAGTACATTAGTGATGATCCATAGTACATCAGTAATGATCCTCAGTACATCAGTGATGATCCACAGTACATCAGTAATGATCCACAGTAAATCAGTGATGATCCACAGTACATTAGTGATGATCTATAGTACATCAGTGATGATCCACAGTACATCAGTGATGATCCACAGTACATCAGTGATGATCCTCAGTACATCAGTGTTGATCCACAGTACATCAGTGATGATCTATAGTACACCAGCGATGATCCATAGTACACCAGCGATGATCCATAGTACATCAGTGATGATCCATAGTACACCAGTGATGATCCACAGTACATCAGCGATGGCTCAATCCATAGTACACCAGTGATGATCCATAGTACATCAGTGATGATCCATAGTACATCAGTGATGATCCATAGTACACCAGTGATGATCCACAGTACATCAGCGATGGCTCATAGTACATCAGTGATGATCCATAGTACACCAGTGATGGCCCATAGTACATCAGTGATGATCTATAGTACATCAGTGATGATCCTCAGTACATCAGGGATTGTCCATAGTACATCAGGGATGGTCCATAGTACATCAGGGATGGTCCATAGTACATCAGTGATGATCCATAGTACACCAGTGATGATCCATAGTACACCCGTGATGGCCCATAGTACATCAGTGATGATCCACAGTACATCAGTGATGATCCTCAGTACATCAGTGATGATCCACGGTACATCAGTGATGATCCACAGTACATCAGTGATGATCCACAGTACATCAGTGATGATCCATAGTACATCAGTGATGGCTCATAGTACATCAGTGATGATCCATAGTATATCAGTGATGATCCATAGTACATCAGTGTTGATCCATAGTACATCAGTGATGATCCATAGTACATCAGAGATGGCTCATAGTACATCAGAGATGGCTCATAGTACATCAGTGATGATCCATAGTACATCAGTGATGGCTCATAGTACATCAGTGATGATCCATAGTACATCAATGATGATCCATAGTACATCAGTGATGATCCATAGTACATCAGTGATGATCCATAGTATATCAGAGATGGCTCATAGTACATCAGTGATGATCCATAGTACTTTAGTGATGATCCATAGTACATCAGTGATGATCTATAGTACATCAGTGATGATCCACAGTACATCAGTGATGATCCATAGTACACCAGTGATGATCCATAGTACACCAGTGATGATCTATAGTACATCAGTGATGATCCATAGTACATCAGTGATGATCCTCAGTACATCAGTGATGATCCACAGTACATCAGTAATGATCCACAGTACATCAGTGATGATCCACAGTACATCAGTGATGATCCTCAGTACATCAGTGATGATCCACGGTACATCAGTGATAATCCACAGTACATCAGGGATGGTCCATAGTACATCAGTGATGATCCACAGTACATCAGTGATGATCCACAGTACATCAGTGATGATCCATAGTACATCAGTGATGATCTATAGTACACCAGTGATGATCCACAGTACATCAGTGATGATCCATAGTACATCAGTGATGATCCATAGTACATCAGTGATGATCCATAGTACACCAGTGATGATCCACAGTACATCAGTGATGGCCCATAGTACATCAGCGATGGCTCATAGTACATCAGTGATGATCCATAGTACATCAGTGATGATCCATAGTACACCAGTGATGGCCCATAGTACATCAGTGATGATCTATAGTACATTAGTGATGATCCATAGTACATCAGTAATGATCCTCAGTACATCAGTGATGATCCACAGTACATCAGTAATGATCCACAGTAAATCAGTGATGATCCACAGTACATCAGTGATGATCCTCAGTACATCAGTGATGATCCACGGTACATCAGTGATGATCCACAGTACATCAGTGATGATCCACAGTACATCAGTGATGATCCATAGTACATCAGTGATGATCCTCAGTACATCAGTGATGATCCACAGTACATCAGTAATGATCCACAGTAAATCAGTGATGATCCACAGTACATCAGTGTTGATCCTCAGTACATCAGTGATGATCCGCGGTACATCAGTGATAATCCACAGTACATCAGGGATGGTCTATAGTACATCAGGGATGGTCCATAGTACATCAGTGATGATCCTCAGTACATCAGGGATAGCCCATAGTACATCAGTGATGATCTATAGTACACCAGTGATGATCCACAGTACATCAGTGATGATCCACAGTACATCAGGGATGGTCCATAGTACATCAGTGATGATCCATAGTACACCAGTGATGATCCATAGTACATCAGTGATGGCTCAAAGTACATCAGTGATGATCCATATTACATCAGTGATGATCCATAGTACATCAGTGATGATCCATAGTACACCAGTGATGGCCCATAGTACATCAGTGATGATCCACAGTACATCAGTGATGATCCACAGTACGTCAGTGATGATCCACAGTACATCAGTGATGATCCACAGTACATCAGTGATGATCCACAGTACATCAGTGATGATCCATAGTACATCAGTGATGATCCATAGTACATCAGTGATGATCCATAGTACATTGGTGATGATCCATAGTACACCAGTGATGGTCCACAGTACATCAGTGATGATCCATAGTACATCAGTGATGGCTCATAGTACATCAGTGATGATCCATAGTACATCAGTGATGATCCATAGTGCATCAGTGTTGATCCATAGTACATCAGTGATGATCCATAGTACATCAGAGATGGCTCATAGTACATCAGTGATGATCCATAGTTCATCAGTGATGATCCATAGTACATCAGTGATGGCTCATAGTACATCAGTGATGATCCATAGTACATCAGTGATGATCCATAGTACATCAGTGATGATCCATAGTACATCAGTGATGATCCATAGTACATCAGTGATGGCTCATAGTACATCAGTGATGATCCATAGTACATCAGTGATGATCCATAGTACATCAGTGATGGCTCATAGTACATCAGTGATGATCCATAGTACATCAGTGATGATCCATAGTACATCAGTGATGGCTCATAGTACATCAGTGATGATCCATAGTACATCAGTGATGATCCATAGTACATCAGTGATGATCCATAGTACCATAGTACATCAGTGATGATCTATAGTACATCAGTGATGATCCACAGTACATCAGTGATGATCCATCATACACCAGTGATGATCCATAGTACATCAGTGATGATCCATAGTACATCAGTGATGATCCTTAGCACATCAGTGATGATCCTCAGTACATCAGTGATGATCCACAGTACATCAGTAATGATCCACAGTACATCAGTGATGATCCTCAGTACATCAGTGATGATCCACGGTACATCAGTGATAATCCACAGTACATCAGGGATGGTCCATAGTACATCAGTAATGATCCACAGTACATCAGTGATGATCCACAGTACATCAGTGATGATCCATAGTACATCAGTGATGATCTATAGTACACCAGTGATGATCCACAGTACATCAGTGATGATCCATAGTACATCAGTGATGATCCATAGTACATCAGTGATGATCCATAGTACACCAGTGATGATCCACAGTACATCAGTGATGGCCCATAGTACATCAGCGATGGCTCATAGTACATCAGTGATGATCCATAGTACATCAGTGATGATCCATAGTACACCAGTGATGATCCACATTACATCAGTGATGGCCCATAGTACATCAGTGATGGCTCATAGTACATCAGTGATGATCCATAGTACATCAGTGATGATCCATAGTACACCAGTGATGGCCCATAGTACATCAGTGATGATCTATAGTACATTAGTGATGATCCTCAGTACATCAGTGATGATTCAAAGTACATCAGTGATGATCCTCAGTACATCAGTGATGATCCACGGTACATCAGTGATAATCCACAGTACATCAGGGATGGTCTATAGTACATTAGGGATGGTCCATAGTACATCAGTGATGATCCTCAGTACATCAGGGATGGCCCATAGTACATCAGTGATGATCTATAGTACACCAGTGATGATCCACAGTACATCAGTGATGATCCACAGTACATCAGTGATGATCCACAGTACATCAGGGATGGTCCATAGTACATCAGTGATGATCCATAGTACACCAGTGATGATCCATAGTACACCTGTGATGGCCCATAGTACATCAGTGATGATCCTCAGTACATCAGTGATGATCCTCAGTACATCAGTGATGATCCACGGTACATCAGTGATGATCCACAGTACATCAATGATGATCCACAGTACATCAGGGATGGTCCACAGTACATCAGTGATGATCCATAGTACATCAGTGATGATCCATAGTACATCAGTGATGGCTCATAGTACATCAGTGATGATCCATAGTACATCAGTGATGATCCATAGTACATCAGTGATGGCTCAAAGTACATCAGTGATGATCCATAATACATCAGTGATGATCCACAGTACATCAGTGATGATCCACAGTACATCAGTGATGATCCTCAGTACATCAGTGATGATCCACAGTACATCAGTGATGATCCTCAGTACATCAGTGATGATCCACGGTACATCAGTGATAATCCACAATACATCAGGGATGGTCCATAGTACATCAGTGATGATCCACAGTACATCAGTGATGATCCACAGTACATCAGTGATGATCCATAGTACATCAGTGATGATCTATAGTACACCAGTGATGATCCACAGTACATCAGTGATGATCCATAGTACATCAGTGATGATCCATAGTACATCAGTGATGGCCCGTAGTACATCAGCGATGGCTCATAGTACATCAGTGATGATCCATAGTACATCAGTGATGATCCATAGTACACCAGTGATGGCCCATAGTACATCAGTGATGATCTATAGTACATTAGTGATGATCCTCAGTACATCAGTGATGATTCACAGTATATCAGTGATGATCCACAGTACATCAGTGATGATCCATAGTACATCAGTGATGATCCTCAGTACATCAGTGATGATCCACAGTAGATCAGTAATGATCCACAGTAAATCAGTGATGATCCACAGTACATCAGTGATGATCCTCAGTACATCAGTGATGATCCACGGTACATCAGTGATAATCCACAGTACATCAGGGATGGTCTATAGTACATCAGGGATGGTCCATAGTACATCAGTGATGATCCTCAGTACATCAGGAATGGCTCATAGTACATCAGTGATGATCTATAGTACACCAGTGATGATCCACAGTACATCAGTGATGATCCACAGTACATCAGTGATGATCCACAGTACATCAGGGATGGTGTATAGTACATCAGTGATGATCCATAGTACACCAGTGATGATCCATAGTACACCTGTGATGGCCCATAGTACATCAGTGATGATCCTCAGTACATTGGTGATGATCCTCAGTACATCAGTGATGATCCACAGTACATCAGGGATGGTCCACAGTACATCAGTGATGATCCATAGTACATCAGTGATGGCTCAAAGTACATCAGTGATGATCCATAATACATCAGTGATGATCCATAGTACACCAGTGATGGTCCACAGTACATCAGTGATGATCCATAGTACACCAGTGATGGCCCATAGTACATCAGTGATGATCTATAGTACATCAGTGATGATCCATAGTACATCAGTGATGATCCATAGTACATCGGCGATGATCCATAGTACATCAGTGATGATCCACAGTACATCAGGGATAGTCCACAGTATATCAGTGATGATCCATAGTACATCAGTGATGATCCATAGTACATCAGTGATGGCTCAAAGTACATCAGTGACGATCCATAATACATCAGTGATGATCCATAGTACACCAGTGATGGTCCACAGTACATCAGTGATGATCTATAGTACATCAGTGATGGCCCATAGTACATCAGTGATGATCCATAGTACATCAGTGATGGCCCATAGTACATCAGTGATGATCCATAGTACATCAGGGATGGTCCATAGTACATCAGGGATGGTCCATAGTACATCAGTGATAATCCATAGTACATCAGTGATGATCCACAGTACATCAGTGATGATCCTCAGAACATCAGTGATGATCCACAGTACATCAGTGATGATCCACAGTACATTAGTGATGATCTATAGTACATCAGTGATGATCCACAGTACATCAGTGATGATCCTCAGTACATCAGTGATGATCCACAGTACATCAGGGATTGTCCACAGTACATCAGTGATGATCCATAGTACACCAGCGATGATCCATAGTACACCAGTGATGATCCATAGTACATCAGTGATGATCCATAGTACATCAGTGATGATCCATAGTACACCAGTGATGATCCACAGTGCATCAGCGATGGCTCAATCCATAGTACACCAGTGATGATCCATAGTACATCAGTGATGATCCATAGTACATCAGTGATGATCCATAGTACACCAGTGATGATCCACAGTACATCAGCGATGGCTCATAGTACATCAGTGATGATCCATAGTACACCAGTGATGGCCCATAGTACATCAGTGATGATCTATAGTACATCAGTGATGATCCACAGTACATCAGTGATGATCCATAGTACACCAGTGATGATCCATAGTACATCAGTGATGATCCATAGTACATCAGTGATGAACCATAGTACATCAGTGATGATCCTCAGTACATCAGTGATGATCCACAGTACATCAGTGATGATCCACAGTACATCAGTGATGATCCTCAGTACATCAGTGATGATACACGGTACATCAGTGATGATCCACGGTACATCAGTGATGATCCACAGTACATCAGTGATGATCCATAGTACATCAGTGATGGCTCATAGTACATCAGTGATGATCCATAGTACATCAGTGATGATCCATAGTACATCAGTGTTGATCCATAGTACATCAGTGATGATCCATAGTACATCAGAGATGGCTCATAGTACATCAGAGATGGCTCATAGTACATCAGTGATGATCTATAGTACATCAGTGATGATCCATAGTACATCAGTGATGGCTCATAGTACATTAGTGATGAACCATAGTACATCAGTGATGATCCAAAGTACATCAGTGATGATCCATAGTACATCAGAGATGGCTCATAGTACATCAGTGATGATCCATAGTACATCAGTGATGATCCATAGTACATCAGTGATGATCTATAGTACATCAGTGATGATCCACAGTACATCAGTGATGATCCATAGTACACCAGTGATGATCCATAGTACACCAGTGATGATCCATAGTACATCAGTGATGATCCATAGTACATCAGTGATGATCCATAGTACATCAGTGATGATCCTCAGTACATCAGTGATGATCCACAGTACATCAGTAATGATCAACAGTACATCAGTGATGATCCACAGTACATCAGTGATGATCCTCAGTACATCAGTGATGATCCACGGTACATCAGTGATAATCCACAGTACATCAGGGATGGTCCATAGTACATCAGTGATGATCCACAGTACATCAGTGATGATCCACAGTACATCAGTGATGATCCATAGTACATCAGTGATGATCTATAGTACACCAGTGATGATCCACAGTACATCAGTGATGATCCATAGTACATCAGTGATGATCCATAGTACACCAGTGATGATCCACAGTACATCAGTGATGGCCCATAGTATATCAGCGATGGCTCATAGTACATCAGTGATGATCCATAGTACATCAGTGATGATCCATAGTACACCAGTGATGGCCCATAGTACATCAGTGATGATCTATAGTACATTAGTGATGATCCTCAGTACATCAGTGATGATCCACGGTACATCAGTGATGATCCACGGTACATCAGTGATGATCCACAGTACATCAGTGATGATCCACAGTACATCAGGGATGGTCCACAGTACATCAGTGATGATTCATAGTACATCAGTGATGATCCATAGTACATCAGTGATGGCTCATAGTACATCAGTGATGATCCATAGTACATCAGTGATGATCCATAGTACATCAGTAATGGCTCAAAGTACATCAGTGATGATCCATAATACATCAGTGATGATCCATAGTACATCAGTGATGATCCATAGTACACCAGTGATGGCCCATAGTACATCAGTGATGATCCACAGTACGTCAGTGATGATCCACAGTACGTCAGTGATGATCCACAGTACATCAGTGATGATCCACAGTACATCAGTGATGATCCACAGTACATCAGTGATGATCCATAGTGCATTGGTGATGATCCATAGTACACCAGTGATGGTCCACAGTACATCAGTGATGATCCATAGTACATCAGTGATGGCTCATAGTACATCAGAGATGATCCATAGTACATCAGTGATGATCCATAGTACATCAGTGTTGATCCATAGTACATCAGTGATGATCCATAGTACATCAGAGATGGCTCATAGTACATCAGTGATGATCCATAGTACATCAGTGATGGCTCATAGTACATCAGTGATGATCCATAGTACATCAGTGATGATCCATAGTACATCAGTGATGATCCATAGTACATCAGTGATGATCCATAGTACATCAGTGATGGCTCATAGTACATCAGTGATGATCCATAGTACATCAGTGATGATCCATAGTGCATCAGTGATGGCTCATTTTACATCAGTGATGATCCATAGTACATCAGTGATGATCCATAGTACATCAGTGATGGCTCATAGTACATCAGTGATGATCCATAGTACATCAGTGATGATCCATAGTACATCAGTGATGATCCATAGTACATCAGTGATGATCCATAGTACATCAGAGATGGTTCATAGTACATCAGTGATGATCCATAGTACATCAGTGATGATCCATAGTACATCAGTGATGATCTATAGTACATCAGTGATGATTCACAGTACATCAGTGATGATCCATAGTACACCAGTGATGATCCATAGTACATCAGTGATGATCCATAGTACATCAGTGATGATCCATAGTACATCAGTGATGATCCTCAGTACATCAGTGATGATCCACAGTACATCAGTAATGATCCACAGTACATCAGTGATGATCCACAGTACATCAGTGATGATCCTCAGTACATCAGTGATGATCCACGGTACATCAGTGATAATCCACAGTACATCAGGGATGATCCATAGTACATCAGTGATGATCCATAGTACATCAGTGATGATCCTCAGTACATCAGTGATGAACCACAGTACATCAGTAATGATCCACAGTACATCAGTGATGATCCACAGTACATCAGTGATGATCCTCGGTACATCAGTGATGATCCACGGTACATCAGTGATAATCCACATTACATCAGGGATGGTCCATAGTACATCAGTGATGATCCACAGTACATCAATGATGATCCACAGTACATCAGTGATGATCCATAGTACATCAGTGATGATCTATAGTACACCAGTGATGATCCACAGTACATCAGTGATGATCCATAGTACATCAGTGATGATCCATAGTACATCAGTGATGATCCATAGTACACCAGTGATGATCCACAGTACATCAGTGATGGCCCATAGTACATCAGCGATGGCTCATAGTACATCAGTGATGATCCATAGTACATCAGTGATGATCCATAGTACACCAGGGATGATCCACAGTACATCAGTGATGGCCCATAGTACATCAGCGATGGCTCATAGTACATCAGTGATGATCCATAGTACAGCAGTGATGATCCATAGTACACCAGTGATGGCCCATAGTACATCAGTGATGATCTATAGTACATTAGTGATGATCCTCAGCACATCAGTGATGATTCAAAGTACATCAGTGATGATCCACAGTACATCAGTGATGATCCACAGTACATCAGTGATGATCCATAGTACATCAGTGATGATCCTCAGTACATCAGTGATGATCCACAGTACATCAGTAATGATCCACAGTAAATCAGTGATGATCCACAGTACATCAGTGATGATCCTCAGTACATCAGTGATGATCCACGGTACATCAGTGATAATCCACAGTACATCAGGGATGGTCTATAGTACATCAGGGATGGTCCATAGTACATCAGTGATGATCCTCAGTACATCAGGGATGGCCCATAGTACATCAGTGATGATCTATAGTACACCATTGATGATCCACAGTACATCAGTGATGATCCACAGTACATCAGGGATGGTCCATAGTACATCAGTGATGATCCATAGTACACCAGTGATGATCCATAGTACACCTGTGATGGCCCATAGTACATCAGTGATGATCCTCAGTACATTGGTGATGATCCTCAGTACATCAGTGATGATCCACGGTACATCAGTGATGATCCACAGTACATCAGTGATGATCCACAGTACATCAGGGATGGTCCACAGTACATCAGTGATGATCCATAGTACATCAGTGATGATCCATAGTTCATCAGTGATGATCCATAGTACATCAGTGATGATCCATAGTACATCAGTGATGGCTCAAAGTACATCAGTGATGATCCATAATACATCAGTGATGATCCATAGTACACCAGTGATGGTCCACAGTACATCAGTGATGATCCATAGTACACCAGTGATGGCCCATAGTACATCAGTGATGATCTATAGTACATCAGTGATGATCCATAGTACATCAGTGATGATCCATAGTACATCAGTGATGATCCATAGTACATCGGCGATGATCTATAGTACATTAGTGATGATCCATATTACATCAGTGATGATCCTCAGTACATCAGTGATGATCCTCAGTACATCAGTGATGATCCTCAGTACATCAGTGATGATCCACAGTACATCAGTGATGATCCATAGTACACCAGTGATGATCCATAGTACACCAGTGATGATCCATAGTACATCAGTGATGATCCACAGTACATCAGTGATGGCCCATAGTACATCAGTACATCAGTGATGATCCATAGTAAACCATCGATGATCCATAGTACACCAGTGATGATCCATAGTACACCAGGGATGATCCACAGTACATCAGTGATGATCCATAGTACATCAGTGATGATCTATAGTACATCAGTGATGATCCATAGTACATCAGTGATGATCTATAGTACATCAGTGATGATCCATAGTACTCCTGTGATGGCCCATAGTACATCAGTGATGATCCACAGTACATCAGTGATGATTCTCAGTACATCAGTGATGATCCACGGTACATCAGTGATGATCCACAGTACATCAGTGATGATCCACAGTACATCAGGGATGGTCCACAGTACATCAGTAATGATCCATAGTACATCAGTGATGGCTCATAGTACATCAGTGATGATCCATAGTACATCAGTGATGATCCATAGTACATCAGTGATGATCCATAGTACATCAGTGATGGCTTATAGAACATCAGTGATGATCCTCAGTACATCAGTGATGATCCACAGTACATCAGTGATGATCCACAGTACACCAGGGATGGTCCACAGTACATCAGTGATGATCCACAGTACACCAGTGATGGCCCATAGTACATCAGTGATGATCCATAGTACATCAGTGATGATCCATAGTACATCAGTGATGATCCATAGTACACCAGTGATGGCCCATAGTACACAAGTGATGGCCCTTAGTACACCAGTGATGGCCCATAGTACATCAGTGATGATCCACAGTACATTAGTGATGATCCACAGTACATCAGTGATGATCCACAGTACATCAGTGATGATCCACAGTACATCAGGGATGGTCCACAGTATATCAGTGATGATCCATAGAACATCAGTGATGGCCCATAGTACATCAGTGATGATCCATAGTACACCAGTGATGATCCATAGTACACCAGGGATGATCCACAGTACATCAGTGATAATCCACAGTACATCAGTGATGATCCAGAGTACATCAGTGATGATCCACAGTACATCAGTGATGATCCACAGTACATCAGGGATGGTCCACAGTACATCAGGGATGGTCCATAGTACATCAGTGATGATCCATAGTACACCAGTGATGGCCTATAGTAAATCAGTGATGAACTATAGTACATCAGTGATGATCCACAGTACATCAGTGATGGTCCATCCCTGATGTACTATGGACCATCCCTGATGTACTATGGACCATCCCTGATGTACTGTGAATCATCACTGGTGTACTGTGGATCATCACTGATGTACTATAGATCATCACTGATGTACTGTGGATCATCACTCATGTACTGTGGATCATCACTCATGTACTATGGGCCATCACTGGTGTACTATGGATCATCACTGGTGTACTATGGATCATCCCTGGTATAATATGGACCATCACTGATGTACTTTGGGCCATCACTGGTGTACTATGGATCATCACTGATGTACTATGGACCATCACTGATGTACTATGGGCCATCACTGGTGTACTATGGATCATCACTGATGTACTATGGGCCATCACTGGTGTACTATGGATCATCACTGCTGTACTATGGATCATCCCTGGTATACTATGGACCATCACTGATGTACTTTGGGCCATCACTGGTGTACTATGGATCATTACTGATGTACTGTGGACCATCCCTGATGTACTGTGGATCATCACTGATGTACTGTGGATCATCACTGATGTACTGTGGATCATCACTGATGTACTGAGGACCATCCCTGATGTACTGTGGACCATTACTGATGTACTGTGGATCATCACTGATGTTCTATGGACCATCACTGATGTACTGTAGATCATCACTGATGTGCTATAGATCATCACTGATGTACTGTGGATCATCACTGATGTACTATGGACCATCACTGGTGTACTATGGATCATCACTGGTGTACTATGGATCATCACTGGTGTACTATGGACCTTCACTGATGTACTATGGACCATCACTGATGTACTGTGGACCATCCCCGATGTACTGTGGATCATCACTGATGTACTGTGGATCATCACTGATGTACTGTGGACCATCACTGGTGTACTATGGGCCATCATCGGTGTACTATGGGTCATCACTGATGTACTATGGATCATCACTGATGTACTATAGATCATCACTGATGTACTTTGGGCCATCAGTGGCGTACTATGTATCATCACTGATGTACTGTGGACCATCCCTGATGTACTGTGGATCATCACTGATGTACTGTGGATCATCACTGATGTACTGAGGACCATCCCTTATGTACTGTGGACCATCACTGATGTACTGTGGACCATCACTGATGTACTTTGGGCCATCAGTGGTGTACTATGGATCATCACTGATGTACTGTGGACCATCTCTGATGTACTGTGGATCATCACTGATGTACTGTGGATCATCACTGATGTACTGAGGACCATCCCTTATGTACTGTGGACCATCACTGATGTACTGTGGACCATCACTGATGTACTGTGGACCATCACTGATGTACTGTGGATCATCACTGATGTTCTATGGACCATCACTGATGTACTATGGATCATCACTGGTGTACTATGGATCATCACTGATGTACTATAGATCATCACTGATGTACTATGGATCATCACTGATGTACTATGAACCATCACTGGTGAACTATGGATCATCACTGGTGTACTATGGATAATCACTGGTGTACTATGGACCATCACTGATGTACTGTGGACCATCCCCGATGTACTGTGGATCATCACTGATGTACTGTGATAATCCACAGTACATCAGTGATGATCCACAGTACATCAGGGATGATCCACAGTACATCAGGGATGGTCCATAGTACATCATTGATGATCCATAATACATCAGTGATGATCCATAGTACATCAGTGATGATCCATAGTACATCAGTGATGATCCATAGTACATCAGTGATGATCCATAGTACACTATGGCCCATAGTACATCAGTGATGATTTATACTACATCAGTGATGATCCACAGTACATCAGTGATGATCCTCAGTACATCAGTGATGATCCTCAGTACATCAGTGATGATCCTCAGTACATCAGTGATGATCCACAGTACATCAGTGATGATCCACAGTACATCAGTGATGGTCCATAGTACATCAGTGATGGTTCATAGTACACCAGTGATGATCCATACTACACCAGTGATGATCCATAATACACCAGTGATGGCCCATAGTACACCAGTGATGGTGATGATCTATGGTGATGATCTATACTACATCAGTGATGATCCACAGTACATCAGTGATGATCCTCAGTACATCAGTGATGATCCTCAGTACATCTGAGGATCCTCAGTACATCAGTGATGATCTATACTACATCAGTGATGATCCACAGTACATCAGTGATGATCCTCAGTACATCAGTGATGATCCTCAGTACATCAGTGATGATCCACAGTACATCAGTGATGATCCACAGTACATCAGTGATGGTCCATAGTACATCAGTGATGGTCCATAGTACACCAGTGATGATCCATACTACACCAGTGATGATCCATAATACACCAGTGATGGCCCATAGTACACCAGTGATGGCCCATAGTACATCAGTGATGATCTATAGTACATCAGTGATGATCCACAGTACATCAGTGATGATCTGCAGTACATCAGGGATGGTCCATGGTACATCAGGGATGGTCCATAGTACACCATTGATGGCCCATAGTACATCAGTGATGATCCACTTTACATCAGTGATTATCTATAGTACATCAGTGATGATCCACAGTACACCAGTGATGATTCACAGTACATCAGTGATGGTCCATAGTACATCAGGGATGGTCCATAGTACATCAGGGATGATCTATAGTACATCAGTGATGATCCATAGTACACCAGTGATGATTAATAGTACACCAGTGATGATTCATAGTACACCAGTGATGGTCCATAGTACATCAGTGATGATCTATAGTACATCAGTGATGATCCACAGTACATCAGTGATGATCCACAGTACACCAGTGATGGCCCATAGTACATCAGTGATGATCTATAGTACATCAGTGATGATCCTCAGTACATCAGTGATGATCCACAGTACATCAGTGATGATCCACAGTACATCAGTGATGATCCACAGTACATCAGGGATGATCCACAGTACATCAGGGATGGTCCATAGTACATCAGTGATGATCCATAATACATCAGTGATGATCCACAGTACATCAGTGATGATCCATAGTACATCAGTGATGATCCATAGTACATCAGTGATGATCCATAGTACACTATGGCCCATAGTACATCAGTGATGATTTATACTACATCAGTGATGATCCACAGTACATCAGTGATGATCCACAGTACATCAGTGATGATCCTCAGTACATCAGTGATGATCCTCAGTACATCAGTGATGATCCTCAGTACATCAGTGATGATCCACAGTACATCAGTGATGGTCCATAGTACATCAGTGATGGTCCATAGTACACCAGTGATGATCCATACTACACCAGTGATGATCCATAATACACCAGTGATGGCCCATAGTACACCAGTGATGGTGATGATCTATGGTGATGATCTATACTACATCAGTGATGATCCACAGTACATCAGTGATGATCCTCAGAACATCAGTGATGATCCTCAGTACATCTGAGGATCCTCAGTACATCAGTGATGATCTATACTACATCTGTGATGATCCACAGTACATCAGTGATGATCCTCAGTACATCAGTGATGATCCTCACTACATCAGTGATGATCCACAGTACATCAGTGATGATCCACAGTACATCAGTAATGGTCCAAAGTACATCAGTGATGGTCCATAGTACACCAGTGATGATCCATACAACAGCAGTGATGATCCATAATACACCAGTGATGGCCCATAGTACACCAGTGATGGCCCATAGTACATCAGTGATGATCTATAGTACATCAGTGATGATCCACAGTACATCAGGGATGGTCCATAGTACATCAGGGATGGTCCATAGTACATCAGGGATGATCCATAGTACACCAGTGATGATCCATAGTACACAAGTGATGGCCCATAGTACATCAGTGATGATCTATAGTACATCAGTGATTATCCATAGTACACCAGTGATGATCCATAGTACACCAGTGATGATTCATAGTACACCAGTGATGGTCCATAGTACATCAGTGATGATCTATAGTACATCAGTGATGATCCATAGTACACCAGTGATGATTAATAGTACACCAGTGATGATTCATACTACACCAGTGATGGTCCATAGTACATCAGTGATGATCTATAGTACATCAGTGATGATCCACAGTACATCAGTGATGATCCACAGTACACCAGTGATGGCCCATAGTACATCAGTGATGATCTATAGTACATCAGTGATGATCCTCAGTACATCAGTGATGATCCACAGTACATCAGTGATGATCCACAGTACATCAGTGATGGTCCACAGTACATCAGTGATGATCCATAGTACATCAGTGATGTCCCATAGTACATCAGTGATGATCCATAGTACACCAGTGATTATCCATAGTACACCAGGGATGATCCACAGTACATCAGTGATGATCCACAGTACATCAGTGATGGTCCATAGTAAATTAGTGATGGTCCATAGTACACCAGTGATGATCCATAGTACTCCAGTGATGGCCCATAGTACACCAGTGATGGCCCATAGTACATCAGTGATGATCTATAGTACATCAGTGATGATCCACAGTACATCAGGGATGGTCCATAGTACATCAGGGATGATCCATAGTACATCAGTGATGATCCACAGTACATCAGTGATGATCCACAGTACATCAGTGATGATCCACAGTACATCAGGGATGGTCCACAGTACATCAGTGATGATCCATAGTACACCAGTCATGATCCATAGTACATCAGTGATGATCCATAGTACATCAGTGATGGCCCACAGTACATCAGGGATGATCCACAGTACATCAGTGATGATCCATAGTACACCAGTGATGGCCCATAGAACACCAGTGATGGCCCATAGTACATCAGTGATGATCCACAGTACATCAGTGATGATCTATAGTACATCAGTGATGATCCACAGTACACCAGTGATGATTCACAGTACATCAGGGATGGTCCATAGTACATCAGGGATGGTCCATAGTACATCAGGGATGATCCATAGTACACCAGTGATGATCCATAGTACACAAGTGATGGCCCATAGTACATCAGTGATGATCTATAGTACATCAGTGATGATCCATAGTACACCAGTGATGATCCATAGTACACCAGTGATGGTCCATAGTACATCAGTGATGATCTATAGTACATCAGTGATGATCCACAGTACATCAGTGATGATCCACAGTACATCAGTGATGATCCACAGTATATCAGTGATGATCCATAGTACACCAGTGATGGCCCATAGTACCCCAGTGATGGCCCATAGTACATCAGTGATGATCTATAGTTCATCAGTGATGATCCTCAGTACATCAGTGATGATCCACAGTACATCAGTGATGATCCACAGTACATCAGTGATGATCCACAGTACATCAGGGATGGTCCACAGTACATCAGTGATGATCCATAGTACATCAGTGATGGCCCATAGTACATCAGTGATGATCCATATTACACCAGTGATGATCCATAGTACACCAGGGATGATCCACAGTACATCAGTGATGATCCACAGTACATCAGTGATGGTCCATAGTAAATCAGCGATGGTCCATAAAACATTTTTGTGCATTGATACATGTCCCCTGGGGCAGGACCCAGGTCCCCAGACACTTTTTAGGACAATAACTTGCATATTAGCCTTTATAATTAGCACTTTAGATTTCGAACGTTCGAGTCCATTGTATTTAATAGGGTTCTAAAATTCACGCGAACATTCTGTCTGTTCGCAGGTTCTGGTGCAAACCGAACAGGGGGGTGTTCAGCTCATCCCTGATCATCACTGATGTACTGTGGATCATCCCTGGTGTACTATGGATCATCACTGGTGTACTATGGATCATCACTGGTGTACTATGGATCATCACTGATGTACTATGGGCCATCACTGATGTACTATGGATCATCACTGATATACTGTGGACCATCCCTGATGTACTCTGGATCATCACTGATGTATTGTGGATCATCACTGATGTACTGTGGATCATCACTGATGTACTGTGGATCATCACTAGGGATGAGCTTCGTATTCGAGTCGAACATACGTTCGACTCGAACATCGGCTGTTCGATCGTTCGACGAAGATCGAACGATTTGGGCCGTTCGCGCCAAATTCGAGTGACGCGAACGGCCCACAATGCACTACGCCATCGCAGTGTCATCCAGGCGCTGTGATTGGCCAAGCATGCACTGTGACCCCGCATGCTTGGCCAATCACAGCGCCGGCAGTGAGGAGAGCAATGATTGGCCACAGGCAGGAAGCCTGTGGGGAATTATTCTTGAGGGGGTTTAGTACACGCCCCACACTATAAAAGGCCGCCAGCGTGGCGGCCTTGTGTAGTGTGTTCCGGAGCAGGGAAAGAGAAGCATAGGCAGGGACAGTGTCATTTTTTTCCTTTACTAATCCTGGATTCCTTGTGTTTAGGGACAAATAAGGATAGGTAGGGAGAGTGTCAGTGTGTTATTCTGTGCTAAACCTTGTTTGTAGGGACAGAGAGGTACAGTGAGGGAAAGTGTCAGTGTGCTATTCTGTTCTAAACCAATCTTGCTGAACCATATTTGAAATCCTTGAGTTTAGGGACAAAGAGGTACAGTGAGGGAAAGTGTCAGTGTGCTATTCTGTGCTAAATCTTGTTTGTAGGCACAGAGTAGGACAGTGAGTGAAACTGACAGTGTGATATTCTGTTCTAAACCAATCTTGCTGAACCATATTTGAAATCCTTGAGTTTAGGGACTGAGAGGTACAGTGAGGGAAAGTGTCAGTGTGCTATTCTGTGCTAAATCTTGTTTGTAGGGACAGAGTAGGACAGTGAGTGAAACTGACAGTGTGCTATTCTGTTCTAAACCAATCTTGCTGAACCATATTTGAAATTCTTGAGTTTAGGGACAGAGAGGTACAGTGAGGGAAAGTATCAGTGTGCTATTCTGTGCTAAATCTTGTTTGTAGGGACAGAGTAGGACAGTGAGTGAAACTGACAGTGTGCTATTCTGTTCTAAACCAATCTTGCTGAACCATATTTGAAATCCTTGAGTTTAGGGACTGAGAGGTACAGTGAGGGAAAGTGTCAGTGTGCTATTCTGTGCTAAATCTTGTTTGTAGGGACAGAGTAGGACAGTGAGTGAAACTGACAGTGTGCTATTCTGTTCTAAACCAATCTTGCTGAACCATATTTGAAATCCTTGAGTTTAGGGACAGAGAGGTACAGTGAGGGAAAGTGTCAGTGTGCTATTCTGTGCTAAATCTTGTTTGTAGGGACAGAGTAGGACAGTGAGTGAAACTGACAGTGTGCTATTCTGTTCTAAACCAATCTTGCTGAACCATATTTGAAATCCTTGAGTTTAGGGGCAGAGAAGGACACTCGTGGAAACTATCAGTGTGCTATTCTGTGCTAAATCTTGTTTGTAGGGACAGAGAGGTACAGTGAGTGAAACTGACTGTGCTATTCTGTTCTAAACCAATCTTGCTGAACCATATTTGAAATCCTTGAGTTTAGGGACAGAGAAGGACACTCGTGGAAACTATCAGTGTGCTATTCTGTGCTAAATCTTGTTTGTAGGGACAGAGTAGGACAGTGAGTGAAACTGACAGTGTGCTATTCTGTTCTAAACCAATCTTGCTGAACCATATTTGAAATCCTTGAGTTTAGGGACAGAGAAGGACACTCGTGGAAACTATCAGTGTGCTATTCTGTGCTAAATCTTGTTTGTAGGGACAGAGAGGTACAGTGAGTGAAACTGACAGTGTGCTATTCTGTTCTAAACCAATCTTGCTGAACCATATTTGAAATCCTTGAGTTTAGGGACAGAGAAGGACACTCGTGGAAACTATCAGTGTGCTATTCTGTGCTAAATCTTGTTTGTAGGGACAGAGTAGGACAGTGAGTGAAACTGACAGTGTGCTATTCTGTTCTAAACCAATCTTGCTGAACCATATTTGAAATCCTTGAGTTTAGGGACAGAGAAGGACACTCGTGGAAACTATCAGTGTGCTATTCTGTGCTAAATCTTGTTTGTAGGGACAGAGAGGTACAGTGAGTGAAACTGACAGTGTGCTATTCTGTGCTAAACCAATCTTGCTGAAGCATATTGCAAATCCTTGTGTTTAGGGACAGAGAAGGATAGGCAGGGGACAGTGTCAGTGTCATTGTTGCTAAGCCTCCTGCACAGTATACACCTGAAGGTAGCCCTTATTGCTGTTTTTCCCATCTCCCTGCAGGCCATCCATTAAAATGTCTGGAAGGCAAACAAGGAGAGGCAGACAGTCAGGAGGCAAAAAAAGAGGGCAAGCAGGCTCTGTGTCTGGGGGCAACAGTGCTGGTCGTGGACGCGGTGCATTGTCATCAGCACATGGCCATGGGACACGCTTGTCCTTCTTTTCGGCAGCTGGACATGTTGAGCCACATCATGCCGAAGACTTGGTAGAGTGGATGACCAAGCCCAACCTCATCCTCCTCATCCTCTCTCACCCAGGCTCAGGGTACTGGCAAAGCAGCTGCCAAAGCGTCCTCTTCTCTGGTATCATTATCTTCATTAGTCAATCCTTCCCTAGACCCACCATGTCCTCCTCCTGAGGAGTCCCCCGAACTGTTTGAGCACAGTGTTGGGTACATGCTCCAGGAGGATGCCCAGCGTTTCGAAGGATCTGATGATGATACCCAGATAGAGGAAGGCAGTAGCGTGAGAGCAGAGAGAGGGGATGCTCAAGAAGGACACCAATCTGGCAGTCATGCTCCAGCAGCTGCAGCATACTGCCAGATTGGCTCCAGTGATGAGGAGGGAGGGGATGAGGAGGTCACTGACTCCACGTGGGTGCCTAATAGGAGAGAGGAGGAGGAGGAGAATGAGGAGGAGGCACATCTCCAACGAGGCAGGATGCCCTTGGGTGGCCAGCGTATGGGCAGCACACCGACGGAATCACACCGCAGAGCTCCGCCTGTGGAGGGCGCTGCCTCTGCCCATCATTCAAAAAGTTCTTTGGTGTGGGCCTTTTTTGAGGCGAGTGCATCAGATCGCACAGCTGCTGTTTGCAACATATGTCTCAAGCGTATATCGCGTGGCCAAAACATCAGCCGCTTGGGCACCACATGCTTGATCAGACATATGTTGACCTGCCATGCAGCTCGTTGGCAAGCCTACCTTAAAGACCCACACCAAAGAACAAAGCTGACCTCTTCTTGCACCGCATAAGCTGGGATCTCAAACCCCACTATACCTTCAGTCCTCTCTGAAACCTGCTCTGAGAGGAATGAAGGTGTAGAATTAGGTGTGTCACAGCCAAGTACTTGCGGGCACTCTGCTAGCAGTACACCGACGTCCGATTCTAGCAGGCAAATTTCCCTGCCCCAGCTGCTGGACCGTCGAAAAAAGTTCACTCCCAGCCATCCACATGCCCAGCGGTTGAATGCTAGCTTGGCTAAATTGCTAGCGCTTCAACTGCTGCCTTTTCAGTTGGTAGACTCGGCCCCCTTCCGTGAGTTTGTGCAATGTGCGGTTCCTCAGTGGCAGGTTCCCAAACGCCACTTTTTCTCACGGAAGGCGATTCCGGCTGTCTACAGGCATGTGGAAGGCAATGTCTTGGCCTCGCTGGACAGGGCGGTCAGCGGTAAGGTGCATATTACCGCTGACTCATGGTCCAGCAGGCATGGACAGGGACGTTACCTTTCTTTCACGGCCCATTGGGTCACTCTTTTGGCAGCTGGGAAGGATGCAGGACAAGGTGCAGTAGTGTTGGAGGTTGTTCCACCGCCACGCCTCCAAAATGCTACTACTGGTTGTGACACACCTCTCTCCTCCACCCCCTCCTCTTCTTCTTCCTCCATGGCCTCTTCCTGTGGTTTGTCCTCGGAACCAGCGGTGCTCCGTAGGCGTTCAAGGGGCTACGCAAGTACGCAGGCAAAAAGATGCCATGCCGTGCTTGCGCTGGTGTGTTTGGGGGACAGGAGCCACACTGGGGCAGAGGTCCTGTCTGCTCTGCAGGGGCAGGCCGAGAGGTGGTTGATGCCACGCCAGCTTAAGCCAGGAATGGTGGTTTGTGACAATGGAATCAACCTCCTTTCCGCCCTCCGACAGGGACAACTGACCCATGTGCCCTGTATGGCTCACGTCCTTAACCTGGTGGTGCAGTGGTTCTTGGGCAGGTACCCGGGCTTACAGGATGTCCTGAGGCAGGCCAGGAAAGTCTGTGTTCATTTCCGCAGATCTTATAATGCCAGTGCTCGCCTGGCTGAGCTGCAAAAGGAGTTGAACCTGCCCAAGAACCACCTTATATGTGACATGCCCACCAGGTGGAACTCAACGTTGGCCATGCTGCAGCGGCTGCACACGCAGCAGAGGGCCATCAATGAGTACCTGTGCGACTACGGCACCAGGACAGGGTCAGGGGAGCTCGGGTTTTTTTCACCATGCCAGTGGGGCATGATCAGGGATGCATGCACTGTCCTGGCACCATTTGAGGAGGCCACCAGGATGGTGAGCAGTGACAGTGCATGCATCAGTGACACTGTACCTCTTGTCCACCTGTTGGAGCACACGCTGCGTGGAATAATGGACAGGGCACTTGAGGCAGAACAGAGGCAGGAAGAGGAGGACTTCCTTGCCTCTCAAGGCCCCCTTTACCCTGACAGTGTTCCTTCTGTCCCACCCATCGCACAGGAAGAGGAGGAGGAGGAGGAGGAGGATTGTGTCAGCATGGAGGTGGAGGCTGGCACTCAGCATCATCAGCAGCAGTCTTTTAGGGATGATTTACAGTCCCAAGAAACCAGTGGACTTGTACGTGGCTGGGAGGAGGTGGCTGTGGATCATGTCGTCCTTAGTGACCCAGAGGACTCCGGACTGAATGCCTCAGCTAACCTACGCTGCATGGCCTCCCTGATCCTGCAAAGTCTGCGGAAGGATCATCGTATTCTTTGGATCAAGGAGAGGGACCATTACTGGCTGGCCACTCTCCTTGATCCACGGTACAAGGGTAAGGTTGCGGACCTTATGTTACCGTCGCAGAGGGAGCAGAGGATGAGACAACTCCGGGAGGCCTTGCAGAAAGGTCTGTGCAACGCGTTCCCAGAGACTGGGAGGTTACAAACTCCTGGTCCTGGACAACGAGTTGCTGAGGCTTCGGGAAGTCAAAGAAGGAGCGGTGGGGAAGGTGGCCGTCTGACCGATGCGTTCAGACAATTCTTTAGTCCGCAGCCCCAAAGTATGATCGTTTCCAGCAACCATCGCCAGCGTCTGATATACATGGTGCAGGAATACCTAGGGGCAAGGTCAGACTTGGACACCTTCCCCACCGAAAATCCTCTGGCTTACTGGGTCTTGAGGATGGATCACTGGCCAGAGCTTGCACAGTATGCAATTGAGCTACTGGCCTGTCCTGCATCCAGCGTTCTTTCAGAACGCACATTCAGTGCTGTTGGAGGATTTGTCACGGATCACAGGGTGCGCCTGTCCACCGACTCGGTTGATCGACTGACTTTCATCAAGATGAACCAGTCTTGGATCACCACCAGCTACCACACACCTGATGCTCATATAACAGACTAATTGATTTTAAAATGTCACATCCCTTCAAGACTGATGCTGATGCTGAGTTCCTGTGCTGTTATGTTGACTAGCTATCCTCCTCCTCCTCCTCAATGATCCGATAAATGATGATAGCTTGGAAGATCATTTTGGTTTATGGGTGCCGCCACCAGTGGCTAAGGCCCAATTTTTCAGCCCCTGTTTAACAGGGGCGTGTAATTACAATTTTTGATGCAATACTTTGCAACAGGCCTCATTGCTGTGCTCCAAGTACAGTATCTGTGAGGGGTTGCAGTGTTGTGCCACCAGTGCCTAAGGCCCAATTTTTCAGCCCCTGTTCAACAGGGGCATGCAATTATAATTATTGATCTAATAATTCACAGCAGGGCCCATTGCTGCGCCCACCAAGAGTAACTGTCAGGCCTTACAGTGTTGTGTCAACACCACCACCACCACCACCACCACCAAAGGCCCAATTTTTCAGCCCCTGTTCAACAGGGGCATGCAATTATAATTATTGATCTAATAATTCACAGCAGGGCCCATTGCTGCGCCCACCAAGAGTAACTGTCAGGCCTTACAGTGTTGTGGCACCAGCACCACCATCAAAGGCCCAATTTTTACTACCACTGTTCAACAATTATATGTTATTACAATTCCTGATATAATAGTTGACAGCAGGGCGTTCCAGCACCCACCAAGAGTAACTGTGAGTGCTTATAGTGTTGTGCCAACACCAACACCTAAGGGGCCAATTTCTGCAGAGTATATACGGCAGGTCCCTACTTTCAAACATCCAACTTACAAACGACTACTACTTGCAAACGGAAGAAGACAACAGGAAGTGAGAGGAAATCTACCCCTTGGAAGGAAAATTCTCTCCTGTAAGAATTAATATGGGAGAAAGGTGTCTCCTCTCTACTGATGCTTTATCACCAATCCTTGTTTCAATAAAAACACCACATTTCAAAAACAGTTGTCATTGGGACGCAAAGTGAGGTGAAATGTTCTGAACAGGGGCACAGACAGCAAAAAAATGTGACAGGGGTGATAACCCTTCCCTATGTTTTCCAAAAAGCTTAAAAATAGGGATTTGGGCTGGAGCTACACTTAAACAATGTAGCTGTTCAAAATTGCAAACAGATTCAACATAAGAACAAACCTACAGTCCCTGTCTTGTATGCACCGCCTGTATACGGCTGTTCAGAGTATATAGGGCCTTTTTTATTTTGTGTGTGGGGTTCCCCTTAATATCCATACAAGACCCAAAGGGGCTGGTAATGGGCTGGGGTAGGGGGGGGGTGATGGGGTAGCTATGCCATTTTTCTTAAAGATTTTCATCCATATTACCGGGACCAGACATTACATTAAAGCCGCAAGCAGTTTTAAATGGCTTTTTTTTCCTTTAGAAATGTAATTTTGTGCAGGGACAGTTCTAAACACGGGAAACACGTGGCACTTCACAGGCATACTTTAGACACCCCCCAGGTACAATATTTAAAGGAATATTTGACTTTTTTTTCACTTTATGCATCATTAAAATGACTGCTCCCGGAAAACGTCCGTTTTTAAAACTTCTTTTTGCATTGATACATGTCCCCTGGTGCAGAACCCGGGTTCCCAAACTCTGTTTAGGACAATAACATGGATAATAGTCGTTATAATTAGCACTTTAGAATCCGAACGTTCGCATCCATTGTATTTAATAGGGTTCTAATGTTCGTGCGAACTTTCGGTCCGTTCGCGGGTTCTGGTGCGAACCGAACCCGGGGGTGTTCGGCTCATCACTAATCATCACTGATGTACTATAGATCATCACTGATGTGCTATAGATCATCACTGATGTACTATGGGCCATCACTGGTGTACTATGGGCCATCACTGGTGTACTATGGATCATCACTGATGTACTATGGATCATCACTGATGTACTATGGACCATCACTGATGTACTATGGGCCATCACTGGTGTACTCTGGATCATCACCGATGTACTGTGGGCCATCCCTGATGTACTATGAGCCATCACTGATGTACTGTGCATCATCACTGATGTACTAGGGACCATCACTGATGTACTGTGGATCATCACTGATGTACTATAGATCATCACTGATGTACTATGGACCATCACTGATGTACTATAGATCATCACTGATGTACTATGGACCATCACTGGTGTACTATAGTTCATCACTGATGTACTATGGGCCATCACTGGTGTACTATGGATCATCACTGATGTACTATGGATCATCACTGATGTACTATGGACCATCCCTGATGTACTGTGGATCATCACTGATGTACTGTGGATCATCACTGATGTACTATGGATCATCACTGATGTACTGTGGATCATCACTGATGTACTATAGTTCATCACTGATGTACTATGGGCCATCACTGGTGTACTATGGATCATCACTGGTGTACTATGGATCATCACTGATGTACTATGGACCATCCCTGATGTACTGTGGATCATCACTGATGTACTATAGTTCATCACTGATGTACTATGGGCCATCACTGGTGTACTATGGATCATCACTGGTGTACTATGGATCATCACTGATGTACTATAGATCATCACTGATGTACTATAGCTCATCACTGATGTACTATGGACCATCACTGATGTACTATAGATCCGTGGTCATCAACCCTGTCCTCAGGGCCCACTAACAGGCCAGGTTTTATGTATTACCTTGGGGAGATGCAGACTAGAATACTGCAATTACTGAGCAGCAAATGATCTCACCTGTGATGTATTTCAGTTATCTTGCAAACCTGGCCTGTTAGTGGGCCCTGAGGACAGGGTTGATGACCCCTGCTATAGATCATCACTGATGTACTATGGACCATCACTGGTGTACTATGGATCATCACTGGTGTACTGTGGATCATCACTGGTGTACTGTGGATCATCACTGATGTACTATAGTTCATCACTGATGTACTATGGGCCATCACTGGTGTACTATGGATCATCACTGGTGTACTATGGATCATCACTGATGTACTATGGACCATCCCTGATGTATTGTGGATCATCACTGATGTACTATGGACCATCCCTGATGTACTGTGGATCATCACTGATGTACTGTGGATCATCACTGATGTACTATGGATCATCACTGATGTACTATGGATCATCACTGATGTACTATAGTTCATCACTGATGTACTATGGGCCATCACTGGTGTACTATGGATCATCACTGGTGTACTATGGATCATCACTGATGTACTATGGACCATCCCTGATGTACTGTGGATCATCACTGATGTACTATAGTTCATCACTGATGTACTATGGGCCATCACTGGTGTACTATGGATCATCACTGGTGTACTATGGATCATCACTGATGTACTATGGACCATCCCTGATGTACTGTGGATCATCACTGATGTACTGTGGATCATCACTGATGTACTATGGATCATCACTAATGTACTATGGGCCATCACTGGTGTACTATGGGCCATCACTGGTGTACTATGGATCATCACTGGTGTACTATGGACCATCACTGATGTACTATGGACCATCACTGATGTACTATGGATCATCACTGATGTACTGTGGATCATCACTGATGTACTATGGATCATCACTGATGTACTATGGGCCATCACTGGTGTACTATGGGCCATCACTGGTGTACTATGGATCATCACTGGTGTACTATGGACCACCACTGATGTACTATGGACCATCCCTGATGTACTGTGGATCATCACTGATGTACTGTGGATCATCACTGAAGTATTGTGAATCATCACTGATGTACTGTGGATCATCACTGATGTACTGTGTATCATAACTGATGTA
Organism: Rana muscosa; assembly: GCA_029206835.1. Classification (NCBI taxonomy): domain Eukaryota; kingdom Metazoa; phylum Chordata; class Amphibia; order Anura; family Ranidae; genus Rana; species Rana muscosa. The sequence goes on from JARGYO010000056.1 coordinate 2,975,075, forward strand.
CTGTGGATCATCACTGATGTACTATAGATCATCACTGATGTACTATGGACCATCACTGATGTACTATAGATCATCACTGATGTACTATGGACCATCACTGGTGTACTATGGATCATCACTGGTGTACTGTGGATCATCACTGGTGTACTATGGACCATCCCTGATGTACTGTGGATCATCACTGATGTACTGTGGATCATCACTGATGTACTATAGTTCATCACTGATGTACTATGGGCCATCACTGGTGTACTATGGATCATCACTGGTGTACTATGGATCATCACTGATGTACTGTGGATCATCACTGATGTACTGTGGATCATCACTGATGTACTATGGATCATCACTGATGTACTATGGATCATCACTGATGTACTATAGTTCATCACTGATGTACTATGGGCCATCACTGGTGTACTATGGATCATCACTGGTGTACTATGGATCATCACTGATGTACTATGGACCATCCCTGATGTACTGTGGATCATCACTGATGTACTATAGTTCATCACTGATGTACTATGGGCCATCACTGGTGTACTATGGATCATCACTGGTGTACTATGGATCATCACTGATGTACTATGGACCATCCCTGATGTACTGTGGATCATCACTGATGTACTGTGGATCATCACTGATGTACTATGGATCATCACTAATGTACTATGGGCCATCACTGGTGTACTATGGGCCATCACTGGTGTACTATGGATCATCACTGGTGTACTATGGACCATCACTGATGTACTATGGACCATCACTGATGTACTATGGATCATCACTGATGTACTGTGGATCATCACTGATGTACTATGGATCATCACTGATGTACTATGGGCCATCACTGGTGTACTATGGGCCATCACTGGTGTACTATGGATCATCACTGGTGTACTATGGACCACCACTGATGTACTATGGACCATCCCTGATGTACTGTGGATCATCACTGATGTACTGTGGATCATCACTGAACTATTGTGAATCATCACTGATGTACTGTGGATCATCACTGATGTACTGTGTATCATAACTGATGTACTGTGGATCATCACTGATGTACTATAGATCATCACTGATGTACTATGGACCATCACTGATGTACTATAGATCATCACTGATGTACTATGGACCATCACTGGTGTACTATGGATCATCACTGGTGTACTGTGGATCATCACTGGTGTACTATGGACCATCCCTGATGTACTGTGGATCATCACTGATGTACTGTGGATCATCACTGATGTACTATAGTTCATCACTGATGTACTATGGGCCATCACTGGTGTACTATGGATCATCACTGGTGTACTATGGATCATCACTGATGTACTATGGACCATCCCTGATGTACTGTGGATCATCACTGATGTACTGTGGATCATCACTGATGTACTATGGATCATCACTGATGTACTGTGGATCATCACTGATGTACTATGGGCCATCACTGGTGTACTATGGGCCATCACTGGTGTACTATGGATCATCACTGATGTACTATGGATCATCACTGATGTACTATGGACCATCACTGATGTACTATGGGCCATCACTGGTGTACTATGGATCATCACCGATGTACTGTGGACCATCCCTGATGGACTGTGGACCATCACTGATGTACTGTGGATCATCACTGATGTACTATGGATCATCACTGATGTACTATAGATCATCACTGATGTACTATAGATCATCACTAGTGATGAGCCGAACACCCCCGGGTTCGGTTCGCACCAGAACCCGCGAACGGACCGAAAGTTCGAACGAACATTAGAACCCTATTAAATACAATGGATGCGAACGTTCGAATTCTAAAGTGCTAATTATAACAACTATTATGCATGTTATTGTCCTAAAAAGGGTTTGGGAACCCGGGTTCTGCACCAGGGGACATGTATCAATGCAAAAAGAAGTTTTAAAAACGGTCGTTTTTCGGGAGCAGTCATTTTAATGATGCATAAAGTGAAAAAAAAAAGTCAAATATTCCTTTAAATATCGTACCTGGGGGGTGTCTAAAGTATGCCTGTGAAGTGCCACGTGTTTCCCGTGTTTAGAACTGTCCCTGCACAAAATGACACTTCTAAAGGAAAAAAAAGCCATTTAAAACTGCTTGCGGCTTTAATGTAATGTCTGGTCCCGGTAATATGGATGAAATTCTTTAAGAAAAATGGCATAGCTACCCCATGACCCCCCCCTACCCCAGCCCATTACCAGCCCCTTTGGGTCTTGTATGGATATTAAGGGGAACCCCGCACATAAAATAAAAAAGGCCCTATATACTCTGAACAGCCCTATACAGGCGGTGCATACAAGACAGGGACTGTAGGTTTGTTCTTATGTAGAGTCTGTTTGTAATTTTGAACAGGTACATTGTTGAAGTGTAGCTCCAGACCAAAAATCTATTTTTAAACTTTTTGGAAAACATAGGTAAGGGTTATCACCCCTGTAACATTTGTTTTGCTGTCTGTGCCCCTGTTCAGAACATTTCACCTCACTTTCCGTCCCAATGACAACTGTTTTTGAAATGTGGTGTTTTTCTTGAAACAAGGATTGCTGATAAAGCATCAGTACAGAGGAGACACCTTTCTCCCATATTTATTCTTACAGGAGAGAATTTTCCTTCCTAGTGGTAGATTTCCTCTCACTTCCTGTTGTCTTCTTGCGTTTGCAAGTAGGAGTCGTTTGTAAGTTGGATGTTTGAAAGTAGGGACCTGCCGTATATACTCTGCAGAAATAGGCCCCTTAGTTGTTGGTGTTGGCACAACACTGTAAGCACTCACAGTTACTCTTGGTTGGTGCTGGAACGCCCTGCTGTCAACTATTATATCAGGAATTTTAATTACATATAATTGTTGAACAGTGGTAGTAAAAATTGGGCCTTTGATGGTGGTGCTGGTGCCACAACACTGTAAGCCCTGACAGTTACTCTTGGTGGGTGCAGCAATGGGCCCTGCTGTGAATTATTAGATCAAGAATTGTAATTACATGCCCCTGTTGAACAGGGGCTGAAAAATTGGGCCTTAGGCACTGGTGGCACAACACTGCAACCCCTCACAGATACTGTACTTGGAGCACAGCAATGAGCCCTGTTGCAAAGTATTGCTTCAAAAATTGTAATGACACGCCCCTGTTAAACAGGGGCTGAAAAATTGGGCCTTAGGCACTGGTGGCACAACACTGCAACTCCTCACAGATACTGTACTTGGAGCACAGCAATGAGCCCTGTTGCAAAGTATTGCTTCAAAAATTGTAATTACACGCCCCTGTTAAACAGGGGCTGAAAAATTGGGCGTTAGGCACTGGTGGCGGCACCCATAAACAAAAATGATCTTACAAGCTATCATCATCAATCGTATCATTGAGGACTCGGAGGAGGAGGATAGCCAGTCAACATAACAGCACAGGCACTCAGCATCAGCATCAGTCTTGAAGGGATGTGACATGTTAAAATCAATTAGTCTGTTATATCAGCATCAGGTGTGTGGTAGCTGGTGGTGATCCAAGACTGGTTCATCTTGATGAAAGTCAGTCGATCAACCGAGTCGGTGGACAGGCGCACCCTGTGATCCGTGACAAATCCTCCAGCAGCACTGAATGTGCGTTCCGAAAGAACGCTGGATGCAGGACAGGCCAGTAGCTCAATTGCATACTGTGCAAGCTCTGGCCAGTGATCCATCCTCAAGACCCAGTAAGCCAGAGGATTTTCGGTGGGGAAGGTGTCCAAGTCTGACCTTGCCCCTAGATATTCCTGCACCATGTTTATCAGACGCTGGCGATGGTTGCTGGAACCGATCATACTTTGGGGCTGCGGACTAAAGAATTGTCTGAACGCATCGGTCAGACGGCCACCTTCCCCACCGCTCCTTCTTTGACTGGCCGAAGCCTCAGCAACTCGTTGTCCAGGACCAGGAGTTTGCAACCTCCCAGTCTCTGGGAACGCGTTGCACAGACCTTTCTGCAAGGCCTCCCGGAGTTGTCTCATTCTCTGCTCCCTCTGCGACGGTAACATAAGGTCCGCAACCTTACCCTTGTACCGTGGATCAAGGAGAGTGGCCAGCCAGTAATGGTCCCTCTCCTTGATCCGAAGAATACGAGGATCCTTCCGCAGACTTTGCAGGATCAGGGAGGCCATGCAGCGTAGGTTTGCTGAGGCATTCGCTCCGGAGTCCTCTGGGTCACTAAGGACGACATGATCCGCAGCCACCTCCTCCCAGCCACGTACAAGTCCACTGGTTTCTTGGGACTGTAAATCATCCCTAAAAGACTGCTGCTGATGATGCTGAGTGCCAGCCTCCACCTCCATGCTGACACAATCCTCCTCCTCCTCCTCCTCCTCCTCCTCCTCCTCCTCTTCCTGTGCGATGGGTGGGACAGAAGGAACACTGTCTGGGTAAAGGGGGCCTTGAGAGGCAAGGAAGTCCTCCTCTTCCTGCCTCTGTTCTGCCTCAAGTGCCCTGTCCATTATTCCACGCAGCGTGTGCTCCAACAGGTGGACAAGAGGTACAGTGTCACTGATGCATGCACTGTCACTGCTCACCATCCTCGTGGCCTCCTCAAATGGTGCCAGGACAGTGCATGCATCCCTGATCATGCCCCACTGGCGTGGAGAAAAAAAACCAAGCTCCCCTGACCCTGTCCTGGTGCCGTAGTCGCACAGGTACTCATTGATGGCCCTCTGCTGCGTGTGCAGCCGCTGCAGCATGGCCAACGTTGAGTTCCACCTGGTGGGCATGTCACATATAAGGCGGTTCTTGGGCAGGTTCAACTCCTTTTGCAGCTCAGCCAGGCGAGCACTGGCATTATAAGATCTGCGGAAATGCACACAGACTTTCCTGGCCTGCCTCAGGACATCCTGTAAGCCCGGGTACCTGCCCAAGAAGCGCTGCACCACCAGGTTAAGGACGTGAGCCACACAGGGCACATGGGTCAGTTGTCCCTGTCGGAGGGCGGAGAGGAGGTTGGTGCCATTGTCGCAAACCACCATTCCTGGCTTAAGCTGGCGTGGCGTCAACCACCTCTCGGCCTGGCCCTGCAGAGCAGACAGGACCTCTGCCCCAGTGTGGCTTCTGTCCCCCAAACACACCAGCGCAAGCACGGCATGGCATCTTTTTGCCTGCGTACTTGCGTAGCCCCGTGAACGGCTACGGAGCACCGCTGGTTCATAGGACAAACCACAGGAAGAGGCCATGGAGGAAGAAGAAGAGGAGGGGGTGGAGGAGAGAGGTGTGTCACAACCAGTAGTAGCATTTTGGAGGCGTGGCGGTGGGACAACCTCCAACACTACTGCACCTTGTCCTGAATCCTTCCCAGCTGCCAAAAGAGTGACCCAATGGGCCGTGAAAGAAAGGTAACGTCCCTGTCCATGCCTGCTGGACCATGAGTCAGCGGTAATATGCACCTTACCGCTGACCGCCCTGTCCAGCGAGGCCAAGACATTGCCTTCCACATGCCGGTAGAGAGCCGGAATAGCCTTCCGTGAGAAAAAGTGGCGTTTGGGAACCTGCCACTGAGGAACTGCACATTGCACAAACTCACGGAAGGGGGCCGAGTCTACCAACTGAAAAGGCAGCAGTTGAAGCGCTAGCAATTTAGCCAAGCTAGCATTCAACCGCTGGGCATGTGGATGGCTGGGAGTGAACTTCTTTCGACGGTCCAGCAGCTGGGGCAGGGAAATTTGCCTGCTAGAATCGGACGTCGGTGTACTGCTAGCAGAGTGGGCGCAAGTACTTGGCTGTGACACACCTAATTCTACACCTTCATTCCTCTCAGTGCATGTTTCAGAGAGGACTGAAGTTATAGTGGGGTTGGAGATCCCAGCTGATGCGGTGCAAGGAGAGGTCCGCTTTGTTCTTTGGTGTGGGTTTTTGAGGTAGGCTTGCCAACGAGCTGCATGGCAGGTCAACATATGTCTGGTCAGGCATGTGGTACCCAAGCGGCTGATGTTTTGGCCACGCGATATACGCTTGAGACATATGTTGCAAACAGCAGCTGTGCGATCTGATGCACTAGCCTCAAAAAAGGCCCACACCAAAGAACTTTTTGAATGACGGGCAGAGGCAGCGCCCTGCACAGGCGGAGCTCTGCGGTGTGATTCCGTCGGTGTACTGCCCTTACGCTGGCCACCAAAGGGCATCCTGCCTCGTTGGAGATGTGCCTCCTCCTCATCCTCCTCCTCCTCCTCTCTCCTATTAGGCACCCACGTGGAGTCAGTGACCTCATCATCCCCTCCCTCCTCTTCACTGGAGCCAATCTGGCAGTATGCTGCAGCTGCTGGAACATGACTGCCAGATTGGTGTCCTTCTTGAGCATCCCCTCTGTCTGCTCTCACGCTACTGCCTTCCTCTAGCTGGGTTTCATCATCAGACCCTTCGAAACGCTGGGCATCCTCCTGGAGCATGTACCCAACACTGTGCTGAAACAGTTCGGGGGACTCCTCAGGAGGAGGACATGGTGGGTCTAGGGAAGGAGTGACTGATGATTTGTCTGACATTGATACCAGGGAAGACGACGCTTTGGCAGCTGCTTTTCCAGTACCCTGAGCCTGGGTGAGAGAGGATGAGGAGGAGGAGGAGGGCTTGGTCATCCACTCTACCAAGTCTTCGGCATGATGTGGCTCAACATGTCCAGCTGCCGAAAAGAAGGACAAGCGTGTCCCATGGCCATGTGCTGATGACAATGCACCGCGTCCACGACCAGCACTGTTGCCCCCAGACACAGAGCCTGCTTGCCCTCTTTTATTGCCTCCTGACTGTCTGCCTCTCCTTGTTTGCCTTCCAGACATTCTAATAGATGGCCTGCAGGGAGATGGGAAAAAAGCAATAAGGGCTACCTTCAGGTGTCCTTCTCTGTCCCTTGAAACAAGGACTTTCACAGTGAAAGAAACTGACACTCTCCCTACCTACAGTTTTCTGTCCCTAGAAAAAATGTTTTTTTTAATCACAATATAGCACAAGGACAATTCACTCACTGTCCTTACAGGTCCCTGGAAACAAGGACTTGCAGAGTGAAAGAAAAAAAACACTCTCCCTACCTACAGTTTTCTGTCCCTAGAAAAAATGTTTTTTTTAATCACAATATAGCACAAGGAGAATTCACTCACTGTCCTTCCAGGTCCCTGGAAACAAGGACTTGCAGAGTGAAAGAAAAAAAACACTCTCCCTACCTACAGTTTTCTGTCCCTAGAAAAAATGTTTTTTTTAATCACAATATAGCACAAGGACAATTCACTCACTGTCCTTCCAGGTCCCTGGAAACAAGGACTTGCAGAGTGAAATAAACTGACACTCTCCCTACCTACAGTTTTCTGTCCCTAGAATAAATGTTTTTTTTAAGCACAATATAGCACAAGGAGAATTCACTCACTGTCCTTCCAGGTCCCTGGAAACAAGGACTTGCAGAGTGAAAGAAAAAAAACACTCTCCCTACCTACAGTTTTCTGTCCCTAGAAAAAATGTTTTTTTTAATCACAATATAACACAAGGACAATTCACTCACTGTCCTTCCAGGTCCCTGGAAACAAGGACTTGCAGAGTGAAATAAACTGACACTCTCCCTACCTACAGTTTTCTGTCCCTAGAATAAATGTTTTTTTTAAGCACAATATAGCACAAGGACAATTCACTCACTGTCCTTACAGGTCCCTGGAAACAAGGACTTGCAGAGTGAAAGAAAAAAAACACTCTCCCTACCTACAGTTTTCTGTCCCTAGAAAAAATGTTTTTTTTAATCACAATATAGCACAAGGACAATTCACTCACTGTCCTTCCAGGTCCCTGGAAACGAGGACTTGCAGAGTGAAATAAACTGACACTCTCCCTACCTACAGTTTTCTGTCCCTAGAATAAATGTTTTTTTTAAGCACAATATAGCACAAGGACAATTCACTCACTGTCCTTACAGGTCCCTGGAAACAAGGACTTGCAGAGTGAAAGAAAAAAAACACTCTCCCTACCTACAGTTTTCTGTCGCTAGAAAAAATGTTTTTTTTAATCACAATATAGCACAAGGACAATTCACTCACTGTCCTTACAGGTCCCTGGAAACAAGGACTTGCAGAGTGAAAGAAAAAAAACACTCTCCCTACCTACAGTTTTCTGTCCCTAGAAAAAATGTTTTTTTTAATCACAATATAGCACAAGGACAATTCACTCACTGTCCTTACAGGTCCCTGGAAACAAGGACTTGCAGAGTGAAATAAACTGACACTCTCCCTACCTACAGTTTTCTGTCCCTAGAATAAATGTTTTTTTTAAGCACAATATAGCACAAGGAGAATTCACTCACTGTCCTTCCAGGTCCCTGGAAACAAGGACTTGCAGAGTGAAAGAAAAAAAACACTCTCCCTACCTACAGTTTTCTGTCCCTAGAAAAAATGTTTTTTTTTAATCACAATATAACACAAGGACAATTCACTCACTGTCCTTCCAGGTCCCTGGAAACAAGGAATTGCAGAGTGAAATAAACTGACACTCTCCCTACCTACAGTTTTCTGTCCCTAGAATAAATGTTTTTTTTAAGCACAATATAGCACAAGGAGAATTCACTCACTGTCCTTCCAGGTCCCTGGAAACAAGGACTTGCAGAGTGAAAGAAAAAAAACACTCTCCCTACCTACAGTTTTCTGTCCCTAGAAAAAATGTTTTTTTTTAATCACAATATAACACAAGGACAATTCACTCACTGTCCTTCCAGGTCCCTGGAAACAAGGACTTGCAGAGTGAAATAAACTGACACTCTCCCTACCTACAGTTTTCTGTCCCTAGAATAAATGTTTTTTTTAAGCACAATATAGCACAAGGACAATTCACTCACTGTCCTTACAGGTCCCTGGAAACAAGGACTTGCAGAGTGAAAGAAAAAAAACACTCTCCCTACCTACAGTTTTCTGTCGCTAGAAAAAATGTTTTTTTTAATCACAATATAGCACAAGGACAATTCACTCACTGTCCTTACAGGTCCCTGGAAACAAGGACTTGCAGAGTGAAAGAAAAAAAACACTCTCCCTACCTACAGTTTTCTGTCCCTAGAAAAAATGTTTTTTTTAATCACAATATAGCACAAGGACAATTCACTCACTGTCCTTACAGGTCCCTGGAAACAAGGACTTGCAGAGTGAAATAAACTGACACTCTCCCTACCTACAGTTTTCTGTCCCTAGAAAAAATGTTTTTTTAATCACAATATAGCACAAGGACAATTCACTCACTGTCCTTCCAGGTCCCTGGAAACAAGGACTTGCAGAGTGAAAGAAAAAAAACACTCTCCCTACCTACAGTTTTCTGTCCCTAGAAAAAATGTTTTTTTTTAATCACAATATAACACAAGGACAATTCACTCACTGTCCTTCCAGGTCCCTGGAAACAAGGACTTGCAGAGTGAAATAAACTGACACTCTCCCTACCTACAGTTTTCTGTCCCTAGAATAAATGTTTTTTTTAAGCACAATATAGCACAAGGAGAATTCACTCACTGTCCTTCCAGGTCCCTGGAAACAAGGACTTGCAGAGTGAAAGAAAAAAAACACTCTCCCTACCTACAGTTTTCTGTCCCTAGAAAAAATGTTTTTTTTTAATCACAATATAACACAAGGACAATTCACTCACTGTCCTTCCAGGTCCCTGGAAACAAGGACTTGCAGAGTGAAATAAACTGACACTCTCCCTACCTACAGTTTTCTGTCCCTAGAATAAATGTTTTTTTTAAGCACAATATAGCACAAGGACAATTCACTCACTGTCCTTACAGGTCCCTGGAAACAAGGACTTGCAGAGTGAAAGAAAAAAAACACTCTCCCTACCTACAGTTTTCTGTCCCTAGAAAAAATGTTTTTTTTAATCACAATATACCACAAGGACAATTCACTCACTGTCCTTCCAGGTCCCTGGAAACAAGGACTTGCAGAGTGAAATAAACTGACACTCTCCCTACCTACAGTTTTCTGTCCCTAGAATAAATGTTTTTTTTAAGCACAATATAGCACAAGGACAATTCACTCACTGTCCTTACAGGTCCCTGGAAACAAGGACTTGCAGAGTGAAAGAAAAAAAACACTCTCCCTACCTACAGTTTTCTGTCCCTAGAAAAAATGTTTTTTTTAATCACAATATAGCACAAGGACAATTCACTCACTGTCCTTACAGGTCCCTGGAAACAAGGACTTGCAGAGTGAAAGAAAAAAAACACTCTCCCTACCTACAGTTTTCTGTCCCTAGAAAAAATGTTTTTTTTAATCACAATATAGCACAAGGACAATTCACTCACTGTCCTTACAGGTCCCTGGAAAAAAGGACTTGCAGAGTGAAATAAACTGACACTCTCCCTACCTACAGTTTTCTGTCCCTAGAATAAATGTTTTTTTTAAGCACAATATAGCACAAGGAGAATTCACTCACTGTCCTTCCAGGTCCCTGGAAACAAGGACTTGCAGAGTGAAAGAAAAAAAACACTCTCCCTACCTACAGTTTTCTGTCCCTAGAAAAAATGTTTTTTTTAATCACAATATAACACAAGGACAATTCACTCACTGTCCTTCCAGGTCCCTGGAAACAAGGACTTGCAGAGTGAAATAAACTGACACTCTCCCTACCTACAGTTTTCTGTCCCTAGAATAAATGTTTTTTTTAAGCACAATATAGCACAAGGACAATTCACTCACTGTCCTTACAGGTCCCTGGAAACAAGGACTTGCAGAGTGAAAGAAAAAAAACACTCTCCCTACCTACAGTTTTCTGTCCCTAGAAAAAATGTTTTTTTTAATCACAATATAGCACAAGGACAATTCACTCACTGTCCTTCCAGGTCCCTGGAAACAAGGACTTGCAGAGTGAAATAAACTGACACTCTCCCTACCTACAGTTTTCTGTCCCTAGAATAAATGTTTTTTTTAAGCACAATATAGCACAAGGACAATTCACTCACTGTCCTTACAGGTCCCTGGAAACAAGGACTTGCAGAGTGAAAGAAAAAAAACACTCTCCCTACCTACAGTTTTCTGTCCCTAGAAAAAATGTTTTTTTTAATCACAATATAGCACAAGGACAATTCACTCACTGTCCTTACAGGTCCCTGGAAACAAGGACTTGCAGAGTGAAAGAAAAAAAACACTCTCCCTACCTACAGTTTTCTGTCCCTAGAAAAAATGTTTTTTTTAATCACAATATAGCACAAGGACAATTCACTCACTGTCCTTACAGGTCCCTGGAAACAAGGACTTGCAGAGTGAAATAAACTGACACTCTCCCTACCTACAGTTTTCTGTCCCTAGAATAAATGTTTTTTTTAAGCACAATATAGCACAAGGAGAATTCACTCACTGTCCTTCCAGGTCCCTGGAAACAAGGACTTGCAGAGTGAAAGAAAAAAAACACTCTCCCTACCTACAGTTTTCTGTCCCTAGAAAAAATGTTTTTTTTAATCACAATATAACACAAGGACAATTCACTCACTGTCCTTCCAGGTCCCTGGAAACAAGGACTTGCAGAGTGAAATAAACTGACACTCTCCCTACCTACAGTTTTCTGTCCCTAGAATAAATGTTTTTTTTAAGCACAATATAGCACAAGGACAATTCACTCACTGTCCTTACAGGTCCCTGGAAACAAGGACTTGCAGAGTGAAAGAAAAAAAACACTCTCCCTACCTACAGTTTTCTGTCCCTAGAAAAAATGTTTTTTTTAATCACAATATAGCACAAGGACAATTCACTCACTGTCCTTACAGGTCCCTGGAAACAAGGACTTGCAGAGTGAAAGAAAAAAAACACTCTCCCTACCTACAGTTTTCTGTCCCTAGAAAAAATGTTTTTTTTAATCACAATATAGCACAAGGACAATTCACTCACTGTCCTTACAGGTCCCTGGAAACAAGGACTTGCAGAGTGAAATAAACTGACACTCTCCCTACCTACAGTTTTCTGTCCCTAGAATAAATGTTTTTTTTAAGCACAATATAGCACAAGGAGAATTCACTCACTGTCCTTCCAGGTCCCTGGAAACAAGGACTTGCAGAGTGAAAGAAAAAAACACTCTCCCTACCTACAGTTTTCTGTCCCTAGAAAAAATGTTTTTTTTTAATCACAATATAACACAAGGACAATTCACTCACTGTCCTTCCAGGTCCCTGGAAACAAGGACTTGCAGAGTGAAATAAACTGACACTCTCCCTACCTACAGTTTTCTGTCCCTAGAATAAATGTTTTTTTTAAGCACAATATAGCACAAGGACAATTCACTCACTGTCCTTACAGGTCCCTGGAAACAAGGACTTGCAGAGTGAAAGAAAAAAAACACTCTCCCTACCTACAGTTTTCTGTCCCTAGAAAAAATGTTTTTTTTAATCACAATATAGCACAAGGACAATTCACTCACTGTCCTTACAGGTCCCTGGAAACAAGGACTTGCAGAGTGAAAGAAACTGACACTGTCCCTACCTACAGTTTTCTGTCCCTAGAATAAATGTTTTTTTAAGCACAATATAGCACAAGGAGAATTCACTCACTGTCCTTCCAGGTCCCTGGAAACAAGGACTTGCAGAGTGAAATAAACTGACACTCTCCCTACCTACAGTTTTCTGTCCCTAGAATAAATGTTTTTTTTAAGCAAAATATAGCACAAGGACAATTCACTCACTGTCCTTACAGGTCCCTGGAAACAAGGACTTGCAGAGTGAAAGAAACTGACACTCTCCCTACCTACAGTTTTCTGTCCCTAGAATAAATGTTTTTTTAAGCACAATATAGCACAAGGACAATTCACTCACTGTCCTTCCAGGTCCCTGGAAACAAGGACTTGCAGAGTGAAAGAAACTGACACTGTCCCTACCTACAGTTTTCTGTCCCTAGAATAAATGTTTTTTTTAAGCACACTATAGCACAAGCACAAAACACACTGACACTCTCCCTACCTATCCTTCTCTTTCCCTAAACTAAAGGAATCCAGGTTAAGCAAGAAAGAAATAACAGTCACTGTCCCTGCCTATGCTGCTCTATCCCTGCTCCGGAACACACTACACTAGGCCGCCGTGCTGGCGGCCTTTTATAGTGTGGGGCGTGTACTAAACACCCTCAGCAATAATTGGCCACAGGCATCCTGCCTGTGGCCAATCATTGCTCTCCTCGCTGCCGGCGCTGTGATTGGCCAAGCATGCGGGGTCACAGTGCATGCTTGGCCAATCACAGCGCCTGGATGACACTGCGATGGCGTAGTGCATTGTGGGCCGTTCGCGTCACTCGAATTTGGCGCGAACGGCCCAAATAGTTCGATCTTCGTCGAACGATCGAACAGCCGATGTTCGAGTCGAACGTATGTTCGACTCGAACACGAAGCTCATCCCTAATCATCACTGATGTACTATGGACCATCACTGATGTACTATAGATCATCACTGATGTACTATGGACCATCACTGGTGTACTATGGATCATCACTGGTGTACTGTGGATCATCACTGGTGTACTATGGACCATCCCTGGTGTACTGTGGATCATCACTGATGTACTGTGGATCATCACTGATGTACTATAGTTCATCACTGATGTACTATGGGCCATCACTGGTGTACTATGGATCATCACTGGTGTACTATGGATCATCACTGATGTACTATGGACCATCCCTGATGTACTGTGGATCATCACTGATGTACTGTGGATCATCACTGATGTACTATGGATCATCACTGATGTACTGTGGATCATCACTGATGCACTATAGTTCATCACTGATGTACTATGGGCCATCACTGGTGTACTATGGATCATCACTGGTGTACTATGGATCATCACTGATGTACTATGGACCATCCCTGATGTACTGTGGATCATCACTGATGTACTATAGTTCATCACTGATGTACTATGGGCCATCACTGGTGTACTATGGATCATCACTGGTGTACTATGGATCATCACTGATGTACTATAGATCATCACTCATGTACTATAGCTCATCACTGATGTACTATGGACCATCACTGATGTACTATAGATCATCACTGATGTACTATGGACCATCACTGGTGTACTATGGATCATCACTGGTGTACTGTGGATCATCACTGGTGTACTGTGGATCATCACTGATGTACTGTGGATCATCACTGATGTACTATAGTTCATCACTGATGTACTATGGGCCATCACTGGTGTTCTATGGATCATCACTGGTGTACTATGGATCATCACTGATGTACTATGGACCATCCCTGATGTACTGTGGATCATCACTGATATACTGTGGATCATCACTGATGTACTATGGATCATCACTGATGTACTGTGGATCATAACTGATGTACTATAGTTCATCACTGATGTACTATGGGCCATCACTGGTGTACTATGGATCATCACTGGTGTACTATGGATCATCACTGATGTGCTATGGACCATCCCTGATGTACTGTGGATCATCACTGATGTACTATAGTTCATCACTGATGTACTATGGGCCATCACTGGTGTACTATGGATCATCACTGGTGTACTATGGATCATCACTGATGTACTATGGACCATCCCTGATGTACTGTGGATCATCACTGATGTACTATGGGCCATCACTGGTGTACTATGGGCCATCACTGGTGTACTATAGATCATCACTGGTGTACTATGGACCATCACTGATGTACTATGGATCATCACTGATATGCTGTGGACCATCCCTGATGTACTGTGCATCATCACTGATGTACTGTGGATCATCACTGAAGTATTGTGGATCATCACTGATGTACTGTGGATCATCACTGATGTACTGTGTATCATAACTGATGTACTGTGGATCATCACTGATGTACTATAGATCATCACTGATGTACTATGGACCATCACTGATGTACTATAGATCATCACTGATGTACTATGGACCATCACTGGTGTACTATGGATCATCACTGGTGTACTGTGGATCATCACTGGTGTACTATGGACCATCCCTGATGTACTATGGATCATCACTGATGTACTGTGGATCATCACTGATGTACTATAGTTCATCACTGATGTACTATGGGCCATCACTGGTGTACTATGGATCATCACTGGTGTATTATGGATCATCACTGATGTACTATGGACCATCCCTGATGTACTGTGGATCATCACTGATGTACTGTGGATCATCACCGATGTACTATGGATCATCACTGATGTACTGTGTATCATCACTGATGTACTATTGTTCATCACTGATGTACTATGGGCCATCACTGGTGTACTATGGATCATCACTGGTGTACTATGGATCATCACTGATGTACTATGGACCATCCCTGATGTACTGTGGATCATCACTGATGTACTATAGTTCATCACTGATGTACTATGGGCCATCACTGGTGTACCATGGATCATCACTGGTGTACTATGGATCATCACTGATGTACTATGGACCATCCCTGATGTACTGTGGATCATCACTGATGTACTGTGGATCATCACTGATGTACTATGGATCATCACTGATGTACTATGGGCCATCACTGGTGTACTATGGGCCATCATTGGTGTACTATGGATCATCACTGGTGTACTATGGACCATCACTGATGTACTATGGACCATCACTGATGTACTATGGATCATCACTGATATACTGTGGACCATCCCTGATGTACTGTGGATCATCACTGGTGTACTGTGGATCATCACTGAAGTATTGTGGATCATCACTGATGTACTGTGGATCATCACTAATGTACTGTGGATCATAACTGATGTACTGTAGATCATCACTGATGTACTATAGATCATCACTGGTGTACTATGTATATAGATCATCACTGATGTACTATGGACCATCACTGATGTACTATAGATCATCACTAATGTACTATGGACCATCACTGGTGTACTATGGATCATCACTGGTGTACTGTGGATCATCACTGGTGTACTATGGACCATCCCTGATGTACTGTGGATCATCACTGATGTACTGTGGATCATCACTGATGTACTATAGTTCATCACTGATGTACTATGGGCCATCACTGGTGTACTATGGATCATCACTGATGTACTATGGACCATCCCTGATGTACTGTGGATCATCACTGATGTACTGTGGATCATCACTGATGTACTATGGATCATCACTGATGTACTGTGGATCATCACTGATGTACTATGGGCCATCACTGGTGTACTATGGGCCATCACTGGTGTACTATGGATCATCACTGATGTACTATGGATCATCACTGATGTACTATGGACCATCACTGATGTACTATGGGCCATCACTGGTGTACTATGGATCATCACCGATGTACTGTGGACCATCCCTGATGTACTGTGGACCATCACTGATGTACTGTGGATCATCACTGATGTACTATGGATCATCACTGATGTACTATAGATCATCACTTATGTACTATAGATCATCACTGATGTACTATGGACCATCACTGATGTACTATAGATCATCACTGATGTACTATGGACCATCACTGGTGTACTATGGATCATCACTGGTGTACTGTGGATCATCACTGGTGTACTATGGACCATCCCTGGTGTACTGTGGATCATCACTGATGTACTGTGGATCATCACTGATGTACTATAGTTCATCACTGATGTACTATGGGCCATCACTGGTGTACTATGGATCATCACTGGTGTACTATGGATCATCACTGATGTACTATGGACCATCCCTGATGTACTGTGGATCATCACTGATGTACTGTGGATCATCACTGATGTACTATGGATCATCACTGATGTACTGTGGATCATCACTGATGCACTATAGTTCATCACTGATGTACTATGGGCCATCACTGGTGTACTATGGATCATCACTGGTGTACTATGGATCATCACTGATGTACTATGGACCATCCCTGATGTACTGTGGATCATCACTGATGTACTATAGTTCATCACTGATGTACTATGGGCCATCACTGGTGTACTATGGATCATCACTGGTGTACTATGGATCATCACTGATGTACTATAGATCATCACTCATGTACTATAGCTCATCACTGATGTACTATGGACCATCACTGATGTACTATAGATCATCACTGATGTACTATGGACCATCACTGGTGTACTATGGATCATCACTGGTGTACTGTGGATCATCACTGGTGTACTGTGGATCATCACTGATGTACTGTGGATCATCACTGATGTACTATAGTTCATCACTGATGTACTATGGGCCATCACTGGTGTACTATGGATCATCACTGGTGTACTATGGATCATCACTGATGTACTATGGACCATCCCTGATGTACTGTGGATCATCACTGATATACTGTGGATCATCACTGATGTACTATGGATCATCACTGATGTACTGTGGATCATAACTGATGTACTATAGTTCATCACTGATGTACTATGGGCCATCACTGGTGTACTATGGATCATCACTGGTGTACTATGGATCATCACTGATGTACTATGGACCATCCCTGATGTACTGTGGATCATCACTGATGTACTATAGTTCATCACTGATGTACTATGGGCCATCACTGGTGTACTATGGATCATCACTGGTGTACTATGGATCATCACTGATGTACTATGGACCATCCCTGATGTACTGTGGATCATCACTGATGTACTATGGGCCATCACTGGTGTACTATGGGCCATCACTGGTGTACTATAGATCATCACTGGTGTACTATGGACCATCACTGATGTACTATGGATCATCACTGATATACTGTGGACCATCCCTGATGTACTGTGCATCATCACTGATGTACTGTGGATCATCACTGAAGTATTGTGGATCATCACTGATGTACTGTGGATCATCACTGATGTACTGTGTATCATAACTGATGTACTGTGGATCATCACTGATGTACTATAGATCATCACTGATGTACTATGGACCATCACTGATGTACTATAGATCATCACTGATGTACTATGGACCATCACTGGTGTACTATGGATCATCACTGGTGTACTGTGGATCATCACTGGTGTACTATGGACCATCCCTGATGTACTATGGATCATCACTGATGTACTGTGGATCATCACTGATGTACTATAGTTCATCACTGATGTACTATGGGCCATCACTGGTGTACTATGGATCATCACTGGTGTATTATGGATCATCACTGATGTACTATGGACCATCCCTGATGTACTGTGGATCATCACTGATGTACTGTGGATCATCACCGATGTACTATGGATCATCACTGATGTACTGTGGATCTTCACTGATGTACTATTGTTCATCACTGATGTACTATGGGCCATCACTGGTGTACTATGGATCATCACTGGTGTACTATGGATCATCACTGATGTACTATGGACCATCCCTGATGTACTGTGGATCATCACTGATGTACTATAGTTCATCACTGATGTACTATGGGCCATCACTGGTGTACTATGGATCATCACTGGTGTACTATGGATCATCACTGATGTACTATGGACCATCCCTGATGTACTGTGGATCATAACTGATGTACTGTGGATCATCACTGATGTACTATGGATCATCACTGATGTACTATGGGCCATCACTGGTGTACTATGGGCCATCACTGGTGTACTATGGATCATCACTGGTGTACTATGGACCATCACTGATGTACTATGGACCATCACTGATGTACTATGGATCATCACTGATATACTGTGGACCATCCCTGATGTACTGTGGATCATCACTGATGTACTGTGGATCATCACTGAAGTATTGTGGATCATCACTGATGTACTGTGGATCATCACTAATGTACTGTGGATCATAACTGATGTACTGTAGATCATCACTGATGTACTATAGATCATCACTGGTGTACTATGTATATAGATCATCACTGATGTACTATGGACCATCACTGATGTACTATAGATCATCACTGATGTACTATGGACCATCACTGGTGTACTATGGATCATCACTGGTGTACTGTGGATCATCACTGGTGTACTATGGACCATCCCTGATGTACTGTGGATCATCACTGATGTACTGTGGATCATCACTGATGTACTATAGTTCATCACTGATGTACTATGGGCCATCACTGGTGTACTATGGATCATCACTGATGTACTATGGACCATCCCTGATGTACTGTGGATCATCACTGATGTACTATAGTTCATCACTGATGTACTATGGGCCATCACTGGTGTACTATGGATCATCACTGATGTACTATGGACCA
This sequence comes from Rana muscosa, assembly GCA_029206835.1. Taxonomy (NCBI): domain Eukaryota; kingdom Metazoa; phylum Chordata; class Amphibia; order Anura; family Ranidae; genus Rana; species Rana muscosa. The sequence goes on from JARGYO010000056.1 coordinate 2,994,278, forward strand.
TCCCTGATGTACTGTGGATCATCACTGATGTACTATAGTTCATCACTGATGTACTATGGGCCATCACTGGTGTACTATGGATCATCACTGGTGTACTATGGATCATCACTGATGTACTATAGATCATCACTCATGTACTATAGCTCATCACTGATGTACTATGGATCATCACTGATGTACTATAGTTCATCACTGATGTACTATGGGCCATCACTGGTGTACTATGGATCATCACTGGTGTACTATGGATCATCACTGATGTACTATGGACCATCCCTGATGTACTGTGGATCATCACTGATATACTGTGGATCATCACTGATGTACTATGGATCATCACTGATGTACTGTGGATCATCACTGATGTACTATAGTTCATCACTGATGTACTATGGGCCATCACTGGTGTACTATGGATCATCACTGGTGTACTATGGATCATCACTGATGTACTATGGACCATCCCTGATGTACTGTGGATCATCACTGATGTACTATAGTTCATCACTGATTTACTATGGGCCATCACTGGTGTACTATGGATCATCACTGGTGTACTATGGATCATCACTGATGTACTATAGATCATCACTCATGTACTATAGCTCATCACTGATGTACTATGGACCATCACTAATGTACTATAGATCATCACTGATGTACTATGGACCATCACTGGTGTACTATGGATCATCACTGGTGTACTGTGGATCATCACTGGTGTACTGTGGATCATCACTGATGTACTGTGGATCATCACTGATGTACTATAGTTCATCACTGATGTACTATGGGCCATCACTGGTGTACTATGGATCATCACTGGTGTACTATGGATCATCACTGGTGTACTATGGATCATCACTGATGTACTATGGACCATCCCTGATGTACTGTGGATCATCACTGATATACTGTGGATCATCACTGATGTACTATGGATCATCACTGATGTACTGTGGATCATAACTGATGTACTATAGTTCATCACTGATGTACTATGGGCCATCACTGGTGTACTATGGATCATCACTGGTGTACTATGGATCATCACTGATGTACTATGGACCATCCCTGATGTACTGTGGATCATCACTGATGTACTATAGTTCATCACTGATGTACTATGGGCCATCACTGGTGTACTATGGATCATCACTGGTGTACTATGGATCATCACTGATGTACTATGGACCATCCCTGATGTACTGTGGATCATCACTGATGTACTATGGGCCATCACTGGTGTACTATGGGCCATCACTGGTGTACTATAGATCATCACTGGTGTACTATGGACCATCACTGATGTACTATGGATCATCACTGATATACTGTGGACCATCCCTGATGTACTGTGCATCATCACTGATGTACTGTGGATCATCACTGAAGTATTGTGGATCATCACTGGTGTACTGTGGATCATCACTGATGTACTGTGTATCATAACTGATGTACTGTGGATCATCACTGATGTACTATAGATCATCACTGATGTACTATGGACCATCACTGATGTACTATAGATCATCACTGATGTACTATGGACCATCACTGGTGTACTATGGATCATCACTGGTGTACTGTGGATCATCACTGGTGTACTATGGACCATCCCTGATGTACTATGGATCATCACTGATGTACTGTGGATCATCACTGATGTACTATAGTTCATCACTGATGTACTATGGGCCATCACTGGTGTACTATGTATATAGATCATCACTGATGTACTATGGACCATCACTGATGTACTATAGATCATCACTGATGTACTATGGACCATCACTGGTGTACTGTGGATCATCACTGGTGTACTGTGGATCATCACTGGTGTACTATGGACCATCCCTGATGTACTGTGGATCATCACTGATGTACTGTGGATCATCACTGATGTACTATAGTTCATCACTGATGTACTATGGGCCATCACTGGTGTACTATGGATCATCACTGATGTACTATGGACCATCCCTGATGTACTGTGGATCATCACTGATGTACTATAGTTCATCACTGATGTACTATGGGCCATCACTGGTGTACTATGGATCATCACTGATGTACTATGGACCATCCCTGATGTACTGTGGATCATCACTGATGTACTATAGTTCATCACTGATGTACTATGGGCCATCACTGGTGTACTATGGATCATCACTGGTGTACTATGGATCATCACTGATGTACTATAGATCATCACTCATGTACTATAGCTCATCACTGATGTACTATGGATCATCACTGATGTACTATAGTTCATCACTGATGTACTATGGGCCATCACTGGTGTACTATGGATCATCACTGGTGTACTATGGATCATCACTGATGTACTATGGACCATCCCTGATGTACTGTGGATCATCACTGATATACTGTGGATCATCACTGATGTACTATGGATCATCACTGATGTACTGTGGATCATCACTGATGTACTATAGTTCATCACTGATGTACTATGGGCCATCACTGGTGTACTATGGATCATCACTGGTGTACTATGGATCATCACTGATGTACTATGGACCATCCCTGATGTACTGTGGATCATCACTGATGTACTATAGTTCATCACTGATGTACTATGGGCCATCACTGGTGTACTATGGATCATCACTGATGTACTATAGATCATCACTCATGTACTATAGCTCATCACTGATGTACTATGGATCATCACTGATGTACTATAGTTCATCACTGATGTACTATGGGCCATCACTGGTGTACTATGGATCATCACTGGTGTACTATGGATCATCACTGATGTACTATGGACCATCCCTGATGTACTGTGGATCATCACTGATATACTGTGGATCATCACTGATGTACTATGGATCATCACTGATGTACTGTGGATCATCACTGATGTACTATAGTTCATCACTGATGTACTATGGATCATCACTGGTGTACTATGGATCATCACTGATGTACTATGGACCATCCCTGATGTACTGTGGATCATCACTGATGTACTGTGGATCATCACTGATGTACTATGGATCATCACTAATGTACTATGGGCCATCACTGGTGTACTATGGGCCATCACTGGTGTACTATGGATCATCACTGGTGTACTATGGACCATCACTGATGTACTATGGACCATCACTGATGTACTATGGATCATCACTGATGTACTGTGGATCATCACTGATGTACTATGGATCATCACTGATGTACTATGGGCCATCACTGGTGTACTATGGGCCATCACTGGTGTACTATGGATCATCACTGGTGTACTATGGACCACCACTGATGTACTATGGACCATCCCTGATGTACTGTGGATCATCACTGATGTACTGTGGATCATCACTGAACTATTGTGAATCATCACTGATGTACTGTGGATCATCACTGATGTACTGTGTATCATAACTGATGTACTGTGGATCATCACTGATGTACTATAGATCATCACTGATGTACTATGGACCATCACTGATGTACTATAGATCATCACTGATGTACTATGGGCCATCACTGGTGTACTATGGGCCATCACTGGTGTACTATAGATCATCACTGGTGTACTATGGACCATCACTGATGTACTATGGATCATCACTGATATACTGTGGACCATCCCTGATGTACTGTGCATCATCACTGATGTACTGTGGATCATCACTGAAGTATTGTGGATCATCACTGATGTACTGTGGATCATCACTGATGTACTGTGTATCATAACTGATGTACTGTGGATCATCACTGATGTACTATAGATCATCACTGATGTACTATGGACCATCACTGATGTACTATAGATCATCACTGATGTACTATGGACCATCACTGGTGTACTATGGATCATCACTGGTGTACTGTGGATCATCACTGGTGTACTATGGACCATCCCTGATGTACTATGGATCATCACTGATGTACTGTGGATCATCACTGATGTACTATAGTTCATCACTGATGTACTATGGGCCATCACTGGTGTACTATGGATCATCACTGGTGTATTATGGATCATCACTGATGTACTATGGACCATCCCTGATGTACTGTGGATCATCACTGATGTACTGTGGATCATCACCGATGTACTATGGATCATCACTGATGTACTGTGGATCATCACTGATGTACTATTGTTCATCACTGATGTACTATGGGCCATCACTGGTGTACTATGGATCATCACTGGTGTACTATGGATCATCACTGATGTACTATGGACCATCCCTGATGTACTGTGGATCATCACTGATGTACTATAGTTCATCACTGATGTACTATGGGCCATCACTGGTGTACTATGGATCATCACTGGTGTACTATGGATCATCACTGATGTACTATGGACCATCCCTGATGTACTGTGGATCATCACTGATGTACTATGGGCCATCACTGGTGTACTATGGGCCATCACTGGTGTACTATAGATCATCACTGGTGTACTATGGACCATCACTGATGTACTATGGATCATCACTGATATACTGTGGACCATCCCTGATGTACTGTGCATCATCACTGATGTACTGTGGATCATCACTGAAGTATTGTGGATCATCACTGATGTACTGTGGATCATCACTGATGTACTGTGTATCATAACTGATGTACTGTGGATCATCACTGATGTACTATAGATCATCACTGATGTACTATGGACCATCACTGATGTACTATAGATCATCACTGATGTACTATGGACCATCACTGGTGTACTATGGATCATCACTGGTGTACTGTGGATCATCACTGGTGTACTATGGACCATCCCTGATGTACTATGGATCATCACTGATGTACTGTGGATCATCACTGATGTACTATAGTTCATCACTGATGTACTATGGGCCATCACTGGTGTACTATGGATCATCACTGGTGTATTATGGATCATCACTGATGTACTATGGACCATCCCTGATGTACTGTGGATCATCACCGATGTACTGTGGATCATCACCGATGTACTATGTATCATCACTGATGTACTGTGGATCATCACTGATGTACTATTGTTCATCACTGATGTACTATGGGCCATCACTGGTGTACTATGGATCATCACTGGTGTACTATGGATCATCACTGATGTACTATGGACCATCCCTGATGTACTGTGGATCATCACTGATGTACTATAGTTCATCACTGATGTACTATGGGCCATCACTGGTGTACTATGGATCATCACTGGTGTACTATGGATCATCACTGATGTACTATGGACCATCCCTGATGTACTGTGGATCATCACTGATGTACTGTGGATCATCACTGATGTACTATGGATCATCACTGATGTACTATGGGCCATCACTGGTGTACTATGGGCCATCACTGGTGTACTATGGATCATCACTGGTGTACTATGGACCATCACTGATGTACTATGGACCATCACTGATGTACTATGGATCATCACTGATATACTGTGGACCATCCCTGATGTACTGTGGATCATCACTGATGTACTGTGGATCATCACTGAAGTATTGTGGATCATCACTGATGTACTGTGGATCATCACTAATGTACTGTGGATCATAACTGATGTACTGTAGATCATCACTGATGTACTATAGATCATCACTGGTGTACTATGTATATAGATCATCACTGATGTACTATGGACCATCACTGATGTACTATAGATCATCACTGATGTACTATGGACCATCACTGGTGTACTATGGATCATCACTGGTGTACTGTGGATCATCACTGGTGTACTATGGACCATCCCTGATGTACTGTGGATCATCACTGATGTACTGTGGATCATCACTGATGTACTATAGTTCATCACTGATGTACTATGGGCCATCACTGGTGTACTATGGATCATCACTGATGTACTATGGACCATCCCTGATGTACTGTGGATCATCACTGATGTACTATAGTTCATCACTGATGTACTATGGGCCATCACTGGTGTACTATGGATCATCACTGATGTACTATGGACCATCCCTGATGTACTGTGGATCATCACTGATGTACTATAGTTCATCACTGATGTACTATGGGCCATCACTGGTGTACTATGGATCATCACTGGTGTACTATGGATCATCACTGATGTACTATAGATCATCACTCATGTACTATAGCTCATCACTGATGTACTATGGATCATCACTGATGTACTATAGTTCATCACTGATGTACTATGGGCCATCACTGGTGTACTATGGATCATCACTGGTGTACTATGGATCATCACTGATGTACTATGGACCATCCCTGATGTACTGTGGATCATCACTGATATACTGTGGATCATCACTGATGTACTATGGATCATCACTGATGTACTGTGGATCATCACTGATGTACTATAGTTCATCACTGATGTACTATGGGCCATCACTGGTGTACTATGGATCATCACTGGTGTACTATGGATCATCACTGATGTACTATGGACCATCCCTGATGTACTGTGGATCATCACTGATGTACTATAGTTCATCACTGATGTACTATGGGCCATCACTGGTGTACTATGGATCATCACTGGTGTACTATGGATCATCACTGATGTACTATAGATCATCACTCATGTACTATAGCTCATCACTGATGTACTATGGACCATCACTGATGTACTATAGATCATCATTGATGTACTATGGACCATCACTGGTGTACTATGGATCATCACTGGTGTACTGTGGATCATCACTGGTGTACTGTGGATCATCACTGATGTACTGTGGATCATCACTGATGTACTATAGTTCATCACTGATGTACTATGGGCCATCACTGGTGTACTATGGATCATCACTGGTGTACTATGGATCATCACTGATGTACTATGGACCATCCCTGATGTACTGTGGATCATCACTGATATACTGTGGATCATCACTGATGTACTATGGATCATCACTGATGTACTGTGGATCATAACTGATGTACTATAGTTCATCACTGATGTACTATGGTCCATCACTGGTGTACTATGGATCATCACTGGTGTACTATGGATCATCACTGATGTACTATGGACCATCCCTGATGTACTGTGGATCATCACTGATGTACTATAGTTCATCACTGATGTACTATGGGCCATCACTGGTGTACTATGGATCATCACTGGTGTACTATGGATCATCACTGATGTACTATGGACCATCCCTGATGTACTGTGGATCATCACTGATGTACTGTGGATCATCATTGATGTACTATGGATCATCACTGATGTACTATGGGCCATCACTGGTGTACTACGGGCCATCACTGGTGTACTATGGATCATCACTGGTGTACTATGGATCATCACTGGTGTACTATGGACCATCACTGATGTACTGTGGACCACCACTGATGTACTGTGGATCATCACTGATGTACTGTGGATCATCCCTGGTGTACTATGGAACATTACTGGTGTACTATGGATCATCACTGGTGTACTATGGATCATCACTGATGTACTATGGGCCATCACTGATGTACTATGGATCATCACTGGTATACTGTGGACCATCCCTGATGTACTGTGGATCATCACTGATGTACTGTGGATCATCACTGAAGTATTGTGGATCATCACTGATGTACTGTGGATCATCACTGATGTACTGTGGATCATAACTGATGTACTGTGGATCATCACTGGTGTACTATGGATCATCACTGATGTACTATGGATCATCACTGATGTACTATGGACCATCACTGATGTACTATGGGCCATCACTGGTGTACTATGGATCATCACTGATGTACTGTGGATCATCACTGATGTACTGTGGGCCATCACTGATGTACTATGGATCATCACTGATATACTGTGGACCATCCCTGATGTATTGTGGATCATCACTGATGTACTGTTGATCATCACTGATGTACTATTAATTATCACTGAAGTACTATGGGCCATCACTGGTGTACTATGGATCATCACTGGTGTACTATGGTTCATCACTGATGTACTATGGATCATCACTGATGTACTATGGATCATGACTGGTGTACTATGGATCATCACTGATGTACTGTGGACCATCCCTGATGTACTGTGGATCATCACTGATGTACTGTGGATCATCACTGATGTACTGTGGATCATCACTGATGTACTGAGGATCATCACTGATGTACTATGGATCATCACTGATGTACCTTGGATCATCACTGATGTACTGTGGATCATCACTGATGTACTGTGGATCATCACTGATGTACTATAGATCATCACTGTAGTACTATGGGCCATGACTGGTGTACTATGGATCATCACTGATGTACTATGGATCATCACTGATGTATTATGGATCATCACTGATGTACTATGAGCCATCACTGATGTACTATGGATCATCACTAGTGTACTATGGATCATCACTGATGTACTAAGAGCCATCACTGATGTACTATGGATCATCACTGGTGTACTATGGATCATCACTGATGTACTATGGATCATCACTGATGTACTATGAGCCATCACTGATGTACTATGGGCCATCCCTGGTGTACTATGGATCATCACTGATGTACTGTGGATCATCACTGATGTACTATGGGACATCACTGGTGTACTATGGGCCATCACTGGTGTACTATGGATCATCACTGGTGTACTATGGGCCATCACTGGTGTACTATGGGCCATCACTGGTGTACTATGGATCATCACTGGTGTACTATGGACCATCACTGATGTACTATGGCTCATCACTGATATACTGTGGACCATCCCTGATATACTGTGGATCATCCCTGATGTACTGTGGATCATCACTGATCTACTGTGGGCCATCACAGGTGTACTGTGGGCCATCACAGGTGTACTATGGAGCATCACTGATGTACTATGGATCATCACTGGTGTACTATGGATCATCACTGATGTACTGTGGACCATCCCTGATGTACTATAGATCATCACTGATGTACTGTGGATCATCACTGATGTACTATGGGCCATCACTGGTGTACTATGGGCCATCACTGGTGTACTATGGATCATCACTGGATTACTATGGATCATCCCTGGTGTACTATGGACCATCACTGATGTGCTTTGGGCCATCACTGGTGTACTATGGATCATCACTAATGTACTGTGGACCATCCCTGATGTACTGTGGATCATCACTGATGTACTATGGATCATCACTGATGTACTTTGGACCATCACTGGTGTACTATGGACCATCACTGGTGTACTATGGATCATCACTGATGTACTGTGGATCATCACTGATGTACTGTGGATCATCACTGATGTACTGTGGGCCATCACTGATGTACTATGGATCATCACTGATATACTGTGGACCATCCCTGATGTATTGTGGATCATCACTGATGTACTGTGGATCATCACTGATGTACTATAGATCATCACTGAAGTACTATGGGCCATCACTGTTGTACTATGGATCATCACTGGTGTACTATGGGCCATCACTGGTGTACTATGGATCATCACTGATGTACTATGGATCATCACTGATGTAATATGGATCATGACTGGTTTACTATGGATCATCACTGATGTACTGTGGACCATCCCTGATGTCCTGTGGATCATCACTGATGTACTGTGGATCATCACTGATGTACTGTGGATCATCACTGATGTACTGTGGATCATCATTGATGTACTGAGGATCATCACTGATGTACTATGGATCATCACTGATGTACCGTGGATCATCACTGATGTACTGTGGATCATCACTGATGTACTGTGGATCATCACTGATGTACTATAGATCATCACTGAAGTACTATGGGCCATCACTGGTGTACTATGGATCATCACTGATGTATTATGGATCATCACTGATGTACTATGAGCCATCACTGATGTACTATGGATCATCACTGGTGTACTATGGATCATCACTGATGTACTATGGATCATCACTGATGTACTATGAGCCATCACTGATGTACTATGGATCATCACTGGTGTACTATGGATCATCACTGATGTACTATGGATCATCACTGATGTACTATGAGCCATCACTGATGTACTATGGGCCATCCCTGGTGTACTATGGATCATCACTGATGTACTGTGGATCATCACTGATGTACTATGGGACATCACTGGTATACTATGGGCCATCTCTGGTGTACTATGGATCATCACTGGTGTACTATGGGCCATCACTGGTGAACTATGGATCATCACTGGTGTACTATGGACCATCACTGATTTACTATGGACCATCACTGATGTACTGTGGATCATCACTGATGTACTGTGGGTCATCCCTGGTGTACTATGGATCATCACTGGTGTAATATGGACCATCACTGATGTACTATGGGCCATCACTGATGTACTATGGATCATCACTGATGTACTGTGGACCATCCCTGATGTACTGTGGATCATCACTGATGTACTATGGACCATCCCTGATGTACTATGGACCATCCCTGATGTACTGTGAATCATCACTGGTGTACTGTGGATCATCACTGATGTACTATAGATCATCACTGATGTACTGTGGATCATCACTGATGTACTATGGGCCATCACTGGTGTACTATGGGCCATCACTGGTGTACTATGGATCATCACTGATGTACTGTGGATCATCCCTGATGTACTGTGGGCCATCACTGATGTACTATGGATCATCACTGATGTACTATGGATCATGACTGGTGTACTATGGATCATCACTGATGTACTGTGGACCATCCCTGATGTACTGTGGATCATCACTGATGTACTGTGGATCATCACTGATGTACTGTGGATCATCACTGATGTACTATGGATCATCCCTGATGTACTATGGACCATCCCTGATGTACTGTGGATCATCACTGATGTACTATAGATCAACACTGATGTACTATGGGCCATCACTGGTGTACTATGGGCCATCACTGGAGTACTATGGATCATCACTGGTGTACTATGGACCATCACTAATTTACTATGGACCATCACTGATGTACTATAGTTCATCACTGATGTACTATGGGCCATCACTGGTGTACTATGGATCATCACTGGTGTACAATGGATCATCACTGATGTACTATAGATCATCACTGATGTACTATAGCTCATCACTGATGTACTATGGACCATCACTGATGTACTATAGATCATCACTGATGTACTATGGACCATCACTGGTGTACTATGGATCATCACTGGTGTACTGTGGATCATCACTGGTGTACTATGGACCATCCCTGATGTACTGTGTATCATCACTGATGTACTGTGGATAATCACTGATGTACTATAGTTCATCACTGATGTACTATGGGCCATCACTGGTGTACTATGGATCATCACTGGTGTACTATGGATCATCACTGATGTACTATGGACCATCCCTGATGTACTGTGGATCATCAGTGATGTACTGTGGATCATCACTGATGTACTATGGATCATCACTGATGTACTGTGGATCATCACTGATGTACTATAGTTCATCACTGATGTACTATGGGCCATCACTGGTGTACTATGGATCATCACTGGTGTACTATGGATCATCACTGATGTACTATGGACCATCCCTGATGTACTGTGGATCATCACTGATGTACTGTGGATCATCATTGATGTACTATGGATCATCACTGATGTACTATGGGCCATCACTGGTGTACTACGGGCCATCACTGGTGTACTATGGATCATCACTGGTGTACTATGGATCATCACTGGTGTACTATGGACCATCACTGATGTACTGTGGACCACCACTGATGTACTGTGGATCATCACTGATGTACTGTGGATCATCCCTGGTGTACTATGGAACATTACTGGTGTACTATGGATCATCACTGGTGTACTATGGATCATCACTGATGTACTATGGGCCATCACTGATGTACTATGGATCATCACTGATATACTGTGGACCATCCCTGATGTACTGTGGATCATCACTGATGTACTGTGGATCATCACTGAAGTATTGTGGATCATCACTGATGTACTGTGGATCATCACTGATGTACTGTGGATCATAACTGATGTACTGTGGATCATCACTGGTGTACTATGGATCATCACTGATGTACTATGGATCATCACTGATGTACTATGGACCATCACTGATGTACTATGGGCCATCACTGGTGTACTATGGATCATCACTGATGTACTGTGGATCATCACTGATGTACTGTGGGCCATCACTGATGTACTATGGATCATCACTGATATACTGTGGACCATCCCTGATGTATTGTGGATCATCACTGATGTACTGTTGATCATCACTGATGTACTATTAATTATCACTGAAGTACTATGGGCCATCACTGGTGTACTATGGATCATCACTGGTGTACTATGGTTCATCACTGATGTACTATGGATCATCACTGATGTACTATGGATCATGACTGGTGTACTATGGATCATCACTGATGTACTGTGGACCATCCCTGATGTACTGTGGATCATCACTGATGTACTGTGGATCATCACTGATGTACTGTGGATCATCACTGATGTACTGAGGATCATCACTGATGTACTATGGATCATCACTGATGTACCTTGGATCATCACTGATGTACTGTGGATCATCACTGATGTACTGTGGATCATCACTGATGTACTATAGATCATCACTGTAGTACTATGGGCCATGACTGGTGTACTATGGATCATCACTGATGTACTATGGATCATCACTGATGTATTATGGATCATCACTGATGTACTATGAGCCATCACTGATGTACTATGGATCATCACTAGTGTACTATGGATCATCACTGATGTACTAAGAGCCATCACTGATGTACTATGGATCATCACTGGTGTACTATGGATCATCACTGATGTACTATGGATCATCACTGATGTACTATGAGCCATCACTGATGTACTATGGGCCATCCCTGGTGTACTATGGATCATCACTGATGTACTGTGGATCATCACTGATGTACTATGGGACATCACTGGTGTACTATGGGCCATCACTGGTGTACTATGGATCATCACTGGTGTACTATGGGCCATCACTGGTGTACTATGGGCCATCACTGGTGTACTATGGATCATCACTGGTGTACTATGGACCATCACTGATGTACTATGGCTCATCACTGATATACTGTGGACCATCCCTGATATACTGTGGATCATCCCTGATGTACTGTGGATCATCACTGATCTACTGTGGGCCATCACAGGTGTACTGTGGGCCATCACAGGTGTACTATGGAGCATCACTGATGTACTATGGATCATCACTGGTGTACTATGGATCATCACTGATGTACTGTGGACCATCCCTGATGTACTATAGATCATCACTGATGTACTGTGGATCATCACTGATGTACTATGGGCCATCACTGGTGTACTATGGGCCATCACTGGTGTACTATGGATCATCACTGGATTACTATGGATCATCCCTGGTGTACTATGGACCATCACTGATGTGCTTTGGGCCATCACTGGTGTACTATGGATCATCACTAATGTACTGTGGACCATCCCTGATGTACTGTGGATCATCACTGATGTACTATGGATCATCACTGATGTACTTTGGACCATCACTGGTGTACTATGGACCATCACTGGTGTACTATGGATCATCACTGATGTACTGTGGATCATCACTGATGTACTGTGGATCATCACTGATGTACTGTGGGCCATCACTGATGTACTATGGATCATCACTGATATACTGTGGACCATCCCTGATGTATTGTGGATCATCACTGATGTACTGTGGATCATCACTGATGTACTATAGATCATCACTGAAGTACTATGGGCCATCACTGTTGTACTATGGATCATCACTGGTGTACTATGGGCCATCACTGGTGTACTATGGATCATCACTGATGTACTATGGATCATCACTGATGTAATATGGATCATGACTGGTTTACTATGGATCATCACTGATGTACTGTGGACCATCCCTGATGTCCTGTGGATCATCACTGATGTACTGTGGATCATCACTGATGTACTGTGGATCATCACTGATGTACTGTGGATCATCATTGATGTACTGAGGATCATCACTGATGTACTATGGATCATCACTGATGTACCGTGGATCATCACTGATGTACTGTGGATCATCACTGATGTACTGTGGATCATCACTGATGTACTATAGATCATCACTGAAGTACTATGGGCCATCACTGGTGTACTATGGATCATCACTGATGTATTATGGATCATCACTGATGTACTATGAGCCATCACTGATGTACTATGGATCATCACTGGTGTACTATGGATCATCACTGATGTACTATGGATCATCACTGATGTACTATGAGCCATCACTGATGTACTATGGATCATCACTGGTGTACTATGGATCATCACTGATGTACTATGGATCATCACTGATGTACTATGAGCCATCACTGATGTACTATGGGCCATCCCTGGTGTACTATGGATCATCACTGATGTACTGTGGATCATCACTGATGTACTATGGGACATCACTGGTATACTATGGGCCATCTCTGGTGTACTATGGATCATCACTGGTGTACTATGGGCCATCACTGGTGAACTATGGATCATCACTGGTGTACTATGGACCATCACTGATTTACTATGGACCATCACTGATGTACTGTGGATCATCACTGATGTACTGTGGGTCATCCCTGGTGTACTATGGATCATCACTGGTGTAATATGGACCATCACTGATGTACTATGGGCCATCACTGATGTACTATGGATCATCACTGATGTACTGTGGACCATCCCTGATGTACTGTGGATCATCACTGATGTACTATGGACCATCCCTGATGTACTATGGACCATCCCTGATGTACTGTGAATCATCACTGGTGTACTGTGGATCATCACTGATGTACTATAGATCATCACTGATGTACTGTGGATCATCACTGATGTACTATGGGCCATCACTGGTGTACTATGGGCCATCACTGGTGTACTATGGATCATCACTGATGTACTGTGGATCATCCCTGATGTACTGTGGGCCATCACTGATGTACTATGGATCATCACTGATGTACTATGGATCATGACTGGTGTACTATGGATCATCACTGATGTACTGTGGACCATCCCTGATGTACTGTGGATCATCACTGATGTACTGTGGATCATCACTGATGTACTATGGATCATCCCTGATGTACTATGGACCATCCCTGATGTACTGTGGATCATCACTGATGTACTATAGATCAACACTGATGTACTATGGGCCATCACTGGTGTACTATGGGCCATCACTGGAGTACTATGGATCATCACTGGTGTACTATGGACCATCACTAATTTACTATGGACCATCACTGATGTACTATAGTTCATCACTGATGTACTATGGGCCATCACTGGTGTACTATGGATCATCACTGGTGTACAATGGATCATCACTGATGTACTATAGATCATCACTGATGTACTATAGCTCATCACTGATGTACTATGGACCATCACTGATGTACTATAGATCATCACTGATGTACTATGGACCATCACTGGTGTACTATGGATCATCACTGGTGTACTGCGGATCATCACTGGTGTACTATGGACCATCCCTGATGTACTGTGTATCATCACTGATGTACTGTGGATAATCACTGATGTACTATAGTTCATCACTGATGTACTATGGGCCATCACTGGTGTACTATGGATCATCACTGGTGTACTATGGATCATCACTGATGTACTATGGACCATCCCTGATGTACTGTGGATCATCAGTGATGTACTGTGGATCATCACTGATGTACTATGGATCATCACTGATGTACTGTGGATCATCACTGATGTACTATAGTTCATCACTGATGTACTATGGGCCATCACTGGTGTACTATGGATCATCACTGGTGTACTATGGATCATCACTGATGTACTATGGACCATCCCTGATGTACTGTGGATCATCACTGGTGTACTATGGGCCATCACTGGTGTACTATGGATCATCACTGATGTACTATGGACCACCACTGATGTACTATGGACCATCCCTGATGTACTGTGGATCATCACTGATGTACTGTGGATCATCACTGATGTACTATGGATCATCACTGATGTACTATGGGCCATCACTGGTGTACTATGGGCCATCACTGGTGTACTATGGATTATCACTGGTGTACTATGGACCATCACTGATGTACTATGGACCATCACTGATGTACTATGGATCATCACTGATATACTGTGGACCATCCCTGATGTACTGTGGATCATCACTGATGTACGGTGGATCATCACTGAAGTATTGTGGATCATCACTGATGTACTGTGGATCATCACTGATGTACTGTGTATCATAACTGATGTATTGTGGATCATCACTGATGTACTATAGATCATCACTGATGTACTATGGACCATCACTGATGTACTATAGATCATCACTGATGTACTATGGACCATCACTGGTGTACTATGGATCATCACTGGTGTACTGTGGATCATCACTGGTGTACTATGGACCATCCCTGATGTACAGTGGATCATCACTGATGTACTGTGGATCATCACTGATGTACTATAGTTCATCACTGATGTACTATGGGCCATCACTGCTGTACTATGGATCATCACTGGTGTACTATGGATCATCACTGATGTACTATGGACCATCCCTGATGTACTATGGACCATCACTGGTGTACTATGGATCATCACTGGTGTACTGTGGATCATCACTGGTGTACTATGGACCATCCCTGATGTACTGTGGATCATCACTGATGTTCTGTGGATCATCACTGATGTACTATAGTTCATCACTGATGTACTATGGGCCATCACTGGTGTACTATGGATCATCACTGGTGTACTATGGATCATCACTGATGTACTATGGACCATCCCTGATGTACTGTGGATCATCACTGATGTACTATGGATCATCACTGATGTACTGTGGATCATCACTGATGTACTATAGTTCATCACTGATGTACTATGGGCCATCACTGGTGTACTATGGATCATCACTGGTGTACTATGGATCATCACTGATGTACTATGGACCATCCCTGATGTACTGTGGATCATCACTGATGTACTATAGTTCATCACTGATGTACTATGGGCCATCACTGGTGTACTATGGATCATCACTGGTGTACTATGGATCATCACTGATGTACTATGGACCATCCCTGATGTACTGTGGATCATCACTGATGTACTGTGGATCATCACTGATGTACTATGGATCATCACTGATGTACTATGGGCCATCACTGGTGTACTATGGGCCATCACTGGTGTACTATGGATCATCACTGGTGTACTATGGATCATCACTGGTGTACTATGGACCATCACTGATGTACTATGGACCATCACTGATGTACTATGGATCATCACTGATATACTGTGGACCATCCCTGATGTACTGTGGATCATCACTGATGTACTGTGGATCATCACTTAAGTATTGTGGATCATCACTGATGTACTGTGGATCATCACTGATGTACTGTGTATCATAACTGATGTACTGTGGATCATCACTGATGTACTATAGATCATCACTGATGTACTATAGATCATCACTGATGTACTATGGACCATCACTGATGTACTATAGATCATCACTGATGTACTATGGACCATCACTGGTGTACTATGGATCATCACTGGTGTACTGTGGATCATCACTGGTGTACTATGGACCATCCCTGATGTACTGTGGATCATCACTGATGTACTGTGGATCATCACTGATGTACTATGGATCATCACTGATGTACTATGGATCATGACTGGTGTACTATGGATCATCACTGATGTACTGTGGACCATCCCTGATGTACTGTGGATCATCACTGATGTACTGTGGATCATCACTGATGTACTGTGGATCATCACTGATGTACTGAGGATCATCACTGATGTACTATGGATCATCACTGATGTACCTTGGATCATCACTGATGTACTGTGGATCATCACTGATGTACTGTGGATCATCACTGATGTACTATAGATCATCACTGTAGTACTATGGGCCATGACTGGTGTACTATGGATCATCACTGATGTACTATGGATCATCACTGATGTATTATGGATCATCACTGATGTACTATGAGCCATCACTGATGTACTATGGATCATCACTAGTGTACTATGGATCATCACTGATGTACTAAGAGCCATCACTGATGTACTATGGATCATCACTGGTGTACTATGGATCATCACTGATGTACTATGGATCATCACTGATGTACTATGAGCCATCACTGATGTACTATGGGCCATCCCTGGTGTACTATGGATCATCACTGATGTACTGTGGATCATCACTGATGTACTATGGGACATCACTGGTGTACTATGGGCCATCACTGGTGTACTATGGATCATCACTGGTGTACTATGGGCCATCACTGGTGTACTATGGGCCATCACTGGTGTACTATGGAATATCACTGGTGTACTATGGACCATCACTGATGTACTATGGCTCATCACTGATATACTGTGGACCATCCCTGATATACTGTGGATCATCCCTGATGTACTGTGGATCATCACTGATCTACTGTGGGCCATCACAGGTGTACTGTGGGCCATCACAGGTGTACTATGGAGCATCACTGATGTACTATGGATCATCACTGGTGTACTATGGATCATCACTGATGTACTGTGGACCATCCCTGATGTACTATAGATCATCACTGATGTACTGTGGATCATCACTGATGTACTATGGGCCATCACTGGTGTACTATGGGCCATCACTGGTGTACTATGGATCATCACTGGATTACTATGGATCATCCCTGGTGTACTATGGACCATCACTGATGTGCTTTGGGCCATCACTGGTGTACTATGGATCATCACTAATGTACTGTGGACCATCCCTGATGTACTGTGGATCATCACTGATGTACTATGGATCATCACTGATGTACTTTGGACAATCACTGGTGTACTATGGACCATCACTGGTGTACTATGGATCATCACTGATGTACTGTGGATCATCACTGATGTACTGTGGATCATCACTGATGTACTGTGGGCCATCACTGATGTACTATGGATCATCACTGATATACTGTGGACCATCCCTGATGTATTGTGGATCATCACTGATGTACTGTGGATCATCACTGATGTACTATAGATCATCACTGAAGTACTATGGGCCATCACTGTTGTACTATGGATCATCACTGGTGTACTATGGGCCATCACTGGTGTACTATGGATCATCACTGATGTACTATGGATCATCACTGATGTAATATGGATCATGACTGGTTTACTATGGATCATCACTGATGTACTGTGGACCATCCCTGATGTCCTGTGGATCATCACTGATGTACTGTGGATCATCACTGATGTACTGTGGATCATCACTGATGTACTGTGGATCATCATTGATGTACTGAGGATCATCACTGATGTACTATGGATCATCACTGATGTACCGTGGATCATCACTGATGTACTGTGGATCATCACTGATGTACTGTGGATCATCACTGATGTACTATAGATCATCACTGAAGTACTATGGGCCATCACTGGTGTACTATGGATCATCACTGATGTATTATGGATCATCACTGATGTACTATGAGCCATCACTGATGTACTATGGATCATCACTGGTGTACTATGGATCATCACTGATGTACTATGGATCATCACTGATGTACTATGAGCCATCACTGATGTACTATGGATCATCACTGGTGTACTATGGATCATCACTGATGTACTATGGATCATCACTGATGTACTATGAGCCATCACTGATGTACTATGGGCCATCCCTGGTGTACTATGGATCATCACTGATGTACTGTGGATCATCACTGATGTACTATGGGACATCACTGGTATACTATGGGCCATCTCTGGTGTACTATGGATCATCACTGGTGTACTATGGGCCATCACTGGTGAACTATGGATCATCACTGGTGTACTATGGACCATCACTGATTTACTATGGACCATCACTGATGTACTGTGGATCATCACTGATGTACTGTGGGTCATCCCTGGTGTACTATGGATCATCACTGGTGTAATATGGACCATCACTGATGTACTATGGGCCATCACTGATGTACTATGGATCATCACTGATGTACTGTGGACCATCCCTGATGTACTGTGGATCATCACTGATGTACTATGGACCATCCCTGATGTACTATGGACCATCCCTGATGTACTGTGAATCATCACTGGTGTACTGTGGATCATCACTGATGTACTATAGATCATCACTGATGTACTGTGGATCATCACTGATGTACTATGGGCCATCACTGGTGTACTATGGGCCATCACTGGTGTACTATGGATCATCACTGATGTACTGTGGATCATCCCTGATGTACTGTGGGCCATCACTGATGTACTATGGATCATCACTGATGTACTATGGATCATGACTGGTGTACTATGGATCATCACTGATGTACTGTGGACCATCCCTGATGTACTGTGGATCATCACTGATGTACTGTGGATCATCACTGATGTACTATGGATCATCCCTGATGTACTATGGACCATCCCTGATGTACTGTGGATCATCACTGATGTACTATAGATCAACACTGATGTACTATGGGCCATCACTGGTGTACTATGGGCCATCACTGGAGTACTATGGATCATCACTGGTGTACTATGGACCATCACTAATTTACTATGGACCATCACTGATGTACTATAGTTCATCACTGATGTACTATGGGCCATCACTGGTGTACTATGGATCATCACTGGTGTACAATGGATCATCACTGATGTACTATAGATCATCACTGATGTACTATAGCTCATCACTGATGTACTATGGACCATCACTGATGTACTATAGATCATCACTGATGTACTATGGACCATCACTGGTGTACTATGGATCATCACTGGTGTACTGTGGATCATCACTGGTGTACTATGGACCATCCCTGATGTACTGTGTATCATCACTGATGTACTGTGGATAATCACTGATGTACTATAGTTCATCACTGATGTACTATGGGCCATCACTGGTGTACTATGGATCATCACTGGTGTACTATGGATCATCACTGATGTACTATGGACCATCCCTGATGTACTGTGGATCATCAGTGATGTACTGTGGATCATCACTGATGTACTATGGATCATCACTGATGTACTGTGGATCATCACTGATGTACTATAGTTCATCACTGATGTACTATGGGCCATCACTGGTGTACTATGGATCATCACTGGTGTACTATGGATCATCACTGATGTACTATGGACCATCCCTGATGTACTGTGGATCATCACTGGTGTACTATGGGCCATCACTGGTGTACTATGGATCATCACTGATGTACTATGGACCACCACTGATGTACTATGGACCATCCCTGATGTACTGTGGATCATCACTGATGTACTGTGGATCATCACTGATGTACTATGGATCATCACTGATGTACTATGGGCCATCACTGGTGTACTATGGGCCATCACTGGTGTACTATGGATCATCACTGGTGTACTATGGACCATCACTGATGTACTATGGACCATCACTGATGTACTATGGATCATCACTGATATACTGTGGACCATCCCTGATGTACTGTGGATCATCACTGATGTACGGTGGATCATCACTGAAGTATTGTGGATCATCACTGATGTACTGTGGATCATCACTGATGTACTGTGTATCATAACTGATGTATTGTGGATCATCACTGATGTACTATAGATCATCACTGATGTACTATGGACCATCACTGATGTACTATAGATCATCACTGATGTACTATGGACTAGGGATGAGCTTCGAGTTCGAGTCGAACTCATGTTCGACTCGAACATTGCCTGTTCGCCCGTTCGCCGAACAGCGAACAAATTGGGGTGTTCGCGGCAAATTCGAAAAATCTATGGGAGAAATCTAAAGTGCTAATTATAATGGCTTATATGCAAGTTATTGTCCTAAAAAGTGTTTGGGGACCCGGGTCCTGCCCCAGGGGACATGTATCAATGCAAAAAGAAGTTTTAAAAACGGCCGTTTTTTCGGGAGCAGTGATTTTAATAATGCTTAAAATGAAAAAATAAAAGTGAAATATTCCTTTAAATTTCGTACCTGGGGGGTGTGTATGATATGCATGTGAAGTGGCGCATGTTTCCCGTGCTTGGAACTGTCCCTGCAAAAAATGTCATTTTTGAAAGAAAAAAAGTCATTTAAAAACTCAATCGCGGCTATTAATGAATTGTCGGCTCCCGGCAATACATACAAAAGTCATTGATAAAAAAAAAAAAAAAAAAAAAAAGCGTGGGGGTTCCCCAGAATTCAATTACCAGGCCCTTCAGGTCTGGAATGGATATTAAGGGGAACCCCGCCGCAAATTAAAAAAAAAAAATTGACGTGGGGTTCCCCCAAATATCCATTCCAGGCCCTTCAGATCTGGCATGGATTTTAAGGGGAACTCCACCCCAAATTAAAAAAAAAATGGCGTGGAGTCCCCCTAAAAATCCATACCAGACCCCTTATCCGAGCACGCAACCTGGCCGGCCGCAGGGGAAAACGGGGGGACGAGAGAGTGCCCCCCCTCCCTCCTGAACCGTACCAGGCCACATGCCCTCAACATGGGGAGGATGTCCCCATGTTGATGGGGACAAGGGCCTCATCCCCACAACCCTTGCCCGGTGGTTGTGGGGGTCTGCGGGCGGGGGGCTTATCAGAATCTGGAAGACCCCTTTAACAAAGGGGACCCCCAGATCCCGCCCCCCCTATGTGAATTGGTAAGGGGTACATTGTACCCCTACCATTTCACGAAGAAAGCGTAAAAAAATGTTTAAAAAAAACCACACAAACACCTTGAAAAAGTCCTTTATTTAAAAAAAGAAAAAAAAAAACATTCCAGCGGTGAAATCCAGTGTCCCGCGGCGATCCCGATGTCCAGCGCTGTCCTTCATTGGTTGTGCCTGAGCGGACCTGATGGGGAACTCCCTCTCAGTATTTTAAATGTATAGACCCGCCCCTTCTAAAGTTCCCCATCAGGTCCGCTCAGCAGACCAGATGCGGAACATGAGAAGGGGCGGGTCTATACATGTATTACCAAAGTGAGAGCAGTTCCCCATCAGGTCCGCCCCCTCGGCATGTCGGACCCGCCTACGTCTTTGGCTTGAGCGGGGAACTTCCTTCACTATGTAAATTTAAATTACACAGTGAAGGAAGTTCCCCGCTCAAGCCAATGACGTAGGCGGGTCCGACATACCGAGGGGGCGGACCTGATGGGGAACTGCTCTCACTTTGGTAATACATGTATAGACCCGCCCCTTCTCATGTTCCGCATCTCGTCCGCTGAGCGGACCTGATGGGGAACTTTAGAAGGGGCGGGTCTATACATTTAAAATACTGAGAGGGAGTTCCCCATCAGGTCCGCTCAGGCACAACCAATGAAGGACAGCGCTGGACATCGGGATCGCCGCGGGACACTGGATTTCACCGCTGGAATGTTTTTTTTTTTTTTAAATAAAGGACTTTTTCAAGGTGTTTGTGTGTTTTTTTAAACATTTTTTTACGCTTTCTTCGTGAAATGGTAGGGGTACAATGTACCCCTTACCAATTCACATAGGAGGGGGGCCGGGATCTGGGGGTCCCCTTTGTTAAAGGGGTCTTCCAGATTCCGATAAGCCCCCCGCCCGCAGACCCCCACAACCACCGGGCAAGGGTTGTGGGGATGAGGCCCTTGTCCCCATCAACATGGGGACATCCTCCCCATGTTGAGGGCATGTGGCTTGGTACGGTTCAGGAGGGAGGGGGGGCACTCTCTCGTCCCCCCCTTTTCCCCTGCGGCCGGCCAGGTTGCGTGCTTGGATAAGGGGTCTGGTATGGATTTTTAGGGGGACTCCACGCCATTTTTTTTTAAATTTGGGGTGGAGTTCCCCTTAAAATCCATGCCAGATCTGAAGGGCCTGGAATGGATATTTGGGGGAACCCCACGTCAATTTTTTTTTAAATTTGCAGCGGGGTTCCCCTTAATATCCATTCCAGACCTGATGGGCCTGGTAATAGAATTCTGGGGAACCCCCACGCTTTTTTTTTTTTTTTTATCAATGACTTTTGTATGTATTGCCGGGAGCCGACAATTCATTAATAGCCGCGAGTCAGTTTTAAATGCATTTTTTTCTTTCAAAAATGACATTTTTTGCAGGGACAGTTCTAAGCACGGGAAACATGCGCCACTTCACATGCATATCATACACACCCCCCAGGTACGAAATTTAAAGGAATATTTCACTTTTATTTTTTCATTTTAAGCATTATTAAAATCACTGCTCCCGAAAAAACGGCAGTTTTTAAAACTTCTTTTTGCATTGATACATGTCCCCTGGGGCAGGACCCCGGTCCCCAAACACTTTTTAGGACAATAACTTGCATATCAGCCTTTATAATTAGCACTTTAGATTTCGAACGTTCGAGTCCATTGTATTTAATAGGGTTCTAAAGTTCACACGAACATTCTGTCTGTTCGCAGGTTCTGGTGCGAACCGAACAGGGGGGTGTTCGGCTCATCCCTGCTATGGACCATCACTGGTGTACTATGGATCATCACTGGTGTACTGTGGATCATCACTGGTGTACTATGGACCATCCCTGATGTACTGTGGATCATCACTGATGTACTGTGGATCATCACTGATGTACTATAGTTCATCACTGATGTACTATGGGCCATCACTGCTGTACTATGGATCATCACTGGTGTACTATGGATCATCACTGATGTACTATGGACCATCCCTGATGTACTATGGACCATCACTGGTGTACTATGGATCATCACTGGTGTACTGTGGATCATCACTGGTGTACTATGGACCATCACTGATGTACTGTGGATCATCACTGATGTACTGTGGATCATCACTGATGTACTATAGTTCATCACTGATGTACTATGGGCATCACTGGTGTACTATGGATCATCACTGGTGTACTATGGATCATCACTGATGTACTATGGACCATCCCTGATGTACTGTGGATCATCACTGATGTACTATGGATCATCACTGATGTACTGTGGATCATCACTGATGTACTATAGTTCATCACTGATGTACTATGGGCCATCACTGGTGTACTATGGATCATCACTGGTGTACTATGGATCATCACTGATGTACTATGGACCATCCCTGATGTACTGTGGATCATCACTGATGTACTATAGTTCATCACTGATGTACTATGGGCCATCACTGGTGTACTATGGATCATCACTGGTGTACTATGGATCATCACTGATGTACTATGGACCATCCCTGATGTACTGTGGATCATCACTGATGTACTGTGGATCATCACTGATGTACTATGGATCATCACTGATGTACTATGGGCCATCACTGGTGTACTATGGGCCATCACTGGTGTACTATGGATCATCACTGGTGTACTATGGATCATCACTGGTGTACTATGGACCATCACTGATGTACTATGGACCATCACTGATGTACTATGGATCATCACTGATATACTGTGGACCATCCCTGATGTACTGTGGATCATCACTGATGTACTGTGGATCATCACTTAAGTATTGTGGATCATCACTGATGTACTGTGGATCATCACTGATGTACTGTGTATCATAACTGATGTACTGTGGATCATCACTGATGTACTATAGATCATCACTGATGTACTATAGATCATCACTGATGTACTATGGACCATCACTGATGTACTATAGATCATCACTGATGTACTATGGACCATCACTGGTGTACTATGGATCATCACTGGTGTACTGTGGATCATCACTGGTGTACTATGGACCATCCCTGATGTACTGTGGATCATCACTGATGTACTGTGGATCATCACTGATGTACTATAGTTCATCACTGATGTACTATGGGCCATCACTGGTGTACTATGGATCATCACTGGTGTACTATGGATCATCAGTGATGTACTATGGACTATCCCTGATGTACTGTGGATCATCACTGATGTACTATGGATCATCACTGATGTACTGTGGATCATCACTGATGTACTATAGTTCATCACTGATGTACTATGGGCCATCACTGGTGTACTATGGATCATCACTGGTGTACTATGGATCATGACTGATGTACTATGGACCATCCCTGATGTACTGTGGATCATCTCTGATGTACTATATTTCATCACTGATGTACTATGGGCCATCACTGGTGTACTATGGATCATCACTGGTGTACTATGGATCATCACTGATGTACTATGGACCATCCCTGATGTACTGTGGATCATCACTGATGTACTGTGGATCATCACTGATGTACTATGGATCATCACTGATGTACTATGGGCCATCACTGGTGTACTATGGATCATCACTGGTGTACTATGAACCATCACTGATGTACTATGGACCATCACTGATGTACTGTGGACCATCCCTGATGTACTGTGGATCATCACTGAAGTATTGTGGATCATCACTGATGTACTGTGGATCATCACTGATGTACTGTGGATCATCACTGATGTACTGTGGATCATCACTGGTGTACTGTGGACCATCCCTGATGTACTGTGGATCATCACTGATGTACTATAGTTCATCACTGATGTACTATGGGCCATCACTGGTGTACTATGGATCATCACTGGTGTACTATGGATCATCACTGATGTACTATGGACCATCCCTGATGTACTGTGGATCATCACTGATGTACTGTGGATCATCACTGATGTACTATGGATCATCACTGATGTACTATGGGCCATCACTGGTGTACTATGGATCATCACTGATGTACTATGGATCATCACTGATGTACTATGGACCATCACTGATGTACTATGGGCCATCACTGGTGTACTATGGATCATCACATATGTACTGTGGACCATCCCTGATGTACTGTGGATCATCACTGATGTACTATGGATCATCACTGATGTACTATAGATCATCACTGATGTACTATAGATCATCACTGATGTACTATGGACCATCACTGATGTACTATAGATCATCACTGATGTACTATGGACCATCACTGGTGTACTATGGATCATCACTGGTGTACTATGGATCATCACTGGTGTACTATGGATCATCACTGATGTACTATGGACCATCCCTGATGTACTGTGGATCATCACTGATGTACTGTGGATCATCACTGATGTACTATGGATCATCACTGATGTACTGTGGATCATCACTGATGTACTATAGTTCATCACTGATGTACTATGGGCCATCACTGGTGTACTATGGATCATCACTGGTGTACTATGGATCATCACTGATGTACTATGGACCATCCCTGATGTACTTTGGATCATCACTGATGTACTATGGATCATCACTGATGTACTATGGATCATGACTGGTTTACTATGGATCATCACTGATGTACTGTGGACCATCCCTGATGTCCTGTGGATCATCACTGATGTACTGTGGATCATCACTGATGTACTGTGGATCATCACTGATGTACTGTGGATCATCATTGATGTACTGAGGATCATCACTGATGTACTATGGATCATCACTGATGTACCGTGGATCATCACTGATGTACTGTGGATCATCACTGATGTACTGTGGATCATCACTGATGTACTATAGATCATCACTGAAGTACTATGGGCCATCACTGGTGTACTATGGATCATCACTGATGTATTATGGATCATCACTGATGTACTATGAGCCATCACTGATGTACTATGGATCATCACTGGTGTACTACGGATCATCACTGATGTACTATGGATCATCACTGATGTACTATGAGCCATCACTGATGTACTATGGATCATCACTGGTGTACAATGGATCATCACTGATGTACTATGGATCATCACTGATGTACTATGAGGCATCACTGATGTACTATGGGCCATCCCTGGTGTACTATGGATCATCACTGATGTACTGTGGATCATCACTGATGTACTATGGACCATCACTGATGTACTATGGGCCATCACTGGTGTACTATGGATCATCACATATGTACTGTGGACCATCCCTGATGTACTGTGGACCATCACTGATGTACTGTGGATCATCACTGATGTACTATGGATCATCACTGATGTACTATAGATCATCACTGATGTACTATAGATCATCACTGATGTACTATGGACCATCACTGATGTACTATAGATCATCACTGATGTACTATGGACCATCACTGGTGTACTATGGATCATCACTGGTGTACTATGGATCATCACTGGTGTACTATGGATCATCACTGATGTACTATGGACCATCCCTGATGTACTGTGGATCATCACTGATGTACTGTGGATCATCACTGATGTACTATGGATCATCACTGATGTACTGTGGATCATCACTGATGTACTATAGTTCATCACTGATGTACTATGGGCCATCACTGGTGTACTATGGATCATCACTGGTGTACTATGGATCATCACTGATGTACTATGGACCATCCCTGATGTACTTTGGATCATCACTGATGTACTATGGATCATCACTGATGTACTATGGATCATGACTGGTTTACTATGGATCATCACTGATGTACTGTGGACCATCCCTGATGTCCTGTGGATCATCACTGATGTACTGTGGATCATCACTGATGTACTGTGGATCATCACTGATGTACTGTGGATCATCATTGATGTACTGAGGATCATCACTGATGTACTATGGATCATCACTGATGTACCGTGGATCATCACTGATGTACTGTGGATCATCACTGATGTACTGTGGATCATCACTGATGTACTATAGATCATCACTGAAGTACTATGGACCATCACTGGTGTACTATGGATCATCACTGATGTATTATGGATCATCACTGATGTACTATGAGCCATCACTGATGTACTATGGATCATCACTGGTGTACTATGGATCATCACTGATGTACTATGGATCATCACTGATGTACTATGAGCCATCTCTGATGTACTATGGATCATCACTGGTGTACAATGGATCATCACTGATGTACTATGGATCATCACTGATGTACTATGAGGCATCACTGATGTACTATGGGCCATCCCTGGTGTACTATGGATCATCACTGATGTACTGTGGATCATCACTGATGTACTATGGGACATCACTGGTATACTATGGGCCATCTCTGGTGTACTATGGATCATCACTGGTGTACTATGGGCCATCACTGGTGAACTATGGATCATCACTGGTGTACTATGGACCATCACTGATTTACTATGGACCATCACTGATGTACTGTGGATCATCACTGATGTACTGTGGGTCATCCCTGGTGTACTATGGATCATCACTGGTGTAATATGGACCATCACTGATGTACTATGGGCCATCACTGATGTACTATAGATCATCACTGATGTACTGTGGACCATCCCTGATGTACTGTGGATCATCACTGATGTACTATGGACCATCCCTGATGTACTATGGACCATCCCTGATGTACTGTGAATCATCACTGGTGTACTGTGGATCATCACTGATGTACTATAGATCATCACTGATGTACTATGGGCCATCACTGGTGTACTATGGGCCATCACTGGTGTACTATGGATCATCACTGATGTACTGTGGATCATCCCTGATGTACTGTGGGCCATCACTGATGTACTATGGATCATCACTGATGTACTATGGATCATGACTGGTGTACTATGGATCATCACTGATGTACTTTGGACCATCCCTGATGTACTGTGGATCACCACTGATGTACTGTGGATCATCACTGATGTACTATGGATCATGACTGGTGTACTATGGATCATCACTGATGTACTTTGGACCATCCCTGATGTACTGTGGATCATCACTGGTGTACTATGGATCATCACTGGTGTACTATGGATCATCACTGATGTACTATGGACCATCCCTGATGTACTATGGATCATCACTGATGTACTATGGATCATCACTGATGTACTATGGATCATGACTGGTTTACTATGGATCATCACTGATGTACTGTGGACCATCCCTGATGTCCTGTGGATCATCACTGATGTACTGTGGATCATCACTGATGTACTGTGGATCATCACTGATGTACTGTGGATCATCATTGATGTACTGAGGATCATCACTGATGTACTATGGATCATCACTGATGTACCGTGGATCATCACTGATGTACCGTGGATCATCACTGATGTACTGTGGATCATCACTGATGTACTGTGGATCATCACTGATGTACTATAGATCATCACTGATGTACTATGAGCCATCACTGATGTACTATGGATCATCACGGGTGTACTATGGATCATCACTGATGTACTATGGATCATCACTGATGTACTATGAGCCATCACTGATTTACTATGGATCATCACTGGTGTACAATGGATCATCACTGATGTACTATGGATCATCACTGATGTACTATGAGCCATCACTGATGTACTATGGGCCATCCCTGGTGTACTATGGATCATCACTGATGTACTGTGGATCATCACTGATGTACTATGGGACATCACTGGTATACTATGGGCCATCTCTGGTGTACTATGGATCATCACTGGTGTACTATGGGCCATCACTGGTGAACTATGGATCATCACTGGTGTACTATGGACCATCACTGATTTACTATGGACCATCACTGATGTACTGTGGATCATCACTGATGTACTGTGGGTCATCCCTGGTGTACTATGGATCATCACTGGTGTAATATGGACCATCACTGATGTACTATGGGCCATCACTGATGTACTATGGATCATCACTGATGTACTGTGGACCATCCCTGATGTACTGTGGATCATCACTGATGTACTATGGACCATCCCTGATGTACTATGGACCATCCCTGATGTGCTGTGAATCATCACTGGTGTACTGTGGATCATCACTGATGTACTATAGATCATCACTGATGTACTGTGGATCATCACTGATGTACTATGGGCCATCACTGGTGTACTATGGGCCATCACTGGTGTACTATGGATCATCACTGATGTACTGTGGATCATCCCTGATGTACTGTGGGCCATCACTGATGTACTATGGATCATCACTGATGTACTATGGATCATGACTGGTGTACTATGGATCATCACTGATGTACTTTGGACCATCCCTGATGTACTGTGGATCATCACTGATGTACTGTGGATCATCACTGATGTACTGTGGATCATCACTGATGTACTATGGATCATCCCTGATGTACTATGGACCATCCCTGATGTACTGTGGATCATCACTGATGTACTATAGATCAACACTGATGTAGTATGGGCCATCACTGGTGTACTATGGGCCATCACTGGAGTACTATGGATCATCACTGGTGTACTATGGACCATCACTAATTTACTATGGACCATCACTGATGTACTATAGTTCATCACTGATGTACTATGGGCCATCACTGGTGTACTATGGATCATCACTGGTGCACTATGGATCATCACTGATGTACTATAGATCATCACTGATGTACTATAGCTCATCACTGATGTACTATGGACCATCACTGATGTACTATAGATCATCACTGATGTACTATGGACCATCACTGGTGTACTATGGATCATCACTGGTGTACTGTGAATCATCACTGGTGTACTATGGACCATCCCTGATGTACTGTGTATCATCACTGATGTACTGTGGATCATCACTGATGTAATGTAGTTCATCACTGATTTACTATGGGCCATCACTGGTGTACTATGGATCATCACTGGTGTACTATGGATCATCACTGATGTACTATGGACCATCCCTGATGTACTGTGGATCATCAGTGATGTACTGTGGATCATCACTGATGTACTATGGATCATCACTGATGTACTGTGGATCATCACTGATGTACTATAGTTCATCACTGATGTACTATGGGCCATCACTGGTGTACTATGGATCATCACTGGTGTACTATGGATCATCACTGATGTACTATGGACCATCCCTGATGTTCTGTGGATCATCACTGATGTACTATGGGCCATCACTGGTGTACTATGGATCATCACTGATGTAATATGGACCATCACTGATGTACTATGGACCATCCCTGATGTACTGTGGATCATCACTGATGTACTGTGGATCATCACTGATGTACTATTGTTCATCACTGATGTACTATGGGCCATCACTGCTCACTATGGATCATCACTGGTGTACTATGGATCATCACTGATGTACTATGGACCATCCCTGATGTACTATGGACCATCCCTGATGTACTATGGACCATCACTGGTGTACTGTGGATCATCACTGGTGTACTATGGACCATCCCTGATGTACTGTGGATCATCACTGATGTACTGTGGATCATCACTGATGTACTATAGTTCATCACTGATGTACTATGGGCCATCACTGGTGTACTATGGATCATCACTGGTGTACTATGGATCATCACTGATGTACTATGGACCATCCCTAATGTACTGTGGATCATCACTGATGTACTGTGGATCATCACTGATGTACTATGGATCATCACTGATGTACTGTGGATCATCACTGATGTACTATAGTTCATCACTGATGTACTATGGGCCATCACTGGTGTACTATGGATCATCACTGGTGTACTATGGATCATCACTGATGTACTATGGACCATCCCTGATGTACTGTGGATCATCACTGATGTACTATAGTTCATCACTGATGTACTATGGGCCATCACTGGTGTACTATGGATCATCACTGGTGTACTATGGATAATCACTGATGTACTATGGACCATCCCTGATGTACTGTGGATCATCACTGGTGTACTATGGATCATCACTGGTGTACTGTGGATCATCACTGGTGTACTATGGACCATCCCTGATGTACTGTGGATCATCACTGATGTACCGTGGATCATCACTGATGTACTATAGTTCATCACTGATGTACTATGGGCCATCACTGGTGTACTATGGATCATCACTGGTGTACTATGGATCATCACTGATGTACTATAGACCATCCCTGATGTACTGTGGATCTTCACTGATGTACTGTGGATCATCACTGATGTACTATGGATCATCACTGATGTACTGTGGATCATCACTGATGTACTATGGGCCATCACTGGTGTACTATGGGCCATCACTGGTGTACTATGGATCATCACTGATCTACTATGGATCATCACTGATGTACTATGGACCATCACTGATGTACTATGGGCCATCACTGGTGTACTATGGATCATCACCGATGTACTGTGGACCATCCCTGATGTACTGTGGACTATCACTGATGTACTGTGGATCATCACTGATGTACTATGGATCATCACTGATGTACTATAGATCATCACTGATGTACTATAGATCATCACTGATGTACTATGGACCATCACTGATGTACTATAGATCATCACTGATGTACTATGGACCATCACTGGTGTACTATGGATCATCACTGATGTACTGTGGATCATCACTGGTGTACTATGGACCATCCCTGATGTACTGTGGATCATCACTGATGTACTGTGGATCATCACTGATGTACTATAGTTCATCACTGATGTACTATGGACCATCACTGGTGTACTATGGATCATCACTGGTGTACTATGGATCATCACTGATGTACTATGGACCATCCCTGATGTACTGTGGATCATCACTGATGTACTGTGGATCATCACTGGTGTACTGTGGATCATCACTGGTGTACTATGGACCATCCCTGATGTACTGTGGATCATCACTGATGTACTGTGGATCATCACTGATGTACTATAGTTCATCACTGATGTACTATGGGCCATCACTGGTGTACTATGGATCATCACTGGTGTACTATGGATCATCACTGATGTACTATAGACCATCCCTGATGTACTGTGGATCTTCACTGATGTACTGTGGATCATCACTGATGTACTGTGGATCATCACTGATGTACTATAGTTCATCACTGATGTACTATAGATCATCACTGATGTACTATAGATCATCACTGATGTACTATAGCTCATCACTGATATACTATGGACCATCACTGATGTACTATAGATCATCACTGATGTACTATGGACCATCACTGATGTACTATAGATCATCACTGATGTACTATGGACCATCACTGGTGTACTATGGATCATCACTGGTGTACTATGGATCATCACTGATGTACTATAGACCATCCCTGATGTACTGTGGATCTTCACTGATGTACTGTGGATCATCACTGATGTACTATGGATCATCACTGATGTACTGTGGATCATCACTGATGTACTATGGGCCATCACTGGTGTACTATGGGCCATCACTGGTGTACTATGGATCATCACTGATCTACTATGGATCATCACTGATGTACTATGGACCATCACTGATGTACTATGGGCCATCAATGGTGTACTATGGATCATCACCGATGTACTGTGGACCATCCCTGATGTACTGTGGACTATCACTGATGTACTGTGGATCATCACTGATGTACTATGGATCATCACTGATGTACTATAGATCATCACTGATGTACTATAGATCATCACTGATGTACTATGGACCATCACTGATGTACTATAGATCATCACTGATGTACTATGGACCATCACTGGTGTACTATGGATCATCACTGATGTACTGTGGATCATCACTGGTGTACTATGGACCATCCCTGATGTACTGTGGATCATCACTGATGTACTGTGGATCATCACTGATGTACTATAGTTCATCACTGATGTACTATGGACCATCACTGGTGTACTATGGATCATCACTGGTGTACTATGGATCATCACTGATGTACTATGGACCATCCCTGATGTACTGTGGATCATCACTGATGTACTGTGGATCATCACTGGTGTACTGTGGATCATCACTGGTGTACTATGGACCATCCCTGATGTACTGTGGATCATCACTGATGTACTGTGGATCATCACTGATGTACTATAGTTCATCACTGATGTACTATGGGCCATCACTGGTGTACTATGGATCATCACTGGTGTACTATGGATCATCACTGATGTACTATGGACCATCCCTGATGTACTTTGGATCATCACTGATGTACTATGGATCATCACTGATGTACTATGGATCATGACTGGTTTACTATGGATCATCACTGATGTACTGTGGACCATCCCTGATGTCCTGTGGATCATCACTGATGTACTGTGGATCATCACTGATGTACTGTGGATCATCACTGATGTACTGTGGATCATCATTGATGTACTGAGGATCATCACTGATGTACTATGGATCATCACTGATGTACCGTGGATCATCACTGATGTACTGTGGATCATCACTGATGTACTGTGGATCATCACTGATGTACTATAGATCATCACTGAAGTACTATGGACCATCACTGGTGTACTATGGATCATCACTGATGTATTATGGATCATCACTGATGTACTATGAGCCATCACTGATGTACTATGGATCATCACTGGTGTACTATGGATCATCACTGATGTACTATGGATCATCACTGATGTACTATGAGCCATCACTGATGTACTATGGATCATCACTGGTGTACAATGGATCATCACTGATGTACTATGGATCATCACTGATGTACTATGAGGCATCACTGATGTACTATGGGCCATCCCTGGTGTACTATGGATCATCACTGATGTACTGTGGATCATCACTGATGTACTATGGGACATCACTGGTATACTATGGGCCATCTCTGGTGTACTATGGGCCATCACTGGTGTACTATGGGCCATCACTGGTGAACTATGGATCATCACTGGTGTACTATGGACCATCACTGATTTACTATGGACCATCACTGATGTACTGTGGATCATCACTGATGTACTGTGGGTCATCCCTGGTGTACTATGGATCATCACTGGTGTAATATGGACCATCACTGATGTACTATGGGCCATCACTGATGTACTATAGATCATCACTGATGTACTGTGGACCATCCCTGATGTACTGTGGATCATCACTGATGTACTATGGACCATCCCTGATGTACTATGGACCATCCCTGATGTACTGTGAATCATCACTGGTGTACTGTGGATCATCACTGATGTACTATAGATCATCACTGATGTACTATGGGCCATCACTGGTGTACTATGGGCCATCACTGGTGTACTATGGATCATCACTGATGTACTGTGGATCATCCCTGATGTACTGTGGGCCATCACTGATGTACTATGGATCATCACTGATGTACTATGGATCATGACTGGTGTACTATGGATCATCACTGATGTACTTTGGACCATCCCTGATGTACTGTGGATCATCACTGATGTACTGTGGATCATCACTGATGTACTATGGATCATGACTGGTGTACTATGGATCATCACTGATGTACTTTGGACCATCCCTGATGTACTGTGGATCATCACTGGTGTACTATGGATCATCACTGGTGTACTATGGATCATCACTGATGTATTATGGACCATCCCTGATGTACTATGGATCATCACTGATGTACTATGGATCATCACTGATGTACTATGGATCATGACTGGTTTACTATGGATCATCACTGATGTACTGTGGACCATCCCTGATGTCCTGTGGATCATCACTGATGTACTGTGGATCATCACTGATGTACTGTGGATCATCACTGATGTACTGTGGATCATCATTGATGTACTGAGGATCATCACTGATGTACTATGGATCATCACTGATGTACCGTGGATCATCACTGATGTACCGTGGATCATCACTGATGTACTGTGGATCATCACTGATGTACTGTGGATCATCACTGATGTACTATAGATCATCACTGATGTACTATGAGCCATCACTGATGTACTATGGATCATCACGGGTGTACTATGGATCATCACTGATGTACTATGGATCATCACTGATGTACTATGAGCCATCACTGATTTACTATGGATCATCACTGGTGTACAATGGATCATCACTGATGTACTATGGATCATCACTGATGTACTATGAGCCATCACTGATGTACTATGGGCCATCCCTGGTGTACTATGGATCATCACTGATGTACTGTGGATCATCACTGATGTACTATGGGACATCACTGGTATACTATGGGCCATCTCTGGTGTACTATGGATCATCACTGGTGTACTATGGGCCATCACTGGTGAACTATGGATCATCACTAGTGTACTATGGACCATCACTGATTTACTATGGACCATCACTGATGTACTGTGGATCATCACTGATGTACTGTGGGTCATCCCTGGTGTACTATGGATCATCACTGGTGTAATATGGACCATCACTGATGTACTATGGGCCATCACTGATGTACTATGGATCATCACTGATGTACTGTGGACCATCCCTGATGTACTGTGGATCATCACTGATGTACTATGGACCATCCCTGATGTACTATGGACCATCCCTGATGTGCTGTGAATCATCACTGGTGTACTGTGGATCATCACTGATGTACTATGGGCCATCACTGGTGTACTATGGGCCATCACTGGTGTACTATGGATCATCACTGATGTACTGTGGATCATCCCTGATGTACTGTGGGCCATCACTGATGTACTATGGATCATCACTGATGTACTATGGATCATGACTGGTGTACTATGGATCATCACTGATGTACTTTGGACCATCCCTGATGTACTGTGGATCATCACTGATGTACTGTGGATCATCACTGATGTACTGTGGATCATCACTGATGTACTATGGATCATCCCTGATGTACTATGGACCATCCCTGATGTACTGTGGATCATCACTGATGTACTATAGATCAACACTGATGTAGTATGGGCCATCACTGGTGTACTATGGGCCATCACTGGAGTACTATGGATCATCACTGGTGTACTATGGACCATCACTTATTTACTATGGACCATCACTGATGTACTATAGTTCATCACTGATGTACTATGGGCCATCACTGGTGTACTATGGATCATCACTGGTGCACTATGGATCATCACTGATGTACTATAGATCATCACTGATGTACTATAGCTCATCACTGATGTACTATGGACCATCACTGATGTACTATAGATCATCGCTGATGTACTATGGACCATCACTGGTGTACTATGGATCATCACTGGTGTACTGTGAATCATCACTGGTGTACTATGGACCATCCCTGATGTACTGTGTATCATCACTGATGTACTGTGGATCATCACTGATGTAATGTAGTTCATCACTGATGTACTATGGGCCATCACTGGTGTACTATGGATCATCACTGGTGTACTATGGATCATCACTGATGTACTATGGACCATCCCTGATGTACTGTGGATCATCAGTGATGTACTGTGGATCATCACTGATGTACTATGGATCATCACTGATGTACTGTGGATCATCACTGATGTACTATAGTTCATCACTGATGTACTATGGGCCATCACTGGTGTACTATGGATCATCACTGGTGTACTATGGATCATCACTGATGTACTATGGACCATCCCTGATGTTCTGTGGATCATCACTGATGTACTATGGGCCATCACTGGTGTACTATGGATCATCACTGATGTAATATGGACCATCACTGATGTACTATGGACCATCCCTGATGTACTGTGGATCATCACTGATGTACTGTGGATCATCACTGATGTACTATTGTTCATCACTGATGTACTATGGGCCATCACTGCTCACTATGGATCATCACTGGTGTACTATGGATCATCACTGATGTACTATGGACCATCCCTGATGTACTATGGACCATCACTGGTGTACTGTGGATCATCACTGGTGTACTATGGACCATCCCTGATGTACTGTGGATCATCACTGATGTACTGTGGATCATCACTGATGTACTATAGTTCATCACTGATGTACTATGGGCCATCACTGGTGTACTATGGATCATCACTGGTGTACTATGGATCATCACTGATGTACTATGGACCATCCCTGATGTACTGTGGATCATCACTGATGTACTGTGGATCATCACTGATGTACTATGGATCATCACTGATGTACTGTGGATCATCACTGATGTACTATAGTTCATCACTGATGTACTATGGGCCATCACTGGTGTACTATGGATCATCACTGGTGTACTATGGATCATCACTGATGTACTATGGACCATCCCTGATGTACTGTGGATCATCACTGATGTACTATAGTTCATCACTGATGTACTATGGGCCATCACTGGTGTACTATGGATCATCACTGGTGTACTATGGATAATCACTGATGTACTATGGACCATCCCTGATGTACTGTGGATCATCACTGGTGTACTATGGATCATCACTGGTGTACTGTGGATCATCACTGGTGTACTATGGACCATCCCTGATGTACTGTGGATCATCACTGATGTACTGTGGATCATCACTGATGTACTATAGTTCATCACTGATGTACTATGGGCCATCACTGGTGTACTATGGATCATCACTGGTGTACTATGGATCATCACTGATGTACTATAGACCATCCCTGATGTACTGTGGATCTTCACTGATGTACTGTGGATCATCACTGATGTACTATGGATCATCACTGATGTACTGTGGATCATCACTGATGTACTATGGGCCATCACTGGTGTACTATGGGCCATCACTGGTGTACTATGGATCATCACTGATCTACTATGGATCATCACTGATGTACTATGGACCATCACTGATGTACTATGGGCCATCACTGGTGTACTATGGATCATCACCGATGTACTGTGGACCATCCCTGATGTACTGTGGACTATCACTGATGTACTGTGGATCATCACTGATGTACTATGGATCATCACTGATGTACTATAGATCATCACTGATGTACTATAGATCATCACTGATGTACTATGGACCATCACTGATGTACTATAGATCATCACTGATGTACTATGGACCATCACTGGTGTACTATGGATCATCACTGATGTACTGTGGATCATCACTGGTGTACTATGGACCATCCCTGATGTACTGTGGATCATCACTGATGTACTGTGGATCATCACTGATGTACTATAGTTCATCACTGATGTACTATGGACCATCACTGGTGTACTATGGATCATCACTGGTGTACTATGGATCATCACTGATGTACTATGGACCATCCCTGATGTACTGTGGATCATCACTGATGTACTGTGGATCATCACTGGTGTACTGTGGATCATCACTGGTGTACTATGGACCATCCCTGATGTACTGTGGATCATCACTGATGTACTGTGGATCATCACTGATGTACTATAGTTCATCACTGATGTACTATGGGCCATCACTGGTGTACTATGGATCATCACTGGTGTACTATGGATCATCACTGATGTACTATAGACCATCCCTGATGTACTGTGGATCTTCACTGATGTACTGTGGATCATCACTGATGTACTGTGGATCATCACTGATGTACTATGGGCCATCACTGGTGTACCTTGGGCCATCACTGGTGTACTATGGATCATCACTGATGTACTGTGGATCATCCCTGATGTACTGTGGGCCATCACTGATGTACTATGGATCATCACTGATGTACTATGGATCATGACTGGTGTACTATGGATCATCACTGATGTACTTTGGACCATCCCTGATGTACTGTGGATCATCACTGATGTACTGTGGATCATCACTGATGTACTGTGGATCATCACTGATGTACTATGGATCATCCCTGATGTACTATGGACCATCCCTGATGTACTGTGGATCATCACTGATGTACTATAGATCAACACTGATGTAGTATGGGCCATCACTGGTGTACTATGGGCCATCACTGGAGTACTATGGATCATCACTGGTGTACTATGGACCATCACTAATTTACTATGGACCATCACTGATGTACTATAGTTCATCACTGATGTACTATGGGCCATCACTGGTGTACTATGGATCATCACTGGTGCACTATGGATCATCACTGATGTACTATAGATCATCACTGATGTACTATAGCTCATCACTGATGTACTATGGACCATCACTGATGTACTATAGATCATCACTGATGTACTATGGACCATCACTGGTGTACTATGGATCATCACTGGTGTACTGTGAATCATCACTGGTGTACTATGGACCATCCCTGATGTACTGTGTATCATCACTGATGTACTGTGGATCATCACTGATGTAATGTAGTTCATCACTGATGTACTATGGGCCATCACTGGTGTACTATGGATCATCACTGGTCTACTATGGATCATCACTGATGTACTATGGACCATCCCTGATGTACTGTGGATCATCAGTGATGTACTGTGGATCATCACTGATGTACTATGGATCATCACTGATGTACTGTGGATCATCACTGATGTACTATAGTTCATCACTGATGTACTATGGGCCATCACTGGTGTACTATGGATCATCACTGGTGTACTATGGATCATCACTGATGTACTATGGACCATCCCTGATGTTCTGTGGATCATCACTGATGTACTATGGGCCATCACTGGTGTACTATGGATCATCACTGATGTAATATGGACCATCACTGATGTACTATGGACCATCCCTGATGTACTGTGGATCATCACTGATGTACTGTGGATCATCACTGATGTACTATTGTTCATCACTGATGTACTATGGGCCATCACTGCTCACTATGGATCATCACTGGTGTACTATGGATCATCACTGATGTACTATGGACCATCCCTGATGTACTATGGACCATCACTGGTGTACTGTGGATCATCACTGGTGTACTATGGACCATCCCTGATGTACTGTGGATCATCACTGATGTACTGTGGATCATCACTGATGTACTATAGTTCATCACTGATGTACTATGGGCCATCACTGGTGTACTATGGATCATCACTGGTGTACTATGGATCATCACTGATGTACTATGGACCATCCCTGATGTACTGTGGATCATCACTGATGTACTGTGGATCATCACTGATGTACTATGGATCATCACTGATGTACTGTGGATCATCACTGATGTACTATAGTTCATCACTGATGTACTATGGGCCATCACTGGTGTACTATGGATCATCACTGGTGTACTATGGATCATCACTGATGTACTATGGACCATCCCTGATGTACTGTGGATCATCACTGATGTACTATAGTTCATCACTGATGTACTATGGGCCATCACTGGTGTACTATGGATCATCACTGGTGTACTATGGATAATCACTGATGTACTATGGACCATCCCTGATGTACTGTGGATCATCACTGGTGTACTATGGATCATCACTGGTGTACTGTGGATCATCACTGGTGTACTATGGACCATCCCTGATGTACTGTGGATCATCACTGATGTACTGTGGATCATCACTGATGTACTATAGTTCATCACTGATGTACTATGGGCCATCACTGGTGTACTATGGATCATCACTGGTGTACTATGGATCATCACTGATGTACTATAGACCATCCCTGATGTACTGTGGATCTTCACTGATGTACTGTGGATCATCACTTATGTACTATGGATCATCACTGATGTACTGTGGATCATCACTGATGTACTATGGGCCATCACTGGTGTACTATGGGCCATCACTGGTGTACTATGGATCATCACTGATCTACTATGGATCATCACTGATGTACTATGGACCATCACTGATGTACTATGGGCCATCACTGGTGTACTATGGATCATCACCGATGTACTGTGGACCATCCCTGATGTACTGTGGACTATCACTGATGTACTGTGGATCATCACTGATGTACTATGGATCATCACTGATGTACTATAGATCATCACTGATGTACTATAGATCATCACTGATGTACTATGGACCATCACTGATGTACTATAGATCATCACTGATGTACTATGGACCATCACTGGTGTACTATGGATCATCACTGATGTACTGTGGATCATCACTGGTGTACTATGGACCATCCCTGATGTACTGTGGATCATCACTGATGTACTGTGGATCATCACTGATGTACTATAGTTCATCACTGATGTACTATGGACCATCACTGGTGTACTATGGATCATCACTGGTGTACTATGGATCATCACTGATGTACTATGGACCATCCCTGATGTACTGTGGATCATCACTGATGTACTGTGGATCATCACTGGTGTACTGTGGATCATCACTGGTGTACTA
The DNA here is from genome assembly GCA_029206835.1 of Rana muscosa. Classification (NCBI taxonomy): domain Eukaryota; kingdom Metazoa; phylum Chordata; class Amphibia; order Anura; family Ranidae; genus Rana; species Rana muscosa. Next base: position 3,037,448 of record JARGYO010000056.1, read on the forward strand.
TGGACCATCCCTGATGTACTGTGGATCATCACTGATGTACTGTGGATCATCACTGATGTACTATAGTTCATCACTGATGTACTATGGGCCATCACTGGTGTACTATGGATCATCACTGGTGTACTATGGATCATCACTGATGTACTATAGACCATCCCTGATGTACTGTGGATCTTCACTGATGTACTGTGGATCATCACTGATGTACTGTGGATCATCACTGATGTACTATAGTTCATCACTGATGTACTATAGATCATCACTGATGTACTATAGATCATCACTGATGTACTATAGCTCATCACTGATATACTATGGACCATCACTGATGTACTATAGATCATCACTGATGTACTATGGACCATCACTGATGTACTATAGATCATCACTGATGTACTATGGACCATCACTGGTGTACTATGGATCATCACTGGTGTACTATGGATCATCACTGATGTACTATAGACCATCCCTGATGTACTGTGGATCTTCACTGATGTACTGTGGATCATCACTGATGTACTATGGATCATCACTGATGTACTGTGGATCATCACTGATGTACTATGGGCCATCACTGGTGTACTATGGGCCATCACTGGTGTACTATGGATCATCACTGATCTACTATGGATCATCACTGATGTACTATGGACCATCACTGATGTACTATGGGCCATCACTGGTGTACTATGGATCATCACCGATGTACAGTGGACCATCCCTGATGTACTGTGGACTATCACTGATGTACTGTGGATCATCACTGATGTACTATGGATCATCACTGATGTACTATAGATCATCACTGATGTACTATGGACCATCACTGATGTACTATAGATCATCACTGATGTACTATGGACCATCACTGGTGTACTATGGATCATCACTGATGTACTGTGGATCATCACTGGTGTACTATGGACCATCCCTGATGTACTGTGGATCATCACTGATGTACTGTGGATCATCACTGATGTACTATAGTTCATCACTGATGTACTATGGACCATCACTGGTGTACTATGGATCATCACTGGTGTACTATGGATCATCACTGATGTACTATGGACCATCCCTGATGTACTGTGGATCATCACTGATGTACTGTGGATCATCACTGGTGTACTGTGGATCATCACTGGTGTACTATGGACCATCCCTGATGTACTGTGGATCATCACTGATGTACTGTGGATCATCACTGATGTACTATAGTTCATCACTGATGTACTATGGGCCATCACTGGTGTACTATGGATCATCACTGGTGTACTATGGATCATCACTGATGTACTATAGACCATCCCTGATGTACTGTGGATCTTCACTGATGTACTGTGGATCATCACTGATGTACTATGGATCATCACTGATGTACTGTGGATCATCACTGATGTACTATGGGCCCTCACTGGTGTACTATGGGCCATCACTGGTGTACTGTGGATCATCCCTGATGTACTGTGGGCCATCACTGATGTACTATGGATCATCACTGATGTACTATGGATCATGACTGGTGTACTATGGATCATCACTGATGTACTTTGGACCATCCCTGATGTACTGTGGATCATCACTGATGTACTGTGGATCATCACTGATGTACTGTGGATCATCACTGATGTACTATGGATCATCCCTGATGTACTATGGACCATCCCTGATGTACTGTGGATCATCACTGATGTACTATAGATCAACACTGATGTAGTATGGGCCATCACTGGTGTACTATGGGCCATCACTGGAGTACTATGGATCATCACTGGTGTACTATGGACCATCACTAATTTACTATGGACCATCACTGATGTACTATAGTTCATCACTGATGTACTATGGGCCATCACTGGTGTACTATGGATCATCACTGGTGCACTATGGATCATCACTGATGTACTATAGATCATCACTGATGTACTATAGCTCATCACTGATGTACTATGGACCATCACTGATGTACTATAGATCATCACTGATGTACTATGGACCATCACTGGTGTACTATGGATCATCACTGGTGTACTGTGAATCATCACTGGTGTACTATGGACCATCCCTGATGTACTGTGTATCATCACTGATGTACTGTGGATCATCACTGATGTAATGTAGTTCATCACTGATGTACTATGGGCCATCACTGGTGTACTATGGATCATCACTGGTCTACTATGGATCATCACTGATGTACTATGGACCATCCCTGATGTACTGTGGATCATCAGTGATGTACTGTGGATCATCACTGATGTACTATGGATCATCACTGATGTACTGTGGATCATCACTGATGTACTATAGTTCATCACTGATGTACTATGGGCCATCACTGGTGTACTATGGATCATCACTGGTGTACTATGGATCATCACTGATGTACTATGGACCATCCCTGATGTTCTGTGGATCATCACTGATGTACTATGGGCCATCACTGGTGTACTATGGATCATCACTGATGTAATATGGACCATCACTGATGTACTATGGACCATCCCTGATGTACTGTGGATCATCACTGATGTACTGTGGATCATCACTGATGTACTATTGTTCATCACTGATGTACTATGGGCCATCACTGCTCACTATGGATCATCACTGGTGTACTATGGATCATCACTGATGTACTATGGACCATCCCTGATGTACTATGGACCATCACTGGTGTACTGTGGATCATCACTGGTGTACTATGGACCATCCCTGATGTACTGTGGATCATCACTGATGTACTGTGGATCATCACTGATGTACTATAGTTCATCACTGATGTACTATGGGCCATCACTGGTGTACTATGGATCATCACTGGTGTACTATGGATCATCACTGATGTACTATGGACCATCCCTGATGTACTGTGGATCATCACTGATGTACTGTGGATCATCACTGATGTACTATGGATCATCACTGATGTACTGTGGATCATCACTGATGTACTATAGTTCATCACTGATGTACTATGGGCCATCACTGGTGTACTATGGATCATCACTGGTGTACTATGGATCATCACTGATGTACTATGGACCATCCCTGATGTACTGTGGATCATCACTGATGTACTATAGTTCATCACTGATGTACTATGGGCCATCACTGGTGTACTATGGATCATCACTGGTGTACTATGGATAATCACTGATGTACTATGGACCATCCCTGATGTACTGTGGATCATCACTGGTGTACTATGGATCATCACTGGTGTACTGTGGATCATCACTGGTGTACTATGGACCATCCCTGATGTACTGTGGATCATCACTGATGTACTGTGGATCATCACTGATGTACTATAGTTCATCACTGATGTACTATGGGCCATCACTGGTGTACTATGGATCATCACTGGTGTACTATGGATCATCACTGATGTACTATAGACCATCCCTGATGTACTGTGGATCTTCACTGATGTACTGTGGATCATCACTTATGTACTATGGATCATCACTGATGTACTGTGGATCATCACTGATGTACTATGGGCCATCACTGGTGTACTATGGGCCATCACTGGTGTACTATGGATCATCACTGATCTACTATGGATCATCACTGATGTACTATGGACCATCACTGATGTACTATGGGCCATCACTGGTGTACTATGGATCATCACCGATGTACTGTGGACCATCCCTGATGTACTGTGGACTATCACTGATGTACTGTGGATCATCACTGATGTACTATAGATCATCACTGATGTACTATAGATCATCACTGATGTACTATAGATCATCACTGATGTACTATGGACCATCACTGATGTACTATAGATCATCACTGATGTACTATGGACCATCACTGGTGTACTATGGATCATCACTGATGTACTGTGGATCATCACTGGTGTACTATGGACCATCCCTGATGTACTGTGGATCATCACTGATGTACTGTGGATCATCACTGATGTACTATAGTTCATCACTGATGTACTATGGACCATCACTGGTGTACTATGGATCATCACTGGTGTACTATGGATCATCACTGATGTACTATGGACCATCCCTGATGTACTGTGGATCATCACTGATGTACTGTGGATCATCACTGGTGTACTGTGGATCATCACTGGTGTACTATGGACCATCCCTGATGTACTGTGGATCATCACTGATGTACTGTGGATCATCACTGATGTACTATAGTTCATCACTGATGTACTATGGGCCATCACTGGTGTACTATGGATCATCACTGGTGTACTATGGATCATCACTGATGTACTATAGACCATCCCTGATGTACTGTGGATCTTCACTGATGTACTGTGGATCATCACTGATGTACTGTGGATCATCACTGATGTACTATAGTTCATCACTGATGTACTATAGATCATCACTGATGTACTATAGATCATCACTGATGTACTATAGCTCATCACTGATATACTATGGACCATCACTGATGTACTATAGATCATCACTGATGTACTATGGACCATCACTGATGTACTATAGATCATCACTGATGTACTATGGACCATCACTGGTGTACTATGGATCATCACTGGTGTACTATGGATCATCACTGATGTACTATAGACCATCCCTGATGTACTGTGGATCTTCACTGATGTACTGTGGATCATCACTGATGTACTATGGATCATCACTGATGTACTGTGGATCATCACTGATGTACTATGGGCCATCACTGGTGTACTATGGGCCATCACTGGTGTACTATGGATCATCACTGATCTACTATGGATCATCACTGATGTACTATGGACCATCACTGATGTACTATGGGCCATCACTGGTGTACTATGGATCATCACCGATGTACAGTGGACCATCCCTGATGTACTGTGGACTATCACTGATGTACTGTGGATCATCACTGATGTACTATGGATCATCACTGATGTACTATAGATCATCACTGATGTACTATAGATCATCACTGATGTACTATGGACCATCACTGATGTACTATAGATCATCACTGATGTACTATGGACCATCACTGGTGTACTATGGATCATCACTGATGTACTGTGGATCATCACTGGTGTACTATGGACCATCCCTGATGTACTGTGGATCATCACTGATGTACTGTGGATCATCACTGATGTACTATAGTTCATCACTGATGTACTATGGACCATCACTGGTGTACTATGGATCATCACTGGTGTACTATGGATCATCACTGATGTACTATGGACCATCCCTGATGTACTGTGGATCATCACTGATGTACTGTGGATCATCACTGGTGTACTGTGGATCATCACTGGTGTACTATGGACCATCCCTGATGTACTGTGGATCATCACTGATGTACTGTGGATCATCACTGATGTACTATAGTTCATCACTGATGTACTATGGGCCATCACTGGTGTACTATGGATCATCACTGGTGTACTATGGATCATCACTGATGTACTATAGACCATCCCTGATGTACTGTGGATCTTCACTGATGTACTGTGGATCATCACTGATGTACTATGGATCATCACTGTTGTACTGTGGATCATCACTGATGTACTATGGGCCATCACTGGTGTACTATGGGCCATCACTGGTGTACTATGGATCATCACTGATCTACTATGGATCATCACTGATGTACTATGGACCATCACTGATGTACTATGGGCCATCACTGGTGTACTATGGATCATCACCGATGTACTGTGGACCATCCCTGATGTACTGTGGACTATCACTGATGTACTGTGGATCATCACTGATGTACTATGGATCATCACTGATGTACTATAGATCATCACTGATGTACTATAGATCATCACTGATGTACTATGGACCATCACTGATGTACTATAGATCATCACTGATGTACTATGGACCATCACTGGTGTACTATGGATCATCACTGATGTACTGTGGATCATCACTGGTGTACTATGGACCATCCCTGATGTACTGTGGATCATCACTGATGTACTGTGGATCATCACTGATGTACTATAGTTCATCACTGATGTACTATGGACCATCACTGGTGTACTATGGATCATCACTGGTGTACTATGGATCATCACTGATGTACTATGGACCATCCCTGATGTACTGTGGATCATCACTGATGTACTGTGGATCATCACTGGTGTACTGTGGATCATCACTGGTGTACTATGGACCATCCCTGATGTACTGTGGATCATCACTGATGTACTGTGGATCATCACTGATGTACTATAGTTCATCACTGATGTACTATGGGCCATCACTGGTGTACTATGGATCATCACTGGTGTACTATGGATCATCACTGATGTACTATAGACCATCCCTGATGTACTGTGGATCTTCACTGATGTACTGTGGATCATCACTGATGTACTGTGGATCATCACTGATGTACTATAGTTCATCACTGATGTACTATAGATCATCACTGATGTACTATAGATCATCACTGATGTACTATAGCTCATCACTGATATACTATGGACCATCACTGATGTACTATAGATCATCACTGATGTACTATGGACCATCACTGATGTACTATAGATCATCACTGATGTACTATGGACCATCACTGGTGTACTATGGATCATCACTGGTGTACTGTGGATCATCACTGGTGTACTATGGACCATCCCTGATGTACTGTGGATCATCAGTGATGTACTGTGGATCATCACTGATGTACTATAGTTCATCACTGATGTACTATGGACTATCACTGGTGTACTATGGATCATCACTGGTGTACTATGGATCATCACTGATGTACTATGGACCATCCCTGATGTACTGTGGATCATCACTGATGTACTGTGGATCATCCCTGATGTACTGTGGATCATCACTGATGTACTGTGGATCATCACTGTTGTACTATAGTTCATCACTGATGTACTATAGTTCATCACTGGTGTACTATGGATCATCACTGGTGTACTATGGATCATCACTGATGTACTATGGACCATCCCTGATGTACTGTGGATCATCACTGATGTACTGTGGATCATCACTGATGTACTGTGTATCATCACTGATGTACTATGGATCATCACTGATGGACTGTGGATCATCACTGATGTACTATAGTTCATCACTGATGTACTATAGATCATCACTGATGTATTATAGATCATCACTGATGTACTATAGCTCATCACTGATATACTATGGACCATCACTGATGTACTATAGATCATCACTGATGTACTATGGACCATCACTGGTGTACTATGGATCATCACTGGTGTACTGTGGATCATCACTGGTGTACTATGGACCATCCCTGATGTACTGTGGATCATCACTGATGTACTGTGGATCATCACTGATGTACTATAGTTCATCACTGATGTACTATGGGCCATCACTGGTGTACTATGGATCATCACTGGTGTACTATGGATCATCACTGATGTACTATGGACCATCCCTGATGTACTATGGGCCATCACTGGTGTACTATGGATCATCACTGATCTACTATGGATCATCACTGATGTACTATGGACCATCACTGATGTACTATGGGCCATCACTGGTGTACTATGGATCATCACCGATGTACAGTGGACCATCCCTGATGTACTGTGGACTATCACTGATGTACTGTGGATCATCACTGATGTACTATGGATCATCACTGATGTACTATAGATCATCACTGATGTACTATAGATCATCACTGATGTACTATGGACCATCACTGATGTACTATAGATCATCACTGATGTACTATGGACCATCACTGGTGTACTATGGATCATCACTGATGTACTGTGGATCATCACTGGTGTACTATGGACCATCCCTGATGTACTGTGGATCATCACTGATGTACTGTGGATCATCACTGATGTACTATAGTTCATCACTGATGTACTATGGACCATCACTGGTGTACTATGGATCATCACTGGTGTACTATGGATCATCACTGATGTACTATGGACCATCCCTGATGTACTGTGGATCATCACTGATGTACTGTGGATCATCACTGGTGTACTGTGGATCATCACTGGTGTACTATGGACCATCCCTGATGTACTGTGGATCATCACTGATGTACTGTGGATCATCACTGATGTACTATAGTTCATCACTGATGTACTATGGGCCATCACTGGTGTACTATGGATCATCACTGGTGTACTATGGATCATCACTGATGTACTATAGACCATCCCTGATGTACTGTGGATCTTCACTGATGTACTGTGGATCATCACTGATGTACTATGGATCATCACTGATGTACTGTGGATCATCACTGATGTACTATGGGCCATCACTGGTGTACTATGGGCCATCACTGGTGTACTATGGATCATCACTGATCTACTATGGATCATCACTGATGTACTATGGACCATCACTGATGTACTATGGGCCATCACTGGTGTACTATGGATCATCACCGATGTACTGTGGACCATCCCTGATGTACTGTGGACTATCACTGATGTACTGTGGATCATCACTGATGTACTATGGATCATCACTGATGTACTATAGATCATCACTGATGTACTATAGATCATCACTGATGTACTATGGACCATCACTGATGTACTATAGATCATCACTGATGTACTATGGACCATCACTGGTGTACTATGGATCATCACTGATGTACTGTGGATCATCACTGGTGTACTATGGACCATCCCTGATGTACTGTGGATCATCACTGATGTACTGTGGATCATCACTGATGTACTATAGTTCATCACTGATGTACTATGGACCATCACTGGTGTACTATGGATCATCACTGGTGTACTATGGATCATCACTGATGTACTATGGACCATCCCTGATGTACTGTGGATCATCACTGATGTACTGTGGATCATCACTGGTGTACTGTGGATCATCACTGGTGTACTATGGACCATCCCTGATGTACTGTGGATCATCACTGATGTACTGTGGATCATCACTGATGTACTATAGTTCATCACTGATGTACTATGGGCCATCACTGGTGTACTATGGATCATCACTGGTGTACTATGGATCATCACTGATGTACTATAGACCATCCCTGATGTACTGTGGATCTTCACTGATGTACTGTGGATCATCACTGATGTACTGTGGATCATCACTGATGTACTATAGTTCATCACTGATGTACTATAGATCATCACTGATGTACTATAGATCATCACTGATGTACTATAGCTCATCACTGATATACTATGGACCATCACTGATGTACTATAGATCATCACTGATGTACTATGGACCATCACTGATGTACTATAGATCATCACTGATGTACTATGGACCATCACTGGTGTACTATGGATCATCACTGGTGTACTGTGGATCATCACTGGTGTACTATGGACCATCCCTGATGTACTGTGGATCATCAGTGATGTACTGTGGATCATCACTGATGTACTATAGTTCATCACTGATGTACTATGGACTATCACTGGTGTACTATGGATCATCACTGGTGTACTATGGATCATCACTGATGTACTATGGACCATCCCTGATGTACTGTGGATCATCACTGATGTACTGTGGATCATCCCTGATGTACTGTGGATCATCACTGATGTACTGTGGATCATCACTGTTGTACTATAGTTCATCACTGATGTACTATAGTTCATCACTGGTGTACTATGGATCATCACTGGTGTACTATGGATCATCACTGATGTACTATGGACCATCCCTGATGTACTGTGGATCATCACTGATGTACTGTGGATCATCACTGATGTACTGTGTATCATCACTGATGTACTATGGATCATCACTGATGGACTGTGGATCATCACTGATGTACTATAGTTCATCACTGATGTACTATAGATCATCACTGATGTATTATAGATCATCACTGATGTACTATAGCTCATCACTGATATACTATGGACCATCACTGATGTACTATAGATCATCACTGATGTACTATGGACCATCACTGGTGTACTATGGATCATCACTGGTGTACTGTGGATCATCACTGGTGTACTATGGACCATCCCTGATGTACTGTGGATCATCACTGATGTACTGTGGATCATCACTGATGTACTATAGTTCATCACTGATGTACTATGGGCCATCACTGGTGTACTATGGATCATCACTGGTGTACTATGGATCATCACTGATGTACTATGGACCATCCCTGATGTACTGTGGATCATCACTGATGTACTATGGATCATCACTGATGTACTATGGGCCATCACTGGTGTACTATGGATCATCACTGGTGTACTATGGATCATCACTGATGTACAATGGACCATCCCTGATGTACTGTGGATCATCACTGATGTACTGTGGATCATCACTGATGTACTATGGATCATCACTGATGTACTATGGGCCATCACTGGTGTACTATGGGCCATCACTGGTGTACTATGGATCATCACTGGTGTACTATGGACCATCACTGATGTACTATGGACCATCACTGATGTACTATGGATCATCACTGATATACTGTGGACCATCCCTGATGTACTGTGGATCATCACTGATGTACTGTGGATCATCACTGAAGTATTGTGGATCATCACTGATGTACTGTGGATCATCACTGATGTACTGTGTATCATAACTGATGTACTGTGGATCATCACTGATGTACTATAGATCATCACTGATGTACTATAGATCATCACTGATGTACTATGGACCATCACTGGTGTACTATGGATCATCACTGGTGTACTATGGACCATCCCTGATGTACTGTGGATCATCACTGATGTACTGTGGATCATCACTGATGTACTATAGTTCATCACTGATGTACTATGGGCCATCACTGGTGTACTATGGATCATCACTGGTGTACTAAGGATCATCACTGATGTACTATGGACCATCCCTGATGTACTGTGGATCATCACTGATGTACTATGGATCATCACTGATGTACTGTGGATCATAACTGATGTACTATAGTTCATCACTGATGTACTATGGGCCATCACTGGTGTACTATGGATCATCACTGGTGTACTATGGATCATGACTGATGTACTATGGACCATCCCTGATGTACTGTGGATCATCTCTGATGTACTATAGTTCATCACTGATGTACTATGGGCCATCACTGGTGTACTATGGATCATCACTGGTGTACTATGGATCATCACTGATGTACTATGGACCATCCCTGATGTACTGTGGATCATCACTGATGTACTGTGGATCATCACTGGTGTACTGTGGATCATCACTGGTGTACTATGGACCATCCCTGATGTACTGTGGATCATCACTGATGTACTGTGGATCATCACTGATGTACTATAGTTCATCACTGATGTACTATGGGCCATCACTGGTGTACTATGGATCATCACTGGTGTACTATGGATCATCACTGATGTACTATAGACCATCCCTGATGTACTGTGGATCTTCACTGATGTACTGTGTATCATCACTGATGTACTGTGGATCATCACTGATGTACTATAGTTCATCACTGATGTACTATAGATCATCACTGATGTACTATAGATCATCACTGATGTACTATAGCTCATCACTGATATACTATGGACCATCACTGATGTACTATAGATCATCACTGATGTACTATGGACCATCACTGATGTACTATAGATCATCACTGATGTACTATGGACCATCACTGGTGTACTATGGATCATCACTGGTGTACTGTGGATCATCACTGGTGTACTATGGACCATCCCTGATGTACTGTGGATCATCAGTGATGTACTGTGGATCATCACTGATGTACTATAGTTCATCACTGATGTACTATGGACCATCACTGGTGTACTATGGATCATCACTGGTGTACTATGGATCATCACTGATGTACTATGGACCATCCCTGATGTACTGTGGATCATCACTGATGTACTGTGGATCATCCCTGATGTACTGTGGATCATCACTGATGTACTGTGGATCATCACTGTTGTACTATAGTTCATCACTGATGTACTATAGTTCATCACTGGTGTACTATGGATCATCACTGGTGTACTATGGATCATCACTGATGTACTATGGACCATCCCTGATGTACTGTGGATCATCACTGATGTACTGTGGATCATCACTGATGTACTGTGTATCATCACTGATGTACTATGGATCATCACTGATGTACTGTGGATCATCACTGATGTACTATAGTTCATCACTGATGTACTATAGATCATCACTGATGTACTATAGATCATCACTGATGTACTATAGCTCATCACTGATATACTATGGACCATCACTGATGTACTATAGATCATCACTGATGTACTATGGACCATCACTGGTGTACTATGGATCATCACTGGTGTACTGTGGATCATCACTGGTGTACTATGGACCATCCCTGATGTACTGTGGATCATCACTGATGTACTGTGGATCATCACTGATGTACTATAGTTCATCACTGATGTACTATGGGACATCACTGGTGTACTATGGATCATCACTGGTGTACTATGGATCATCACTGATGTACTATGGACCATCCCTGATGTACTGTGGATCATCACTGATGTACTATGGATCATCACTGATGTACTATGGGCCATCACTGGTGTACTATGGATCATCACTGGTGTACTATGGATCATCACTGATGTACAATGGACCATCCCTGATGTACTGTGGATCATCACTGATGTACTGTGGATCATCACTGATGTACTATGGATCATCACTGATGTACTATGGGCCATCACTGGTGTACTATGGGCCATCACTGGTGTACTATGGATCATCACTGGTGTACTATGGACCATCACTGATGTACTATGGACCATCACTGATGTACTATGGATCATCACTGATATACTGTGGACCATCCCTGATGTACTGTGGATCATCACTGATGTACTGTGGATCATCACTGAAGTATTGTGGATCATCACTGATGTACTGTGGATCATCACTGATGTACTGTGTATCATAACTGATGTACTGTGGATCATCACTGATGTACTATAGATCATCACTGATGTACTATAGATCATCACTGATGTACTATGGACCATCACTGGTGTACTATGGATCATCACTGGTGTACTATGGACCATCCCTGATGTACTGTGGATCATCACTGATGTACTGTGGATCATCACTGATGTACTATAGTTCATCACTGATGTACTATGGGCCATCACTGGTGTACTATGGATCATCACTGGTGTACTAAGGATCATCACTGATGTACTATGGACCATCCCTGATGTACTGTGGATCATCACTGATGTACTATGGATCATCACTGATGTACTGTGGATCATCACTGATGTACTATAGTTCATCACTGATGTACTATGGGCCATCACTGGTGTACTATGGATCATCACTGGTGTACTATGGATCATGACTGATGTACTATGGACCATCCCTGATGTACTGTGGATCATCTCTGATGTACTATAGTTCATCACTGATGTACTATGGGCCATCACTGGTGTACTATGGATCATCACTGGTGTACTATGGATCATCACTGATGTACTATGGACCATCCCTGATGTACTGTGGATCATCACTGATGTACTGTGGATCATCACTGATGTACTATGGATCATCACTGATGTACTATGGATCATCACTGATGTACTATGGGCCATCACTGGTGTACTATGGGCCATCACTGGTGTACTATGGATCATCACTGGTGTACTATGGACCATCACTGATGTACTATGGACCATCACTGATGTACTATGGATCATCACTGATATACTGTGGACCATCCCTGATGTACTGTGAACCATCCCTGATGTACTGTGGATCATCACTGAAGTATTGTGGATCATCACTGATGTACTGTGGATCATCACTGATGTACTGTGGATCATCACTAATGTACTGTGGATCATAACTGATGTACTGTGGATCATCACTGGTGTACTATGGACCATCCCTGATGTACTGTGGATCATCACTGATGTACTGTGGATCATCACTGATGTACTATAGTTCATCACTGATGTACTATGGGCCATCACTGGTGTACTATGGATCATCACTGGTGTACTATGGATCATCACTGATGTACTATGGACCATCCCTGATGTACTGTGGATCATCACTGATGTACTGTGAATCATCACTGATGTACTATGGATCATCACTGATGTACTATGGGCCATCACTGGTGTACTATGGATCATCACTGATGTACTATGGATCATCACTGATGTACTATGGACCATCACTGATGTACTATGGGCCATCACTGGTGTACTATGGATCATCACCGATGTACTGTGGACCATCCCTGATGTACTGTGGACCATCACTGATGTACTGTGGATCATCACTGATGTACTATGGATCATCACTGATGTACTATAGATCATCACTGATGTACTATAGATCATCACTGATATACTGTGGACCATCCCTGATGTACTGTGGATCATCACTGATGTACTGTGGATCATCACTGAAGTATTGTGGATCATCACTGATGTACTGTGGATCATCACTGATGTACTGTGTATCATAACTGATGTACTGTGGATCATCACTGATGTACTATAGATCATCACTGATGTACTATGGACCATCACTGGTGTACTATGGATCATCACTGGTGTACTATGGACCATCCCTGATGTACTGTGGATCATCACTGATGTACTGTGGATCATCACTGATGTACTATAGTTCATCACTGATGTACTATGGGCCATCACTGGTGTACTATGGATCATCACTGGTGTACTATGGATCATCACTGATGTACTATGGACCATCCCTGATGTACTGTGGATCATCACTGATGTACTATGGATCATCACTGATGTACTGTGGATCATCACTGATGTACTATAGTTCATCACTGATGTACTATGGGCCATCACTGGTGTACTATGGATCATCACTGGTGTACTATGGATCATGACTGATGTACTATGGACCATCCCTGATGTACTGTGGATCATCTCTGATGTACTATAGTTCATCACTGATGTACTATGGGCCATCACTGGTGTACTATGGATCATCACTGGTGTACTATGGATCATCACTGATGTACTATGGACCATCCCTGATGTACTGTGGATCATCACTGATGTACTGTGGATCATCACTGATGTACTATGGATCATCACTGATGTACTATGGATCATCACTGATGTACTATGGGCCATCACTAGTGTACTATGGGCCATCACTGGTGTACTATGGATCATCACTGGTGTACTATGGACCATCACTGATGTACTATGGACCATCACTGATGTACTATGGATCATCACTGATATACTGTGGACCATCACTGATGTACTGTGGACCATCCCTGATGTACTGTGGATCATCACTGAAGTATTGTGGATCATCACTGATGTACTGTGGATCATCACTGATGTACTGTGGATCATCACTAATGTACTGTGGATCATAACTGATGTACTGTGGATCATCACTGGTGTACTATGGACCATCCCTGATGTACTGTGGATCATCACTGATGTACTGTGGATCATCACTGATGTACTATAGTTCATCACTGATGTACTATGGGCCATCACTGGTGTACTATGGATCATCACTGGTGTACTATGGATCATCACTGATGTACTATGGACCATCCCTGATGTACTGTGGATCATCACTGATGTACTGTGTATCATCACTGATGTACTATGGAACATCACTGATGTACTATGGGCCATCACTGGTGTACTATGGATCATCACTGAAGTACTATGGATCATCACTGATGTACTATGGACCATCACTGATGTACTATGGGCCATCACTGGTGTACTATGGATCATCACCGATGTACTGTGGACCATCCCTGATGTACTGTGGACCATCACTGATGTACTGTGGATCATCACTGATGTACTATGAATCATCACTGATGTACTATAGATCATCACTGATGTACTATAGATCATCACTCATGTACTATGGACCATCACTGATGTACTATAGATCATCACTGATGTACTATGGACCATCACTGGTGTACTATGGATCATCACTGGTGTACTATGGGCCATCACTGGTGTACTATGGATCATCACTGGTGTACTATGGATCATCACTGATGTACTATGGACCATCCCTGATGTACTGTGGATCATCACTGATGTACTATAGTTCATCACTGATATACTATGGGCCATCACTGGTGTACTATGGGCCATCACTGGTGTACTATGGGCCATCACTGGTGTACTATGGATCATCACTGGTGTACTATGGACCATCACTGATGTACTATGGACCATCACTGATGTACTATGGATCATCACTGATATACTGTGGACCATCCCTGATGTACTGTGGATCATCACTGATGTACTGTGGATCATCACTGATGTACTGTGGATCATCACTGATGTACTATAGTTCATCACTGATGTACTATGGGCCATCACTGGTGTACTATGGATCATCACTGATGTACTATAGATCATCACTGATGTACTATAGATCATCACTGATGTACTATGGACCATCACTGATGTACTATAGATCATCACTGATGTACTATGGACCATCACTGGTGTACTATGGATCATCACTGGTGTACTGTGGATCATCACTGGTGTACTATGGACCATCCCTGATGTACTGTGGATCATCACTGATGTACTGTGGATCATCACTGATGTACTATAGTTCATCACTGATGTACTATGGGCCATCACTGGTGTACTATGGATCATCACTGGTGTTCTATGGGTCATCACTGATGTACTATGGACCATCCCTGATGTACTATGGACCATCACTGGTGTACTATGGATCATCACTGGTGTACTGTGGATCATCACTGGTGTACTATGGACCATCCCTGATGTACTGTGGATCATCACTGATGTACTGTGGATCATCACTGATGTACTATAGTTCATCACTGATGTACTATGGGCCATCACTGGTGTACTATGGATCATCACTGGTGTACTATGGATCATCACTGATGTACTATGGACCATCCCTGATGTACTGTGGATCATCACTGATGTACTGTGGATCATCACTGATGTACTATGGATCATCACTGATGTACTGTGGATCATCACTGATGTACTATAGTTCATCACTGATGTACTATGGGCCATCACTGGTGTACTATGGATCATCACTGGTGTACTATGGATCATCACTGATGTACTATGGACCATCGCTGGTGTACTATGGATCATCACTGGTGTACTGTGGATCATCACTGGTGTACTATGGACCATCCCTGATGTACTGTGGATCATCACTGATGTACTGTGGATCATCACTGATGTACTATAGTTCATCACTGATGTACTATGGGCCATCACTGGTGTACTATGGATCATCACTGGTGTACTATGGATCATCACTGATGTACTATGGACCATCCCTGATGTACTGTGGATCATCACTGATGTACTGTGGATCATCTCTGATGTACTATGGATCATCACTGATGTACTGTGGATCATCACTGATGTACTATAGTTCATCACTGATGTACTATGGGCCATCACTGGTGTACTATGGATCATCACTGGTGTACTATGGATCATCACTGATGTACTATGGACCATCCCTGATGTACTGTGGATCATCACTGATGTACTATAGTTCATCACTGATGTACTATGGGCCATCACTGGTGTACTATGGGCCATCACTGGTGTACTATGGATCATCACTGGTGTACTATGGACCATCACTGATGTACTATGGACCATCACTGATGTACTATGAATCATCACTGATATACTGTGGACCATCCCTGATGTACTGTGGATCATCACTGATGTACTGTGGATCATCACTGAAGTATTGTGGATCATCACTGATGTACTGTGGATCATCACTGATGTACTGTGGATCATAACTGATGTACTGTGGATCATCACTGATGTACTATAGATCATCACTGATGTACTATAGATCATCACTGATGTACTATGGACCATCACTGATGTACTATAGATCATCACTGATGTACTATGGACCATCACTGGTGTACTATGGATCATCACTGGTGTACTGTGGATCATCACTGGTGTACTATGGACCATCCCTGATGTACTGTGGATCATCACTGATGTACTGTGGATCATCACTGATGTACTATAGTTCATCACTGATGTACTATGGGCCATCACTGGTGTACTATGGATCATCACTGGTGTACTATGGATCATCACTGATGTACTATGGACCATCCCTGATGTACTATGGACCATCACTGGTGTACTATGGATCATCACTGGTGTACTGTGGATCATCACTGGTGTACTATGGACCATCCCTGATGTACTGTGGATCATCACTGATGTACTGTGGATCATCACTGATGTACTATAGTTCATCACTGATGTACTATGGGCCATCACTGGTGTACTATGGATCATCACTGGTGTACTATGGATCATCACTGATGTACTATGGACCATCCCTGATGTACTGTGGATCATCACTGATGTACTGTGGATCATCACTGATGTACTATGGATCATCACTGATGTACTGTGGATCATCACTGATGTACTATAGTTCATCGCTGATGTACTATGGGCCATCACTGGTGTACTATGGATCATCACTGGTGTACTATGGATCATCACTGATGTACTATGGACCATCCCTGATGTACTGTGGATCATCACTGATGTACTATAGTTCATCACTGATGTACTATTGGCCATCACTGGTGTACTATGGATCATCACTGGTGTACTATGGATCATTACTGATGTACTATGGACCATCCCTGATGTACTGTGGATCATCACTGATGTACTGTGGATCATCACTGATGTACTATGGATCATCACTGATGTACTATGGGCCATCACTGGTGTACTATGGGCCATCACTGGTGTACTATGGATCATCACTGGTGTACTATGGATCATCACTGGTGTACTATGGACCATCACTGATATACTATGGACCATCACTGATGTACTATGGATCATCACTGATATACTGTGGACCATCCCTGATGTACTGTGGATCATCACTGAAGTATTGTGGATCATCACTGATGTACTGTGGATCATCACTGATGTACTGTGTATCATAACTGATGTACTGTGGATCATCACTGATGTACTATAGATCATCACTGATGTACTATAGATCATCACTGATGTACTATGGACCATCACTGATGTACTATAGATCATCACTAATGTACTGTGGATCATCACTGGTGTACTATGGACCATCCCTGATGTACTGTGGATCATCACTGATGTACTATAGTTCATCACTGATGTACTATGGGCCATCACTGGTGTACTATGGATCATCACTGGTGTACTATGGATCATCACTGATGTACTATGGACCATCCCTGATGTACTGTGGATCATCACTGATGTACTGTGGATCATCACTGATGTACTATGGATCATCACTGATGTACTGTGGATCATCACTGATGTACTATGGGCCATCACTGGTGTACTATGGGCCATCACTGGTGTACTATGGATCATCACTGATCTACTATGGATCATCACTGATGTACTATGGACCATCACTGATGTACTATGGGCCATCACTGGTGTACTATGGATTATCACCGATGTACTGTGGACCATCCCTGATGTACTGTGGACCATCACTGATGTACTGTGGATCATCACTGATGTACTATGGATCATCACTGATGTACTGTGGATCATCACTGATGTACTATAGTTCATCACTGATGTACTATGGGCCATCACTGGTGTACTATGGATCATCACTGGTGTACTATGGATCATCACTGATGTACTATGGACCATCGCTGGTGTACTATGGATCATCACTGGTGTACTGTGGATCATCACTGGTGTACTATGGACCATCCCTGATGTACTGTGGATCATCACTGATGTACTGTGGATCATCACTGATGTACTATAGTTCATCACTGATGTACTATGGGCCATCACTGGTGTACTATGGATCATCACTGGTGTACTATGGATCATCACTGATGTACTATGGACCATCCCTGATGTACTGTGGATCATCACTGATGTACTGTGGATCATCACTGATGTACTATGGATCATCACTGATGTACTGTGGATCATCACTGATGTACTATAGTTCATCACTGATGTACTATGGGCCATCACTGGTGTACTATGGATCATCACTGGTGTACTATGGATCATCACTGATGTACTATGGACCATCCCTGATGTACTGTGGATCATCACTGATGTACTATAGTTCATCACTGATGTACTATGGGCCATCACTGGTGTACTATGGGCCATCACTGGTGTACTATGGATCATCACTGGTGTACTATGGACCATCACTGATGTACTATGGACCATCACTGATGTACTATGAATCATCACTGATATACTGTGGACCATCCCTGATGTACTGTGGATCATCACTGATGTACTGTGGATCATCACTGAAGTATTGTGGATCATCACTGATGTACTGTGGATCATCACTGATGTACTGTGGATCATAACTGATGTACTGTGGATCATCACTGATGTACTATAGATCATCACTGATGTACTATAGATCATCACTGATGTACTATGGACCATCACTGATGTACTATAGATCATCACTGATGTACTATGGACCATCACTGGTGTACTATGGATCATCACTGGTGTACTGTGGATCATCACTGGTGTACTATGGACCATCCCTGATGTACTGTGGATCATCACTGATGTACTGTGGATCATCACTGATGTACTATAGTTCATCACTGATGTACTATGGGCCATCACTGGTGTACTATGGGCCATCACTGGTGTACTATGGATCATCACTGGTGTACTATGGACCATCACTGATGTACTATGGACCATCACTGATGTACTATGGATCATCACTGATATACTGTGGACCATCCCTGATGTACTGTGGATCATCACTGATGTACTGTGGATCATCACTGATGTACTGTGGATCATCACTGATGTACTATAGTTCATCACTGATGTACTATGGGCCATCACTGGTGTACTATGGATCATCACTGATGTACTATAGATCATCACTGATGTACTATAGATCATCACTGATGTACTATGGACCATCACTGATGTACTATAGATCATCACTGATGTACTATGGACCATCACTGGTGTACTATGGATCATCACTGGTGTACTGTGGATCATCACTGGTGTACTATGGACCATCCCTGATGTACTGTGGATCATCACTGATGTACTGTGGATCATCACTGATGCACTATAGTTCATCACTGATGTACTATGGGCCATCACTGGTGTACTATGGATCATCACTGGTGTTCTATGGGTCATCACTGATGTACTATGCACCATCCCTGATGTACTATGGACCATCACTGGTGTACTATGGATCATCACTGGTGTACTGTGGATCATCACTGGTGTACTATGGACCATCCCTGATGTACTGTGGATCATCACTGATGTACTGTGGATCATCACTGATGTACTATAGTTCATCACTGATGTACTATGGGCCATCACTGGTGTACTATGGATCATCACTGGTGTACTATGGATCATCACTGATGTACTATGGACCATCCCTGATGTACTGTGGATCATCACTGATGTACTGTGGATCATCACTGATGTACTATGGATCATCACTGATGTACTGTGGATCATCACTGATGTACTATAGTTCATCACTGATGTACTATGGGCCATCACTGGTGTACTATGGATCATCACTGGTGTACTATGGATCATCACTGATGTACTATGGACCATCGCTGGTGTACTATGGATCATCACTGGTGTACTGTGGATCATCACTGGTGTACTATGGACCATCCCTGATGTACTGTGGATCATCACTGATGTACTGTGGATCATCACTGATGTACTATAGTTCATCACTGATGTACTATGGGCCATCACTGGTGTACTATGGATCATCACTGGTGTACTATGGATCATCACTGATGTACTATGGACCATCCCTGATGTACTGTGGATCATCACTGATGTACTGTGGATCATCACTGATGTACTATGGATCATCACTGATGTACTGTGGATCATCACTGATGTACTATAGTTCATCACTGATGTACTATGGGCCATCACTGGTGTACTATGGATCATCACTGGTGTACTATGGATCATCACTGATGTACTATGGACCATCCCTGATGTACTGTGGATCATCACTGATGTACTATAGTTCATCACTGATGTACTATGGGCCATCACTGGTGTACTATGGGCCATCACTGGTGTACTATGGATCATCACTGGTGTACTATGGACCATCACTGATGTACTATGGACCATCACTGATGTACTATGAATCATCACTGATATACTGTGGACCATCCCTGATGTACTGTGGATCATCACTGATGTACTGTGGATCATCACTGAAGTATTGTGGATCATCACTGATGTACTGTGGATCATCACTGATGTACTGTGGATCATAACTGATGTACTGTGGATCATCACTGATGTACTATAGATCATCACTGATGTACTATAGATCATCACTGATGTACTATGGACCATCACTGATGTACTATAGATCATCACTGATGTACTATGGACCATCACTGGTGTACTATGGATCATCACTGGTGTACTGTGGATCATCACTGGTGTACTATGGACCATCCCTGATGTACTGTGGATCATCACTGATGTACTGTGGATCATCACTGATGTACTATAGTTCATCACTGATGTACTATGGGCCATCACTGGTGTACTATGGATCATCACTGGTGTACTATGGATCATCACTGATGTACTATGGACCATCCCTGATGTACTATGGACCATCACTGGTGTACTATGGATCATCACTGGTGTACTGTGGATCATCACTGGTGTACTATGGACCATCCCTGATGTACTGTGGATCATCACTGATGTACTGTGGATCATCACTGATGTACTATAGTTCATCACTGATGTACTATGGGCCATCACTGGTGTACTATGGATCATCACTGGTGTACTATGGATCATCACTGATGTACTATGGACCATCCCTGATGTACTGTGGATCATCACTGATGTACTGTGGATCATCACTGATGTACTATGGATCATCACTGATGTACTGTGGATCATCACTGATGTACTATAGTTCATCGCTGATGTACTATGGGCCATCACTGGTGTACTATGGATCATCACTGGTGTACTATGGATCATCACTGATGTACTATGGACCATCCCTGATGTACTGTGGATCATCACTGATGTACTATAGTTCATCACTGATGTACTATTGGCCATCACTGGTGTACTATGGATCATCACTGGTGTACTATGGATCATTACTGATGTACTATGGACCATCCCTGATGTACTGTGGATCATCACTGATGTACTGTGGATCATCACTGATGTACTATGGATCATCACTGATGTACTATGGGCCATCACTGGTGTACTATGGGCCATCACTGGTGTACTATGGATCATCACTGGTGTACTATGGATCATCACTGGTGTACTATGGACCATCACTGATGTACTATGGACCATCACTGATGTACTATGGATCATCACTGATATACTGTGGACCATCCCTGATGTACTGTGGATCATCACTGAAGTATTGTGGATCATCACTGATGTACTGTGGATCATCACTGATGTACTGTGTATCATAACTGATGTACTGTGGATCATCACTGATGTACTATAGATCATCACTGATGTACTATAGATCATCACTGATGTACTATGGACCATCACTGATGTACTATAGATCATCACTAATGTACTGTGGATCATCACTGGTGTACTATGGACCATCCCTGATGTACTGTGGATCATCACTGATGTACTGTGGATCATACACTGATGTACTATAGTTCATCACTGATGTACTATGGGCCATCACTGGTGTACTATGGATCATCACTGGTGTACTATGGATCATCACTGATGTACTATGGACCATCCCTGATGTACTGTGGATCATCACTGATGTACTGTGGATCATCACTGATGTACTATGGATCATCACTGATGTACTGTGGATCATCACTGATGTACTATGGGCCATCACTGGTGTACTATGGGCCATCACTGGTGTACTATGGATCATCACTGATCTACTATGGATCATCACTGATGTACTATGGACCATCACTGATGTACTATGGGCCATCACTGGTGTACTATGGATCATCACCGATGTACTGTGGACCATCCCTGATGTACTGTGGACCATCACTGATGTACTGTGGATCATCACTGATGTACTATGGATCATCACTGATGTACTGTGGATCATCACTGATGTACTATAGTTCATCACTGATGTACTATGGGCCATCACTGGTGTACTATGGATCATCACTGGTGTACTATGGATCATCACTGATGTACTATGGACCATCGCTGGTGTACTATGGATCATCACTGGTGTACTGTGGATCATCACTGGTGTACTATGGACCATCCCTGATGTACTGTGGATCATCACTGATGTACTGTGGATCATCACTGATGTACTATAGTTCATCACTGATGTACTATGGGCCATCACTGGTGTACTATGGATCATCACTGGTGTACTATGGATCATCACTGATGTACTATGGACCATCCCTGATGTACTGTGGATCATCACTGATGTACTGTGGATCAGCACTGATGTACTATGGATCATCACTGATGTACTGTGGATCATCACTGATGTACTATAGTTCATCACTGATGTACTATGGGCCATCACTGGTGTACTATGGATCATCACTGGTGTACTATGGATCATCACTGATGTACTATGGACCATCCCTGATGTACTGTGGATCATCACTGATGTACTATAGTTCATCACTGATGTACTATGGGCCATCACTGGTGTACTATGGGCCATCACTGGTGTACTATGGATCATCACTGGTGTACTATGGACCATCACTGATGTACTATGGACCATCACTGATGTACTATGAATCATCACTGATATACTGTGGACCATCCCTGATGTACTGTGGATCATCACTGATGTACTGTGGATCATCACTGAAGTATTGTGGATCATCACTGATGTACTGTGGATCATCACTGATGTACTGTGGATCATAACTGATGTACTGTGGATCATCACTGATGTACTATAGATCATCACTGATGTACTATAGATCATCACTGATGTACTATGGACCATCACTGATGTACTATAGATCATCACTGATGTACTATGGACCATCACTGGTGTACTATGGATCATCACTGGTGTACTGTGGATCATCACTGGTGTACTATGGACCATCCCTGATGTACTGTGGATCATCACTGATGTACTGTGGATCATCACTGATGTACTATAGTTCATCACTGATGTACTATGGGCCATCACTGGTGTACTATGGATCATCACTGGTGTACTATGGATCATCACTGATGTACTATGGACCATCCCTGATGTACTATGGACCATCACTGGTGTACTATGGATCATCACTGGTGTACTGTGGATCATCACTGGTGTACTATGGACCATCCCTGATGTACTGTGGATCATCACTGATGTACTGTGGATCATCACTGATGTACTATAGTTCATCACTGATGTACTATGGGCCATCACTGGTGTACTATGGATCATCACTGGTGTACTATGGATCATCACTGATGTACTATGGACCATCCCTGATGTACTGTGGATCATCACTGATGTACTGTGGATCATCACTGATGTACTATGGATCATCACTGATGTACTGTGGATCATCACTGATGTACTATAGTTCATCGCTGATGTACTATGGGCCATCACTGGTGTACTATGGATCATCACTGGTGTACTATGGATCATCACTGATGTACTATGGACCATCCCTGATGTACTGTGGATCATCACTGATATACTATAGTTCATCACTGATGTACTATTGGCCATCACTGGTGTACTATGGATCATCACTGGTGTACTATGGATCATTACTGATGTACTATGGACCATCCCTGATGTACTGTGGATCATCACTGATGTACTGTGGATCATCACTGATGTACTATGGATCATCACTGATGTACTATGGGCCATCACTGGTGTACTATGGGCCATCACTGGTGTACTATGGATCATCACTGGTGTACTATGGATCATCACTGGTGTACTATGGACCATCACTGATGTACTATGGACCATCACTGATGTACTATGGATCATCACTGATATACTGTGGACATCCCTGATGTACTGTGGATCATCACTGAAGTATTGTGGATCATCACTGATGTACTGTGGATCATCACTGATGTACTGTGTATCATAACTGATGTACTGTGGATCATCACTGATGTACTATAGATCATCACTGATGTACTATAGATCATCACTGATGTACTATGGACCATCACTGATGTACTATAGATCATCACTAATGTACTGTGGATCATCACTGGTGTACTATGGACCATCCCTGATGTACTGTGGATCATCACTGATGTACTGTGGATCATCACTGATGTACTATAGTTCATCACTGATGTACTATGGGCCATCACTGGTGTACTATGGATCATCACTGGTGTACTATGGATCATCACTGATGTACTATGGACCATCCCTGATGTACTGTGGATCATCACTGATGTACTGTGGATCATCACTGATGTACTATGGATCATCACTGATGTACTGTGGATCATCACTGATGTACTATGGGCCATCACTGGTGTACTATGGGCCATCACTGGTGTACTATGGATCATCACTGATCTACTATGGATCATCACTGATGTACTATGGACCATCACTGATGTACTATGGGCCATCACTGGTGTACTATGGATCATCACCGATGTACTGTGGACCATCCCTGATGTACTGTGGACCATCACTGATGTACTGTGGATCATCACTAATGTACTATGGATCATCACTGATGTACTATAGATCATCACTGATGTACTATAGATCATCACTGATGTACTATGGACCATCACTGATGTACTATAGATCATCACTGATGTACTATGGACCATCACTGGTGTACTATGGATCATCACTGGTGTACTGTGGATCATCACTGGTGTACTATGGACCATCCCTGATGTACTGTGGATCATCACTGATGTACTGTGGATCATCACTGATGTACTATAGTTCTTCACTGATGTACTATGGGCCATTACTGGTGTACTATGGATCATCACTGGTGTACTATGGATCATCACTGATGTACTATGGACCATCCCTGATGTACTGTGGATCATCACTGATGTACTGTGGATCATCACTGATGTACTATGGATCATCACTGATGTACTGTGGATCATCACTGATGTACTATAGTTCATCACTGATGTACTATGGGCCATCACTGGTGTACTATGGATCATCACTGATGTACTATGGATCATCACTGATGTACTATGGACCATCCCTGATGTACTGTGGATCATCACTGATGTACTATAGTTCATCACTGATGTACTATGGGCCATCACTGGTGTACTATGGATCATCACTGGTGTACTATAGATCATCACTGATGTACTATAGCTCATCACTGATGTACTATGGACCATCACTGATGTACTATAGATCATCACTGATGTACTATGGACCATCACTGGTGTACTATGGATCATCACTGGTGTACTGTGGATCATCACTGGTGTACTATGGACCATCCCTGATGTACTGTGGATCATCACTGATGTACTGTGGATCATCACTGATGTACTATAGTTCATCACTGATGTACTATGGGCCATCACTGGTGTACTATGGATCATCACTGGTGTACTATGGATCATCACTGATGTACTATGGACCATCCCTGATGTACTGTGGATCATCACTGATGTACTGTGGATCATCACTGATGTAGTATGGATCATCACTGATGTACTGTGGATCATCACTGATGTACTATAGTTCATCACTGATGTACTATGGGCCATCACTGGTGTACTATGGATCATCACTGGTGTACTATGGATCATCACTGATGTACTATGGACCATCCCTGATGTACTGTGGATCATCACTGATGTACTATAGTTCATCACTGATGTACTATGGGCCATCACTGGTGTACTATGGATCATCACTGGTGTACTATGGATCATCACTGATGTACTATGGACCATCCCTGATGTACTGTGGATCATCACTGATGTACTGTGGATCATCACTGATGTACTATGGATCATCACTGATGTACTATGGGCCATCACTGGTGTACTATGGGCCATCACTGGTGTACTATGGATCATCACTGGTGTACTATGGACCATCACTGATGTACTATGGACCATCACTGATGTACTATGGATCATCACTGATATACTGTGGACCATCCCTGATGTACTGTGGATCATCACTGATGTACTGTGGATCATCACTGAAGTATTGTGGATCATCACTGATGTACTGTGGATCATCACTGATGTACTGTGTATCATAACTGATGTACTGTGGATCATCACTGATGTACTATAGATCATCACTGATGTACTATAGATCATCACTGATGTACTATGGACCATCACTGGTGTACTATGGATCATCACTGGTGTACTATGGATCATCACTGATGTACTATGGACCATCCCTGATGTACTATGGACCATCACTGGTGTACTATGGATCATCACTGGTGTACTATGGACCATCCCTGATGTACTGTGGATCATCACTGATGTACTGTGGATCATCACTGATGTACTATAGTTCATCACTGATGTACTATGGGCCATCACTGGTGTACTATGGATCATCACTGGTGTACTATGGATCATCACTGATGTACTATGGACCATCCCTGATGTACTGTGGATCATCACTGATGTACTGTGGATCATCACTGATGTACTATGGATCATCACTGATGTACTGTGGATCATCACTGATGTACTATAGTTCATCGCTGATGTACTATGGGCCATCACTGGTGTACTATGGATCATCACTGGTGTACTATGGATCATCACTGATGTACTATGGACCATCCCTGATGTACTGTGGATCATCACTGATGTACTATAGTTCATCACTGATGTACTATTGGCCATCACTGGTGTACTATGGATCATCACTGGTGTACTATGGATCATTACTGATGTACTATGGACCATCCCTGATGTACTGTGGATCATCACTGATGTACTGTGGATCATCACTGATGTACTATGGATCATCACTGATGTACTATGGGCCATCACTGGTGTACTATGGGCCATCACTGGTGTACTATGGATCATCACTGGTGTACTATGGATCATCACTGGTGTACTATGGACCATCACTGATGTACTATGGACCATCACTGATGTACTATGGATCATCACTGATATACTGTGGATCATCCCTGATGTACTGTGGATCATCACTGAAGTATTGTGGATCATCACTGATGTACTGTGGATCATCACTGATGTACTGTGTATCATAACTGATGTACTGTGGATCATCACTGATGTACTATAGATCATCACTGATGTACTATAGATCATCACTGATGTACTATGGACCATCACTGATGTACTATAGATCATCACTAATGTACTGTGGATCATCACTGGTGTACTATGGACCATCCCTGATGTACTGTGGATCATCACTGATGTACTGTGGATCATCACTGATGTACTATAGTTCATCACTGATGTACTATGGGCCATCACTGGTGTACTATGGATCATCACTGGTGTACTATGGATCATCACTGATGTACTATGGACCATCCCTGATGTACTGTGGATCATCACTGATGTACTGTGGATCATCACTGATGTACTATGGATCATCACTGATGTACTGTGGATCATCACTGATGTACTATGGGCCATCACTGGTGTACTATGGGCCATCACTGGTGTACTATGGATCATCACTGATCTACTATGGATCATCACTGATGTACTATGGACCATCACTGATGTACTATGGGCCATCACTGGTGTACTATGGATCATCACCGATGTACTGTGGACCATCCCTGATGTACTGTGGACCATCACTGATGTACTGTGGATCATCACTGATGTACTATGGATCATCACTGATGTACTATAGATCATCACTGATGTACTATAGATCATCACTGATGTACTATGGACCATCACTGATGTACTATAGATCATCACTGATGTACTATGGACCATCACTGGTGTACTATGGATCATCACTGGTGTACTGTGGATCATCACTGGTGTACTATGGACCATCCCTGATGTACTGTGGATCATCACTGATGTACTGTGGATCATCACTGATGTACTATAGTTCTTCACTGATGTACTATGGGCCATTACTGGTGTACTATGGATCATCACTGGTGTACTATGGATCATCACTGATGTACTATGGACCATCCCTGATGTACTGTGGATCATCACTGATGTACTGTGGATCATCACTGATGTACTATGGATCATCACTGATGTACTGTGGATCATCACTGATGTACTATAGTTCATCACTGATGTACTATGGGCCATCACTGGTGTACTATGGATCATCACTGATGTACTATGGATCATCACTGATGTACTATGGACCATCCCTGATGTACTGTGGATCATCACTGATGTACTATAGTTCATCACTGATGTACTATGGGCCATCACTGGTGTACTATGGATCATCACTGGTGTACTATAGATCATCACTGATGTACTATAGCTCATCACTGATGTACTATGGACCATCACTGATGTACTATAGATCATCACTGATGTACTATGGACCATCACTGGTGTACTATGGATCATCACTGGTGTACTGTGGATCATCACTGGTGTACTATGGACCATCCCTGATGTACTG
This sequence comes from Rana muscosa, assembly GCA_029206835.1. Taxonomy (NCBI): domain Eukaryota; kingdom Metazoa; phylum Chordata; class Amphibia; order Anura; family Ranidae; genus Rana; species Rana muscosa. Next base: position 3,068,170 of record JARGYO010000056.1, read on the forward strand.
TGGATCATCACTGATGTACTGTGGATCATCACTGATGTACTATAGTTCATCACTGATGTACTATGGGCCATCACTGGTGTACTATGGATCATCACTGGTGTACTATGGATCATCACTGATGTACTATGGACCATCCCTGACGTACTGTGGATCATCACTGATGTACTGTGGATCATCACTGATGTAGTATGGATCATCACTGATGTACTGTGGATCATCACTGATGTACTATAGTTCATCACTGATGTACTATGGGCCATCACTGGTGTACTATGGATCATCACTGGTGTACTATGGATCATCACTGATGTACTATGGACCATCCCTGATGTACTGTGGATCATCACTGATGTACTATAGTTCATCACTGATGTACTATGGGCCATCACTGGTGTACTATGGATCATCACTGGTGTACTATGGATCATCACTGATGTACTATGGACCATCCCTGATGTACTGTGGATCATCACTGATGTACTATGGATCATCACTGATGTACTATGGGCCATCACTGGTGTACTATGGGCCATCACTGGTGTACTATGGATCATCACTGGTGTACTATGGACCATCACTGATGTACTATGGACCATCACTGATGTACTATGGATCATCACTGATATACTGTGGACCATCCCTGATGTACTGTGGATCATCACTGATGTACTGTGGATCATCACTGAAGTATTGTGGATCATCACTGATGTACTGTGGATCATCACTGATGTACTGTGTATCATAACTGATGTACTGTGGATCATCACTGATGTACTATAGATCATCACTGATGTACTATAGATCATCACTGATGTACTATGGACCATCACTGGTGTACTGTGGATCATCACTGGTGTACTATGGACCATCCCTGATGTACTGTGGATCATCACTGATGTACTGTGGATCATCACTGATGTACTATAGTTCATCACTGATGTACTATGGGCCATCACTGGTGTACTATGGATCATCACTGGTGTACTATGGATCATCACTGATGTACTATGGACCATCCCTGATGTACTGTGGATCATCACTGATGTACTATGGATCATCACTGATGTACTGTGGATCATCACTGATGTACTATAGTTCATCACTGATGTACTATGGGCCATCACTGGTGTACTATGGATCATCACTGGTGTACTATGGATCATGACTGATGTACTATGGACCATCCCTGATGTACTGTGGATCATCACTGATGTACTGTGGATCATCACTGATGTACTATGGATCATCACTGATGTACTATGGGCCATCACTGGTGTACTATGGGCCATCACTGGTGTACTATGGATCATCACTGGTGTACTATGGACCATCACTGATGTACTATGGACCATCACTGATGTATTATGGATCATCACTGATATACTGTGGACCATCCCTGATGTACTGTGGATCATCACTGATGTACTGTGGATCATCACTGAAGTATTGTGGATCATCACTGATGTACTGTGGATCATCACTGATGTACTGTATATCATAACTGATGTATTGTGGATCATCACTGATGTACTATAGATCATCACTGATGTACTATAGATCATCACTGATGTACTATGGACCATCACTGATGTACTATGGATCATCACTGATATACTGTGGACCATCCCTGATGTACTGTGGATCATCACTGATGTACTGTGGATCATCACTGAAGTATTGTGGATCATCACTGATGTACTGTGGATCATCACTGATGTACTGTGTATCATAACTGATGTACTGTGGATCATCACTGATGTACTATAGATCATCACTGATGTACTATAGATCATCACTGATGTACTATGGACCATCACTGGTGTACTATGGATCATCACTGGTGTACTATGGATCATCACTGATGTACTATGGACCATCCCTGATGTACTATGGACCATCACTGGTGTACTATGGATCATCACTGGTGTACTATGGACCATCCCTGATGTACTGTGGATCATCACTGATGTACTGTGGATCATCACTGATGTACTATAGTTCATCACTGATGTACTATGGGCCATCACTGGTGTACTATGGATCATCACTGGTGTACTATGGATCATCACTGATGTACTATGGACCATCCCTGATGTACTGTGGATCATCACTGATGTACTGTGGATCATCACTGATGTACTATGGATCATCACTGATGTACTGTGGATCATCACTGATGTACTATAGTTCATCGCTGATGTACTATGGGCCATCACTGGTGTACTATGGATCATCACTGGTGTACTATGGATCATCACTGATGTACTATGGACCATCCCTGATGTACTGTGGATCATCACTGATGTACTATAGTTCATCACTGATGTACTATTGGCCATCACTGGTGTACTATGGATCATCACTGGTGTACTATGGATCATTACTGATGTACTATGGACCATCCCTGATGTACTGTGGATCATCACTGATGTACTGTGGATCATCACTGATGTACTATGGATCTTCACTGATGTACTATGGGCCATCACTGGTGTACTATGGGCCATCACTGGTGTACTATGGATCATCACTGGTGTACTATGGATCATCACTGGTGTACTATGGACCATCACTGATGTACTATGGACCATCACTGATGTACTATGGATCATCACTGATATACTGTGGATCATCCCTGATGTACTGTGGATCATCACTGAAGTATTGTGGATCATCACTGATGTACTGTGGATCATCACTGATGTACTGTGTATCATAACTGATGTACTGTGGATCATCACTGATGTACTATAGATCATCACTGATGTACTATAGATCATCACTGATGTACTATGGACCATCACTGATGTACTATAGATCATCACTAATGTACTGTGGATCATCACTGGTGTACTATGGACCATCCCTGATGTACTGTGGATCATCACTGATGTACTGTGGATCATCACTGATGTACTATAGTTCATCACTGATGTACTATGGGCCATCACTGGTGTACTATGGATCATCACTGGTGTACTATGGATCATCACTGATGTACTATGGACCATCCCTGATGTACTGTGGATCATCACTGATGTACTGTGGATCATCACTGATGTACTATGGATCATCACTGATGTACTGTGGATCATCACTGATGTACTATGGGCCATCACTGGTGTACTATGGGCCATCACTGGTGTACTATGGATCATCACTGATCTACTATGGATCATCACTGATGTACTATGGACCATCACTGATGTACTATGGGCCATCACTGGTGTACTATGGATCATCACCGATGTACTGTGGACCATCCCTGATGTACTGTGGACCATCACTGATGTACTGTGGATCATCACTGATGTACTATGGATCATCACTGATGTACTATAGATCATCACTGATGTACTATAGATCATCACTGATGTACTATGGACCATCACTGATGTACTATAGATCATCACTGATGTACTATGGACCATCACTGGTGTACTATGGATCATCACTGGTGTACTGTGGATCATCACTGGTGTACTATGGACTATCCCTGATGTACTGTGGATCATCACTGATGTACTGTGGATCATCACTGATGTACTATAGTTCTTCACTGATGTACTATGGGCCATTACTGGTGTACTATGGATCATCACTGGTGTACTATGGATCATCACTGATGTACTATGGACCATCCCTGATGTACTGTGGATCATCACTGATGTACTGTGGATCATCACTGATGTACTATGGATCATCACTGATGTACTGTGGATCATCACTGATGTACTATAGTTCATCACTGATGTACTATGGGCCATCACTGGTGTACTATGGATCATCACTGATGTACTATGGATCATCACTGATGTACTATGGACCATCCCTGATGTACTGTGGATCATCACTGATGTACTATAGTTCATCACTGATGTACTATGGGCCATCACTGGTGTACTATGGATCATCACTGGTGTACTATAGATCATCACTGATGTACTATAGCTCATCACTGATGTACTATGGACCATCACTGATGTACTATAGATCATCACTGATGTACTATGGACCATCACTGGTGTACTATGGATCATCACTGGTGTACTGTGGATCATCACTGGTGTACTATGGACCATCCCTGATGTACTGTGGATCATCACTGATGTACTGTGGATCATCACTGATGTACTATAGTTCATCACTGATGTACTATGGGCCATCACTGGTGTACTATGGATCATCACTGGTGTACTATGGATCATCACTGATGTACTATGGACCATCCCTGATGTACTGTGGATCATCACTGATGTACTGTGGATCATCACTGATGTAGTATGGATCATCACTGATGTACTGTGGATCATCACTGATGTACTATAGTTCATCACTGATGTACTATGGGCCATCACTGGTGTACTATGGATCATCACTGGTGTACTATGGATCATCACTGATGTACTATGGACCATCCCTGATGTACTGTGGATCATCACTGATGTACTATAGTTCATCACTGATGTACTATGGGCCATCACTGGTGTACTATGGATCATCACTGGTGTACTATGGATCATCACTGATGTACTATGGACCATCCCTGATGTACTGTGGATCATCACTGATGTACTGTGGATCATCACTGATGTACTATGGATCATCACTGATGTACTATGGGCCATCACTGGTGTACTATGGGCCATCACTGGTGTACTATGGATCATCACTGGTGTACTATGGACCATCACTGATGTACTATGGACCATCACTGATGTACTATGGATCATCACTGATATACTGTGGACCATCCCTGATGTACTGTGGATCATCACTGATGTACTGTGGATCATCACTGAAGTATTGTGGATCATCACTGATGTACTGTGGATCATCACTGATGTACTGTGTATCATAACTGATGTACTGTGGATCATCACTGATGTACTATAGATCATCACTGATGTACTATAGATCATCACTGATGTACTATGGACCATCACTGGTGTACTATGGATCATCACTGGTGTACTATGGATCATCACTGATGTACTATGGACCATCCCTGATGTACTATGGACCATCACTGGTGTACTATGGATCATCACTGGTGTACTATGGACCATCCCTGATGTACTGTGGATCATCACTGATGTACTGTGGATCATCACTGATGTACTATAGTTCATCACTGATGTACTATGGGCCATCACTGGTGTACTATGGATCATCACTGGTGTACTATGGATCATCACTGATGTACTATGGACCATCCCTGATGTACTGTGGATCATCACTGATGTACTGTGGATCATCACTGATGTACTATGGATCATCACTGATGTACTGTGGATCATCACTGATGTACTATAGTTCATCGCTGATGTACTATGGGCCATCACTGGTGTACTATGGATCATCACTGGTGTACTATGGATCATCACTGATGTACTATGGACCATCCCTGATGTACTGTGGATCATCACTGATGTACTATAGTTCATCACTGATGTACTATTGGCCATCACTGGTGTACTATGGATCATCACTGGTGTACTATGGATCATTACTGATGTACTATGGACCATCCCTGATGTACTGTGGATCATCACTGATGTACTGTGGATCATCACTGATGTACTATGGATCATCACTGATGTACTATGGGCCATCACTGGTGTACTATGGGCCATCACTGGTGTACTATGGATCATCACTGGTGTACTATGGACCATCACTGATGTACTATGGACCATCACTGATGTACTATGGATCATCACTGATATACTGTGGATCATCCCTGATGTACTGTGGATCATCACTGAAGTATTGTGGATCATCACTGATGTACTGTGGATCATCACTGATGTACTGTGTATCATAACTGATGTACTGTGGATCATCACTGATGTACTATAGATCATCACTGATGTACTATAGATCATCACTGATGTACTATGGACCATCACTGATGTACTATAGATCATCACTAATGTACTGTGGATCATCACTGGTGTACTATGGACCATCCCTGATGTACTGTGGATCATCACTGATGTACTGTGGATCATCACTGATGTACTATAGTTCATCACTGATGTACTATGGGCCATCACTGGTGTACTATGGATCATCACTGGTGTACTATGGATCATCACTGATGTACTATGGACCATCCCTGATGTACTGTGGATCATCACTGATGTACTGTGGATCATCACTGATGTACTATGGATCATCACTGATGTACTGTGGATCATCACTGATGTACTATGGGCCATCACTGGTGTACTATGGGCCATCACTGGTGTACTATGGATCATCACTGATCTACTATGGATCATCACTGATGTACTATGGACCATCACTGATGTACTATGGGCCATCACTGGTGTACTATGGATCATCACCGATGTACTGTGGACCATCCCTGATGTACTGTGGACCATCACTGATGTACTGTGGATCATCACTGATGTACTATGGATCATCACTGATGTACTATAGATCATCACTGATGTACTATAGATCATCACTGATGTACTATGGACCATCACTGATGTACTATAGATCATCACTGATGTACTATGGACCATCACTGGTGTACTATGGATCATCACTGGTGTACTGTGGATCATCACTGGTGTACTATGGACCATCCCTGATGTACTGTGGATCATCACTGATGTACTGTGGATCATCACTGATGTACTATAGTTCTTCACTGATGTACTATGGGCCATTACTGGTGTACTATGGATCATCACTGGTGTACTATGGATCATCACTGATGTACTATGGACCATCCCTGATGTACTGTGGATCATCACTGATGTACTGTGGATCATCACTGATGTACTATGGATCATCACTGATGTACTGTGGATCATCACTGATGTACTATAGTTCATCACTGATGTACTATGGGCCATCACTGGTGTACTATGGATCATCACTGATGTACTATGGATCATCACTGATGTACTATGGACCATCCCTGATGTACTGTGGATCATCACTGATGTACTATAGTTCATCACTGATGTACTATGGGCCATCACTGGTGTACTATGGATCATCACTGGTGTACTATAGATCATCACTGATGTACTATAGCTCATCACTGATGTACTATGGACCATCACTGATGTACTATAGATCATCACTGATGTACTATGGACCATCACTGGTGTACTATGGATCATCACTGGTGTACTGTGGATCATCACTGGTGTACTATGGACCATCCCTGATGTACTGTGGATCATCACTGATGTACTGTGGATCATCACTGATGTACTATAGTTCATCACTGATGTACTATGGGCCATCACTGGTGTACTATGGATCATCACTGGTGTACTATGGATCATCACTGATGTACTATGGACCATCCCTGACGTACTGTGGATCATCACTGATGTACTGTGGATCATCACTGATGTAGTATGGATCATCACTGATGTACTGTGGATCATCACTGATGTACTATAGTTCATCACTGATGTACTATGGGCCATCACTGGTGTACTATGGATCATCACTGGTGTACTATGGATCATCACTGATGTACTATGGACCATCCCTGATGTACTGTGGATCATCACTGATGTACTATAGTTCATCACTGATGTACTATGGGCCATCACTGGTGTACTATGGATCATCACTGGTGTACTATGGATCATCACTGATGTACTATGGACCATCCCTGATGTACTGTGGATCATCACTGATGTACTATGGATCATCACTGATGTACTATGGGCCATCACTGGTGTACTATGGGCCATCACTGGTGTACTATGGATCATCACTGGTGTACTATGGACCATCACTGATGTACTATGGACCATCACTGATGTACTATGGATCATCACTGATATACTGTGGACCATCCCTGATGTACTGTGGATCATCACTGATGTACTGTGGATCATCACTGAAGTATTGTGGATCATCACTGATGTACTGTGGATCATCACTGATGTACTGTGTATCATAACTGATGTACTGTGGATCATCACTGATGTACTATAGATCATCACTGATGTACTATAGATCATCACTGATGTACTATGGACCATCACTGGTGTACTGTGGATCATCACTGGTGTACTATGGACCATCCCTGATGTACTGTGGATCATCACTGATGTACTGTGGATCATCACTGATGTACTATAGTTCATCACTGATGTACTATGGGCCATCACTGGTGTACTATGGATCATCACTGGTGTACTATGGATCATCACTGATGTACTATGGACCATCCCTGATGTACTGTGGATCATCACTGATGTACTATGGATCATCACTGATGTACTGTGGATCATCACTGATGTACTATAGTTCATCACTGATGTACTATGGGCCATCACTGGTGTACTATGGATCATCACTGGTGTACTATGGATCATGACTGATGTACTATGGACCATCCCTGATGTACTGTGGATCATCACTGATGTACTGTGGATCATCACTGATGTACTATGGATCATCACTGATGTACTATGGGCCATCACTGGTGTACTATGGGCCATCACTGGTGTACTATGGATCATCACTGGTGTACTATGGACCATCACTGATGTACTATGGACCATCACTGATGTATTATGGATCATCACTGATATACTGTGGACCATCCCTGATGTACTGTGGATCATCACTGATGTACTGTGGATCATCACTGAAGTATTGTGGATCATCACTGATGTACTGTGGATCATCACTGATGTACTGTATATCATAACTGATGTATTGTGGATCATCACTGATGTACTATAGATCATCACTGATGTACTATAGATCATCACTGATGTACTATGGACCATCACTGATGTACTATGGATCATCACTGATATACTGTGGACCATCCCTGATGTACTGTGGATCATCACTGATGTACTGTGGATCATCACTGAAGTATTGTGGATCATCACTGATGTACTATGGATCATCACTGGTGTACTATGGATCATCACTGATGTACTATGGACCATCCCTGATGTACTATGGACCATCACTGGTGTACTATGGATCATCACTGGTGTACTATGGACCATCCCTGATGTACTGTGGATCATCACTGATGTACTGTGGATCATCACTGATGTACTATAGTTCATCACTGATGTACTATGGGCCATCACTGGTGTACTATGGATCATCACTGGTGTACTATGGATCATCACTGATGTACTATGGACCATCCCTGATGTACTGTGGATCATCACTGATGTACTGTGGATCATCACTGATGTACTATGGATCATCACTGATGTACTGTGGATCATCACTGATGTACTATAGTTCATCGCTGATGTACTATGGGCCATCACTGGTGTACTATGGATCATCACTGGTGTACTATGGATCATCACTGATGTACTATGGACCATCCCTGATGTACTGTGGATCATCACTGATGTACTATAGTTCATCACTGATGTACTATTGGCCATCACTGGTGTACTATGGATCATCACTGGTGTACTATGGATCATTACTGATGTACTATGGACCATCCCTGATGTACTGTGGATCATCACTGATGTACTGTGGATCATCACTGATGTACTATGGATCATCACTGATGTACTATGGGCCATCACTGGTGTACTATGGGCCATCACTGGTGTACTATGGATCATCACTGGTGTACTATGGACCATCACTGATGTACTATGGACCATCACTGATGTACTATGGATCATCACTGATATACTGTGGATCATCCCTGATGTACTGTGGATCATCACTGAAGTATTGTGGATCATCACTGATGTACTGTGGATCATCACTGATGTACTGTGTATCATAACTGATGTACTGTGGATCATCACTGATGTACTATAGATCATCACTGATGTACTATAGATCATCACTGATGTACTATGGACCATCACTGATGTACTATAGATCATCACTAATGTACTGTGGATCATCACTGGTGTACTATGGACCATCCCTGATGTACTGTGGATCATCACTGATGTACTGTGGATCATCACTGATGTACTATAGTTCATCACTGATGTACTATGGGCCATCACTGGTGTACTATGGATCATCACTGGTGTACTATGGATCATCACTGATGTACTATGGACCATCCCTGATGTACTGTGGATCATCACTGATGTACTGTGGATCATCACTGATGTACTATGGATCATCACTGATGTACTGTGGATCATCACTGATGTACTATGGGCCATCACTGGTGTACTATGGGCCATCACTGGTGTACTATGGATCATCACTGATCTACTATGGATCATCACTGATGTACTATGGACCATCACTGATGTACTATGGGCCATCACTGGTGTACTATGGATCATCACCGATGTACTGTGGACCATCCCTGATGTACTGTGGACCATCACTGATGTACTGTGGATCATCACTGATGTACTATGGATCATCACTGATGTACTATAGATCATCACTGATGTACTATAGATCATCACTGATGTACTATGGACCATCACTGATGTACTATAGATCATCACTGATGTACTATGGACCATCACTGGTGTACTATGGATCATCACTGGTGTACTGTGGATCATCACTGGTGTACTATGGACCATCCCTGATGTACTGTGGATCATCACTGATGTACTGTGGATCATCACTGATGTACTATAGTTCTTCACTGATGTACTATGGGCCATTACTGGTGTACTATGGATCATCACTGGTGTACTATGGATCATCACTGATGTACTATGGACCATCCCTGATGTACTGTGGATCATCACTGATGTACTGTGGATCATCACTGATGTACTATGGATCATCACTGATGTACTGTGGATCATCACTGATGTACTATAGTTCATCACTGATGTACTATGGGCCATCACTGGTGTACTATGGATCATCACTGATGTACTATGGATCATCACTGATGTACTATGGACCATCCCTGATGTACTGTGGATCATCACTGATGTACTATAGTTCATCACTGATGTACTATGGGCCATCACTGGTGTACTATGGATCATCACTGGTGTACTATAGATCATCACTGATGTACTATAGCTCATCACTGATGTACTATGGACCATCACTGATGTACTATAGATCATCACTGATGTACTATGGACCATCACTGGTGTACTATGGATCATCACTGGTGTACTGTGGATCATCACTGGTGTACTATGGACCATCCCTGATGTACTGTGGATCATCACTGATGTACTGTGGATCATCACTGATGTACTATAGTTCATCACTGATGTACTATGGGCCATCACTGGTGTACTATGGATCATCACTGGTGTACTATGGATCATCACTGATGTACTATGGACCATCCCTGACGTACTGTGGATCATCACTGATGTACTGTGGATCATCACTGATGTAGTATGGATCATCACTGATGTACTGTGGATCATCACTGATGTACTATAGTTCATCACTGATGTACTATGGGCCATCACTGGTGTACTATGGATCATCACTGGTGTACTATGGATCATCACTGATGTACTATGGACCATCCCTGATGTACTGTGGATCATCACTGATGTACTATAGTTCATCACTGATGTACTATGGGCCATCACTGGTGTACTATGGATCATCACTGGTGTACTATGGATCATCACTGATGTACTATGGACCATCCCTGATGTACTGTGGATCATCACTGATGTACTATGGATCATCACTGATGTACTATGGGCCATCACTGGTGTACTATGGGCCATCACTGGTGTACTATGGATCATCACTGGTGTACTATGGACCATCACTGATGTACTATGGACCATCACTGATGTACTATGGATCATCACTGATATACTGTGGACCATCCCTGATGTACTGTGGATCATCACTGATGTACTGTGGATCATCACTGAAGTATTGTGGATCATCACTGATGTACTGTGGATCATCACTGATGTACTGTGTATCATAACTGATGTACTGTGGATCATCACTGATGTACTATAGATCATCACTGATGTACTATAGATCATCACTGATGTACTATGGACCATCACTGGTGTACTGTGGATCATCACTGGTGTACTATGGACCATCCCTGATGTACTGTGGATCATCACTGATGTACTGTGGATCATCACTGATGTACTATAGTTCATCACTGATGTACTATGGGCCATCACTGGTGTACTATGGATCATCACTGGTGTACTATGGATCATCACTGATGTACTATGGACCATCCCTGATGTACTGTGGATCATCACTGATGTACTATGGATCATCACTGATGTACTGTGGATCATCACTGATGTACTATAGTTCATCACTGATGTACTATGGGCCATCACTGGTGTACTATGGATCATCACTGGTGTACTATGGATCATGACTGATGTACTATGGACCATCCCTGATGTACTGTGGATCATCACTGATGTACTGTGGATCATCACTGATGTACTATGGATCATCACTGATGTACTATGGGCCATCACTGGTGTACTATGGGCCATCACTGGTGTACTATGGATCATCACTGGTGTACTATGGACCATCACTGATGTACTATGGACCATCACTGATGTATTATGGATCATCACTGATATACTGTGGACCATCCCTGATGTACTGTGGATCATCACTGATGTACTGTGGATCATCACTGAAGTATTGTGGATCATCACTGATGTACTGTGGATCATCACTGATGTACTGTATATCATAACTGATGTATTGTGGATCATCACTGATGTACTATAGATCATCACTGATGTACTATAGATCATCACTGATGGACTATGGACCATCACTGATGTACTATAGATCATCACTGATGTACTATGGACCATCACTGGTGTACTATGGATCATCACTGGTGTACTGTGGATCATCACTGGTGTACTATGGACCATCCCTGATGTACTGTGGATCATCACTGATGTACTGTGGATCATCACTGATGTACTATAGTTCATCACTGATGTACTATGGGCCATCACTGGTGTACTATGGATCATCACTGGTGTACTATGGACCATCACTGGTGTACTATGGATCATCACTGGTGTACTGTGGATCATCACTGGTGTACTATGGACCATCCCTGATGTACTGTGGATCATCACTGATGTACTGTGGATCATCACTGATGTACTATAGTTCATCACTGATGTACTATGGGCCATCACTGGTGTACTATGGATCATCACTGGTGTACTATGGATCATCACTGATGTACTATGGACCATCCCTGATGTACTGTGGATCATCACTGATGTACTGTGGATCATCACTGATGTACTATGGATCATCACTGATGTACTGTGGATCATCACTGATGTACTATGGGCCATCACTGGTGTACTATGGGCCATCACTGGTGTACTATGGATCATCACGGATGTACTATGGATCATCACTGATGTACTATGGACCATCAATGATGTACTATGGGCCATCACTGGTGTACTATGGATCATCACTGGTGTACTGTGGATCATCACTGGTGTACTATGGACCATCCCTGATGTACTGTGGATCATCACTGATGTACTATGGATCATCACTGATGTACTATGGATCATCACTGATGTACTATAGTTCATCACTGATGTACTATGGGCCATCACTGGTGTACTATGGATCATCACTGGTGTACTATGGATCATCACTGATGTACTATGGACCATCCCTGATGTACTGTGGATCATCACTGATGTACTGTGGATCATCACTGATGTACTATAGTTCATCACTGATGTACTATGGGCCATCACTGGTGTACTATGGATCATCACTAGTGTACTATGGATCATCACTGATGTACTATGGACCATCCCTGATGTACTGTGGATCATCACTGATGTACTATAGTTCATCACTGATGTACTATGGGCCATCACTGGTGTACTATGGATCATCACTGGTGTACTATGGATCATCACTGATGTACTATAGATCATCACTGATGTACTATAGTTTATCACTGATGTACTATAGATCATCACTGATGTACTATGGACCATCACTGGTGTACTATAGATCATCACTGATGTACTATGGACCATCACTGGTGTACTATGGATCATCACTGGTGTACTGTGGATCATCACTGGTGTACTATGGACCATCCCTGATGTACTGTGGATCATCACTGATGTACTGTGGATCATCACTGATGTACTATGGATCATCACTGATGTACTATGGATCATCACTGATGTACTATAGTTCATCACTGATGTACTATGGGCCATCACTGGTGTACTATGGATCATCACTGGTGTACTATGGACCATCACTGATGTACTATAGATCATCACTGATGTACTATGGACCATCACTGGTGTACTATGGATCATCACTGGTGTACTATGGATCATCACTGATGTACTATGGGCCATCACTGGTGTACTATGGATCATCACTGGTGTACTATGGATCATCACTGATGTACTATGGACCATCCCTGATGTACTGTGGATCATCACTGATGTACTATAGTTCATCACTGATGTACTATGGGCCATCACTGGTGTACTATGGGCCATCACTGGTGTACTATGGGCCATCACTGGTGTACTATGGATCATCACTGGTGTACTATGGACCATCACTGATGTACTATGGACCATCACTGATGTACTATGGATCATCACTGATATACTGTGGACCATCCCTGATGTACTGTGGATCATCACTGATGTACTGTGGATCATCACTGAAGTATTGTGGATCATCACTGATGTACTGTGGATCATCACTGATGTACTGTGGATCATCACTGATGTACTATAGTTCATCACTGATGTACTATGGGCCATCACTGGTGTACTATGGATCATCACTGGTGTACTATGGATCATCACTGATGTACTATGGACCATCCCTGATGTACTGTGGATCATCACTGATGTACTGTGGATCATCACTGATGTACTATGGATCATCACTGATGTACTGTGGATCATCACTGATGTACTATAGTTCATCACTGATGTACTATGGGCCATCACTGGTGTACTATGGATCATCACTGGTGTACTATGGATCATCACTGATGTACTATGGACCATCCCTGATGTACTGTGGATCATCACTGATGTACTATAGTTCATCACTGATATACTATGGGCCATCACTGGTGTACTATGGGCCATCACTGGTGTACTATGGGCCATCACTGGTGTACTATGGATCATCACTGGTGTACTATGGACCATCACTGATGTACTATGGACCATCACTGATGTACTATGGATCATCACTGATATACTGTGGACCATCCCTGATGTACTGTGGATCATCACTGATGTACTGTGGATCATCACTGAAGTATTGTGGATCATCACTGATGTACTGTGGATCATCACTGATGTACTGTGTATCATAACTGATGTACTGTGGATCATCACTGATGTACTATAGATCATCACTGATGTACTATAGATCATCACTGATGTACTATGGACCATCACTGATGTACTATAGATCATCACTGATGTACTATGGACCATCACTGGTGTACTATGGATCATCACTGGTGTACTGTGGATCATCACTGGTGTACTATGGACCATCCCTGATGTACTGTGGATCATCACTGATGTACTGTGGATCATCACTGATGTACTATAGTTCATCACTGATGTACTATGGGCCATCACTGGTGTACTATGGATCATCACTGGTGTTCTATGGGTCATCACTGATGTACTATGGACCATCCCTGATGTACTATGGACCATCACTGGTGTACTATGGATCATCACTGGTGTACTGTGGATCATCACTGGTGTACTATGGACCATCCCTGATGTACTGTGGATCATCACTGATGTACTGTGGATCATCACTGATGTACTATAGTTCATCACTGATGTACTATGGGCCATCACTGGTGTACTATGGATCATCACTGGTGTACTATGGATCATCACTGATGTACTATGGACCATCCCTGATGTACTGTGGATCATCACTGATGTACTGTGGATCATCACTGATGTACTATGGATCATCACTGATGTACTGTGGATCATCACTGATGTACTATAGTTCATCACTGATGTACTATGGGCCATCACTGGTGTACTATGGATCATCACTGGTGTACTATGGATCATCACTGATGTACTATGGACCATCCCTGATGTACTGTGGATCATCACTGATGTACTATAGTTCATCACTGATGTACTATGGGCCATCACTGGTGTACTATGGGCCATCACTGGTGTACTATGGATCATCACTGGTGTACTATGGACCATCACTGATGTACTATGGACCATCACTGATGTACTATGAATCATCACTGATATACTGTGGACCATCCCTGATGTACTGTGGATCATCACTGATGTACTGTGGATCATCACTGAAGTATTGTGGATCATCACTGATGTACTGTGGATCATCACTGATGTACTGTGGATCATAACTGATGTACTGTGGATCATCACTGATGTACTATAGATCATCACTGATGTACTATAGATCATCACTGATGTACTATGGACCATCACTGACGTACTATAGATCATCACTGATGTACTATGGACCATCACTGGTGTACTATGGATCATCACTGGTGTACTGTGGATCATCACTGGTGTACTATGGACCATCCCTGATGTACTGTGGATCATCACTGATGTACTGTGGATCATCACTGATGTACTATAGTTCATCACTGATGTACTATGGGCCATCACTGGTGTACTATGGATCATCACTGGTGTACTATGGATCATCACTGATGTACTATGGACCATCCCTGATGTACTATGGACCATCACTGGTGTACTATGGATCATCACTGGTGTACTGTGGATCATCACTGGTGTACTATGGACCATCCCTGATGTACTGTGGATCATCACTGATGTACTGTGGATCATCACTGATGTACTATAGTTCATCACTGATGTACTATGGGCCATCACTGGTGTACTATGGATCATCACTGGTGTACTATGGATCATCACTGATGTACTATGGACCATCCCTGATGTACTGTGGATCATCACTGATGTACTGTGGATCATCACTGATGTACTATGGATCATCACTGATGTACTGTGGATCATCACTGATGTACTATAGTTCATCGCTGATGTACTATGGGCCATCACTGGTGTACTATGGATCATCACTGGTGTACTATGGATCATCACTGATGTACTATGGACCATCCCTGATGTACTGTGGATCATCACTGATGTACTATAGTTCATCACTGATGTACTATTGGCCATCACTGGTGTACTATGGATCATCACTGGTGTACTATGGATCATTACTGATGTACTATGGACCATCCCTGATGTACTGTGGATCATCACTGATGTACTGTGGATCATCACTGATGTACTATGGATCATCACTGATGTACTATGGGCCATCACTGGTGTACTATGGGCCATCACTGGTGTACTATGGATCATCACTGGTGTACTATGGATCATCACTGGTGTACTATGGACCATCACTGATGTACTATGGACCATCACTGATGTACTATGGATCATCACTGATATACTGTGGACCATCCCTGATGTACTGTGGATCATCACTGAAGTATTGTGGATCATCACTGATGTACTGTGGATCATCACTGATGTACTGTGTATCATAACTGATGTACTGTGGATCATCACTGATGTACTATAGATCATCACTGATGTACTATAGATCATCACTGATGTACTATGGACCATCACTGATGTACTATAGATCATCACTAATGTACTGTGGATCATCACTGGTGTACTATGGACCATCCCTGATGTACTGTGGATCATCACTGATGTACTGTGGATCATCACTGATGTACTATAGTTCATCACTGATGTACTATGGGCCATCACTGGTGTACTATGGATCATCACTGGTGTACTATGGATCATCACTGATGTACTATGGACCATCCCTGATGTACTGTGGATCATCACTGATGTACTGTGGATCATCACTGATGTACTATGGATCATCACTGATGTACTGTGGATCATCACTGATGTACTATGGGCCATCACTGGTGTACTATGGGCCATCACTGGTGTACTATGGATCATCACTGATCTACTATGGATCATCACTGATGTACTATGGACCATCACTGATGTACTATGGGCCATCACTGGTGTACTATGGATCATCACCGATGTACTGTGGACCATCCCTGATGTACTGTGGACCATCACTGATGTACTGTGGATCATCACTGATGTACTATGGATCATCACTGATGTACTATAGATCATCACTGATGTACTATAGATCATCACTGATGTACTATGGACCATCACTGATGTACTATAGATCATCACTGATGTACTATGGACCATCACTGGTGTACTATGGATCATCACTGGTGTACTGTGGATCATCACTGGTGTACTATGGACCATCCCTGATGTACTGTGGATCATCACTGATGTACTGTGGATCATCACTGATGTACTATAGTTCTTCACTGATGTACTATGGGCCATTACTGGTGTACTATGGATCATCACTGGTGTACTATGGATCATCACTGATGTACTATGGACCATCCCTGATGTACTGTGGATCATCACTGATGTACTGTGGATCATCACTGATGTACTATGGATCATCACTGATGTACTGTGGATCATCACTGATGTACTATAGTTCATCACTGATGTACTATGGGCCATCACTGGTGTACTATGGATCATCACTGATGTACTATGGATCATCACTGATGTACTATGGACCATCCCTGATGTACTGTGGATCATCACTGATGTACTATAGTTCATCACTGATGTACTATGGGCCATCACTGGTGTACTATGGATCATCACTGGTGTACTATGGATCATCACTGATGTACTATGGACCATCCCTGATGTACTGTGGATCATCACTGATGTACTATAGTTCATCACTGATGTACTATGGACCATCACTGGTGTACTATGGATCATCACTGGTGTACTATGGATCATCACTGATGTACTATGGACCATCCCTGATGTACTGTGGATCATCACTGATGTACTATAGTTCATCACTGATGTACTATGGACCATCACTGGTGTACTATGGATCATCACTGGTGTACTATGGATCATCACTGATGTACTATGGACCATCCCTGATGTACTGTGGATCATCACTGATGTACTGTGGATCATCACTGATGTAATATGGATCATCACTGATGTACTATGGGCGATCACTGGTGTACTATGGGCCATCACTGGTGTACTATGGATCATCACTGGTGTACTATGGACCATCACTGATGTACTATGGACCATCACTGATGTACTATGGATCATCACTGATATACTGTGGACCATCCCTGATGTACTGTGGATCATCACTGATGTACTGTGGATCATCACTGAAGTATTGTGGATCATCACTGATGTACTGTGGATCATCACTGATGTACTGTATATCATAACTGATGTATTGTGGATCATCACTGATGTACTATAGATCATCACTGATGTACTATAGATCATCACTGATGGACTATGGACCATCACTGATGTACTATAGATCATCACTGATGTACTATGGACCATCACTGGTGTACTATGGATCATCACTGGTGTACTGTGGATCATCACTGGTGTACTATGGACCATCCCTGATGTACTGTGGATCATCACTGATGTACTGTGGATCATCACTGATGTACTATAGTTCATCACTGATGTACTATGGGCCATCACTGGTGTACTATGGATCATCACTGGTGTACTATGGACCATCACTGGTGTACTATGGATCATCACTGGTGTACTGTGGATCATCACTGGTGTACTATGGACCATCCCTGATGTACTGTGGATCATCACTGATGTACTGTGGATCATCACTGATGTACTATAGTTCATCACTGATGTACTATGGGCCATCACTGGTGTACTATGGATCATCACTGGTGTACTATGGATCATCACTGATGTACTATGGACCATCCCTGATGTACTGTGGATCATCACTGATGTACTGTGGATCATCACTGATGTACTATGGATCATCACTGATGTACTGTGGATCATCACTGATGTACTATGGGCCATCACTGGTGTACTATGGGCCATCACTGGTGTACTATGGATCATCACGGATGTACTATGGATCATCACTGATGTACTATGGACCATCAATGATGTACTATGGGCCATCACTGGTGTACTATGGATCATCACCGATGTACTGTGGACCATCCCTGATGTACTGTGGACCATCACTGATGTACTGTGGATCATCACTGATGTACTATGGATCATCACTGATGTACTATAGATCATCACTGATGTACTATAGATCATCACTGATGTACTATGGACCATCACTGATGTACTATAGATCATCACTGATGTACTATGGACCATCACTGGTGTACTATGGATCATCACTGGTGTACTGTGGATCATCACTGGTGTACTATGGACCATCCCTGATGTACTGTGGATCATCACTGATGTACTATGGATCATCACTGATGTACTATGGATCATCACTGATGTACTATAGTTCATCACTGATGTACTATGGGCCATCACTGGTGTACTATGGATCATCACTGGTGTACTATGGATCATCACTGATGTACTATGGACCATCCCTGATGTACTGTGGATCATCACTGATGTACTGTGGATCATCACTGATGTACTATAGTTCATCACTGATGTACTATGGGCCATCACTGGTGTACTATGGATCATCACTAGTGTACTATGGATCATCACTGATGTACTATGGACCATCCCTGATGTACTGTGGATCATCACTGATGTACTATAGTTCATCACTGATGTACTATGGGCCATCACTGGTGTACTATGGATCATCACTGGTGTACTATGGATCATCACTGATGTACTATAGATCATCACTGATGTACTATAGTTTATCACTGATGTACTATAGATCATCACTGATGTACTATGGACCATCACTGGTGTACTATAGATCATCACTGATGTACTATGGACCATCACTGGTGTACTATGGATCATCACTGGTGTACTGTGGATCATCACTGGTGTACTATGGACCATCCCTGATGTACTGTGGATCATCACTGATGTACTGTGGATCATCACTGATGTACTATAGTTCATCACTGATGTACTATGGGCCATCACTGGTGTACTATGGATCATCACTGGTGTACTATGGATCATCACTGATGTACTATGGACCATCCCTGATGTACTGTGGATCATCACTGATGTACTGTGGATCATCACTGATGTACTATAGTTCATCACTGATGTACTATGGGCCATCACTGGTGTACTATGGATCATCACTGGTGTACTATGGGCCATCACTGGTGTACTATGGATCATCACTGATGTACTGTGGATCATCACTGATGTACTATAGTTCATCACTGATGTACTATGGGCCATCACTGGTGTACTATGGATCATCACTGGTGTACTATGGGCCATCACTGGTGTACTATGGATCATCACTGGTGTACTATGGATCATCACTGATGTACTGTGGACCATCCCTGATGTACTGTGGATCATCACTGATGTACTGTGGATCATCACTAATGTACTATGGATCATCACTGATGTACTATGGGCCATCACTGGTGTACTATGGGCCATCACTGGTGTACTATGGATCATCACTGATGTACTATGGATCATCACTGATATACTGTGGACCATCCCTGATGTACTGTGGATCATCACTGATGTACTGTGGATCATCACTGAAGTATTGTGGATCATCACTGATGTACTGTGGATCATCACTGATGTACTGTGGATCATCACTGATGTACTGTGTATCATAACTGATGTACTGTGGATCATCACTGATGTACTATAGATCATCACTGATGTACTATAGATCATCACTGATGTACTATGGACCATCACTGGTGTACTATGGATCATCACTGGTGTACTGCGGATCATCACTGGTGTACTATGGACCATCCCTGATGTACTGTGGATCATCACTGATGTACTATAGTTCATCACTGATGTACTATGGGCCATCACTGGTGTACTATGGATCATCACTGGTGTACTATGGATCATCACTAATGTACTATGGACCATCCCTGATGTACTGTGGATCATCACTGATGTACTGTGGATCATCACTGATGTACTATGTATCATCACTGATGTACTGTGGATCATCACTGATGTACTATAGTTCATCACTGATGTACTATGGGCCATCACTGGTGTACTATGGATCATCACTGGTGTACTATGGATCATCACTGATGTACTATGGACCATCCCTGATGTACTGTGGATCATCTCTGATGTACTACAGTTCATCACTGATGTACTATGGGCCATCACTGGTGTACTATGGATCATCACTGGTGTACTATGGATCATCACTGATGTACTATGGACCATCCCTGATGTACTGTGGATCATCACTGATGTACTGTGGATCATCACTGATGTACTATGGATCATCACTGATGTACTATGGGCCATCACTGGTGTACTATGGGCCATCACTGGTGTACTATGGATCATCACTGGTGTACTATGGACCATCACTGATGTACTATGGACCATCACTGATGTACTATGGATCATCACTGATATACTGTGGACCATCACTGATGTACTGTGGACCATCCCTGATGTACTGTGGATCATCACTGAAGTATTGTGGATCATCACTGATGTACTGTGGATCATCACTGATGTACTGTGGATCATCACTAATGTACTGTGGATCATAACTGATGTACTGTAGATCATCACTGATGTACTATAGATCATCACTGGTGTACTATGTATATAGATCATAACTGATGTACTATGGACCATCACTGATGTACTATAGATCATCACTGATGTACTATGGACCATCACTGGTGTACTATGGATCATCACTGGTGTACTGTGGATCATCACTGGTGTACTATGGACCATCCCTGATGTACTGTGGATCATCACTGATGTACTGTGGATCATCACTGATGTACTATAGTTCATCACTGATGTACTATGGGCCATCACTGGTGTACTATGGATCATCACTGGTGTACTATGGATCATCACTGGTGTACTATGGATCATCACTGATGTACTATGGACCATCCCTGATGTACTGTGGATCATCACTGATGTACTATAGTTCATCACTGATGTACTATGGGCCATCACTGGTGTACTATGGATCATCACTGGTGTACTATGGATCATCACTGATGTACTATGGACCATCCCTGATGTACTGTGGATCATCACTGATGTACTGTGGATCATCACTCATGTACTATGGATCATCACTGATGTACTATGGGCCATCACTGGTGTACTATGGATCATCACTGGTGTACTATGGATCATCACTGGTGTACTATGGACCATCACTGATGTACTGTGGACCACCACTGATGTACTGTGGATCATCACTGATGTACTGTGGATCATCCCTGGTGTACAATGGAACATCACTGGTGTACTATGGATCATCACTGGTGTACTATGGGCCATCACTGATGTACTATGGATCATCACTGATATACTGTGGACCATCCCTGATGTACTGTGGATCATCACTGATGTACTGTGGATCATCACTGAAGTATTGTGGATCGTCACTGATGTACTGTGGATCATCACTGATGTACTGTGGATCATAACTGATGTACTGTGGATCATCACTGATGTACTGTGGATCATCACTGATGTACTATAGATCATTACTGATGTACTATGGGCCATCACTGGTGTACTATGGATCATCACTGATGTACTATGGATCATCACTGATGTATTGTGGATCATCACTGATGTACTGTGGATCATCACTGATGTACTATAAATCATCACTGAAGTACTATGGGCCATTACTGGTGTACTATGGATCATCACTGGTGTACTATGGATCATCACTGATGTACTATGGATCATCACTGATGTACTATGGATCATGACTGGTGTACTATGGATCATCACTGATGTACTGTGGACCATCCCTGATGTACTGTGGATCATCACTGATGTACTGTGGATCATCACTGATGTACTGTGGATCATCACTGATGTACTGAGGATCATCACTGATGTACTATGGATCATCACTGATGTAGCTTGGATCATCACTGATGTACTGTGGATCATCACTGATGTACTGTGGATCATCACTGATGTACTATAGATCATCACTGTAGTACTATGGGCCATGACTGGTGTACTATGGATCATCACTGATGTACTATGGATCATCACTGATGTACTATGGATCATCACTGATGTATTATGGATCATCACTGATGTACTATGAGCCATCACTGATGTACTATGGATCATCACTGGTGTACTATGGATCATCACTGATGTACTATGAGCCATCACTGATGTACTATGGATCATCACTGGTGTACTATGGATCACCACTGATGTACTATGGATCATCACTGATGTACTATGAGCCATCACTGATGTACTATGGGCCATCCCTGGTGTACTATGGATCATCACTGATGTACTGTGGATCATCACTGATGTACTATGGGACATCACTGGTGTACTATGGGCCATCACTGGTGTACTATGGATCTTTACTGGTGTACTATGGACCATCACTGATGTACTATGGATCATCACTGGTGTACTATGGATCATCACTGGTGTACTATGGATCATCCCTGGTGTACTATGGATCATCACTGGTGTACTATGGATCATCACTGATATACTGTGGACCATCCCTGATATACTGTGGATCATCCCTGATGTACTGTGGATCATCACTGATGTACTGTGGGCCATCACAGGTGTACTGTGGGCCATCACAGGTGTACTATGGATCATCACTGATGTACTATGTATCATCACTGGTGTACTATGGATCATCACTGATGTACTGTGGACCATCCCTGATGTACTATAGATCATCACTGATGTACTGTGGATCATCACTGATGTACTATGGGCCATCACTGGTGTACTATGGGCCATCACTGGTGTACTATGGATCATCACTGGATTACTATGGATCATTCCTGGTGTACTATGGACTATCACTGATGTGCTTTGGGCCATCACTGGTGTACTATGGATCATCACTGATGTACTGTGGACCATCCCTGATGTACTGTGGATCATCACTGATGTACTATGGATCATCACTGATGTACTATGGACCATCACTGGTGTACTATGGACCATCACTGGTGTACTATGGATCATTACTGATATACTGTGGATCATCACTGATGTACTGTGGGCCATCACTGATATACTATGGATCATCACTGATATACTGTGGACCATCCCTGATGTATTGTGGATCATCACTGATGTACTGTGGATCATCACTGATGTACTATAGATCATCACTGCAGTACTATGGGCCATCACTGGTGTACTATGGATCATCACTGGTGTACTATGGGCCATCACTGGTGTACTATGGATCATCACTGATGTACTATGGATCATCACTGATGTACTATGGATCATGACTGGTGTACTATGGATCATCACTGATGTACTGTGGACCATCCCTGATGTCCTGTGGATCATCACTGATGTACTGTGGATCATCCCTGATGTACTGTGGATCATCACTGATGTACCGTGGATCATCACTGATGTACTGTGGATCATCACTGATGTACTGTGGATCATCACTGATGTACTATAGATCATCACTGAAGTACTATGGGCCATCACTGGTGTACTATGGATCATCACTGATGTATTATGGATCATCACTGATGTACTATGAGCCATCACTGATGTACTATGGATCATTACTGGTGTACTATGGGCCATCACTGAAGTACTATGGATCATCACTGGTGTACTATGGATCATCACTGGTGTACTATGGGCCATCACTGATGTACTATGGATCATCACTGGTGTACTATGGACCATCACTGATGTACTATGGACCATCACTGATGTACTATGGATCATCACTGATATACTGTGGACCATCCCTGATGTACTGTGGATCATCACTGATGTACTGTGGATCATCACTGAAATATTGTGGATCATCACTGATGTACTGTGGATCATCACTGATGTACTGTGTATCATAACTGATGTACTGTGGATCATCACTGATGTACTATAGATCATCACTGATGTACTATAGATCATCACTGATGTACTATGGACCATCACTGATGTACTATAGATCATCACTGATGTACTATGGACCATCACTGGTG
This sequence comes from Rana muscosa, assembly GCA_029206835.1. NCBI lineage: Eukaryota > Metazoa > Chordata > Amphibia > Anura > Ranidae > Rana > Rana muscosa. Next base: position 3,094,295 of record JARGYO010000056.1, read on the forward strand.
TACTATGGATCATCACTGGTGTACTGTGGATCATCACTGGTGTACTATGGACCATCCCTGATGTACTGTGGATCATCACTGATGTACTGTGGATCATCACTGATGTACTATAGTTCATCACTGATGTACTATGGGCCATCACTGGTGTACTATGGATCATCACTGGTGTACTATGGATCATCACTGATGTACTATGGACCATCCCTGATGTACTGTGGATCATCACTGATGTACTGTGGATCATCACTGATGTACTATGGATCATCACTGATGTACTGTGGATCATCACTGATGTACTATAGTTCATCACTGATGTACTATGGGCCATCACTGGTGTACTATGGATCATCACTGGTGTACTATGGATCATCACTGATGTACTATGGACCATCACTGATGTACTGTGGATCATCACTGATGTACTATAGTTCATCACTGATGTACTATGGGCCATCACTGGTGTACTATGGATCATCACTGGTGTACTATGGATCATCACTGATGTACTATGGACCATCCCTGATGTACTGTGGATCATCACTGATGTACTGTGGATCATCACTGATGTACTATGGATCATCACTGATGTACTATGGGCTATCACTGGTGTACTATGGGCCATCACTGGTGTACTATGGATCATCACTGGTGTACTATGGATCATCACTGGTGTACTATGGACCATCACTGATGTACTATGGACCATCACTGATGTACTATGGATCATCACTGATATACTGTGGACCATCCCTGATGTGCTGTGGATCATCACTGATGTACTGTGGATCATCACTGAAGTATTGTGGATCATCACTGATGTACTGTGGATCCTCACTAATGCACTGTGGATCATAACTGATGTACTGTAGATCATCACTGATGTACTATAGATCATCACTGATGTACTATGGATCATCACTGATGTACTATGGACCATCACTGATGTACTATGGGCCATCACTGGTGTACTATGGATCATCACTGATGTACTGTGGATCATCACTGATGTACTGTGGGCCATCACTGATGTACTATGGATCATCACTGATATACTGTGGACCATCCCTGATGTATTGTGGATCATCACTGATGTACTGTGGATCATCACTGATGTACTATAAATCATCACTGAAGTACTATGGGCCATCACTGGTGTACTATGGATCATCACTGGTGTACTATGGATCATCACTGATGTACTATGGATCATCACTGATGTACTATGGATCATGACTGGTGTACTATGGATCATCACTGATGTACTGTGGACCATCCCTGATGTACTGTGGATCATCACTGATGTACTGTGGATCATCACTGATGTACTGTGGATCATCACTGATGTACTGAGGATCATCACTGATGTACTATGGATCATCACTGATGTAGCTTGGATCATCACTGATGTACTGTGGATCATCACTGATGTACTGTGGATCATCACTGATGTACTATAGATCATCACTGTAGTACTATGGGCCATGACTGGTGTACTATGGATCATCACTGATGTACTATGGATCATCACTGATGTACTATGGATCATCACTGATGTATTATGGATCATCACTGATGTACTATGAGCCATCACTGATGTACTATGGATCATCACTGGTGTACTATGGATCATCACTGATGTACTATGAGCCATCACTGATGTACTATGGATCATCACTGGTGTACTATGGATCACCACTGATGTACTATGGATCATCACTGATGTACTATGAGCCATCACTGATGTACTATGGGCCATCCCTGGTGTACTATGGATCATCACTGATGTACTGTGGATCATCACTGATGTACTATGGGACATCACTGGTGTACTATGGGCCATCACTGGTGTACTATGGATCTTTACTGGTGTGCTATGGACCATCACTGATGTACTATGGATCATCACTGGTGTACTATGGATCATCACTGGTGTACTATGGATCATCCCTGGTGTACTATGGATCATCACTGGTGTACTATGGATCATCACTGATATACTGTGGACCATCCCTGATATACTGTGGATCATCCCTGATGTACTGTGGATCATCACTGATGTACTGTGGGCCATCACAGGTGTACTGTGGGCCATCACAGGTGTACTATGGATCATCACTGATGTACTATGTATCATCACTGGTGTACTATGGATCATCACTGATGTACTGTGGACCATCCCTGATGTACTATAGATCATCACTGATGTACTGTGGATCATCACTGATGTACTATGGGCCATCACTGGTGTACTATGGGCCATCACTGGTGTACTATGGATCATCACTGGATTACTATGGATCATCCCTGGTGTACTATGGACTATCACTGATGTGCTTTGGGCCATCACTGGTGTACTATGGATCATCACTGATGTACTGTGGACCATCCCTGATGTACTGTGGATCATCACTGATGTACTATGGATCATCACTGATGTACTATGGACCATCACTGGTGTACTATGGACCATCACTGGTGTACTATGGATCATTACTGATATACTGTGGATCATCACTGATGTACTGTGGGCCATCACTGATATACTATGGATCATCACTGATATACTGTGGACCATCCCTGATGTATTGTGGATCATCACTGATGTACTGTGGATCATCACTGATGTACTATAGATCATCACTGCAGTACTATGGGCCATCACTGGTGTACTATGGATCATCACTGGTGTACTATGGGCCATCACTGGTGTACTATGGATCATCACTGATGTACTATGGATCATCACTGATGTACTATGGATCATGACTGGTGTACTATGGATCATCACTGATGTACTGTGGACCATCCCTGATGTCCTGTGGATCATCACTGATGTACTGTGGATCATCCCTGATGTACTGTGGATCATCACTGATGTACCGTGGATCATCACTGATGTACTGTGGATCATCACTGATGTACTGTGGATCATCACTGATGTACTATAGATCATCACTGAAGTACTATGGGCCATCACTGGTGTACTATGGATCATCACTGATGTATTATGGATCATCACTGATGTACTATGAGCCATCACTGATGTACTATGGATCATGACTGGTGTACTATGGATCATCACTGATGTACTGTGGACCATCCCTGATGTACTGTGGATCATCACTGATGTACTGTGGATCATCACTGATGTACTGTGGATCATCACTGATGTACTGAGGATCATCACTGATGTACTATGGATCATCACTGATGTAGCTTGGATCATCACTGATGTACTGTGGATCATCACTGATGTACTGTGGATCATCACTGATGTACTATAGATCATCACTGTAGTACTATGGGCCATGACTGGTGTACTATGGATCATCACTGATGTACTATGGATCATCACTGATGTACTATGGATCATCACTGATGTATTATGGATCATCACTGATGTACTATGAGCCATCACTGATGTACTATGGATCATCACTGGTGTACTATGGATCATCACTGATGTACTATGAGCCATCACTGATGTACTATGGATCATCACTGGTGTACTATGGATCACCACTGATGTACTATGGATCATCACTGATGTACTATGAGCCATCACTGATGTACTATGGGCCATCCCTGGTGTACTATGGATCATCACTGATGTACTGTGGATCATCACTGATGTACTATGGGACATCACTGGTGTACTATGGGCCATCACTGGTGTACTATGGATCTTTACTGGTGTACTATGGACCATCACTGATGTACTATGGATCATCACTGGTGTACTATGGATCATCACTGGTGTACTATGGATCATCCCTGGTGTACTATGGATCATCACTGGTGTACTATGGATCATCACTGATATACTGTGGACCATCCCTGATATACTGTGGATCATCCCTGATGTACTGTGGATCATCACTGATGTACTGTGGGCCATCACAGGTGTACTGTGGGCCATCACAGGTGTACTATGGATCATCACTGATGTACTATGTATCATCACTGGTGTACTATGGATCATCACTGATGTACTGTGGACCATCCCTGATGTACTATAGATCATCACTGATGTACTGTGGATCATCACTGATGTACTATGGGCCATCACTGGTGTACTATGGGCCATCACTGGTGTACTATGGATCATCACTGGATTACTATGGATCATCCCTGGTGTACTATGGACTATCACTGATGTGCTTTGGGCCATCACTGGTGTACTATGGATCATCACTGATGTACTGTGGACCATCCCTGATGTACTGTGGATCATCACTGATGTACTATGGATCATCACTGATGTACTATGGACCATCACTGGTGTACTATGGACCATCACTGGTGTACTATGGATCATTACTGATATACTGTGGATCATCACTGATGTACTGTGGGCCATCACTGATATACTATGGATCATCACTGATATACTGTGGACCATCCCTGATGTATTGTGGATCATCACTGATGTACTGTGGATCATCACTGATGTACTATAGATCATCACTGCAGTACTATGGGCCATCACTGGTGTACTATGGATCATCACTGGTGTACTATGGGCCATCACTGGTGTACTATGGATCATCACTGATGTACTATGGATCATCACTGATGTACTATGGATCATGACTGGTGTACTATGGATCATCACTGATGTACTGTGGACCATCCCTGATGTCCTGTGGATCATCACTGATGTACTGTGGATCATCCCTGATGTACTGTGGATCATCACTGATGTACCGTGGATCATCACTGATGTACTGTGGATCATCACTGATGTACTGTGGATCATCACTGATGTACTATAGATCATCACTGAAGTACTATGGGCCATCACTGGTGTACTATGGATCATCACTGATGTATTATGGATCATCACTGATGTACTATGAGCCATCACTGATGTACTATGGATCATTACTGGTGTACTATGGGCCATCACTGAAGTACTATGGATCATCACTGGTGTACTATGGATCATCACTGGTGTACTATGGGCCATCACTGATGTACTATGGATCATCACTGGTGTACTATGGACCATCACTGATGTACTATGGACCATCACTGATGTACTATGGATCATCACTGATATACTGTGGACCATCCCTGATGTACTGTGGATCATCACTGATGTACTGTGGATCATCACTGAAATATTGTGGATCATCACTGATGTACTGTGGATCATCACTGATGTACTGTGTATCATAACTGATGTACTGTGGATCATCACTGATGTACTATAGATCATCACTGATGTACTATAGATCATCACTGATGTACTATGGACCATCACTGATGTACTATAGATCATCACTGATGTACTATGGACCATCACTGGTGTACTATGGATCATCACTGGTGTACTGTGGATCATCACTGGTGTACTATGGACCATCCCTGATGTACTGTGGATCATCACTGATGTACTGTGGATCATCACTGATGTACTATAGTTCATCACTGATGTACTATGGGCCATCACTGGTGTACTATGGATCATCACTGGTGTACTATGGATCATCACTGATGTACTATGGACCATCCCTGATGTACTGTGGATCATCACTGATGTACTGTGGATCATCACTGATGTACTATGGATCATCACTGATGTACTGTGGATCATCACTGATGTACTATAGTTCATCACTGATGTACTATGGGCCATCACTGGTGTACTATGGATCATCACTGGTGTACTATGGATCATCACTGATGTACTATGGACCATCCCTGATGTACTGTGGATCATCACTGATGTACTATAGTTCATCACTGATGTACTATGGGCCATCACTGGTGTACTATGGATCATCACTGGTGTACTATGGATCATCACTGATGTACTATGGACCATCCCTGATGTACTGTGGATCATCACTGATGTACTGTGGATCATCACTGATGTACTATGGATCATCACTGATGTACTATGGGCTATCACTGGTGTACTATGGATCATCACTGGTGTACTATGGATCATCACTGGTGTACTATGGACCATCACTGATGTACTATGGACCATCACTGATGTACTATGGATCATCACTGATATACTGTGGACCATCCCTGATGTGCTGTGGATCATCACTGATGTACTGTGGATCATCACTGAAGTATTGTGGATCATCACTGATGTACTGTGGATCCTCACTAATGCACTGTGGATCATAACTGATGTACTGTAGATCATCACTGATGTACTATAGATCATCACTGGTGTACTATGTATATAGATCATCACTGATGTACTATGGACCATCACTGATGTACTATAGATCATCACTGATGTACTATGGACCATCACTGGTGTACTATGGATCATCACTGGTGTACTGTGGATCATCACTGGTGTACTATGGACCATCCCTGATGTACTGTGGATCATCACTGATGTACTGTGGATCATCACTGATGTACTATAGTTCATCACTGATGTACTATGGGCCATCACTGGTGTACTATGGATCATCACTGGTGTACTATGGATCATCACTGATGTACTATGGACCATCCCTGATGTACTGTGGATCATCACTGATGTACTATAGTTCATCACTGATGTACTATGGGCCATCACTGGTGTACTATGGATCATCACTGGTGTACTATGGATCATCACTGATGTACTATGGACCATCCCTGATTTACTGTGGATCATCACTGATGTAATGTGGATCATCACTGATGTACTATGGATCATCACTGATGTACTATGGGCCATCACTGGTGTACTATGGGCCATCACTGGTGTACTATGGATCATCACTGGTGTACTATGGATCATCACTGGTGTACTATGGACCATCACTGATGTACTGTGGACCACCACTGATGTACTGTGGATCATCACTGATGTACTGTGGATCATTCCTGGTGTACTATGGAACATCACTGGTGTACTATGGATCATCACTGGTGTACTATGGATCATCACTGATGTACTATGGGCCATCACTGATGTACTATGGATCATCACTGATATACTGTGTACTGTGGACCATCCCTGATGTACTGTGGATCATCACTGATGTACTGTGGATCATCACTGAAGTATTGTGGATCATCACTGATGTACTGTGGATCATCACTGATGTACTGTGGATCATAACTGATGTACTGTGGATCATCACTGATGTACTGTGGATCATCACTGATGTACTATAGATCATTACTGATGTACTATGGGCCATCACTGGTGTACTATGGATCATCACTGATGTACTATGGATCATCACTGATGTACTATGGATCATCACTGATGTACTATGGGCCATCACTGGTGTACTATGGATCATCACTGGTGTACTATGGATCATCACTGATGTACTATGGATCATCACTGATGTACTATGGATCATTACTGATGTACTGTGGACCATCCCTGATGTACTGTGGATCATCACTGATGTACTGTGGATCATCACTGATGTACTGTGGTCATCACTGATGTACTGTGGATCATCACTGTTGTACTGAGGATCATCACTGATGTACTATGGATCATCACTGATGTACCTTGGATCATCACTGATGTACTGTGGATCATCACTGATGTACTGTGGATCATCACTGATGTACTATAGATCATCACTGTAGTACTATGGGCCATGACTGGTGTACTATGGATCATCACTGATGTACTATGGATCATCACTGATGTACTATGGATCATCACTGATGTATTATGGATCATCACTGATGTACTATGAGCCATCACTGATGTACTATGGATCATCACTGGTGTACTATGGATCATCACTGATGTACTATGAGCCATCACTGATGTACTATGGATCATCACTGGTGTACTATGGATCATCGCTGATGTACTATAGATCATCACTGATGTACTATGAGCCATCACTGATGTACTATGGGCCATCCCTGGTGTACTATGGATCATCACTGATGTACTGTGGATCATCACTGATGTACTATGGGACATCACTGGTGTACTATGGGCCATCACTGGTGTACTATGGATCATCACTGGTGTACTATGGGCCATCACTGGTGTACTATGGGCCATCACTGGTGTACTATGGGCCATCACTGGTGTACTATGGATCATCACTGGTGTACTATGGACCATCACTGATGTACTATGGATCATCACTGGTGTACTATGGATCATCACTGGTGTACTATGGATCATCACTGGTGTACTATGGATCATCCCTGGTGTACTATGGATCATCACTGGTGTACTATGGATCATCACTGGTGTACTATGGATCATCACTGATATACTGTGGACCATCCCTGATATACTGTGGATCATCCCTGATGTACTGTGGATCATCACTGATGTACTGTGGGCCATCACTGGTGTACTGTTGGCCATCACAGGTGTACTATGGATCATCACTGATGTACTATGGATCATCACTGATGTACTGTGGACCATCCCTGATGTACTATAGATCATCACTGATGTACTCTGGATCATCACTGATGTACTATGGGCCATCACTGGTGTACTATGGGCCATCACTGGTGTACTATGGATCATCACTGGATTACTATGGATCATCCCTGGTGTACTATGGACCATCACTGATGTGCTTTGGGCCATCACTGGTGTACTATGGATCATCACTGATGTACTGTGGACCATCCCTGATGTACTGTGGATCATCACTGATGTACTATGGATCATCACTGATGTACTATGGACCATCACTGGTGTACTATGGACCATCACTGGTGTACTATGGATCATCACTGATGTACTGTGGATCATCACTGATGTACTGTGGGCCATCACTGATGTACTATGGATCATCACTGATATACTGTGGACCATCCCTGATGTATTGTGGATCATCACTGATGTACTGTGGATCATCACTGATGTACTATAGATCATCACTGAAGTACTATGGGCCATCACTGGTGTACTATGGATCATCACTGGTGTACTATGGGCCATCACTGGTGTACTATGGATCATCACTGATGTACTATGGATCATCACTGATGTACTATGGATCATGACTGGTGTACTATGGATCATCACTGATGTACTGTGGACCATCCCTGATGTCCTGTGGATCATCACTGATGTACTGTGGATCATCACTGATGTACTGTGGATCATCACTGATGTACTGAGGATCATCACTGATGTACTATGGATCATCACTGATGTACCGTGGATCATCACTGATGTACTGTGGATCATCACTGATGTACTGTGGATCATCACTGATGTACTATAGATCATCACTGAAGTACTATGGGCCATCACTGGTGTACTATGGATCATCACTGATGTATTATGGATCATCACTGATGTACTATGAGCCATCACTGATGTACTATGGATCATCACTGGTGTACTATGGATCATCACTGATGTACTATGGATCATCACTGATGTACTATGAGCCATCACTGATGTACTATGGGCCATCCCTGGTGTACTATGGATCATCACTGATGTACTGTGGATCATCACTGATGTACTATGGGACATCACTGGTATACTATGGGCCATCTCTGGTGTACTATGGATCATCACTGGTGTACTATGGGCCATCACTGGTGAACTATGGATCATCACTGGTGTACTATGGACCATCACTGATTTACTATGGACCATCACTGATGTACTGTGGATCATCACTGATGTACTATGGATCATCACTGATGTACTATGGATCATCACTGATGTACTATGGATCATTACTGATGTACAGTGGACCATCCCTGATGTACTGTGGATCATCACTGATGTACTGTGGATCATCACTGATGTACTGTGGATCATCACTGATGTACTGTGGATCATCACTGATGTACTGAGGATCATCACTGATGTACTATGGATCATCACTGATGTACCTTGGATCATCACTGATGTACTGTGGATCATCACTGATGTACTGTGGATCATCACTGATGTACTATAGATCATCACTGTAGTACTATGGGCCATGACTGGTGTACTATGGATCATCACTGATGTACTATGGATCATCACTGATGTACTATGGATCATCACTGATGTATTATGGATCATCACTGATGTACTATGAGCCATCACTGATGTACTATGGATCATCATGGTGTACTATGGATCATCACTGATGTACTATGAGCCATCACTGATGTACTATGGATCATCACTGGTGTACTATGGATCATCACTGATGTACTATAGATCATCACTGATGTACTATGAGCCATCACTGATGTACTATGGGCCATCCCTGGTGTACTATGGATCATCACTGATGTACTGTGGATCATCACTGATGTACTATGGGACATCACTGGTGTACTATGGGCCATCACTGGTGTACTATGGATCATCACTGGTGTACTATGGGCCATCACTGGTGTACTATGGGCCATCACTGGTGTACTATGGATCATCACTGGTGTACTATGGACCATCACTGATGTACTATGGATCATCACTGGTGTACTATGGATCATCACTGGTGTACTATGGATCATCCCTGGTGTACTATGGATCATCACTGGTGTACTATGGATCATCACTGGTGTACTATGGATCATCACTGGTGTACTATGGATCATCCCTGGTGTACTATGGATCATCACTGGTGTACTATGGATCATCACTGGTGTACTATGGATCATCACTGATATACTGTGGACCATCCCTGATATACTGTGGATCATCCCTGATGTACTGTGGATCATCACTGATGTACTGTGGGCCATCACTGGTGTACTGTTGGCCATCACAGGTGTACTATGGATCATCACTGATGTACTATGGATCATCACTGATGTACTGTGGACCATCCCTGATGTACTATAGATCATCACTGATGTACTCTGGATCATCACTGATGTACTATGGGCCATCACTGGTGTACTATGGGCCATCACTGGTGTACTATGGATCATCACTGGATTACTATGGATCATCCCTGGTGTACTATGGACCATCACTGATGTGCTTTGGGCCATCACTGGTGTACTATGGATCATCACTGATGTACTGTGGACCATCCCTGATGTACTGTGGATCATCACTGATGTACTATGGATCATCACTGATGTACTATGGACCATCACTGGTGTACTATGGACCATCACTGGTGTACTATGGATCATCACTGATGTACTGTGGATCATCACTGATGTACTGTGGGCCATCACTGATGTACTATGGATCATCACTGATATACTGTGGACCATCCCTGATGTATTGTGGATCATCACTGATGTACTGTGGATCATCACTGATGTACTATAGATCATCACTGAAGTACTGTGGATCATCACTGATGTACTATAGATCATCACTGAAGTACTATGGGCCATCACTGGTGTACTATGGATCATCACTGGTGTACTATGGGCCATCACTGGTGTACTATGGATCATCACTGATGTACCATGGATCATCACTGATGTACTATGGATCATGACTGGTGTACTATGGATCATCACTGATGTACTGTGGACCATCCCTGATGTCCTGTGGACCATCCCTGATGTCCTGTGGATCATCACTGATGTACTGTGGATCATCACTGATGTACTGAGGATCATCACTGATGTACTATGGATCATCACTGATGTACCGTGGATCATCACTGATGTACTATAGATCATCACTGAAGTACTATGGGCCATCACTGGTGTACTATGGATCATCACTGATGTATTATGGATCATCACTGATGTACTATGAGCCATCACTGATGTACTATGGATCATCACTGGTGTACTATGGATCATCACTGATGTACTATGGATCATCACTGATGTACTATGAGCCATCACTGATGTACTATGGGCCATCCCTGGTGTACTATGGATCATCACTGATGTACTGTGGATCATCACTGATGTACTATGGGACATCACTGGTATACTATGGGCCATCTCTGGTGTACTATGGATCATCACTGGTGTACTATGGGCCATCACTGGTGAACTATGGATCATCACTGGTGTACTATGGACCATCACTGATTTACTATGGACCATCACTGATGTACTGTGGATCATCACTGATGTACTATGGATCATCACTGATGTACTATGGATCATCACTGATGTACTATGGATCATTACTGATGTACAGTGGACCATCCCTGATGTACTGTGGATCATCACTGATGTACTGTGGATCATCACTGATGTACTGTGGATCATCACTGATGTACTGTGGATCATCACTGATGTACTGAGGATCATCACTGATGTACTATGGATCATCACTGATGTACCTTGGATCATCACTGATGTACTGTGGATCATCACTGATGTACTGTGGATCATCACTGATGTACTATAGATCATCACTGTAGTACTATGGGCCATGACTGGTGTACTATGGATCATCACTGATGTACTATGGATCATCACTGATGTACTATGGATCATCACTGATGTATTATGGATCATCACTGATGTACTATGAGCCATCACTGATGTACTATGGATCATCATGGTGTACTATGGATCATCACTGATGTACTATGAGCCATCACTGATGTACTATGGATCATCACTGGTGTACTATGGATCATCACTGATGTACTATAGATCATCACTGATGTACTATGAGCCATCACTGATGTACTATGGGCCATCCCTGGTGTACTATGGATCATCACTGATGTACTGTGGATCATCACTGATGTACTATGGGACATCACTGGTGTACTATGGGCCATCACTGGTGTACTATGGATCATCACTGGTGTACTATGGGCCATCACTGGTGTACTATGGGCCATCACTGGTGTACTATGGATCATCACTGGTGTACTATGGACCATCACTGATGTACTATGGATCATCACTGGTGTACTATGGATCATCACTGGTGTACTATGGATCATCCCTGGTGTACTATGGATCATCACTGGTGTACTATGGATCATCACTGGTGTACTATGGATCATCACTGATATACTGTGGACCATCCCTGATATACTGTGGATCATCCCTGATGTACTGTGGATCATCACTGATGTACTGTGGGCCATCACTGGTGTACTGTTGGCCATCGCAGGTGTACTATGGATCATCACTGATGTACTATGGATCATCACTGGTGTACTATGGATCATCACTGATGTACTGTGGACCATCCCTGATGTACTATAGATCATCACTGATGTACTCTGGATCATCACTGATGTACTACGGGCCATCACTGGTGTACTATGGGCCATCACTGGTGTACTATGGATCATCACTGGATTACTATGGATCATCCCTGGTGTACTATGGACCATCACTGATGTGCTTTGGGCCATCACTGGTGTACTATGGATCATCACTGATGTACTGTGGACCATCCCTGATGTACTGTGGATCATCACTGATGTACTATGGATCATCACTGATGTACTATGGACCATCACTGGTGTACTATGGACCATCACTGGTGTACTATGGATCATCACTGATGTACTGTGGATCATCACTGATGTACTGTGGGCCATCACTGATGTACTATGGATCATCACTGATATACTGTGGACCATCCCTGATGTATTGTGGATCATCACTGATGTACTGTGGATCATCACTGATGTACTATAGATCATCACTGAAGTACTATGGGCCATCACTGGTGTACTATGGATCATCACTGGTGTACTATGGGCCATCACTGGTGTACTATGGATCATCACTGATGTACTATGGATCATCACTGATGTACTATGGATCATGACTGGTGTACTATGGATCATCACTGATGTACTGTGGACCATCCCTGATGTCCTGTGGATCATCACTGATGTACTGTGGATCATCACTGATGTACTGTGGATCATTACTGATGTACTGAGGATCATCACTGATGTACTATGGATCATCACTGATGTACCGTGGATCATCACTGATGTACTGTGGATCATCACTGATGTACTGTGGATCATCACTGATGTACTATAGATCATCACTGAAGTACCATGGGCCATCACTGGTGTACTATGGATCATCACTGATGTATTATGGATCATCACTGATGTACTATGAGCCATCACTGATGTACTATGGATCATCACTGGTGTACTATGGATCATCACTGATGTACTATGGATCATCACTGATGTACTATGAGCCATCACTGATGTACTATGGGCCATCCCTGGTGTACTATGGATCATCACTGATGTACTGTGGATCATCACTGATGTACTATGGGACATCACTGGTATACTATGGGCCATCTCTGGTGTACTATGGATCATCACTGGTGTACTATGGGCCATCACTGGTGAACTATGGATCATCACTGGTGTACTATGGACCATCACTGATTTACTATGGACTATCACTGATGTACTGTGGATCATCACTGATGTACTGTGGGTCATCCCTGGTGTAATATGGATCATCACTGGTGTAATATGGATCATCACTGATGTACTATGGGCCATCACTGATGTACTATGGATCATCACTGATGTACTGTGGACCATCCCTGATGTACTGTGGATCATCACTGATGTACTGTGGATCATCACTGATGTACTGTGGATCATCACTGATGTACTGAGGATCATCACTGATGAACTATAGATCATCACTGATGTACTATGGGCCATCACTGGTGTACTATGGGCCATCACTGGTGTACTATGGATCATCACTGATGTACTGTGGATCATCACTGATGTACTGTGGATCATCACTGATGTACTATAGATCATCACTGATGTACTATGGACCATCACTGGTGACTATGAATCATCACTGGTGTACTATGGATCATCACTTGTGTACTATGGATCATCACTGATGTACTATAGATCATCACTGATATACTATGGGTCATCACTTGTGTACTATGGATCATCACTGGTGTACTATGGATCATCCCTGCTGTACTATGGACCATCCCTGATGTACTATGGACCATCCCTGATGTACTGTGAATCATCACTGGTGTACTGTGGATCATCACTGATGTACTATAGATCATCACTGATGTACTGTGGATCATCACTGATGTACTATGGGCCATCTCTGGTGTACTATGGATCATCACTGATGTACTGTGGATCATCCCTGATGTACTGTGGGCCATCACTGATGTACTATGGATCATCACTGATGTACTATGGATCATGACTGGTGTACTATGGATCATCACTGATGTACTGTGGACCATCCCTGATGTACTGTGGATCATCACTGATGTACTGTGGATCATCACTGATGTACTGTGGATCATCACTGATGTACTATGGATCATCCCTGATGTACTATGGACCATCCCTGATGTACTGTGGATCATCACTGATGTACTATAGATCATCACTGATGTACTATGGGCCATCACTGGTGTACTATGGGCCATCACTGGAGTACTATGGATCATCACTGGTGTACTATGGACCATCACTAATTTACTATGGACCATCACTGATGTACTGTGGATCATCACTGATGTACTGTGGATCATCCCTGGTGTACTATGGATAATCACTGGTGTACTATGGATCATCACTTATGTGCTATGGGCCATCACTGATGTACTATGGATCATCACTGATGTACTGTGGACCATCCTTGATGTACTGTGGATCATCACTGATGTACTGTGGATCATCACTGATGTACTGAGGATCATCACTGATGTACTATAGATCATCACTGATGTACTATGGGCCATCACTGGTGTATTGTGGATCATCACTGATGTGCTGTGGATCATCACTGATGTACTATAGATCATCACTGATGTACTATGGACCATCACTGGTGTACTATGAATCATCACTGGTGTACTATTAATCATCACTGGTGTATTATGGATCATCACTGATGTACTATAGATCATCACTGATGTACTATGGACCATCACTGGTGTACTATGAATCATCACTGGTGTACTATGGATCATCACTGGTGTACTATGGATCATCACTGATGTACTATAGATCATCACTGATGTACTATGGGCCATCACTTGTGTACTATGGATCATCACTGGTGTACTATGGATCATCCCTGATGTACTATGGACCATCCCTGATGTACTGTGAATCATCACTGGTGTACTATAGATCATCACTGATGTACTGTGGATCATCACTGATGTACTATGGGCCATCACTGGTGTACTATGGGCCATCACTGGTGTACTATGGGCCATCACTGGTGTACTATGGATCATCACTGATGTACTGTGGATCATCCCTGATGTACTGTGGGCCATCACTGATGTACTATGGATTATCACTGATGTACTATGGATCATGACTGGTGTACTATGGATCATCACTGATGTACTGTGGACCATCCCTGATGTACTGTGGATCATCACTGATGTACTGTGGATCATCACTGATGTACTGTGGATCATCACTGATGTACTATGGATCATCCCTGATGTACTATGGACCTTCCCTGATGTACTGTGGATCATCACTGATGTACTATAGATCATCACTGATGTACTATGGGCCATCACTGGTGTACTATGGGCCATCACTGGTGTACTATGGGCCATCACTGGAGTACTATGGATCATTACTGGTGTACTATGGACCATCACTAATTTACTATGGACCATCACTGATGTACTGTGGATCATCACTGATGTACTGTGGATCATCCCTGGTGTACTATGGATCATCACTGGTGTACTATGGATCATCACTAATGTGCTATGGGCCATCACTGATGTACTATGGGCCATCACTGATGTACTATGGGTCATCACTGATGTGCTATGGATCATCAGTGATGTACTGTGGACCATCCCTGATGTACTGTGGATCATCACTGATGTACTGTGGATCATCACTGATGTACTGTGGATCATCACTGATGTACTGATGATCATCACTGATGTACTATAGATCATCACTGATGTACTATGGGCCATCACTGGTGTACTGTGGATCATCACTGATGTACTGTGGATCATCACTGATGTACTATAGATCATCACTGATGTACTATGGACCATCACTGGTGTACTATGAATCATCACTGGTGTACTATTAATCATCACTGGTGTACTATGGATCATCACTGATGTACTATAGATCATCACTGATGTACTATGGGCCATCACTGGTGTACTATGGACCATCCCTGATGTACTATGGACCATCCCTGATGTACTATGGACCATCACTGATGTACTGTGAATCATCACTGGTGTACTGTGGATCATCACTGATGTACTATAGATAATCACTGATGTACTGTGGATCATCACTGATGTACTATGGGCCATCACTGGTGTACTATGGACCATCCCTGATGTACTTTGGATCATCCCTGATGTACTATGGACCATCCCTGATGTACTGTGGATCATCACTGACCCTGCAGGTCTCTGCCGGACAAGTTCGTATGAAGTGGCCAACCTCCCCGCAGAAGAGACACAGACTGCCTTGGACTCGACGTAGACGTTCAGCAGGAGAAAGAGGTAAACTACGAAAACTCAAGAGACCTTGCCTATTCTCTGCCAGACTTCTTCAGGCCATAGCGAACTCCTCCGTTTGGATGTCATAGCTTCTCCCATGTTTCCCGTTATCCTCGGCATTCCATGGTTGAAGGCACACAACCCTCACGTTGACTGGCTTACCGGAGATATATTTTTTTTTCGTCCAACTACTGCCAGACGCACTGCCTCTTTGGAGGAACTGTCAACTCCACGCCCCTCCTGGGTATCCACCCTGACCATGAAGCCTCTAAACTGATCCCGGTTGCTTATCACGAATTTCTGGACGTCTTTAATAAAAAGGGTGCAGACACTCTTCCACCTCATAGAACTTACGATTGCCCCATTGAACTTCTACCGGGAGCCGAGATCCCGTTTGGTCGGATTTACCCTCTCTCTGAGCCTGAATTGGAAGCCCTGCGTACCTATATCGACGAGAGCCTTGAAAAGCAGTTCATTCGGCCTTCCACTTCACCAGCAGGAGCCGGTATTTTCGTTGAGAAAAAAGACCACACCTTGAGGCCCTGTGTGGACTATCGTGACCTTAGCAGGGTCACTGTCAAGAATCGGTACCCTCTTCCTCTGATTCCTGAACTATTCCAGAGGCTGCGAGGGGCACGAGTGTTCTCCAAACTGGACTTGAGGGGTGCCTATAATCTTGTCAGAATCAGGGAGGGAGACGAATGGAAGACGGCCTTCCGGACACGCTTTGGCCACTTTGAGTATTTAGTCATGCCACTCGGGCTCTGCAATGCTCCAGCCACATTCCAGCATCTGGTAAACGATGTTTTTCGGGACTTTCTTGATTTATTCGTCATCGTGTATCTGGATGACATCCTTGTATTCTCTGAAACTTTAGAATCCCATCGGACTCATGTAAAAAATGTATTAGCTCGATTGCGGGAACACCGACTTTACGCAAAGGCTGAAAAATGAGACTTTGAAAAGCAAGTTGTGCATTTCCTAGGGCTTGTCATCTCCGCCGAGGGAATCTCCATGGACCCTCAGAAAGTCGCTTCTGTCTTGGAATGGCCTGCTCCTACTGACAGAAAAGCTGTACAGAGGTTCGTGGGGTTTGCTAACTTTTATAGAAAATTTATTAAGGACTTTTCTGGCATCATCACTCCCATTACTCAGCTAACGAAACAGCATGTTCCCTTTCGATGGACCCCAGAGGCTCAGACAGCGTTTGAACAGTTGAAAGCCTTATTCACCTCAGCTCCCATCTTGAAACATCCCGATCCCTCCTTAGCTTATGTTTTGGAGGTAGACGCCTCGGAAAATGCAGTTGGGGCTATTATTTCCCAACGCCAAGGGCCCAAATCATTGCTCCACCCTGTGGCCTTCTTCTCTAAAAAATTAAATCCTTCCGAAAGGAATTATGATGTTGATGACCGAGAGCTACTGGCTATCAAGGCCGCTCTTGAAGAATGGCGTTACCTTTTGGAGGGAGCTTCTCACCCAATTCTTATCTTCACAGATCACAAGAATCTTGAGTATTTGAAGACAACTAAACGCCTAAGACCTCGGCAGGCAAGATGGGCACTTTTTTTCTCTCGTTTCATGTTTCATATAACCTACCGTCCTGGCTCAAAGAACGGGAAACCAGATGCCTTGTCCCGCATGTTCAGTGATCCAGTTGTATCCTCGGAACCTGATACTATTCTACCAGCCAATAATTTTTTACTTCTTCAGGCGGATCTGATGTCACAAATAAGAAAATATGTGGAAGACCAACCGCCTTCCAAGGACCTGGCTCTTCAACTAAGGGATGGCCTGTACTTCCATAAGAGGCAAATCTTTATCCCAGAACAGTTCAGAGTTGCCGTCCTAGGGCGATGTCATGATCATCCCCTAGCGGGTCACTTTGGGTTTCACAAGACGGCTAATTTGATCTCCCGTACATTCTGGTGGCCAAACTTGATGAACGACTGCAAGAAATATGTAAGATCTTGTATTTCATGCCTTCGGAATAAGACAGACAGAGCCAGAACTTGCTTGCTACGATGCGTTTCTTCTTTTGCACAGGATGACTGGCTATCACTTCTCCCACTCGCGGAATTTTCATACAACAATTCCACCCATTCGGCAACCAAACAGTCACCTTTTTTCGCCAATTAT
The DNA here is from genome assembly GCA_029206835.1 of Rana muscosa. Classification (NCBI taxonomy): domain Eukaryota; kingdom Metazoa; phylum Chordata; class Amphibia; order Anura; family Ranidae; genus Rana; species Rana muscosa. Next base: position 3,113,805 of record JARGYO010000056.1, read on the forward strand.
GGATACCATCCTTCTTTCTTGCCTGAGCTGCCTATTGATTCTTCTGTACCTGCCGTACAAGACAGGTTGAACTTCCTTAACTCCAACTACCAATTACTGCAGGATACAATCTCCAAGACCCAGGCAGATAATAAAAAGTTCTTCGACAAGAAGAGAAGAGGCAATTTGAATCTTGAACCTTTTCCAATACCTCGCTGCCCGTCTGCTACCGAACCCGGCCACCCTTGTGATCCTGCACCAGCCTCCTGCTTGGCTTAACGCTGTCTCCAGTGCCTGTGCTAGCTGTCCATCCTACCAGCTTTCCTGAGTCCAGTTCCTTACCAGATGCTCTGCCTGCATCTCCACGTCTGCAACTCAGATGACAAGTTCTGCACGCAACTACAGGCACTCGTGTAACTCCTCACCCTAGGTCTGTCCCATCCTCAGTGGGGCTTGGGTTGGAGATACAAGGGAGGCCGACCTCGTCATTCCAGACTCCTACCAGGTACGTGACAGTACCAGTCAGCCAGAGATGGAGTCTGGAAGGGAGGCCTCTCCACCGAAGGACATTTACCAAACTATTTCTGCGCTCTCAAATATTGTGCAGAAGTTACAAGAGCGGGTCACTTTGGGATTCACAAGACGGCTAATTTGATCTTCCGTACATTTTGGTGGCCAAATTTGATGAACGACTGCAAGAAATATGTAAGATCTTGTATTTCATGCCTTCGGAATAAGACAGACAGAGCCAGAACTTGGGGTCTACTTGAGCCCCTTCCTGTACCTGAGAAACCATGGAGCATGATCTCCATGGATTTTATAGTAGAACTTCCCCCATCTGAAGACTTTACTACCATTTTCGTTGTGGTTGATCGTTTGACCAAAATGGCCCACTTTGTACCTCTGCAAGGAACTCCTTCTGCCCCGGAGACTGCCTCAACTTTTATCAAGGAGATTGTAAGGTTGCATGGCATCCCTGACAGCATAGTTTCTGATCGAGGGGTGCAGTTCACTTCTAGATTTTGGAGGGCCTTATGTGAAACATTGAACATTGAACTCCGCCTCTCCACAGCTTATCACCCACAAACTAATGGACAGACTGAAAGGGTCAATCAAACCCTTGAACAGTACCTACGATGCTTTTCTTCTTTTGCACAGGATGACTGGCTATCACTTCTCCCACTCGCGGAATTTTCATACAATAATTCCACCCATTCGGTAACCAAACAGTCACCTTTTTTCGCCAATTATGGATACCATCCTTCTTTCTTGCCTGAGCTGCCTATTGATTCTTCTGTACCTGCCGTACAAGACAGGTTGAACTTCCTTAACTCCAACTACCAATTACTGCAGGTCCCAGAACAGTTCAGAGTTGCCGTCCTAGGGCGATGTCATGATCATCCCCTAGCGGGTCACTTTGGGATTCACAAGACGGCTAATTTGATCTCCCTTACATTCTGGTGGCCAAACTTGATGAACGACTGCAAGAAATATGTAAGATCTTGTATTTCATGCCTTCGGAATAAGACAGACAGAGCCAGAACTTGGGGTCTACTTGAGCCCCTTCCTGTACCTGAGAAACCATGGAGCATGATCTCCATGGATTTTATAGTAGAACTTCCCCCATCTGAAGACTTCACTACCATTTTCGTTGTGGTTGATCGTTTGACCAAAATGGCCCACTTTGTACCTCTGCAAGGAACTCCTTCTGCCCCGGAGACTGCCTCAACTTTTATCAAGGAGATTGTAAGGTTGCATGGCATCCCTGACAGCATAGTTTCTGATCGAGGGGTGCAGTTCACTTCTAGATGTTGGAGGGCCTTATGTGAAACTTTGAACATTGAACTCCGCCTCTCCACAGCTTATCACCCACAAACTAATGGACAGACTGAAAGGGTCAATCAAACCCTTGAACAGTACCTACGATGCTTTTCTTCTTTTGCGCAGGATGACTGGCTATCACTTCTCCCACTCGCGGAATTTTCATACAATAATTACACCCATTCGGCAACCAAACAGTCACCTTTTTTCGCCAATTATGGATACCATCCTTCTTTCTTGCCTGAGCTGCCTATTGATTCTTCTGTACCTGCCGTACAAGACAGGTTGAACTTCCTTAACTCAAACTGCCAACTACTGCAGAATACAATCTCCAAGACCCAGGCAGATAATAAAAAGTTCTTCGACAAGAAGAGAAGAGGCAATTTGAATCTTGAACCTTTTCCAGTAACTCGCTGCCCGTCTGCTACCGAACCCGGCCACCCTTTTGATCCTGCACCAGCCTCCTGCTTGGCTTATCGCTGTCTCCAGTGCCTGTGCTAGCTGTCCATCCTACCAGCTTTCCTGAGTCCAGTTCCTTACCAGATGCTCTGCCTGCATCTCCACGTCTGCAACTCAGCTGACAAGTTCTGCACGCAACTACAGGCACTCGTGTAACTCCTCACCCTAGGTCTGTCCCATCCTCAGTGGGGCTTGGGTTGGAGATACAAGGGAGGCCGACCTCGTAATTCCAGACTCCTACCAGGTACGTGACAGTACCAGTCAGCCAGAGATGGAGTCTGGAAGGGAGGCCTCTCCACCGAAGGACATTTACCAAACTATTTCTGCGCTCTCAAATATTGTGCAGAAGTTACAAGAGCGGGTCACTTTGGGATTCACAAGACGGCCAATTTGATCTCCCGTACATTCTGGTGGCCAAATTTGATGAACGACTGCAAGAAATATGTAAGATCTTGTATTTCATGCCTTCGGAATAAGACAGACAGAGCCAGAACTTGGGGTCTACTTGAGCCCCTTCCTGTACCTGAGAAACCATGGAGCATGATCTCCATGGATTTTATAGTAGAACTTCCCCCATCTGAAGACTTCACTACCATTTTCGTTGTGGTTGATCGTTTGACCAAAATGGCCCACTTTGTACCTCTGCAAGGAACTCCTTCTGCCCCGGAGACTGCCTCAACTTTTATCAAGGAGATTGTAAGGTTGCATGGCATCCCTGACAGCATAGTTTCTAATCGAGGGGTGCAGTTCACTTCTAGATTTTGGAGGGCCTTATGTGAAACTTTGAACATTGAACTCCGCCTCTCCACAGCTTATCACCCACAAACTAATGGACAGACTAAAAGGGTCAATCAAACCCTTGAACAGTACCTACGATGCTTTTCTTCTTTTGCACAGGATGACTGGCTATCACTTCTCCCACTCGCGGAATTTTCATACAATAATTCCACCCATTCGGCAACCAAACAGTCACCTTTTTTCGCCAATTATGGATACCATCCTTCTTTCTTGCCTGAGCTGCCTATTGATTCTTCTGTACCTGCCGTACAAGACAGGTTGAACTTCCTTAACTCCAACTACCAATTACTGCAGGTCCCAGAACAGTTCAGAGTTGCCGTCCTAGGGCGATGTCATGATCATCCCCTAGCGGGTCACTTTGGGATTCACAAGACGGCTAATTTGATCTCCCGTACATTCTGGTGGCCAAACTTGATGAACGACTGCAAGAAATATGTAAGATCTTGTATTTCATGCCTACGGAATAAGACAGACAGAGCCAGAACTTGGGGTCTACTTGAGCCCCTTCCTGTACCTGAGAAACCATGGAGCATGATCCCCATGGATTTTATAGTAGAACTTCCCCCATCTGAAGACTTCACTACCATTTTCGTTGTGGTTGATCGTTTGACCAAAATGGCCCACTTTGTACCTCTGCAAGGAACTCCTTCTGCCCCGGAGACTGCCTCAACTTTTATCAAGGAGATTGTAAGGTTGCATGGCATCCCTGACAGCATAGTTTCTGATCGAGGGGTGCAGTTCACTTCTAGATTTTGGAGGGCCTTATGTGAAACTTTGAACATTGAACTCCGCCTCTCCACAGCTTATCACCCACAAACTAATGGACAGACTGAAAGGGTCAATCAAACCCTAGAACAGTACCTACGATGCTTTTCTTCTTTTGCACAGGATGACTGGCTATCACTTCTCCCACTCGCGGAATTTTCATACAATAATTCCACCCATTCGGCAACCAAACAGTCACCTTTTTTCGCCAATTATGGATACCATCCTTCTTTCTTGCCTGAGCTGCCTATTGATTCTTCTGTACCTGCCGTACAAGACAGGTTGAACTTCCTTAACTCCAACTACCAATTACTGCAGGATACAATCTCCAAGACCCAGGCAGATAATAAAAAGTTCTTCGACAAGAAGAGAAGAGGCAATTTGAATCTTGAACCTTTTCCAGTACCTCGCTGCCCGTCTGCTACCGAACCCGGCCACCCTTGTGATCCTGCACCAGCCTCCTGCTTGGCTTAACGCTTTCTCCAGTGCCTGTGCTAGCTGTCCATCCTACCAGCTTTCCTGAGTCCAGTTCCTTAACAGATGCTCTGCCTGCATCTCCACGTCTGCAACTCAGCTGACAAGTTCTGCACGCAACTACAGGCACTCGTGTAACTCCTCACCCTAGGTCTGTCCCATTCTCAGTGGGGCTTGGGTTGGAGATACAAGGGAGGCCGACCTCGTCATTCCAGACTCCTACCAGGTACGTGACAGTACCAGTCAGCCAGAGATGGAGTCTGGAAGGGAGGCCTCTCCACCGAAGGACATTTACCAAACTATTTCTGCGCACTCAAATATTGTGCAGAAGTTACAAGAGCGGGTCACTTTGGGATTCACAAGACGGCTAATTTGATCTCCCGTACATTCTGGTGGCCAAACTTGATGAACGACTGCAAGAAATATGTAAGATCTTGTATTTCATGCCTTCGGAATAAGACAGACAGAGCCAGAACTTGGGGTCTACTTGAGCCCCTTCCTGTACCTGAGAAACCATGGAGCATGATCTCCATGGATTTTATAGTAGAACTTCCCCCATCTGAAGACTTCACTACCATTTTCGTTGTGGTTGATCGTTTGACCAAAATGGCCCACTTTGTACCTCTGCAAGGAACTCCTTCTGCCCCGGAGACTGCCTCAACTTTTATCAATGAGATTGTAAGGTTGCATGGCATCCCTGACAGCATAGTTTCTGATCGAGGGGTGCAGTTCACTTCTAGATTTTGGAGGGCCTTATGTAAAAATCTTTGAACATTGAACTCCGCCTCTCCACAGCTTATCACCCACAAACTAATGGACAGACTGAAAGGGTCAATCAAACCCTAGAACAGTACCTACGATGCTTTTCTTCTTTTGCACAGGATGACTGGCTATCACTTCTCCCACTCGCGGAATTTTCATACAATAATTCCACCCATTCGGCAACCAAACAGTCACCTTTTTTCGCCAATTATGGATACCATCCTTCTTTCTTGCCTGAGCTGCCTATAGATTCTTCCTTACCTCTTCTACAAGACAGGTTGAACTTCCTTAACTCCAACTACCAATTACTGCAGGATACAATCTCCAAGACCCAGGCAGATAATAAAAAGTTCTTCGACAAGAAGAGAAGAGGCAATTTGAATCTTGAACCTTTTCCAGTACCTCGCTGCCCGTCTGCTACCGAACCCGGCCACCCTTGTGATCCTGCACCAGCCTCATGCTTGGCTTAACGCTGTCTCCAGTGCCTGTGCTAGCTGTCCATCCTACCAGCTTTCCTGAGTCCAGTTCCTTACCAGATGCTCTGCCTGCATCTCCACGTCTGCAACTCAGCTGACAAGTTCTGAACGCAACTACAGGCACTCGTGTAACTCCTCACCCTAGGTCTGTCCCATTCTCAGTGGGGCTTGGGTTGGAGATACAAGGGAGGCCGACCTCGTCATTCCAGACTCCTACCAGGTACGTGACAGTACCAGTCAGCCAGAGATGGAGTCTGGAAGGGAGGCCTCTCCAGCGAAGGACATTTACCAAATTATTTCTGCGCTCTCAAATATTGTGCAGAAGTTACAAGAGCGGGTCACTTTGGGATTCACAAGACGGCTAATTTGATCTCCCGTACATTCTGATGGCCAAACTTGATGAACGACTGCAAGAAATATGTAAGATCATGTATTTCATGCCTTCGGAATAAGACAGACAGAGCCAGAACTTGGGGTCTACTTGAGCCCCTTCCTGTACCTAAGAAACCATGGAGCATGATCTCCATGGATTTTATAGTAGAACTTCCCCCATCTGAAGACTTTACTACCATTTTCGTTGTGGTTGATCGTTTGACCAAAATGGCCCACTTTGTACCTCTGCAAGGAACTCCTTCTGCCCCGGAGACTGCCTCAACTTTTATCAAGGAGATTGTAAGGTTGCATGGCATCCCTGACAGCATAGTTTCTGATCGAGGGGTGCAGTTCACTTCTAGATTTTGGAGGGCCTTATGTGAAACATTGAACATTGAACTCCGCCTCTCCACAGCTTATCACCCACAAACTAATGGACAGACTGAAAGGGTCAATCAAACCCTTGAACAGTACCTACGATGCTTTTCTTCTTTTGCACAGGATGACTGGCTATCACTTCTCCCACTCGCGGAATTTTCATACAATAATTCCACCCATTCGGTAACCAAACAGTCACCTTTTTTCGCCAATTATGGATACCATCCTTCTTTCTTGCCTGAGCTGCCTATTGATTCTTCTGTACCTGCCGTACAAGACAGGTTGAACTTCCTTAACTCCAACTACCAATTACTGCAGGTCCCAGAACAGTTCAGAGTTGCCGTCCTAGGGCGATGTCATGATCATCCCCTAGCGGGTCACTTTGGGATTCACAAGACGGCTAATTTGATCTCCCTTACATTCTGGTGGCCAAACTTGATGAACGACTGCAAGAAATATGTAAGATCTTGTATTTCATGCCTTCGGAATAAGACAGACAGAGCCAGAAGTTGGGGTCTACTTGAGCCCCTTCCTGTACCTGAGAAACCATGGAGCATGATCTCCATGGATTTTATAGTAGAACTTCCCCCATCTGAAGACTTCACTACCATTTTCGTTGTGGTTGATCGTTTGACCAAAATGGCCCACTTTGTACCTCTGCAAGGAACTCCTTCTGTCCCGGAGACTGCCTCAACTTTTATCAAGGAGATTGTAAGGTTGCATGGCATCCCTGACAGCATAGTTTCTGATCGAGGGGTGCAGTTCACTTCTAGATGTTGGAGGGCCTTATGTGAAACTTTGAACATTGAACTCCGCCTCTCCACAGCTTATCACCCACAAACTAATGTACAGACTGAAAGGGTCAATCAAACCCTTGAACAGTACCTACGATGCTTTTCTTCTTTTGCGCAGGATGACTGGCTATCACTTCTCCCACTCGCGGAATTTTCATACAATAATTCCACCCATTCGGCAACCAAACAGTCACCTTTTTTCGCCAATTATGGATACCATCCTTCTTTCTTGCCTGAGCTGCCTATTGATTCTTCTGTACCTGCCGTACAAGACAGGTTGAACTTCCTTAACTCAAACTACCAATTACTGCAGGATACAATCTCCAAGACCCAGGCAGATAATAAAAAGTTCTTCGACAAGAAGAGAAGAGGCAATTTGAATCTTGAACCTTTTCCAGTACCTCGCTGCCCGTCTGCTACCGAACCCGGCCACCCTTGTGATCCTGCACCAGCCTCCTGCTTGGCTTAACGCTGTCTCCAGTGCCTGTTCTAGCTGTCCATCCTACCAGCTTTCCTGAGTCCAGTTCCTTACCAGATGCCCTGCCTGCATCTCCACGTCTGCAACTCAGCTGACAAGTTCTGCACGCAACTACAGGCACTCGTGTAACTCCTCACCCTAGGTCTGTCCCATCCTCAGTGGGGCTTGGGTTGGAGATACAAGGGAGGCCGACCTCGTCATTCCAGACTCCTACCAGGTACGTGACAGTACCAGTCAGCCAGAGATGGAGTCTGGAAGGGAGGCCTCTCCACCGAAGGACATTTACCAAACTATTTCTGCGCTCTCAAATATTGTGCAGAAGTTACAAGAGCGGGTCACTTTGGGATTCACAAGACGGCCAATTTGATCTCCCGTACATTCTGGTGGCCAAATTTGATGAACGACTGCAAGAAATATGTAAGATCTTGTATTTCATGCCTTCGGAATAAGACAGACAGAGCCAGAACTTGGGGTCTACTTGAGCCCCTTCCTGTACCTGAGAAACCATGGAGCATGATCTCCATGGATTTTATAGTAGAACTTCCCCCATCTGAAGACTTCACTACCATTTTCGTTGTGGTTGATCGTTTGACCAAAATGGCCCACTTTGTACCTCTGCAAGGAACTCCTTCTGCCCCGGAGACTGCCTCAACTTTTATCAAGGAGATTGTAAGGTTGCATGGCATCCCTGACAGCATAGTTTCTGATCGAGGGGTGCAGTTCACTTCTAGATTTTGGAGGGCCTTATGTGAAACTTTGAACATTGAACTCTGCCTCTCCACAGCTTATCACCCACAAACTAATCGACAGACTGAAAGGGTCAATCAAACCCTTGAACAGTACCTACGATGCTTTTCTTCTTTTGCACAGGATGACTGGCTATCACTTCTCCCACTCGCGGAATTTTCATACAATAATTCCACCCATTCGGCAACCAAACAGTCACCTTTTTTCGCCAATTATGGATACCATCCTTCTTTCTTGCCTGAGCTGCCTATTGATTCTTCTGTACCTGCCGTACAAGACAGGTTGAACTTCCTTAACTCCAACTACTAATTACTGCAGGATACAATCTCCAAGACCCAGGCAGATAATAAAAAGTTCTTCGACAAGAAGAGAAGAGGCAATTTGAATCTTGAACCTGGAGATAAGGTCTGGCTTTCCACAGCGAACTTGAAACTAAGTTGCCCCTCGAGGAAGCTTGGCCCAAGATTTTTGGGGCCTTTTCCAGTACCTCGCTGCCCGTCTGCTACCGAACCCGGCCACCCTTGTGATCCTGCACCAGCCTCCTGCTTGGCTTAACGCTGTCTCCAGTGCCTGTGCTAGCTGTCCATCCTACCAGCTTTCCTGAGTCCAGTTCCTTACCAGATGCTCTGCCTGCATCTCCACGTCTGCAACTCAGCTGACAAGTTCTGCACGCAACTACAGGCTCTCGTGTAACTCCTCACCCTAGGTCTGTCCCATCCTCAGTGGGGCTTGGGTTGGAGATACAAGGGAGGCCGACCTCGTCATTCCAGACTCCTACCAGGTACGTGACAGTACCAGTCAGCCAGAGATGCAGTCTGGAAGGGAGGCCTCTCCAGCGAAGGACATTTACCAAATTATTTCTGCGCTCTCAAATATTGTGCAGAAGTTACAAGAGCGGGTCACTTTGGGATTCACAAGACGGCTAATTTGATCTCCCGTACATTCTGATGGCCAAACTTGATGAACGACTGCAAGAAATATGTAAGATCATGTATTTCATGCCTTCGGAATAAGACAGACAGAGCCAGAACTTGGGGTCTACTTGAGCCCCTTCCTGTACCTAAGAAACCATGGAGCATGATCTCCATGGATTTTATAGTAGAACTTCCCCCATCTGAAGACTTTACTACCATTTTCGTTGTGGTTGATCGTTTGACCAAAATGGCCCACTTTGTACCTCTGCAAGGAACTCCTTCTGCCCCGGAGACTGCCTCAACTTTTATCAAGGAGATTGTAAGGTTGCATGGCATCCCTGACAGCATAGTTTCTGATCGAGGGGTGCAGTTCACTTCTAGATTTTGGAGGGCCTTATGTGAAACATTGAACATTGAACTCCGCCTCTCCACAGCTTATCACCCACAAACTAATGGACAGACTGAAAGGGTCAATCAAACCCTTGAACAGTACCTACGATGCTTTTCTTCTTTTGCACAGGATGACTGGCTATCACTTCTCCCACTCGCGGAATTTTCATACAATAATTCCACCCATTCGGTAACCAGTCACCTTTTTTCGCCAATTATGGATACCATCCTTCTTTCTTGCCTGAGCTGCCTATTGATTCTTCTGTACCTGCCGTACAAGACAGGTTGAACTTCCTTAACTCCAACTAGCAATTACTGCAGGTCCCAGAACAGTTCAGAGTTGCCGTCCTAGGGCGATGTCATGATCATCCCCTAGCGGGTCACTTTGGGATTCACAAGACGGCTAATTTGATCTCCCTTACATTCTGGTGGCCAAACTTGATGAACGACTGCAAGAAATATGTAAGATCTTGTATTTCATGCCTTCGGAATAAGACAGACAGAGCCAGAAGTTGGGGTCTACTTGAGCCCCTTCCTGTACCTGAGAAACCATGGAGCATGATTTCCATGGATTTTATAGTAGAACTTCCCCCATCTGAAGACTTCACTACCATTTTCGTTGTGGTTGATCGTTTGACCAAAATGGCCCACTTTGTACCTCTGCAAGGAACTCCTTCTGCCCCGGAGACTGCCTCAACTTTTATCAAGGAGATTGTAAGGTTGCATGGCATCCCTGACAGCATAGTTTCTGATCGAGGGGTGCAGTTCACTTCTAGATGTTGGAGGGCCTTATGTGAAACTTTGAACATTGAACTCCGCCTCTCCACAGCTTATCACCCACAAACTAATGTACAGACTGAAAGGGTCAATCAAACCCTTGAACAGTACCTATGATGCTTTTCTTCTTTTGCGCAGGATGACTGGCTATCACTTCTCCCACTCGCGGAACTTTCATACAATAATTCCACCCATTCGGCAACCAAACAGTCACCTTTTTTCGCCAATTATGGATACCATCCTTCTTTCTTGCCTGAGCTGCCTATTGATTCTTCTGTACCTGCCGTACAAGACAGGTTGAACTTCCTTAACTCAAACTACCAATTACTGCAGGATACAATCTCCAAGACCCAGGCAGATAATAAAAAGTTCTTCGACAAGAAGAGAAGAGGCAATTTGAATCTTGAACCTTTTCCAGTACCTCGCTGCCCGTCTGCTACCGAACCCGGCCACCCTTGTGATCCTGCACCAGCCTCCTGCTTGGCTTAACGCTGTCTCCAGTGCCTGTTCTAGCTGTCCATCCTACCAGCTTTCCTGAGTCCAGTTCCTTACCAGATGCCCTGCCTGCATCTCCACGTCTGCAACTCAGCTAACAAGTTCTGCACGCAACTACAGGCACTCGTGTAACTCCTCACCCTAGGTCTGTCCCATCCTCAGTGGGGCTTGGGTTGGAGATACAAGGGAGGCCGACCTCGTCATTCCAGACTCCTACCAGGTACGTGACAGTACCAGTCAGCCAGAGATGGAGTCTGGAAGGGAGGCCTCTCCACCGAAGGACATTTACCAAACTATTTCTGCGCTCTCAAATATTGTGCAGAAGTTACAAGAGCGGGTCACTTTGGGATTCACAAGACGGCCAATTTGATCTCCCGTACATTCTGGTGGCCAAATTTGATGAACGACTGCAAGAAATATGTAAGATCTTGTATTTCATGCCTTCGGAATAAGACAGACAGAGCCAGAACTTGGGGTCTACTTGAGCCCCTTCCTGTACCTGAGAAACCATGGAGCATGATCTCCATGGATTTTATAGTAGAACTTCCCCCATCTGAAGACTTCACTACCATTTTCGTTGTGGTTGATCGTTTGACCAAAATGGCCCACTTTGTACCTCTGCAAGGAACTCCTTCTGCCTCGGAGACTGCCTCAACTTTTATCAAGGAGATTGTAAGGTTGCATGGCATCCCTGACAGCATAGTTTCTGATCGAGGGGTGCAGTTCACTTCTAGATTTTGGAGGGCCTTATGTGAAACTTTGAACATTGAACTCCGCCTCTCCACAGCTTATCACCCACAAACTAATCGACAGACTGAAAGGGTCAATCAAACCCTTGAACAGTACCTACGATGCTTTTCTTCTTTTGCACAGGATGACTGGCTATCACTTCTCCCACTCGCGGAATTTTCATACAATAATTCCACCCATTCGGCAACCAAACAGTCACCTTTTTTCGCCAATTATGGATACCATCCTTCTTTCTTGCCTGAGCTGCCTATTGATTCTTCTGTACCTGCCGTACAAGACAGGTTGAACTTCCTTAACTCCAACTACTAATTACTGCAGGATACAACCTCCAAAACCCAGGCAGATAATAAAAAGTTCTTCGACAAGAAGAGAAGAGGCAATTTGAATCTTGAACCTGGAAATAAGGTCTGGCTTTCCACAGCGAACTTGAAACTAAGTTGCCCCTCGAGGAAGCTTGGCCCAAGATTTTTGGGGCCTTTTCCAGTACCTCGCTGCCCGTCTGCTACCGAACCCGGCCACCCTTGTGATCCTGCACCAGCCTCCTGCTTGGCTTAACGCTGTCTCCAGTGCCTGTGCTAGCTGTCCATCCTACCAGCTTTCCTGAGTCCAGTTCCTTACCAGATGCTCTGCCTGCATCTCCACGTCTGCAACTCAGCTGACAAGTTCTGCACGCAACTACAGGCACTCGTGTAACTCCTCACCCTAGGTCTGTCCCATTCTCAGTGGGGCTTGGGTTGGAGATACAAGGGAGGCCGACCTCGTCATTCCAGACTCCTACCAGGTACGTGACAGTACCAGTCAGCCAGAGATGGAGTCTGGAAGGGAGGCCTCTCCAGCGAAGGACATTTACCAAATTATTTCTGCGCTCTCAAATATTGTGCAGAAGTTACAAGAGCGGGTCACTTTGGGATTCACAAGACGGCTAATTTGATCTCCCGTACATTCTGATGGCCAAACTTGATGAACGACTGCAAGAAATATGTAAGATCATGTATTTCATGCCTTCGGAATAAGACAGACAGAGCCAGAACTTGGGGTCTACTTGAGCCCCTTCCTGTACCTGAGAAACCATGGAGCATGATCTCCATGGATTTTATAGTAGAACTTCCCCCATCTGAAGACTTTACTACCATTTTCGTTGTGGTTGATCGTTTGACCAAAATGGCCCACTTTGTACCTCTGCAAGGAACTCCTTCTGCCCCGGAGACTGCCTCAACTTTTATCAAGGAGATTGTAAGGTTGCATGGCATCCCTGACAGCATAGTTTCTGATCGAGGGGTGCAGTTCACTTCTACATTTTGGAGGGCCTTATGTGAAACATTGAACATTGAACTCCGCCTCTCCACAGCTTATCACCCACAAACTAATGGACAGACTGAAAGGGTCAATCAAACCCTTGAACAGTACCTACGATGCTTTTCTTCTTTTGCGCAGGATGACTGGCTATCACTTCTCCCACTCGCGGAATTTTCATACAATAATTCCACCCATTCGGTAACCAAACAGTCACCTTTTTTCGCCAATTATGGATACCATCCTTCTTTCTTGCCTGAGCTGCCTATTGATTCTTCTGTACCTGCCGTACAAGACAGGTTGAACTTCCTTAACTCCAACTACCAATTACTGCAGGTCCCAGAACAGTTCAGAGTTGCCATCCTAGGGCGATGTCATGATCATCCCCTAGCGGGTCACTTTGGGATTCACAAGACGGCTAATTTGATCTCCCTTACATTCTGGTGGCCAAACTTGATGAACGACTGCAAGAAATATGTAAGATCTTGTATTTCATGCCTTCGGAATAAGACAGACAGAGCCAGAAGTTGGGGTCTATTTGAGCCCCTTCCTGTACCTGAGAAACCATGGAGCATGATCTCCATGGATTTTATAGTAGAACTTCCCCCATCTGAAGACTTCACTACCATTTTCGTTGTGGTTGATCGTTTGACCAAAATGGCCCACTTTGTACCTCTGCAAGGAACTCCTTCTGCCCCGGAGACTGCCTCAACTTTTATCAAGGAGATTGTAAGGTTGCATGGCATCCCTGACAGCATAGTTTCTGATCGAGGGGTGCAGTTCACTTCTAGATGTTGGAGGGCCTTATGTGAAACTTTGAACATTGAACTCCGCCTCTCCACAGCTTATCACCCACAAACTAATGTACAGACTGAAAGGGTCAATCAAACCCTTGAACAGTACCTACGATGCTTTTCTTCTTTTGCGCAGGATGACTGGCTATCACTTCTCCCACTCGCGGAATTTTCATACAATAATTCCACCCATTCGGCAACCAAAGAGTCACCTTTTTTCGCCAATTATGGATACCATCCTTCTTTCTTGCCTGAGCTGCCTATTGATTCTTCTGTACCTGCCGTACAAGACAGGTTGAACTTCCTTAACTCCAACTACTAATTACTGCAGGATACAATCTCCAAGACCCAGGCAGATAATAAAAAGTTCTTCGACAAGAAGAGAAGAGGCAATTTGAATCTTGAACCTGGAGATAAGGTCTGGCTTTCCACAGCTAACTTGAAACTAAGTTGCCCCTCGAGGAAGCTTGGTCCAAGATTTTTGGGGCCTTTTCCAGTACCTCGCTGCCCGTCTGCTACCGAACCCGGCCACCCTTGTGATCCTGCACCAGCCTCCTGCTTGGCTTAACGCTGTCTCCAGTGCCTGTGCTAGCTGTCCATCCTACCAGCTTTCCTGAGTCCAGTTCCTTACCAGATGCTCTGCCTGCATCTCCACGTCTGCAACTCAGCTGACAAGTTCTGCACGCAACTACAGGCTCTCGTGTAACTCCTCACCCTAGGTCTGTCCCATCCTCAGTGGGGCTTGGGTTGGAGATACAAGGGAGGCCGACCTCGTCATTCCAGACTCCTACCAGGTACGTGACAGTACCAGTCAGCCAGAGATGCAGTCTGGAAGGGAGGCCTCTCCACCGAAGGACATTTACCAAACTATTTCTGCGCTCTCAAATATTGTGCAGAAGTTACAAGAGCGGGTCACTTTGGGATTCACAAGACGGCTAATTTGATCTCCCGTACATTCTAGTGGCCAAACTTGATGAACGACTGCAAGAAATATGTAAGATCTTGTATTTCATGCCTTCGGAATAAGACAGACAGAGCCAGAACTTGGGGTCTACTTGAGCCCCTTCCTGTACCTGAGAAACCATGGAGCATGATCTCCATGGATTTTATAGTAGAACTTCCCCATCTGAAGACTTTACTACCATTTTCGTTGTGGTTGATCGTTTGACCAAAATGGCCCACTTTGTACCTCTGCAAGGAACTCCTTCTGCCCCGGAGACTGCCTCAACTTTTATCAAGGAGATTGTAAGGTTGCATGGCATCCCTGACAGCATAGTTTCTGATCGAGGGGTGCAGTTCACTTCTAGATTTTGGAGGGCCTTATGTGAAACTTTGAACATTGAACTCCGCCTCTCCACAGCTTATCACCCACAAACTAATGGACAGACTGAAAGGGTCAATCAAACCCTTGAACAGTACCTACGATGCTTTTCTTCTTTTGCACAGGATGACTGGCTATCACTTCTCCCACTCGCGGAATTTTCATACAATAATTCCACCCATTCGGTAACCAAACAGTCACCTTTTTTCGCCAATTATGGATACCATCCTTCTTTCTTGCCTGAGCTGCCTATTGATTCTTCTGTACCTGCCGTACAAGACAGGTTGAACTTCCTTAACTCCAACTACCAATTACTGCAGGTCCCAGAACAGTTCAGAGTTGCCGTCCTAGGGCGATGTCATGATCATCCCCTAGCGGGTCACTTTGGGATTCACAAGACGGCTAATTTGATCTCCCGTACATTCTGGTGGCCAAACTTGATGAACGACTGCAAGAAATATGTAAGATCTTGTATTTCATGCCTTCGGAATAAGACAGACAGAGCCAGAACTTGGGGTCTACTTGAGCCCCTTCCTGTACCTGAGAAACCATGGAGCATGATCTCCATGGATTTTATAGTAGAACTTCCCCCATCTGAAGACTTTACTACCATTTTCGTTGTGGTTGATCGTTTGACCAAAATGGCCCACTTTGTACCTCTGCAAGGAACTCCTTCTGCCCCGGAGACTGCCTCAACTTTTATCAAGGAGATTGTAAGGTTGCATGGCATCCCTGACAGCATAGTTTCTGATCGAGGGGTGCAGTTCACTTCTAGATTTTGGAGGGCCTTATGTGAAACTTTGAACATTGAACTCCGCCTCTCCACAGCTTATCACCCACAAACTAATGGACAGACTGAAAGGGTCAATCAAACCCTTGAAAAGTACCTACGATGCTTTTCTTCTTTTGCACAGGATGACTGGCTATCACTTCTCCCACTCGTGGAATTTTCATACAATAATTCCACCCATTCGGTAACCAAACAGTCACTTTTTTCGCCAATTATGGATACCATCCTTCTTTCTTGCCTGAGCTACCTATTGGTTCTTCTGTACCTGCCGTACAAGACAGGTTGAACTTCCTTAACTCCAACTACCAATTACTGCAGGTCCCAGAACAGTTCAGAGTTGCCGTCCTAGGGCGATGTCATGATCATCCCCTAGCGGGTCACTTTGGGATTCACAAGACGGCTAATTTGATCTCCCGTACATTCTGGTGGCCAAACTTGATGAACGACTGCAAGAAATATGTAAGATCTTGTATTTCATGCCTTCGGAATAAGACAGACAGAGCCAGAACTTGGGGTCTACTTGAGCCCCTTCCTGTACCTGAGAAACCATGGAGCATGATCTCCATGGATTTTCTAGTAGAACTTCCCCCATCTGAAGACTTCACTACCATTTTCGTTGTGGTTGATTGTTTGACCAAAATGGCCCACTTTGTACCTCTGCAAGGAACTCCTTCTGCCCCGAGACTGCCTCAACTTTTATCAAGGAGATTGTAAGGTTGCATGGCATCCCTGACAGCATAGTTTCTGATCGAGGGGTGCAGTTCACTTCTAGATTTTGGAGGGCCTTATGTGAAACTTTGAACATTGAACTCCGCCTCTCCACAGCTTATCACCCACAAACTAATGGACAGACTGAAAGGGTCAATCAAACCCTTGAACAGTACCTACGATGCTTTTCTTCTTTTGCACAGGATGACTGGCTATCACTTCTCCCACTCGCGGAATTTTCATACAATAATTCCACCCATTCGGCAACCAAACAGTCACCTTTTTTCGCCAATTATGGATACCATCCTTCTTTCTTGCCTGAGCTGCCTATTGATTCTTCTGTACCTGCCGTACAAGACAGGTTGAACTTCCTTAACTCCAACTACCAATTACTGCAGGATACAATCTCCAAGACCCAGGCAGATAATAAAAAGTTATTCGACAAGAAGAGAAGAGGCAATTTGAATCTTGAACCTTTTCCAGTACCTCGCTGCCCGTCTGCTACCGAACCCGGCCACCCTTGTGATCCTGCACCAGCCTCCTGCTTGGCTTAACGCTTTCTCCAGTGCCTGTGCTAGCTGTCCATCCTACCAGCTTTCCTGAGTCCAGTTCCTTACCAGATGCTCTGTCTGCATCTCCACGTCTGCAACTCAGCTGACAAGTTCTGCACGCAACTACAGGCACTCGTGTAACTCCTCACCCTAGGTCTGTCCCATTCTCAGTGGGGCTCGGGTTGGAGATACAAGGGAGGCCGACCTCGTCATTCCAGACTCCTACCAGGTACGTGACAGTACCAGTCAGCCAGAGATGGAGTCTGGAAGGGAGGCCTCTCCACCGAAGGACATTTACCAAACTATTTCTGCGCACTCAAATATTGTGCAGAAGTTACAAGAGCGGGTCACTTTGGGATTCACAAGACGGCTAATTTGATCTCCCGTACATTCTGGTGGCCAAACTTGATGAACGACTGCAAGAAATATGTAAGATCTTGTATTTCATGCCTTCGGAATAAGACAGACAGAGCCAGAACTTGGGGTCTACTTGAGCCCCTTCCTGTACCTGAGAAACCATGGAGCATGATCTCCATGGATTTTCTAGTAGAACTTCCCCCATCTGAAGACTTCACTACCATTTTCGTTGTGGTTGATTGTTTGACCAAAATGGCCCACTTTGTACCTCTGCAAGGAACTCCTTCTGCCCCGAGACTGCCTCAACTTTTATCAAGGAGATTGTAAGGTTGCATGGCATCCCTGACAGCATAGTTTCTGATCGAGGGGTGCAGTTCACTTCTAGATTTTGGAGGGCCTTATGTGAAACTTTGAACATTGAACTCCGTCTCTCCACAGCTTATCACCCACAAACTAATGGACAGACTGAAAGGGTCAATCAAACCCTTGAACAGTACCTACGATGCTTTTCTTCTTTTGCACAGGATGACTGGCTATCACTTCTCCCACTCGCGGAATTTTCATACAATAATTCCACCCATTCGGCAACCAAACAGTCACCTTTTTTCGCCAATTATGGATACCATCCTTCTTTCTTGCCTGAGCTGCCTATTGGTTCTTCTGTACCTGCCGTACAAGACAGGTTGAACTTCCTTAACTCCAACTACCAATTACTGCAGGATACAATCTCCAAGACCCAGGCAGATAATAAAAAGTTCTTCGACAAGAAGAGAAGAGGCAATTTGAATCTTGAACCTTTTCCAGTACCTCGCTGCCCGTCTGCTACCGAACCCGGCCACCCTTGTGATCCTGCACCAGCCTCCTGCTTGGCTTAACGCTGTCTCCAGTGCCTGTGCTAGCTGTCCATCCTACCAGCTTTCCTGAGTCCAGTTCCTTACCAGATGCTCTGCCTGCATCTCCACGTCTGCAACTCAGCTGACAAGTTCTGCACGCAACTACAGGCACTCGTGTAACTCCTCACCCTAGGTCTGTCCCATCCTCAGTGGGGCTTGGACTGGAGATACAAGGGAGGCCGACCTCGTCATTCCAGACTCCTACCAGGTACGTGACAGTACCAGTCAGCCAGAGATGGAGTCTGGAAGGGAGGCCTCTCTACCGAAGGACATTTACCAAACTATTTCTGCGCTCTCAAATATTGTGCAGAAGTTACAAGAGCGGGACACTTTGGGATTCACAAGACGGCTAATTTGATCTTCCGTACATTCTGGTGGCCAAATTTGATGAACGACTGCAAGAAATATGTAAGATCTTGTATTTCATGCCTTCGGAATAAGACAGACAGAGCCAGAACTTGGGGTCTACTTGAGCCCCTTCCTGTACCTGAGAAACCATGGAGCATGATCTCCATGGATTTTATAGTAGAACTTCCCCCATCTGAAGACTTCACTACCATTTTCGTTGTGGTTGATCGTTTGACCAAAATGGCCCACTTTGTACCTCTGCAAGGAACTCCTTCTGCCCCGGAGACTGCCTCAACTTTTATCAAGGAGATTGTAAGGTTGCATGGCATCCCTGACAGCATAGTTTCTGATCGAGGGGTGCAGTTCACTTCTAGATTTTGGAGGGCCTTATGTGAAACTTTGAACATTGAACTCCGCCTCTCCACAGCTTATCACCCACAAACTAATGGACAGACTGAAAGGGTCAATCAAACCCTTGAAAAGTACCTACGATGCTTTTCTTCTTTTGCACAGGATGACTGGCTATCACTTCTCCCACTCGTGGAATTTTCATACAATAATTCCACCCATTCGGTAACCAAACAGTCACTTTTTTCGCCAATTATGGATACCATCCTTCTTTCTTGCCTGAGCTGCCTATTGATTCTTCTGTACCTGCCGTACAAGACAGGTTGAACTTCCTTAACTCCAACTACCAGTTACTGCAGGTCCCAGAACAGTTCAGAGTTGCCGTCCTAGGGCGATGTCATGATCATCCCCTAGCGGGTCACTTTGGGATTGACAAGACGGCTAATTTGATCTCCCGTACATTCTGGTGGCCAAACTTGATGAACGACTGCAAGAAATATGTAAGATCTTGTATTTCATGCCTTCGGAATAAGACAGACAGAGCCAGAACTTGGGGTCTACTTGAGCCCCTTCCTGTACCTGAGAAACCATGGAGCATGATCTCCATGGATTTTATAGTAGAACTTCCCCCATCTGAAGACTTCACTACCATTTTCGTTGTGGTTGATCGTTTGACCAAAATGGCCCACTTTGTACCTCTGCAAGGAACTCCTTCTGCCCCGGAGACTGCCTCAACTTTTATCAAGGAGATTGTAAGGTTGCATGGCATCCCTGACAGCATAGTTTCTGATCGAGGGGTGCAGTTCACTTCTAGATTTTGGAGGGCCTTATGTGAAACTTTGAACATTGAACTCCGCCTCTCCACAGCTTATCACCCACAAACTAATGGACAGACTGAAAGGGTCAATCAAACCCTTGAAAAGTACCTACGATGCTTTTCTTCTTTTGCACAGGATGACTGGCTATCACTTCTCCCACTCGTGGAATTTTCATACAATAATTCCACCCATTCGGTAACCAAACAGTCACTTTTTTCGCCAATTATGGATACCATCCTTCTTTCTTGCCTGAGCTGCCTATTGATTCTTCTGTACCTGCCGTACAAGACAGGTTGAACTTCCTTAACTCCAACTACCAGTTACTGCAGGTCCCAGAACAGTTCAGAGTTGCCGTCCTAGGGCGATGTCATGATCATCCCCTAGCGGGTCACTTTGGGATTGACAAGACGGCTAATTTGATCTCCCGTACATTCTAGTGGCCAAACTTGATGAACGACTGCAAGAAATATGTAAGATCTTGTATTTCATGCCTTCGGAATAAGACAGACAGAGCCAGAACTTGGGGTCTACTTGAGCCCCTTCCTGTACCTGAGAAACCATGGAGCATGATCTCCATGGATTTTATAGTAGAACTTCCCCCATCTGAAGACTTCACTACCATTTTCGTTGTGGTTGATCGTTTGACCAAAATGGCCCACTTTGTACCTCTGCAAGGAACTCCTTCTGCCCCGGAGACTGCCTCAACTTTTATCAAGGAGATTGTAAGGTTGCATGGCATCCCTGACAGCATAGTTTCTGATCGAGGGGTGCAGTTCACTTCTAGATTTTGGAGGGCCTTATGTGAAACTTTGAACATTGAACTCCGCCTCTCCACAGCTTATCACCCACAAACTAATGGACAGACTGAAAGGGTCAATCAAACCCTAGAACAGTACCTACGATGCTTTTCTTCTTTTGCACAGGATGACTGGCTATCACTTCTCCCACTCGCGGAATTTTCATACAATAATTCCACCCATTCGGCAACCAAACAGTCACCTTTTTTCGCCAATTATGGATACCATCCTTCTTTCTTGCCTGAGCTGCCTATTGATTCTTCTGTACCTGCCGTACAAGACAGGTTGAACTTCCTTAACTCCAACTACCAATTACTGCAGGATACAATCTCCAAGACCCAGGCAGATAATAAAAAGTTATTCGACAAGAAGAGAAGAGGCAATTTGAATCTTGAACCTTTTCCAGTACCTCGCTGCCCGTCTGCTACCGAACCCGGCCACCCTTGTGATCCTGCACCAGCCTCCTGCTTGGCTTAACGCTTTCTCCAGTGCCTGTGCTAGCTGTCCATCCTACCAGCTTTCCTGAGTCCAGTTCCTTACCAGATGCTCTGCCTGCATCTCCACGTCTGCAACTCAGCTGACAAGTTCTGCACGCAACTACAGGCACTCGTGTAACTCCTCACCCTAGGTCTGTCCCATTCTCAGTGGGGCTCGGGTTGGAGATACAAGGGAGGCCGACCTCGTCATTCCAGACTCCTACCAGGTACGTGACAGTACCAGTCAGCCAGAGATGGAGTCTGGAAGGGAGGCCTCTCCACCGAAGGACATTTACCAAACTATTTCTGCGCACTCAAATATTGTGCAGAAGTTACAAGAGCGGGTCACTTTGGGATTCACAAGACGGCTAATTTGATCTCCCGTACATTCTGGTGGCCAAACTTGATGAACGACTGCAAGAAATATGTAAGATCTTGTATTTCATGCCTTCGGAATAAGACAGACAGAGCCAGAACTTGGGGTCTACTTGAGCCCCTTCCTGTACCTGAGAAACCATGGAGCATGATCTCCATGGATTTTATAGTAGAACTTCTCCCATCTGAAGACTTTACTACCATTTTCGTTGTGGTTGATCGTTTGACCAAAATGGCCCACTTTGTACCTCTGCAAGGAACTCCTTCTGCCCCGGAGACTGCCTCAACTTTTATCAAGGAGATTGTAAGGTTGCATGGCATCCCTGACAGCATAGTTTCTAATCGAGGGGTGCAGTTCACTTCTAGATTTTGGAGGGCCTTATGTGAAACATTGAACATTGAACTCCGCCTCTCCACAGCTTATCACCCACAAACTAATGGACAGACTGAAAGGGTCAATCAAACCCTTGAACAGTACCTACGATGCTTTTCTTCTTTTGCACAGGATGACTGGCTATCACTTCTCCCACCCGCGGAATTTTCATACAATAATTCCACCCATTCGGTAACCAGTCACCTTTTTTCGCCAATTATGGATACCATCCTTCTTTCTTGCCTGAGCTGCCTATTGATTCTTCTGTACCTGCCGTACAAGACAGGTTTAACTTCCTTAACTCCAACTACCAATTACTGCAGGTCCCAGAACAGTTCAGAGTTGCCGTCCTAGGGCGATGTCATGATCATCCCCTAGCGGGTCACTTTGGGATTCACAAGACGGCTAATTTGATCTCCCTTACATTCTGGTGGCCAAACTTGATGAACGACTGCAAGAAATATGTAAGATCTTGTATTTCATGCCTTCGGAATAAGACAGACAGAGCCAGAACTTGGGGTCTACTTGAGCCCCTTCCTGTACCTGAGAAACCATGGAGCATGATCTCCATGGATTTTATAGTAGAACTTCCCCCATCTGAAGACTTCACTACCATTTTCGTTGTGGTTGATCGTTTGACCAAAATGGCCCACTTTGTACCTCTGCAAGGAACTCCTTCTGCCCCGGAGACTGCCTCAACTTTTATCAAGGAGATTGTAAGGTTGCATGGCATCCCTGACAGCATAGTTTCTGATCGAGGGGTGCAGTTCTCTTCTAGATGTTGGAGGGCCTGATGTGAAACTTTGAACATTGAACTCCGCCTCTCCACAGCTTATCACCCACAAACTAATGGACAGACTGAAAGGGTCAATCAAACCCTTGAACAGTACCTACGATGCTTTTCTTCTTTTGCGCAGGATGACTGGCTATCACTTCTCCCACTCGCGGAATTTTCATACAATAATTCCACCCATTCGGCAACCAAACAGTCACCTTTTTTCGCCAATTATGGATACCATCCTTCTTTCTTGCCTGAGCTGCCTATTGATTCTTCTGTACCTGCCGTACAAGACAGGCTGAACTTCCTTAACTCAAACTACCAATTACTACAGGATACAATCTCCAAGACCCAGGCAGATAATAAAAAGTTCTTCGACAAAAAGAGAAGAGGCAATTTGAATCTTGAACCTTTTCCAGTACCTCGCTGCCCGTCTGCTACCGAACCCGGCCACCCTTGTGATCCTGCACCAGCCTCCTGCTTGGCTTAACGCTGTCTCCAGTGCCTGTGCTAGCTGTCCATCCTACCAGCTTTCCTGAGTCCAGTTCCTTACCTGCTCTGCCTGCATCTCCACGTCTGCAACTCAGCTGACAAGTTCTGCACGCAACTACAGGCTCTCGTGTAACTCCTAACCCTAGGTCTGTCCCATCCTCAGTGGGGCTTGGGTTGGAGATACAAGGGAGGCCGACCTCGTCATTCCAGACTCCTACCAGGTACGTGACAGTACCAGTCAGCCAGAGATGGAGTCTGGAAGGGAGGCCTCTCCAGCGAAGGACATTTACCAAACTATTTCTGCGCTCTCAAATATTGTGCAGAAGTTACAAGAGCGGGTCACTTTGGGATTCACAAGACGGCTAATTTGATCTCCCGTACATTCTGGTGGCCAAACTTGATGAACGACTGCAAGAAATATGTAAGATCTTGTATTTCATGCCTTCGGAATAAGACAGACAGAGCCAGAACTTGGGGTCTACTTGAGCCCCTTCCTGTACCTGAGAAACCATGGAGCATGATCTCCATGGATTTTATAGTAGAACTTCCCCCATCTGAAGACTTTACTACCTTTTTCGTTGTGGTTGATCGTTTGACCAAAATGGCACACTTTGTACCTCTGCAAGGAACTCCTTCTGCCCCGGAGACTGCCTCAACTTTTATCAAGGAGATTGTAAGGTTGCATGGCATCCCTGACAGCATAGTTTCTAATCGAGGGGTGCAGTTCACTTCTAGATTTTGGAGGGCCTTATGTGAAACATTGAACATTGAACTCCGCCTCTCCACAGCTTATCACCCACAAACTAATGGACAGACTGAAAGGGTCAATCAAACCCTTGAACAGTACCTACGATGCTTTTCTTCTTTTGCACAGGATGACTGGCTATCACTTCTCCCACTCACGGAATTTTCATACAATAATTCCACCCATTCGGTAACCAAACAGTCACCTTTTTTCGCCAATTATGGATACCATCCTTCTTTCTTGCCTGAGCTGCCTATTGATTTTTCTGTACCTGCCGTACAAGACAGGTTGAACTTCCTTAACTCCAACTACCAATTACTGCAGGTCCCAGAACAGTTCAGAGTTGCCGTCCTAGGGCGATGTCATGATCATCCCCTAGCGGGTCACTTTGGGATTCACAAGACGGCTAATTTGATCTCCCTTACATTCTGGTGGCCAAACTTGATGAACGACTGCAAGAAATATGTAAGATCTTGTATTTCATGCCTTCGGAATAAGACAGACAGAGCCAGAACTTGGGGTCTACTTGAGCCCCTTCCTGTACCTGAGAAACCATGGAGCATGATCTCCATGGATTTTATAGTAGAACTTCCCCCATCTGAAGACTTTACTACCATTTTCGTTGTGGTTGATCGTTTGACCAAAATGGCCCACTTTGTACCTCTGCAAGGAACTCCTTCTGCCCCGGAGACTGCCTCAACTTTTATCAAGGAGATTGTAAGGTTGCATGGCATCCCTGACAGCATAGTTTCTGATCGAGGGGTGCAGTTCACTTCTAGATTTTGGAGGGCCTTATGTGAAACTTTGAACATTGAACTCCGCCTCTCCACAGCTTATCACCCACAAACTAATGGACAGACTGAAAGGGTCAATCAAACCCTTGAAAAGTACCTACGATGCTTTTCTTCTTTTGCACAGGATGACTGGCTATCACTTCTCCCACTCGTGGAATTTTCATACAATAATTCCACCGATTCGGTAACCAAACAGTCACTTTTTTCGCCAATTATGGATACCATCCTTCTTTCTTGCCTGAGCTGCCTATTGGTTCTTCTGTACCTGCCGTACAAGACAGGTTGAACTTCCTTAACTCCAACTACCAATTACTGCAGGTCCCAGAACAGTTCAGAGTTGCCGTCCTAGGGCGATGTCATGATCATCCCCTAGCGGGTCACTTTGGGATTCACAAGACGGCTAATTTGATCTCCCGTACATTCTGGTGGCCAAACTTGATGAACGACTGCAAGAAATATGTAAGATCTTGTATTTCATGCCTTCGGAATAAGACAGACAGAGCCAGAACTTGGGGTCTACTTGAGCCCCTTCCTGTACCTGAGAAACCATGGAGCATGATCTCCATGGATTTTCTAGTAGAACTTCCCCCATCTGAAGACTTCACTACCATTTTCGTTGTGGTTGATCGTTTGACCAAAATGGCCCACTTTGTACCTCTGCAAGGAACTCCTTCTGCCCCGAGACTGCCTCAACTTTTATCAAGGAGATTGTAAGGTTGCATGGCATCCCTGACAGCATAGCTTCTGATCGAGGGGTGCAGTTCACTTCTAGATTTTGGAGGGCCTTATGTGAAACTTTGAACATTGAACTCCGCCTCTCCACAGCTTATCACCCACAAACTAATGGACAGACTGAAAGGGTCAATCAAACCCTTGAACAGTACCTACGATGCTTTTCTTCTTTTGCACAGGATGACTGGCTATCACTTCTCCCACTCGCGGAATTTTCATACAATAATTCCACCCATTCGGCAACCAGTCACCTTTTTTCGCCAATTATGGATACCATCCTTCTTTCTTGCCTGAGCTGCCTATTGGTTCTTCTGTACCTGCCGTACAAGACAGGTTGAACTTCCTTAACTCCAACTACCAATTACTGCAGGATACAATCTCCAAGACCCAGGCAGATAATAAAAAGTTCTTCGACAAGAAGAGAAGAGGCAATTTGAATCTTGAACCTTTTCCAGTACCTCGCTGCCCGTCTGCTACCGAACCCGGCCACCCTTGTGATCCTGCACCAGCCTCCTGCTTGGCTTAACGCTGTCTCCAGTGCCTGTGCTAGCTGTCCATCCTACCAGCTTTCCTGAGTCCAGTTCCTTACCAGATGCTCTGCCTGCATCTCCACGTCTGCAACTCAGCTGACAAGTTCTGCACGCAACTACAGGCACTCGTGTAACTCCTCACCCTAGGTCTGTCCCATCCTCAGTGGGGCTTGGGTTGGAGATACAAGGGAGGCCGACCTCGTCATTCCAGACTCCTACCAGGTACGTGACAGTACCAGTCAGCCAGAGATGGAGTCTGGAAGGGAGGCCTCTCTACCGAAGGACATTTACCAAACTATTTCTGCGCTCTCAAATATTGTGCAGAAGTTACAAGAGCGGGTCACTTTGGGATTCACAAGACGGCTAATTTGATCTTCCGTACATTCTGGTGGCCAAATTTGATGAACGACTGCAAGAAATATGTAAGATCTTGTATTTCATGCCTTCGGAATAAGACAGACAGAGCCAGAACTTGGGGTCTACTTGAGCCCCTTCCTGTACCTGAGAAACCATGGAGCATGATCTCCATGGATTTTATAGTAGAACTTCCC
The DNA here is from genome assembly GCA_029206835.1 of Rana muscosa. Lineage (NCBI taxonomy): Eukaryota > Metazoa > Chordata > Amphibia > Anura > Ranidae > Rana > Rana muscosa. The sequence goes on from JARGYO010000056.1 coordinate 3,140,298, forward strand.
CCATCTGAAGACTTCACTACCATTTTCGTTGTGGTTGATCGTTTGACCAAAATGGCCCACTTTGTACCTCTGCAAGGAACTCATTCTGCCCCGGAGACTGCCTCAACTTTTATCAAGGAGATTGTAAGGTTGCATGGCATCCCTGACAGCATAGTTTCTAATCGAGGGGTGCAGTTCACTTCTAGATTTTGGAGGGCCTTATGTGAAACTTTGAACATTGAACTCCGCCTCTCCACAGCTTATCACCCACAAACTAATGGACAGACTGAAAGGGTCAATCAAACCCTTGAACAGTACCTACGATGCTTTTCTTCTTTTGCACAGGATGACTGGCTATCACTTCTCCCACTCGCGGAATTTTCATACAATAATTCCACCCATTCGGCAACCAAACAGTCACCTTTTTTCGCCAATTATGGATACCATCCTTCTTTCTTGCCTGAGCTGCCTATTGATTCTTCTGTACCTGCCGTACAAGACAGGTTGAACTTCCTTAACTCCAACTACCAATTACTGCAGGTCCCAGAACAGTTCAGAGTTGCCGTCCTAGGGCGATGTCATGATCATCCCCTAGCGGGTCACTTTGGGATTGACAAGACGGCTAATTTGATCTCCCGTACATTCTGGTGGCCAAACTTGATGAACGACTGCAAGAAATATGTAAGATCTTGTATTTCATGCCTTCGGAATAAGACAGACAGAGCCAGAACTTGGGGTCTACTTGAGCCCCTTCCTGTACCTGAGAAACCATGGAGCATGATCTCCATGGATTTTATAGTAGAACTTCCCCCATCTGAAGACTTCACTACCATTTTCGTTGTGGTTGATCGTTTGACCAAGATGGCCCACTTTGTACCTCTGCAAGGAACTCCTTCTGCCCCGGAGACTGCCTCAACTTTTATCAAGGAGATTGTAAGGTTGCATGGCATCCCTGACAGCATAGTTTCTGATCGAGGGGTGCAGTTCACTTCTAGATTTTGGAGGGCCTTATGTGAAACTTTGAACATTGAACTCCGCCTCTCCACAGCTTATCACCCACAAACTAATGGACAGACTGAAAGGGTCAATCAAACCCTAGAACAGTACATACGATGCTTTTCTTCTTTTGCACAGGATGACTGGCTATCACTTCTCCCACTCGCGGAATTTTCATACAATAATTCCACCCATTCGGCAACCAAACAGTCACCTTTTTTCGCCAATTATGGATACCATCCTTCTTTCTTGCCTGAGCTGCCTATTGATTCTTCTGTACCTGCCGTACAAGACAGGTTGAACTTCCTTAACTCCAACTACCAATTACTGCAGGATACAATCTCCAAGACCCAGGCAGATAATAAAAAGTTCTTCGACAAGAAGAGAAGAGGCAATTTGAATCTTGAACCTTTTCCAGTACCTCGCTGCCCGTCTGCTACCGAACCCGGCCACCCTTGTGATCCTGCACCAGCCTCCTGCTTGGCTTAACGCTTTCTCCAGTGCCTGTGCTAGCTGTCCATCCTACCAGCTTTCCTGAGTCCAGTTCCTTACCAGATGCTCTGCCTGCATCTCCACGTCTGCAACTCAGCTGACAAGTTCTGCACGCAACTACAGGCACTCGTGTAACTCCTCACCCTAGGTCTGTCCCATTCTCAGTGGGGCTTGGGTTGGAGATACAAGGGAGGCCGACCTCGTCATTCCAGACTCCTACCAGGTACGTGACAGTACCAGTCAGCCAGAGATGGAGTCTGGAAGGGAGGCCTCTCCAGCGAAGGACATTTACCAAACTATTTCTGCGCTCTCAAATATTGTGCAGAAGTTACAAGAGCGGGTCACTTTGGGATTCACAAGACGGCTAATTTGATCTCCCGTACATTCTGGTGGCCAAACTTGATGAACGACTGCAAGAAATATGTAAGATCTTGTATTTCATGCCTTCGGAATAAGACAGACAGAGCCAGAACTTGGGGTCTACTTGAGCCCCTTCCTGTACCTGAGAAACCATGGAGCATGATCTCCATGGATTTTATAGTAGAACTTCCCCCATCTGAAGACTTTACTACCTTTTTCGTTGTGGTTGATCGTTTGACCAAAATGGCACACTTTGTACCTCTGCAAGGAACTCCTTCTGCCCCGGAGACTGCCTCAACTTTTATCAAGGAGATTGTAAGGTTGCATGGCATCCCTGACAGCATAGTTTCTAATCGAGGGGTGCAGTTCACTTCTAGATTTTGGAGGGCCTTATGTGAAACATTGAACATTGAACTCCGCCTCTCCACAGCTTATCACCCACAAACTAATGGACAGACTGAAAGGGTCAATCAAACCCTTGAACAGTACCTACGATGCTTTTCTTCTTTTGCACAGGATGACTGGCTATCACTTCTCCCACTCACGGAATTTTCATACAATAATTCCACCCATTCGGTAACCAAACAGTCACCTTTTTTCGCCAATTATGGATACCATCCTTCTTTCTTGCCTGAGCTGCCTATTGATTCTTCTGTACCTGCCGTACAAGACAGGTTGAACTTCCTTAACTCCAACTACCAATTACTGCAGGTCCCAGAACAGTTCAGAGTTGCCGTCCTAGGGCGATGTCATGATCATCCCCTAGCGGGTCACTTTGGGATTCACAAGACGGCTAATTTGATCTCCCTTACATTCTGGTGGCCAAACTTGATGAACGACTGCAAGAAATATGTAAGATCTTGTATTTCATGCCTTCGGAATAAGACAGACAGAGCCAGAACTTGGGGTCTACTTGAGCCCCTTCCTGTACCTGAGAAACCATGGAGCATGATCTCCATGGATTTTATAGTAGAACTTCCCCCATCTGAAGACTTCACTACCATTTTCGTTGTGGTTGATCGTTTGACCAAAATGGCCCACTTTGTACCTCTGCAAGGAACTCCTTCTGCCCCGGAGACTGCCTCAACTTTTATCAAGGAGATTGTAAGGTTGCATGGCATCCCTGACAGCATAGTTTCTGATCGAGGGGTGCAGTTCACTTCTAGATGTTGGAGGGCCTGATGTGAAACTTTGAACATTGAACTCCGCCTCTCCACAGCTTATCACCCACAAACTAATGGACAGACTGAAAGGGTCAATCAAACCCTTGAACAGTACCTACGATGCTTTTCTTCTTTTGCGCAGGATGACTGGCTATCACTTCTCCCACTCGCGGAATTTTCATACAATAATTCCACCCATTCGGCAACCAGTCACCTTTTTTCGCCAATTATGGATACCATCCTTCTTTCTTGCCTGAGCTGCCTATTGATTCTTCTGTACCTGCCGTACAAGACAGGCTGAACTTCCTTAACTCAAACTACCAATTACTACAGGATACAATCTCCAAGACCCAGGCAGATAATAAAAAGTTCTTCGACAAGAAGAGAAGAGGCAATTTGAATCTTGAACCTTTTCCAGTACCTCGCTGCCCGTCTGCTACCGAACCCGGCCACCCTTGTGATCCTGCACCAGCCTCCTGCTTGGCTTAACGCTGTCTCCAGTGCCTGTGCTAGCTGTCCATCCTACCAGCTTTCCTGAGTCCAGTTCCTTACCTGCTCTGCCTGCATCTCCACGTCTGCAACTCAGCTGACAAGTTCTGCACGCAACTACAGGCTCTCGTGTAACTCCTAACCCTAGGTCTGTCCCATCCTCAGTGGGGCTTGGGTTGGAGATACAAGGGAGGCCGACCTCGTCATTCCAGACTCCTACCAGGTACGTGACAGTACTAGTCAGCCAGAGATGGAGTCTGGAAGGGAGGCCTCTCCAGCGAAGGACATTTACCAAACTATTTCTGCGCTCTCAAATATTGTGCAGAAGTTACAAGAGCGGGTCACTTTGGGATTCACAAGACGGCTAATTTGATCTCCCGTACATTCTGGTGGCCAAACTTGATGAACGACTGCAAGAAATATGTAAGATCTTGTATTTCATGCCTTCGGAATAAGACAGACAGAGCCAGAACTTGGGGTCTACTTGAGCCCCTTCCTGTACCTGAGAAACCATGGAGCATGATCTCCATGGATTTTATAGTAGAACTTCCCCCATCTGAAGACTTTACTACCTTTTTCGTTGTGGTTGATCGTTTGACCAAAATGGCACACTTTGTACCTCTGCAAGGAACTCCTTCTGCCCCGGAGACTGCCTCAACTTTTATCAAGGAGATTGTAAGGTTGCATGGCATCCCTGACAGCATAGTTTCTAATCGAGGGGTGCAGTTCACTTCTAGATTTTGAATGGCCTTATGTGAAACATTGAACATTGAACTCCGCCTCTCCACAGCTTATCACCCACAAACTAATGGACAGACTGAAAGGGTCAATCAAACCCTTGAACTGTACCTACGATGCTTTTCTTCTTTTGCACAGGATGACTGGCTATCACTTCTCCCACTCACGGAATTTTCATACAATAATTCCACCCATTCGGTAACCAAACAGTCACCTTTTTTCGCCAATTATGGATACCATCCTTCTTTCTTGCCTGAGCTGCCTATTGATTCTTCTGTACCTGCCGTACAAGACAGGTTGAACTTCCTTAACTCCAACTACCAATTACTGCAGGTCCCAGAACAGTTCAGAGTTGCCGTCCTAGGGCGATGTCATGATCATCCCCTAGCGGGTCACTTTGGGATTCACAAGACGGCTAATTTGATCTCCCTTACATTCTGGTGGCCAAACTTGATGAACGACTGCAAGAAATATGTAAGATCTTGTATTTCATGCCTTCGGAATAAGACAGACAGAGCCAGAACTTGGGGTCTACTTGAGCCCCTTCCTGTACCTGAGAAACCATGGAGCATGATCTCCATGGATTTTATAGTAGAACTTCCCCCATCTGAAGACTTTACTACCATTTTCGTTGTGGTTGATCGTTTGACCAAAATGGCCCACTTTGTACCTCTGCAAGGAACTCCTTCTGCCCCGGAGACTGCCTCAACTTTTATCAAGGAGATTGTAAGGTTGCATGGCATCCCTGACAGCATAGTTTCTGATCGAGGGGTGCAGTTCACTTCTAGATTTTGGAGGGCCTTATGTGAAACTTTGAACATTGAACTCCGCCTCTCCACAGCTTATCACCCACAAACTAATGGACAGACTGAAAGGGTCAATCAAACCCTTGAACAGTACCTACGATGCTTTTCTTCTTTTGCACAGGATGACTGGCTATCACTTCTCCCACTCGCGGAATTTTCATACAATAATTCCACCCATTCGGCAACCAAACAGTCACCTTTTTTCGCCAATTATGGATACCATCCTTCTTTCTTGCCTGAGCTGCCTATTGATTCTTCTGTACCTGCCGTGCAAGACAGGTTGAACTTCCTTAACTCCAACTACCAATTACTGCAGGTCCCAGAACAGTTCAGAGTTGCCGTCCTAGGGCGATGTCATGATCATCCCCTAGCGGGTCACTTTGGGATTGACAAGATGGCTAATTTGATCTCCCGTACATTCTGGTGGCCAAACTTGATGAACGACTGCAAGAAATATGTAAGATCTTGTATTTCATGCCTTCGGAATAAGACAGACAGAGCCAGAACTTGGGGTCTACTTGAGCCCCTTCCTGTACTTGAGAAACCATGGAGCATGATCTCCATGGATTTTATAGTAGAACTTCCCCCATCTGAAGACTTCACTACCATTTTCGTTGTGGTTGATCGTTTGACCAAAATGGCCCACTTTGTACCTCTGCAAGGAACTCCTTCTGCCCCGGAGACTGCCTCAACTTTTATCAAGGAGATTGTAAGGTTGCATGGCATCCCTGACAGCATAGTTTCTGATCGAGGGGTGCAGTTCACTTCTAGATTTTGGAGGGCCTTATGTGAAACTTTGAACATTGAACTCCGCCTCTCCACAGCTTATCACCCACAAACTAATGGACAGACTGAAAGGGTCAATCAAACCCTTGAAAAGTACCTACGATGCTTTTCTTCTTTTGCACAGGATGACTGGCTATCACTTCTCCCACTCGTGGAATTTTCATACAATAATTCCACCCATTCGGTAACCAAACAGTCACTTTTTTCGCCAATTATGGATACCATCCTTCTTTCTTGCCTGAGCTGCCTATTGATTCTTCTGTACCTGCCGTACAAGACAGGTTGAACTTCCTTAACTCCAACTACCAGTTACTGCAGGTCCCAGAACAGTTCAGAGTTGCCGTCCTAGGGCGATGTCATGATCATCCCCTAGCGGGTCACTTTGGGATTGACAAGACGGCTAATTTGATCTCCCGTACATTCTGGTGGCCAAACTTGATGAACGACTGCAAGAAATATGTAAGATCTTGTATTTCATGCCTTCGGAATAAGACAGACAGAGCCAGAACTTGGGGTCTACTTGAGCCCCTTCCTGTACCTGAGAAACCATGGAGCATGATCTCCATGGATTTTATAGTAGAACTTCCCCCATCTGAAGACTTCACTACCATTTTCGTTGTGGTTGATCGTTTGACCAAAATGGCCCACTTTGTACCTCTGCAAGGAACTCCTTCTGCCCCGGAGACTGCCTCAACTTTTATCAAGGAGATTGTAAGGTTGCATGGCATCCCTGACAGCATAGTTTCTGATCGAGGGGTGCAGTTCACTTCTAGATTTTGGAGGGCCTTATGTGAAACTTTGAACATTGAACTCCGCCTCTCCACAGCTTATCACCCACAAACTAATGGACAGACTGAAAGGGTCAATCAAACCCTAGAACAGTACCTACGATGCTTTTCTTCTTTTGCACAGGATGACTGGCTATCACTTCTCCCACTCGCGGAATTTTCATACAATAATTCCACCCATTCGGCAACCAAACAGTCACCTTTTTTCGCCAATTATGGATACCATCCTTCTTTCTTGCCTGAGCTGCCTATTGATTCTTCTGTACCTGCCGTACAAGACAGGTTGAACTTCCTTAACTCCAACTACCAATTACTGCAGGATACAATCTCCAAGACCCAGGCAGATAATAAAAAGTTATTCGACAAGAAGAGAAGAGGCAATTTGAATCTTGAACCTTTTCCAGTACCTCGCTGCCCGTCTGCTACCGAACCCGGCCACCCTTGTGATCCTGCACCAGCCTCCTGCTTGGCTTAACGCTTTCTCCAGTGCCTGTGCTAGCTGTCCATCCTACCAGCTTTCCTGAGTCCAGTTCCTTACCAGATGCTCTGCCTGCATCTCCACGTCTGCAACTCAGCTGACAAGTTCTGCACGCAACTACAGGCACTCGTGTAACTCCTCACCCTAGGTCTGTCCCATTCTCAGTGGGGCTCGGGTTGGAGATACAAGGGAGGCCGACCTCGTCATTCCAGACTCCTACCAGGTACGTGACAGTACCAGTCAGCCAGAGATGGAGTCTGGAAGGGAGGCCTCTCCACCGAAGGACATTTACCAAACTATTTCTGCGCACTCAAATATTGTGCAGAAGTTACAAGAGCGGGTCACTTTGGGATTCACAAGACGGCTAATTTGATCTCCCGTACATTCTGGTGGCCAAACTTGATGAACGACTGCAAGAAATATGTAAGATCTTGTATTTCATGCCTTCGGAATAAGACAGACAGAGCCAGAACTTGGGGTCTACTTGAGCCCCTTCCTGTACCTGAGAAACCATGGAGCATGATCTCCATGGATTTTATAGTAGAACTTCTCCCATCTGAAGACTTTACTACCATTTTCGTTGTGGTTGATCGTTTGACCAAAATGGCCCACTTTGTACCTCTGCAAGGAACTCCTTCTGCCCCGGAGACTGCCTCAACTTTTATCAAGGAGATTGTAAGGTTGCATGGCATCCCTGACAGCATAGTTTCTAATCGAGGGGTGCAGTTCACTTCTAGATTTTGGAGGGCCTTATGTGAAACTTTGAACATTGAACTCCGCCTCTCCACAGCTTATCACCCACAAACTAATGGACAGACTGAAAGGGTCAATCAAACCCTTGAACAGTACCTACGATGCTTTTCTTCTTTTGCACAGGATGACTGGCTATCACTTCTCCCACCCGCGGAATTTTCATACAATAATTCCACCCATTCGGTAACCAGTCACCTTTTTTCGCCAATTATGGATACCATCCTTCTTTCTTGCCTGAGCTGCCTATTGATTTTTCTGTACCTGCCGTACAAGACAGGTTGAACTTCCTTAACTCCAACTACCAATTACTGCAGGTCCCAGAACAGTTCAGAGTTGCCGTCCTAGGGCGATGTCATGATCATCCCCTAGCGGGTCACTTTGGGATTCACAAGACGGCTAATTTGATCTCCCTTACATTCTGGTGGCCAAACTTGATGAACGACTGCAAGAAATATGTAAGATCTTGTATTTCATGCCTTCGGAATAAGACAGACAGAGCCAGAACTTGGGGTCTACTTGAGCCCCTTCCTGTACCTGAGAAACCATGGAGCATGATCTCCATGGATTTTATAGTAGAACTTCCCCCATCTGAAGACTTCACTACCATTTTCGTTGTGGTTGATCGTTTGACCAAAATGGCCCACTTTGTACCTCTGCAAGGAACTCCTTCTGCCCCGGAGACTGCCTCAACTTTTATCAAGGAGATTGTAAGGTTGCATGGCATCCCTGACAGCATAGTTTCTGATCGAGGGGTGCAGTTCACTTCTAGATTTTGGAGGGCCTTATGTGAAACTTTGAACATTGAACTCCGCCTCTCCACAGCTTATCACCCACAAACTAATGGACAGACTGAAAGGGTCAATCAAACCCTAGAACAGTACCTACGATGCTTTTCTTCTTTTGCACAGGATGACTGGCTATCACTTCTCCCACTCGCGGAATTTTCATACAATAATTCCACCCATTCGGCAACCAAACAGTCACCTTTTTTCGCCAATTATGGATACCATCCTTCTTTCTTGCCTGAGCTGCCTATTGATTCTTCTGTACCTGCCGTACAAGACAGGTTGAACTTCCTTAACTCCAACTACCAATTACTGCAGGATACAATCTCCAAGACCCAGGCAGATAATAAAAAGTTCTTCGACAAGAAGAGAAGAGGCAATTTGAATCTTGAACCTTTTCCAGTACCTCGCTGCCCGTCTGCTACCGAACCCGGCCACCCTTGTGATCCTGCACCAGCCTCCTGCTTGGCTTAACGCTGTCTCCAGTGCCTGTGCTAGCTGTCCATCCTACCAGCTTTCCTGAGTCCAGTTCCTTACCAGATGCTCTGCCTGCATCTCCACGTCTGCAACTCAGCTGACAAGTTCTGCACGCAACTACAGGCACTCGTGTAACTCCTCACCCTAGGTCTGTCCCATCCTCAGTGGGGCTTGGGTTGGAGATACAAGGGAGGCCGACCTCGTCATTCCATACTCCTACCAGGTACGTGACAGTACCAGTCAGCCAGAGATGGAGTCTGGAAGGGAGGCCTCTCTACCGAAGGACATTTACCAAACTATTTCTGCGCTCTCAAATATTGTGCAGAAGTTACAAGAGCGGGTCACTTTGGGATTCACAAGACGGCTAATTTGATCTTCCGTACATTCTGGTGGCCAAATTTGATGAACGACTGCAAGAAATATGTAAGATCTTGTATTTCATGCCTTCGGAATAAGACAGACAGAGCCAGAACTTGGGGTCTACTTGAGCCCCTTCCTGTACCTGAGAAACCATGGAGCATGATCTCCATGGATTTTATAGTAGAACTTCCCCCATCTGAAGACTTCACTACCATTTTCGTTGTGGTTGATCGTTTGACCAAAATGGCCCACTTTGTACCTCTGCAAGGAACTCATTCTGCCCCGGAGACTGCCTCAACTTTTATCAAGGAGATTGTAAGGTTGCATGGCATCCCTGACAGCATAGTTTCTAATCGAGGGGTGCAGTTCACTTCTAGATTTTGGAGGGCCTTATGTGAAACTTTGAACATTGAACTCCGCCTCTCCACAGCTTATCACCCACAAACTAATGGACAGACTGAAAGGGTCAATCAAACCCTTGAACAGTACCTACGATGCTTTTCTTCTTTTGCACAGGATGACTGGCTATCACTTCTCCCACTCGCGGAATTTTCATACAATAATTCCACCCATTCGGCAACCAAACAGTCACCTTTTTTCGCCAATTATGGATACCATCCTTCTTTCTTGCCTGAGCTGCCTATTGATTCTTCTGTACCTGCCGTACAAGACAGGTTGAACTTCCTTAACTCCAACTACCAATTACTGCAGGTCCCAGAACAGTTCAGAGTTGCCGTCCTAGGGCGATGTCATGATCATCCCCTAGCGGGTCACTTTGGGATTGACAAGACGGCTAATTTGATCTCCCGTACATTCTGGTGGCCAAACTTGATGAACGACTGCAAGAAATATGTAAGATCTTGTATTTCATGCCTTCGGAATAAGACAGACAGAGCCAGAACTTGGGGTCTACTTGAGCCCCTTCCTGTACCTGAGAAACCATGGAGCATGATCTCCATGGATTTTATAGTAGAACTTCCCCCATCTGAAGACTTCACTACCATTTTCGTTGTGGTTGATCGTTTGACCAAAATGGCCCACTTTGTACCTCTGCAAGGAACTCCTTCTGCCCCGGAGACTGCCTCAACTTTTATCAAGGAGATTGTAAGGTTGCATGGCATCCCTGACAGCATAGTTTCTGATCGAGGGGTGCAGTTCACTTCTAGATTTTGGAGGGCCTTATGTGAAACTTTGAACATTGAACTCCGCCTCTCCACAGCTTATCACCCACAAACTAATGGACAGACTGAAAGGGTCAATCAAACCCTTGAAAAGTACCTACGATGCTTTTCTTCTTTTGCACAGGATGACTGGCTATCACTTCTCCCACTCGTGGAATTTTCATACAATAATTCCACCCATTCGGTAACCAAACAGTCACTTTTTTCGCCAATTATGGATACCATCCTTCTTTCTTGCCTGAGCTGCCTATTGGTTCTTCTGTACCTGCCGTACAAGACAGGTTGAACTTCCTTAACTCCAACTACCAATTACTGCAGGTCCCAGAACAGTTCAGAGTTGCCGTCCTAGGGCGATGTCATGATCATTCCCTAGCGGGTCACTTTGGGATTCACAAGACGGCTAATTTGATCTCCCGTACATTCTGGTGGCCAAACTTGATGAACGACTGCAAGAAATATGTAAGATCTTGTATTTCATGCCTTCGGAATAAGACAGACAGAGCCAGAACTTGGGGTCTACTTGAGCCCCTTCCTGTACCTGAGAAACCATGGAGCATGATCTCCATGGATTTTCTAGTAGAACTTCCCCCATCTGAAGACTTCACTACCATTTTCGTTGTGGTTGATCGTTTGACCAAAATGGCCCACTTTGTACCTCTGCAAGGAACTCCTTCTGCCCCGAGACTGCCTCAACTTTTATCAAGGAGATTGTAAGGTTGCATGGCATCCCTGACAGCATAGTTTCTGATCGAGGGGTGCAGTTCACTTCTAGATTTTGGAGGGCCTTATGTGAAACTTTGAACATTGAACTCCGCCTCTCCACAGCTTATCACCCACAAACTAATGGACAGACTGAAAGGGTCAATCAAACCCTTGAACAGTACCTACGATGCTTTTCTTCTTTTGCACAGGATGACTGGCTATCACTTCTCCCACTCGCGGAATTTTCATACAATAATTCCACCCATTCGGCAACCAGTCACCTTTTTTCGCCAATTATGGATACCATCCTTCTTTCTTGCCTGAGCTGCCTATTGGTTCTTCTGTACCTGCCGTACAAGACAGGTTGAACTTCCTTAACTCCAACTACCAATTACTGCAGGATACAATCTCCAAGACCCAGGCAGATAATAAAAAGTTCTTCGACAAGAAGAGAAGAGGCAATTTGAATCTTGAACCTTTTCCAGTACCTCGCTGCCCGTCTGCTACCGAACCCGGCCACCCTTGTGATCCTGCACCAGCCTCCTGCTTGGCTTAACGCTGTCTCCAGTGCCTGTGCTAGCTGTCCATCCTACCAGCTTTCCTGAGTCCAGTTCCTTACCAGATGCTCTGCCTGCATCTCCACGTCTGCAACTCAGCTGACAAGTTCTGCACGCAACTACAGGCACTCGTGTAACTCCTCACCCTAGGTCTGTCCCATCCTCAGTGGGGCTTGGGTTGGAGATACAAGGGAGGCCGACCTCGTCATTCCAGACTCCTACCAGGTACGTGACAGTACCAGTCAGCCAGAGATGGAGTCTGGAAGGGAGGCCTCTCTACCGAAGGACATTTACCAAACTATTTCTGCGCTCTCAAATATTGTGCAGAAGTTACAAGAGCGGGTCACTTTGGGATTCACAAGACGGCTAATTTGATCTTCCGTACATTCTGGTGGCCAAATTTGATGAACGACTGCAAGAAATATATAAGATCTTGTATTTCATGCCTTCGGAATAAGACAGACAGAGCCAGAACTTGGGGTCTACTTGAGCCCCTTCCTGTACCTGAGAAACCATGGAGCATGATCTCCATGGGTTTTATAGTAGAACTTCCCCCATCTGAAGACTTCACTACCATTTTCGTTGTGGTTGATCGTTTGACCAAAATGGCCCACTTTGTACCTCTGCAAGGAACTCATTCTGCCCCGGAGACTGCCTCAACTTTTATCAAGGAGATTGTAAGGTTGCATGGCATCCCTGACAGCATAGTTTCTAATCGAGGGGTGCAGTTCACTTCTAGATTTTGGAGGGCCTTATGTGAAACTTTGAACATTGAACTCCGCCTCTCCACAGCTTATCACCCACAAACTAATGGACAGACTGAAAGGGTCAATCAAACCCTTGAACAGTACCTACGATGCTTTTCTTCTTTTGCATAGGATGACTGGCTATCACTTCTCCCACTCGCGGAATTTTCATACAATAATTCCACCCATTCGGCAACCAAACAGTCACCTTTTTTCGCCAATTATGGATACCATCCTTCTTTCTTGCCTGAGCTGCCTATTGATTCTTCTGTACCTGCCGTACAAGACAGGTTGAACTTCCTTAACTCCAACTACCAATTACTGCAGGTCCCAGAACAGTTCAGAGTTGCCGTCCTAGTGCGATGTCATGATCATCCCCTAGCGGGTCACTTTGGGATTGACAAGACGGCTAATTTGATCTCCCGTACATTCTGGTGGCCAAACTTGATGAACGACTGCAAGAAATATGTAAGATCTTGTATTTCATGCCTTCGGAATAAGACAGACAGAGCCAGAACTTGGGGTCTACTTGAGCCCCTTCCTGTACCTGAGAAACCATGGAGCATGATCTCCATGGATTTTATAGTAGAACTTCCCCCATCTGAAGACTTCACTACCATTTTCGTTGTGGTTGATCGTTTGACCAAAATGGCCCACTTTGTACCTCTGCAAGGAACTCCTTCTGCCCCGGAGACTGCCTCAACTTTTATCAAGGAGATTGTAAGGTTGCATGGCATCCCTGACAGCATAGTTTCTGATCGAGGGGTGCAGTTCACTTCTAGATTTTGGAGGGCCTTATGTGAAACTTTGAACATTGAACTCCGCCTCTCCACAGCTTATCACCCACAAACTAATGGACAGACTGAAAGGGTCAATCAAACCCTTGAAAAGTACCTACGATGCTTTTCTTCTTTTGCACAGGATGACTGGCTATCACTTCTCCCACTCGTGGAATTTTCATACAATAATTCCACCCATTCGGTAACCAAACAGTCACTTTTTTCGCCAATTATGGATACCATCCTTCTTTCTTGCCTGAGCTGCCTATTGGTTCTTCTGTACCTGCCGTACAAGACAGGTTGAACTTCCTTAACTCCAACTACCAATTACTGCAGGTCCCAGAACAGTTCAGAGTTGCCGTCCTAGGGCGATGTCATGATCATTCCCTAGCGGGTCACTTTGGGATTCACAAGACGGCTAATTTGATCTCCCGTACATTCTGGTGGCCAAACTTGATGAACGACTGCAAGAAATATGTAAGATCTTGTATTTCATGCCTTCGGAATAAGACAGACAGAGCCAGAACTTGGGGTCTACTTGAGCCCCTTCCTGTACCTGAGAAACCATGGAGCATGATCTCCATGGATTTTCTAGTAGAACTTCCCCCATCTGAAGACTTCACTACCATTTTCGTTGTGGTTGATCGTTTGACCAAAATGGCCCACTTTGTACCTCTGCAAGGAACTCCTTCTGCCCCGAGACTGCCTCAACTTTTATCAAGGAGATTGTAAGGTTGCATGGCATCCCTGACAGCATAGTTTCTGATCGAGGGGTGCAGTTCACTTCTAGATTTTGGAGGGCCTTATGTGAAACTTTGAACATTGAACTCCGCCTCTCCACAGCTTATCACCCACAAACTAATGGACAGACTGAAAGGGTCAATCAAACCCTTGAACAGTACCTACGATGCTTTCCTTCTTTTGCGCAGGATGACTGGCTATCACTTCTCCCACTCGAGGAATTTTCATACAATAATTTCACCCATTCGGCAACCAAACAGTCACCTTTTTTCGCCAATTATGGATACCATCCTTCTTTCTTGCCTAAGCGGCCTATTGATTCTTCTGTACCTGCCGTACAAGACAGGTTGAACTTCCTTAACTCAAACTACCAATTACTGCAGGATACAATCTCCAAGACCCAGGCAGATAATAAAAAGTTCTTCGACAAGAAGAGAAGAGGCAATTTGAATCTTGAACCTTTTCCAGTACCTCGCTGCCCGTCTGCTACCGAACCCGGCCACCCTTGTGATCCTGCACCAGCCTCCTGCTTGGCTTAACGCTGTCTCCAGTGCCTGTGCTAGCTGTCCATCCTACCAGCTTTCCTGAGTCCAGTTCCTTACCAGATGCTCTGCCTGCATCTCCACGTCTGCAACTCAGCTGACAAGTTCTGCACGCAACTACAGGCACTCGTGTAACTCCTCACCCTAGGTCTGTCCCATCCTCAGTGGGGCTTGGGTTGGAGATACAAGGGAGGCCGACCTCGTCATTCCAGACTCCTACCAGGTACGTGACAGTACCAGTCAGCCAGAGATGGAGTCTGGAAGGGAGGCCTCTCCACCGAAGGACATTTACCAAACTATTTCTGCGCTCTCAAATATTGTGCAGAAGTTACAAGAGCGGGTCACTTTGGGATTCACAAGACGGCCAATTTGATCTCCCGTACATTCTGGTGGCCAAATTTGATGAACGACTGCAAGAAATATGTAAGATCTTGTATTTCATGCCTTCGGAATAAGACAGACAGAGCCAGAACTTGGGGTCTACTTGAGCCCCTTCCTGTACCTGAGAAACCATGGAGCATGATCTCCATGGATTTTATAGTAGAACTTCCCCCATCTGAAGACTTCACTACCATTTTCGTTGTGGTTGATCGTTTGACCAAAATGGCCCACTTTGTACCTCTGCAAGGAACTCATTCTGCCCCGGAGACTGCCTCAACTTTTATCAAGGAGATTGTAAGGTTGCATGGCATCCCTGACAGCATAGTTTCTAATCGAGGGGTGCAGTTCACTTCTAGATTTTGGAGGGCCTTATGTGAAACTTTGAACATTGAACTCCGCCTCTCCACAGCTTATCACCCACAAACTAATGGACAGACTGAAAGGGTCAATCAAACCCTTGAACAGTACCTACGATGCCTTTCTTCTTTTGCACAGGATGACTGGCTATCACTTCTCCCACTCGCGGAATTTTCATACAATAATTCCACCCATTCGGCAACCAAACAGTCACCTTTTTTCGCCAATTATGGATACCATCCTTCTTTCTTGCCTGAGCTGCCTATTGATTCTTCTGTACCTGCCGTACAAGACAGGTTGAACTTCCTTAACTCCAACTACCAATTACTGCAGGTCCCAGAACAGTTCAGAGTAGCCGTCCTAGGGCGATGTCATGATCATCCCCTAGCGGGTCACTTTGGGATTGACAAGACGGCTAATTTGATCTCCCGTACATTCTGGTGGCCAAACTTGATGAACGACTGCAAGAAATATGTAAGATCTTGTATTTCATGCCTTCGGAATAAGACAGACAGAGCCAGAACTTGGGGTCTACTTGAGCCCCTTCCTGTACCTGAGAAACCATGGAGCATGATCTCCATGGATTTTATAGTAGAACTTCCCCCATCTGAAGACTTCACTACCATTTTCGTTGTGGTTGATCGTTTGACCAAAATGGCCCACTTTGTACCTCTGCAAGGAACTCCTTCTGCCCCGGAGACTGCCTCAACTTTTATCAAGGAGATTGTAAGGTTGCATGGCATCCCTGACAGCATAGTTTCTGATCGAGGGGTGCAGTTCACTTCTAGATTTTGGAGGGCCTTATGTGAAACTTTGAACATTGAACTCCGCCTCTCCACAGCTTATCACCCACAAACTAATGGACAGACTGAAAGGGTCAATCAAACCCTTGAAAAGTACCTACGATGCTTTTCTTCTTTTGCACAGGATGACTGGCTATCACTTCTCCCACTCGTGGAATTTTCATACAATAATTCCACCCATTCGGTAACCAAACAGTCACTTTTTTCGCCAATTATGGATACCATCCTTCTTTCTTGCCTGAGCTGCCTATTGGTTCTTCTGTACCTGCCGTACAAGACAGGTTGAACTTCCTTAACTCCAACTACCAATTACTGCAGGTCCCAGAACAGTTCAGAGTTGCCGTCCTAGGGCGATGTCATGATCATTCCCTAGCGGGTCACTTTGGGATTCACAAGACGGCTAATTTGATCTCCCGTACATTCTGGTGGCCAAACTTGATGAACGACTGCAAGAAATATGTAAGATCTTGTATTTCATGCCTTCGGAATAAGACAGACAGAGCCAGAACTTGGGGTCTACTTGAGCCCCTTCCTGTACCTGAGAAACCATGGAGCATGATCTCCATGGATTTTCTAGTAGAACTTCCCCCATCTGAAGACTTCACTACCATTTTCGTTGTGGTTGATCGTTTGACCAAAATGGCCCACTTTGTACCTCTGCAAGGAACTCCTTCTGCCCCGAGACTGCCTCAACTTTTATCAAGGAGATTGTAAGGTTGCATGGCATCCCTGACAGCATAGTTTCTGATCGAGGGGTGCAGTTCACTTCTAGATTTTGGAGGGCCTTATGTGAAACTTTGAACATTGAACTCCGCCTCTCCACAGCTTATCACCCACAAACTAATGGACAGACTGAAAGGGTCAATCAAACCCTTGAACAGTACCTACGATGCTTTTCTTCTTTTGCACAGGATGACTGGCTATCACTTCTCCCACTCGCGGAATTTTCATACAATAATTCCACCCATTCGGCAACCAGTCACCTTTTTTCGCCAATTATGGATACCATCCTTCTTTCTTGCCTGAGCTGCCTATTGGTTCTTCTGTACCTGCCGTACAAGACAGGTTGAACTTCCTTAACTCCAACTACCAATTACTGCAGGATACAATCTCCAAGACCCAGGCAGATAATAAAAAGTTCTTCGACAAGAAGAGAAGAGGCAATTTGAATCTTGAACCTTTTCCAGTACCTCGCTGCCCGTCTGCTACCGAACCCGGCCACCCTTGTGATCCTGCACCAGCCTCCTGCTTGGCTTAACGCTGTCTCCAGTGCCTGTGCTAGCTGTCCATCCTACCAGCTTTCCTGACTCCAGTTCCTTACCAGATGCTCTGCCTGCATCTCCACGTCTGCAACTCAGCTGACAAGTTCTGCACGCAACTACAGGCACTCGTGTAACTCCTCACCCTAGGTCTGTCCCATCCTCAGTGGGGCTTGGGTTGGAGATACAAGGGAGGCCGACCTCGTCATTCCAGACTCCTACCAGGTACGTGACAGTACCAGGCAGCCAGAGATGGAGTCTGGAAGGGAGGCCTCTCTACCGAAGGACATTTACCAAACTATTTCTGCGCTCTCAAATATTGTGCAGAAGTTACAAGAGCGGGTCACTTTGGGATTCACAAGACGGCTAATTTGATCTTCCGTACATTCTGGTGGCCAAATTTGATGAACGACTGCAAGAAATATGTAAGATCTTGTATTTCATGCCTTCGGAATAAGACAGACAGAGCCAGAACTTGGGGTCTACTTGAGCCCCTTCCTGTACCTGAGAAACCATGGAGCATGATCTCCATGGATTTTATAGTAGAACTTCCCCCATCTGAAGACTTCACTACCATTTTCGTTGTGGTTGATCGTTTGACCAAAATGGCCCACTTTGTACCTCTGCAAGGAACTCATTCTGCCCCGGAGACTGCCTCAACTTTTATCAAGGAGATTGTAAGGTTGCATGGCATCCCTGACAGCATAGTTTCTAATCGAGGGGTGCAGTTCACTTCTAGATTTTGGAGGGCCTTATGTGAAACTTTGAACATTGAACTCCGCCTCTCCACAGCTTATCACCCACAAACTAATGGACAGACTGAAAGGGTCAATCAAACCCTTGAACAGTACCTACGATGCTTTTCTTCTTTTGCACAGGATGACTGGCTATCACTTCTCCCACTCGCGGAATTTTCATACAATAATTCCACCCATTCGGCAACCAAACAGTCACCTTTTTTCGCCAATTATGGATACCATCCTTCTTTCTTGCCTGAGCTGCCTATTGATTCTTCTGTACCTGCCGTACAAGACAGGTTGAACTTCCTTAACTCCAACTACCAATTACTGCAGGTCCCAGAACAGTTCAGAGTTGCCGTCCTAGGGCGATGTCATGATCATCCCCTAGCGGGTCACTTTGGGATTGACAAGACGGCTAATTTGATCTCCCGTACATTCTGGTGGCCAAACTTGATGAACGACTGCAAGAAATATGTAAGATCTTGTATTTCATGCCTTCGGAATAAGACAGACAGAGCCAGAACTTGGGGTCTACTTGAGCCCCTTCCTGTACCTGAGAAACCATGGAGCATGATCTCCATGGATTTTATAGTAGAACTTCCCCCATCTGAAGACTTCACTACCATTTTCGTTGTGGTTGATCGTTTGACCAAAATGGCCCACTTTGTACCTCTGCAAGGAACTCCTTCTGCCCCGGAGACTGCCTCAACTTTTATCAAGGAGATTGTAAGGTTGCATGGCATCCCTGACAGCATAGTTTCTGATCGAGGGGTGCAGTTCACTTCTAGATTTTGGAGGGCCTTATGTGAAACTTTGAACATTGAACTCCGCCTCTCCACAGCTTATTACCCACAAACTAATGGACAGACTGAAAGGGTCAATCAAACCCTAGAACAGTACCTACGATGCTTTTCTTCTTTTGCACAGGATGACTGGCTATCACTTCTCCCACTCGCGGAATTTTCATACAATAATTCCACCCATTCGGCAACCAAACAGTCACCTTTTTTCGCCAATTATGGATACCATCCTTCTTTCTTGCCTGAGCTGCCTATTGATTCTTCTGTACCTGCCGTACAAGACAGGTTGAACTTCCTTAACTCCAACTACCAATTACTGCAGGATACAATCTCCAAGACCCAGGCATATAATAAAAAATTATTCGACAAGAAGAGAAGAGGCAATTTGAATCTTGAACCTTTTCCAGTACCTCGCTGCCCGTCTGCTACCGAACCCGGCCACCCTTGTGATCCTGCACCAGCCTCCTGCTTGGCTTAACGCTTCCTCCAGTGCCTGTGCTAGCTGTCCATCCTACCAGCTTTCCTGAGTCCAGTTCCTTACCAGATGCTCTGCCTGCATCTCCACGTCTGCAACTCAGCTGACAAGTTCTGCACGCAACTACAGGCACTCGTGTAACTCCTCACCCTAGGTCTGTCCCATTCTCAGTGGGGCTCGGGTTGGAGATACAAGGGAGGCCGACCTCGTCATTCCAGACTCCTACCAGGTACGTGACAGTACCAGTCAGCCAGAGATGGAGTCTGGAAGGGAGGCCTCTCCACCGAAGGACATTTACCAAACTATTTCTGCGCACTCAAATATTGTGCAGAAGTTACAAGAGCGGGTCACTTTGGGATTCACAAGATGGCTAATTTGATCTCCCGTACATTCTGGTGGCCAAACTTGATGAACGACTGCAAGAAATATGTAAGATCTTGTATTTCATGCCTTCGGAATAAGACAGACAGAGCCAGAACTTGGGGTCTACTTGAGCCCCTTCCTGTACCTGAGAAACCATGGAGCATGATCTCCATGGATTTTATAGTAGAACTTCTCCCATCTGAAGACTTTACTACCATTTTCGTTGTGGTTGATCGTTTGACCAAAATGGCCCACTTTGTACCTCTGCAAGGAACTCCTTCTGCCCCGGAGACTGCCTCAACTTTTATCAAGGAGATTGTAAGGTTGCATGGCATCCCTGACAGCATAGTTTCTGATCGAGGGGTGCAGTTCACTTCTAGATGTTGGAGGGCCTGATGTGAAACTTTGAACATTGAACTCCGCCTCTCCACAGCTTATCACCCACAAACTAATGGACAGACTGAAAGGGTCAATCAAACGCTTGAACAGTACCTACGATGCTTTTCTTCTTTTGCGCAGGATGACTGGCTATCACTTCTCCCACTCGCGGAATTTTCATACAATAATTCCACCCATTCGGCAACCAAACAGTCACCTTTTTTCGCCAATTATGGATACCATCCTTCTTTCTTGCCTGAGCTCCCTATTGATTCTTCTGTACCTGCCGTACAAGACAGGCTGAACTTCCTTAACTCAAACTACCAATTACTACAGGACACAATCTCCAAGACCCAGGCAGATAATAAAAAGTTCTTCGACAAGAAGAGAAGAGGCAATTTGAATCTTGAACCTTTTCCAGTACCTCGCTGCCCGTCTGCTACCGAACCCGGCCACCCTTGTGATCCTGCACCAGCCTCCTGCTTGGCTTAACGCTGTCTCCAGTGCCTGTGCTAGCTGTCCATCCTACCAGCTTTCCTGAGTCCAGTTCCTTACCTGCTCTGCCTGCATCTCCACGTCTGCAACTCAGCTGACAAGTTCTGCACGCAACTACAGGCTCTCGTGTAACTCCTAACCCTAGGTCTGTCCCATCCTCAGTGGGGCTTGGGTTGGAGATACAAGGGAGGCCGACCTCGTCATTCCAGACTCCTACCAGGTACGTGACAGTACCAGTCAGCCAGAGATGGAGTCTGGAAGGGAGGCCTCTCCACCGAAGGACATTTACCAAACTATTTCTGCGCTCTCAAATATTGTGCAGAAGTTACAAGAGCGGGTCACTTTGGGATTCACAAGACGGCTATTTTGATCTTCCGTACATTCTGGTGGCCAAATTTCATGAACGACTGCAAGAAATATGTAAGATCTTGTATTTCATGCCTTCGGAATAAGACAGACAGAGCCAGAACTTGGGGTCTACTTGAGCCCCTTCCTGTACCTGAGAAACCATGGAGCATGATCTCCATGGATTTTATAGTAGAACTTCCCCCATCTGAAGACTTTACTACCATTTTCGTTGTGGTTGATCGTTTGACCAAAATGGCCCACTTTGTACCTCTGCAAGGAACTCCTTCTGCCCCGGAGACTGCCTCAACTTTTATCAAGGAGATTGTAAGGTTGCATGGCATCCCTGGCAGCATAGTTTCTGATCGAGGGGTGCAGTTCACTTCTAGATTTTGGAGGGCCTTATGTGAAACATTGAACATTGAACTCCGCCTCTCCACAGCTTATCACCCACAAACTAATGGACAGACTGAAAGGGTCAATCAAACCCTTGAACAGTACCTACGATGCTTTTCTTCTTTTGCACAGGATGACTGGCTATCACTTCTCCCACTCGCGGAATTTTCATACAATAATTCCACCCATTCGGTAACCAGTCACCTTTTTTCGCCAATTATGGATACCATCCTTCTTTCTTGCCTGAGCTGCCTATTGATTCTTCTGTACCTGCCGTACAAGACAGGTTGAACTTCCTTAACTCCAACTACCAATTACTGCAGGTCCCAGAACAGTTCAGAGTTGCCGTCCTAGGGCGATGTCATGATCATCCCCTAGCGGGTCACTTTGGGATTCACAAGACGGCTAATTTGATCTCCCTTACATTCTGGTGGCCAAACTTGATGAACGACTGCAAGAAATATGTAAGATCTTGTATTTCATGCCTTCGGAATAAGACAGACAGAGCCAGAACTTGGGGTCTACTTGAGCCCCTTCCTGTACCTGAGAAACCATGGAGCATGATCTCCATGGATTTTATAGTAGAACTTCCCCCATCTGAAGACTTCACTACCATTTTCGTTGTGGTTGATCGTTTGACCAAAATGGCCCACTTTGTACCTCTGCAAGGAACTCCTTCTGCCCCGGAGACTGCCTCAACTTTTATCAAGGAGATTGTAAGGTTGCATGGCATCCCTGACAGCATAGTTTCTAATCGAGGGGTGCAGTTCACTTCTAGATTTTGGAGGGCCTTATGTGAAACTTTGAACATTGAACTCCGCCTCTCCACAGCTTATCACCCACAAACTAATGGACAGACTGAAAGGGTCAATCAAACCCTTGAACAGTACCTACGATGCTTTTCTTCTTTTGCACAGGATGACTGGCTATCACTTCTCCCACTCGCGGAATTTTCATACAATAATTCCACCCATTCGGCAACCAAACAGTCACCTTTTTTCGCCAATTATGGATACCATCCTTCTTTCTTGCCTGAGCTGCCTATTGATTCTTCTGTACCTGCCGTACAAGACAGGTTGAACTTCCTTAACTCCAACTACCAATTACTGCAGGTCCCAGAACAGTTCAGAGTTGCCGTCCTAGGGCGATGTCATGATCATCCCCTAGCGGGTCACTTTGGGATTGACAAGACGGCTAATTTGATCTCCCGTACATTCTGGTGGCCAAACTTGATGAACGACTGCAAGAAATATGTAAGATCTTGTATTTCATGCCTTCGGAATAAGACAGACAGAGCCAGAACTTGGGGTCTACTTGAGCCCCTTCCTGTACCTGAGAAACCATGGAGCATGATCTCCATGGATTTTATAGTAGAACTTCCCCCATCTGAAGACTTCACTACCATTTTCGTTGTGGTTGATCGTTTGACCAAAATGGCCCACTTTGTACCTCTGCAAGGAACTCCTTCTGCCCCGGAGACTGCCTCAACTTTTATCAAGGAGATTGTAAGGTTGCATGGCATCCCTGACAGCATAGTTTCTGATCGAGGGATGCAGTTCACTTCTAGATTTTGGAGGGCCTTATGTGAAACTTTGAACATTGAACTCCGCCTCTCCACAGCTTATTACCCACAAACTAATGGACAGACTGAAAGGGTCAATCAAACCCTAGAACAGTACCTACGATGCTTTTCTTCTTCTGCACAGGATGACTGGCTATCACTTCTCCCACTCGCGGAATTTTCATACAATAATTCCACCCATTCGGCAACCAAACAGTCACCTTTTTTCGCCAATTATGGATACCATCCTTCTTTCTTGCCTGAGCTGCCTATTGATTCTTCTGTACCTGCCGTACAAGACAGGTTGAACTTCCTTAACTCCAACTACCAATTACTGCAGGATACAATCTCCAAGACCCAGGCAGATAATAAAAAGTTATTCGACAAGAAGAGAAGAGGCAATTTGAATCTTGAACCTTTTCCAGTACCTCGCTGCCCGTCTGCTACCGAACCCGGCCACCCTTGTGATCCTGCACCAGCCTCCTGCTTGGCTTAACGCTTTCTCCAGTGCCTGTGCTAGCTGTCCATCCTACCAGCTTTCCTGAGTCCAGTTCCTTACCAGATGCTCTGCCTGCATCTCCACGTCTGCAACTCAGCTGACAAGTTCTGCACGCAACTACAGGCACTCGTGTAACTCCTCACCCTAGGTCTGTCCCATTCTCAGTGGGGCTCGGGTTGGAGATACAAGGGAGGCCGACCTCGTCATTCCAGACTCCTACCAGGTACGTGACAGTACCAGTCAGCCAGAGATGGAGTCTGGAAGGGAGGCCTCTCCACCGAAGGACATTTACCAAACTATTTCTGCGCTCTCAAATATTGTGCAGAAGTTACAAGAGCGGGTCACTTTGGGATTCACAAGACGGCTAATTTGATCTTCCGTACATTCTGGTGGCCAAATTTGATGAACGACTGCAAGAAATATGTAAGATCTTGTATTTCATGCCTTCGGAATAAGACAGACAGAGCCAGAACTTGGGGTCTACTTGAGCCCCTTCCTGTACCTGAGAAACCATGGAGCATGATCTCCATGGATTTTATAGTAGAACTTCCCCCATCTGAAGACTTTACTACCATTTTCGTTGTGGTTGATCGTTTGACCAAAATGGCCCACTTCGTACCTCTGCAAGGAACTCCTTCTGCCCCGGAGACTGCCTCAACTTTTATCAAGGAGATTGTAAGGTTGCATGGCATCCCTGACAGCATAGTTTCTGATCGAGGGGTGCAGTTCACTTCTAGATTTTGGAGGGCCTTATGTGAAACATTGAACATTGAACTCCGCCTCTCCACAGCTTATCACCCACAAACTAATGGACAGACTGAAAGGGTCAATCAAACCCTTGAACAGTACCTACGATGCTTTTCTTCTTTTGCACAGGATGACTGGCTATCACTTCTCCCACTCGCGGAATTTTCATACAATAATTCCACCCATTCGGTAACCAGTCACCTTTTTTCGCCAATTATGGATACCATCCTTCTTTCTTGCCTGAGCTGCCTATTGATTCTTCTGTACCTGCCGTACAAGACAGGTTGAACTTCCTTAACTCCAACTACCAATTACTGCAGGTCCCAGAACAGTTCAGAGTTGCCGTCCTAGGGCGATGTCATGATCATCCCCTAGCGGGTCACTTTGGGATTCACAAGACGGCTAATTTGATCTCCCTTACATTCTGGTGGCCAAACTTGATGAACGACTGCAAGAAATATGTAAGATCTTGTATTTCATGCCTTCGGAATAAGACAGACAGAGCCAGAACTTGGGGTCTACTTGAGCCCCTTCCTGTACCTGAGAAACCATGGAGCATGATCTCCATGGATTTTATAGTAGAACTTCCCCCATCTGAAGACTTCACTACCATTTTCGTTGTGGTTGATCGTTTGACCAAAATGGCCCACTTTGTACCTCTGCAAGGAACTCCTTCTGCCCCGGAGACTGCCTCAACTTTTATCAAGGAGATTGTAAGGTTGCATGGCATCCCTGACAGCATAGTTTCTGATCGAGGGGTGCAGTTCACTTCTAGATTTTGGAGGGCCTTATGTGAAACTTTGAACATTGAACTCCGCCTCTCCACAGCTTATCACCCACAAACTAATGGACAGACTGAAAGGGTCAATCAAACCCTAGAACAGTACCTACGATGCTTTTCTTCTTTTGCACAGGATGACTAGCTATCACTTCTCCCACTCGCGGAATTTTCATACAATAATTCCACCCATTCGGCAACCAAACAGTCACCTTTTTTCGCCAATTATGGATACCATCCTTCTTTCTTGCCTGAGCTGCCTATTGATTCTTCTGTACCTGCCGTACAAGACAGGTTGAACTTCCTTAACTCCAACTACCAATTACTGCAGGATACAATCTCCAAGACCCAGGCAGATAATAAAAAGTTCTTCGACAAGAAGAGAAGAGGCAATTTGAATCTTGAACCTTTTCCAGTACCTCGCTGCCCGTCTGCTACCGAACCCGGCCACCCTTGTGATCCTGCACCAGCCTCCTGCTTGGCTTAACGCTTTCTCCAGTGCCTGTGCTAGCTGTCCATCCTACCAGCTTTCCTGAGTCCAGTTCCTTACCAGATGCTCTGCCTGCATCTCCACGTCTGCAACTCAGCTGACAAGTTCTGCACGCAACTACAGGCACTCGTGTAACTCCTCACCCTAGGTCTGTCCCATTCTCAGTGGGGCTTGGGTTGGAGATACAAGGGAGGCCGACCTCGTCATTCCAGACTCCTACCAGGTACGTGACAGTACCAGTCAGCCAGAGATGGAGTCTGGAAGGGAGGCCTCTCCAGCGAAGGACATTTACCAAACTATTTCTGCGCTCTCAAATATTGTGCAGAAGTTACAAGAGCGGGTCACTTTGGGATTCACAAGACGGCTAATTTGATCTCCCGTACATTCTGGTGGCCAAACTTGATGAACGACTGCAAGAAATATGTAAGATCTTGTATTTCATGCCTTCGGAATAAGACAGACAGAGCCAGAACTTGGGGTCTACTTGAGCCCCTTCCTGTACCTGAGAAACCATGGAGCATGATCTCCATGGATTTTATAGTAGAACTTCCCCCATCTGAAGACTTTACTACCTTTTTCGTTGTGGTTGATCGTTTGACCAAAATGGCACACTTTGTACCTCTGCAAGGAACTCCTTCTGCCCCGGAGACTGCCTCAACTTTTATCAAGGAGATTGTAAGGTTGCATGGCATCCCTGACAGCATAGTTTCTAATCGAGGGGTGCAGTTCACTTCTAGATTTTGGAGGGCCTTATGTGAAACATTGAACATTGAACTCCGCCTCTCCACAGCTTATCACCCACAAACTAATGGACAGACTGAAAGGGTCAATCAAACCCTTGAACAGTACCTACGATGCTTTTCTTCTTTTGCACAGGATGACTGGCTATCACTTCTCCCACTCGCGGAATTTTCATACAATAATTCCACCCATTCGGTAACCAGTCACCTTTTTTCGCCAATTATGGATACCATCCTTCTTTCTTGCCTGAGCTGCCTATTGATTCTTCTGTACCTGCCGTACAAGACAGGTTGAACTTCCTTAACTCCAACTACCAATTACTGCAGGTCCCAGAACAGTTCAGAGTTGCCGTCCTAGGGCGATGTCATGATCATCCCCTAGCGGGTCACTTTGGGATTCACAAGACGGCTAATTTGATCTCCCTTACATTCTGGTGGCCAAACTTGATGAACGACTGCAAGAAATATGTAAGATCTTGTATTTCATGCCTTCGGAATAAGACAGACAGAGCCAGAACTTGGGGTCTACTTGAGCCCCTTCCTGTACCTGAGAAACCATGGAGCATGATCTCCATGGATTTTATAGTAGAACTTCCCCCATCTGAAGACTTCACTACCATTTTCGTTGTGGTTGATCGTTTGACCAAAATGGCCCACTTTGTACCTCTGCAAGGAACTCCTTCTGCCCCGGAGACTGCCTCAACTTTTATCAAGGAGATTGTAAGGTTGCATGGCATCCCTGACAGCATAGTTTCTAATCGAGGGGTGCAGTTCACTTCTAGATTTTGGAGGGCCTTATGTGAAACTTTGAACATTGAACTCCGCCTCTCCACAGCTTATCACCCACAAACTAATGGACAGACTGAAAGGGTCAATCAAACCCTTGAACAGTACCTACGATGCTTTTCTTCTTTTGCACAGGATGACTGGCTATCACTTCTCCCACTCGCGGAATTTTCATACAATAATTCCACCCATTCGGCAACCAAACAGTCACCTT
Organism: Rana muscosa; assembly: GCA_029206835.1. NCBI lineage: Eukaryota > Metazoa > Chordata > Amphibia > Anura > Ranidae > Rana > Rana muscosa. The sequence goes on from JARGYO010000056.1 coordinate 3,167,603, forward strand.
TTTTCGCCAATTATGGATACCATCCTTCTTTCTTGCCTGAGCTGCCTATTGATTCTTCTGTACCTGCCGTACAAGACAGGTTGAACTTCCTTAACTCCAACTACCAATTACTGCAGGATACAATCTCCAAGACCCAGGCAGATAATAAAAAGTTATTCGACAAGAAGAGAAGAGGCAATTTGAATCTTGAACCTTTTCCAGTACCTCGCTGCCCGTCTGCTACCGAACCCGGCCACCCTTGTGATCCTGCACCAGCCTCCTGCTTGGCTTAACGCTTTCTCCAGTGCCTGTGCTAGCTGTCCATCCTACCAGCTTTCCTGAGTCCAGTTCCTTACCAGATGCTCTGCCTGCATCTCCACGTCTGCAACTCAGCTGACAAGTTCTGCACGCAACTACAGGCACTCGTGTAACTCCTCACCCTAGGTCTGTCCCATTCTCAGTGGGGCTCGGGTTGGAGATACAAGGGAGGCCGACCTCGTCATTCCAGACTCCTACCAGGTACGTGACAGTACCAGTCAGCCAGAGATGGAGTCTGGAAGGGAGGCCTCTCCACCGAAGGACATTTACCAAACTATTTCTGCGCACTCAAATATTGTGCAGAAGTTACAAGAGCGGGTCACTTTGGGATTCAGAAGACGGCTAATTTGATCTCCCGTACATTCTGGTGGCCAAACTTGATGAACGACTGCAAGAAATATGTAAGATCTTGTATTTCATGCCTTCGGAATAAGACAGACAGAGCCAGAACTTGGGGTCTACTTGAGCCCCTTCCTGTACCTGAGAAACCATGGAGCATGATCTCCATGGATTTTATAGTAGAACTTCTCCCATCTGAAGACTTTACTACCATTTTCGTTGTGGTTGATCGTTTGACCAAAATGGCCCACTTTGTACCTCTGCAAGGAACTCCTTCTGCCCCGGAGACTGCCTCAACTTTTATCAAGGAGATTGTAAGGTTGCATGGCATCCCTGACAGCATAGTTTCTAATCGAGGGGTGCAGTTCACTTCTAGATTTTGGAGGGCCTTATGTGAAACTTTGAACATTGAACTCCGCCTCTCCACAGCTTATCACCCACAAACTAATGGACAGACTGAAAGGGTCAATCAAACCCTTGAACAGTACCTACGATGCTTTTCTTCTTTTGCACAGGATGACTGGCTATCACTTCTCCCACTCACGGAATTTTCATACAATAATTCCACCCATTCGGTATCCAAACAGTCACCTTTTTTCGCCAATTATGGATACCATCCTTCTTTCTTGCCTGAGCTGCCTATTGATTCTTCTGTACCTGCCGTACAAGACAGGTTGAACTTCCTTAACTCCAACTACCAATTACTGCAGGTCCCAGAACAGTTCAGAGTTGCCGTCCTAGGGCGATGTCATGATCATCCCCTAGCGGGTCACTTTGGGATTCACAAGACGGCTAATTTGATCTCCCTTACATTCTGGTGGCCAAACTTGATGAACGACTGCAAGAAATATGTAAGATCTTGTATTTCATGCCTTCGGAATAAGACAGACAGAGCCAGAACTTGGGGTCTACTTGAGCCCCTTCCTGTACCTGAGAAACCATGGAGCATGATCTCCATGGATTTTATAGTAGAACTTCCCCCATCTGAAGACTTCACTACCATTTTCGTTGTGGTTGATCGTTTGACCAAAATGGCCCACTTTGTACCTCTGCAAGGAACTCCTTCTGCCCCGGAGACTGCCTCAACTTTTATCAAGGAGATTGTAAGGTTGCATGGCATCCCTGACAGCATAGTTTCTGATCGAGGGGTGCAGTTCACTTCTAGATGTTGGAGGGCCTGATGTGAAACTTTGAACATTGAACTCCGCCTCTCCACAGCTTATCACCCACAAACTAATGGACAGACTGAAAGGGTCAATCAAACCCTTGAACAGTACCTACGATGCTTTTCTTCTTTTGCGCAGGATGACTGGCTATCACTTCTCCCACTCGCGGAATTTTCATACAATAATTCCACCCATTCGGCAACCAAACAGTCACCTTTTTTCGCCAATTATGGATACCATCCTTCTTTCTTGCCTGAGCTGCCTATTGATTCTTCTGTACCTGCCGTACAAGACAGGCTGAACTTCCTTAACTCAAACTACCAATTACTACAGGATACAATCTCCAAGACCCAGGCAGATAATAAAAAGTTCTTCGACAAGAAGAGAAGAGGCAATTTGAATCTTGAACCTTTTCCAGTACCTCGCTGCCCGTCTGCTACCGAACCCGGCCACCCTTGTGATCCTGCACCAGCCTCCTGCTTGGCTTAACGCTGTCTCCAGTGCCTGTGCTAGCTGTCCATCCTACCAGCTTTCCTGAGTCCAGTTCCTTACCAGATGCTCTGCCTGCATCTCCACGTCTGCAACTCAGCTGACAAGTTCTGCACGCAACTACAGGCACTCGTGTAACTCCTCACCCTAGGTCTGTCCCATTCTCAGTGGGGCTCGGGTTGGAGATACAAGGGAGGCCGACCTCGTCATTCCAGACTCCTACCAGGTACGTGACAGTACCAGTCAGCCAGAGATGGAGTCTGGAAGGGAGGCCTCTCCACCGAAGGACATTTACCAAACTATTTCTGCGCACTCAAATATTGTGCAGAAGTTACAAGAGCGGGTCACTTTGGGATTCAGAAGACGGCTAATTTGATCTCCCGTACATTCTGGTGGCCAAACTTGATGAACGACTGCAAGAAATATGTAAGATCTTGTATTTCATGCCTTCGGAATAAGACAGACAGAGCCAGAACTTGGGGTCTACTTGAGCCCCTTCCTGTACCTGAGAAACCATGGAGCATGATCTCCATGGATTTTATAGTAGAACTTCTCCCATCTGAAGACTTTACTACCATTTTCGTTGTGGTTGATCGTTTGACCAAAATGGCCCACTTTGTACCTCTGCAAGGAACTCCTTCTGCCCCGGAGACTGCCTCAACTTTTATCAAGGAGATTGTAAGGTTGCATGGCATCCCTGACAGCATAGTTTCTAATCGAGGGGTGCAGTTCACTTCTAGATTTTGGAGGGCCTTATGTGAAACTTTGAACATTGAACTCCGCCTCTCCACAGCTTATCACCCACAAACTAATGGACAGACTGAAAGGGTCAATCAAACCCTTGAACAGTACCTACGATGCTTTTCTTCTTTTGCACAGGATGACTGGCTATCACTTCTCCCACTCACGGAATTTTCATACAATAATTCCACCCATTCGGTATCCAAACAGTCACCTTTTTTCGCCAATTATGGATACCATCCTTCTTTCTTGCCTGAGCTGCCTATTGATTCTTCTGTACCTGCCGTACAAGACAGGTTGAACTTCCTTAACTCCAACTACCAATTACTGCAGGTCCCAGAACAGTTCAGAGTTGCCGTCCTAGGGCGATGTCATGATCATCCCCTAGCGGGTCACTTTGGGATTCACAAGACGGCTAATTTGATCTCCCTTACATTCTGGTGGCCAAACTTGATGAACGACTGCAAGAAATATGTAAGATCTTGTATTTCATGCCTTCGGAATAAGACAGACAGAGCCAGAACTTGGGGTCTACTTGAGCCCCTTCCTGTACCTGAGAAACCATGGAGCATGATCTCCATGGATTTTATAGTAGAACTTCCCCCATCTGAAGACTTCACTACCATTTTCGTTGTGGTTGATCGTTTGACCAAAATGGCCCACTTTGTACCTCTGCAAGGAACTCCTTCTGCCCCGGAGACTGCCTCAACTTTTATCAAGGAGATTGTAAGGTTGCATGGCATCCCTGACAGCATAGTTTCTGATCGAGGGGTGCAGTTCACTTCTAGATGTTGGAGGGCCTGATGTGAAACTTTGAACATTGAACTCCGCCTCTCCACAGCTTATCACCCACAAACTAATGGACAGACTGAAAGGGTCAATCAAACCCTTGAACAGTACCTACGATGCTTTTCTTCTTTTGCGCAGGATGACTGGCTATCACTTCTCCCACTCGCGGAATTTTCATACAATAATTCCACCCATTCGGCAACCAAACAGTCACCTTTTTTCGCCAATTATGGATACCATCCTTCTTTCTTGCCTGAGCTGGCTATTGATTCTTCTGTACCTGCCGTACAAGACAGGCTGAACTTCCTTAACTCAAACTACCAATTACTACAGGATACAATCTCCAAGACCCAGGCAGATAATAAAAAGTTCTTCGACAAGAAGAGAAGAGGCAATTTGAATCTTGAACCTTTTCCAGTACCTCGCTGCCCGTCTGCTACCGAACCCGGCCACCCTTGTGATCCTGCACCAGCCTCCTGCTTGGCTTAACGCTGTCTCCAGTGCCTGTGCTAGCTGTCCATCCTACCAGCTTTCCTGAGTCCAGTTCCTTACCTGCTCTGCCTGCATCTCCACGTCTGCAACTCAGCTGACAAGTTCTGCACGCAACTACAGGCTTTCGTGTAACTCCTAACCCTAGGTCTGTCCCATCCTCAGTGGGGCTTGGGTTGGAGATACAAGGGAGGCCGACCTCGTCATTCCAGACTCCTACCAGGTACGTGACAGTACCAGTCAGCCAGAGATGGAGTCTGGAAGGGAGGCCTCTCCAGCGAAGGACATTTACCAAACTATTTCTGCGCTCTCAAATATTGTGCAGAAGTTACAAGAGCGGGTCACTTTGGGATTCACAAGACGGCTAATTTGATCTTCCGTACATTCTGGTGGCCAAATTTGATGAACGACTGCAAGAAATATGTAAGATCTTGTATTTCATGCCTTCGGAATAAGACAGACAGAGCCAGAACTTGGGGTCTACTTGAGCCCCTTCCTGTACCTGAGAAACCATGGAGCATGATCTCCATGGATTTTATAGTAGAACTTCCCCCATCTGAAGACTTTACTACCATTTTCGTTGTGGTTGATCGTTTGACCAAAATGGCCCACTTCGTACCTCTGCAAGGAACTCCTTCTGCCCCGGAGACTGCCTCAACTTGTATCAAGGAGATTGTAAGGTTGCATGGCATCCCTGACAGCATAGTTTCTGATCGAGGGGTGCAGTTCACTTCTAGATTTTGGAGGGCCTTATGTGAAACATTGAACATTGAACTCCGCCTCTCCACAGCTTATCACCCACAAACTAATGGACAGACTGAAAGGGTCAATCAAACCCTTGAACAGTACCTACGATGCTTTTCTTCTTTTGCACAGGATGACTGGCTATCACTTCTCCCACTCGCGGAATTTTCATACAATAATTCCACCCATTCGGTAACCAGTCACCTTTTTTCGCCAATTATGGATACCATCCTTCTTTCTTGCCTGAGCTGCCTATTGATTCTTCTGTACCTGCCGTACAAGACAGGTTGAACTTCCTTAACTCCAACTACCAATTACTGCAGGTCCCAGAACAGTTCAGAGTTGCCGTCCTAGGGCGATGTCATGATCATCCCCTAGCGGGTCACTTTGGGATTCACAAGACGGCTAATTTGATCTCCCTTACATTCTGGTGGCCAAACTTGATGAACGACTGCAAGAAATATGTAAGATCTTGTATTTCATGCCTTCGGAATAAGACAGACAGAGCCAGAACTTGGGGTCTACTTGAGCCCCTTCCTGTACCTGAGAAACCATGGAGCATGATCTCCATGGATTTTATAGTAGAACTTCCCCCATCTGAAGACTTCACTACCATTTTCGTTGTGGTTGATCGTTTGACCAAAATGGCCCACTTTGTACCTCTGCAAGGAACTCCTTCTGCCCCGGAGACTGCCTCAACTTTTATCAAGGAGATTGTAAGGTTGCATGGCATCCCTGACAGCATAGTTTCTGATCGAGGGGTGCAGTTCACTTCTAGATTTTGGAGGGCCTTATGTGAAACTTTGAACATTGAACTCCGCCTCTCCACAGCTTATCACCCACAAACTAATGGACAGACTGAAAGGGTCAATCAAACCCTAGAACAGTACCTACGATGCTTTTCTTCTTTTGCACAGGATGACTAGCTATCACTTCTCCCACTCGCGGAATTTTCATACAATAATTCCACCCATTCGGCAACCAAACAGTCACCTTTTTTCGCCAATTATGGATACCATCCTTCTTTCTTGCCTGAGCTGCCTATTGATTCTTCTGTACCTGCCGTACAAGACAGGTTGAACTTCCTTAACTCCAACTACCAATTACTGCAGGATACAATCTCCAAGACCCAGGCAGATAATAAAAAGTTCTTCGACAAGAAGAGAAGAGGCAATTTGAATCTTGAACCTTTTCCAGTACCTCGCTGCCCGTCTGCTACCGAACCCGGCCACCCTTGTGATCCTGCACCAGCCTCCTGCTTGGCTTAACGCTTTCTCCAGTGCCTGTGCTAGCTGTCCATCCTACCAGCTTTCCTGAGTCCAGTTCCTTACCAGATGCTCTGCCTGCATCTCCACGTCTGCAACTCAGCTGACAAGTTCTGCACGCAACTACAGGCACTCGTGTAACTCCTCACCCTAGGTCTGTCCCATTCTCAGTGGGGCTTGGGTTGGAGATACAAGGGAGGCCGACCTCGTCATTCCAGACTCCTACCAGGTACGTGACAGTACCAGTCAGCCAGAGATGGAGTCTGGAAGGGAGGCCTCTCCAGCGAAGGACATTTACCAAACTATTTCTGCGCTCTCAAATATTGTGCAGAAGTTACAAGAGCGGGTCACTTTGGGATTCACAAGACGGCTAATTTGATCTCCCGTACATTCTGGTGGCCAAACTTGATGAACGACTGCAAGAAATATGTAAGATCTTGTATTTCATGCCTTCGGAATAAGACAGACAGAGCCAGAACTTGGGGTCTACTTGAGCCCCTTCCTGTACCTGAGAAACCATGGAGCATGATCTCCATGGATTTTATATTAGAACTTCCCCCATCTGAAGACTTTACTACCTTTTTCGTTGTGGTTGATCGTTTGACCAAAATGGCACACTTTGTACCTCTGCAAGGAACTCCTTCTGCCCCGGAGACTGCCTCAACTTTTATCAAGGAGATTGTAAGGTTGCATGGCATCCCTGACAGCATAGTTTCTAATCGAGGGGTGCAGTTCACTTCTAGATTTTGGAGGGCCTTATGTGAAACATTGAACATTGAACTCCGCCTCTCCACAGCTTATCACCCACAAACTAATGGACAGACTGAAAGGGTCAATCAAACCCTTGAACAGTACCTACGATGCTTTTCTTCTTTTGCACAGGATGACTGGCTATCACTTCTCCCACTCACGGAATTTTCATACAATAATTCCACCCATTCGGTAACCAAACAGTCACCTTTTTTTGCCAATTATGGATACCATCCTTCTTTCTTGCCTGAGCTGCCTATTGATTCTTCTGTACCTGCCGTACAAGACAGGTTGAACTTCCTTAACTCCAACTACCAATTACTGCAGGTCCCAGAACAGTTCAGAGTTGCCGTCTTAGGGCGATGTCATGATCATCCCCTAGCGGGTCACTTTGGGATTCACAAGACGGCTAATTTGATCTCCCTTACATTCTGGTGGCCAAACTTGATGAACGACTGCAAGAAATATGTAAGATCTTGTATTTCATGCCTTCGGAATAAGACAGACAGAGCCAGAACTTGGGGTCTACTTGAGCCCCTTCCTGTACCTGAGAAACCATGGAGCATGATCTCCATGGATTTTATAGTAGAACTTCCCCCATCTGAAGACTTCACTACCATTTTCGTTGTGGTTGATCGTTTGACCAAAATGGCCCACTTTGTACCTCTGCAAGGAACTCCTTCTGCCCCGGAGACTGCCTCAACTTTTATCAAGGAGATTGTAAGGTTGCATGGCATCCCTGACAGCATAGTTTCTGATCGAGGGGTGCAGTTCACTTCTAGATTTTGGAGGGCCTTATGTGAAACTTTGAACATTGAACTCCGCCTCTCCACAGCTTATCACCCACAAACTAATGGACAGACTGAAAGGGTCAATCAAACCCTTGAACAGTACCTACGATGCTTTTCTTCTTTTGCACAGGATGACTGGCTATCACTTCTCCCACTCGCGGAATTTTCATACAATAATTCCACCCATTCGGCAACCAGTCACCTTTTTTCGCCAATTATGGATACCATCCTTCTTTCTTGCCTGAGCTGCCTATTGGTTCTTCTGTACCTGCCGTACAAGACAGGTTGAACTTCCTTAACTCCAACTACCAATTACTGCAGGATACAATCTCCAAGACCCAGGCAGATAATAAAAAGTCCTTCGACAAGAAGAGAAGAGGCAATTTGAATCTTGAACCTTTTCCAGTACCTCGCTGCCCGTCTGCTACCGAACCCGGCCACCCTTGTGATCCTGCACCAGCCTCCTGCTTGGCTTAACGCTGTCTCCAGTGCCTGTGCTAGCTGTCCATCCTACCAGCTTTCCTGAGTCCAGTTCCTTACCAGATGCTCTGCCTGCATCTCCACGTCTGCAACTCAGCTGACAAGTTCTGCACGCAACTACAGGCACTCGTGTAACTCCTCACCCTAGGTCTGTCCCATCCTCAGTGGGGCTTGGGTTGGAGATACAAGGGAGGCCGACCTCGTCATTCCAGACTCCTACCAGGTACGTGACAGTACCAGTCAGCCAGAGATGGAGTCTGGAAGGGAGGCCTCTCTACCGAAGGACATTTACCAAACTATATCTGCGCTCTCAAATATTGTGCAGAAGTTACAAGAGCGGGTCACTTTGGGATTCACAAGACGGCTAATTTGATCTTCCGTACATTCTGGTGGCCAAATTTGATGAACGACTGCAAGAAATATGTAAGATCTTGTATTTCATGCCTTCGGAATAAGACAGACAGAGCCAGAACTTGGGGTCTACTTGAGCCCCTTCCTGTACCTGAGAAACCATGGAGCATGATCTCCATGGATTTTATAGTAGAACTTCCCCCATCTGAAGACTTCACTACCATTTTCGTTGTGGTTGATCGTTTGACCAAAATGGCCCACTTTGTACCTCTGCAAGGAACTCATTCTGCCCCGGAGACTGCCTCAACTTTTATCAAGGAGATTGTAAGGTTGCATGGCATCCCTGACAGCATAGTTTCTAATCGAGGGGTGCAGTTCACTTCTAGATTTTGGAGGGCCTTATGTGAAACTTTGAACATTGAACTCCGCCTCTCCACAGCTTATCACCCACAAACTAATGGACAGACTGAAAGGGTCAATCAAACCCTTGAACAGTACCTACGATGCTTTTCTTCTTTTGCACAGGATGACTGGCTATCACTTCTCCCACTCGCGGAATTTTCATACAATAATTCCACCCATTCGGCAACCAAACAGTCACCTTTTTTCGCCAATTATGGATACCATCCTTCTTTCTTGCCTGAGCTGCCTATTGATTCTTCTGTACCTGCCGTACAAGACAGGTTGAACTTCCTTAACTCCAACTACCAATTACTGCAGGTCCCAGAACAGTTCAGAGTTGCCGTCCTAGGGCGATGTCATGATCATCCCCTAGCGGGTCACTTTGGGATTGACAAGACGGCTAATTTGATCTCCCGTACATTCTGGTGGCCAAACTTGATGAACGACTGCAAGAAATATGTAAGATCTTGTATTTCATGCCTTCGGAATAAGACAGACAGAGCCAGAACTTGGGGTCTACTTGAGCCCCTTCCTGTACCTGAGAAACCATGGAGCATGATCTCCATGGATTTTATAGTAGAACTTCCCCCATCTGAAGACTTCACTACCATTTTCGTTGTGGTTGATCGTTTGACCAAAATGGCCCACTTTGTACCTCTGCAAGGAACTCCTTCTGCCCCGGAGACTGCCTCAACTTTTATCAAGGAGATTGTAAGGTTGCATGGCATCCCTGACAGCATAGTTTCTGATCGAGGGGTGCAGTTCACTTCTAGATTTTGGAGAGCCTTATGTGAAACTTTGAACATTGAACTCCGCCTCTCCACAGCTTATCACCCACAAACTAATGGACAGACTGAAAGGGTCAATCAAACCCTAGAACAGTACCTACGATGCTTTTCTTCTTTTGCACAGGATGACTGGCTATCACTTCTCCCACTCGCGGAATTTTCATACAATAATTCCACCCATTCGGCAACCAGTCACCTTTTTTCGCCAATTATGGATACCATCCTTCTTTCTTGCCTGAGCTGCCTATTGATTCTTCTGTATCTGCCGTACAAGACAGGTTGAACTTCCTTAACTCCAACTACCAATTACTGCAGGATACAATCTCCAAGACCCAGGCAGATAATAAAAAGTTATTCGACAAGAAGAGAAGAGGCAATTTGAATCTTGAACCTTTTCCAGTACCTCGCTGCCCGTCTGCTACCGAACCCGGCCACCCTTGTGATCCTGCACCAGCCTCCTGCTTGGCTTAACGCTTTCTCCAGTGCCTGTGCTAGCTGTCCATCCTACCAGCTTTCCTGAGTCCAGTTCCTTACCAGATGCTCTGCCTGCATCTCCACGTCTGCAACTCAGCTGACAAGTTCTGCACGCAACTACAGGCACTCGTGTAACTCCTCACCCTAGGTCTGTCCCATTCTCAGTGGGGCTCGGGTTGGAGATACAAGGGAGGCCGACCTCGTCATTCCAGACTCCTACCAGGTACGTGACAGTACCAGTCAGCCAGAGATGGAGTCTGGAAGGGAGGCCTCTCCACCAAAGGACATTTACCAAACTATTTCTGCGCACTCAAATATTGTGCAGAAGTTACAAGAGCGGGTCACTTTGGGATTCACAAGACGGCTAATTTGATCTCCCGTACATTCTGGTGGCCAAACTTGATGAACGACTGCAAGAAATATGTAAGATCTTGTATTTCATGCCTTCGGAATAAGACAGACAGAGCCAGAACTTGGGGTCTACTTGAGCCCCTTCCTGTACCTGAGAAACCATGGAGCATGATCTCCATGGATTTTATAGTAGAACTTCTCCCATCTGAAGACTTTACTACCATTTTCGTTGTGGTTGATCGTTTGACCAAAATGGCCCACTTTGTACCTCTGCAAGGAACTCCTTCTGCCCCGGAGACTGCCTCAACTTTTATCAAGGAGATTGTAAGGTTGCATGGCATCCCTGACAGCATAGTTTCTGATCGAGGGGTGCAGTTCACTTCTAGATTTTGGAGGGCCTTATGTGAAACTTTGAACATTGAACTCCGCCTCTCCACAGCTTATCACCCACAAACTAATGGACAGACTGAAAGGGTCAATCAAACCCTTGAACAGTACCTACGATGCTTTTCTTCTTTTGCACAGGATGACTGGCTATCACTTCTCCCACTCGCGGAATTTTCATACAATAATTCCACCCATTCGGCAACCAAACAGTCACCTTTTTTCGCCAATTATGGATACCATCCTTCTTTCTTGCCTGAGCTGCCTATTGATTCTTCTGTACCTGCCGTACAAGACAGGTTGAACTTCCTTAACTCCAACTACCAATTACTGCAGGATACAATCTCCAAGACCCAGGCAGATAATAAAAAGTTATTCGACAAGAAGAGAAGAGGCAATTTGAATCTTGAACCTGGAGATAAGGTCTGGCTTTCCACAGCGAACTTGAAACTAAGTTGCCCCTCGAGGAAGCTTGGCCCAAGATTTTTGGGGCCTTTTCCAGTACCTCGCTGCCCGTCTGCTACCGAACCCGGCCACCCTTGTGATCCTGCACCAGCCTCCTGCTTGGCTTAACGCTGTCTCCAGTGCCTGTGCTAGCTGTCCATCCTACCAGCTTTCCTGAGTCCAGTTCCTTACCAGATGCTCTGCCTGCATCTCCACGTCTGCAACTCAGCTGACAAGTTCTGCACGCAACTACAGGCTCTCGTGTAACTCCTAACCCTAGGTCTGTCCCATCCTCAGTGGGGCTTGGGTTGGAGATACAAGGGAGGCCGACCTCGTCATTCCAGACTCCTACCAGGTACGTGACAGTACCAGTCAGCCAGAGATGGAGTCTGGAAGGGAGGCCTCTCCACCGAAGGACATTTACCAAACTATTTCTGCGCTCTCAAATATTGTGCAGAAGTTACAAGAGCGGGTCACTTTGGGATTCACAAGACGGCTAATTTGATCTTCCGTACATTCTGGTGGCCAAATTTGATGAACGACTGCAAGAAATATGTAAGATCTTGTATTTCATGCCTTCGGAATAAGACAGACAGAGCCAGAACTTGGGGTCTACTTGAGCCCCTTCCTGTACCTGAGAAACCATGGAGCATGATCTCCATGGATTTTATAGTAGAACTTCCCCCATCTGAAGACTTTACTACCATTTTCGTTGTGGTTGATCGTTTGACCAAAATGGCCCACTTTGTACCTCTGCAAGGAACTCCTTCTGCCCCGGAGACTGCCTCAACTTTTATCAAGGAGATTGTAAGGTTGCATGGCATCCCTGACAGCATAGTTTCTGATCGAGGGGTGCAGTTCACTTCTAGATTTTGGAGGGCCTTATGTGAAACATTGAACATTGAACTCCGCCTCTCCACAGCTTATCACCCACAAACTAATGGACAGACTGAAAGGGTCAATCAAACCCTTGAACAGTACCTACGATGCTTTTCTTCTTTTGCACAGGATGACTGGCTATCACTTCTCCCACTCGCGGAATTTTCATACAATAATTCCACCCATTCGGTAACCAGTCACCTTTTTTCGCCAATTATGGATACCATCCTTCTTTCTTGCCTGAGCTGCCTATTGATTCTTCTGTACCTGCCGTACAAGACAGGTTGAACTTCCTTAACTCCAACTACCAATTACTGCAGGTCCCAGAACAGTTCAGAGTTGCCGTCCTAGGGCGATGTCATGATCATCCCCTAGCGGGTCACTTTGGGATTCACAAGACGGCTAATTTGATCTCCCTTACATTCTGGTGGCCAAACTTGATGAACGACTGCAAGAAATATGTAAGATCTTGTATTTCATGCCTTCGGAATAAGACAGACAGAGCCAGAACTTGGGGTCTACTTGAGCCCCTTCCTGTACCTGAGAAACCATGGAGCATGATCTCCATGGATTTTATAGTAGAACTTCCCCCATCTGAAGACTTCACTACCATTTTCGTTGTGGTTGATCGTTTGACCAAAATGGCCCACTTTGTACCTCTGCAAGGAACTCCTTCTGCCCCGGAGACTGCCTCAACTTTTATCAAGGAGATTGTAAGGTTGCATGGCATCCCTGACAGCATAGTTTCTGATCGAGGGGTGCAGTTCACTTCTAGATTTTGGAGGGCCTTATGTGAAACTTTGAACATTGAACTCCGCCTCTCCACAGCTTATCACCCACAAACTAATGGACAGACTGAAAGGGTCAATCAAACCCTAGAACAGTACCTACGATGCTTTTCTTCTTTTGCACAGGATGACTGGCTATCACTTCTCCCACTCGCGGAATTTTCATACAATAATTCCACCCATTCGGCAACCAAACAGTCACCTTTTTTCGCCAATTATGGATACCATCCTTCTTTCTTGCCTGAGCTGCCTATTGATTCTTCTGTACCTGCCGTACAAGACAGGTTGAACTTCCTTAACTCCAACTACCAATTACTGCAGGATACAATCTCCAAGACCCAGGCAGATAATAAAAAGTTCTTCGACAAGAAGAGAAGAGGCAATTTGAATCTTGAACCTTTTCCAGTACCTCGCTGCCCGTCTGCTACCGAACCCGGCCACCCTTGTGATCCTGCACCAGCCTCCTGCTTGGCTTAACGCTTTCTCCAGTGCCTGTGCTAGCTGTCCATCCTACCAGCTTTCCTGAGTCCAGTTCCTTACCAGATGCTCTGCCTGCATCTCCACGTCTGCAACTCAGCTGACAAGTTCTGCACGCAACTACAGGCACTCGTGTAACTCCTCACCCTAGGTCTGTCCCATTCTCAGTGGGGCTTGGGTTGGAGATACAAGGGAGGCCGACCTCGTCATTCCAGACTCCTACCAGGTACGTGACAGTACCAGTCAGCCAGAGATGGAGTCTGGAAGGGAGGCCTCTCCAGCGAAGGACATTTACCAAACTATTTCTGCGCTCTCAAATATTGTGCAGAAGTTACAAGAGCGGGTCACTTTGGGATTCACAAGACGGCTAATTTGATCTCCCGTACATTCTGGTGGCCAAACTTGATGAACGACTGCAAGAAATATGTAAGATCTTGTATTTCATGCCTTCGGAATAAGACAGACAGAGCCAGAACTTGGGGTCTACTTGAGCCCCTTCCTGTACCTGAGAAACCATGGAGCATGATCTCCATGGATTTTATAGTAGAACTTCCCCCATCTGAAGACTTTACTACCTTTTTCGTTGTGGTTGATCGTTTGACCAAAATGGCACACATTGTACCTCTGCAAGGAACTCCTTCTGCCCCGGAGACTGCCTCAACTTTTATCAAGGAGATTGTAAGGTTGCATGGCATCCCTGACAGCATAGTTTCTAATCGAGGGGTGCAGTTCACTTCTAGATTTTGGAGGGCCTTATGTGAAACATTGAACATTGAACTCCGCCTCTCCACAGCTTATCACCCACAAACTAATGGACAGACTGAAAGGGTCAATCAAACCCTTGAACAGTACCTACGATGCTTTTCTTCTTTTGCACAGGATGACTGGCTATCACTTCTCCCACTCACGGAATTTTCATACAATAATTCCACCCATTCGGTAACCAAACAGTCACCTTTTTTCGCCAATTATGGATACCATCCTTCTTTCTTGCCTGAGCTGCCTATTGATTCTTCTGTACCTGCCGTACAAGACAGGTTGAACTTCCTTAACTCCAACTACCAATTACTGCAGGTCCCAGAACAGTTCAGAGTTGCCGTCCTAGGGCGATGTCATGATCATCCCCTAGCGGGTCACTTTGGGATTCACAAGACGGCTAATTTGATCTCCCTTACATTCTGGTGGCCAAACTTGATGAACGACTGCAAGAAATATGTAAGATCTTGTATTTCATGCCTTCGGAATAAGACAGACAGAGCCAGAACTTGGGGTCTACTTGAGCCCCTTCCTGTACCTGAGAAACCATGGAGCATGATCTCCATGGATTTTATAGTAGAACTTCCCCCATCTGAAGACTTCACTACCATTTTCGTTGTGGTTGATCGTTTGACCAAAAATGGCCCACTTTGTACCTCTGCAAGGAACTCCTTCTGCCCCGGAGACTGCCTCAACTTTTATCAAGGAGATTGTAAGGTTGCATGGCATCCCTGACAGCATAGTTTCTGATCGAGGGGTGCAGTTCACTTCTAGATGTTGGACGGCCTTATGTGAAACTTTGAACATTGAACTCCGCCTCTCCACAGCTTATCACCCACAAACTAATGGACAGACTGAAAGGGTCAATCAAACCCTTGAACAGTACCTACGATGCTTTTCTTCTTTTGCGCAGGATGACTGGCTATCACTTCTCCCACTCGCGGAATTTTCATACAATAATTCCACCCATTCGGCAACCAAACAGTCACCTTTTTTCGCCAATTATGGATACCATCCTTCTTTCTTGCCTGAGCTGCCTATTGATTCTTCTGTACCTGCCGTACAAGACAGGTTGAACTTCCTTAACTCAAACTACCAATTACTGCAGGATACAATCTCCAAGACCCAGGCAGATAATAAAAAGTTCTTCGACAAGAAGAGAAGAGGCAATTTGAATCTTGAACCTTTTCCAGTACCTCGCTGCCCGTCTGCTACCGAACCCGGCCACCCTTGTGATCCTGCACCAGCCTCCTGCTTGGCTTAACGCTGTCTCCAGTGCCTGTGCTAGCTGTCCATCCTACCAGCTTTCCTGAGTCCAGTTCCTTACCAGATGCTCTGCCTGCATCTCCACGTCTGCAACTCAGCTGACAAGTTCTGCACGCAACTACAGGCACTCGTGTAACTCCTCACACTAGGTCTGTCCCATCCTCAGTGGGGCTTGGGTTGGAGATACAAGGGAGGCCGACCTCGTCATTCCAGACTCCTACCAGGTACGTGACAGTACCAGTCAGCCAGAGATGGAGTCTGGAAGGGAGGCCTCTCCACCGAAGGACATTTACCAAACTATTTCTGCGCTATCAAATATTGTGCAGAAGTTACAAGAGCGGGTCACCTTGGGATTCACAAGACGGCCAATTTGATCTCCCGTACATTCTGGTGGCCAAATTTAATGAACGACTGCAAGAAATATGTAAGATCTTGTATTTCATGCCTTCGGAATAAGACAGACAGAGCCAGAACTTGGGGTCTACTTGAGCCCCTTCCTGTACCTGAGAAACCATGGAGCATGATCTCCATGGATTTTATAGTAGAACTTCCCCCATCTGAAGACTTCACTACCATTTTCGTTGTGGTTGATCGTTTGACCAAAATGACCCACTTTGTACCTCTGCAAGGAACTCCTTCTGCCCCGGAAACTGCCTCAACTTTTATCAAGGAGATTGTAAGGTTGCATGGCATCCCTGACAGCATAGTTTCTGATCGAGGGGTGCAGTTCACTTCTAGATGTTGGAGGGCCTTATGTGAAACTTTGAACATTGAACTCCGCCTCTCCACAGCTTATCACCCACAAACTAATGGACAGACTGAAAGGGTCAATCAAACCCTTGAACAGTACCTACGATGCTTTTCTTCTTTTGCGCAGGATGACTGGCTATCACTTCTCCCACTCGCGGAATTTTCATACAATAATTCCACCCATTCGGCAACCAAACAGTCACCTTTTTTCGCCAATTATGGATACCATCCTTCTTTCTTGCCTGAGCTGCCTATTGATTCTTCTGTACCTGCCGTACAAGACAGGTTGAACTTCCTTAACTCAAACTACCAATTACTGCAGGATACAATCTCCAAGACCCAGGCAGATAATAAAAAGTTCTTCGACAAGAAGAGAAGAGGCAATTTGAATCTTGAACCTTTTCCAGTACCTCGCTGCCCGTCTGCTACCGAACCCGGCCACCCTTGTGATCCTGCACCAGCCTCCTGCTTGGCTTAACGCTGTCTCCAGTGCCTGTGCTAGCTGTCCATCCTACCAGCTTTCCTGAGTCCAGTTCCTTACCAGATGCTCTGCCTGCATCTCCACGTCTGCAACTCAGCTGACAAGTTCTGCACGCAACTACAGGCTCTCGTGTAACTCCTAACCCTAGGTCTGTCCCATCCTCAGTGGGGCTTGGGTTGGAGATACAAGGGAGGCCGACCTCGTCATTCCAGACTCCTACCAGGTACGTGACAGTACCAGTCAGCCAGAGATGGAGTCTGGAAGGGAGGCCTCTCCACCGAAGGACATTTACCAAACTATTTCTGCGCTCCCAAATATCGTGCAGAAGTTACAAGAGCGGGTCACTTTGGGATTCACAAGACGGCTAATTTGATCTTCCGTACATTCTGGTGGCCAAATTTGATGAACGACTGCAAGAAATATGTAAGATCTTGTATTTCATGCCTTCGGAATAAGACAGACAGAGCCAGAACTTGGGGTCTACTTGAGCCCCTTCCTGTACCTGAGAAACCATGGAGCATGATCTCCATGGATTTTATAGTAGAACTTCCCCCATCTGAAGACTTCACTACCATTTTCGTTGTGGTTGATCGTTTGACCAAAATGGCCCACTTTGTACCTCTGCAAGAAACTCCTTCTGCCCCGGAGACTGCCTCAACTTTTATCAAGGAGATTGTAAGGTTGCATGGCATCCCTGACAGCATAGTTTCTAATCGAGGGGTGTAGTTCACTTCTAGATTTTGGAGGGCCTTATGTGAAACATTGAACATTGAACTCCGCCTCTCCACAGCTTATCACCCACAAACTAATGGACAGACTGAAAGGGTCAATCAAACCCTTGAACAGTACCTACGATGCTTTTCTTCTTTTGCACAGGATGACTGGCTATCACTTCTCCCACTCGCGGAATTTTCATACAATAATTCCACCCATTCGGTAACCAAACAGTCACCTTTTTTCGCCAATTATGGATACCAACCTTCTTTCTTGCCTGAGCTGCCTATTGATTCTTCTGTACCTGCCGTACAAGACAGGTTGAACTTCCTTAACTCAAACTACCAATTACTGCAGGATACAATCTCCAAGACCCAGGCAGATAATAAAAAGTTCTTCGACAAGAAGAGAAGAGGCAATTTGAATCTTGAACCTTTTCCAGTACCTCGCTGCCCGTCTGCTACCGAACCCGGCCACCCTTGTGATCCTGCACCAGCCTCCTGCTTGGCTTAACGCTGTCTCCAGTGCCTGTGCTAGCTGTCCATCCTACCAGCTTTCCTGAGTCCAGTTCCTTACCAGATGCTCTGCCTGCATCTCCACGTCTGCAACTCAGCTGACAAGTTCTGCACGCAACTACAGGCTCTCGTGTAACTCCTAACCCTAGGTCTGTCCCATCCTCAGTGGGGCTTGGGTTGGAGATACAAGGGAGGCCGACCTCGTCATTCCAGACTCCTACCAGGTACGTGACAGTACCAGTCAGCCAGAGATGGAGTCTGGAAGGGAGGCCTCTCCACCGAAGGACATTTACCAAACTATTTCTGCGCTCTCAAATATTGTGCAGAAGTTACAAGAGCGGGTCACTTTGGGATTCACAAGACGGCTAATTTGATCTTCCGTACATTCTGGTGGCCAAATTTGATGAACGACTGCAAGAAATATGTAAGATCTTGTATTTCATGCCTTCGGAATAAGACAGACAGAGCCAGAACTTGGGGTCTACTTGAGCCCCTTCCTGTACCTGAGAAACCATGGAGCATGATCTCCATGGATTTTATAGTAGAACTTCCCCCATCTGAAGACTTCACTACCATTTTCGTTGTGGTTGATCGTTTGACCAAAATGGCCCACTTTGTACCTCTGCAAGGAACTCCTTCTGCCCCGGAGACTGCCTCAACTTTTATCAAGGAGATTGTAAGGTTGCATGGCATCCCTGACAGCATAGTTTCTAATCGAGGGGTGCAGTTCACTTCTAGATTTTGGAGGGCCTTATGTGAAACTTTGAACATTGAACTCCGCCTCTCCACAGCTTATCACCCACAAACTAATGGACAGACTGAAAGGGTCAATCAAACCCTTGAACAGTACCTACGATGCTTTTCTTCTTTTGCACAGGATGACTGGCTATCACTTCTCCCACTCGCGGAATTTTCATACAATAATTCCACCCATTCGGTAACCAAACAGTCACCTTTTTTCGCCAATTATGGATACCATCCTTCTTTCTTGCCTGAGCTGCCTATTGATTCTTCTGTACCTGCCGTACAAGACAGGTTGAACTTCCTTAACTCCAACTACCAATTACTGCAGGTCCCAGAACAGTTCAGAGTTGCCGTCCTAGGGCGATGTCATGATCATCCCCTAGCGGGTCACTTTGGGATTCACAAGACGGCTAATTTGATCTCCCGTACATTCTGGTGGCCAAACTTGATGAACGACTGCAAGAAATATGTAAGATCTTGTATTTCATGCCTTCGGAATAAGACAGACAGAGCCAGAACTTGGGGTCTACTTGAGCCCCTTCCTGTACCTGAGAAACCATGGAGCATGATCTCCATGGATTTTATAGTAGAACTTCCCCCATCTGAAGACTTCACTACCATTTTCGTTGTGGTTGATCGTTTGACCAAAATGGTCCACTTTGTACCTCTGCAAGGAACTCCTTCTGCCCCGGAGACTGCCTCAACTTTTATCAAGGAGATTGTAAGGATGCATGGCATCCCTGACAGCATAGTTTCTGATCGAGGGGTGCAGTTCACTTCTAGATTTTGGAGGGCCTTATGTGAAACTTTGAACATTGAACTCCGCCTCTCCACAGCTTATCACCCACAAACTAATGGACAGACTGAAAGGGTCAATCAAACCCTGGAACAGTACCTACGATGCTTTTCTTCTTTTGCACAGGATGACTGGCTATCACTTCTCCCACTCGCGGAATTTTCATACAATAATTCCACCCATTCGGCAACCAAACAGTCACCTTTTTTCGCCAATTATGGATACCATCCTTCTTTCTTGCCCGAGCTGCCTATTGATTCTTCTGTACCTGCCGTACAAGACAGGTTGAACTTCCTTAACTCCAACTACCAATTACTGCAGGATACAATCTCCAAGACCCAGGCAGATAATAAAAAGTTATTCGACAAGAAGAGAAGAGGCAATTTGAATCTTGAACCTTTTCCAGTACCTCGCTGCCCGTCTGCTACCGAACCCGGCCACCCATGTGATCCTGCACCAGCCTCCTGCTTGGCTTAACGCTTTCTCCAGTGCCTGTGCTAGCTGTCCATCCTACCAGCTTTCCTGAGTCCAGTTCCTTACCAGATGCTCTGCCTGCATCTCCACGTCTGCAACTCAGCTGACAAGTTCTGCACGCAACTACAGGCACTCGTGTAACTCCTCACCCTAGGTCTGTCCCATTCTCAGTGGGGCTTGGGTTGGAGATACAAGGGAGGCCGACCTCGTCATTCCAGACTCCTACCAGGTACGTGACAGTACCAGTCAGCCAGAGATGGAGTCTGGAAGGGAGGCCTCTCCACCGAAGGACATTTACCAAACTATTTCTGCGCTCTCAAATATTGTGCAGAAGTTACAAGAGCGGGTCACTTTGGGATTCACAAGACGGCTAATTTGATCTCCCTTACATTCTGGTGGCCAAACTTGATGAACGACTGCAAGAAATATGTAAGATCTTGTATTTCATGCCTTCGGAATAAGACAGACAGAGCCAGAACTTGGGGTCTACTTGAGCCCCTTCCTGTACCTGAGAAACCATGGAGCATGATCTCCATGGATTTTATAGTAGAACTTCCCCCATCTGAAGACTTCACTACCATTTTCGTTGTGGTTGATCGTTTGACCAAAATGGCCCACTTTGTACCTCTGCAAGGAACTCCTTCTGCCCCGGAGACTGCCTCAACTTTTATCAAGGAGATTGTAAGGTTGCATGGCATCCCTGACAGCATAGTTTCTGATCGAGGGGTGCAGTTCACTTCTAGATTTTGGAGGGCCTTATGTGAAACTTTGAACATTGAACTCCGCCTCTCCACAGCTTATCACCCACAAACTAATGGACAGACTGAAAGGGTCAATCAAACCCTTGAACAGTACCTACGATGCTTTTCTTCTTTTGCACAGGATGACTGGCTATCACTTCTCCCACTCGCGGAATTTTCATACAATAATTCCACCCATTCGGTAACCAAACAGTCACCTTTTTTCGCCAATTATGGATACCATCCTTCTTTCTTGCCTGAGCTGCCTATTGATTCTTCTGTACCTGCCGTACAAGACAGGTTGAACTTCCTTAACTCCAACTACCAATTACTGCAGGTCCCAGAACAGTTCAGAGTTGCCGTCCTAGGGCGATGTCATGATCATCCCCTAGCGGGTCACTTTGGGATTCACAAGACGGCTAATTTGATCTCCCGTACATTCTGGTGGCCAAACTTGATGAACGACTGCAAGAAATATGTAAGATCTTGTATTTCATGCCTTCGGAATAAGACAGACAGAGCCAGAACGTGGGGTCTACTTGAGCCCCTTCCTGTACCTGAGAAACCATGGAGCATGATCTCCATGGATTTTATAGTAGAACTTCCCCCATCTGAAGACTTCACTACCATTTTCGTTGTGGTTGATCGTTTGACCAAAATGGCCCACTTTGTACCTCTGCAAGGAACTCCTTCTGCCCCGGAGACTGCCTCAACTTTTATCAAGGAGATTGTAAGGATGCATGGCATCCCTGACAGCATAGTTTCTAATCGAGGGGTGCAGTTCACTTCTAGATTTTGGAGGGCCTTATGTGAAACTTTGAACATTGAACTCCGCCTCTCCACAGCTTATCACCCACAAACTAATGGACAGACTGAAAGGGTCAATCAAACCCTTGAACAGTACCTACGATGCTTTTCTTCTTTTGCACAGGATGACTGGCTATCACTTCTCCCACTCGCGGAATTTTCATACAATAATTCCACCCATTCGGTAACCAAACAGTCACCTTTTTTCGCCAATTATGGATACCATCCTTCTTTCTTGCCTGAGCTGCCTATTGATTCTTCTGTACCTGCCGTACAAGACAGGTTGAACTTCCTTAACTCCAACTACCAATTACTGCAGGTCCCAGAACAGTTCAGAGTTGCCGTCCTAGGGCGATGTCATGATCATCCCCTAGCGGGTCACTTTGGGATTCACAAGACGGCTAATTTGATCTCCCGTACATTCTGGTGGCCAAACTTGATGAACGACTGCAAGAAATATGTAAAATCTTGTATTTCATGCCTTCGGAATAAGACAGACAGAGCCAGAACTTGGGGGCTACTTGAGCCCCTTCCTGTACCTGAGAAACCATGGAGCATGATCTCCATGGATTTTATAGTAGAACTTCCCCCATCTGAAGACTTCACTACCATTTTCGTTGTGGTTGATCGTTTGACCAAAATGGCCCACTTTGTACCTCTGCAAGGAACTCCTTCTGCCCCGGAGACTGCCTCAAATTTTATCAAGGAGATTGTAAGGATGCATGGCATCCCTGACAGCATAGTTTCTGATCGAGGGGTGCAGTTCACTTCTAGATTTTGGAGGGCCTTATGTGAAACTTTGAACATTGAACTCCGCCTCTCCACAGCTTATCACCCACAAACTAATGGACAGACTGAAAGGGTCAATCAAACCCTGGAACAGTACCTACGATGCTTTTCTTCTTTTGCACAGGATGACTGGCTATCACTTCTCCCACTCGCGGAATTTTCATACAATAATTCCACCCATTCGGCAACCAAACAGTCAGCTTTTTTCGCCAATTATGGATACCATCCTTCTTTCTTGCCCGAGCTGCCTATTGATTCTTCTGTACCTGCCGTACAAGACAGGTTGAACTTCCTTAACTCCAACTACCAATTACTGCAGGATACAATCTCCAAGACCCAGGCAGATAATAAAAAGTTATTCGACAAGAAGAGAAGAGGCAATTTGAATCTTGAACCTTTTCCAGTACCTCGCTGCCCGTCTGCTACCGAACCCGGCCACCCATGTGATCCTGCACCAGCCTCCTGCTTGGCTTAACGCTTTCTCCAGTGCCTGTGCTAGCTGTCCATCCTACCAGCTTTCCTGAGTCCAGTTCCTTACCAGATGCTCTGCCTGCATCTCCACGTCTGCAACTCAGCTGACAAGTTCTGCACGCAACTACAGGCACTCGTGTAACTCCTCACCCTAGGTCTGTCCCATCCTCAGTGGGGCTTGGGTTGGAGATACAAGGGAGGCCGACCTCGTCATTCCAGACTCCTACCAGGTACGTGACAGTACCAGTCAGCCAGAGATGGAGTCTGGAAGGGAGGCCTCTCCACCGAAGGACATTTACCAAACTATTTCTGCGCTCTCAAATATTGTGCAGAAGTTACAAGAGCGGGTCACTTTGGGAGTCACAAGACGGCTAATTTGATCTCCCGTACATTCTGGTGGCCAAACTTGATGAACGACTGCAAGAAATATGTAAGATCTTGTATTTCATGCCTTCGGAATAAGACAGACAGAGCCAGAACTTGGGGTCTACTTGAGCCCCTTCCTGTACCTGAGAAACCATGGAGCATGATCTCCATGGATTTTATAGTAGAACTTCCCCCATCTGAAGACTTTACTACCATTTTCGTTGTGGTTGATCGTTTGACCAAAATGGCCCACTTTGTACCTCTGCAAGGAACTCCTTCTGCCCCGGAGACTGCCTCAACTTTTATCAAGGAGATTGTAAGGTTGCATGGCATCCCTGACAGCATAGTTTCTGATCGAGGGGTGCAGTTCACTTCTAGATTTTGGAGGGCCTTATGTGAAACATTGAACATTGAACTCCGCCTCTCCACAGCTTATCACCCACAAACTAATGGACAGACTGAAAGGGTCAATCAAACCCTTGAACAGTACCTACGATGCTTTTCTTCTTTTGCACAGGATGACTGGCTATCACTTCTCCCACTCGCGGAATTTTCATACAATAATTCCACCCATTCGGTAACCAGTCACCTTTTTTCGCCAATTATGGATACCATCCTTCTTTCTTGCCTGAGCTGCCTATTGATTCTTCTGTACCTGCCGTACAAGACAGGTTGAACTTCCTTAACTCCAACTACCAATTACTGCAGGTCCCAGAACAGTTCAGAGTTGCCGTCCTAGGGCGATGTCATGATCATCCCCTAGCGGGTCACTTTGGGATTCACAAGACGGCTAATTTGATCTCCCTTACATTCTGGTGGCCAAACTTGATGAACGACTGCAAGAAATATGTAAGATCTTGTATTTCATGCCTTCGGAATAAGACAGACAGAGCCAGAACTTGGGGTCTACTTGAGCCCCTTCCTGTACCTGAGAAACCATGGAGCATGATCTCCATGGATTTTATAGTAGAACTTCCCCCATCTGAAGACTTCACTACCATTTTCGTTGTGGTTGATCGTTTGACCAAAATGACCCACTTTGTACCTCTGCAAGGAACTCCTTCTGCCCCGGAGACTGCCTCAACTTTTATCAAGGAGATTGTAAGGTTGCATGGCATCCCTGACAGCATAGTTTCTGATCGAGGGGTGCAGTTCACTTCTAGATGTTGGAGGGCCTTATGTGAAACTTTGAACATTGAACTCCGCCTCTCCACAGCTTATCACCCACAAACTAATGGACAGACTGAAAGGGTCAATCAAACCCTTGAACAGTACCTACGATGCTTTTCTTCTTTTGCGCAGGATGACTGGCTATCACTTCTCCCACTCGCGGAATTTTCATACAATAATTCCACCCATTCGGCAACCAAACAGTCACCTTTTTTCGCCAATTATGGATACCAACCTTCTTTCTTGCCTGAGCTGCCTATTGATTCTTCTGTACCTGCCGTACAAGACAGGTTGAACTTCCTTAACTCAAACTACCAATTACTGCAGGATACAATCTCCAAGACCCAGGCAGATAATAAAAAGTTCTTCGACAAGAAGAGAAGAGGCAATTTGAATCTTGAACCTTTTCCAGTACCTCGCTGCCCGTCTGCTACCGAACCCGGCCACCCTTGTGATCCTGCACCAGCCTCCTGCTTGGCTTAACGCTGTCTCCAGTGCCTGTGCTAGCTGTCCATCCTACCAGCTTTCCTGAGTCCAGTTCCTTACCAGATGCTCTGCCTGCATCTCCACGTCTGCAACTCAGCTGACAAGTTCTGCACGCAACTACAGGCACTCGTGTAACTCCTCACCCTAGGTCTGTCCCATTCTCAGTGGGGCTTGGGTTGGAGATACAAGGGAGGCCGACCTCGTCATTCCAGACTCCTACCAGGTACGTGACAGTACCAGTCAGCCAGAGATGGAGTCTGGAAGGGAGGCCTCTCCACCGAAGGACATTTACCAAACTATTTCTGCGCTCTCAAATATTGTGCAGAAGTTACAAGAGCGGGTCACTTTGGGATTCACAAGACGGCTAATTTGATCTCCCTTACATTCTGGTGGCCAAACTTGATGAACGACTGCAAGAAATATGTAAGATCTTGTATTTCATGCCTTCGGAATAAGACAGACAGAGCCAGAACTTGGGGTCTACTTGAGCCCCTTCCTGTACCTGAGAAACCATGGAGCATGATCTCCATGGATTTTATAGTAGAACTTCCCCCATCTGAAGACTTCACTACCATTTTCGTTGTGGTTGATCGTTTGACCAAAATGGCCCACTTTGTACCTCTGCAAGGAACTCCTTCTGCCCCGGAGACTGCCTCAACTTTTATCAAGGAGATTGTAAGGTTGCATGGCATCCCTGACAGCATAGTTTCTGATCGAGGGGTGCAGTTCACTTCTAGATTTTGGAGGGCCTTATGTGAAACTTTGAACATTGAACTCCGCCTCTCCACAGCTTATCACCCACAAACTAATGGACAGACTGAAAGGGTCAATCAAACCCTTGAACAGTACCTACGATGCTTTTCTTCTTTTGCACAGGATGACTGGCTATCACTTCTCCCACTCGCGGAATTTTCATACAATAATTCCACCCATTCGGTAACCAAACAGTCACCTTTTTTCGCCAATTATGGATACCATCCTTCTTTCTTGCCTGAGCTGCCTATTGATTCTTCTGTACCTGCCGTACAAGACAGGTTGAACTTCCTTAACTCCAACTACCAATTACTGCAGGTCCCAGAACAGTTCAGAGTTGCCGTCCTAGGGCGATGTCATGATCATCCCCTAGCGGGTCACTTTGGGATTCACAAGACGGCTAATTTGATCTCCCGTACATTCTGGTGGCCAAACTTGATGAACGACTGCAAGAAATATGTAAGATCTTGTATTTCATGCCTTCGGAATAAGACAGACAGAGCCAGAACGTGGGGTCTACTTGAGCCCCTTCCTGTACCTGAGAAACCATGGAGCATGATCTCCATGGATTTTATAGTAGAACTTCCCCCATCTGAAGACTTCACTACCATTTTCGTTGTGGTTGATCGTTTGACCAAAATGGCCCACTTTGTACCTCTGCAAGGAACTCCTTCTGCCCCGGAGACTGCCTCAACTTTTATCAAGGAGATTGTAAGGATGCATGGCATCCCTGACAGCATAGTTTCTAATCGAGGGGTGCAGTTCACTTCTAGATTTTGGAGGGCCTTATGTGAAACTTTGAACATTGAACTCCGCCTCTCCACAGCTTATCACCCACAAACTAATGGACAGACTGAAAGGGTCAATCAAACCCTTGAACAGTACCTACGATGCTTTTCTTCTTTTGCACAGGATGACTGGCTATCACTTCTCCCACTCGCGGAATTTTCATACAATAATTCCACCCATTCGGTAACCAAACAGTCACCTTTTTTCGCCAATTATGGATACCATCCTTCTTTCTTGCCTGAGCTGCCTATTGATTCTTCTGTACCTGCCGTACAAGACAGGTTGAACTTCCTTAACTCCAACTACCAATTACTGCAGGTCCCAGAACAGTTCAGAGTTGCCGTCCTAGGGCGATGTCATGATCATCCCCTAGCGGGTCACTTTGGGATTCACAAGACGGCTAATTTGATCTCCCGTACATTCTGGTGGCCAAACTTGATGAACGACTGCAAGAAATATGTAAAATCTTGTATTTCATGCCTTCGGAATAAGACAGACAGAGCCAGAACTTGGGGGCTACTTGAGCCCCTTCCTGTACCTGAGAAACCATGGAGCATGATCTCCATGGATTTTATAGTAGAACTTCCCCCATCTGAAGACTTCACTACCATTTTCGTTGTGGTTGATCGTTTGACCAAAATGGCCCACTTTGTACCTCTGCAAGGAACTCCTTCTGCCCCGGAGACTGCCTCAAATTTTATCAAGGAGATTGTAAGGATGCATGGCATCCCTGACAGCATAGTTTCTGATCGAGGGGTGCAGTTCACTTCTAGATTTTGGAGGGCCTTATGTGAAACTTTGAACATTGAACTCCGCCTCTCCACAGCTTATCACCCACAAACTAATGGACAGACTGAAAGGGTCAATCAAACCCTGGAACAGTACCTACGATGCTTTTCTTCTTTTGCACAGGATGACTGGCTATCACTTCTCCCACTCGCGGAATTTTCATACAATAATTCCACCCATTCGGCAACCAAACAGTCAGCTTTTTTCGCCAATTATGGATACCATCCTTCTTTCTTGCCCGAGCTGCCTATTGATTCTTCTGTACCTGCCGTACAAGACAGGTTGAACTTCCTTAACTCCAACTACCAATTACTGCAGGATACAATCTCCAAGACCCAGGCAGATAATAAAAAGTTCTTCGACAAGAAGAGAAGAGGCAATTTGAATCTTGAACCTTTTCCAGTACCTCGCTGCCCGTCTGCTACCGAACCCGGCCACCCATGTGATCCTGCACCAGCCTCCTGCTTGGCTTAACGCTTTCTCCAGTGCCTGTGCTAGCTGTCCATCCTACCAGCTTTCCTGAGTCCAGTTCCTTACCAGATGCTCTGCCTGCATCTCCACGTCTGCAACTCAGCTGACAAGTTCTGCACGCAACTACAGGCACTCGTGTAACTCCTCACCCTAGGTCTGTCCCATCCTCAGTGGGGCTTGGGTTGGAGATACAAGGGAGGCCGACCTCGTCATTCCAGACTCCTACCAGGTACGTGACAGTACCAGTCAGCCAGAGATGGAGTCTGGAAGGGAGGCCTCTCCACCGAAGGACATTTACCAAACTATTTCTGCGCTCTCAAATATTGTGCAGAAGTTACAAGAGCGGGTCACTTTGGGAGTCACAAGACGGCTAATTTGATCTCCCGTACATTCTGGTGGCCAAACTTGATGAACGACTGCAAGAAATATGTAAGATCTTGTATTTCATGCCTTCGGAATAAGACAGACAGAGCCAGAACTTGGGGTCTACTTGAGCCCCTTCCTGTACCTGAGAAACCATGGAGCATGATCTCCATGGATTTTATAGTAGAACTTCCCCCATCTGAAGACTTTACTACCATTTTCGTTGTGGTTGATCGTTTGACCAAAATGGCCCACTTTGTACCTCTGCAAGGAACTCCTTCTGCCCCGGAGACTGCCTCAACTTTTATCAAGGAGATTGTAAGGTTGCATGGCATCCCTGACAGCATAGTTTCTGATCGAGGGGTGCAGTTCACTTCTAGATTTTGGAGGGCCTTATGTGAAACATTGAACATTGAACTCCGCCTCTCCACAGCTTATCACCCACAAACTAATGGACAGACTGAAAGGGTCAATCAAACCCTTGAACAGTACCTACGATGCTTTTCTTCTTTTGCACAGGATGACTGGCTATCACTTCTCCCACTCGCGGAATTTTCATACAATAATTCCACCCATTCGGTAACCAGTCACCTTTTTTCGCCAATTATGGATACCATCCTTCTTTCTTGCCTGAGCTGCCTATTGATTCTTCTGTACCTGCCGTACAAGACAGGTTGAACTTCCTTAACTCCAACTACCAATTACTGCAGGTCCCAGAACAGTTCAGAGTTGCCGTCCTAGGGCGATGTCATGATCATCCCCTAGCGGGTCACTTTGGGATTCACAAGACGGCTAATTTGATCTCCCTTACATTCTGGTGGCCAAACTTGATGAACGACTGCAAGAAATATGTAAGATCTTGTATTTCATGCCTTCAGAATAAGACAGACAGAGCCAGAACTTGGGGTCTACTTGAGCCCCTTCCTGTACCTGAGAAACCATGGAGCATGATCTCCATGGATTTTATAGTAGAACTTCCCCCATCTGAAGACTTCACTACCATTTTCGTTGTGGTTGATCGTTTGACCAAAATGACCCACTTTGTACCTCTGCAAGGAACTCCTTCTGCCCCGGAGACTGCCTCAACTTTTATCAAGGAGATTGTAAGGTTGCATGGCATCCCTGACAGCATAGTTTCTGATCGAGGGGTGCAGTTCACTTCTAGATGTTGGAGGGCCTTATGTGAAACTTTGAACATTGAACTCCGCCTCTCCACAGCTTATCACCCACAAACTAATGGACAGACTGAAAGGGTCAATCAAACCCTTGAACAGTACCTACGATGCTTTTCTTCTTTTGCGCAGGATGACTGGCTATCACTTCTCCCACTCGCGGAATTTTCATACAATAATTCCACCCATTCGGCAACCAGTCACCTTTTTTCGCCAATTATGGATACCAACCTTCTTTCTTGCCTGAGCTGCCTATTGATTCTTCTGTACCTGCCGTACAAGACAGGTTGAACTTCCTTAACTCAAACTACCAATTACTGCAGGATACAATCTCCAAGACCCAGGCAGATAATAAAAAGTTCTTCGACAAGAAGAGAAGAGGCAATTTGAATCTTGAACCTTTTCCAGTACCTCGCTGCCCGTCTGCTACCGAACCCGGCCACCCTTGTGATCCTGCACCAGCCTCCTGCTTGGCTTAACGCTGTCTCCAGTGCCTGTGCTAGCTGTCCATCCTACCAGCTTTCCTGAGTCCAGTTCCTTACCAGATGCTCTGCCTGCATCTCCACGTCTGCAACTCAGCTGACAAGTTCTGCACGCAACTACAGGCTCTCGTGTAACTCCTCACCCTAGGTCTGTCCCATCCTCAGTGGGGCTTGGGTTGGAGATACAAGGGAGGCCGACCTCGTCATTCCAGACTCCTACCAGGTACGTGACAGTACCAGTCAGCCAGAGATGGAGTCTGGAAGGGAGGCCTCTCCACCGAAGGACATTTACCAAACTATTTCTGCGCTCTCAAATATTGTGCCGAAGTTACAAGAGCGGGTCACTTTGGGATTCACAAGACGGCTAATTTGATCTCCCGTACATTCTAGTGGCCAAACTTGATGAACGACTGCAAGAAATATGTAAGATCTTGTATTTCATGCCTTCGGAATAAGACAGACAGAGCCAGAACTTGGGGTCTACTTGAGCCCCTTCCTGTACCTGAGAAACCATGGAGCATGATCTCCATGGATTTTATAGTAGAACTTCCCCCATCTGAAGACTTTACTACCATTTTCGTTGTGGTTGATCGTTTGACCAAAATGGCCCACTTTGTACCTCTGCAAGGAACTCCTTCTGCCCCGGAGACTGCCTCAACTTTTATCAAGGAGATTGTAAGGTTGCATGGCATCCCTGACAGCATAGTTTCTGATCGAGGGGTGCAGTTCACTTCTAGATTTTGGAGGGCCTTATGTGAAACTTTGAACATTGAACTCCGCCTCTCCACAGCTTATCACCCACAAACTAATGGACAGACTGAAAGGGTCAATCAAACCCTTGAACAGTACCTACGATGGTTTTCTTCTTTTGCACAGGATGACTGGCTATCACTTCTCCCACTCGCGGAATTTTCATACAATAATTCCACCCATTCGGTAACCAAACAGTCACCTTTTTTCGCCAATTATGGATACCATCCTTCTTTCTTGCCTGAGCTGCCTATTGATTCTTCTGTACCTGCCGTACAAGACAGGTTGAACTTCCTTAACTCCAACTACCAATTACTGCAGGTCCCAGAACAGTTCAGAGTTGCCGTCCTAGGGCGATGTCATGATCATCCCCTAGCGGGTCTCTTTGGGATTCACAAGACGGCTAATTTGATCTCCCGTACATTCTGGTGGCCAAACTTGATGAACGACTGCAAGAAATATGTAAGATCTTGTATTTCATGCCTTCGGAATAAGACAGACAGAGCCAGAACTTGGGGTCTACTTGAGCCCCTTCCTGTACCTGAGAAACCATGGAGCATGATCTCCATGGATTTTATAGTAGAACTTCCCCCATCTGAAGACTTCACTACCATTTTCGTTGTGGTTGATCGTTTGACCAAAATGGCCCACTTTGTACCTCTGCAAGGAACTCCTTCTGCCCCGGAGACTGCCTCAAGTTTTATCAAGGAGATTGTAAGGTTGCATGGCATCCCTGACAGCATAGTTTCTGATCGAGGGGTGCAGTTCACTTCTAGATGTTGGAGGGCCTTATGTGAAACTTTGAACATTGAACTCCGCCTCTCCACAGCTTATCACCCACAAACTAATGGACAGACTGAAAGGGTCAATCAAACCCTTGAACAGTACCTACGATGCTTTTCTTCTTTTGCGCAGGATGACTGGCTATCACTTCTCCCACTCGCGGAATTTTCATACAATAATTCCACCCATTCGGCAACCAAACAGTCACCTTTTTTCGCCAATTATGGATACCATCCTTCTTTCTTGCCTGAGCTGCCTATTGATTCTTCTGTACCTGCCGTACAAGACAGGTTGAACTTCCTTAACTCAAACTACCAATTACTGCAGGATACAATCTCCAAGACCCAGGCAGATAATAAAATGTTCTTCGACAAGAAGAGAAGAGGCAATTTTAATCTTGAACCTTTTCCAGTACCTCGCTGCCCGTCTGCTACCGAACCCGGCCACCCTTGTGATCCTGCACCAGCCTCCTGCTTGGCTTAACGCTGTCTCCAGTGCCTGTGCTAGCTGTCCATCCTACCAGCTTTCCTGAGTCCAGTTTCTTACCAGATGCTCTGCCTGCATCTCCACGTCTGCAACTCAGCTGACAAGTTCTGCACGCAACTACAGGCACTCGTGTAACTCCTCACCCTAGGTCTGTCCCATCCTCAGTGGGGCTTGGGTTGGAGATACAAGGGAGGCCGACCTCGTCATTCCAGACTCCTACCAGGTACGTGACAGTACCAGTCAGCCAGAGATGGAGTCTGGAAGGGAGGCCTCTCCACCGAAGGACATTTACCAAACTATTTCTGCGCTCTCAAATAGTGTGCAGAAGTTACAAGAGCGGGTCACTTTGGGATTCACAAGACGGCTAATTTGATCTCCCGTACATTCTAGTGGCCAAACTTGATGAACGACTGCAAGAAATATGTAAGATCTTGTATTTCATGCCTTCGGAATAAGACAGACAAAGCCAGAACTTAGGGTCTACTTGAGCCCCTTCCTGTACCTGAGAAACCATGGAGCATGATCTCCATGGATTTTATAGTAGAACTTCCCCCATCTGAAGACTTCACTACCATTTTCGTTGTGGTTGATCGTTTGACCAAAATGGCCCACTTTGTACCTCTGTAAGGAACTCCTTCTGCCCCGGAGACTGCCTCAACTTTTATCAAGGAGATTGTAAGGTTGCATGGCATCCCTGACAGCATAGTTTCTGATCGAGGGGTGCAGTTCACTTCTAGATTTTGAAGGGCCTTATGTGAAACTTTGAACATTGAACTCCGCCTCTCCACAGCTTATCACCCACAAACTAATGGACAGACTGAAAGGGTCAATCAAACCCTTGAACAGTACCTACGATGCTTTTCTTCTATTGCACAGGATGACTGGCTATCACTTCTCCCACTCGCGGAATTTTCATACAATAATTCCACCCATTCGGTAACCAAACAGTCACCTTTTTTCGCCAATTATGGATACCATCCTTCTTTCTTGCCTGAGCTGCCTATTGATTCTTCTGTACCTGCCGTACAAGACAGGTTGAACTTCCTTAACTCCAACTACCAATTACTGCAGGATACAATCTCCAAGACCCAGGCAGATAATAAAAAGTTCTTCGACAAGAAGAGAAGAGGCAATTTGAATCTTGAACCTGGAGATAAGGTCTGGCTTTCCACAGCGAACTTGAAACTAAGTTGCCCCTCGAGGAAGCTTGGCCCAAGATTTTTGGGGCCTTTTCCAGTACCTCGCTGCCCGTCTGCTACCGAACCCGGCCACCCTTGTGATCCTGCACCAGCCTCCTGCTTGGCTTAACGCTGTCTCCAGTGCCTGTGCTAGCTGTCCATCCTACCAGCTTTCCTGAGTCCAGTTCCTTACCAGATGCTCTGCCTGCATCTCCACGTCTGCAACTCAGCTGACAAGTTCTGCACGCAACTACAGGCTCTCGTGTAACTCCTCACCCTAGGTCTGTCCCATCCTCAGTGGGGCTTGGGTTGGAGATACAAGGGAGGCCGACCTCGTCATTCCAGACTCCTACCAGGTACGTGACAGTACCAGTCAGCCAGAGATGGAGTCTGGAAGGGAGGCCTCTCCACCGAAGGACATTTACCAAACTATTTCTGCGCTCTCAAATATTGTGCAGAAGTTACAAGAGCGGGTCACTTTGGGATTCACAAGACGGCTAATTTGATCTCCCGTACATTCTGGTGGCCAAACTTGATGAACGACTGCAAGAAATATGTAAGATCTTGTATTTCATGCCTTCGGAATAAGACAGACGGAGCCAGAACTTGGGGTCTACTTGAGCCCCTTCCTGTACCTGAGAAACCATGGAGCATGATCTCCATGGATTTTAAAGTAGAACTTCCCCCATCTGAAGACTTTACTACCATTTTCGTTGTGGTTGATCGTTTGACCAAAATGGCCCACTTTGTACCTCTGCAAGGAACTCCTTCTGCCCCGGAGACTGCCTCAACTTTTATCAAGGAGATTGTAAGGTTGCATGGCATCCCTGACAGCATAGTTTCTAATCGAGGGGTGCAGTTCACTTCTAGATTTTGGAGGGCCTTATGTGAAACATTGAACATTGAACTCCGCCTCTCCACAGCTTATCACCCACAAACTAATGGACAGACTGAAAGGGTCAATCAAACCCTTGAACAGTACCTACGATGCTTTTCTTCTTTTGCACAGGATGACTGGCTATCACTTCTCCCACTCGCGGAATTGTCATACAATAATTCCACCCATTCGGGAACCAGTCACCTTTTTTCGCCAATTATGGATACCATCCTTCTTTCTTGCCTGAGCTGCCTATTGATTCTTCTGTACCTGCCGTATAAGACAGGTTGAACTTCCTTAACTCCAACTACCAATTACTGCAGGATACAATCTCCAAGACCCAGGCAGATAATAAAAAGTTCTTCGACAAGAAGAGAAGAGGCAATTTGAATCTTGAACCTGGAGATAAGGTCTGGCTTTCCACAGCGAACTTGAAACTAAGTTGCCCCTCGAGGAAGCTTGGCCCAAGATTTTTGGGGCCTTTTCCAGTACCTCGCTGCCCGTCTGCTACCGAACCCGGCCACCCTTGTGATCCTGCACCAGCCTCCTGCTTGGCTTAACGCTGTCTCCAGTGCCTGTGCTAGCTGTCCATCCTACCAGCTTTCCTGAGTCCAGTTCCTTACCAGATGCTCTGCCTGCATCTCCACGTCTGCAACTCAGCTGACAAGTTCTGCACGCAACTACAGGCTCTCGTGTAACTCCTCACCCTAGGTCTGTCCCATCCTCAGTGGGGCTTGGGTTGGAGATACAAGGGAGGCCGACCTCGTCATTCCAGACTCCTACCAGGTACGTGACAGTACCAGTCAGCCAGAGATGGAGTCTGGAAGGGAGGCCTCTCCACCGAAGGACATTTACCAAACTATTTCTGCGCTCTCAAATATTGTGCAGAAGTTACAAGAGCGGGTCACTTTGGGATTCACAAGACGGCTAATTTGATCTCCCGTACATTCTGGTGGCCAAACTTGATGAACGACTGCAAGAAATATGTAAGATCTTGTATTTCATGCCTTCGGAATAAGACAGACAGAGCCAGAACTTGGGGTCTACTTGAGCCCCTTCCTGTACCTGAGAAACCATGGAGCATGATCTCCATGGATTTTATAGTAGAACTTCCCCCATCTGAAGACTTTACTACCATTTTCGTTGTGGTTGATCGTTTGACCAAAATGGCCCACTTTGTACCTCTGCAAGGAACTCCTTCTGCCCCGGAGACTGCCTCAACTTTTATCAAGGAGATTGTAAGGTTGCATGGCATCCCTGACAGCATAGTTTCTGATCGAGGGGTGCAGTTCACTTCTAGATTTTGGAGGGCCTTATGTGAAACATTGAACATTGAACTCCGCCTCTCCACAGCTTATCACCCACAAACTAATGGACAGACTGAAAGGGTCAATCAAACCCTTGAACAGTACCTACGATGCTTTTCTTCTTTTGCACAGGATGACTGGCTATCACTTCTCCCACTCGCGGAATTTTCATACAATAATTCCACCCATTCGGTAACCAGTCACCTTTTTTCGCCAATTATGGATACCATCCTTCTTTCTTGCCTGAGCTGCCTATTGATTCTTCTGTACCTGCCGTACAAGACAGGTTGAACTTCCTTAACTCCAACTACCAATTACTGCAGGTCCCAGAACAGTTCAGAGTTGCCGTCCTAGGGCGATGTCATGATCATCCCCTAGCGGGTCACTTTGGGATTCACAAGACGGCTAATTTGATCTCCCTTACATTCTGGTGGCCAAACTTGATGAACGACTGCAAGAAATATGTAAGATCTTGTATTTCATGCCTTCGGAATAAGACAGACAGAGCCAGAACTTGGGGTCTACTTGAGCCCCTTCCTGTACCTGAGAAACCATGGAGCATGATCTCCATGGATTTTATAGTAGAACTTCCCCCATCTGAAGACTTCACTACCATTTTCGTTGTGGTTGATCGTTTGACCAAAATGACCCACTTTGTACCTCTGCAAGGAACTCCTTCTGCCCCGGAGACTGCCTCAACTTTTATCAAGGAGATTGTAAGGTTGCATGGCATCCCTGACAGCATAGTTTCTGATCGAGGGGTGCAGTTCACTTCTAGATGTTGGAGGGCCTTATGTGAAACTTTGAACATTGAACTCCGCCTCTCCACAGCTTATCACCCACAAACTAATGGACAGACTGAAAGGGTCAATCAAACCCTTGAACAGTACCTACGATGCTTTTCTTCTTTTGCGCAGGATGACTGGCTATCACTTCTCCCACTCGCGGAATTTTCATACAATAATTCCACCCATTCGGCAACCAAACAGTCACCTTTTTTCGCCAATTATGGATACCAACCTTCTTTCTTGCCTGAGCTGCCTATTGATTCTTCTGTACCTGCCGTACAAGACAGGTTGAACTTCCTTAACTCAAACTACCAATTACTGCAGGATACAATCTCCAAGACCCAGGCAGATAATAAAAAGTTCTTCGACAAGAAGAGAAGAGGCAATTTGAATCTTGAACCTTTTCCAGTACCTCGCTGCCCGTCTGCTACCGAACCCGGCCACCCTTGTGATCCTGCACCAGCCTCCTGCTTGGCTTAACGCTGTCTCCAGTGCCTGTGCTAGCTGTCCATCCTACCAGCTTTCCTGAGTCCAGTTCCTTACCAGATGCTCTGCCTGCATCTCCACGTCTGCAACTCAGCTGACAAGTTCTGCACGCAACTACAGGCTCTCGTGTAACTCCTAACCCTAGGTCTGTCCCATCCTCAGTGGGGCTTGGGTTGGAGATACAAGGGAGGCCGACCTCGTCATTCCACACTCCTACCAGGTACGTGACAGTACCAGTCAGCCAGAGATGGAGTCTGGAAGGGAGGCCTCTCCACCGAAGGACATTTACCAAACTATTTCTGCGCTCTCAAATATTGTGCAGAAGTTACAAGAGCGGGTCACTTTGGGATTCACAAGACGGCTAATTTGATCTTCCGTACATTCTGGTGGCCAAA
The DNA here is from genome assembly GCA_029206835.1 of Rana muscosa. Classification (NCBI taxonomy): domain Eukaryota; kingdom Metazoa; phylum Chordata; class Amphibia; order Anura; family Ranidae; genus Rana; species Rana muscosa. The sequence goes on from JARGYO010000056.1 coordinate 3,204,475, forward strand.
TTTGATGACGACTGCAAGAAATATGTAAGATCTTGTATTTCATGCCTTCGGAATAAGACAGACAGAGCCAGAACTTGGGGTCTACTTGAGCCCCTTCCTGTACCTGAGAAACCATGGAGCATGATCTCCATGGATTTTATAGTATAACTTCCCCCATCTGAAGATTTCACTACCATTTTCGTTGTGGTTGATCGTTTGACCAAAATGGCCCACTTTGTACCTCTGCAAGGAACTCCTTCTGCCCCGGAGACTGCCTCAACTTTTATCAAGGAGATTGTAAGGTTGCATGGCATCCCTGACAGCATAGTTTCTAATCAAGGGGTGCAGTTCACTTCTAGATTTTGGAGGGCCTTATGTGAAACTTTGAACATTGAACTCCGCCTCTCCACAGCTTATCACCCACAAACTAATGGACAGACTGAAAGGGTCAATCAAACCCTTGAACAGTACCTACGATGCTTTTCTTCTTTTGCACAGGATGACTGGCTATCACTTCTCCCACTCGCGGAATTTTCATACAATAATTCCACCCATTCGGTAACCAAACAGTCACCTTTTTTCGCCAATTATGGATACCATCCTTCTTTCTTGCCTGAGCTGCCTATTGATTCTTCTGTACCTGCCGTACAAGACAGGTTAAACTTCCTTAACTCCAACTACCAATTACTGCAGGTCCCAGAACAGTTCAGAGTTGCCGTCCTAGGGCGATGTCATGATCATCCCCTAGCGGGTCACTTTGGGATTCACAAGACGGCTAATTTGATTTCCCGTACATTCTGGTGGCCAAACTTGATGAACGACTGCAAGAAATATGTAAGATCTTGTATTTCATGCCTTCGGAATAAGACAGACAGAGCCAGAACTTGGGGTCTACTTGAGCCCCTTCCTGTACCTGAGAAACCATGGAGCATGATCTCCATGGATTTTATAGTAGAACTTCCCCCATCTGAAGACTTCACTACCATTTTCGTTGTGGTTGATCGTTTGACCAAAATGCCCCACTTTGTACCTCTGCAAGGAACTCCTTCTGCCCCGGAGCCTGCCTCAACTTTTATCAAGGAGATTGTAAGGATGCATGGCATCCCTGACAGCATAGTTTCTGATCGAGGGGTGCAGTTCACTTCTAGATTTTGGAGGGCCTTATGTGAAACTTTGAACATTGAACTCCGCCTCTCCACAGCTTATCACCCACAAACTAATGGACAGACTGAAAGGGTCAATCAAACCCTGGAACAGTACCTACGATGCTTTTCTTCTTTTGCACAGGATGACTGGCTATCACTTCTCCCACTCGCGGAATTTTCATACAATAATTCCACCCATTCGGCAACCAAACAGTCACCTTTTTTCGCCAATTATGGATACCATCCTTCTTTCTTGCCCGAGCTGCCTATTGATTCTTCTGTACCTGCCGTACAAGACAGGTTGAACTTCCTTAACTCCAACTACCAATTACTGCAGGATACAATCTCCAAGACCCAGGCAGATAATAAAAAGTTCTTCGACAAGAAGAGAAGAGGCAATTTGAATCTTGAACCTTTTCCAGTACCTCGCTGCCCGTCTGCTACCGAACCCGGCCACCCATGTGATCCTGCACCAGCCTCCTGCTTGGCTTAACGCTTTCTCCAGTGCCTGTGCTAGCTGTCCATCCTACCAGCTTTCCTGAGTCCAGTTCCTTACCAGAAGCTCTGCCTGCATCTCCACGTCTGCAACTCAGCTGACAAGTTCTGCACGCAACTACAGGCACTCGTGTAACTCCTCACCCTAGGTCTGTCCCATTCTCAGTGGGGCTTGGGTTGGAGATACAAGGGAGGCCGACCTCGTCATTCCAGACTCCTACCAGGTACGTGACAGTACCAGTCAGCCAGAGATGGAGTCTGGAAGGGAGGCCTCTCCACCGAAGGACATTTACCAAACTATTTCTGCGCTCTCAAATATTGTGCAGAAGTTACAAGAGCGGGTCACTTTGGGATTCACAAGACGGCTAATTTGATCTCCCGTACATTCTGGTGGCCAAACTTGATGAACGACTGCAAGAAATATGTAAGATCTTGTATTTCATGCCTTCGGAATAAGACAGACAGAGCCAGAACTTGGGGTCTACTTGAGCCCCTTCCTGTACCTGAGAAACCATGGAGCATGATCTCCATGGATTTTAAAGTAGAACTTCCCCCATCTGAAGACTTTACTACCATTTTCGTTGTGGTTGATCGTTTGACCAAAATGGCCCACTTTGTACCTCTGCAAGGAACTCCTTCTGCCCCGGAGACTGCCTCAACTTTTATCAAGGAGATTGTAAGGTTGCATGGCATCCCTGACAGCATAGTTTCTAATCGAGGGGTGCAGTTCACTTCTAGATTTTGGAGGGCCTTATGTGAAACATTGAACATTGAACTCCGCCTCTCCACAGCTTATCACCCACAAACTAATGGACAGACTGAAAGGGTCAATCAAACCCTTGAACAGTACCTACGATGCTTTTCTTCTTTTGCGCAGGATGACTGGCTATCACTTCTCCCACTCGCGGAATTTTCATACAATAATTCCACCCATTCGGCAACCAAACAGTCACCTTTTTTCGCCAATTATGGATACCATCCTTCTTTCTTGCCTGAGCTGCCTATTGATTCTTCTGTACCTGCCGTACAAGACAGGTTGAACTTCCTTAACTCAAACTACCAATTACTGCAGGATACAATCTCCAAGACCCAGGCAGATAATAAAAAGTTCTTCGACAAGAAGAGAAGAGGCAATTTGAATCTTGAACCTTTTCCAGTACCTCGCTGCCCGTCTGCTACCGAACCCGGCCACCCTTGTGATCCTGCACCAGCCTCCTGCTTGGCTTAACGCTGTCTCCAGTGCCTGTGCTAGCTGTCCATCCTACCAGCTTTCCTGAGTCCAGTTCCTTACCAGATGCTCTGCCTGCATCTCCACGTCTGCAACTCAGCTGACAAGTTCTGCACGCAACTACAGGCTCTCGTGTAACTCCTAACCCTAGGTCTGTCCCATCCTCAGTGGGGCTTGGGTTGGAGATACAAGGGAGGCCGACCTCGTCATTCCAGACTCCTACCAGGTACGTGACAGTACCAGTCAGCCAGAGATGGAGTCTGGAAGGGAGGCCTCTCCACCGAAGGACATTTACCAAACTATTTCTGCGCTCTCAAATATTGTGCAGAAGTTACAAGAGCGGGTCACTTTGGGATTCACAAGACGGCTAATTTGATCTTCCGTACATTCTGGTGGCCAAATTTGATGAACGACTGCAAGAAATATGTAAGATCTTGTATTTCATGCCTTCGGAATAAGACAGACAGAGCCAGAACTTGGGGTCTACTTGAGCCCCTTCCTGTACCTGAGAAACCATGGAGCATGATCTCCATGGATTTTATAGTAGAACTTCCCCCATCTGAAGACTTCACTACCATTTTCGTTGTGGTTGATCGTTTGACCAAAATGGCCCACTTTGTACCTCTGCAAGGAACTCCTTCTGCCCCGGAGACTGCCTCAACTTTTATCAAGGAGATTGTAAGGTTGCATGGCATCCCTGACAGCATAGTTTCTAATCGAGGGGTGCAGTTCACTTCTAGATTTTGGAGGGCCTTATGTGAAACTTTGAACATTGAACTCCGCCTCTCCACAGCTTATCACCCACAAACTAATGGACAGACTGAAAGGGTCAATCAAACCCTTGAACAGTACCTACGATGCTTTTCTTCTTTTGCACAGGATGACTGGCTATCACTTCTCCCACTCGCGGAATTTTCATACAATAATTCCACCCATTCGGTAACCAAACAGTCACCTTTTTTCGCCAATTATGGATACCATCCTTCTTTCTTGCCTGAGCTGCCTATTGATTCTTCTGTACCTGCCGTACAAGACAGGTTGAACTTCCTTAACTCCAACTACCAATTACTGCAGGTCCCAGAACAGTTCAGAGTTGCCGTCCTAGGGCGATGTCATGATCATCCCCTAGCGGGTCACTTTGGGATTCACAAGACGGCTAATTTGATCTCCCGTACATTCTGGTGGCCAAACTTGATGAACGACTGCAAGAAATATGTAAGATCTTGTATTTCATGCCTTCGGAATAAGACAGACAGAGCCAGAACTTGGGGTCTACTTGAGCCCCTTCCTGTACCTGAGAAACCATGGAGCATGATCTCCATGGATTTTATAGTAGAACTTCCCCCATCTGAAGACTTCACTACCATTTTCGTTGTGGTTGATCGTTTGACCAAAATGGTCCACTTTGTACCTCTGCAAGGAACTCCTTCTGCCCCGGAGACTGCCTCAACTTTTATCAAGGAGATTGTAAGGATGCATGGCATCCCTGACAGCATAGTTTCTGATCGAGGGGTGCAGTTCACTTCTAGATTTTGGAGGGCCTTATGTGAAACTTTGAACATTGAACTCCGCCTCTCCACAGCTTATCACCCACAAACTAATGGACAGACTGAAAGGGTCAATCAAACCCTGGAACAGTACCTACGATGCTTTTCTTCTTTTGCACAGGATGACTGGCTATCACTTCTCCCACTCGCGGAATTTTCATACAATAATTCCACCCATTCGGCAACCAAACAGGCACCTTTTTTCGCCAATTATGGATACCATCCTTCTTTCTTGCCCGAGCTGCCTATTGATTCTTCTGTACCTGCCGTACAAGACAGGTTGAACTTCCTTAACTCCAACTACCAATTACTGCAGGATACAATCTCCAAGACCCAGGCAGATAATAAAAAGTTCTTCGACAAGAAGAGAAGAGGCAATTTGAATCTTGAACCTTTTCCAGTACCTCGCTGCCCGTCTGCTACCGAACCCGGCCACCCATGTGATCCTGCACCAGCCTCCTGCTTGGCTTAACGCTTTCTCCAGTGCCTGTGCTAGCTGTCCATCCTACCAGCTTTCCTGAGTCCAGTTCCTTACCAGATGCTCTGCCTGCATCTCCACGTCTGCAACTCAGCTGACAAGTTCTGCACGCAACTAAAGGCACTCGTGTAACTCCTCACCCTAGGTCTGTCCCATTCTCAGTGGGGCTTGGGTTGGAGATACAAGGGAGGCCGACCTCGTCATTCCAGACTCCTACCAGGTACGTGACAGTACCAGTCAGCCAGAGATGGAGTCTGGAAGGGAGGCCTCTCCACCGAAGGACATTTACCAAACTATTTCTGCGCTCTCAAATATTGTGCAGAAGTTACAAGAGCGGGTCACTTTGGGATTCACAAGACGGCTAATTTGATCTCCCGTACATTCTGGTGGCCAAACTTGATGAACGACTGCAAGAAATATGTAAGATCTTGTATTTCATGCCTTCGGAATAAGACAGACAGAGCCAGAACTTGGGGTCTACTTGAGCCCCTTCCTGTACCTGAGAAACCATGGAGCATGATCTCCATGGATTTTATAGTAGAACTTCCCCCATCTGAAGACTTTACTACCATTTTCGTTGTGGTTGATCGTTTGACCAAAATGGCCCACTTTGTACCTCTGCAAGGAACTCCTTCTGCCCCGGAGACTGCCTCAACTTTTATCAAGGAGATTGTAAGGTTGCATGGCATCCCTGACAGCATAGTTTCTAATCAAGGGGTGCAGTTCACTTCTAGATTTTGGAGGGCCTTATATGAAACTTTGAACATTGAACTCCGCCTCTCCACAGCTTATCACCCACAAACTAATGGACAGACTGAAAGGGTCAATCAAACCCTTGAACAGTACCTACGATGCTTTTCTTCTTTTGCACAGGATGACTGGCTATCACTTCTCCCACTCGCGGAATTTTCATACAATAATTCCACCCATTCGGTAACCAAACAGTCACCTTTTTTCGCCAATTATGGATACCATCCTTCTTTCTTGCCTGAGCTGCCTATTGATTCTTCTGTACCTGCCGTACAAGACAGGTTGAACTTCCTTAACTCCAACTACCAATTACTGCAGGTCCCAGAACAGTTCAGAGTTGCCGTCCTAGGGCGATGTCATGATCATCCCCTAGCGGGTCACTTTGGGATTCACAAGACGGCTAATTTGATCTCCCGTACATTCTGGTGGCCAAACTTGATGAACGACTGCAAGAAATATGTAAGATCTTGTATTTCATGCCTTCGGAATAAGACAGACAGAGCCAGAACTTGGGGTCTACTTGAGCCCCTTCCTGTACCTGAGAAACCATGGAGCATGATCTCCATGGATTTTATAGTAGAACTTCCCCCATCTGAAGACTTCACTACCATTTTCGTTGTGGTTGATCGTTTGACCAAAATGGCCCACTTTGTACCTCTGCAAGGAACTCCTTCTGCCCCGGAGACTGCCTCAACTTTTATCAAGGAGATTGTAAGGATGCATGGCATCCCTGACAGCATAGTTTCTAATCGAGGGGTGCAGTTCACTTCTAGATTTTGGAGGGCCTTATGTGAAACTTTGAACATTGAACTCCGCCTCTCCACAGCTTATCACCCACAAACTAATGGACAGACTGAAAGGGTCAATCAAACCCTTGAACAGTACCTACGATGATTTTCTTCTTTTGCACAGGATGACTGGCTATCACTTCTCCCACTCGCGGAATTTTCATACAATAATTCCACCCATTCGGTAACCAAACAGTCACCTTTTTTCGCCAATTATGGATACCATCCTTCTTTCTTGCCTGAGCTGCCTATTGATTCTTCTGTACCTGCCGTACAAGACAGGTTGAACTTCCTTAACTCCAACTATCAATTACTGCAGGTCCCAGAACAGTTCAGAGTTGCCGTCCTAGGGCGATGTCATGATCATCCCCTAGCGGGTCACTTTGGGATTCACAAGACGGCTAATTTGATCTCCCGTACATTCTGGTGGCCAAACTTGATGAACGACTGCAAGAAATATGTAAAATCTTGTATTTCATGCCTTCGGAATAAGACAGACAGAGCCAGAACTTGGGGTCTACTTGAGCCCCTTCCTGTACCTGAGAAACATTGGAGCATGATCTACATGGATTTTATAGTAGAACTTCCCCCATCTGAAGACTTCACTACCATTTTCGTTGTGGTTGATCGTTTGACCAAAATGGCCCACTTTGTACCTCTGCAAGGAACTCCTTCTGCCCCGGAGACTGCCTCAAATTTTATCAAGGAGATTGTAAGGATGCATGGCATCCCTGACAGCATAGTTTCTGATCGAGGGGTGCAGTTCACTTCTAGATTTTGGAGGGCCTTATGTGAAACTTTGAACATTGAACTCCGCCTCTCCACAGCTTATCACCCACAAACTAATGGACAGACTGAAAGGGTTAATCAAACCCTGGAACAGTACCTACGATGCTTTTCTTCTTTTGCACAGGATGACTGGCTATCACTTCTCTCACTCGCGGAATTTTCATACAATAATTCCACCCATTCGGCAACCAAACAGTCAGCTTTTTTCGCCAATTATGGATACCATCCTTCTTTCTTGCCCGAGCTGCCTATTGATTCTTCTGTACCTGCCGTACAAGACAGGTTGAACTTCCTTAACTCCAACTACCAATTACTGCAGGATACAATCTCCAAGACCCAGGCAGATAATAAAAAGTTCTTCGACAAGAAGAGAAGAGGCAATTTGAATCTTGAACCTTTTCCAGTACCTCGCTGCCCGTCTGCTACCGAACCCGGCCACCCATGTGATCCTGCACCAGCCTCCTGCTTGGCTTAACGCTTTCTCCAGTGCCTGTGCTAGCTGTCCATCCTACCAGCTTTCCTGAGTCCAGTTCCTTACCAGATGCTCTGCCTGCATCTCCACGTCTGCAACTCAGCTGACAAGTTCTGCACGCAACTACAGGCACTCGTGTAACTCCTCACCCTAGATCTGTCCCATCCTCAGTGGGGCTTGGGTTGGAGATACAAGGGAGGCCGACCTCGTCATTCCAGACTCCTACCAGGTACGTGACAGTACCAGTCAGCCAGAGATGGAGTCTGGAAGGGAGGCCTCTCCACCGAAGGACATTTACCAAACTATTTCTGCGCTCTCAAATATTGTGCAGAAGTTACAAGAGCGGGTCACTTTGGGAGTCACAAGACGGCTAATTTGATCTCCCGTACATTCTGGTGGCCAAACTTGATGAACGACTGCAAGAAATATGTAAGATCTTGTATTTCATGCCTTCGGAATAAGACAGACAGAGCCAGAACTTGGGGTCTACTTGAGCCCCTTCCTGTACCTGAGAAACCATGGAGCATGATCTCCATGGATTTTCTAGTAGAACTTCCCCCATCTGAAGACTTTACTACCATTTTCGTTGTGGTTGATCGTTTGACCAAAATGGCCCACTTTGTACCTCTGCAAGGAACTCCTTCTGCCCCGGAGACTGCCTCAACTTTTATCAAGGAGATTGTAAGGTTGCATGGCATCCCTGACAGCATAGTTTCTGATCGAGGGGTGCAGTTCACTTCTAGATTTTGAAGGGCCTTATGTGAAACATTGAACATTGAACTCCGCCTCTCCACAGCTTATCACCCACAAACTAATGGACAGACTGAAAGGGTCAATCAAACCCTTGAACAGTACCTACGATGCTTTTCTTCTTTTGCACAGGATGACTGGCTATCACTTCTCCCACTCGCGGAATTTTCATACAATAATTCCACCCATTCGGTAACCAGTCACCTTTTTTCGCCAATTATGGATACCATCCTTCTTTCTTGCCTGAGCTGCCTATTGATTCTTCTGTACCTGCCGTACAAGACAGGTTGAACTTCCTTAACTCCAACTACCAATTACTGCAGGGCCCAGAACAGTTCAGAGTTGCCGTCCTAGGGCGATGTCATGATCATCCCCTAGCGGGTCACTTTGGGATTCACAAGACGGCTAATTTGATCTCCCTTACATTCTGGTGGCCAAACTTGATGAACGACTGCAAGAAATATGTAAGATCTTGTATTTCATGCCTTCGGAATAAGACAGACAGAGCCAGAACTTGGGGTCTACTTGAGCCCCTTCCTGTACCTGAGAAACCATGGAGCATGATCTCCATGGATTTTATAGTAGAACTTCCCCCATCTGAAGACTTCACTACCATTTTCGTTGTGGTTGATCGATTGACCAAAATGGCCCACTTTGTACCTCTGCAAGGAACTCCTTCTGCCCCGGAGACTGCCTCAACTTTTATCAAGGAGATTGTAAGGTTGCATGGCATCCCTGACAGCATAGTTTCTAATCAAGGGGTGCAGTTCACTTCTAGATTTTGGAGGGCCTTATGTGAAACTTTGAACATTGAACTCCGCCTCTCCACAGCTTATCACCCACAAACTAATGGACAGACTGAAAGGGTCAATCAAACCCTTGAACAGTACCTACGATGCTTTTCTTCTTTTGCACAGGATGACTGGCTATCACTTCTCTCACTCGCGGAATTTTCATACAATAATTCCACCCATTCGGTAACCAAACAGTCACCTTTTTTCGCCAATTATGGATACCATCCTTCTTTCTTGCCTGAGCTGCCTATTGATTCTTCTGTACCTGCCGTACAAGACAGGTTGAACTTCCTTAACTCCAACTACCAATTACTGCAGGTCCCAGAACAGTTCAGAGTTGCCGTCCTAGGGCGATGTCATGATCATCCCCTAGCGGGTCACTTTGGGATTCACAAGACGGCTAATTTGATCTCCCGTACATTCTGGTGGCCAAACTTGATGAACGACTGCAAGAAATATGTAAGATCTTGTATTTCATGCCTTCGGAATAAGACAGACAGAGCCAGAACGTGGGGTCTACTTGAGCCCCTTCCTGTACCTGAGAAACCATGGAGCATGATCTCCATGGATTTTATAGTAGAACTTCCCCCATCTGAAGACTTCACTACCATTTTCGTTGTGGTTGATCGTTTGACCAAAATGGCCCACTTTGTACCTCTGCAAGGAACTCCTTCTGCCCCGGAGACTGCCTCAACTTTTATCAAGGAGATTGTAAGGATGCATGGCATCCCTGACAGCATAGTTTCTAATCGAGGGGTGCAGTTCACTTCTAGATTTTGGAGGGCCTTATGTGAAACTTTGAACATTGAACTCCGCCTCTCCACAGCTTATCACCCACAAACTAATGGACAGACTGAAAGGGTCAATCAAACCCTTGAACAGTACCTACGATGCTTTTCTTCTTTTGCACAGGATGACTGGCTATCACTTCTCCCACTCGCGGAATTTTCATACAATAATTCCACCCATTCGGTAACCAAACAGTCACCTTTTTTCGCCAATTATGGATACCATCCTTCTTTCTTGCCTGAGCTGCCTATTGATTCTTCTGTACCTGCCGTACAAGACAGGTTGAACTTCCTTAACTCCAACTACCAATTACTGCAGGTCCCAGAACAGTTCAGAGTTGCCGTCCTAGGGCGATGTCATGATCATCCCCTAGCGGGTCACTTTGGGATTCACAAGACGGCTAATTTGATCTCCCGTACATTCTGGTGGCCAAACTTGATGAACGACTGCAAGAAATATGTAAAATCTTGTATTTCATGCCTTCGGAATAAGACTGACAGAGCCAGAACTTGGGGTCTACTTGAGCCCCTTCCTGTACCTGAGAAACCATGGAGCATGATCTCCATGGATTTTATAGTAGAACTTCCCCCATCTGAAGACTTCACTACCATTTTCGTTGTGGTTGATCGTTTGACCAAAATGGCCCAATTTGTACCTCTGCAAGGAACTCCTTCTGCCCCGGAGACTGCCTCAAATTTTATCAAGGAGATTGTAAGGATGCATGGCATCCCTGACAGCATAGTTTCTGATCGAGGGGTGCAGTTCACTTCTAGATTTTGGAGGGCCTTATGTGAAACTTTGAACATTGAACTCCGCCTCTCCACAGCTTATCACCCACAAACTAATGGACAGACTGAAAGGGTCAATCAAACCCTGGAACAGTACCTACGATGCTTTTCTTCTTTTGCACAGGATGACTGGCTATCACTTCTCCCACTCGCGGAATTTTCATACAATAATTCCACCCATTCGGCAACCAAACAGTCAGCTTTTTTCGCCAATTATGGATACCATCCTTCTTTCTTGCCCGAGCTGCCTATTGATTCTTCTGTACCTGCCGTACAAGACAGGTTGAACTTCCTTAACTCCAACTACCAATTACTGCAGGATACAATCTCCAAGACCCAGGCAGATAATAAAAAGTTCTTCGACAAGAAGAGAAGAGGCAATTTGAATCTTGAACCTTTTCCAGTACCTCGCTGCCCGTCTGCTACCGAACCCGGCCACCCATGTGATCCTGCACCAGCCTCCTGCTTGGCTTAACGCTTTCTCCAGTGCCTGTGCTAGCTGTCCATCCTACCAGCTTTCCTGAGTCCAGTTCCTTACCAGATGCTCTGCCTGCATCTCCACGTCTGCAACTCAGCTGACAAGTTCTGCACGCAACTACAGGCACTCGTGTAACTCCTCACCCTAGGTCTGTCCCATCCTCAGTGGGGCTTGGGTTGGAGATACAAGGGAGGCCGACCTCGTCATTCCAGACTCCTACCAGGTACGTGACAGTACCAGTCAGCCAGAGATGGAGTCTGGAAGGGAGGCCTCTCCACCGAAGGACATTTACCAAACTATTTCTGCGCTCTCAAATATTGTGCAGAAGTTACAAGAGCGGGTCACTTTGGGAGTCACAAGACGGCTAATTTGATCTCCCGTACATTCTGGTGGCCAAACTTGATGAACGACTGCAAGAAATATGTAAGATCTTGTATTTCATGCCTTCGGAATAAGACAGACAGAGCCAGAACTTGGGGTCTACTTGAGCCCCTTCCTGTACCTGAGAAACCATGGAGCATGATCTCCATGGATTTTATAGTAGAACTTCCCCCATCTGAAGACTTTACTACCATTTTCGTTGTGGTTGATCGTTTGACCAAAATGGCCCACTTTGTACCTCTGCAAGGAACTCCTTCTGCCCCGGAGACTGCCTCAATTTTTATCAAGGAGATTGTAAGGTTGCATGGCATCCCTGACAGCATAGTTTCTGATCGAGGGGTGCAGTTCACTTCTAGATTTTGGAGGGCCTTATGTGAAACATTGAACATTGAACTCCGCCTCTCCACAGCTTATCACCCACAAACTAATGGACAGACTGAAAGGGTCAATCAAACCCTTGAACAGTACCTACGATGCTTTTCTTCTTTTGCACAGGATGACTGGCTATCACTTCTCCCACTCGCGGAATTTTCATACAATAATTCCACCCATTCGGTAACCAGTCACCTTTTTTCGCCAATTATGGATACCATCCTTCTTTCTTGCCTGAGCTGCCTATTGATTCTTCTGTACCTGCCGTACAAGACAGGTTGAACTTCCTTAACTCCAACTACCAATTACTGCAGGTCCCAGAACAGTTCAGAGTTGCCGTCCTAGGGCGATGTCATGATCATCCCCTAGCGGGTCACTTTGGGATTCACAAGACGGCTAATTTGATCTCCCTTACATTCTGGTGGCCAAACTTGATGAACGACTGCAAGAAATATGTAAGATCTTGTATTTCATGCCTTCGGAATAAGACAGACAGAGCCAGAACTTGGGGTCTACTTGAGCCCCTTCCTGTACCTGAGAAACCATGGAGCATGATCTCCATGGATTTTATAGTAGAACTTCCCCCATCTGCAGACTTCACTACCATTTTCGTTGTGGTTGATCGTTTGACCAAAATGACCCACTTTGTACCTCTGCAAGGAACTCCTTCTGCCCCGGAGACTGCCTCAACTTTTATCAAGGAGATTGTAAGGTTGCATGGCATCCCTGACAGCATAGTTTCTGATCGAGGGGTGCAGTTCACTTCTAGATGTTGGAGGGCCTTATGTGAAACTTTGAACATTGAACTCCGCCTCTCCACAGCTTATCACCCACAAACTAATGGACAGACTGAAAGGGTCAATCAAACCCTTGAACAGTACCTACGATGCTTTTCTTCTTTTGCGCAGGATGACTGGCTATCACTTCTCCCACTCGCGGAATTTTCATACAATAATTCCACCCATTCGGCAACCAAACAGTCACCTTTTTTCGCCAATTATGGATACCAACCTTCTTTCTTGCCTGAGCTGCCTATTGATTCTTCTGTACCTGCCGTACAAGACAGGTTGAACTTCCTTAACTCAAACTACCAATTACTGCAGGATACAATCTCCAAGACCCAGGCAGATAATAAAAAGTTCTTCGACAAGAAGAGAAGAGGCAATTTGAATCTTGAACCTTTTCCAGTACCTCGCTGCCCGTCTGCTACCGAACCCGGCCACCCTTGTGATCCTGCACCAGCCTCCTGCTTGGCTTAACGCTGTCTCCAGTGCCTGTGCTAGCTGTCCATCCTACCAGCTTTCCTGAGTCCAGTTCCTTACCAGATGCTCTGCCTGCATCTCCACGTCTGCAACTCAGCTGACAAGTTCTGCACGCAACTACAGGCTCTCGTGTAACTCCTCACCCTAGGTCTGTCCCATCCTCAGTGGGGCTTGGGTTGGAGATACAAGGGAGGCCGACCTCGTCATTCCAGACTCCTACCAGGTACGTGACAGTACCAGTCAGCCAGAGATGGAGTCTGGAAGGGAGGCCTCTCCACCGAAGGACATTTACCAAACTATTTCTGCGCTCTCAAATATTGTGCAGAAGTTACAAGAGCGGGTCACTTTGGGATTCACAAGACGGCTAATTTGATCTCCCGTACATTCTGGTGGCCAAACTTGATGAACGACTGCAAGAAATATGTAAGATCTTGTATTTCATGCCTTCGGAATAAGACAGACAGAGCCAGAACTTGGGGTCTACTTGAGCCCCTTCCTGTACCTGAGAAACCATGGAGCATGATCTCCATGGATTTTATAGTAGAACTTCCCCCATCTGAAGACTTTACTACCATTTTCGTTGTGGTTGATCGTTTGACCAAAATGGCCCACTTTGTACCTCTGCAAGGAACTCCTTCTGCCCCGGAGACTGCCTCAACTTTTATCAAGGAGATTGTAAGGTTGCATGGCATCCCTGACAGCATAGTTTCTGATCGAGGGGTGCAGTTCACTTCTAGATTTTGGAGGGCCTTATGTGAAACTTTGAACATTGAACTCCGCCTCTCCACAGCTTATCACCCACAAACTAATGGACAGACTGAAAGGGTCAATCAAACCCTTGAACAGTACCTACGATGGTTTTCTTCTTTTGCACAGGATGACTGGCTATCACTTCTCCCACTCGCGGAATTTTCATACAATAATTCCACCCATTCGGTAACCAAACAGTCACCTTTTTTCGCCAATTATGGATACCATCCTTCTTTCTTGCCTGAGCTGCCTATTGATTCTTCTGTACCTGCCGTACAAGACAGGTAGAACTTCCTTAACTCCAACTACCAATTACTGCAGGTCCCAGAACAGTTCAGAGTTGCCGTCCTAGGGCGATGTCATGATCATCCCCTAGCGGGTCACTTTGGGATTCACAAGACGGCTAATTTGATCTCCCGTACATTCTGGTGGCCAAACTTGATGAACGACTGCAAGAAATATGTAAGATCTTGTATTTCATGCCTTCGGAATAAGACAGACAGAGCCAGAACTTGGGGTCTACTTGAGCCCCTTCCTGTACCTGAGAAACCATGGAGCATGATCTCCATGGATTTTATAGTAGAACTTCCCCCATCTGAAGACTTCACTACCATTTTCGTTGTGGTTGATCGTTTGACCAAAATGGCCCACTTTGTACCTCTGCAAGGAACTCCTTCTGCCCCGGAGACTGCCTCAACTTTTATCAAGGAGATTGTAAGGTTGCATGGCATCCCTGACAGCATAGTTTCTGATCGAGGGGTGCAGTTCACTTCTAGATTTTGAAGGGCCTTATGTGAAACATTGAACATTGAACTCCGCCTCTCCACAGCTTATCACCCACAAACTAATGGACAGACTGAAAGGGTCAATCAAACCCTTGAACAGTACCTACGATGCTTTTCTTCTTTTGCACAGGATGACTGGCTATCACTTCTCCCACTCGCGGAATTTTCATACAATAATTCCACCCATTCGGTAACCAGTCACCTTTTTTCGCCAATTATGGATACCATCCTTCTTTCTTGCCTGAGCTGCCTATTGATTCTTCTGTACCTGCCGTACAAGACAGGTTGAACTTCCTTAACTCCAACTACCAATTACTGCAGGTCCCAGAACAGTTCAGAGTTGCCGTCCTAGGGCGATGTCATGATCATCCCCTAGCGGGTCACTTTGGGATTCACAAGACGGCTAATTTGATCTCCCTTACATTCTGGTGGCCAAACTTGATGAACGACTGCAAGAAATATGTAAGATCTTGTATTTCATGCCTTCGGAATAAGACAGACAGAGCCAGAACTTGGGGTCTACTTGAGCCCCTTCCTGTACCTGAGAAACCATGGAGCATGATCTCCATGGATTTTATAGTAGAACTTCTCCCATCTGAAGACTTCACTACCATTTTCGTTGTGGTTGATCGATTGACCAAAATGGCCCACTTTGTACCTCTGCAAGGAACTCCTTCTGCCCCGGAGACTGCCTCAACTTTTATCAAGGAGATTGTAAGGTTGCATGGCATCCCTGACAGCATAGTTTCTAATCAAGGGGTGCAGTTCACTTCTAGATTTTGGAGGGCCTTATGTGAAACTTTGAACATTGAACTCCGCCTCTCCACAGCTTATCACCCACAAACTAATGGACAGACTGAAAGGGTCAATCAAACCCTTGAACAGTACCTACGATGCTTTTCTTCTTTTGCACAGGATGACTGGCTATCACTTCTCCCACTCGCGGAATTTTCATACAATAATTCCACCCATTCGGTAACCAAACAGTCACCTTTTTTCGCCAATTATGGATACCATCCTTCTTTCTTGCCTGAGCTGCCTATTGATTCTTCTGTACCTGCCGTACAAGACAGGTTGAACTTCCTTAACTCCAACTACCAATTACTGCAGGTCCCAGAACAGTTCAGAGTTGCCGTCCTAGGGCGATGTCATGATCATCCCCTAGCGGGTCACTTTGGGATTCACAAGACGGCTAATTTGATCTCCCGTACATTCTGGTGGCCAAACTTGATGAACGACTGCAAGAAATATGTAAGATCTTGTATTTCATGCCTTCGGAATAAGACAGACAGAGCCAGAACGTGGGGTCTACTTGAGCCCCTTCCTGTACCTGAGAAACCATGGAGCATGATCTCCATGGATTTTATAGTAGAACTTCCCCCATCTGAAGACTTCACTACCATTTTCGTTGTGGTTGATCGTTTGACCAAAATGGCCCACTTTGTACCTCTGCAAGGAACTCCTTCTGCCCCGGAGACTGCCTCAACTTTTATCAAGGAGATTGTAAGGATGCATGGCATCCCTGACAGCATAGTTTCTAATCGAGGGGTGCAGTTCACTTCTAGATTTTGGAGGGCCTTATGTGAAACTTTGAACATTGAACTCCGCCTCTCCACAGCTTATCACCCACAAACTAATGGACAGACTGAAAGGGTCAATCAAACCCTTGAACAGTACCTACGATGCTTTTCTTCTTTTGCACAGGATGACTGGCTATCACTTCTCCCACTCGCGGAATTTTCATACAATAATTCCACCCATTCGGTAACCAAACAGTCACCTTTTTTCGCCAATTATGGATACCATCCTTCTTTCTTGCCTGAGCTGCCTATTGATTCTTCTGTACCTGCCGTACAAGACAGGTTGAACTTCCTTAACTCCAACTACCAATTACTGCAGGTCCCAGAACAGTTCAGAGTTGCCGTCCTAGGGCGATGTCATGATCATCCCCTAGCGGGTCTCTTTGGGATTCACAAGACGGCTAATTTGATCTCCCGTACATTCTGGTGGCCAAACTTGATGAACGACTGCAAGAAATATGTAAAATCTTGTATTTCATGCCTTCGGAATAAGACAGACAGAGCCAGAACTTGGGGGCTACTTGAGCCCCTTCCTGTACCTGAGAAACCATGGAGCATGATCTCCATGGATTTTATAGTAGAACTTCCCCCATCTGAAGACTTCACTACCATTTTCGTTGTGGTTGATCGTTTGACCAAAATGGCCCACTTTGTACCTCTGCAAGGAACTCCTTCTGCCCCGGAGACTGCCTCAAATTTTATCAAGGAGATTGTAAGGATGCATGGCATCCCTGACAGCATAGTTTCTGATCGAGGGGTGCAGTTCACTTCTAGATTTTGGAGGGCCTTATGTGAAACTTTGAACATTGAACTCCGCCTCTCCACAGCTTATCACCCACAAACTAATGGACAGACTGAAAGGGTCAATCAAACCCTGGAACAGTACCTACGATGCTTTTCTTCTTTTGCACAGGATGACTGGCTATCACTTCTCCCACTCGCGGAATTTTCATACAATAATTCCACCCATTCGGCAACCAAACAGTCAGCTTTTTTCGCCAATTATGGATATCATCCTTCTTTCTTGCCCGAGCTGCCTATTGATTCTTCTGTACCTGCCGTACAAGACAGGTTGAACTTCCTTAACTCCAACTACCAATTACTGCAGGATACAATCTCCAAGACCCAGGCAGATAATAAAAAGTTCTTCGACAAGAAGAGAAGAGGCAATTTGAATCTTGAACCTTTTCCAGTACCTCGCTGCCCGTCTGCTACCGAACCCGGCCACCCATGTGATCCTGCACCAGCCTCCTGCTTGGCTTAACGCTTTCTCCAGTGCCTGTGCTAGCTGTCCATCCTACCAGCTTTCCTGAGTCCAGTTCCTTACCAGATGCTCTGCCTGCATCTCCACGTCTGCAACTCAGCTGACAAGTTCTGCACGCAACTACAGGCACTCGTGTAACTCCTCACCCTAGGTCTGTCCCATCCTCAGTGGGGCTTGGGTTGGAGATACAAGGGAGGCCGACCTCGTCATTCCAGACTCCTACCAGGTACGTGACAGTACCAGTCAGCCAGAGATGGAGTCTGGAAGGGAGGCCTCTCCACCGAAGGACATTTACCAAACTATTTCTGCGCTCTCAAATATTGTGCAGAAGTTACAAGAGCGGGTCACTTTGGGAGTCACAAGACGGCTAATTTGATCTCCCGTACATTCTGGTGGCCAAACTTGATGAACGACTGCAAGAAATATGTAATATCTTGTATTTCATGCCTTCGGAATAAGACAGACAGAGCCAGAACTTGGGGTCTACTTGAGCCCCTTCCTGTACCTGAGAAACCATGGAGCATGATCTCCATGGATTTTATAGTAGAACTTCCCCCATCTGAAGACTTTACTACCATTTTCGTTGTGGTTGATCGTTTGACCAAAATGGCCCACTTTGTACCTCTGCAAGGAACTCCTTCTGCCCCGGAGACTGCCTCAACTTTTATCAAGGAGATTGTAAGGTTGCATGGCATCCCTGACAGCATAGTTTCTGGTCGAGGGGTGCAGTTCACTTCTAGATTTTGGAGGGCCTTATGTGAAACATTGAACATTGAACTCCGCCTCTCCACAGCTTATCACCCACAAACTAATGGACAGACTGAAAGGGTCAATCAAACCCTTGAACAGTACCTACGATGCTTTTCTTCTTTTGCACAGGATGACTGGCTATCACTTCTCCCACTCGCGGAATTTTCATACAATAATTCCACCCATTCGGTAACCAGTCACCTTTTTTCGCCAATTATGGATACCATCCTTCTTTCTTGCCTGAGCTGCCTATTGATTCTTCTGTACCTGCCGTACAAGACAGGTTGAACTTCCTTAACTCCAACTACCAATTACTGCAGGTCCCAGAACAGTTCAGAGTTGCCGTCCTAGGGCGATGTCATGATCATCCCCTAGCGGGTCACTTTGGGATTCACAAGACGGCTAATTTGATCTCCCTTACATTCTGGTGGCCAAACTTGATGAACTGATGATGCAAGAAATATGTAAGATCTTGTATTTCATGCCTTCGGAATAAGACAGACAGAGCCAGAACTTGGGGTCTACTTGAGCCCCTTCCTGTACCTGAGAAACCATGGAGCATGATCTCCATGGATTTTATAGTAGAACTTCCCCCATCTGAAGACTTCACTACCATTTTCGTTGTGGTTGATCGTTTGACCAAAATGACCCACTTTGTACCTCTGCAAGGAACTCCTTCTGCCCCGGAGACTGCCTCAACTTTTATCAAGGAGATTGTAAGGTTGCATGGCATCCCTGACAGCATAGTTTCTGATCGAGGGGTGCAGTTCACTTCTAGATGTTGGAGGGCCTTATGTGAAACTTTGAACATTGAACTCCGCCTCTCCACAGCTTATCACCCACAAACTAATGGACAGACTGAAAGGGTCAATCAAACCCTTGAACAGTACCTACGATGCTTTTCTTCTTTTGCGCAGGATGACTGGCTATCACTTCTCCCACTCGCGGAATTTTCATACAATAATTCCACCCATTCGGCAACCAAACAGTCACCTTTTTTCGCCAATTATGGATACCAACCTTCTTTCTTGCCTGAGCTGCCTATTGATTCTTCTGTACCTGCCGTACAAGACAGGTTGAACTTCCTTAACTCAAACTACCAATTACTGCAGGATACAATCTCCAAGACCCAGGCAGATAATAAAAAGTTCTTCGACAAGAAGAGAAGAGGCAATTTGAATCTTGAACCTTTTCCAGTACCTCGCTGCCCGTCTGCTACCGAACCCGGCCACCCTTGTGATCCTGCACCAGCCTCCTGCTTGGCTTAACGCTGTCTCCAGTGCCTGTGCTAGCTGTCCATCCTACCAGCTTTCCTGAGTCCAGTTCCTTACCAGATGCTCTGCCTGCATCTCCACGTCTGCAACTCAGCTGACAAGTTCTGCACGCAACTACAGGCTCTCGTGTAACTCCTCACCCTAGGTCTGTCCCATCCTCAGTGGGGCTTGGGTTGGAGATACAAGGGAGGCCGACCTCGTCATTCCAGACTCCTACCAGGTACGTGACAGTACCAGTCAGCCAGAGATGGAGTCTGGAAGGGAGGCCTCTCCACCGAAGGACATTTACCAAACTATTTCTGCGCTCTCAAATATTGTGCAGAAGTTACAAGAGCGGGTCACTTTGGGATTCACAAGACGGCTAATTTGATCTCCCGTACATTCTAGTGGCCAAACTTGATGAACGACTGCAAGAAATATGTAAGATCTTGTATTTCATGCCTTCGGAATAAGACAGACAGAGCCAGAACTTGGGGTCTACTTGAGCCCCTTCCTGTACCTGAGAAACCATGGAGCATGATCTCCATGGATTTTATAGTAGAACTTCCCCCATCTGAAGACTTTACTACCATTTTCGTTGTGGTTGATCGTTTGACCAAAATGGCCCACTTTGTACCTCTGCAAGGAACTCCTTCTGCCCCGGAGACTGCCTCAACTTTTATCAAGGAGATTGTAAGGTTGCATGGCATCCCTGACAGCATAGTTTCTGATCGAGGGGTGCAGTTCACTTCTAGATTTTGGAGGGCCTTATGTGAAACTTTGAACATTGAACTCCGCCTCTCCACAGCTTATCACCCACAAACTAATGAACAGACTGAAAGGGTCAATCAAACCCTTGAACAGTACCTACGATGGTTTTCTTCTTTTGCACAGGATGACTGGCTATCACTTCTCCCACTCGCGGAATTTTCATACAATAATTCCACCCATTCGGTAACCAAACAGTCACCTTTTTTCGCCAATTATGGATACCATCCTTCTTTCTTGCCTGAGCTGCCTATTGATTCTTCTGTACCTGCCGTACAAGACAGGTTGAACTTCCTTAACTCCAACTACCAATTACTGCAGGTCCCAGAACAGTTCAGAGTTGCCGTCCTAGGGCGATGTCATGATCATCCCCTAGCGGGTCACTTTGGGATTCACAAGACGGCTAATTTGATCTCCCGTACATTCTGGTGGCCAAACTTGATGAACGACTGCAAGAAATATGTAAGATCTTGTATTTCATGCCTTCGGAATAAGACAGACAGAGCCAGAACTTGGGGTCTACTTGAGCCCCTTCCTGTACCTGAGAAACCATGGAGCATGATCTCCATGGATTTTATAGTAGAACTTCCCCCATCTGAAGACTTCACTACCATTTTCGTTGTGGTTGATCGTTTGACCAAAATGGCCCACTTTGTACCTCTGCAAGGAACTCCTTCTGCCCCGGAGACTGCCTCAAGTTTTATCAAGGAGATTGTAAGGTTGCATGGCATCCCTGACAGCATAGTTTCTGATCGAGGGGTGCAGTTCACTTCTAGATGTTGGAGGGCCTTATGTGAAACTTTGAACATTGAACTCCGCCTCTCCACAGCTTATCACCCACAAACTAATGGACAGACTGAAAGGGTCAATCAAACCCTTGAACAGTACCTACGATGCTTTTCTTCTTTTGCGCAGGATGACTGGCTATCACTTCTCCCACTCGCGGAATTTTCATACAATAATTCCACCCATTCGGCAACCAAACAGTCACCTTTTTTCGCCAATTATGGATACCATCCTTCTTTCTTGCCTGAGCTGCCTATTGATTCTTCTGTACCTGCCGTACAAGACAGGTTGAACTTCCTTAACTCAAACTACCAATTACTGCAGGATACAATCTCCAAGACCCAGGCAGATAATAAAATGTTCTTCGACAAGAAGAGAAGAGGCAATTTTAATCTTGAACCTTTTCCAGTACCTCGCTGCCCGTCTGCTACCGAACCCGGCCACCCTTGTGATCCTGCACCAGCCTCCTGCTTGGCTTAACGCTGTCTCCAGTGTCTGTGCTAGCTGTCCATCCTACCAGCTTTCCTGAGTCCAGTTCCTTACCAGATGCTCTGCCTGCATCTCCACGTCTGCAACTCAGCTGACAAGTTCTGCACGCAACTACAGGCACTCGTGTAACTCCTCACCCTAGGTCTGTCCCATCCTC
This sequence comes from Rana muscosa, assembly GCA_029206835.1. Classification (NCBI taxonomy): domain Eukaryota; kingdom Metazoa; phylum Chordata; class Amphibia; order Anura; family Ranidae; genus Rana; species Rana muscosa. The sequence continues at coordinate 3,226,342 of JARGYO010000056.1, forward strand.
AGTGGGGCTTGGGTTGGAGATACAAGGGAGGCCGACCTCGTCATTCCAGACTCCTACCAGGTACGTGACAGTACCAGTCAGCCAGAGATGGAGTCTGGAAGGGAGGCCTCTCCACCGAAGGACATTTACCAAACTATTTCTGCGCTCTCAAATATTGTGCAGAAGTTACAAGAGCGGGTCACTTTGGGATTCACAAGACGGCCAATTTTATCTCCCGTACATTCTGGTGGCCAAATTTGATGAACGACTGCAAGAAATATGTAAGATCTTGTATTTCATGCCTTCGGAATAAGACAGACAGAGCCAGAACTTGGGGTCTACTTGAGCCCCTTCCTGTACCTGAGAAACCATGGAGCATGATCTCCATGGATTTTATAGTAGAACTTCCCCCATCTGAAGACTTCACTACCATTTTCGTTGTGGTTGATCGTTTGACCAAAATGGCCCACTTTGTACCTCTGCAAGGAACTCCTTCTGCCCCGGAGACTGCCTCAACTTTTATCAAGGAGATTGTAAGGTTGCATGGCATCCCTGACAGCATAGTTTCTGATCGAGGGGTGCAGTTCACTTCTAGATTTTGGAGGGCCTTATGTGAAACTTTGAACATTGAACTCCGCCTCTCCACAGCTTATCACCCACAAACTAATGGACAGACTGAAAGGGTCAATCAAACCCTTGAACAGTACCTACGATGCTTTTCTTCTATTGCACAGGATGACTGGCTATCACTTCTCCCACTCGCGGAATTTTCATACAATAATTCCACCCATTCGGTAACCAAACAGTCACCTTTTTTCGCCAATTATGGATACCATCCTTCTTTCTTGCCTGAGCTGCCTATTGATTCTTCTGTACCTGCCGTACAAGACAGGTTGAACTTCCTTAACTCCAACTACCAATTACTGCAGGATACAATCTCCAAGACCCAGGCAGATAATAAAAAGTTCTTCGACAAGAAGAGAAGAGGCAATTTGAATCTTGAACCTGGAGATAAGGTCTGGCTTTCCACAGCGAACTTGAAACTAAGTTGCCTCTCGAGGAAGCTTGGCCCAAGATTTTTGGGGCCTTTTCCAGTACCTCGCTGCCCGTCTGCTACCGAACCCGGCCACCCAGATAATAAAAAGTTCTTCGACAAGAAGAGAAAAGGCAATTTGAATCTTGAACCTTTTCCAGTACCTCGCTGCCCGTCTGCTACCGAACCCGGCCACCCTTGTGATCCTGCACCAGCCTCCTGCTTGGCTTAACGCTGTCTCCAGTGCCTGTGCTAGCTGTCCATCCTACCAGCTTTCCTGAGTCCAGTTTCTTACCAGATGCTCTGCCTGCATCTCCACGTCTGCAACTCAGCTGACAAGTTCTGCACGCAACTACAGGCACTCGTGTAACTCCTCACCCTAGGTCTGTCCCATCCTCAGTGGGGCTTGGGTTGGAGATACAAGGGAGGCCGACCTCATCATTCCAGACTCCTACCAGGTACGTGACAGTACCAGTCAGCCAGAGATGGAGTCTGGAAGGGAGGCCTCTCCACCGAAGGACATTTACCAAACTATTTCTGCGCTCTCAAATATTGTGCAGAAGTTACAAGAGCGGGTCACTTTGGGATTCACAAGACGGCTAATTTGATCTCCCGTACATTCTAGTGGCCAAACTTGATGAACGACTGCAAGAAATATGTAAGATCTTGTATTTCATGCCTTCGGAATAAGACAGACAAAGCCAGAACTTAGGGTCTACTTGAGCCCCTTACTGTACCTGAGAAACCATGGAGCATGATCTCCATGGATTTTATAGTAGAACTTCCCCCATCTGAAGACTTTACTACCATTTTCGTTGTGGTTGATCGTTTGACCAAAATGGCACACTTTGTACCTCTGCAAGGAACTCCTTCTGCCCCGGAGACTGCCTCAACTTTTATCAAGGAGATTGTAAGGTTGCATGGCATCCCTGACAGCATAGTTTCTGATCGAGGGGTGCAGTTCACTTCTAGATTTTGGAGGGCCTTATGTGAAACTTTGAACATTGAACTCCGCCTCTCGACAGCTTATCACCCACAAACTAATGGACAGACTGAAAGGGTCAATCAAACCCTTGAACAGTACCTACGATGCTTTTCTTCTTTTGCACAGGATGACTGGCTATCACTTCTCCCACTCGCGGAATTTTCATACAATAATTCCACCCATTCGGCAACCAGTCACCTTTTTTCGCCAATTATGGATACCATCCTTCTTTCTTGCCTGAGCTGCCTTTTGATTCTTCTGTACCTGCCGTACAAGACAGGTTGAACTTCCTTAACTCAAACTACCAATTACTGCAGGATACAATCTCCAAGACCCAGGCAGATAATAAAATGTTCTTCGACAAGAAGAGAAGAGGCAATTTGAATCTTGAACCTTTTCCAGTACCTCGCTGCCCGTCTGCTACCGAACCCGGCCACCCTTGTGATCCTGCACCAGCCTCCTGCTTGGCTTAACGCTGTCTCCAGTGCCTGTGCTAGCTGTCCATCCTACCAGCTTTCCTGAGTCCAGTTCCTTACCAGATGCTCTGCCTGCATCTCCACGTCTGCAACTCAGCTGACAAGTTCTGCACGCAACTACAGGCTCTCGTGTAACTCCTCACCCTAGGTCTGTCCCATCCTCAGTGGGGCTTGGGTTGGAGATACAAGGGAGGCCGACCTCGTCATTCCAGACTCCTACCAGGTACGTGACAGTACCAGTCAGCCAGAGATGGAGTCTGGAAGGGAGGCCTCTCCACCGAAGGACATTTACCAAACTATTTCTGCGCTCTCAAATATTGTGCAGAAGTTACAAGAGCGGGTCACTTTGGGATTCACAAGACGGCCAATTTGATCTCCCGTACATTCTGGTGGCCAAATTTGATGAACGACTGCAAGAAATATGTAAGATCTTGTATTTCATGCCTTCGGAATAAGACAGACAGAGCCAGAACTTGGGGTCTACTTGAGCCCCTTCCTGTACCTGAGAAACCATGGAGCATGATCTCCATGGATTTTATAGTAGAACTTCCCCCATCTGAAGACTTCACTACCATTTTCGTTGTGGTTGATCGTTTGACCAAAATGGCCCACTTTGTACCTCTGCAAGGAACTCCTTCTGCCCCGGAGACTGCCTCAACTTTTATCAAGGAGATTGTAAGGTTGCATGGCATCCCTGACAGCATAGTTTCTGATCGAGGGGTGCAGTTCACTTCTAGATTTTGGAGGGCCTTATGTGAAACTTTGAACATTGAACTCCGCCTCTCCACAGCTTATCACCCACAAACTAATGGACAGACTGAAAGGGTCAATCAAACCCTTGAACAGTACCTACGATGCTTTTCTTCTATTGCACAGGATGACTGGCTATCACTTCTCCCACTCGCGGAATTTTCATACAATAATTCCACCCATTCGGTAACCAAACAGTCACCTTTTTTCGCCAATTATGGATACCATCCTTCTTTCTTGCCTGAGCTGCCTATTGATTCTTCTGTACCTGCCGTACAAGACAGGTTGAACTTCCTTAACTCCAACTACCAATTACTGCAGGATACAATCTCCAAGACCCAGGCAGATAATAAAAAGTTCTTCGACAAGAAGAGAAGAGGCAATTTGAATCTTGAACCTTTTCCAGTACCTCGCTGCCCGTCTGCTACCAAACCCGGCCACCCTTGTGATCCTGCACCAGCCTCCTGCTTGGCTTAACGCTGTCTCCAGTGCCTGTGCTAGCTGTCCATCCTACCAGCTTTCCTGAGTCCAGTTCCTTACCAGATGCTCTGCCTGCATCTCCACGTCTGCAACTCAGCTGACAAGTTCTGCACGCAACTACAGGCACTCGTGTAACTCCTCACCCTAGATCTGTCCCATCCTCAGTGGGGCTTGGGTTGGAGATACAAGGGAGGCCGACCTCGTCATTCCAGACTCCTACCAGGTACGTGACAGTACCAGTCAGCCAGAGATGGAGTCTGGAAGGGAGGCCTCTCCACCGAAGGACATTTACCAAACTATTTCTGCGCTCTCAAATATTGTGCAGAAGTTACAAGAGCGGGTCACTTTGGGATTCACAAGACGGCCAATTTGATCTCCCGTACATTCTGGTGGCCAAATTTGATGAACGACTGCAAGAAATATGTAAGATCTTGTATTTCATGCCTTCGGAATAAGACAGACAGAGCCAGAACTTGGGGTCTACTTGAGCCCCTTCCTGTACGTGAGAAACCATGGAGCATGATCTCCATGGATTTTATAGTAGAACTTCCCCCATCTGAAGACTTCACTACCATTTTCGTTGTGGTTGATCGTTTGACCAAAATGGCCCACTTTGTACCTCTGCAAGGAACTCCTTCTGCCCCGGAGACTGCCTCAACTTTTATCAAGGAGATTGTAAGGTTGCATGGCATCCCTAAAGCATAGTTTCTGATCGAGGGGTGCAGTTCACTTCTAGATTTTGGAGGGCCTTATGTGAAACTTTGAACATTGAACTCCGCCTCTCCACAGCTTATCACCCACAAACTAATGGACAGACTGAAAGGGTCAATCAAACCCTTGAACAGTACCTACGATGCTTTTCTTCTTTTGCACAGGATGACTGGCTATCACTTCTCCCACTCGTGGAATTTTCATACAATAATTCCACCCATTCGGTAACCAAACAGTCACCTTTTTTCGCCAATTATGAATACCATCCTTCTTTCTTGCCTGAGCTGCCTATTGATTCTTCTGTACCTGCCGTACAAGACAGGTTGAACTTCCTTAACTCCAACTACCAATTACTGCAGGTCCCAGAACAGTTCAGAGTTGCCGTCCTAGGGCGATGTCATGATCATCCCCTAGCGGGTCACTTTGGGATTCACAAGACGGCTAATTTGATCTCCCGTACATTCTGGTGGCCAAACTTGATGAACGACTGCAAGAAATATGTAAGATCTTGTATTTCATGCCTTCGGAATAAGACAGACAGAGCCAGAACTTGGGGTCTACTTGAGCCCCTTCCTGTACCTGAGAAACCATGGAGCATGATCTCCATGGATTTTATAGTAGAACGTCCCCCATCTGAAGACTTCACTACCATTTTCGTTGTGGTTGATCGTTTGACCAAAATGGCCCACTTTGTACCTCTGCAAGGAACTCCTTCTGCCCCGGAGACTGCCTCAACTTTTATCAAGGAGATTGTAAGGTTGCATGGCATCCCTGACAGCATAGTTTCTGATCGAGGGGTGCAGTTCACTTCTAGATTTTGGAGGGCCTTATGTGAAACTTTGAACATTGAACTCCGCCTCTCCACAGCTTATCACCCACAAACTAATGGACAGACTGAAAGGGTCAATCAAACCCTTGAACAGTACCTACGATGCTTTTCTTCTTTTGCACAGGATGACTGGCTATCACTTCTCCCACTCGCGGAATTTTCATACAATAATTCCACCCATTCGGCAACCAAACAGTCACCTTTTTTCGCCAATTATGGATACCATCCTTCTTTCTTGCCTGAGCTGCCTATTGATTCTTCTGTACCTGCCGTACAAGACAGGTTGAACTTCCTTAACTCCAACTACCAATTACTGCAGGGTACAATCTCCAAGACCCAGGCAGATAATAAAAAGTTCTTCGACAAGAAGAGAAGAGGCAATTTTAATCTTGAACCTGGAGATAAGGTCTGGCTTTCCACAGCGAACTTGAAACTAAGTTGCCCCTCGAGGAAGCTTGGCCCAAGATTTTTGGGGCCTTTTCCAGTACCTCGCTGCCCGTCTGCTACCGAACCCGGCCACCCTTGTGATCCTGCACCAGCCTCCTGCTTGGCTTAACGCTGTCTCCAGTGCCTGTGCTAGCTGTCCATCCTACCAGCTTTCCTGAGTCCAGTTCCTTACCAGATGCTCTGCCTGCATCTCCACGTCTGCAACTCAGCTGACAAGTTCTGCACGCAACTACAGGCTCTCGTGTAACTCCTCACCCTAGGTCTGTCCCATCCTCAGTGGGGCTTGGGTTGGAGATACAAGGGAGGCCGACCTCGTCATTCCAGACTCCTACCAGGTACGTGACAGTACCAGTCAGCCAGAGATGGAGTCTGGAAGGGAGGCCTCTCCACCGAAGGACATTTACCAAACTATTTCTGCGCTCTCAAATATTGTGCAGAAGTTACAAGAGCGGGTCACTTTGGGATTCACAAGACGGCTAATTTGATCTCCCGTACATTCTAGTGGCCAAACTTGATGAACGACTGCAAGAAATATGTAAGATCTTGTATTTCATGCCTTCGGAATAAGACAGACAGAGCCAGAACTTGGGGTCTTCTTGAGCCCCTTCCTGTACCTGAGAAACCATGGAGCATGATCTCCATGGATTTTATAGTAGAACTTCCCCCATCTGAAGACTTTACTACCATTTTCGTTGTGGTTGATCGTTTGACCAAAATGGCCCACTTTGTACCTCTGCAAGGAACTCCTTCTGCCCCGGAGACTGCCTCAACTTTTATCAAGGAGATTGTAAGGTTGCATGGCATCCCTGACAGCATAGTTTCTGATCGAGGGGTGCAGTTCACTTCTAGATTTTGGAGGGCCTTATGTGAAACTTTGAACATTGAACTCCGCCTCTCCACAGCTTATCACCCACAAACTAATGGACAGACTGAAAGGGTCAATCAAACCCTTGAACAGTACCTACGATGCTTTTCTTCTTTTGCACAGGATGACTGGCTATCACTTCTCCCACTCGCGGAATTTTCATACAATAATTCCACCCATTCGGTAACCAAACAGTCACCTTTTTTCGCCAATTATGGATACCATCCTTCTTTCTTGCCTGAGCTGCCTATTGATTCTTCTGTACCTGCCGTACAAGACAGGTTGAACTTCCTTAACTCCAACTACCAATTACTACAGGGTACAATCTCCAAGACCCAGGCAGATAATAAAAAGTTCTTCGACAAGAAGAGAAGAGGCAATTTGAATCTTGAAGCTGGAGATAAGGTCTGGCTTTCCACAGCGAACTTGAAACTAAGTTGCCCCTCGAGGAAGCTTGGCCCAAGATTTTTGGGGCCTTTTCCAGTACCTCGCTGCCCGTCTGCTACCGAACCCGGCCACCCTTGTGATCCTGCACCAGCCTCCTGCTTGGCTTAACGCTGTCTCCAGTGCCTGTGCTAGCTGTCCACCCTACCAGCTTTCCTGAGTCCAGTTCCTTACCAGATGCTCTGCCTGCATCTCCACGTCTGCAACTCAGCTGACAAGTTCTGCACGCAACTACAGGCTCTCGTGTAACTCCTCACCCTAGGTCTGTCCCATCCTCAGTGGGGCTTGGGTTGGAGATACAAGGGAGGCCGACCTCGTCATTCCAGACTCCTACCAGGTACGTGACAGTACCAGTCAGCCAGAGATGGAGTCTGGAAGGGAGGCCTCTCCACCGAAGGACATTTACCAAACTATTTCTGCGCTCTCAAATATTGTGCAGAAGTTACAAGAGCGGGTCACTTTGGGATTCACAAGACGGCTAATTTGATCTCCCGTACATTCTAGTGGCCAAACTTGATGAACGACTGCAAGAAATATGTAAGATCTTGTATTTCATGCCTTCGGAATAAGACAGACAGAGCCAGAACTTGGGGTCTTCTTGAGCCCCTTCCTGTACCTGAGAAACCATGGAGCATGATCTCCATGGATTTTATAGTAGAACTTCCCCCATCTGAAGACTTTACTACCATTTTCGTTGTGGTTGATCGTTTGACCAAAATGGCCCACTTTGTACCTCTGCAAGGAACTCCTTCTGCCCCGGAGACTGCCTCAACTTTTATCAAGGAGATTGTAAGGTTGCATGGCATCCCTGACAGCATAGTTTCTGATCGAGGGGTGCAGTTCACTTCTAGATTTTGGAGGGCCTTATGTGAAACTTTGAACATTGAACTCCGCCTCTCCACAGCTTATCACCCACAAACTAATGGACAGACTGAAAGGGTCAATCAAACCCTTGAACAGTACCTACGATGCTTTTCTTCTTTTGCACAGGATGACTGGCTATCACTTCTCCCACTCGCGGAATTTTCATACAATAATTCCACCCATTCGGTAACCAAACAGTCACCTTTTTTCGCCAATTATGGATACCATCCTTCTTTCTTGCCTGAGCTGCCTATTGATTCTTCTGTACCTGCCGTACAAGACAGGTTGAACTTCCTTAACTCCAACTACCAATTACGGCAGGTCCCAGAACAGTTCAGAGTTGCCGTCCTAGGGCGATGTCACGATCATCCCCTAGCGGGTCACTTTGGGATTCACAAGACGGCTAATTTGATCTCCCGTACATTCTGGTGGCCAAACTTGATGAACGACTGTAAGAAATATGTAAGATCTTGTATTTCATGCCTTCGGAATAAGACAGACAGAGCCAGAACTTGGGGTCTACTTGAGCCCCTTCCTGTACCTGAGAAACCATGGAGCATGATCTCCATGGATTTTATAGTAGAACTTCCCCCATCTGAAGACTTTACTACCATTTTCGTTGTGGTTGATCGTTTGACCAAAATGGCCCACTTTGTACCTCTGCAAGGAACTCCTTCTGCCCCGGAGACTGCCTCAACTTTTATCAAGGAGATTGTAAGGTTGCATGGCATCCCTGACAGCATAGTTTCTGATCGAGGGGTGCAGTTCACTTCTAGATTTTGGAGGGCCTTATGTGAAACTTTGAACATTGAACTCCGCCTCTCCACAGCTTATCACCCACAAACTAATGGACAGACTGAAAGGGTCAATCAAACCCTTGAACAGTACCTACGATGCTTTTCTTCTTTTGCGCAGGATGACTGGCTATCACTTCTCCCACTCGCGGAATTTTCATACAATAATTCCACCCATTCGGCAACCAAACAGTCACCTTTTTTCGCCAATTATGGATACCATCCTTCTTTCTTGCCTGAGCTGCCTATTGATTCTTCTGTACCTGCCGTACAAGACAGGTTGAACTTCCTTAACTCAAACTACCAATTACTGCAGGATACAATCTCCAAGACCCAGGCAGATAATAAAAAGTTCTTCGACAAGAAGAGAAGAGGCAATGAATCTTGAACCTTTTCCAGTACCTCGCTGCCCGTCTGCTACCGAACCCGGCCACCCTTGTGATCCTGCACCAGCCTCCTGCTTGGCTTAATGCTGTCTCCAGTGTCTGTGCTAGCTGTCCATCCTACCAGCTTTCCTGAGTCCAGTTCCTTACCAGATGCTCTGCCTGCATCTCCACGTCTGCAACTCAGCTGACAAGTTCTGCACGCAACTACAGGCACTCGTGTAACTCCTCACCCTAGGTCTGTCCCATCCTCAGTGGGGCTTGGGTTGGAGATACAAGGGAGGCCGACCTCGTCATTCCAGACTCCTACCAGGTACGTGACAGTACCAGTCAGCCAGAGATGGAGTCTGGAAGGGAGGCCTCTCCACCGAAGGACATTTACCAAACTATTTCTGCGCTCTCAAATATTGTGCAGAAGTTACAAGAGCGGGTCACTTTGGGATTCACAAGACGGCCAATTTGATCTCCCGTACATTCTGGTGGCCAAATTTGATGAACGACTGCAAGAAATATGTAAGATCTTGTATTTCATGCCTTCGGAATAAGACAGACAGAGCCAGAACTTGGGGTCTACTTGAGCCCCTTCCTGTACCTGAGAAACCATGGAGCATGATCTCCATGGATTTTATAGTAGAACTTCCCCCATCTGAAGACTTCACTACCATTTTCGTTGTGGTTGATCGTTTGATCAAAATGGCCCACTTTGTACCTCTGCAAGGAACTCCTTCTGCCCCGGAGACTGCCTCAACTTTTATCAAGGAGATTGTAAGGTTGTATGGCATCCCTGACAGCATAGTTTCTGATCGAGGGGTGCAGTTCACTTCTAGATTTTGGAGGGCCTTATGTGAAACTTTGAACATTGAACTCCGCCTCTCCACAGCTTATCACCCACAAACTAATGGACAGACTGAAAGGGTCAATCAAACCCTTGAACAGTACCTACGATGCTTTTCTTCTTTTGCACAGGATGACTGGCTATCACTTCTCCCACTCGTGGAATTTTCATACAATAATTCCACCCATTCGGTAACCAAACAGTCACCTTTTTTCGCCAATTATGGATACCATCCTTCTTTCTTGCCTGAGCTGCCTATTGGTTCTTCTGTACCTGCCGTACAAGACAGGTTGAACTTCCTTAACTCCAACTACCAATTACTGCAGGATACAATCTCCAAGACCCAGGCAGATAATAAAAAGTTCTTCGACAAGAAGAGAAGAGGCAATTTGAATCTTGAACCTGGAGATAAGGTCTGGCTTTCCACAGCGAACTTGAAACTAAGTTGCCCCTCGAGGAAGCTTGGCCCAAGATTTTTGGGGCCTTTTCCAGTACCTCGCTGCCCGTCTGCTACCGAACCCGGCCACCCTTGTGATCCTGCACCAGCCTCCTGCTTGGCTTAACGCTGTCTCCAGTGCCTGTGCTAGCTGTCCATCCTACCAGCTTTCCTGAGTCCAGTTCCTTACCAGATGCTCTGCCTGCATCTCCACGTCTGCAACTCAGCTGACAAGTTCTGCACGCAACTACAGGCTTTCGTGTAACTCCTCACCCTAGGTCTGTCCCATCCTCAGTGGGGCTTGGGTTGGAGATACAAGGGAGGCCGACCTCGTCATTCCAGACTCCTACCAGGTACGTGACAGTACCAGTCAGCCAGTGATGGAGTCTGGAAGGGAGGCCTCTCCACCGAAGGACATTTACCAAACTATTTCTGCGCTCTCAAATATTGTGCAGAAGTTACAAGAGCGGGTCACTTTGGGATTCACAAGACGGCTAATTTGATCTCCCGTACATTCTGGTGGCCAAACTTGATGAACGACTGCAAGAAATATGTAAGATCTTGTATTTCATGCCTTCGGAATAAGACAGACAGAGCCAGAACTTGGGGTCTACTTGAGCCCCTTCCTGTACCTGAGAAACCATGGAGCATGATCTCCATGGATTTTATAGTAGAACTTCCCCCATCTGAAGACTTCACTACCATTTTCGTTGTGGGTGATCGTTTGACCAAAATGGCCCACTTTGTACCTCTGCAAGGAACTCCTTCTGCCCCGGAGACTGCCTCAACTTTTATCAAGGAGATTGTAAGGTTGCATGGCATCCCTGACAGCATAGTTTCTGATCGAGGGGTGCAGTTCACTTCTAGATTTTGGAGGGCCTTATGTGAAACATTGAACATTGAACTCCGCCTCTCCACAGCTTATCACCCACAAACTAATGGACAGACTGAAAGGGTCAATCAAACCCTTGAACAGTACCTACGATGCTTTTCTTCTTTTGCGCAGGATGACTGGCTATCACTTCTCCCACTCGCGGAATTTTCATACAATAATTCCACCCATTCGGCAACCAAACAGTCACCTTTTTTCGCCAATTATGGATACCATCCTTCTTTCTTGCCTGAGCTGCCTATTGATTCTTCTGTACCTGCCGTACAAGACAGGTTGAACTTCCTTAACTCAAACTACCAATTACTGCAGGATACAATCTCCAGGACCCAGGCAGATAATAAAAAGTTCTTCGACAAGAAGAGAAGAGGCAATTTGAATCTTGAACCTTTTCCAGTACCTCGCTGCCCGTCTGCTACCGAACCCGGCCACCCTTGTGATCCTGCACCAGCCTCCTGCTTGGCTTAACGCTGTCTCCAGTGCCTGTGCTAGCTGTCCATCCTACCAGCTTTCCTGAGTCCAGTTCCTTACCAGATGCTCTGCCTGCATCTCCACGTCTGCAACTCAGCTGACAAGTTCTGCACGCAACTACAGGCACTCGTGTAACTCCTCTCCCTAGGTCTGTCCCATCCTCAGTGGGGCTTGGGTTGGAGATACAAGGGAGGCCGACCTCGTCATTCCAGACTCCTACCAGGTACGTGACAGTACCAGTCAGCCAGAGATGGAATCTGGAAGGGAGGCCTCTCCACCGAAGGACATTTACCAAACTATTTCTGCGCTCTCAAATATTGTGCAGAAGTTACAAGAGCGGGTCACTTTGGGATTCACAAGACGGCCAATTTGATCTCCCGTACATTCTGGTGGCCAAATTTGATGAACGACTGCAAGAAATATGTAAGATCTTGTATTTCATGCCTTCGGAATAAGACAGACAGAGCCAGAACTTGGGGTCTACTTGAGCCCCTTCCTGTACCTGAGAAACCATGGAGCATGATCTCCATGGATTTTATAGTAGAACTTCCCCCATCTGAAGACTTCACTACCATTTTCGTTGTGGTTGATCGTTTGACCAAAATGGCCCACTTTGTACCTCTGCAAGGAACTCCTTCTGCCCCGGAGACTGCCTCAACTTCTATCAAGGAGATTGTAAGGTTGCATGGCATCCCTGACAGCATAGTTTCTGATCGAGGGGTGCAGTTCACTTCTAGATTTTGGAGGGCCTTATGTGAAACTTTGAACATTGCACTCCGCCTCTCCACAGCTTATCACCCACAAACTAATGGACAGACTGAAAGGGTCAATCAAACCCTTGAACAGTACCTACGATGCTTTTCTTCTTTTGCACAGGATGACTGGCTATCACTTCTCCCACTCGCGGAATTTTCATACAATAATTCCACCCATTCGGCAACCAAACAGTCACCTTTTTTCGCCAATTATGGATACCATCCTTCTTTCTTGCCTGAGCTGCCTATTGATTCTTCTGTACCTGCCGTACAAGACAGGTTGAACTTCCTTAACTCCAACTACCAATTACTGCAGGATACAATCTCCAAGACCCAGGCAGATAATAAAAAGTTCTTCGACAAGAAGAGAAGAGGCAATTTTAATCTTGAACCTGGAGATAAGGTCTGGCTTTCCACAGCGAACTTGAAACTAAGTTGCCCCTCGAGGAAGCTTGGCCCAAGATTTTTGGGGCCTTTTCCAGTACCTCGCTGCCCGTCTGCTACCGAACCCGGCCACCCTTGTGATCCTGCACCAGCCTCCTGCTTGGCTTAACGCTGTCTCCAGTGCCTGTGCTAGCTATCCATCCTACCAGCTTTCCTGAGTCCAGTTCCTTACCAGATGCTCTGCCTGCATCTCCACGTCTGCAACTCAGCTGACAAGTTCTGCACGCAACTACAGGCTCTCGTGTAACTCCTCACCCTAGGTCTGTCCCATCCTCAGTGGGGCTTGGGTTGGAGATACAAGGGAGGCCGACCTCGTCATTCCAGACTCCTACCAGGTACGTGACAGTACCAGTCAGCCAGAGATGGAGTCTGGAAGGGAGGCCTCTCCACCGAAGGACATTTACCAAACTATTTCTGCGCTCTCAAATATTGTGCAGAAGTTACAAGAGCGGGTCACTTTGGGATTCACAAGACGGCTAATTTGATCTCCCGTACATTCTGGTGGCCAAACTTGATGAACGACTGCAAGAAATATGTAAGATCTTGTATTTCATGCCTTCGGAATAAGACAGACAGAGCCAGAACTTGGGGTCTACTTGAGCCCCTTCCTGTACCTGAGAAACCATGGAGCATGATCTCCATGGATTTTATAGTAGAACTTGCCCCATCTGAAGACTTCACTACCATTTTCGTTGTGGGTGATCGTTTGACCAAAATGGCCCACTTTGTACCTCTGCAAGGAACTCCTTCTGCCCCGGAGACTGCCTCAACTTTTATCAAGGAGATTGTAAGGTTGCATGGCATCCCTGACAGCATAGTTTCTGATCGAGGGGTGCAGTTCACTTCTAGATTTTGGAGGGCCTTATGTGAAACATTGAACATTGAACTCCGCCTCTCCACAGCTTATCACCCACAAACTAATGGACAGACTGAAAGGGTCAATCAAACCCTTGAACAGTACCTACGATGCTTTTCTTCTTTTGCGCAGGATGACTGGCTATCACTTCTCCCACTCGCGGAATTTTCATACAATAATTCCACCCATTCGGCAACCAAACAGTCACCTTTTTTCGCCAATTATGGATACCATCCTTCTTTCTTGCCTGAGCTGCCTATTGATTCTTCTGTACCTGCCGTACAAGACAGGTTGAACTTCCTTAACTCAAACTACCAATTACTGCAGGATACAATCTCCAGGACCCAGGCAGATAATAAAAAGTTCTTCGACAAGAAGAGAAGAGGCAATTTGAATCTTGAACCTTTTCCAGTACCTCGCTGCCCGTCTGCTACCGAACCCGGCCACCCTTGTGATCCTGCACCAGCCTCCTGCTTGGCTTAACGCTGTCTCCAGTGCCTGTGCTAGCTGTCCATCCTACCAGCTTTCCTGAGTCCAGTTCCTTACCAGATGCTCTGCCTGCATCTCCACGTCTGCAACTCAGCTGACAAGTTCTGCACGCAACTACAGGCACTCGTGTAACTCCTCTCCCTAGGTCTGTCCCATCCTCAGTGGGGCTTGGGTTGGAGATACAAGGGAGGCCGACCTCGTCATTCCAGACTCCTACCAGGTACGTGACAGTACCAGTCAGCCAGAGATGGAGTCTGGAAGGGAGGCCTCTCCACCGAAGGACATTTACCAAACTATTTCTGCGCTCTCAAATATTGTGCAGAAGTTACAAGAGCGGGTCACTTTGGGATTCACAAGACGGCCAATTTGATCTCCCGTACATTCTGGTGGCCAAATTTGATGAACGACTGCAAGAAATATGTAAGATCTTGTATTTCATGCCTTCGGAATAAGACAGACAGAGCCAGAACTTGGGGTCTACTTGAGCCCCTTCCTGTACCTGAGAAACCATGGAGCATGATCTCCATGGATTTTATAGTAGAACTTCCCCCATCTGAAGACTTCACTACCATTTTCGTTGTGGTTGATCGTTTGACCAAAATGGCCCACTTTGTACCTCTGCAAGGAACTCCTTCTGCCCCGGAGACTGCCTCAACTTCTATCAAGGAGATTGTAAGGTTGCATGGCATCCCTGACAGCATAGTTTCTGATCGAGGGGTGCAGTTCACTTCTAGATTTTGGAGGGCCTTATGTGAAACTTTGAACATTGCACTCCGCCTCTCCACAGCTTATCACCCACAAACTAATGGACAGACTGAAAGGGTCAATCAAACCCTTGAACAGTACCTACGATGCTTTTCTTCTTTTGCACAGGATGACTGGCTATCACTTCTCCCACTCGCGGAATTTTCATACAATAATTCCACCCATTCGGCAACCAAACAGTCACCTTTTTTCGCCAATTATGGATACCATCCTTCTTTCTTGCCTGAGCTGCCTATTGATTCTTCTGTACCTGCCGTACAAGACAGGTTGAACTTCCTTAACTCCAACTACCAATTACTGCAGGATACAATCTCCAAGACCCAGGCAGATAATAAAAAGTTCTTCGACAAGAAGAGAAGAGGCAATTTTAATCTTGAACCTGGAGATAAGGTCTGGCTTTCCACAGCGAACTTGAAACTAAGTTGCCCCTCGAGGAAGCTTGGCCCAAGATTTTTGGGGCCTTTTCCAGTACCTCGCTGCCCGTCTGCTACCGAACCCGGCCACCCTTGTGATCCTGCACCAGCCTCCTGCTTGGCTTAACGCTGTCTCCAGTGCCTGTGCTAGCTGTCCATCCTACCAGCTTTCCTGAGTCCAGTTCCTTACCAGATGCTCTGCCTGCATCTCCACGTCTGCAACTCAGCTGACAAGTTCTGCACGCAACTACAGGCTCTCGTGTAACTCCTCACCCTAGGTCTGTCCCATCCTCAGTGGGGCTTGGGTTGGAGATACAAGGGAGGCCGACCTCGTCATTCCAGACTCCTACCAGGTACGTGACAGTACCAGTCAGCCAGAGATGGAGTCTGGAAGGGAGGCCTCTCCACCGAAGGACATTTACCAAACTATTTCTGCGCTCTCAAATATTGTGCAGAAGTTACAAGAGCGGGTCACTTTGGGATTCACAAGACGGCTAATTTGATCTCCCGTACATTCTGGTGGCCAAACTTGATGAACGACTGCAAGAAATATGTAAGATCTTGTATTTCATGCCTTCGGAATAAGACAGACAGAGCCAGAACTTGGGGTCTACTTGAGCCCCTTCCTGTACCTGAGAAACCATGGAGCATGATCTCCATGGATTTTATAGTAGAACTTCCCCCATCTGAAGACTTCACTACCATTTTCGTTGTGGTTGATCGTTTGACCAAAATGGCCCACTTTGTACCTCTGCAAGGAACTCCTTCTGCCCCGGAGACTGCCTCAACTTTTATCAAGGAGATTGTAAGGTTGCATGGCATCCCTGACAGCATAGTTTCTGATCGAGGGGTGCAGTTCACTTCTAGATTTTGGAGGGCTTTATGTGAAACTTTGAACATTGAACTCCGCCTCTCCACAGCTTATCACCCACAAACTAATGGACAGACTGAAAGGGTCAATCAAACCCTTGAACAGTACCTACGATGCTTTTTTTCTTTTGCACAGGATGACTGGCTATCACTTCTCCCACTCGCGGAATTTTCATACAATAATTCCACCCATTCGGCAACCAAACAGTCACCTTTTTTCGCCAATTATGGATACCATCCTTCTTTCTTGCCTGAGCTGCCTATTGATTCTTCTGTACCTGCCGTACAAGACAGGTTGAACTTCCTTAACTCCAACTACCAATTACTGCAGGATACAATCTCCAAGACCCAGGCAGATAATAAAAAGTTCTTCGACAAGAAGAGAAGAGGCAATTTTAATCTTGAACCTGGAGATAAGGTCTGGCTTTCCACAGCGAACTTGAAACTAAGTTGCCCCTCGAGGAAGCTTGGCCCAAGATTTTTGGGGCCTTTTCCAGTACCTCGCTGCCCGTCTGCTACCGAACCCGGCCACCCTTGTGATCCTGCACCAGCCTCCTGCTTGGCTTAACGCTGTCTCCAGTGCCTGTGCTAGCTGTCCATCCTACCAGCTTTCCTGAGTCCAGTTCCTTACCAGATGCTCTGCCTGCATCTCCACGTCTGCAACTCAGCTGACAAGTTCTGCACGCAACTACAGGCTCTCGTGTAACTCCTCACCCTAGGTCTGTCCCATCCTCAGTGGGGCTTGGGTTGGAGATACAAGGGAGGCCGACCTCGTCATTCCAGACTCCTACCAGGTACGTGACAGTACCAGTCAGCCAGAGATGGAGTCTGGAAGGGAGGCCTCTCCACCGAAGGACATTTACCAAACTATTTCTGCGCTCTCAAATATTGTGCAGAAGTTACAAGAGCGGGTCACTTTGGGATTCACAAGACGGCTAATTTGATCTCCCGTACATTCTGGTGGCCAAACTTGATGAACGACTGCAAGAAATATGTAAGATCTTGTATTTCATGCCTTCGGAATAAGACAGACAGAGCCAGAACTTGGGGTCTACTTGAGCCCCTTCCTGTACCTGAGAAACCATGGAGCATGATCTCCATGGATTTTATAGTAGAACTTCCCCCATCTGAAGACTTCACTACCATTTTCGTTGTGGTTGATCGTTTGACCAAAATGGCCCACTTTGTACCTCTGCAAGGAACTCCTTCTGCCCCGGAGACTGCCTCAACTTTTATCAAGGAGATTGTAAGGTTGCATGGCATCCCTGACAGCATAGTTTCTGATCGAGGGGTGCAGTTCACTTCTAGATTTTGGAGGGCTTTATGTGAAACTTTGAACATTGAACTCCGCCTCTCCACAGCTTATCACCCACAAACTAATGGACAGACTGAAAGGGTCAATCAAACCCTTGAACAGTACCTACGATGCTTTTTTTCTTTTGCACAGGATGACTGGCTATCACTTCTCCCACTCGCGGAATTTTCATACAATAATTCCACCCATTCGGTAACCAAACAGTCACCTTTTTTCGCCAATTATGGATACCATCCTTCTTTCTTGCCTGAGCTGCCTATTGATTCTTCTGTACCTGCCGTACAAGACAGGTTGAACTTCCTTAACTCCAACTACCAATTACTGCAGGCCCAGAACAGTTCAGAGTTGCCGTCCTAGGGCGATGTCATGATCATCCCCTAGCGGGTCACTTTGGGATTCACAAGACGGCTAATTTGATCTCCCGTACATTCTGGTGGCCAAACTTGATGAACGACTGCAAGAAATATGTAAGATCTTGTATTTCATGCCTTCGGAATAAGACAGACAGAGCCAGAACTTGGGGTCTACTTGAGCCCCTTCCTGTACCTGAGAAACAATGGGCATGATCTCCATGGATTTTATAGTAGAACTTCCCCCATCTGAAGACTTCACTACCATTTTCGTTGTGGTTGATCGTTTGACCGAAATGGCCCACTTTGTACCTCTGCAAGGAACTCCTTCTGCCCCGGAGACTGCCTCAACTTTTATCAAGGAGATTGTAAGGTTGCATGGCATCCCTGACAGCATAGTTTCTGATCGAGGGGTGCAGTTCACTTCTAGATTTTGGAGGGCCTTATGTGAAACTTTGAACATTGAACTCCGCCTCTCCACAGCTTATCACCCACAAACTAATGGACAGACTGAAAGGGTCAATCAAACCCTTGAACAGTACCTACGATGCTTTTCTTCTTTTGCACAGGATGACTGGCTATCACTTCTCCCACTCGCGGAATTTTCATACAATAATTCCACCCATTCGGCAACCAAACAGTCACCTTTTTTCGCCAATTATGGATACCATCCTTCTTTCTTGCCTCAGCTGCCTATTGATTCTTCTGTACCTGCCGTACAAGACAGGTTGAACTTCCTTAACTCCAACTACCAATTACTGCAGGATACAATCTCCAAGACCCAGGCAGATAATAAAAAGTTCTTCGACAAGAAGAGAAGAGGCAATTTGAATCTTGAACCTGGAGATAAGGTCTGGCTTTCCACAGTGAACTTGAAACTAAGTTGCCCCTCGAGGAAGCTTGGCCCAAGATTTTTGGGGCCTTTTCCAGTACCTCGCTGCCCGTCTGCTACCGAACCCGGCCACCCTTGTGATCCTGCACCAGCCTCCTGCTTGGCTTAACGCTGTCTCCAGTGCCTGTGCTAGCTGTCCATCCTACCAGCTTTCCTGAGTCCAGTTCCTTACCAGATGCTCTGCCTGCATCTCCACGTCTGCAACTCAGCTGACAAGTTCTGCACGCAACTACAGGCTCTCGTGTAACTCCTCACCCTAGGTCTGTCCCATCCTCAGTGGGGCTTGGGTTGGAGATACAAGGGAGGCCGACCTCGTCATTCCAGACTCCTACCAGGTACGTGACAGTACCAGTCAGCCAGAGATGGAGTCTGGAAGGGAGGCCTCTCCACCGAAGGACATTTACCAAACTATTTCTGCGCTCTCAAATATTGTGCAGAAGTTACAAGAGCGGGTCACTTTGGGATTGACAAGACGGCTAATTTGATCTCCCGTACATTCTGGTGGCCAAACTTGATGAACGACTGCAAGAAATATGTAAGATCTTGTATTTCATGCCTTCGGAATAAGACAGACAGAGCCAGAACATGGGGTCTACTTGAGCCCCTTCCTGTACCTGAGAAACCATGGAGCATGATCTCCATGGATTTTATAGTAGAACTTCCCCCATCTGAAGACTTCACTACCATTTTCGTTGTGGTTGATCGTTTGACCAAAATGGCCCACTTTGTACCTCTGCAAGGAACTCCTTCTGCCCCGGAGACTGCCTCAACTTTTATCAAGGAGATTGTAAGGTTGCATGGCATCCCTGACAGCATAGTTTCTGATCGAGGGGTGCAGTTCACTTCTAGATTTTGGAGGGCTTTATGTGAAACTTTGAACATTGAACTCCGCCTCTCCACAGCTTATCACCCACAAACTAATGGACAGACTGAAAGGGTCAATCAAACCCTTGAACAGTACCTACGATGCTTTTCTTCTTTTGCACAGGATGACTGGCTATCACTTCTCCCACTCGCGGAATTTTCATAGAATAATTCCACCCATTCGGTAACCAAACAGTCACCTTTTTTCGCCAATTATGGATACCATCCTTCTTTCTTGCCTGAGCTGCCTATTGATTCTTCTGTACCTGCCGTACAAGACAGGTTGAACTTCCTTAACTCCAACTACCAATTACTGCAGGTCCCAGAACAGTTCAGAGTTGCCGTCCTAGGGCGATGTCATGATCATCCCCTAGCGGGTCACTTTGGGATTCACAAGACGGCTAATTTGATCTCCCGTACATTCTGGTGGCCAAACTTGATGAACGACTGCAAGAAATATGTAAGATCTTGTATTTCATGCCTTCGGAATAAGACAGACAGAGCCAGAACTTGGGGTCTACTTGAGCCCCTTCCTGTACCTGAGAAACCATGGAGCATGATCTCCATGGATTTTATAGTAGAACTTCCCCCATCTGAAGACTTCACTACCATTTTCGTTGTGGTTGATCGTTTGACCAAAATGGCCCACTTTGTACCTCTGCAAGGAACTCCTTCTGCCCCGGAGACTGCCTCAACTTTTATCAAGGAGATTGTAAGGTTGCATGGCATCCCTGACAGCATAGTTTCTGATCGAGGGGTGCAGTTCACTTCTAGATTTTGGAGGGCCTTATGTGAAACTTTGAACATTGAACTCCGCCTCTCCACAGCTTATCACCCACAAACTAATGGACAGACTGAAAGGGTCAATCAAACCCTTGAACAGTACCTACGATGCTTTTCTTCTTTTACACAGGATGACTGGCTATCACTTCTCCCACTCGCGGAATTTTCATACAATAATTCCACCCATTCGGGAACCAGTCACCTTTTTTCGCCAATTATGGATACCATCCTTCTTTCTTGCCTGAGCTGCCTATTGATTCTTCTGTACCTGCCGTATAAGACAGGTTGAACTTCCTTAACTCCAACTACCAATTACTGCAGGATACAATCTCCAAGACCCAGGCAGATAATAAAAAGTTCTTCGACAAGAAGAGAAGAGGCAATTTGAATCTTGAACCTGGAGATAAGGTCTGGCTTTCCACAGCGAACTTGAAACTAAGTTGCCCCTCGAGGAAGCTTGGCCCAAGATTTTTGGGGCCTTTTCCAGTACCTCGCTGCCCGTCTGCTACCGAACCCGGCCACCCTTGTGATCCTGCACCAGCCTCCTGCTTGGCTTAACGCTGTCTCCAGTGCCTGTGCTAGCTGTCCATCCTACCAGCTTTCCTGAGTCCAGTTCCTTACCAGATGCTCTGCCTGCATCTCCACGTCTGCAACTCAGCTGACCAGTTCTGCACGCAACTACAGGCTCTCGTGTAACTCCTCACCCTAGGTCTGTCCCATCCTCAGTGGGGCTTGGGTTGGAGATACAAGGGAGGCCGACCTCGTCATTCCAGACTCCTACCAGGTACGTGACAGTACCAGTCAGCCAGAGATGGAGTCTGGAAGGGAGGCCTCTCCACCGAAGGACATTTACCAAACTATTTCTGCGCTCTCAAATATTGTGCAGAAGTTACAAGAGCGGGTCACTTTGGGATTCACAAGACGGCTAATTTGATCTCCCGTACATTCTGGTGGCCAAACTTGATGAACGACTGCAAGAAATATGTAAGATCTTGTATTTCATGCCTTCGGAATAAGACAGACAGAGCCAGAACTTGGGGTCTACTTGAGCCCCTTCCTGTACCTGAGAAACCATGGAGCATGATCTCCATGGATTTTATAGTAGAACTTCCCCCATCTGAAGACTTCACTACCATTTTCGTTGTGGTTGATCGTTTGACCAAAATGGCCCACTTTGTACCTCTGCAAGGAACTCCTTCTGCCCCGGAGACTGCCTCAACTTTTATCAAGGAGATTGTAAGGTTGCATGGCATCCCTGACAGCATAGTTTCTGATCGAGGGGTGCAGTTCACTTCTAGATTTTGGAGGGCTTTATGTGAAACTTTGAACATTGAACTCCGCCTCTCCACAGCTTATCACCCACAAACTAATGGACAGACTGAAAGGGTCAATCAAACCCTTGAACAGTACCTACGATGCTTTTCTTCTTTTGCACAGGATGACTGGCTATCACTTCTCCCACTCGCGGAATTTTCATACAATAATTCCACCCATTCGGCAACCAAACAGTCACCTTTTTTCGCCAATTATGGATACTATCCTTCTTTCTTGCCTGAGCTGCCTATTGATTCTTCTGTACCTGCCGTACAAGACAGGTTGAACTTCCTTAACTCCAACTACCAATTACTGCAGGTCCCAGAACAGTTCAGAGTTGTCGTCCTAGGGCGATGTCATGATCATCCCCTAGCGGGTCACTTTGGGATTCACAAGACGGCTAATTTGATCTCCCGTACATTCTGGTGGCCAAACTAAATGAACGACTGCAAGAAATATGTAAGATCTTGTATTTCATGCCTTCGGAATAAGACAGACAGAGCCAGAACTTGGGGTCTACTTGAGCCCCTTCCTGTACCTGAGAAACCATGGAGCATGATCTCCATGGATTTTATAGTAGAACTTCCCCCATCTGAAGACTTCACTACCATTTTTGTTGTGGTTGATCGTTTGACCAAAATGGCCCACATTGTACCTCTGCAAGGAACTCCTTCTGCCCCGGAGACTGCCTCAACTTTTATCAAGGAGATTGTAAGGTTGCATGGCATCCCTGACAGCATAGTTTCTGATCGAGGGGTGCAGTTCACTTCTAGATTTTGGAGGGCCTTATGTGAAACATTGAACATTGAACTCCGCCTCTCCACAGCTTATCACCCACAAACTAATGGACAGACTGAAAGGGTCAATCAAACCCTTGAACAGTACCTACGATGCTTTTCTTCTTTTGCACAGGATGACTGGCTATCACTTCTCCCACTCGCGGAATTTTCATACAATAATTCCACCCATTCGGTAACCAAACAGTCACCTTTTTTCGCCAATTATGGATACCATCCTTCTTTCTTGCCTGAGCTGCCTATTGATTCTTCTGTACCTGCCGTACAAAACAGGTTGAACTTCCTTAACTCCAACAACCAATTACTGCAGGTCCCAAAACAGTTCAGAGTTGCCGTCCTAGGGCGATGTCATGATCATCCCCTAGCGGGTCACTTTGGGATTCACAAGACGGCTAATTTGATCTCCCGTACATTCTGGTGGCCAAACTTGATGAACGACTGCAAGAAATATGTAAGATCTTGTATTTCATGCCTTCGGAATAAGACAGACAGAGCCAGAACTTGGGGTCTACCTGAGCCCCTTCCTGTACCTGAGAAACCATGGAGCATGATCTCCATGGATTTTATAGTAGAACTTCCCCCATCTGAAGACTTCACTACCATTTTCGTTGTGGGTGATCGTTTGACCAAAATGGCCCACTTTGTACCTCTGCAAGGAACTCCTTCTGCCCCGGAGACTGCCTCAACTTTTATCAAGGAGATTGTAAGGTTGCATGGCATCCCTGACAGCATAGTTTCTGATCGAGGGGTGCAGTTCACTTCTAGATGTTGGAGGGCCTTATGTGAAACTTTGAACATTGAACTCCGCCTCTCCACAGCTTATCACCCACAAACTAATGGACAGACTGAAAGGGTCAATCAAACCCTTGAACAGTACCTACGATGCTTTTCTTCTTTTGCGCAGGATGACTGGCTATCACTTCTCCCACTCGCGGAATTTTCATACAATAATTCCACCCATTCGGCAACCAAACAGTCACCTTTTTTCGCCAATTATGGATACCATCCTTCTTTCTTGCCTGAGCTGCCTATTGATTCTTCTGTACCTGCCGTACAAGACAGGTTGAACTTATTTAACTCAAACTACCAATTACTGCAGGATACAATCTCCAGGACCCAGGCAGATAATAAAAAGTTCTTCGACAAGAAGAGAAGAGGCAATTTGAATCTTGAACCTTTTCCAGTACCTCGCTGCCCGTCTGCTGCCGAACCCGGCCACCCTTGTGATCCTGCACCAGCCTCCTGCTTGGCTTAACGCTGTCTCCAGTGCCTGTGCTAGCTGTCCATCCTACCAGCTTTCCTGAGTCCAGTTCCTTACCAGATGCTCTGCCTGCATCTCCACGTCTGCAACTCAGCTGACAAGTTCTGCACGCAACAACAGGCACTCGTGTAACTCCTCTCCCTAGGACTGTCCCATCCTCAGTGGGGCTTGGGTTGGAGATACAAGGGAGGCCGACCTCGTCATTCCAGACTCCTACCAGGTACGTGACAGTACCAGTCAGCCAGAGATGGAGTCTGGAAGGGAGGCCTCTCCACCGAAGGACATTTACCAAACTATTTCTGCGCTCTCAAATATTGTGCAGAAGTTACAAGAGCGGGTCACTTTGGGATTCACAAGACGGCCAATTTGATCTCCCGTACATTCTGGTGGCCAAATTTGATGAACGACTGCAAGAAATATGTAAGATCTTGTATTTCATGCCTTCGGAATAAGACAGACAGAGCCAGAACTTGGGGTCTACTTGAGCCCCTTCCTGTACCTGAGAAACCATGGAGCATGATTTCCATGGATTTTATAGTAGAACTTCCCCCATCTGAAGACTTCACTACCATTTTCGTTGTGGTTGATCGTTTGACCAAAATGGCCCACTTTGTACCTCTGCAAGGAACTCCTTCTGCCCCGGAGACTGCCTCAACTTTTATCAAGGAGATTGTAAGGTTGCATGGCATCCCTGACAGCATAGTTTCTGATCGAGGGGTGCAGTTCACTTCTAGATTTTGGAGGGCCTTATGTGAAACTTTGAACATTGCACTCCGCCTCTCCACAGCTTATCACCCACAAACTAATGGACAGACTGAAAGGGTCAATCAAACCCTTGAACAGTACCTACGATGCTTTTCTTCTTTTGCACAGGATGACTGGCTATCACTTCTCCCACTCGCGGAATTTTCATACAATAATTCCACCCATTCGGCAACCAGTCACCTTTTTTCGCCAATTATGGATACCATCCTTCTTTCTTGCCTGAGCTGCCTATTGATTCTTCTGTACCTGCCGTACAAGACAGGTTGAACTTCCTTAACTCCAACTACCAATTACTGCAGGATACAATCTCCAAGACCCAGGCAGATAATAAAAAGTTCTTCGACAAGAAGAGAAGAGGCAATTTGAATCTTTAACCTGGAGATAAGGTCTGGCTTTCCACAGCGAACTTGAAACTAAGTTGCCCCTCGAGGAAGCTTGGCCCAAGATTTTTGGGGCCTTTTCCAGTACCTCGCTGCCCGTCTGCTACCGAACCCGGCCACCCTTGTGATCCTGCACCAGCCTCCTGCTTGGCTTAACGCTGTCTCCAGTGCCTGTGCTAGCTGTCCATCCTACCAGCTTTCCTGAGTCCAGTTCCTTACCAGATGCTCTGCCTGCATCTCCACGTCTGCAACTCAGCTGACAAGTTCTGCACGCAACTACAGGCTCTCGTGTAACTCCTCACCCTAGGTCTGTCCCATCCTCAGTGGGGCTTGGGTTGGAGATACAAGGGAGGCCGACCTCGTCATTCCAGACTCCTACCAGGTACGTGACAGTACCAGTCAGCCAGAGATGGAGTCTGGAAGGGAGGCCTCTCCACCGAAGGACATTTACCAAACTATTTCTGCGCTCTCAAATATTGTGCAGAAGTTACAAGAGCGGGTCACTTTGGGATTCACAAGACGGCTAATTTGATCTCCCGTACATTCTAGTGGCCAAACTTGATGAACGACTGCAAGAAATATGTAAGATCTTGTATTTCATGCCTTCGGAATAAGACAGACAGAGCCAGAACTTGGGGTCTACTTGAGCCCCTTCCTGTACCTGAGAAACCATGGAGCATGATCTCCATGGATTTTATAGTAGAACTTCCCCCATCTGAAGACTTTACTACCATTTTCGTTGTGGTTGATCGTTTGACCAAAATGGCCCACTTTGTACCTCTGCAAGGAACTCCTTCTGCCCCGGAGACTGCCTCAACTTTTATCAAGGAGATTGTAAGGTTGCATGGCATCCCTGACAGCATAGTTTCTGATCGAGGGGTGCAGTTCACTTCTAGATTTTGGAGGGCCTTATGTGAAACTTTGAACATTGAACTCCGCCTCTCCACAGCTTATCACCCACAAACTAATGGACAGACTGAAAGGGTCAATCAAACCCTTGAACAGTACCTACGATGCTTTTCTTCTTTTGCACAGGATGACTGGCTATCACTTCTCCCACTCGCGGAATTTTCATACAATAATTCCACCCATTCGATAACCAAACAGTCACCTTTTTTCGCCAATTATGGATACCATCCTTCTTTCTTGCCTGAGCTGCCTATTGATTCTTCTGTACCTGCCGTACAAGACAGGTTGAACTTCCTTAACTCCAACTACCAATTACTGCAGGTCCCAGAACAGTTCAGAGTTGCCGTCCTAGGGCGATGTCATGATCGTCCCCTAGCGGGTCACTTTGGGATTCACAAGACGGCTAATTTGATCTCCCGTACATTCTGGTGGCCAAACTTGATGAACGACTGCAAGAAATATGTAAGATCTTGTATTTCATGCCTTCGGAATAAGACAGACAGAGCCAGAACTTGGGGTCTACTTGAGCCCCTTCCTGTACCTGAGAAACCATGGAGCATGATCTCCATGGATTTTATAGTAGAACTTCCCCCATCTGAAGACTTCACTACCATTTTCGTTGTGGTTGATCGTTTGACCAAAATGGCCCACTTTGTACCTCTGCAAGGAACTCCTTCTGCCCCGGAGACTGCCTCAACTTTTATCAAGGAGATTGTAAGGTTGCATGGCATCCCTGACAGCATAGTTTCTGATCGAGGGGTGCAGTTCACTTCTAGATTTTGGAGGGCCTTATGTGAAACTTTGAACATTGAACTCCGCCTCTCCACAGCTTATCACCCACAAACTAATGGACAGACTGAAAGGGTCAATCAAACCCTTGAACAGTACCTACGATGCTTTTCTTCTTTTGCACAGGATGACTGGCTATCACTTCTCCCACTCGCGGAATTTTCATACAATAATTCCACCCATTCGGGAACCAGTCACCTTTTTTCGCCAATTATGGATACCATCCTTCTTTCTTGCCTGAGCTGCCTATTGATTCTTCTGTACCTGCCGTATAAGACAGGTTGAACTTCCTTAACTCCAACTACCAATTACTGCAGGATACAATCTCCAAGACCCAGGCAGATAATAAAAAGTTCTTCGACAAGAAGAGAAGAGGCAATTTGAATCTTGAACCTGGAGATAAGGTCTGGCTTTCCACAGCGAACTTGAAACTAAGTTGCCCCTCGAGGAAGCTTGGCCCAAGATTTTTGGGGCCTTTTCCAGTACCTCGCTGCCCGTCTGCTACCGAACCCGGCCACCCTTGTGATCCTGCACCAGCCTCCTGCTTGGCTTAACGCTGTCTCCAGTGCCTGTGCTAGCTGTCCATCCTACCAGCTTTCCTGAGTCCAGTTCCTTACCAGATGCTCTGCCTGCATCTCCACGTCTGCAACTCAGCTGACAAGTTCTGCACGCAACTACAGGCTCTCGTGTAACTCCTCACCCTAGGTCTGTCCCATCCTCAGTGGGGCTTGGGTTGGAGATACAAGGGAGGCCGACCTCGTCATTCCAGACTCCTACCAGGTACGTGACAGTACCAGTCAGCCAGAGATGGAGTCTGGAAGGGAGGCCTCTCCACCGAAGGACATTTACCAAACTATTTCTGCGCTCTCAAATATTGTGCAGAAGTTACAAGAGCGGGTCACTTTGGGATTCACAAGACGGCTAATTTGATCTCCCGTACATTCTGGTGGCCAAACTTGATGAACGACTGCAAGAAATATGTAAGATCTTGTATTTCATGCCTTCGGAATAAGACAGACAGAGCCAGAACTTGGGGTCTACTTGAGCCCCTTCCTGTACCTGAGAAACCATGGAGCATGATCTCCATGGATTTTATAGTAGAACTTCCCCCATCTGAAGACTTTACTACCATTTTCGTTGTGGTTGATCGTTTGACCAAAATGGCCCACTTTGTACCTCTGCAAGGAACACCTTCTGCCCCGGAGACTGCCTCAACTTTTATCAAGGAGATTGTAAGGTTGCATGGCATCCCTGACAGCATAGTTTCTGATCGAGGGGTGCAGTTCACTTCTAGATTTTGGAGGGCCTTATGTGAATCTTTGAACATTGAACTCCGCCTCTCCACAGCTTATCACCCACAAACTAATGGACAGATTGAAAGGGTCAATCAAACCCTTGAACAGTACCTACGATGCTTTTCTTCTTTTGCACAGGATGACTGGCTATCACTTCTCCCACTCGCGGAATTTTCATACAATAATTCCACCCATTCGGTAACCAAACAGTCATCTTTTTTCGCCAATTATGGATACCATCCTTCTTTCTTGCCTGAGCTGCCTATTGATTCTTCTGTACCTGCCGTACAAGACAGGTTGAACTTCCTTAACTCCAACTACCAATTACTGCAGGTCCCAGAACAGTTCAAAGTTGCCGTCCTAGGGCGATGTCATGATCATCCCCTAGCGGGTCACTTTGGGATTCACAAGACGGCTAATTTGATCTCCCGTACATTCTGGTGGCCAAACTAGATGAACGACTGCAAGAAATATGTAAGATCTTGTATTTCATGCCTTCGGAATAAGACAGACAGAGCCAGAACTTGGGGTCTACTTGAGCCCCTTCCTGTACCTGAGAAACCATGGAGCATGATCTCCATGGATTTTATAGTAGAACTTCCCCCATCTGAAGACTTCACTACCATTTTTGTTGTGGTTGATCGTTTGACCAAAATGGCCCACATTGTACCTCTGCAAGGAACTCCTTCTGCCCCGGAGACTGCCTCAACTTTTATCAAGGAGATTGTAAGGTTGCATGGCATCCCTGACAGCATAGTTTCTGATCGAGGGGTGCAGTTCACTTCTAGATTTTGGAGGGCCTTATGTGAAACATTGAACATTGAACTCCGCCTCTCCACAGCTTATCACCCACAAACTAATGGACAGACTGAAAGGGTCAATCAAACCCTTGAACAGTACCTACGATGCTTTTCTTCTTTTGCACAGGATGACTGGCTATCACTTCTCCCACTCGCGGAATTTTCATACAATAATTCCACCCATTCGGTAACCAAACAGTCACCTTTTTTCGCCAATTATGGATACCATCCTTCTTTCTTGCCTGAGCTGCCTATTGATTCTTCTGTACCTGCCGTACAAAACAGGTTGAACTTCCTTAACTCCAACTACCAATTACTGCAGGTCCCATAACAGTTCAGAGTTGCCGTCCTAGGGCGATGTCATGATCATCCCCTAGCGGGTCACTTTGGGATTCACAAGACGGCTAATTTGATCTCCCGTACATTCTGGTGGCCAAACTTGATGAACGACTGCAAGAAATATGTAAGATCTTGTATTTCATGCCTTCGGAATAAGACAGACAGAGCCAGAACTTGGGGTCTACTTGAGCCCCTTCCTGTACCTGAGAAACCATGGAGCATGATCTCCATGGATTTTATAGTAGAACTTCCCCCATCTGAAGACTTCACTACCATTTTCGTTGTGGGTGATCGTTTGACCAAAATGGCCCACTTTGTACCTCTGCAAGGAACTCCTTCTGCCCCGGAGACTGCCTCAACTTTTATCAAGGAGATTGTAAGGTTGCATGGCATCCCTGACAGCATAGTTTCTGATCGAGGGGTGCAGTTCACTTCTAGATGTTGGAGGGCCTTATGTGAAACTTTGAACATTGAACTCCGCCTCTCCACAGCTTATCACCCACAAACTAATGGACAGACTGAAAGGGTCAATCAAACCCTTGAACAGTACCTACGATGCGTTTCTTCTTTTGCGCAGGATGACTGGCTATCACTTCTCCCACTCGCGGAATTTTCATACAATAATTCCACCCATTCGGCAACCAAACAGTCACCTTTTTTCGCCAATTATGGATACCATCCTTCTTTCTTGCCTGAGCTGCCTATTGATTCTTCTGTACCTGCCGTACAAGACAGGTTGAACTTATTTAACTCAAACTACCAATTACTGCAGGATACAATCTCCAGGACCCAGGCAGATAATAAAAAGTTCTTCGACAAGAAGAGAAGAGGCAATTTGAATCTTGAACCTTTTCCAGTACCTCGCTGCCCGTCTGCTACCGAACCCGGCCACCCTTGTGATCCTGCACCAGCCTCCTGCTTGGCTTAACGCTGTCTCCAGTGCCTGTGCTAGCTGTCCATCCTACCAGCTTTCCTGAGTCCAGTTCCTTACCAGATGCTCTGCCTGCATCTCCACGTCTGCAACTCAGCTGACAAGTTCTGCACGCAACTACAGGCACTCGTGTAACTCCTCTCCCTAGGACTGTCCCATCCTCAGTGGGGCTTGGGTTGGAGATACAAGGGAGGCCGACCTCGTCATTCCAGACTCCTACCAGGTACGTGACAGTACCAGTCAGCCAGAGATGGAGTCTGGAAGGGAGGCCTCTCCACCGAAGGACATTTACCAAACTATTTCTGCGCTCTCAAATATTGTGCAGAAGTTACAAGAGCGGGTCACTTTGGGATTCACAAGACGGCCAATTTGATCTCCCGTACATTCTGGTGGCCAAATTTGATGAACGACTGCAAGAAATATGTAAGATCTTGTATTTCATGCCTTCGGAATAAGACAGACAGAGCCAGAACTTGGGGTCTACTTGAGCCCCTTCCTGTACCTGAGAAACCATGGAGCATGATTTCCATGGATTTTATAGTAGAACTTCCCCCATCTGAAGACTTCACTACCATTTTCGTTGTGGTTGATCGTTTGACCAAAATGGCCCACTTTGTACCTCTGCAAGGAACTCCTTCTGCCCCGGAGACTGCCTCAACTTTTATCAAGGAGATTGTAAGGTTGCATGGCATCCCTGACAGCATAGTTTCTGATCGAGGGGTGCAGTTCACTTCTAGATTTTGGAGGGCCTTATGTGAAACTTTGAACATTGCACTCCGCCTCTCCACAGCTTATCACCCACAAACTAATGGACAGACTGAAAGGGTCAATCAAACCCTTGAACAGTACCTACGATGCTTTTCTTCTTTTGCACAGGATGACTGGCTATCACTTCTCCCACTCGCGGAATTTTCATACAATAATTCCACCCATTCGGCAACCAGTCACCTTTTTTCACCAATTATGGATACCATCCTTCTTTCTTGCCTGAGCTGCCTATTGATTCTTCTGTACCTGCCGTACAAGACAGGTTGAACTTCCTTAACTCCAACTACCAATTACTGCAGGATACAATCTCCAAGACCCAGGCAGATAATAAAAAGTTCTTCGACAAGAAGAGAAGAGGCAATTTGAATCTTTAACCTGGAGATAAGGTCTGGCTTTCCACAGCGAACTTGAAACTAAGTTGCCCCTCGAGGAAGCTTGGCCCAAGATTTTTGGGGCCTTTTCCAGTACCTCGCTGCCCGTCTGCTACCGAACCCGGCCACCCTTGTGATCCTGCACCAGCCTCCTGCTTGGCTTAACGCTGTCTCCAGTGCCTGTGCTAGCTGTCCATCCTACCAGCTTTCCTGAGTCCAGTTCCTTACCAGATGCTCTGCCTGCATCTCCACGTCTGCAACTCAGCTGACAAGTTCTGCACGCAACTACAGGCTCTCGTGTAACTCCTCACCCTAGGTCTGTCCCATCCTCAGTGGGGCTTGGGTTGGAGATACAAGGGAGGCCGACCTCGTCATTCCAGACTCCTACCAGGTACGTGACAGTACCAGTCAGCCAGAGATGGAGTCTGGAAGGGAGGCCTCTCCACCGAAGGACATTTACCAAACTATTTCTGCGCTCTCAAATATTGTGCAGAAGTTACAAGAGCGGGTCACTTTGGGATTCACAAGACGGCTAATTTGATCTCCCGTACATTCTAGTGGCCAAACTTGATGAACGACTGCAAGAAATATGTAAGATCTTGTATTTCATGCCTTCGGAATAAGACAGACAGAGCCAGAACTTGGGGTCTACTTGAGCCCCTTCCTGTACCTGAGAAACCATGGAGCATGATCTCCATGGATTTTATAGTAGAACTTCCCCCATCTGAAGACTTTACTACCATTTTCGTTGTGGTTGATCGTTTGACCAAAATGGCCCACTTTGTACCTCTGCAAGGAACTCCTTCTGCCCCGGAGACTGCCTCAACTTTTATCAAGGAGATTGTAAGGTTGCATGGCATCCCTGACAGCATAGTTTCTGATCGAGGGGTGCAGTTCACTTCTAGATTTTGGAGGGCCTTATGTGAAACTTTGAACATTGAACTCCGCCTCTCCACAGCTTATCACCCACAAACTAATGGACAGACTGAAAGGGTCAATCAAACCCTTGAACAGTACCTACGATGCTTTTCTTCTTTTGCACAGGATGACTGGCTATCACTTCTCCCACTCGCGGAATTTTCATACAATAATTCCACCCATTCGATAACCAAACAGTCACCTTTTTTCGCCAATTATGGATACCATCCTTCTTTCTTGCCTGAGCTGCCTATTGATTCTTCTGTACCTGCCGTACAAGACAGGTTGAACTTCCTTAACTCCAACTACCAATTACTGCAGGTCCCAGAACAGTTCAGAGTTGCCGTCCTAGGGCGATGTCATGATCGTCCCCTAGCGGGTCACTTTGGGATTCACAAGACGGCTAATTTGATCTCCCGTACATTCTGGTGGCCAAACTTGATGAACGACTGCAAGAAATATGTAAGATCTTGTATTTCATGCCTTCGGAATAAGACAGACAGAGCCAGAACTTGGGGTCTACTTGAGCCCCTTCCTGTACCTGAGAAACCATGGAGCATGATCTCCATGGATTTTATAGTAGAACTTCCCCCATCTGAAGACTTCACTACCATTTTCGTTGTGGTTGATCGTTTGACCAAAATGGCCCACTTTGTACCTCTGCAAGGAACTCCTTCTGCCCCGGAGACTGCCTCAACTTTTATCAAGGAGATTGTAAGGTTGCATGGCATCCCTGACAGCATAGTTTCTGATCGAGGGGTGCAGTTCACTTCTAGATTTTGGAGGGCCTTATGTGAAACTTTGAACATTGAACTCCGCCTCTCCACAGCTTATCACCCACAAACTAATGGACAGACTGAAAGGGTCAATCAAACCCTTGAACAGTACCTACGATGCTTTTCTTCTTTTGCACAGGATGACTGGCTATCACTTCTCCCACTCGCGGAATTTTCATACAATAATTCCACCCATTCGGGAACCAGTCACCTTTTTTCGCCAATTATGGATACCATCCTTCTTTCTTGCCTGAGCTGCCTATTGATTCTTCTGTACCTGCCGTATAAGACAGGTTGAACTTCCTTAACTCCAACTACCAATTACTGCAGGATACAATCTCCAAGACCCAGGCAGATAATAAAAAGTTCTTCGACAAGAAGAGAAGAGGCAATTTGAATCTTGAACCTGGAGATAAGGTCTGGCTTTCCACAGCGAACTTGAAACTAAGTTGCCCCTCGAGGAAGCTTGGCCCAAGATTTTTGGGGCCTTTTCCAGTACCTCGCTGCCCGTCTGCTACCGAACCCGGCCACCCTTGTGATCCTGCACCAGCCTCCTGCTTGGCTTAACGCTGTCTCCAGTGCCTGTGCTAGCTGTCCATCCTACCAGCTTTCCTGAGTCCAGTTCCTTACCAGATGCTCTGCCTGCATCTCCACGTCTGCAACTCAGCTGACAAGTTCTGCACGCAACTACAGGCTCTCGTGTAACTCCTCACCCTAGGTCTGTCCCATCCTCAGTGGGGCTTGGGTTGGAGATACAAGGGAGGCCGACCTCGTCATTCCAGACTCCTACCAGGTACGTGACAGTACCAGTCAGCCAGAGATGGAGTCTGGAAGGGAGGCCTCTCCACCGAAGGACATTTACCAAACTATTTCTGCGCTCTCAAATATTGTGCAGAAGTTACAAGAGCGGGTCACTTTGGGATTCACAAGACGGCTAATTTGATCTCCCGTACATTCTGGTGGCCAAACTTGATGAACGACTGCAAGAAATATGTAAGATCTTGTATTTCATGCCTTCGGAATAAGACAGACAGAGCCAGAACTTGGGGTCTACTTGAGCCCCTTCCTGTACCTGAGAAACCATGGAGCATGATCTCCATGGATTTTATAGTAGAACTTCCCCCATCTGAAGACTTTACTACCATTTTCGTTGTGGTTGATCGTTTGACCAAAATGGCCCACTTTGTACCTCTGCAAGGAACACCTTCTGCCCCGGAGACTGCCTCAACTTTTATCAAGGAGATTGTAAGGTTGCATGGCATCCCTGACAGCATAGTTTCTGATCGAGGGGTGCAGTTCACTTCTAGATTTTGGAGGGCCTTATGTGAATCTTTGAACATTGAACTCCGCCTCTCCACAGCTTATCACCCACAAACTAATGGACAGATTGAAAGGGTCAATCAAACCCTTGAACAGTACCTACGATGCTTTTCTTCTTTTGCACAGGATGACTGGCTATCACTTCTCCCACTCGCGGAATTTTCATACAATAATTCCACCCATTCGGTAACCAAACAGTCATCTTTTTTCGCCAATTATGGATACCATCCTTCTTTCTTGCCTGAGCTGCCTATTGATTCTTCTGTACCTGCCGTACAAGACAGGTTGAACTTCCTTAACTCCAACTACCAATTACTGCAGGTCCCAGAACAGTTCAAAGTTGCCGTCCTAGGGCGATGTCATGATCATCCCCTAGCGGGTCACTTTGGGATTCACAAGACGGCTAATTTGATCTCCCGTACATTCTGGTGGCCAAACTTGATGAACGACTGCAAGAAATATGTAAGATCTTGTATTTCATGCCTTCGGAATAAGACAGACAGAGCCAGAACTTGGGGTCTACTTGAGCCCCTTCCTGTACCTGAGACACCATGGAGCATGATCTCCATGGATTTTATAGTAGAACTTCCCCCATCTGAAGACTTCACTACCATTTTCGTTGTGGTTGATCGTTTGACCAAAATGGCCCACTTTGTACCTCTGCAAGGAACTCCTTCTGCCCCGGAGACTGCCTCAACTTTTATCAAGGAGATTGTAAGGTTACATGGCATCCCTGACAGCATAGTTTCTGATCGAGGGGTGCAGTTCACTTCTAGATTTTGGAGGGCTTTATGTGAAACTTTGAACATTGAACTCCGCCTCTCCACAGCTTATCACCCACAAACTAATGGACAGACTGAAAGGGTCAATCAAACCCTTGAACAGTACCTACGATGCTTTTCTTCTTTTGCACAGGATGACTGGCTATCACTTCTCCCACTCGCGGAATTTTCATACAATAATTCCACCCATTCGGCAACCAAACAGTCACCTTTTTTTGCCAATTATGGATACCATCCTTCTTTCTTGCCTGAGCTGCCTATTGATTCTTCTGTACCTGCCGTACAAGACAGGTTGAACTTCCTTAACTCCAACTACCAATTACTGCAGGTCCCAGAACAGTTCAGAGTTGCCGTCCTAGGGCGATGTCATGATCATCCCCTAGCGGGTCACTTTGGGATTCACAAGACGGCTAATTTGATCTCCCGTACATTCTGGTGGCCAAACTTGATGAACGACTGCAAGAAATATGTAAGATCTTGTATTTCATGCCTTCGGAATAAGACAGACAGAGCCAGAACTTGGGGTCTACTTGAGCCCCTTCCTGTACCTGAGAAACCATGGAGCATGATCTCCATGGATTTTATAGTAGAACTTCCCCCATCTGAAGACTTAACTACCATTTTCGTTGTGGTTGATCGTTTGACCAAAATGGCCCACTTTGTACCTCTGCAAGGAACTCCTTCTGTCCCGGAGACTGCCTCAACTTTTATCAAGGAGATTGTAAGGTTGCATGGCATCCCTGACAGCATAGTTTCTGATCGAGGGGTGCAGTTCACTTCTAGATGTTGGAGGGCCTTATGTGAAACTTTGAACATTGAACTCCGCCTCTCCACAGCTTATCACCCACAAACTAATGGACAGACTGAAAGGGTCAATCAAACCCTTGAACAGTACCTACGATGCTTTTCTTCTTTTGCGCAGGATGACTGGCTATCACTTCTCCCACTCGCGGAATTTTCATACAATAATTCCACCCATTCGGCAACCAAACAGTCACCTTTTTTCGCCAATTATGGATACCATCCTTCTTTCTTGCCTGAGCTGCCTATTGATTCTTCTGTACCTGCCGTACAAGACAGGTTGAACTTATTTAACTCAAACTACCAATTACCGCAGGATACAATCTCCAGGACCCAGGCAGATAATAAAAAGTTCTTCGACAAGAAGAGAAGAGGCAATTTGAATCTTGAACCTGGAGATAAGGTCTGGCTTTCCACAGCGAACTTGAAACTAAGTTGCCCCTCGAGGAAGCTTGGCCCAAGATTTTTGGGGCCTTTTCCAGTACCTCGCTGCCCGTCTGCTACCGAACCCGGCCACCCTTGTGATCCTGCACCAGCCTCCTGCTTGGCTTAACGCTGTCTCCAGTGCCTGTGCTAGCTGTCCATCCTACCAGCTTTCCTGAGTCCAGTTCCTTACCAGATGCTCTGCCTGCATCTCCACGTCTGCAACTCAGCTGACAAGTTCTGCACGCAACTACAGGCTCTCGTGTAACTCCTCACCCTAGGTCTGTCCCATCCTCAGTGGGGCTTGGGTTGGAGATACAAGGGAGGCCGACCTCGTCATTCCAGACTCCTACCAGGTACGTGACAGTACCAGTCAGCCAGAGATGGAGTCTGGAAGGGAGGCCTCTCCACCGAAGGACATTTACCAAACTATTTCTGCGCTCTCAAATATTGTGCAGAAGTTACAAGAGCGGGTCACTTTGGGATTCACAAGACGGCTAATTTGATCTCCCGTACATTCTAGTGGCCAAACTTGATGAACGACTGCAAGAAATATGTAAGATCTTGTATTTCATGCCTTCGGAATAAGACAGACAGAGCCAGAACTTGGGGTCTACTTGAGCCCCTTCCTGTACCTGAGAAACCATGGAGCATGATCTCCATGGATTTTATAGTAGAACTTCCCCCATCTGAAGACTTTACTACCATTTTCGTTGTGGTTGATCGTTTGACCAAAATGGCCCACTTTGTACCTCTGCAAGGAACTCCTTCTGCCCCGGAGACTGCCTCAACTTTTATCAAGGAGATTGTAAGGTTGCATGGCATCCCTGACAGCATAGTTTCTGATCGAGGGGTGCAGTTCACTTCTAGATTTTGGAGGGCCTTATGTGAAACTTTGAACATTGAACTCCGCCTCTCCACAGCTTATCACCCACAAACTAATGGACAGACTGAAAGGGTCAATCAAACCCTTGAACAGTACCTACGATGCTTTTCTTCTTTTGCACAGGATGACTGGCTATCACTTCTCCCACTCGCGGAATTTTCATACAATAATTCCACCCATTCGATAACCAAACAGTCACCTTTTTTCGCCAATTATGGATACCATCCTTCTTTCTTGCCTGAGCTGCCTATTGATTCTTCTGTACCTGCCGTACAAGACAGGTTGAACTTCCTTAACTCCAACTACCAATTACTGCAGGTCCCAGAACAGTTCAGAGTTGCCGTCCTAGGGCGATGTCATGATCGTCCCCTAGCGGGTCACTTTGGGATTCACAAGACGGCTAATTTGATCTCCCGTACATTCTGGTGGCCAAACTTGATGAACGACTGCAAGAAATATGTAAGATCTTGTATTTCATGCCTTCGGAATAAGACAGACAGAGCCAGAACTTGGGGTCTACTTGAGCCCCTTCCTGTACCTGAGAAACCATGGAGCATGATCTCCATGGATTTTATAGTAGAACTTCCCCCATCTGAAGACTTCACTACCATTTTCGTTGTGGTTGATCGTTTGACCAAAATGGCCCACTTTGTACCTCTGCAAGGAACTCCTTCTGCCCCGGAGACTGCCTCAACTTTTATCAAGGAGATTGTAAGGTTGCATGGCATCCCTGAGAGCATAGTTTCTGATCGAGGGGTGCAGTTCACTTCTAGATTTTGGAGGGCCTTATGTGAAACTTTGAACATTGAACTCCGCCTCTCCACAGCTTATCACCCACAAACTAATGGACAGACTGAAAGGGTCAATCAAACCCTTGAACAGTACCTACGATGCTTTTCTTCTTTTGCACAGGATGACTGGCTATCACTTCTCCCACTCGCGGAATTTTCATACAATAATTCCACCCATTCGGGAACCAGTCACCTTTTTTCGCCAATTATGGATACCATCCTTCTTTCTTGCCTGAGCTGCCTATTGATTCTTCTGTACCTGCCGTATAAGACAGGTTGAACTTCCTTAACTCCAACTACCAATTACTGCAGGATACAATCTCCAAGACCCAGGCAGATAATAAAAAGTTCTTCGACAAGAAGAGAAGAGGCAATTTGAATCTTGAACCTGGAGATAAGGTCTGGCTTTCCACAGCGAACTTGAAACTAAGTTGCCCCTCGAGGAAGCTTGGCCCAAGATTTTTGGGGCCTTTTCCAGTACCTCGCTGCCCGTCTGCTACCGAACCCGGCCACCCTTGTGATCCTGCACCAGCCTCCTGCTTGGCTTAACGCTGTCTCCAGTGCCTGTGCTAGCTGTCCATCCTACCAGCTTTCCTGAGTCCAGTTCCTTACCAGATGCTCTGCCTGCATCTCCACGTCTGCAACTCAGCTGACAAGTTCTGCACGCAACTACAGGCTCTCGTGTAACTCCTCACCCTAGGTCTGTCCCATCCTCAGTGGGGCTTGGGTTGGAGATACAAGGGAGGCCGACCTC
The DNA here is from genome assembly GCA_029206835.1 of Rana muscosa. Lineage (NCBI taxonomy): Eukaryota > Metazoa > Chordata > Amphibia > Anura > Ranidae > Rana > Rana muscosa. The sequence goes on from JARGYO010000056.1 coordinate 3,264,979, forward strand.
GTCATTCCAGACTCCTACCAGGTACGTGACAGTACCAGTCAGCCAGAGATGGAGTCTGGAAGGGAGGCCTCTCCACCGAAGGACATTTACCAAACTATTTCTGCGCTCTCAAATATTGTGCAGAAGTTACAAGAGCGGGTCACTTTGGGATTCACAAGACGGCTAATTTGATCTCCCGTACATTCTGGTGGCCAAACTTGATGAACGACTGCAAGAAATATGTAAGATCTTGTATTTCATGCCTTCGGAATAAGACAGACAGAGCCAGAACTTGGGGTCTACTTGAGCCCCTTCCTGTACCTGAGAAACCATGGAGCATGATCTCCATGGATTTTATAGTAGAACTTCCCCCATCTGAAGACTTCACTACCATTTTCGTTGTGGGTGATCGTTTGACCAAAATGGCCCACTTTGTACCTCTGCAAGGAACTCCTTCTGCCCCGGAGACTGCCTCAACTTTTATCAAGGAGATTGTAAGGTTGCATGGCATCCCTGACAGCATAGTTTCTGATCGAGGGGTGCAGTTCACTTCTAGATTTTGGAGGGCCGTATGTGAAACATTGAACATTGAACTCCGCCTCTCCACAGCTTATCACCCACAAACTAATGGACAGACTGAAAGGGTCAATCAAACCCTTGAACAGTACCTACGATGCTTTTCTTCTTTTGCGCAGGATGACTGGCTATCACTTCTCCCACTCGCGGAATTTTCATACAATAATTCCACCCATTCGGCAACCAAACAGTCACCATTTTTCGCCAATTATGGATACCATCCTTCTTTCTTGCCTGAGCTGCCTATTGATTCTTCTGTACCTGCCGTACAAGACAGGTTGAACTTCCTTAACTCAAACTACCAATTACTGCAGGATACAATCTCCAGGACCCAGGCAGATAATAAAAAGTTCTTCGACAAGAAGAGAAGAGGCAATTTGAATCTTGAACCTTTTCCAGTACCTCGCTGCCCGTCTGCTACCGAACCCGGCCACCCAAGGGATCCTGCACCAGCCTCCTGTTTGGCTTAACGCTGTCTCCAGTGCCTGTGCTAGCTGTCCATCCTACCAGCTTTCCTGAGTCCAGTTCCTTACCAGATGCTCTGCCTGCATCTCCACGTCTGCAACTCAGCTGACAAGTTCTGCACGCAACTACAGGCACTCGTGTAACTCCTCTCCCTAGGTCTGTCCCATCCTCAGTGGGGCTTGGGTTGGAGATACAAGGGAGGCCGACCTCGTCATTCCAGACTCCTACCAGGTACGTGACAGTACCAGTCAGCCAGAGATGGAATCTGGAAGGGAGGCCTCTCCACCGAAGGACATTTACCAAACTATTTCTGCGCTCTCAAATATTGTGCAGAAGTTACAAGAGCGGGTCACTTTGGGATTCACAAGACGGCCAATTTGATCTCCCGTACATTCTGGTGGCCAAATTTGATGAACGACTGCAAGAAATATGTAAGATCTTGTATTTCATGCCTTCGGAATAAGACAGACAGAGCCAGAACTTGGGGTCTACTTGAGCCCCTTCCTGTACCTGAGAAACCATGGAGCATGATCTCCATGGATTTTATAGTAGAACTTCCCCCATCTGAAGACTTCACTACCATTTTCGTTGTGGTTGATCGTTTGACCAAAATGGCCCACTTTGTACCTCTGCAAGGAACTCCTTCTGCCCCGGAGACTGCCTCAACTTCTATCAAGGAGATTGTAAGGTTGCATGGCATCCCTGACAGCATAGTTTCTGATCGAGGGGTGCAGTTCACTTCTAGATTTTGAGGGCCTTATGTGAAACTTTGAACATTGCACTCCGCCTGTCCACAGCTTATCACCCACAAACTAATGGACAGACTGAAAGGGTCAATCAAACCCTTGAACAGGACCTACGATGCTTTTCTTCTTTTGCACAGGATGACTGGCTATCACTTCTCCCACTCGCGGAATTTTCATACAATAATTCCACCCATTCGGCAACCAAACAGTCACCTTTTTTCGCCAATTATGGATACCATCCTTCTTTCTTGCCTGAGCTGCCTATTGATTCTTCTGTACCTGCCGTACAAGACAGGTTGAACTTCCTTAACTCCAACTACCAATTACTGAAGGATACAATCTCCAAGACCCAGGCAGATAATAAAAAGTTCTTCGACAAGAAGAGAAGAGGCAATTTTAATCTTGAACCTGGAGATAAGGTCTGGCTTTCCACAGCGAACTTGAAACTAAGTTGCCCCTCGAGGAAGCTTGGCCCAAGATTTTTGGGGCCTTTTCCAGTACCTCGCTGCCCGTCTGCTACCGAACCCGGCCACCCTTGTGATCCTGCACCAGCCTCCTGCTTGGCTTAACGCTGTCTCCAGTGCCTGTGCTAGCTGTCCATCCTACCAGCTTTCCTGAGTCCAGTTCCTTACCAGATGCTCTGCCTGCATCTCCACGTCTGCAACTCAGCTGACAAGTTCTGCACGCAACTACAGGCACTCGTGTAACTCCTCTCCCTAGGTATGTCCCATCCTCAGTGGGGCTTGGGTTGGAGATACAAGGGAGGCCGACCTCGTCATTCCAGACTCCTACCAGGTACGTGACAGTACCAGTCAGCCAGAGATGGAGTCTGGAAGGGAGGCCTCTCCACCGAAGGACATTTACCAAACTATTTCTGCGCTCTCAAATATTGTGCAGAAGTTACAAGAGCGGGTCACTTTGGGATTCACAAGACGGCCAATTTGATCTCCCGTACATTCTGGTGGCCAAATTTGATGAACGACTGCAAGAAATATGTAAGATCTTGTATTTCATGCCTTCGGAATAAGACAGACAGAGCCAGAACTTGGGGTCTACTTGAGCCCCTTCCTGTACCTGAGAAACCATGGAGCATGATCTCCATGGATTTTATAGTAGAACTTCCCCCATCTGAAGACTTCACTACCATTTTCGTTGTGGTTGATCGTTTGACCAAAATGGCCCACTTTGTACCTCTGCAAGGAACTCCTTCTGCCCCGGAGACTGCCTCAACTTTTATCAAGGAGATTGTAAGGTTGCATGGCATCCCTGACAGCATAGTTTCTGATCGAGGGGTGCAGTTCACTTCTAGATTTTGGAGGGCTTTATGTGAAACTTTGAACATTGAACTCCGCCTCTCCACAGCTTATCACCCACAAACTAATGGACAGACTGAAAGGGTCAATCAAACCCTTGAACAGTACCTACGATGCTTTTCTTCTTTTGCACAGGATGACTGGCTATCACTTCTCCCACTCGCGGAATTTTCATACAATAATTCCACCCATTCGGTAACCAAACAGTCACCTTTTTTCGCCAATTATGGATACCATCCTTCTTTCTTGCCTGAGCTGCCTATTGATTCTTCTGTACCTGCCGTACAAGACAGGTTGAACTTCCTTAACTCCAACTACCAATTACTGCAGGTCCCAGAACAGTTCAGAGTTGCCGTCCTAGGGCGATGTCATGATCATCCCCTAGCGGGTCACTTTGGGATTCACAAGACGGCTAATTTGATCTCCCGTACATTCTGGTGGCCAAACTTGATGAACGACTGCAAGAAATATGTAAGATCTTGTATTTCATGCCTTCGGAATAAGACAGACAGAGCCAGAACTTGGGGTCTACTTGAGCCCCTTCCTGTACCTGAGAAACAATGGGCATGATCTCCATGGATTTTATAGTAGAACTTCCCCCATCTGAAGACTTCACTACCATTTTCGTTGTGGTTGATCGTTTGACCGAAATGGCCCACTTTGTACCTCTGCAAGGAACTCCTGCCCCGGAGACTGCCTCAACTTTTATCAAGGAGATTGTAAGGTTGCATGGCATCCCTGACAGCATAGTTTCTGATCGAGGGGTGCAGTTCACTTCTAGATTTTGGAGGGCCTTATGTGAAACTTTGAACATTGAACTCCGCCTCTCCACAGCTTATCACCCACAAACTAATGGACAGACTGAAAGGGTCAATCAAACCCTTGAACAGTACCTACGATGCTTTTCTTCTTTTGCACAGGATGACTGGCTATCACTTCTCCCACTCGCGGAATTTTCATACAATAATTCCACCCATTCGGCAACCAAACAGTCACCTTTTTTCGCCAATTATGGATACCATCCTTCTTTCTTGCCTCAGCTGCCTATTGATTCTTCTGTACCTGCCGTACAAGACAGGTTGAACTTCCTTAACTCCAACTACCAATTACTGCAGGATACAATCTCCAAGACCCAGGCAGATAATAAAAAGTTCTTCGACAAGAAGAGAAGAGGCAATTTGAATCTTGAACCTGGAAATAAGGTCTGGCTTTCCACAGCGAACTTGAAACTAAGTTGCCCCTCGAGGAAGCTTGGCCCAAGATTTTTGGGGCCTTTTCCAGTACCTCGCTGCCCGTCTGCTACCGAACCCGGCCACCCTTGTGATCCTGCACCAGCCTCCTGCTTGGCTTAACGCTGTCTCCAGTGCCTGTGCTAGCTGTCCATCCTACCAGCTTTCCTGAGTCCAGTTCCTTACCAGATGCTCTGCCTGCATCTCCACGTCTGCAACTCAGCTGACAAGTTCTGCACGCAACTACAGGCTCTCGTGTAACTCCTCACCCTAGGTCTGTCCCATCCTCAGTGGGGCTTGGGTTGGAGATACAAGGGAGGCCGACCTCGTCATTCCAGACTCCTACCAGGTACGTGACAGTACCAGTCAGCCAGAGATGGAGTCTGGAAGGGAGGCCTCTCCACCGAAGGACATTTACCAAACTATTTCTGCGCTCTCAAATATTGTGCAGAAGTTACAAGAGCGGGTCACTTTGGGATTCACAAGACGGCTAATTTGATCTCCCGTACATTCTGGTGGCCAAACTTGATGAACGACTGCAAGAAATATGTAAGATCTTGTATTTCATGCCTTCGGAATAAGACAGACAGAGCCAGAACTTGGGGTCTACTTGAGCCCCTTCCTGTACCTGAGAAACCATGGAGCATGATCTCCATGGATTTTATAGTAGAACTTCCCCCATCTGAAGACTTCACTACCATTTTCGTTGTGGTTGATCGTTTGACCAAAATGGCCCACTTTGTACCTCTGCAAGGAACTCCTTCTGCCCCGGAGACTGCCTCAACTTTTATCAAGGAGATTGTAAGGTTGCATGGCATCCCTGACAGCATAGTTTCTGATCGAGGGGTGCAGTTCACTTCTAGATTTTGGAGGGCTTTATGTGAAACTTTGAACATTGAACTCCGCCTCTCCACAGCTTATCACCCACAAACTAATGGACAGACTGAAAGGGTCAATCAAACCCTTGAACAGTACCTACGATGCTTTTCTTCTTTTGCACAGGATGACTGGCTATCACTTCTCCCACTCGCGGAATTTTCATAGAATAATTCCACCCATTCGGTAACCAAACAGTCACCTTTTTTCGCCAATTATGGATACCATCCTTCTTTCTTGCCTGAGCTGCCTATTGATTCTTCTGTACCTGCCGTACAAGACAGGTTGAACTTCCTTAACTCCAACTACCAATTACTGCAGGTCCCAGAACAGTTCAGAGTTGCCGTCCTAGGGCGATGTCATGATCATCCCCTAGCGGGTCACTTTGGGATTCACAAGACGGCTAATTTGATCTCCCGTACATTCTGGTGGCCAAACTTGATGAACGACTGCAAGAAATATGTAAGATCTTGTATTTCATGCCTTCGGAATAAGACAGACAGAGCCAGAACTTGGGGTCTACTTGAGCCCCTTCCTGTACCTGAGAAACCATGGAGCATGATCTCCATGGATTTTATAGTAGAACTTCCCCCATCTGAAGACTTCACTACCATTTTTGTTGTGGTTGATCGTTTGACCAAAATGGCCCACTTTGTACCTCTGCAAGGAACTCCTTCTGCCCCGGAGACTGCCTCAACTTTTATCAAGGAGATTGTAAGGTTGCATGACATCCCTGACAGCATAGTTTCTGATCGAGGGGTGCAGTTCACTTCTAGATTTTGGAGGGCCTTATGTGAAACATTGAACATTGAACTCCGCCTCTCCACAGCTTATCACCCACAAACTAATGGACAGACTGAAAGGGTCAATCAAACCCTTGAACAGTACCTACGATGCTTTTCTTCTTTTGCACAGGATGACTGGCTATCACTTCTCCCACTCGCGGAATTTTCATAGAATAATTCCACCCATTCGGTAACCAAACAGTCACCTTTTTTCGCCAATTATGGATACCATCCTTCTTTCTTGCCTGAGCTGCCTATTGATTCTTCTGTACCTGCCGTACAAGACAGGTTGAACTTCCTTAACTCCAACTACCAATTACTGCAGGTCCCAAAACAGTTCAGAGTTGCCGTCCTAGGGCGATGTCATGATCATCCCCTAGCGGGTCACTTTGGGATTCACAAGACGGCTAATTTGATCTCCCGTACATTCTGGTGGCCAAACTTGATGAACGACTGCAAGAAATATGTAAGATCTTGTATTTCATGCCTTCGGAATAAGACAGACAGAGCCAGAACTTGGGGTCTACTTGAGCCCCTTCCTGTACCTGAGAAACCATGGAGCATGATCTCCATGGATTTTATAGAACTTCCCCCATCTGAAGACTTCACTACCATTTTCGTTGTGGGTGATCGTTTGACCAAAATGGCCCACTTTGTACCTCTGCAAGGAACTCCTTCTGCCCCGGAGACTGCCTCAGCTTTTATCAAGGAGATTGTAAGGTTGCATGGCATCCCTGACAGCATAGTTTCTGATCGAGGGGTGCAGTTCACTTCTAGATGTTGGAGGGCCTTATGTGAAACTTTGAACATTGAACTCCGCCTCTCCACAGCTTATCACCCACAAACTAATGGACAGACTGAAAGGGTCAATCAAACCCTTGAACAGTACCTACGATGCTTTTCTTCTTTTGCGCAGGATGACTGGCTATCACTTCTCCCACTCGCGGAATTTTCATACAATAATTCCACCCATTCGGCAACCAAACAGTCACCTTTTTTCGCCAATTATGGATACCATCCTTCTTTCTTGCCTGAGCTGCCTATTGATTCTTCTGTACCTGCCGTACAAGACAGGTTGAACTTCCTTAACTCAAACTACCAATTACTGCAGGATACAATCTCCAGGACCCAGGCAGATAATAAAAAGTTCTTCGACAAGAAGAGAAGAGGCAATTTGAATCTTGAACCTTTTCCAGTACCTCGCTGCCCGTCTGCTACCGAACCCGGCCACCCTTGTGATCCTGCACCAGCCTCCTGCTTGGCTTAACGCTGTCTCCAGTGCCTGTGCTAGCTGTCCATCCTACCAGCTTTCCTGAGTCCAGTTCCTTACCCGATACTCTGCCTGCATCTCCACGTCTGCAACTCAGCTGACAAGTTCTGCACGCAACTACAGGCACTCGTGTAACTCCTCTCCCTAGGACTGTCCCATCCTCAGTGGGGCTTGGGTTGGAGATACAAGGGAGGCCGACCTCGTCATTCCAGACTCCTACCAGGTACGTGACAGTACCAGTCAGCCAGAGATGGAGTCTGGAAGGGAGGCCTCTCCACCGAAGGACATTTACCAAACTATTTCTGCGCTCTCAAATATTGTGCAGAAGTTACAAGAGCGGGTCACTTTGGGATTCACAAGACGGCCAATTTGATCTCCCGTACATTCTGGTGGCCAAATTTGATGAACGACTGCAAGAAATATGTAAGATCTTGTATTTCATGCCTTCGGAATAAGACAGACAGAGCCAGAACTTGGGGTCTACTTGAGCCCCTTCCTGTACCTGAGAAACCATGGAGCATGATCTCCATGGATTTTATAGTAGAACTTCCCCCATCTGAAGACTTCACTACCATTTTCGTTGTGGTTGATCGTTTGACCAAAATGGCCCACTTTGTACCTCTGCAAGGAACTCCTTCTGCCCCGGAGACTGCCTCAACTTCTATCAAGGAGATTGTAAGGTTGCATGGCATCCCTGACAGCATAGTTTCTGATCGAGGGGTGCAGTTCACTTCTAGATTTTGGAGGGCCTTATGTGAAACTTTGAACATTGAACTCCGCCTCTCCACAGCTTATCACCCACAAACTAATGGACAGACTGAAAGGGTCAATCAAACCCTTGAACAGTACCTACGATGCTTTTCTTCTTTTGCACAGGATGACTGGCTATCACTTCTCTCACTCGCGGAATTTTCATACAATAATTCCACCCATTCGGGAACCAGTCACCTTTTTTCGCCAATTATGGATACCATCCTTCTTTCTTGCCTGAGCTGCCTATTGATTCTTCTGTACCTGCCGTATAAGACAGGTTGAACTTCCTTAACTCCAACTACCAATTACTGCAGGATACAATCTCCAAGACCCAGGCAGATAATAAAAAGTTCTTCGACAAGAAGAGAAGAGGCAATTTGAATCTTGAACCTGGAGATAAGGTCTGGCTTTCCACAGCGAACTTGAAACTAAGTTGCCCCTCGAGGAAGCTTGGCCCAAGATTTTTGGGGCCTTTTCCAGTACCTCGCTGCCCGTCTGCTACCGAACCCGGCCACCCTTGTGATCCTGCACCAGCCTCCTGCTTGGCTTAACGCTGTCTCCAGTGCCTGTGCTAGCTGTCCATCCTACCAGCTTTCCTGAGTCCAGTTCCTTACCAGATGCTCTGCCTGCATCTCCACGTCTGCAACTCAGCTGACAAGTTCTGCACGCAACTACAGGCTCTCGTGTAACTCCTCACCCTAGGTCTGTCCCATCCTCAGTGGGGCTTGGGTTGGAGATACAAGGGAGGCCGACCTCATCATTCCAGACTCCTACCAGGTACGTGACAGTACCAGTCAGCCAGAGATGGAGTCTGGAAGGGAGGCCTCTCCACCGAAGGACATTTACCAAACTATTTCTGCGCTCTCAAATATTGTGCAGAAGTTACAAGAGCGGGTCACTTTGGGATTTACAAGACGGCTAATTTGATCTCCTGTACATTCTGGTGGCCAAACTTGATGAACGACTGCAAGAAATATGTAAGATCTTGTATTTCATGCCTTCGGAATAAGACAGACAGAGCCAGAACTTGGGGTCTACTTGAGCCCCTTCCTGTGCCTGAGAAACCATGGAGCATGATCTCCATGGATTTTATAGTAGAACTTCCCCCATCTGAAGACTTTACTACCATTTTCGTTGTGGTTGATCGTTTGACCAAAATGGCCCACTTTGTACCTCTGCAAGGAACTCCTTCTGCCCCGGAGACTGCCTCAGCTTTTATCAAGGAGATTGTAAGGTTGCATGGCATCCCTGACAGCATAGTTTCTGATCGAGGGGTGCAGTTCACTTCTAGATGTTGGAGGGCCTTATGTGAAACTTTGAACATTGAACTCCGCCTCTCCACAGCTTATCACCCACAAACTAATGGACAGACTGAAAGGGTCAATCAAACCCTTGAACAGTACCTACGATGCTTTTCTTCTTTTGCGCAGGATGACTGGCTATCACTTCTCCCACTCGCGGAATTTTCATACAATAATTCCACCCATTCGGCAACCAAACAGTCACCTTTTTTCGCCAATTATGGATACCATCCTTCTTTCTTGCCTGAGCTGCCTATTGATTCTTCTGTACCTGCCGTACAAGACAGGTTGAACTTCCTTAACTCAAACTACCAATTACTGCAGGATACAATCTCCAGGACCCAGGCAGATAATAAAAAGTTCTTCGACAAGAAGAGAAGAGGCAATTTGAATCTTGAACCTTTTCCAGTACCTCGCTGCCCGTCTGCTACCGAACCCGGCCACCCTTGTGATCCTGCACCAGCCTCCTGCTTGGCTTAACGCTGTCTCCAGTGCCTGTGCTAGCTGTCCATCCTACCAGCTTTCCTGAGTCCAGTTCCTTACCCGATACTCTGCCTGCATCTCCACGTCTGCAACTCAGCTGACAAGTTCTGCACGCAACTACAGGCACTCGTGTAACTCCTCTCCCTAGGACTGTCCCATCCTCAGTGGGGCTTGGGTTGGAGATACAAGGGAGGCCGACCTCGTCATTCCAGACTCCTACCAGGTACGTGACAGTACCAGTCAGCCAGAGATGGAGTCTGGAAGGGAGGCCTCTCCACCGAAGGACATTTACCAAACTATTTCTGCGCTCTCAAATATTGTGCAGAAGTTACAAGAGCGGGTCACTTTGGGATTCACAAGACGGCCAATTTGATCTCCCGTACATTCTGGTGGCCAAATTTGATGAACGACTGCAAGAAATATGTAAGATCTTGTATTTCATGCCTTCGGAATAAGACAGACAGAGCCAGAACTTGGGGTCTACTTGAGCCCCTTCCTGTACCTGAGAAACCATGGAGCATGATCTCCATGGATTTTATAGTAGAACTTCCCCCATCTGAAGACTTCACTACCATTTTCGTTGTGGTTGATCGTTTGACCAAAATGGCCCACTTTGTACCTCTGCAAGGAACTCCTTCTGCCCCGGAGACTGCCTCAACTTCTATCAAGGAGATTGTAAGGTTGCATGGCATCCCTGACAGCATAGTTTCTTGTCGAGGGGTGCAGTTCACTTCTAGATTTTGGAGGGCCTTATGTGAAACTTTGAACATTGAACTCCGCCTCTCCACAGCTTATCACCCACAAACTAATGGACAGACTGAAAGGGTCAATCAAACCCTTGAACAGTACCTACGATGCTTTTCTTCTTTTGCACAGGATGACTGGCTATCACTTCTCTCACTCGCGGAATTTTCATACAATAATTCCACCCATTCGGGAACCAGTCACCTTTTTTCGCCAATTATGGATACCATCCTTCTTTCTTGCCTGAGCTGCCTATTGATTCTTCTGTACCTGCCGTATAAGACAGGTTGAACTTCCTTAACTCCAACTACCAATTACTGCAGGATACAATCTCCAAGACCCAGGCAGATAATAAAAAGTTCTTCGACAAGAAGAGAAGAGGCAATTTGAATCTTGAACCTGGAGATAAGGTCTGGCTTTCCACAGCGAACTTGAAACTAAGTTGCCCCTCGAGGAAGCTTGGCCCAAGATTTTTGGGGCCTTTTCCAGTACCTCGCTGCCCGTCTGCTACCGAACCCGGCCACCCTTGTGATCCTGCACCAGCCTCCTGCTTGGCTTAACGCTGTCTCCAGTGCCTGTGCTAGCTGTCCATCCTACCAGCTTTCCTGAGTCCAGTTCCTTACCAGATGCTCTGCCTGCATCTCCACGTCTGCAACTCAGCTGACAAGTTCTGCACGCAACTACAGGCTCTCGTGTAACTCCTCACCCTAGGTCTGTCCCATCCTCAGTGGGGCTTGGGTTGGAGATACAAGGGAGGCCGACCTCATCATTCCAGACTCCTACCAGGTACGTGACAGTACCAGTCAGCCAGAGATGGAGTCTGGAAGGGAGGCCTCTCCACCGAAGGACATTTACCAAACTATTTCTGCGCTCTCAAATATTGTGCAGAAGTTACAAGAGCGGGTCACTTTGGGATTTACAAGACGGCTAATTTGATCTCCTGTACATTCTGGTGGCCAAACTTGATGAACGACTGCAAGAAATATGTAAGATCTTGTATTTCATGCCTTCGGAATAAGACAGACAGAGCCAGAACTTGGGGTCTACTTGAGCCCCTTCCTGTACCTGAGAAACCATGGAGCATGATCTCCATGGATTTTATAGTAGAACTTCCCCCATCTGAAGACTTTACTACCATTTTCGTTGTGGTTGATCGTTTGACCAAAATGGCCCACTTTGTACCTCTGCAAGGAACACCTTCTGCCCCGGAGACTGCCTCAACTTTTATCAAGGAGATTGTAAGGTTGCATGGCATCCCTGACAGCATAGTTTCTGATCGAGGGGTGCAGTTCACTTCTAGATTTTGGAGGGCCTTATGTGAATCTTTGAACATTGAACTCCGCCTCTCCACAGCTTATCACCCACAAACTAATGGACAGATTGAAAGGGTCAATCAAACCCTTGAACAGTACCTACGATGCTTTTCTTCTTTTGCACAGGATGACTGGCTATTACTTCTCCCACTCGCGGAATTTTCATACAATAATTCCACCCATTCGGTAACCAAACAGTCATCTTTTTTCGCCAATTATGGATACCATCCTTCTTTCTTGCCTGAGCTGCCTATTGATTCTTCTGTACCTGCCGTACAAGACAGGTTGAACTTCCTTAACTCCAACTACCAATTACTGCAGGTCCCAGAACAGTTCAGAGTTGCCGTCCTAGGGCGATGTCATGATCATCCCCTAGCGGGTCACTTTGGGATTCACAAGACGGCTAATTTGATCTCCCGTACATTCTGGTGGCCAAACTTGATGAACGACTGCAAGAAATATGTAAGATCTTGTATTTCATGCCTTCGGAATAAGACAGACAGAGCCAGAACTTGGGGTCTACTTGAGCCCCTTCCTGTACCTGAGAAACCATGGAGCATGATCTCCATGGATTTTATAGTAGAACTTCCCCCATCTGAAGACTTCACTACCATTTTCGTTGTGGTTGATCGTTTGACCAAAATGGCCCACTTTGTACCTCTGCAAGGAACTCCTTCTGCCCCGGAGACTGCCTCAACTTTTATCAAGGAGATTGTAAGGTTGCATGGCATCCCTGACAGCATAGTTTCTGATCGAGGGGTGCAGTTCACTTCTAGATTTTGGAGGGCTTTATGTGAAACTTTGAACATTGAACTCCGCCTCTCCACAGCTTATCACCCACAAACTAATGGACAGACTGAAAGGGTCAATCAAACCCTTGAACAGTACCTACGATGCTTTTCTTCTTTTGCACAGGATGACTGGCTATCACTTCTCCCACTCGCGGAATTTTCATACAATAATTCCACCCATTCGGCAACCAAACAGTCACCTTTTTTCGCCAATTATGGATACCATCCTTCTTTCTTGCCTGAGCTGCCTATTGATTCTTCTGTACCTGCCGTACAAGACAGGTTGAACTTCCTTAACTCCAACTACCAATTACTGCAGGTCCCAGAACAGTTCAGAGTTGCCGTCCTAGGGCGATGTCATGATCATCCCCTAGCGGGTCACTTTGGGATTCACAAGACGGCTAATTTGATCTCCCGTACATTCTGGTGGCCAAACTTGATGAACGACTGCAAGAAATATGTAAGATCTTGTATTTCATGCCTTCGGAATAAGACAGACAGAGCCAGAACTTGGGGTCTACTTGAGCCCCTTCCTGTACCTGAGAAACCATGGAGCATGATCTCCATGGATTTTATAGTAGAACTTCCCCCATCTGAAGACTTCACTACCATTTTCGTTGTGGTTGATCGTTTGACCAAAATGGCCCACTTTGTACCTCTGCAAGGAACTCCTTCTGTCCCGGAGACTGCCTCAACTTTTATCAAGGAGATTGTAAGGTTGCATGGCATCCCTGACAGCATAGTTTCTGATCGAGGGGTGCAGTTCACTTCTAGATGTTGGAGGGCCTTATGTGAAACTTTGAACATTGAACTCCGCCTCTCCACAGCTTATCACCCACAAACTAATGGACAGACTGAAAGGGTCAATCAAACCCTTGAACAGTACCTACGATGCTTTTCTTCTTTTGCGCAGGATGACTGGCTATCACTTCTCCCACTCGCGGAATTTTCATACAATAATTCCACCCATTCGGCAACCAAACAGTCACCTTTTTTCGCCAATTATGGATACCATCCTTCTTTCTTGCCTGAGCTGCCTATTGATTCTTCTGTACCTGCCGTACAAGACAGGTTGAACTTCCTTAACTCAAACTACCAATTACTGCAGGATACAATCTCCAAGACCCAGGCAGATAATAAAAAGTTCTTCGACAAGAAGAGAAGAGGCAATTTGAATCTTGAACCTTTTCCAGTACCTCGCTGCCCGTCTGCTACTGAACCCGGCCACCCTTGTGATCCTGCACCAGTTTCCTGCTTGGCTTAACGCTGTCTCCAGTGCTTGTGCTAGCTGTCCATCCTACCAGCTTTCCTGAGTCCAGTTCCTTACCAGATTCTCTGCCTGCATCTCCACGTCTGCAACTCAGCTGACAAGTTCTGCACGCAACTACAGGCACTCGTGTAACTCCTCACCCTAGGTCTGTCCCATCCTCAGTGGGGCTTGGGTTGGAGATACAAGGGAGGCCAACCTCGTCATTCCAGACTCCTACCAGGCACGTGACAGTACCAGTCAGCCAGAGATGGAGTCTGGAAGGGAGGCCTCTCCACCGAAGGACATTTACCAAACTATTTCTGCGCTCTCAAATATTGTGCAGAAGTTACAAGAGCGGGTCACTTTGGGATTCACAAGACGGCCAATTTGATCTCCCGTACATTCTGGTGGCCAAATTTGATGAACGACTGCAAGAAATATGTAAGATCTTGTATTTCATGCCTTCGGAATAAGACAGACAGAGCCAGAACTTGGGGTCTACTTGAGCCCCTTCCTGTACCTGAGAAACCATGGAGCATGATCTCCATGGATTTTATAGTAGAGCTTCCCCCATCTGAAGACTTCACTACCATTTTCGTTGTGGTTGATCGTTTGACCAAAATGGCCCACTTTGTACCTCTGCAAGGAACTCCTTCTGCCCCGGAGACTGCCTCAACTTTTATCAAGGAGATTGTAAGGTTGCATGGCATCCCTGACAGCATAGTTTCTGATCGAGGGGTGCAGTTCACTTCTAGATTTTGGAGGGCCTTATGTGAAACTTTGAACATTGAACTCCGCCTCTCCACAGCTTATCACCCACAAACTAATGGACAGACTGAAAGGGTCAATCAAACCCTTGAACAGTACCTGCGATGCTTTTCTTCTTTTGCACAGGATGACTGGCTATCACTTCTCCCACTCGTGGAATTTTCATACAATAATTCCACCCATTCGGCAACCAAACAGTCACCTTTTTTCGCCAATTATGGATACCATCCTTCTTTCTTGCCTGAGCTGCCTATTGATTCTTCTGTACCTGTCGTACAAGACAGGTTGAACTTCCTTAACTCCAACTACCAATTACTGCAGGATACAATCTCCAAGACCCAGGCAGATAATAAAAAGTTCTTCGACAAGAAGAGAAGAGGCAATTTGAATCTTGAACCTGGAGATAAGGTCTGGCTTTCCACAGAGAACTTGAAACTAAGTTGCCCCACGAGGAAGCTTGGCCATAGATTTTTGGGGCCTTTTCCAGTACCTCGCTGCCCGTCTGCTACCGAACCCGGCCAATCTTGTGATCCTGCATCAGCCTCCTGCTTGGCTTAACGCTGTCTCCAGTGCCTGTGCTAGCTGTCCATCCTACCAGCTTTCCTGAGTCCAGTTCCTTACCAGATGCTCTGCCTGCATCTCCACGTCTGCAACTCAGCTGACAAGTTCTGCACGCAACTACAGGCTCTCGTGTAACTCCTCACCCTAGGTCTGTCCCATCCTCAGTGGGGCTTGGGTTGGAGATACAAGGGAGGCCGACCTCGTCATTCCAGACTCCTACCAGGTACGTGACAGTACCAGTCAGCCAGAGATGGAGTCTGGAAGGGAGGCCTCTCCACCGAAGGACATTTACCAAACTATTTCTGCGCTCTCAAATATTGTGCAGAAGTTACAAGAGCGGGTCACTTTGGGATTCACAAGACGGCTAATTTGATCTCCCGTACATTCTGGTGGCCAAACTTGATGAACGACTGCAAGAAATATGTAAGATCTTGTATTTCATGCCTTCGGAATAAGACAGACAGAGCCAGAACTTGGGGTCTACTTGAGCCCCTTCCTGTACCTGAGAAACCATGGAGCATGATCTCCATGGATTTTATAGTAGAACTTCCCCCATCTGAAGACTTCACTACCATTTTCGTTGTGGTTGATCGTTTGACCAAAATGGCCCACTTTGTACCTCTGCAAGGAACTCCTTCTGCCCCGGAGACTGCCTCAACTTTTATCAAGGAGATTGTAAGGTTGCATGGCATCCCTGACAGCATAGTTTCTGATCGAGGGGTGCAGTTCACTTCTAGATTTTGGAGGGCTTTATGTGAAACTTTGAACATTGAACTCCGCCTCTCCACAGCTTATCACCCACAAACTAATGGACAGACTGAAAGGGTCAATCAAACCCTTGAACAGTACCTACGATGCTTTTCTTCTTTTGCACAGGACGACTGGCTATCACTTCTCCCACTCGCGGAATTTTCATACAATAATTCCACCCATTCGGCAACCAAACAGTCACCTTTTTTCGCCAATTATGGATACCATCCTTCTTTCTTGCCTGAGCTGCCTATTGATTCTTCTGTACCTGCCGTACAAGACAGGTTGAACTTCCTTAACTCCAACTACCAATTACTGCAGGTCCCAGAACAGTTCAGAGTTGCCGTCTTAGGGCGATGTCATGATCATCCCCTAGCGGGTCACTTTGGGATTCACAAGACGGCTAATTTGATCTCCCGTACATTCTGGTGGCCAAACTTGATGAACGACTGCAAGAAATATGTAAGATCTTGTATTTCATGCCTTCGGAATAAGACAGACAGAGCCAGAACTTGGGGTCTACTTGAGCCCCTTCCTGTACCTGAGAAACCATGGAGCATGATCTCCATGGATTTTATAGTAGAACTTCCCCCATCTGAAGACTTCACTACCATTTTCGTTGTGGTTGATCGTTTGACCAAAATGGCCCACTTTGTACCTCTGCAAGGAACTCCGTCTGTCCCGGAGACTGCCTCAACTTTTATCAAGGAGATTGTAAGGTTGCATGGCATCCCTGACAGCATAGTTTCTGATCGAGGGGTGCAGATCACTTCTAGATGTTGGAGGGCCTTATGTGAAACTTTGAACATTGAACTCCGCCTCTCCACAGCTTATCACCCACAAACTAATGGACAGACTGAAAGGGTCAATCAAACCCTTGAACAGTACCTACGATGCTTTTCTTCTTTTGCACAGGATGACTGGCTATCACTTCTCCCACTCGCGGAATTTTCATACAATAATTCCACCCATTCGGCAACCAAACAGTCACCTTTTTTCGCCAATTATGGATACCATCCTTCTTTCTTGCCTGAGCTGCCTATTGATTCTTCTGTACCTGCCGTACAAGACAGGTTGAACTTCCTTAACTCCAACTACCAATTACTGCAGGATACAATCTCCAAGACCCAGGCCGATAATAAAAAGTTCTTCGACAAGAAGAGAAGAGGCAATTTGAATCTTGAACCTGGAGATAAGGTCTGGCTTTCCACAGCGAACTTGAAACTAAGTTGCCCCTCAAGGAAGCTTGGCCCAAGATTTTTGGGGCCTTTTCCAGTACCTCGCTGCCCGTCTGCTACCGAACCCGGCCACCCTTGTGATCCTGCACCAGCCTCCTGCTTGGCTTAACGCTGTCTCCAGTGCCTGTGCTAGCTGTCCATCCTACCAGCTTTCCTGAGTCCAGTTCCTTACCAGATGCTCTGCCTGCATCTCCACGTCTGCAACTCAGCTGACAAGTTCTGCACGCAACTACAGGCTCTCGTGTAACTCCTCACCCTAGGTCTGTCCCATCCTCAGTGGGGCTTGGGTTGGAGATACAAGGGAGGCCGACCTCGTCATTCCAGACTCCTACCAGGTACGTGACAGTACCAGTCAGCCAGAGATGGAGTCTGGAAGGGAGGCCTCTCCACCGAAGGACATTTACCAAACTATTTCTGCGCTCTCAAATATTGTGCAGAAGTTACAAGAGCGGGTCACTTTGGGATTCACAAGACGGCTAATTTGATCTCCCGTACATTCTGGTGGCCAAACTTGATGAACGACTGCAAGAAATATGTAAGATCTTGTATTTCATGCCTTCGGAATAAGACAGACAGAGCCAGAACTTGGGGTCTACTTGAGCCCCTTCCTGTACCTGAGAAACCATGGAGCATGATCTCCATGGATTTTATAGTAGAACTTCCCCCATCTGAAGACTTTACTACCATTTTCGTTGTTGTTGATCGTTTGACCAAAATGGCCCACTTTGTACCTCTGCAAGGAACACCTTCTGCCCCGGAGACTGCCTCAACTTTTATCAAGGAGATTGTAAGGTTGCATGGCATCCCTGACAGCATAGTTTCTGATCGAGGGGTGCAGTTCACTTCTAGATTTTGGAGGGCCTTATGTGAAACTTTGAACATTGAACTCCGCCTCTCCACAGCTTATCACCCACAAACTAATGGACAGATTGAAAGGGTCAATCAAACCCTTGAACAGTACCTACGATGCTTTTCTTCTTTTGCACAGGATGACTGGCTATCACTTCTCCCACTCGCGGAATTTTCATACAATAATTCCACCCATTCGGTAACCAAACAGTCATCTTTTTTCGCCAATTATGGATACCATCCTTCTTTCTTGCCTGAGCTGCCTATTGATTCTTCTGTACCTGCCGTACAAGACAGGTTGAACTTCCTTAATTCCAACTACCAATTACTGCAGGTCCCAGAACAGTTCAGAGTTGCCGTCCTAGGGCGATGTCATGATCATCCCCTAGCGGGTCACTTTGGGATTCACAAGACGGCTAATTTGATCTCCCGTACATTCTGGTGGCCAAACTTGATGAACGACTGCAAGAAATATGTAAGATCTTGTATTTCATGCCTTCGGAATAAGACAGACAGAGCCAGAACTTGGGGTCTACTTGAGCCCCTTCCTGTACCTGAGAAACCATGGAGCATGATCTCCATGGATTTTATAGTAGAACTTCCCCCATCTGAAGACTTCACTACCATTTTCGTTGTGGTTGATCGTTTGACCAAAATGGCCCACTTTGTACCTCTGCAAGGAACTCCTTCTGCCCCGGAGACTGCCTCAACTTTTATCAAGGAGATTGTAAGGTTGCATGGCATCCCTGACAGCATAGTTTCTGATCGAGGGGTGCAGTTCACTTCTATTTTTTGGAGGGCTTTATGTGAAACTTTGAACATTGAACTCCGCCTCTCCACAGCTTATCACCCACAAACTAATGGACAGACTGAAAGGGTCAATCAAACCCTTGAACAGTACCTACGATGCTTTTCTTCTTTTGCACAGGACGACTGGCTATCACTTCTCCCACTCGCGGAATTTTCATACAATAATTCCACCCATTCGGCAACCAAACAGTCACCTTTTTTCGCCAATTATGGATACCATCCTTCTTTCTTGCCTGAGCTGCCTATTGATTCTTCTGTACCTGCCGTACAAGACAGGTTGAACTTCCTTAACTCAAACTACCAATTACTGCAGGATACAATCTCCAAGACCCAGGCAGATAATAAAAAGTTCTTCGACAAGAAGAGAAGAGGCAATTTGAATCTTGAACCTTTTCCAGTACCTCGCTGCCCGTCTGCTACTGAACCCGGCCACCCTTGTGATCCTGCACCAGTTTCCTGCTTGGCTTAACGCTGTCTCCAGTGCTTGTGCTAGCTGTCCATCCTACCAGCTTTCCTGAGTCCAGTTCCTTACCAGATTCTCTGCCTGCATCTCCACGTCTGCAACTCAGCTGACAAGTTCTGCACGCAACTACAGGCACTCGTGTAACTCCTCACCCTAGGTCTGTCCCATCCTCAGTGGGGCTTGGGTTGGAGATACAAGGGAGGCCGACCTCGTCATTCCAGACTCCTACCAGGTACGTGACAGTACCAGTCAGCCAGAGATGGAGTCTGGAAGGGAGGCCTCTCCACCGAAGGACATTTACCAAACTATTTCTGCGCTCTCAAATATTGTGCAGAAGTTACAAGAGCGGGTCACTTTGGGATTCACAAGACGGCCAATTTGATCTCCCGTACATTCTGGTGGCCAAATTTGATGAACGACTGCAAGAAATATGTAAGATCTTGTATTTCATGCCTTCGGAATAAGACAGACAGAGCCAGAACTTGGGGTCTACTTGAGCCCCTTCCTGTACCTGAGAAACCATGGAGCATGATCTCCATGGATTTTATAGTAGAGCTTCCCCCATCTGAAGACTTCACTACCATTTTCGTTGTGGTTGATCGTTTGACCAAAATGGCCCACTTTGTACCTCTGCAAGGAACTCCTTCTGCCCCGGAGACTGCCTCAACTTTTATCAAGGAGATTGTAAGGTTGCATGGCATCCCTGACAGCATAGTTTCTGATCGAGGGGTGCAGTTCACTTCTAGATTTTGGAGGGCCTTATGTGAAACTTTGAACATTGAACTCCGCCTCTCCACAGCTTATCACCCACAAACTAATGGACAGACTGAAAGGGTCAATCAAACCCTTGAACAGTACCTGCGATGCTTTTCTTCTTTTGCACAGGATGACTGGCTATCACTTCTCCCACTCGTGGAATTTTCATACAATAATTCCACCCATTCGGCAACCAAACAGTCACCTTTTTTCGCCAATTATGGATACCATCCTTCTTTCTTGCCTGAGCTGCCTATTGATTCTTCTGTACCTGTCGTACAAGACAGGTTGAACTTCCTTAACTCCAACTACCAATTACTGCAGGATACAATCTCCAAGACCCAGGCAGATTATTAAAAGTTCTTCGACAAGAAGAGAAGAGGCAATTTGAATCTTGAACCTGGAGATAAGGTCGGGCTTTCCACAGAGAACTTGAAACTAAGTTACCCCACGAGGAAGCTTGGCCATAGATTTTTGGGGCCTTTTCCAGTACCTCGCTGCCCGTCTGCTACCGAACCCGGCCAATCTTGTGATCCTGCATCAGCCTCCTGCTTGGCTTAACGCTGTCTCCAGTGCCTGTGCTAACTGTCCATCCTACCAGCTTTCCTGAGTCCAGTTCCTTACCAGATGCTCTGCCTGCATCTCCACGTCTGCAACTCAGCTGACAAGTTCTGCACGCAACTACAGGCTCTCGTGTAACTCCTCACCCTAGGTCTGTCCCATCCTCAGTGGGGCTTGGGTTGGAGATACAAGGGAGGCCGACCTCGTCATTCCAGACTCCTACCAGGTACGTGACAGTACCAGTCAGCCAGAGATGGAGTCTGGAAGGGAGGCCTCTCCACCGAAGGACATTTACCAAACTATTTCTGCGCTCTCAAATATTGTGCAGAAGTTACAAGAGCGGGTCACTTTGGGATTCACAAGACGGCTAATTTGATCTCCCGTACATTCTGGTGGCCAAACTTGATGAACGACTGCAAGAAATATGTAAGATCTTGTATTTCATGCCTTCGGAATAAGACAGACAGAGCCAGAACTTGGGGTCTACTTAGCCCCTTCCTGTACCTGAGAAACCATGGAGCATGATCTCCATGGATTTTATAGTAGAACTTCCCCCATCTGAAGACTTCACTACCATTTTCGTTGTGGTTGATCGTTTGACCAAAATGGCCCACTTTGTACCTCTGCAAGGAACTCCTTCTGCCCCGGAGACTGCCTCAACTTTTATTAAGGAGATTGTAAGGTTGCATGGCATCCCTGACAGCATAGTTTCTGATCGAGGGGTGCAGTTCACTTCTAGATTTTGGAGGGCTTTATGAGAAACTTTGAACATTGAACTCCGCCTCTCCACAGCTTATCACCCACAAACTAATGGACAGACTGAAAGGGTCAATCAAACCCTTGAACAGTACCTACGATGCTTTCCTTCTTTTGCACAGGACGACTGGCTATCACTTCTCCCACTCGCGGAATTTTCATACAATAATTCCACCCATTCGGCAACCAAACAGTCACCTTTTTTCGCCAATTATGGATACCATCCTTCTTTCTTGCCTGAGCTGCCTATTGATTCTTCTGTACCTGCCGTACAAGACAGGTTGAACTTCCTTAACTCCAACTACCAATTACTGCAGGTCCCAGAACAGTTCAGAGTTGCCGTCTTAGGGCGATGTCATGATCATCCCCTAGCGGGTCACTTTGGGATTCACAAGACGGCTAATTTGATCTCCCGTACATTCTGGTGGCCAAACTTGATGAACGACTGCAAGAAATATGTAAGATCTTGTATTTCATGCCTTCGGAATAAGACAGACAGAGCCAGAACTTGGGGTCTACTTGAGCCCCTTCCTGTACCTGAGAAACCATGGAGCATGATCTCCATGGATTTTATAGTAGAACTTCCCCCATCTGAAGACTTCACTACCATTTTCGTTGTGGTTGATCGTTTGACCAAAATGGCCCACTTTGTACCTCTGCAAGGAACTCCGTCTGTCCCGGAGACTGCCTCAACTTTTATCAAGGAGATTGTAAGGTTGCATGGCATCCCTGACAGCATAGTTTCTGATCGAGGGGTGCAGATCACTTCTAGATGTTGGAGGGCCTTATGTGAAACTTTGAACATTGAACTCCGCCTCTCCACAGCTTATCACCCACAAACTAATGGACAGACTGAAAGGGTCAATCAAACCCTTGAACAGTACCTACGATGCTTTTCTTCTTTTGCACAGGATGACTGGCTATCACTTCTCCCACTCGCGGAATTTTCATACAATAATTCCACCCATTCGGCAACCAAACAGTCACCTTTTTTCGCCAATTATGGATACCATCCTTCTTTCTTGCCTGAGCTGCCTATTGATTCTTCTGTACCTGCCGTACAAGACAGGTTGAACTTCCTTAACTCCAACTACCAATTACTGCAGGATACAATCTCCAAGACCCAGGCCGATAATAAAAAGTTCTTCGACAAGAAGAGAAGAGGCAATTTGAATCTTGAACCTGGAGATAAGGTCTGGCTTTCCACAGCGAACTTGAAACTAAGTTGCCCCTCAAGGAAGCTTGGCCCAAGATTTTTGGGGCCTTTTCCAGTACCTCGCTGCCCGTCTGCTACCGAACCCGGCCACCCTTGTGATCCTGCACCAGCCTCCTGCTTGGCTTAACGCTGTCTCCAGTGCCTGTGCTAGCTGTCCATCCTACCAGCTTTCCTGAGTCCAGTTCCTTACCAGATGCTCTGCCTGCATCTCCACGTCTGCAACTCAGCTGACAAGTTCTGCACGCAACTACAGGCTCTCGTGTAACTCCTCACCCTAGGTCTGTCCCATCCTCAGTGGGGCTTGGGTTGGAGATACAAGGGAGGCCGACCTCGTCATTCCAGACTCCTACCAGGTACGTGACAGTACCAGTCAGCCAGAGATGGAGTCTGGAAGGGAGGCCTCTCCACCGAAGGACATTTACCAAACTATTTCTGCGCTCTCAAATATTGTGCAGAAGTTACAAGAGCGGGTCACTTTGGGATTCACAAGACGGCTAATTTGATCTCCCGTACATTCTGGTGGCCAAACTTGATGAACGACTGCAAGAAATATGTAAGATCTTGTATTTCATGCCTTCGGAATAAGACAGACAGAGCCAGAACTTGGGGTCTACTTGAGCCCCTTCCTGTACCTGAGAAACCATGGAGCATGATCTCCATGGATTTTATAGTAGAACTTCCCCCATCTGAAGACTTTACTACCATTTTCGTTGTTGTTGATCGTTTGACCAAAATGGCCCACTTTGTACCTCTGCAAGGAACACCTTCTGCCCCGGAGACTGCCTCAACTTTTATCAAGGAGATTGTAAGGTTGCATGGCATCCCTGACAGCATAGTTTCTGATCGAGGGGTGCAGTTCACTTCTAGATTTTGGAGGGCCTTATGTGAAACTTTGAACATTGAACTCCGCCTCTCCACAGCTTATCACCCACAAACTAATGGACAGATTGAAAGGGTCAATCAAACCCTTGAACAGTACCTACGATGCTTTTCTTCTTTTGCACAGGATGACTGGCTATCACTTCTCCCACTCGCGGAATTTTCATACAATAATTCCACCCATTCGGTAACCAAACAGTCATCTTTTTTCACCAATTATGGATACCATCCTTCTTTCTTGCCTGAGCTGCCTATTGATTCTTCTGTACCTGCCGTACAAGACAGGTTGAACTTCCTTAATTCCAACTACCAATTACTGCAGGTCCCAGAACAGTTCAGAGTTGCCGTCCTAGGGCGATGTCATGATCATCCCCTAGCGGGTCACTTTGGGATTCACAAGACGGCTAATTTGATCTCCCGTACATTCTGGTGGCCAAACTTGATGAACGACTGCAAGAAATATGTAAGATCTTGTATTTCATGCCTTCGGAATAAGACAGACAGAGCCAGAACTTGGGGTCTACTTGAGCCCCTTCCTGTACCTGAGAAACCATGGAGCATGATCTCCATGGATTTTATAGTAGAACTTCCCCCATCTGAAGACTTCACTACCATTTTCGTTGTGGTTGATCGTTTGACCAAAATGGCCCACTTTGTACCTCTGCAAGGAACTCATTCTGCCCCGGAGACTGCCTCAACTTTTATCAAGGAGATTGTAAGGTTGCATGGCATCCCTGACAGCATAGTTTCTGATCGAGGGGTGCAGTTCACTTCTAGATTTTGGAGGGCTTTATGTGAAACTTTGAACATTGAACTCCGCCTCTCCACAGCTTATCACCCACAAACTAATGGACAGACTGAAAGGGTCAATCAAACCCTTGAAAAGTACCTACGATGCTTTTCTTCTTTTGCACAGGACGACTGGCTATCACTTCTCCCACTCGCGGAATTT
This sequence comes from Rana muscosa, assembly GCA_029206835.1. Lineage (NCBI taxonomy): Eukaryota > Metazoa > Chordata > Amphibia > Anura > Ranidae > Rana > Rana muscosa. Next base: position 3,289,411 of record JARGYO010000056.1, read on the forward strand.
TCATACAATAATTCCACCCATTTGGCAACCAGTCACCTTTTTTCGCCAATTATGGATACCATCCTTCTTTCTTGCCTGAGCTGCCTATTGATTCTTCTGTACCTGCCGTACAAGACAGGTTGAACTTCCTTAACTCCAACTACCAATTACTGCAGGTCCCAGAACAGTTCAGAGTTGCCGTCCTAGGGCGATGTCATGATCATCCCCTAGCGGGTCACTTTGGGATTCACAAGACGGCTAATTTGATCTCCCGTACATTCTGGTGGCCAAACTTGATGAACGACTGCAAGAAATATGTAAGATCTTGTATTTCATGCCTTCGGAATAAGACAGACAGAGCCAGAACTTGGGGTCTGCTTGAGCCCCTTCCTGTACCTGAGAAACCATGGAGCATGATCTCCATGGATTTTATAGTAGAACTTCCCCCATCTGAAGACTTCACTACTATTTTCGTTGTGGTTGATCGTTTGACCAAAATGGCCCACTTTGTACCTCTGCAAGGAACTCCTTCTGTCCCGGAGACTGCCTCAACTTTTATTAAGGAGATTGTAAGGTTGCATGGCATCCCTGACAGCATAGTTTCTGATCGAGGGGTGCAGATCACTTCTAGATGTTGGAGGGCCTTATGTGAAACTTTGAACATTGAACTCCGCCTCTCCACAGCTTATCACCCACAAACTAATGGACAGACTGAAAGGGTCAATCAAACAGTACCTACGATGCTTTTCTTCTTTTGCGCAGGATGACTGGCTATCACTTCTCCCACTCGCGGAATTTTCATACAATAATTCCACCCACGATGCTTTTCTTCTTTTGCGCAGGATGACTGGCTATCACTTCTCCCACTCGCGGAATTTTCATACAATAATTCCACCCATTCGGCAACCAAACAGTCACCTTTTTTCGCCAATTATGGATACCATCCTTCTTTCTTGCCTGAGCTGCCTATTGATTCTTCTGTACCTGCCGTACAAGACAGGTTGAACTTCCTTAACTCAAACTACCAATTACTGCAGGATACAATCTCCAAGACCCAGGCAGATAATAAAAAGTTCTTCGACAAGAAGAGAAGAGGCAATTTGAATCTTGAACCTTTTCCAGTACCTCGCTGCCCGTCTGCTACCGAACCCGGCCACCCTTGTGATCCTGCACCAGTTTCCTGCTTGGCTTAACGCTGTCTCCAGTGCTTGTGCTAGCTGTCCATCCTACCAGCTTTCCTGAGTCCAGTTCCTTACCAGATTCTCTGCCTGCATCTCCACGTCTGCAACTCAGCTGACAAGTTCTGCACGCAACTACAGGCACTCATGTAACTCCTCACCCTAGGTCTGTCCCATCCTCAGTGGGGCTTGGGTTGGAGATACAAGGGAGGCCGACCTCGTCATTCCAGACTCCTACCAGGTACGTGACAGTACCAGTCAGCCAGAGATGGAGTCTGGAAGGGAGGCCTCTCCACCGAAGGACATTTACCAAACTATTTCTGCGCTCTCAAATATTGTGCAGAAGTTACAAGAGCGGGTCACTTTGGGATTCACAAGACGGCTAATTTGATCTCCCGTACATTCTGGTGGCCAAACTTGATGAACGACTGCAAGAAATATGTAAGATCTTGTATTTCATGCCTTCGGAATAAGACAGACAGAGCCAGAACTTGGGGTCTACTTGAGCCCCTTCCTGTACCTGAGAAACCATGGAGCATGATCTCCATGGATTTTATAGTAGAACTTCACCCATCTGAAGACTTTACTACCATTTTCGTTGTGGTTGATCGTTTGACCAAAATGGCCCACTTTGTACCTCTGCAAGGAACTCCTTCTGCCCCGGAGACTGCCTCAACTTTTATCAAGGAGATTGTAAGGTTGCATGGATTCCCTGACAGCATAGTTTCTGATCGAGGGGTGCAGTTCACTTCTAGATGTTGGAGGGCCTTATGTGAAACTTTGAACATTGAACTCCGCCTCTCCACAGCTTATCACCCACAAACTAATGGACAGACTGAAAGGGTCAATCAAACCCTTGAACAGTACCTACGATGCTTTTCTTCTTTTGCACAGGATGACTGGCTATCACTTCTCCCACTCGCGGAATTTTCATACAATAATTCCACCCATTCGGCAACCAAACAGTCACCTTTTTTCGCCAATTATGGATACCATCCTTCTTTCTTGCCTGAGCTGCCTATTGATTCTTCTGTACCTGCCGTACAAGACAGGTTGAACTTCCTTAACTCCAACTACCAATTACTGCAGGATACAATCTCCAAGACCCAGGCAGATAATAAAAAGTTCTTCGACAAGAAGAGAAGAGGCAATTTGAATCTTGAACCTGGAGATAAGGTCTGGCTTTCCACAGCGAACTTGAAACTAAGTTGCCCCTCAAGGAAGCTTGGACTAAGATTTTTGGGGCCTTTTCCAGTACCTCGCTGCCCGTCTGCTACCGAACCCGGCCACCCTTGTGATCCTGCACCAGCCTCCTGCTTGGCTTAACGCTGTCTCCAGTGCCTGTGCTAGCTGTCCATCCTACCAGCTTTCCTGAGTCCAGTTCCTTACCAGATGCTCTGCCTGCATCTCCACGTCTGCAACTCAGCTGACAAGTTCTGCACGCAACTACAGGCTCTCGTGTAACTCCTCACCCTAGGTCTGTCCCATCCTCAGTGGGGCTTGGGTTGGAGATACAAGGGAGGCCGATCTCGTCATTCCAGACTCCTACCAGGTACGTGACAGTACCAGTCAGCCAGAGATGGAGTCTGGAAGGGAGGCCTCTCCACCGAAGGACATTTACCAAACTATTTCTGCGCTCTCAAATATTGTGCAGAAGTTACAAGAGCAGGTCACTTTGGGATTCACAAGACGGCTAATTTGATCTCCCGTACATTCTGGTGGCCAAACTTGATGAACGACTGCAAGAAATATGTAAGATCTTGTATTTCATGCCTTCGGAATAAGACAGACAGAGCCAGAACTTGGGGTCTACTTGAGCCCCTTCCTGTACCTGAGAAACCATGGAGCATGATCTCCATGGATTTTATAGTAGAACTTCCCCCATCTGAAGACTTCACTACCATTTTCGTTGTGGTTGATCGTTTGACCAAAATGGCCCACTTTGTACCTCTGCAAGGAACTCCTTCTGCCCCGGAGACTGCCTCAACTTTTATCAAGGAGATTGTAAGGTTGCATGGCATCCCTGACAGCATAGTTTCTGATCGAGGGGTGCAGTTCACTTCTAGATTTTGGAGGGCTTTATGTGAAACTTTGAACATTGAACTCCGCCTCTCCACAGCTTATCACCCACAAACTAATGGACAGACTGAAAGGGTCAATCAAACCCTTGAACAGTACCTACGATGCTTTTCTTCTTTTGCACAGGATGACTGGCTATCACTTCTCCCACTCGTGGAATTTTCATACAATAATTCCACCCATTCGGCAACCAAACAGTCACCTTTTTTCGCCAATTATGGATACCATCCTTCTTTCTTGCCTGAGCTGCCTATTGATTCTTCTGTACCTGTCGTACAAGACAGGTTGAACTTCCTTAACTCCAACTACCAATTACTGCAGGATACAATCTCCAAGACCCAGGCAGATAATAAAAAGTTCTTCGACAAGAAGAGAAGAGGCAATTTGAATCTTGAACCTGGAGATAAGGTCTGGCTTTCCACAGCGAACTTGAAACTAAGTTGCCCCTCAAGGAAGCTTGGACCAAGATTTTTGGGGCCTTTTCCAGTACCTCGCTGCCCGTCTGCTACCGAACCCGGCCACCCTTGTGATCCTGCACCAGCCTCCTGCTTGGCTTAACGCTGTCTCCAGTGCCTGTGCTAGCTGTCCATCCTACCAGCTTTCCTGAGTCCAGTTCCTTACCAGATGCTCTGCCTGCATCTCCACGTCTGCAACTCAGCTGACAAGTTCTGCACGCAACTACAGGCTCTCGTGTAACTCCTCACCCTAGGTCTGTCCCATCCTCAGTGGGGCTTGGGTTGGAGATACAAGGGAGGCCGACCTCGTCATTCCAGACTCCTACCAGGTACGTGACAGTACCAGTCAGCCAGAGATGGAGTCTGGAAGGGAGGCCTCTCCACCGAAGGACATTTACCAAACTATTTCTGCGCTCTCAAATATTGTGCAGAAGTTACAAGAGCGGGTCACTTTGGGATTCACAAGACGGCTAATTTGATCTCCCGTACATTCTGGTGGCCAAACTTGATGAACGACTGCAAGAAATATGTAAGATCTTGTATTTCATGCCTTCGGAATAAGACAGACAGAGCCAGAACTTGGGGTCTACTTGAGCCCCTTCCTGTACCTGAGAAACCATGGAGCATGATCTCCATGGATTTTATAGTAGAACTTCCCCCATCTGAAGACTTTACTACCATTTTCGTTGTTGTTGATCGTTTGACCAAAATGGCCCACTTTGTACCTCTGCAAGGAACACCTTCTGCCCCGGAGACTGCCTCAACTTTTATCAAGGAGATTGTAAGGTTGCATGGCATCCCTGACAGCATAGTTTCTGATCGAGGGGTGCAGTTCACTTCTAGATTTTGGAGGGCCTTATGTGAAACTTTGAACATTGAACTCCGCCTCTCCACAGCTTATCACCCACAAACTAATGGACAGATTGAAAGGGTCAATCAAACCCTTGAACAGTACCTACGATGCTTTTCTTCTTTTGCACAGGATGACTGGCTATCACTTCTCCCACTCGCGGAATTTTCATACAATAATTCCACCCATTCGGTAACCAAACAGTCATCTTTTTTCGCCAATTATGGATACCATCCTTCTTTCTTGCCTGAGCTGCCTATTGATTCTTCTGTACCTGCCGTACAAGACAGGTTGAACTTCCTTAATTCCAACTACCAATTACTGCAGGTCCCAGAACAGTTCAGAGTTGCCGTCCTAGGGCGATGTCATGATCATCCCCTAGCGGGTCACTTTGGGATTCACAAGACGGCTAATTTGATCTCCCGTACATTCTGGTGGCCAAACTTGATGAACGACTGCAAGAAATATGTAAGATCTTGTATTTCATGCCTTCGGAATAAGACAGACAGAGCCAGAACTTGGGGTCTACTTGAGCCCCTTCCTGTACCTGAGAAACCATGGAGCATGATCTCCATGGATTTTATAGTAGAACTTCCCCCATCTGAAGACTTCACTACCATTTTCGTTGTGGTTGATCGTTTGACCAAAATGGCCCACTTTGTACCTCTGCAAGGAACTCATTCTGCCCCGGAGACTGCCTCAACTTTTATCAAGGAGATTGTAAGGTTGCATGGCATCCCTGACAGCATAGTTTCTGATCGAGGGGTGCAGTTCACTTCTAGATTTTGGAGGGCTTTATGTGAAACTTTGAACATTGAACTCCGCCTCTCCACAGCTTATCACCCACAAACTAATGGACAGACTGAAAGGGTCAATCAAACCCTTGAAAAGTACCTACGATGCTTTTCTTCTTTTGCACAGGACGACTGGCTATCACTTCTCCCACTCGCGGAATTTTCATACAATAATTCCACCCATTTGGCAACCAGTCACCTTTTTTCGCCAATTATGGATACCATCCTTCTTTCTTGCCTGAGCTGCCTATTGATTCTTCTGTACCTGCCGTACAAGACAGGTTGAACTTCCTTAACTCCAACTACCAATTACTGCAGGTCCCAGAACAGTTCAGAGTTGCCGTCCTAGGGCGATGTCATGATCATCCCCTAGCGGGTCACTTTGGGATTCACAAGACGGCTAATTTGATCTCCCGTACATTCTGGTGGCCAAACTTGATGAACGACTGCAAGAAATATGTAAGATCTTGTATTTCATGCCTTCGGAATAAGACAGACAGAGCCAGAACTTGGGGTCTGCTTGAGCCCCTTCCTGTACCTGAGAAACCATGGAGCATGATCTCCATGGATTTTATAGTAGAACTTCCCCCATCTGAAGACTTCACTACTATTTTCGTTGTGGTTGATCGTTTGACCAAAATGGCCCACTTTGTACCTCTGCAAGGAACTCCTTCTGTCCCGGAGACTGCCTCAACTTTTATTAAGGAGATTGTAAGGTTGCATGGCATCCCTGACAGCATAGTTTCTGATCGAGGGGTGCAGATCACTTCTAGATGTTGGAGGGCCTTATGTGAAACTTTGAACATTGAACTCCGCCTCTCCACAGCTTATCACCCACAAACTAATGGACAGACTGAAAGGGTCAATCAAACAGTACCTACGATGCTTTTCTTCTTTTGCGCAGGATGACTGGCTATCACTTCTCCCACTCGCGGAATTTTCATACAATAATTCCACCCACGATGCTTTTCTTCTTTTGCGCAGGATGACTGGCTATCACTTCTCCCACTCGCGGAATTTTCATACAATAATTCCACCCATTCGGCAACCAAACAGTCACCTTTTTTCGCCAATTATGGATACCATCCTTCTTTCTTGCCTGAGCTGCCTATTGATTCTTCTGTACCTGCCGTACAAGACAGGTTGAACTTCCTTAACTCAAACTACCAATTACTGCAGGATACAATCTCCAAGACCCAGGCAGATAATAAAAAGTTCTTCGACAAGAAGAGAAGAGGCAATTTGAATCTTGAACCTTTTCCAGTACCTCGCTGCCCGTCTGCTACCGAACCCGGCCACCCTTGTGATCCTGCACCAGTTTCCTGCTTGGCTTAACGCTGTCTCCAGTGCTTGTGCTAGCTGTCCATCCTACCAGCTTTCCTGAGTCCAGTTCCTTACCAGATTCTCTGCCTGCATCTCCACGTCTGCAACTCAGCTGACAAGTTCTGCACGCAACTACAGGCACTCATGTAACTCCTCACCCTAGGTCTGTCCCATCCTCAGTGGGGCTTGGGTTGGAGATACAAGGGAGGCCGACCTCGTCATTCCAGACTCCTACCAGGTACGTGACAGTACCAGTCAGCCAGAGATGGAGTCTGGAAGGGAGGCCTCTCCACCGAAGGACATTTACCAAACTATTTCTGCGCTCTCAAATATTGTGCAGAAGTTACAAGAGCGGGTCACTTTGGGATTCACAAGACGGCTAATTTGATCTCCCGTACATTCTGGTGGCCAAACTTGATGAACGACTGCAAGAAATATGTAAGATCTTGTATTTCATGCCTTCGGAATAAGACAGACAGAGCCAGAACTTGGGGTCTACTTGAGCCCCTTCCTGTACCTGAGAAACCATGGAGCATGATCTCCATGGATTTTATAGTAGAACTTCCCCCATCTGAAGACTTTACTACCATTTTCGTTGTGGTTGATCGTTTGACCAAAATGGCCCACTTTGTACCTCTGCAAGGAACTCCTTCTGCCCCGGAGACTGCCTCAACTTTTATCAAGGAGATTGTAAGGTTGCATGGATTCCCTGACAGCATAGTTTCTGATCGAGGGGTGCAGTTCACTTCTAGATGTTGGAGGGCCTTATGTGAAACTTTGAACATTGAACTCCGCCTCTCCACAGCTTATCACCCACAAACTAATGGACAGACTGAAAGGGTCAATCAAACCCTTGAACAGTACCTACGATGCTTTTCTTCTTTTGCACAGGATGACTGGCTATCACTTCTCCCACTCGCGGAATTTTCATACAATAATTCCACCCATTCGGCAACCAAACAGTCACCTTTTTTCGCCAATTATGGATACCATCCTTCTTTCTTGCCTGAGCTGCCTATTGATTCTTCTGTACCTGCCGTACAAGACAGGTTGAACTTCCTTAACTCCAACTACCAATTACTGCAGGATACAATCTCCAAGACCCAGGCAGATAATAAAAAGTTCTTCGACAAGAAGAGAAGAGGCAATTTGAATCTTGAACCTGGAGATGAGGTCTGGCTTTCCACAGCGAACTTGAAACTAAGTTGCCCCTCAAGGAAGCTTGGACTAAGATTTTTGGGGCCTTTTCCAGTACCTCGCTGCCCGTCTGCTACCGAACCCGGCCACCCTTGTGATCCTGCACCAGCCTCCTGCTTGGCTTAACGCTGTCTCCAGTGCCTGTGCTAGCTGTCCATCCTACCAGCTTTCCTGAGTCCAGTTCCTTACCAGATGCTCTGCCTGCATCTCCACGTCTGCAACTCAGCTGACAAGTTCTGCACGCAACTACAGGCTCTCGTGTAACTCCTCACCCTAGGTCTGTCCCATCCTCAGTGGGGCTTGGGTTGGAGATACAAGGGAGGCCGATCTCGTCATTCCAGACTCCTACCAGGTACGTGACAGTACCAGTCAGCCAGAGATGGAGTCTGGAAGGGAGGCCTCTCCACCGAAGGACATTTACCAAACTATTTCTGCGCTCTCAAATATTGTGCAGAAGTTACAAGAGCAGGTCACTTTGGGATTCACAAGACGGCTAATTTGATCTCCCGTACATTCTGGTGGCCAAACTTGATGAACGACTGCAAGAAATATGTAAGATCTTGTATTTCATGCCTTCGGAATAAGACAGACAGAGCCAGAACTTGGGGTCTACTTGAGCCCCTTCCTGTACCTGAGAAACCATGGAGCATGATCTCCATGGATTTTATAGTAGAACTTCCCCCATCTGAAGACTTCACTACCATTTTCGTTGTGGTTGATCGTTTGACCAAAATGGCCCACTTTGTACCTCTGCAAGGAACTCCTTCTGCCCCGGAGACTGCCTCAACTTTTATCAAGGAGATTGTAAGGTTGCATGGCATCCCTGACAGCATAGTTTCTGATCGAGGGGTGCAGTTCACTTCTAGATTTTGGAGGGCTTTATGTGAAACTTTGAACATTGAACTCCGCCTCTCCACAGCTTATCACCCACAAACTAATGGACAGACTGAAAGGGTCAATCAAACCCTTGAACAGTACCTACGATGCTTTTCTTCTTTTGCACAGGATGACTGGCTATCACTTCTCCCACTCGTGGAATTTTCATACAATAATTCCACCCATTCGGCAACCAAACAGTCACCTTTTTTCGCCAATTATGGATACCATCCTTCTTTCTTGCCTGAGCTGCCTATTGATTCTTCTGTACCTGTCGTACAAGACAGGTTGAACTTCCTTAACTCCAACTACCAATTACTGCAGGATACAATCTCCAAGACCCAGGCAGATAATAAAAAGTTCTTCGACAAGAAGAGAAGAGGCAATTTGAATCTTGAACCTGGAGATAAGGTCTGGCTTTCCACAGCGAACTTGAAACTAAGTTGCCCCTCAAGGAAGCTTGGACCAAGATTTTTGGGGCCTTTTCCAGTACCTCGCTGCCCGTCTGCTACCGAACCCGGCCACCCTTGTGATCCTGCACCAGCCTCCTGCTTGGCTTAACGCTGTCTCCAGTGCCTGTGCTAGCTGTCCATCCTACCAGCTTTCCTGAGTCCAGTTCCTTACCAGATGCTCTGCCTGCATCTCCACGTCTGCAACTCAGCTGACAAGTTCTGCACGCAACTACAGGCTCTCGTGTAACTCCTCACCCTAGGTCTGTCCCATCCTCAGTGGGGCTTGGGTTGGAGATACAAGGGAGGCCGACCTCGTCATTCCAGACTCCTACCAGGTACGTGACAGTACCAGTCAGCCAGAGATGGAGTCTGGAAGGGAGGCCTCTCCACCGAAGGACATTTACCAAACTATTTCTGCGCTCTCAAATATTGTGCAGAAGTTACAAGAGCGGGTCACTTTGGGATTCACAAGACGGCTAATTTGATCTCCCGTACATTCTGGTGGCCAAACTTGATGAACGACTGCAAGAAATATGTAAGATCTTGTATTTCATGCCTTCGGAATAAGACAGACAGAGCCAGAACTTGGGGTCTACTTGAGCCCCTTCCTGTACCTGAGAAACCATGGAGCATGATCTCCATGGATTTTATAGTAGAACTTCCCCCATCTGAAGACTTTACTACCATTTTCGTTGTTGTTGATCGTTTGACCAAAATGGCCCACTTTGTACCTCTGCAAGGAACACCTTCTGCCCCGGAGACTGCCTCAACTTTTATCAAGGAGATTGTAAGGTTGCATGGCATCCCTGACAGCATAGTTTCTGATCGAGGGGTGCAGTTCACTTCTAGATTTTGGAGGGCCTTATGTGAAACTTTGAACATTGAACTCCGCCTCTCCACAGCTTATCACCCACAAACTAATGGACAGATTGAAAGGGTCAATCAAACCCTTGAACAGTACCTACGATGCTTTTCTTCTTTTGCACAGGATGACTGGCTATCACTTCTCCCACTCGCGGAATTTTCATACAATAATTCCACCCATTCGGTAACCAAACAGTCATCTTTTTTCGCCAATTATGGATACCATCCTTCTTTCTTGCCTGAGCTGCCTATTGATTCTTCTGTACCTGCCGTACAAGACAGGTTGAACTTCCTTAATTCCAACTACCAATTACTGCAGGTCCCAGAACAGTTCAGAGTTGCCGTCCTAGGGCGATGTCATGATCATCCCCTAGCGGGTCACTTTGGGATTCACAAGACGGCTAATTTGATCTCCCGTACATTCTGGTGGCCAAACTTGATGAACGACTGCAAGAAATATGTAAGATCTTGTATTTCATGCCTTCGGAATAAGACAGACAGAGCCAGAACTTGGGGTCTACTTGAGCCCCTTCCTGTACCTGAGAAACCATGGAGCATGATCTCCATGGATTTTATAGTAGAACTTCCCCCATCTGAAGACTTCACTACCATTTTCGTTGTGGTTGATCGTTTGACCAAAATGGCCCACTTTGTACCTCTGCAAGGAACTCATTCTGCCCCGGAGACTGCCTCAACTTTTATCAAGGAGATTGTAAGGTTGCATGGCATCCCTGACAGCATAGTTTCTGATCGAGGGGTGCAGTTCACTTCTAGATTTTGGAGGGCTTTATGTGAAACTTTGAACATTGAACTCCGCCTCTCCACAGCTTATCACCCACAAACTAATGGACAGACTGAAAGGGTCAATCAAACCCTTGAAAAGTACCTACGATGCTTTTCTTCTTTTGCACAGGACGACTGGCTATCACTTCTCCCACTCGCGGAATTTTCATACAATAATTCCACCCATTTGGCAACCAGTCACCTTTTTTCGCCAATTATGGATACCATCCTTCTTTCTTGCCTGAGCTGCCTATTGATTCTTCTGTACCTGCCGTACAAGACAGGTTGAACTTCCTTAACTCCAACTACCAATTACTGCAGGTCCCAGAACAGTTCAGAGTTGCCGTCCTAGGGCGATGTCATGATCATCCCCTAGCGGGTCACTTTGGGATTCACAAGACGGCTAATTTGATCTCCCGTACATTCTGGTGGCCAAACTTGATGAACGACTGCAAGAAATATGTAAGATCTTGTATTTCATGCCTTCGGAATAAGACAGACAGAGCCAGAACTTGGGGTCTGCTTGAGCCCCTTCCTGTACCTGAGAAACCATGGAGCATGATCTCCATGGATTTTATAGTAGAACTTCCCCCATCTGAAGACTTCACTACTATTTTCGTTGTGGTTGATCGTTTGACCAAAATGGCCCACTTTGTACCTCTGCAAGGAACTCCTTCTGTCCCGGAGACTGCCTCAACTTTTATTAAGGAGATTGTAAGGTTGCATGGCATCCCTGACAGCATAGTTTCTGATCGAGGGGTGCAGATCACTTCTAGATGTTGGAGGGCCTTATGTGAAACTTTGAACATTGAACTCCGCCTCTCCACAGCTTATCACCCACAAACTAATGGACAGACTGAAAGGGTCAATCAAACAGTACCTACGATGCTTTTCTTCTTTTGCGCAGGATGACTGGCTATCACTTCTCCCACTCGCGGAATTTTCATACAATAATTCCACCCACGATGCTTTTCTTCTTTTGCGCAGGATGACTGGCTATCACTTCTCCCACTCGCGGAATTTTCATACAATAATTCCACCCATTCGGCAACCAAACAGTCACCTTTTTTCGCCAATTATGGATACCATCCTTCTTTCTTGCCTGAGCTGCCTATTGATTCTTCTGTACCTGCCGTACAAGACAGGTTGAACTTCCTTAACTCAAACTACCAATTACTGCAGGATACAATCTCCAAGACCCAGGCAGATAATAAAAAGTTCTTCGACAAGAAGAGAAGAGGCCATTTGAATCTTGAACCTTTTCCAGTACCTCGCTGCCCGTCTGCTACTGAACCCGGCCACCCTTGTGATCCTGCACCAGTTTCCTGCTTGGCTTAACGCTGTCTCCAGTGCTTGTGCTAGCTGTCCATCCTACCAGCTTTCCTGAGTCCAGTTCCTTACCAGATTCTCTGCCTGCATCTCCACGTCTGCAACTCAGCTGACAAGTTCTGCACGCAACTACAGGCACTCGTGTAACTCCTCACCCTAGGTCTGTCCCATCCTCAGTGGGGCTTGGGTTGGAGATACAAGGGAGGCCGACCTCGTCATTCCAGACTCCTACCAGGTACGTGACAGTACCAGTCAGCCAGAGATGGAGTCTGGAAGGGAGGCCTCTCCACCGAAGGACATTTACCAAACTATTTCTGCGCTCTCAAATATTGTGCAGAAGTTACAAGAGCGGGTCACTTTGGGATTCACAAGACGGCCAATTTGATCTCCCGTACATTCTGGTGGCCAAATTTGATGAACGACTGCAAGAAATATGTAAGATCTTGTATTTCATGCCTTCGGAATAAGACAGACAGAGCCAGAACTTGGGGTCTACTTGAGCCCCTTCCTGTACCTGAGAAACCATGGAGCATGATCTCCATGGATTTTATAGTAGAGCTTCCCCCATCTGAAGACTTCACTACCATTTTCGTTGTGGTTGATCGTTTGACCAAAATGGCCCACTTTGTACCTCTGCAAGGAACTCCTTCTGCCCCGGAGACTGCCTCAACTTTTATCAAGGAGATTGTAAGGTTGCATGGCATCCCTGACAGCATAGTTTCTGATCGAGGGGTGCAGTTCACTTCTAGATTTTGGAGGGCCTTATGTGAAACTTTGAACATTGAACTCCGCCTCTCCACAGCTTATCACCCACAAACTAATGGACAGACTGAAAGGGTCAATCAAACCCTTGAACAGTACCTGCGATGCTTTTCTTCTTTTGCACAGGATGACTGGCTATCACTTCTCCCACTCGTGGAATTTTCATACAATAATTCCACCCATTCGGCAACCAAACAGTCACCTTTTTTCGCCAATTATGGATACCATCCTTCTTTCTTGCCTGAGCTGCCTATTGATTCTTCTGTACCTGTCGTACAAGACAGGTTGAACTTCCTTAACTCCAACTACCAATTACTGCAGGATACAATCTCCAAGACCCAGGCAGATAATAAAAAGTTCTTCGACAAGAAGAGAAGAGGCAATTTGAATCTTGAACCTGGAGATAAGGTCTGGCTTTCCACAGAGAACTTGAAACTAAGTTGCCCCACGAGGAAGCTTGGCCATAGATTTTTGGGGCCTTTTCCAGTACCTCGCTGCCCGTCTGCTACCGAACCCGGCCAATCTTGTGATCCTGCATCAGCCTCCTGCTTGGCTTAACGCTGTCTCCAGTGCCTGTGCTAGCTGTCCATCCTACCAGCTTTCCTGAGTCCAGTTCCTTACCAGATGCTCTGCCTGCATCTCCACGTCTGCAACTCAGCTGACAAGTTCTGCACGCAACTACAGGCTCTCGTGTAACTCCTCACCCTAGGTCTGTCCCATCCTCAGTGGGGCTTGGGTTGGAGATACAAGGGAGGCCGACCTCGTCATTCCAGACTCCTACCAGGTACGTGACAGTACCAGTCAGCCAGAGATGGAGTCTGGAAGGGAGGCCTCTCCACCGAAGGACATTTACCAAACTATTTCTGCGCTCTCAAATATTGTGCAGAAGTTACAAGAGTGGGTCACTTTGGGATTCACAAGACGGCTAATTTGATCTCCCGTACATTCTGGTGGCCAAACTTGATGAACGACTGCAAGAAATATGTAAGATCTTGTATTTCATGCCTTCGGAATAAGACAGACAGAGCCAGAACTTGGGGTCTACTTGAGCCCCTTCCTGTACCTGAGAAACCATGGAGCATGATCTCCATGGATTTTATAGTAGAACTTCCCCCATCTGAAGACTTCACTACCATTTTCGTTGTGGTTGATCGTTTGACCAAAATGGCCCACTTTGTACCTCTGCAAGGAACTCCTTCTGCCCCGGAGACTGCCTCAACTTTTATCAAGGAGATTGTAAGGTTGCATGGCATCCCTGACAGCATAGTTTCTGATCGAGGGGTGCAGTTCACTTCTAGATTTTGGAGGGCTTTATGAGAAACTTTGAACATTGAACTCCGCCTCTCCACAGCTTATCACCCACAAACTAATGGACAGACTGAAAGGGTCAATCAAACCCTTGAACAGTACCTACGATGCTTTCCTTCTTTTGCACAGGACGACTGGCTATCACTTCTCCCACTCGCGGAATTTTCATACAATAATTCCACCCATTCGGCAACCAAACAGTCACCTTTTTTCGCCAATTATGGATACCATCCTTCTTTCTTGCCTGAGCTGCCTATTGATTCTTCTGTACCTGCCGTACAAGACAGGTTGAACTTCCTTAACTCCAACTACCAATTACTGCAGGTCCCAGAACAGTTCAGAGTTGCCGTCTTAGGGCGATGTCATGATCATCCCCTAGCGGGTCACTTTGGGATTCACAAGACGGCTAATTTGATCTCCCGTACATTCTGGTGGCCAAACTTGATGAACGACTGCAAGAAATATGTAAGATCTTGTATTTCATGCCTTCGGAATAAGACAGACAGAGCCAGAACTTGGGGTCTACTTGAGCCCCTTCCTGTACCTGAGAAACCATGGAGCATGATCTCCATGGATTTTATAGTAGAACTTCCCCCATCTGAAGACTTTACTACCATTTTCGTTGTGGTTGATCGTTTGACCAAAATGGCCCACTTTGTACCTCTGCAAGGAACTCCTTCTGCCCCGGAGACTGCCTCAACTTTTATCAAGGAGATTGTAAGGTTGCATGGATTCCCTGACAGCATAGTTTCTGATCGAGGGGTGCAGTTCACTTCTAGATGTTGGAGGGCCTTATGTGAAACTTTGAACATTGAACTCCGCCTCTCCACAGCTTATCACCCACAAACTAATGGACAGACTGAAAGGGTCAATCAAACCCTTGAACAGTACCTACGATGCTTTTCTTCTTTTGCACAGGATGACTGGCTATCACTTCTCCCACTCGCGGAATTTTCATACAATAATTCCACCCATTCGGCAACCAAACAGTCACCTTTTTTCGCCAATTATGGATACCATCCTTCTTTCTTGCCTGAGCTGCCTATTGATTCTTCTGTACCTGCCGTACAAGACAGGTTGAACTTCCTTAACTCCAACTACCAATTACTGCAGGATACAATCTCCAAGACCCAGGCAGATAATAAAAAGTTCTTCGACAAGAAGAGAAGAGGCAATTTGAATCTTGAACCTGGAGATAAGGTCTGGCTTTCCACAGCGAACTTGAAACTAAGTTGCCCCTCAAGGAAGCTTGGACCAAGATTTTTGGGGCCTTTTCCAGTACCTCGCTGCCCGTCTGCTACCGAACCCGGCCACCCTTGTGATCCTGCACCAGCCTCCTGCTTGGCTTAACGCTGTCTCCAGTGCCTGTGCTAGCTGTCCATCCTACCAGCTTTCCTGAGTCCAGTTCCTTACCAGATGCTCTGCCTGCATCTCCACGTCTGCAACTCAGCTGACAAGTTCTGCACGCAACTACAGGCTCTCGTGTAACTCCTCACCCTAGGTCTGTCCCATCCTCAGTGGGGCTTGGGTTGGAGATACAAGGGAGGCCGATCTCGTCATTCCAGACTCCTACCAGGTACGTGACAGTACCAGTCAGCCAGAGATGGAGTCTGGAAGGGAGGCCTCTCCACCGAAGGACATTTACCAAACTATTTCTGCGCTCTCAAATATTGTGCAGAAGTTACAAGAGCAGGTCACTTTGGGATTCACAAGACGGCTAATTTGATCTCCCGTACATTCTGGTGGCCAAACTTGATGAACGACTGCAAGAAATATGTAAGATCTTGTATTTCATGCCTTCGGAATAAGACAGACAGAGCCAGAACTTGGGGTCTACTTGAGCCCCTTCCTGTACCTGAGAAACCATGGAGCATGATCTCCATGGATTTTATAGTAGAACTTCCCCCATCTGAAGACTTCACTACCATTTTCGTTGTGGTTGATCGTTTGACCAAAATGGCCCACTTTGTACCTCTGCAAGGAACTCCTTCTGCCCCGGAGACTGCCTCAACTTTTATCAAGGAGATTGTAAGGTTGCATGGCATCCCTGACAGCATAGTTTCTGATCGAGGGGTGCAGTTCACTTCTAGATTTTGGAGGGCTTTATGTGAAACTTTGAACATTGAACTCCGCCTCTCCACAGCTTATCACCCACAAACTAATGGACAGACTGAAAGGGTCAATCAAACCCTTGAACAGTACCTACGATGCTTTTCTTCTTTTGCACAGGATGACTGGCTATCACTTCTCCCACTCGTGGAATTTTCATACAATAATTCCACCCATTCGGCAACCAAACAGTCACCTTTTTTCGCCAATTATGGATACCATCCTTCTTTCTTGCCTGAGCTGCCTATTGATTCTTCTGTACCTGTCGTACAAGACAGGTTGAACTTCCTTAACTCCAACTACCAATTACTGCAGGATACAATCTCCAAGACCCAGGCAGATAATAAAAAGTTCTTCGACAAGAAGAGAAGAGGCAATTTGAATCTTGAACCTGGAGATAAGGTCTGGCTTTCCACAGAGAACTTGAAACTAAGTTGCCCCACGAGGAAGCTTGGCCATAGATTTTTGGGGCCTTTTCCAGTACCTCGCTGCCCGTCTGCTACCGAACCCGGCCACCCTTGTGATCCTGCACCAGCCTCCTGCTTGGCTTAACGCTGTCTCCAGTGCCTGTGCTAGCTGTCCATCCTACCAGCTTTCCTGAGTCCAGTTCCTTACCAGATGCTCTGCCTGCATCTCCACGTCTGCAACTCAGCTGACAAGTTCTGCACGCAACTACAGGCTCTCGTGTAACTCCTCACCCTAGGTCTGTCCCATCCTCAGTGGGGCTTGGGTTGGAGATACAAGGGAGGCCGACCTCGTCATTCCAGACTCCTACCAGGTACGTGACAGTACCAGTCAGCCAGAGATGGAGTCTGGAAGGGAGGCCTCTCCACCGAAGGACATTTACCAAACTATTTCTGCGCTCTCAAATATTGTGCAGAAGTTACAAGAGCGGGTCACTTTGGGATTCACAAGACGGCTAATTTGATCTCCCGTACATTCTGGTGGCCAAACTTGATGAACGACTGCAAGAAATATGTAAGATCTTGTATTTCATGCCTTCGGAATAAGACAGACAGAGCCAGAACTTGGGGTCTACTTGAGCCCCTTCCTGTACCTGAGAAACCATGGAGCATGATCTCCATGGATTTTATAGTAGAACTTCCCCCATCTGAAGACTTTACTACCATTTTCGTTGTTGTTGATCGTTTGACCAAAATGGCCCACTTTGTACCTCTGCAAGGAACACCTTCTGCCCCGGAGACTGCCTCAACTTTTATCAAGGAGATTGTAAGGTTGCATGGCATCCCTGACAGCATAGTTTCTGATCGAGGGGTGCAGTTCACTTCTAGATTTTGGAGGGCCTTATGTGAAACTTTGAACATTGAACTCCGCCTCTCCACAGCTTATCACCCACAAACTAATGGACAGATTGAAAGGGTCAATCAAACCCTTGAACAGTACCTACGATGCTTTTCTTCTTTTGCACAGGATGACTGGCTATCACTTCTCCCACTCGCGGAATTTTCATACAATAATTCCACCCATTCGGTAACCAAACAGTCATCTTTTTTCGCCAATTATGGATACCATCCTTCTTTCTTGCCTGAGCTGCCTATTGATTCTTCTGTACCTGCCGTACAAGACAGGTTGAACTTCCTTAATTCCAACTACCAATTACTGCAGGTCCCAGAACAGTTCAGAGTTGCCGTCCTAGGGCGATGTCATGATCATCCCCTAGCGGGTCACTTTGGGATTCACAAGACGGCTAATTTGATCTCCCGTACATTCTGGTGGCCAAACTTGATGAACGACTGCAAGAAATATGTAAGATCTTGTATTTCATGCCTTCGGAATAAGACAGACAGAGCCAGAACTTGGGGTCTACTTGAGCCCCTTCCTGTACCTGAGAAACCATGGAGCATGATCTCCATGGATTTTATAGTAGAACTTCCCCCATCTGAAGACTTCACTACCATTTTCGTTGTGGTTGATCGTTTGACCAAAATGGCCCACTTTGTACCTCTGCAAGGAACTCATTCTGCCCCGGAGACTGCCTCAACTTTTATCAAGGAGATTGTAAGGTTGCATGGCATCCCTGACAGCATAGTTTCTGATCGAGGGGTGCAGTTCACTTCTAGATTTTGGAGGGCTTTATGTGAAACTTTGAACATTGAACTCCGCCTCTCCACAGCTTATCACCCACAAACTAATGGACAGACTGAAAGGGTCAATCAAACCCTTGAAAAGTACCTACGATGCTTTTCTTCTTTTGCACAGGACGACTGGCTATCACTTCTCCCACTCGCGGAATTTTCATACAATAATTCCACCCATTTGGCAACCAGTCACCTTTTTTCGCCAATTATGGATACCATCCTTCTTTCTTGCCTGAGCTGCCTATTGATTCTTCTGTACCTGCCGTACAAGACAGGTTGAACTTCCTTAACTCCAACTACCAATTACTGCAGGTCCCAGAACAGTTCAGAGTTGCCGTCCTAGGGCGATGTCATGATCATCCCCTAGCGGGTCACTTTGGGATTCACAAGACGGCTAATTTGATCTCCCGTACATTCTGGTGGCCAAACTTGATGAACGACTGCAAGAAATATGTAAGATCTTGTATTTCATGCCTTCGGAATAAGACAGACAGAGCCAGAACTTGGGGTCTGCTTGAGCCCCTTCCTGTACCTGAGAAACCATGGAGCATGATCTCCATGGATTTTATAGTAGAACTTCCCCCATCTGAAGACTTCACTACTATTTTCGTTGTGGTTGATCGTTTGACCAAAATGGCCCACTTTGTACCTCTGCAAGGAACTCCTTCTGTCCCGGAGACTGCCTCAACTTTTATTAAGGAGATTGTAAGGTTGCATGGCATCCCTGACAGCATAGTTTCTGATCGAGGGGTGCAGATCACTTCTAGATGTTGGAGGGCCTTATGTGAAACTTTGAACATTGAACTCCGCCTCTCCACAGCTTATCACCCACAAACTAATGGACAGACTGAAAGGGTCAATCAAACAGTACCTACGATGCTTTTCTTCTTTTGCGCAGGATGACTGGCTATCACTTCTCCCACTCGCGGAATTTTCATACAATAATTCCACCCACGATGCTTTTCTTCTTTTGCGCAGGATGACTGGCTATCACTTCTCCCACTCGCGGAATTTTCATACAATAATTCCACCCATTCGGCAACCAAACAGTCACCTTTTTTCGCCAATTATGGATACCATCCTTCTTTCTTGCCTGAGCTGCCTATTGATTCTTCTGTACCTGCCGTACAAGACAGGTTGAACTTCCTTAACTCAAACTACCAATTACTGCAGGATACAATCTCCAAGACCCAGGCAGATAATAAAAAGTTCTTCGACAAGAAGAGAAGAGGCCATTTGAATCTTGAACCTTTTCCAGTACCTCGCTGCCCGTCTGCTACTGAACCCGGCCACCCTTGTGATCCTGCACCAGTTTCCTGCTTGGCTTAACGCTGTCTCCAGTGCTTGTGCTAGCTGTCCATCCTACCAGCTTTCCTGAGTCCAGTTCCTTACCAGATTCTCTGCCTGCATCTCCACGTCTGCAACTCAGCTGACAAGTTCTGCACGCAACTACAGGCACTCGTGTAACTCCTCACCCTAGGTCTGTCCCATCCTCAGTGGGGCTTGGGTTGGAGATACAAGGGAGGCCGACCTCGTCATTCCAGACTCCTACCAGGTACGTGACAGTACCAGTCAGCCAGAGATGGAGTCTGGAAGGGAGGCCTCTCCACCGAAGGACATTTACCAAACTATTTCTGCGCTCTCAAATATTGTGCAGAAGTTACAAGAGCGGGTCACTTTGGGATTCACAAGACGGCCAATTTGATCTCCCGTACATTCTGGTGGCCAAATTTGATGAACGACTGCAAGAAATATGTAAGATCTTGTATTTCATGCCTTCGGAATAAGACAGACAGAGCCAGAACTTGGGGTCTACTTGAGCCCCTTCCTGTACCTGAGAAACCATGGAGCATGATCTCCATGGATTTTATAGTAGAGCTTCCCCCATCTGAAGACTTCACTACCATTTTCGTTGTGGTTGATCGTTTGACCAAAATGGCCCACTTTGTACCTCTGCAAGGAACTCCTTCTGCCCCGGAGACTGCCTCAACTTTTATCAAGGAGATTGTAAGGTTGCATGGCATCCCTGACAGCATAGTTTCTGATCGAGGGGTGCAGTTCACTTCTAGATTTTGGAGGGCCTTATGTGAAACTTTGAACATTGAACTCCGCCTCTCCACAGCTTATCACCCACAAACTAATGGACAGACTGAAAGGGTCAATCAAACCCTTGAACAGTACCTGCGATGCTTTTCTTCTTTTGCACAGGATGACTGGCTATCACTTCTCCCACTCGTGGAATTTTCATACAATAATTCCACCCATTCGGCAACCAAACAGTCACCTTTTTTCGCCAATTATGGATACCATCCTTCTTTCTTGCCTGAGCTGCCTATTGATTCTTCTGTACCTGTCATACAAGACAGGTTGAACTTCCTTAACTCCAACTACCAATTACTGCAGGATACAATCTCCAAGACCCAGGCAGATAATAAAAAGTTCTTCGACAAGAAGAGAAGAGGCAATTTGAATCTTGAACCTGGAGATAAGGTCTGGCTTTCCACAGAGAACTTGAAACTAAGTTGCCCCACGAGGAAGCTTGGCCATAGATTTTTGGGGCCTTTTCCAGTACCTCGCTGCCCGTCTGCTACCGAACCCGGCCAATCTTGTGATCCTGCATCAGCCTCCTGCTTGGCTTAACGCTGTCTCCAGTGCCTGTGCTAGCTGTCCATCCTACCAGCTTTCCTGAGTCCAGTTCCTTACCAGATGCTCTGCCTGCATCTCCACGTCTGCAACTCAGCTGACAAGTTCTGCACGCAACTACAGGCACTCGTGTAACTCCTCACCCTAGGTCTGTCCCATCCTCAGTGGGGCTTGGGTTGGAGATACAAGGGAGGCCGACCTCGTCATTCCAGACTCCTACCAGGTACGTGACAGTACCAGTCAGCCAGAGATGGAGTCTGGAAGGGAGGCCTCTCCACCGAAGGACATTTACCAAACTATTTCTGCGCTCTCAAATATTGTGCAGAAGTTACAAGAGCGGGTCACTTTGGGATTCACAAGACGGCTAATTTGATCTCCCGTATATTCTGGTGGCCAAACTTGATGAACGACTGCAAGAAATATGTAAGATCTTGTATTTCATGCCTTCGGAATAAGACAGACAGAGCCAGAACTTGGGGTCTACTTGAGCCCCTTCCTGTACCTGAGAAACCATGGAGCATGATCTCCATGGATTATATAGTAGAACTTCCCCCATCTGAAGACTTCACTACCATTTTCGTTGTGGTTGATCGTTTGACCAAAATGGCCCACTTTGTACCTCTGCAAGGAACTCCTTCTGCCCCTGAGACTGCCTCAACTTTTATCAAGGAGTTTGTAAGATTGCATGGCATCCCTGAAAGCATAGTTTCTGATCGAGGGGTGCAGTTCACTTCTAGATTTTGGAGGGCCTTATGTGAAACTTTGAACATTGAACTCCGCCTCTCCACAGCTTATCACCCACAAACTAATGGACAGACTGAAAGGGTCAATCAAACCCTTGAACAGTACCTACGATGCTTTTCTTCTTTTGCACAGGATGACTGGCTATCACTTCTCCCACTCGCGGAATTTTCATACAATAATTCCACCCATTCGGCAACCAAACAGTCACCTTTTTTCGCCAATTATGGATACCATCCTTCTTTCTTGCCTGATCTGCCTATTGATTCTTCTGTACCTGCCGTACAAGACAGGTTGAACTTCCTTAACTCCAACTACCAATTACTGCAGGATACAATCTCCAAGACCCAGGCAGATAATAAAAAGTTCTTCGACAAGAAGAGAAGAGGCAATTTGCATCTTGAACCTTTTCCAGTACCTCGCTGCCCGTCTGCTACCGAACCCGGCCACCCTTGTGATCCTGCACCAGCCTCCTGCTTGGCTTAACGCTGTCTCCAGTGCCTGTGCTAGCTGTCCATCCTACCAGCTTTCCTGAGTCCAGTTCCTTACCAGATGCTCTGCCTGCATCTCCACGTCTGCAACTCAGCTGACAAGTTCTGCACGCAACTACAGGCACTCGTGTAACTCCTCACCCTAGGTCTGTCCCATCCTCAGTGGGGCTTGGGTTGGAGATACAAGGGAGGCCGACCTCGTCATTCCAGACTCCTACCAGGTACGTGACAGTACCAGTCAGCCAGAGATGGAGTCTGGAAGGGAAGCCTCTCCACCGAAGGACATTTACCAAACTATTTCTGCGCTCTCAAATATTGTGCAGAAGTTACAAGAGAATCTTGGTCGCATGGAAGAGCGACTTCCGCATGAGGTGACCGTCGCATCGGCCTGTGCTCCTTTCACCGCCATGGATTCTTCTACTCTAACAGAGTCTGGTCTGTTCCGTGATGCCACTACCCCTCCGGAACCCAAAGTGCCTATCCCTGAACGGTTTTCTGGAGAACGCAAGAAGTTTCGTACCTTCCGGAATTCCTGTGAACTTTATTTTTCTCTGCTACCCCGAACCTTTGCATCAGAGGACATCAAGGTAGGGTTTATTATTACACTACTACTGAACGAACCACTCTCCTGGGCTCATCACCTTCGGGAACAACATGACCCTGTTCTGACTGCCACGGGTTCATTCTTCTCAGCCATGGCTCAGTTATACACTGACCACTTTTCCCAGCAAACTGCCGAATCCATGCTTGACAAATTACAGCAAGGGCCAAGGCCTGTTGAAGATTACGTAACTGACTTTCGTGTTTGGAGCGCAGATACCCAATGGAATCACTCTGCACTTCGTCACCAGTTCCGTCTAGGACTTTCTGACACCGTAAAAGATGAACTTGCCAGAGTGGGAATACCCGCGTCCCTGGAAGATCTGATAAATTTAACTATTCAGATCGATCGGCGGTTTCGAGAAAGGCAATCGGAAAAATCTAAAGGAACTCTTTCTGTGGTTTCAAGGCCAGCCGCCCCTGCTCCTCTACCTGTTCCTTCCCCCAGAAGGAGGGAACAGCATAAGGCACCTCACAGCAGTTTTCGTAGGTTACCTCTTTCTCCTGCTGAACGTCTACGTCGAGTCCAAGGCAGTCTGTGTCTCTACTGCGGGGAGGTTGGCCACTTCATACGAACTTGTCCGGCAGAGACCTGCAGGGTCTCTTCCCGTCAGCCTCTTGTGATGCATCTCCCTGGGAAGGATCAGTCACATGTCTCTCTTCCCATCAAGCTTCAGCTCCCCGAAAAGACGGTTTCAGTACTTGCAATCATAGACTCTGGGGCCTGCAGCTGTTTTGTGGACTCTGCATTTGCTTCTCTTCAGCAGCTGCCCTTGGGTACCAAGAGGCAAGGGCTCCATGTCCATCTGGCTGACGGCTCCGGTATTAAATCAGGCCCGGTTACTCAAGAGACCTTGCCTATTCTCTGCCAGACTTCTTCAGGCCATAGCGAACTCCTCCGTTTGGATGTCATAGCTTCTCCCATGTTTCCCGTTATCCTCGGCATTCCATGGTTGAAGGCACACAACCCTCACGTTGACTGGCTTACCGGAGATATCTCTTTTTCGTCCAACTACTGCCAGACGCACTGCCTCTTGGGAGGAACTGTCAACTCCACGTCCCTCCTGGGTATCCACCCTGACCATGAAGCCTCTAAACTGATCCCGGTTGTTTATCACGAATTTCTGGACGTCTTTAATAAAAAGAGTGCAGACACTCTTCCACCTCATAGAACTTACGATTGCCCCATTGAACTTCTACCGGGAGCCGAGATCCCGTTTGGTCGGATTTACCCTCTCTCTGAGCCTGAATTGGAAGCCCTGCGTACCTATATCGACGAGAGCCTTGATAAGCAGTTCATTCGGCCTTCCACTTCACCAGCAGGAGCCGGTATTTTCTTCGTTGAGAAAAAAGACCACACCTTGAGGCCCTGTGTGGACTATCGTGACCTTAACAGGGTCACTGTCAAGAATCGGTACCCTCTTCCTCTGATTCCCGAACTATTCCAGAGGCTGCGAGGGGCACGAGTGTTCTCCAAACTGGACTTGAGGGGTGCCTATAATCTTGTCAGAATCAGGGAGGGAGACGAATGGAAGACGGCCTTCCGGACACGCTTTGGCCACTTTGAGTATTTAGTCATGCCATTCGGGCTCTGCAATGCTCCAGCCACATTCCAGCATCTGGTAAATGATGTTTTTCGGGACTTTCTTGATTTATTCGTCATCGTGTATCTGGATGACATCCTTGTATTCTCTGAAACTTTAGAATCCCATCGGACTCATGTAAAAAAGGTATTAGCTCGATTGCGGGAACACAGACTTTACGTAAAGGCTGAAAAATGCGACTTTGAAAAGCAAGTTGTGCATTTCCTAGGGCTTGTCATCTCCGCCGAGGGAATCTCCATGGACCCTCAGAAAGTCGCTTCTGTCTTGGAATGGCCTGCTCCTACTGACAGAAAAGCTGTACAGAAGTTCGTGGGGTTTGCTAGCTTTTATAGAAAATGTATTAAGGACTTTTCTGGCATCATCACTCCCATTACTCAGCTAACGAAACAGCATGTTCCCTTTCGATGGACCCCAGAGGCTCAGACAGCGTTTGAACAGTTGAAAGCCTTATTCACCTCAGCTCCCATCTTGAAACATCCCGATCCCTCCTTAGCTTATGTTTTAGAGGAAGACGCCTCGGAAAATGCAGTTGGGGCTATTATTTCCCAACGCCAAGGTCCTAAATCATTGCTCCACCCTGTGGCCTTCTTCTATAAAAAATTAAATCCTTCCGAAAGGAATTATGATGTTGGTGACCGAGAGCTACTGGCTATCAAGGCCGCTCTTGAAGAATGGCGTTACCTTTTGGAGGGAGCTTCTCACCCAATTCTTATCTTCACAGATCACAAGAATCTTGAGTATTTGAAGACAGCTAAACGCCTAAGACCTCGGCAGGCAAGATGGGCACTTTTTTTCTCTCGTTTCATGTTTCATATAACCTACCGTCCTGGCTAGGGATGAGCTTCGTGTTCGAGTCGAACATACGTTCGACTCGAACATTGGCTGTTCGATCGTTCGACGAAGATCGAACGATTTGGGCCGTTCGCGCCAAATTCGAGTGACGCGAACGGCCCACAATGCACTACGCCATCGCAGTGTCATCCAGGCGCTGTGATTGGCCAAGCATGCACTGTGACCCCGCATGCTTGGCCAATCACAGCGCCGGCAGCGAGGAGAGCAATGATTGGCCACAGGCAGGATGCCTGTGGCCAATTATTGCTGAGGGTGTTTAGTACACGCCCCACACTATAAAAGGCCGCCAGCACGGCGGCCTAGTGTAGTGTGTTCCGGAGCAGGGATAGAGTAGCATAGGCAGGGACAGTGACTGTTATTTCTTTCTTGCTTAACCTGGATTCCTTTAGTTTAGGGAAAGAGAAGGATAGGTAGGGAGAGTGTCAGTGTGTTTTGTGCTTCTGCTATAGTGTGCTTAAAAAAAAACATTTATTCTAGGGACAGAAAACTCTAGGTAGGGACAGTGTCAGTTTCTTTCACTCTGCAAGTCCTTGTTTCCAGGGACCTGGAAGGACAGTGAGTGAATTGTCCTTTTGCTATATTGTGATTAAAAAAAACATTTATTCTAGGGACAGAAAACTCTAGGTAGGGACAGTGTCAGTTTCTTTCACTCTGCAAGTCCTTGTTTCCAGGGACCTGGAAGGACAGTGAGTGAATTGTCCTTTTGCTATATTGTGATTAAAAAAAACATTTATTCTAGGGACAGAAAACTCTAGGTAGGGACAGTGTCAGTTTCTTTCACTCTGCAAGTCCTTGTTTCCAGGGACCTGGAAGGACAGTGAGTGAATTGTCCTTTTGCTATATTGTGATTAAAAAAAACATTTATTCTAGGGACAGAAAACTCTAGGTAGGGACAGTGTCAGTTTCTTTCACTCTGCAAGTCCTTGTTTCCAGGGACCTGGAAGGACAGTGAGTGAATTGTCCTTTTGCTATATTGTGATTAAAAAAAACATTTATTCTAGGGACAGAAAACTCTAGGTAGGGACAGTGTCAGTTTCTTTCACTCTGCAAGTCCTTGTTTCCAGGGACCTGGAAGGACAGTGAGTGAATTGTCCTTTTGCTATATTGTGATTAAAAAAAACATTTATTCTAGGGACAGAAAACTCTAGGTAGGGACAGTGTCAGTTTCTTTCACTCTGCAAGTCCTTGTTTCCAGGGACCTGGAAGGACAGTGAGTGAATTGTCCTTTTGCTATATTGTGATTAAAAAAAACATTTATTCTAGGGACAGAAAACTCTAGGTAGGGACAGTGTCAGTTTCTTTCACTCTGCAAGTCTTTGTTTCCAGGGACCTGGAAGGACAGTGAGTGAATTGTCCTTTTGCTATATTGTGATTAAAAAAAACATTTATTCTAGGGACAGAAAACTCTAGGTAGGGACAGTGTCAGTTTCTTTCACTCTGCAAGTCCTTGTTTCCAGGGACCTGGAAGGACAGTGAGTGAATTGTCCTTTTGCTATATTGTGATTAAAAAAAACATTTATTCTAGGGACAGAAAACTCTAGGTAGGGACAGTGTCAGTTTCTTTCACTCTGCAAGTCCTTGTTTCCAGGGACCTGGAAGGACAGTGAGTGAATTGTCCTTTTGCTATATTGTGATTAAAAAAAACATTTATTCTAGGGACAGAAAACTCTAGGTAGGGACAGTGTCAGTTTCTTTCACTCTGCAAGTCCTTGTTTCCAGGGACCTGGAAGGACAGTGAGTGAATTGTCCTTTTGCTATATTGTGATTAAAAAAAACATTTATTCTAGGGACAGAAAACTCTAGGTAGGGACAGTGTCAGTTTCTTTCACTCTGCAAGTCCTTGTTTCCAGGGACCTGGAAGGACAGTGAGTGAATTGTCCTTTTGCTATATTGTGATTAAAAAAAACATTTATTCTAGGGACAGAAAACTCTAGGTAGGGACAGTGTCAGTTTCTTTCACTCTGCAAGTCCTTGTTTCCAGGGACCTGGAAGGACAGTGAGTGAATTGTCCTTTTGCTATATTGTGATTAAAAAAAACATTTATTCTAGGGACAGAAAACTCTAGGTAGGGACAGTGTCAGTTTCTTTCACTCTGCAAGTCCTTGTTTCCAGGGACCTGGAAGGACAGTGAGTGAATTGTCCTTTTGCTATATTGTGATTAAAAAAAACATTTATTCTAGGGACAGAAAACTCTAGGTAGGGACAGTGTCAGTTTCTTTCACTCTGCAAGTCCTTGTTTCCAGGGACCTGGAAGGACAGTGAGTGAATTGTCCTTTTGCTATATTGTGATTAAAAAAAACATTTATTCTAGGGACAGAAAACTCTAGGTAGGGACAGTGTCAGTTTCTTTCACTCTGCAAGTCCTTGTTTCCAGGGACCTGGAAGGACAGTGAGTGAATTGTCCTTTTGCTATATTGTGATTAAAAAAAACATTTATTCTAGGGACAGAAAACTCTAGGTAGGGACAGTGTCAGTTTCTTTCACTCTGCAAGTCCTTGTTTCCAGGGACCTGGAAGGACAGTGAGTGAATTGTCCTTTTGCTATATTGTGATTAAAAAAAACATTTATTCTAGGGACAGAAAACTCTAGGTAG
The DNA here is from genome assembly GCA_029206835.1 of Rana muscosa. NCBI lineage: Eukaryota > Metazoa > Chordata > Amphibia > Anura > Ranidae > Rana > Rana muscosa. The sequence goes on from JARGYO010000056.1 coordinate 3,317,372, forward strand.
GGACAGTGTCAGTTTCTTTCACTCTGCAAGTCCTTGTTTCCAGGGACCTGGAAGGACAGTGAGTGAATTGTCCTTTTGCTATATTGTGATTAAAAAAAACATTTATTCTAGGGACAGAAAACTCTAGGTAGGGACAGTGTCAGTTTCTTTCACTCTGCAAGTCCTTGTTTCCAGGGACCTGGAAGGACAGTGAGTGAATTGTCCTTTTGCTATATTGTGATTAAAAAAAACATTTATTCTAGGGACAGAAAACTCTAGGTAGGGACAGTGTCAGTTTCTTTCACTCTGCAAGTCCTTGTTTCCAGGGACCTGGAAGGACAGTGAGTGAATTGTCCTTTTGCTATATTGTGATTAAAAAAAACATTTATTCTAGGGACAGAAAACTCTAGGTAGGGACAGTGTCAGTTTCTTTCACTCTGCAAGTCCTTGTTTCCAGGGACCTGTAAGGACAGTGAGTTAATTTTCCTTGTGCTATATTGTGATTAAAAAAAACATTTTTTCTAGGGACAGAAAACTGTAGGTAGGGAGAGTGTTTTTTTTCTTTCACTCTGCAAGTCCTTGTTTCCAGGGACAGAGAAGGACACCTGAAGGTAGCCCTTATTGCTTTTTTCCCATCTCCCTGCAGGCCATCTATTAGAATGTCTGGAAGGCAAACAAGGAGAGGCAGACAGTCAGGAGGCAATAAAAGAGGGCAAGCAGGCTCTGTGTCTGGGGGCAACAGTGCTGGTCGTGGACGCGGTGCATTGTCATCAGCACATGGCCATGGGACACGCTTGTCCTTCTTTTCGGCAGCTGGACATGTTGAGCCACATCATGCCGAAGACTTGGTAGAGTGGATGACCAAGCCCTCCTCCTCCTCCTCATCCTCTCTCACCCAGGCTCAGGGTACTGGAAAAGCAGCTGCCAAAGCGTCGTCTTCCCTGGTATCAATGTCAGACAAATCATCAGTCACTCCTTCCCTAGACCCACCATGTCCTCCTCCTGAGGAGTCCCCCGAACTGTTTCAGCACAGTGTTGGGTACATGCTCCAGGAGGATGCCCAGCGTTTCGAAGGGTCTGATGATGAAACCCAGCTAGAGGAAGGCAGTAGCGTGAGAGCAGACAGAGGGGATGCTCAAGAAGGACACCAATCTGGCAGTCATGTTCCAGCAGCTGCAGCATACTGCCAGATTGGCTCCAGTGATGAGGAGGGAGGGGATGATGAGGTCAATGACTCCACGTGGGTGCCTAATAGGAGAGAGGAGGAGGAGGAGGATGAGGAGGAGGCACATCTCCAACGAGGCAGGATGCCCTTTGGTGGCCAGCGTAAGGGCAGTACACCGACGGAATCACACCGCAGAGCTCCGCCTGTGCAGGGCGCTGCCTCTGCCCGTCATTCAAAAAGTTCTTTGGTGTGGGCCTTTTTTGAGGCTAGTGCATCAGATCGCACAGCTGCTGTTTGCAACATATGTCTCAAGCGTATATCGCGTGGCCAAAACATCAGCCGCTTGGGTACCACATGCCTGACCAGACATATGTTGACCTGCCATGCAGCTCGTTGGCAAGCCTACCTCAAAGACCCACACCAAAGAACAAAGCGGACCTCTCCTTGCACCGCATCAGCTGGGATCTCCAACCCCACTATAACTTCAGTCCTCTCTGAAACATGCACTGAGAGGAATGAAGGTGTAGAATTAGGTGTGTCACAGCCAAGTACTTGCGCCCACTCTGCTAGCAGTACACCGACGTCCGATTCTAGCAGGCAAATTTCCCTGCCCCAGCTGCTGGACCGTCGAAAGAAGTTCACTCCCAGCCATCCACATGCCCAGCGGTTGAATGCTAGCTTGGCTAAATTGCTAGCGCTTCAACTGCTGCCTTTTCAGTTGGTAGACTCGGCCCCCTTCCGTGAGTTTGTGCAATGTGCGGTTCCTCAGTGGCAGGTTCCCAAACGCCACTTTTTCTCACGGAAGGCTATTCCGGCTCTCTACCGGCATGTGGAAGGCAATGTCTTGGCCTCGCTGGACAGGGCGGTCAGCGGTAAGGTGCATATTACCGCTGACTCATGGTCCAGCAGGCATGGACAGGGACGTTACCTTTCTTTCACGGCCCATTGGGTCACTCTTTTGGCAGCTGGGAAGGATTCAGGACAAGGTGCAGTAGTGTTGGAGGTTGTCCCACCGCCACGCCTCCAAAATGCTACTACTGGTTGTGACACACCTCTCTCCTCCACCCCCTCCTCTTCTTCTTCCTCCATGGCCTCTTCCTGTGGTTTGTCCTATGAACCAGCGGTGCTCCGTAGCCGTTCACGGGGCTACGCAAGTACGCAGGCAAAAAGATGCCATGCCGTGCTTGCGCTGGTGTGTTTGGGGGACAGAAGCCACACTGGGGCAGAGGTCCTGTCTGCTCTGCAGGGCCAGGCCGAGAGGTGGTTGACGCCACGCCAGCTTAAGCCAGGAATGGTGGTTTGCGACAATGGCACCAACCTCCTCTCCGCCCTCCGACAGGGACAACTGACCCATGTGCCCTGTGTGGCTCACGTCCTTAACCTGGTGGTGCAGCGGTTCTTGGGCAGGTACCCGGGCTTACAGGATGTCCTGAGGCAGGCCAGGAAAGTCTGTGTGCATTTCCGCAGATCTTATAATGCCAGTGCTCGCCTGGCTGAGCTGCAAAAGGAGTTGAACCTGCCCAAGAACCGCCTTATATGTGACATGCCCACCAGGTGGAACTCAACGTTGGCCATGCTGCAGCGGCTGCACACGCAGCAGAGGGCCATCAATGAGTACCTGTGCGACTACGGCACCAGGACAGGGTCAGGGGAGCTTGGTTTTTTTTCTCCACGCCAGTGGGGCATGATCAGGGATGCATGCACTGTCCTGGCACCATTTGAGGAGGCCACGAGGATGGTGAGCAGTGACAGTGCATGCATCAGTGACACTGTACCTCTTGTCCACCTGTTGGAGCACACGCTGCGTGGAATAATGGACAGGGCACTTGAGGCAGAACAGAGGCAGGAAGAGGAGGACTTCCTTGCCTCTCAAGGCCCCCTTTACCCAGACAGTGTTCCTTCTGTCCCACCCATCGCACAGGAAGAGGAGGAGGAGGAGGAGGAGGAGGAGGAGGATTGTGTCAGCATGGAGGTGGAGGCTGGCACTCAGCATCATCAGCAGCAGTCTTTTAGGGATGATTTACAGTCCCAAGAAACCAGTGGACTTGTACGTGGCTGGGAGGAGGTGGCTGCGGATCATGTCGTCCTTAGTGACCCAGAGGACTCCGGAGCGAATGCCTCAGCAAACCTACGCTGCATGGCCTCCCTGATCCTGCAAAGTCTGCGGAAGGATCCTCGTATTCTTCGGATCAAGGAGAGGGACCATTACTGGCTGGCCACTCTCCTTGATCCACGGTACAAGGGTAAGGTTGCGGACCTTATGTTACCGTCGCAGAGGGAGCAGAGGATGAGACAACTCCGGGAGGCCTTGCAGAAAGGTCTGTGCAACGCGTTCCCAGAGACTGGGAGGTTGCAAACTCCTGGTCCTGGACAACGAGTTGCTGAGGCTTCGGCCAGTCAAAGAAGGAGCGGTGGGGAAGGTGGCCGTCTGACCGATGCGTTCAGACAATTCTTTAGTCCGCAGCCCCAAAGTATGATTGGTTCCAGCAACCATCGCCAGCGTCTGATAAACATGGTGCAGGAATATCTAGGGGCAAGGTCAGACTTGGACACCTTCCCCACCGAAAATCCTCTGGCTTACTGGGTCTTGAGGATGGATCACTGGCCAGAGCTTGCACAGTATGCAATTGAGCTACTGGCCTGTCCTGCATCCAGCGTTCTTTCGGAACGCACATTCAGTGCTGCTGGAGGATTTGTCACGGATCACAGGGTGCGCCTGTCCACCGACTCGGTTGATCGACTGACTTTCATCAAGATGAACCAGTCTTGGATCACCACCAGCTACCACACACCTGATGCTGATATAACAGACTAATTGATTTTAAAATGTCACATCCCTTCAAGACTGATGCTGATGCTGAGTGCCTGTGCTGTTATGTTGACTGGCTATCCTCCTCCTCCGAGTCCTCAATGATACGATTGATGATGATAGCTTGGAAGATCATTTTTGTTTATGGGTGCCGCCACCAGTGCCTAACGCCCAATTTTTCAGCCCCTGTTTAACAGGGGCGTGTAATTACAATTTTTGAAGCAATACTTTGCAACAGGGCTCATTGCTGTGCTCCAAGTACAGTATCTGTGAGGAGTTGCAGTGTTGTGCCACCAGTGCCTAAGGCCCAATTTTTCAGCCCCTGTTTAACAGGGGCGTGTCATTACAATTTTTGAAGCAATACTTTGCAACAGGGCTCATTGCTGTGCTCCAAGTACAGTATCTGTGAGGGGTTGCAGTGTTGTGCCACCAGTGCCTAAGGCCCAATTTTTCAGCCCCTGTTCAACAGGGGCATGTAATTACAATTCTTGATCTAATAATTCACAGCAGGGCCCATTGCTGCACCCACCAAGAGTAACTGTCAGGGCTTACAGTGTTGTGGCACCAGCACCACCATCAAAGGCCCAATTTTTACTACCACTGTTCAACAATTATATGTAATTAAAATTCCTGATATAATAGTTGACAGCAGGGCGTTCCAGCACCAACCAAGAGTAACTGTGAGTGCTTACAGTGTTGTGCCAACACCAACAACTAAGGGGCCTATTTCTGCAGAGTATATACGGCAGGTCCCTACTTTCAAACATCCAACTTACAAACGACTCCTACTTGCAAACGCAAGAAGACAACAGGAAGTGAGAGGAAATCTACCACTAGGAAGGAAAATTCTCTCCTGTAAGAATAAATATGGGAGAAAGGTGTCTCCTCTGTACTGATGCTTTATCAGCAATCCTTGTTTCAAGAAAAACACCACATTTCAAAAACAGTTGTCATTGGGACGGAAAGTGAGGTGAAATGTTCTGAACAGGGGCACAGACAGCAAAACAAATGTTACAGGGGTGATAACCCTTACCTATGTTTTCCAAAAAGTTTAAAAATAGATTTTTGGGCTGGAGCTACACTTCAACAATGTACCTGTTCAAAATTACAAACAGATTCTACATAAGAACAAACCTACAGTCCCTGTCTTGTATGCACCGCCTGTATACGGCTGTTCAGAGTATATAGGGCCTTTTTTATTTTATGTGCGGGGTTCCCCTTAATATCCATACAAGACCCAAAGGGGCTGGTAATGGGCTGGGGTAGGGGGGGGGGTCATGGGGTAGCTATGCCATTTTTCTTAAAGAATTTCATCCATATTACCGGGACCAGACATTACATTAAAGCCGCAAGCAGTTTTAAATGGCTTTTTTTTCCTTTAGAAGTGTCATTTTGTGCAGGGACAGTTCTAAACACGGGAAACACGTGGCACTTCACAGGCATACTTTAGACACCCCCCAGGTACGATATTTAAAGGAATATTTGACTTTTTTTTTTTCACTTTATGCATCATTAAAATGACTGCTCCCGAAAAACGACCGTTTTTAAAACTTCTTTTTGCATTGATACATGTCCCCTGGTGCAGAACCCGGGTTCCCAAACCCTTTTTAGGACAATAACATGCATAATAGTTGTTATAATTAGCACTTTAGAATTCGAACGTTCGCATCCATTGTATTTAATAGGGTTCTAATGTTCGTTCGAACTTCCGGTCCGTTCGCGGGTTCTGGTGCGAACCGAACCCGGGGGTGTTCGGCTCATCACTAGTCCTGGCTCAAAGAACGGGAAACCAGATGCCTTGTCCCGCATGTTCAGTGATCCAGTTGTATCCTCGGAACCTGATACTATTCTACCAGCCAATAATTTTTTACTTCTTCAGGCGGATCTGATGTTACAAATAAGAAAATATGTGGAAGACCAACCGCCTTCCAAGGACCTGGCTCTTCAACTAAGGGATGGCCTGTACATCCATAAGAGGCAAATCTTTATCCCAGAACAGTTCAGAGTTGCCGTCCTAGGGCGATGTCATGATCATCCCCTAGCGGGTCACTTTGGGATTCACAAGACGGCTAATTTGATCTCCCGTACATTCTGGTGGCCAAACTTGATGAACGACTGCAAGAAATATGTAAGATCTTGTATTTCATGCCTTCGGAATAAGACAGACAGAGCCAGAACTTGGGGTCTACTTGAGCCCCTTCCTGTACCTGAGAAACCATGGAGCATGATCTCCATGGATTTTATAGTAGAACTTCCCCCATCTGAAGACTTCACTACCATTTTCGTTGTGGTTGATCGTTTGACCAAAATGGCCCACTTTGTACCTCTGCAAGGAACTCCTGCTGCCCCGGAGACTGTCTCAACTTTTGTCAAGGAGATTGTAAGGTTGCATGGCATCCCTGACAGCATAGTTTCTGATCGAGGGGTGCAGTTCACTTCTAGATTTTGGATGACCTTATGTGAAACTTTGAACATTGAACCCCGCCTCTCCACAGCTTATCACCCACAAACTAATGGACGAACTGAAAGGGTCAATCAAACCCTTGAACAGTACCTACGATGCTTTTCTTCTTTTGCACAGGATGACTGGCTATCACTTCTCCCACTCGCGGAATTTTCATACAATAATTCCACCCATTCGGCAACCAGTCACCTTTTTTCGCCAATTATGGATACCATCCTTCTTTCTTGCCTGAGCTGCCTATTGATTCTTCTGTACCTGCCGTACAAGACCGGTTGAACTTCCTTAACTCCAACTACCAATTACTGCAGGATACAATCTCCAAGACCCAGGCAGATAATAAAAAGTTCTTCGACAAGAAGAGAAGAGGCAATTTGAATCTTGAACCTGGAGATAAGGTCTGGCTTTCCACAGCGAACTTGAAACTAAGTTGCCCCTCGAGGAAGCTTGGCCCAAGATTTTTGGGGCCTTTTCCAGTACCTCGCTGCCCGTCTGCTACCGAACCCGGCCACCCTTGTGATCCTGCACCAGCCTCCTGCTTGGCTTAACGCTGTCTCCAGTGCCTGTGCTAGCTGTCCATCCTACCAGCTTTCCTGAGTCCAGTTCCTTACCAGATGCTCTGCCTGCATCTCCACGTCTGCAACTCAATGACAAGTTCTGAACGCAACTACAGGCACTCGTGTAACTCCTCACCCTAGGTCTGTCCCATCCTCAGTGGGGCTTGGGTTGGAGATACAAGGGAGGCCGACCTCGTCATTCCAGAATCCTACCAGGTCACTGTCGAGAATCGGTACCCTCTTCCTCTGATTCCCGAACTATTCCAGAGGCTGCGAGGGGCACGAGTGTTCTCCAAACTGGACTTGAGGGGTGCCTATAATCTTGTCAGAATCAGGGAGGGAGACGAATGGAAGACGGCCTTCCGGACACGCTTTGGCCACTTTGAGTATTTAGTCATGCCATTCGGGCTCTGCAATGCTCCAGCCACATTCCAGCATCTGGTAAACGATGTTTTTCGGGACTTTCTTGATTTATTCGTCATCGTGTATCTGGATGACATCCTTGTATTCTCTGAAACTTTAGAATCCCATCGGACTCATGTAAAAAAGGTATTAGCTCGATTGCGGGAACACCGACTTTACGCAAAGGCTGAAAAATGCGACTTTGAAAAGCAAGTTGTGCATTTCCTAGGGCTTGTCATCTCCGCCGAGGGAATCTCCATGGACCCTCAGAAAGTCGCTTCTGTCTTGGAATGGCCTGCTCCTACTGACAGAAAAGCTGTACAGAGGTTCGTGGGGTTTGCTAACTTTTATAGAAAATTTAGTAAGGACTTTTCTGGCATCATCACTCCCATTACTCAGCTAACGAAACAGCATGTTCCCTTTCGATGGACCCCAGAGGCTCAGACAGCGTTTGAACAGTTGAAAGCCTTATTCACCTCAGCTCCCATCTTGAAACATCCCGATCCCTCCTTAGCTTATGTTTTGGAGGTAGACGCCTCGGAAAATGCAGTTGGGGCTATTATTTCCCAACGCCAAGGGCCCAAATCATTGCTCCACCCTGTGGCCTTCTTCTCTAAAAAATTTAATCCTTCCGAAAGGAATTATGATGTTGGTGACCGAGAGCTACTGGCTATTAAGGCTGCTCTTGAAGAATGGCGTTACCTTTTGGAGGGAGCTTCTCACCCAATTCTTATCTTCACAGATCACAAGAATCTTGAGTATTTGAAGACAGCTAAACGCCTAAGACCTCGGCAGGCAAGATGGGCACTTTTTTTCTCCCGTTTCATGTTTCATATAACCTACCGTCATGGCTCAAAGAACGGGAAACCAGATGCCTTGTCCCGCATGTTCAGTGATCCAGTTGTATCCTCGGAACCTGATACTATTCTACCAGCCAAGAATTTTTTACTTCTTCAGGCGGATCTGATGTCACAAATAAGAAAATATGTGGAAGACCAACCGCCTTCCAAGGACCTGGCTCTTCAACTAAGGGATGGCCTGTACTTCCCTAATAGGCAAATCTTTATCCTAGAACAGTTCAGAGTTGCCGTCCTAGGGCGATGTCATGATCATCCCCTAGCGGGTCACTTTGGGATTCACAAGACGGCTAATTCGATCTCCCGTACATTCTGGTGGCCAAACTTGATGAACGACTGCAAGAAATATGTAAGATCTTGTATTTCATGCCTTCGGAATAAGACAGACAGAGCCAGAACTTGGGGTCTACTTGAGCCCCTTCCTGTACCTGAGAAACCATGGAGCATGATCTCCATGGATTTTATAGTAGAACTTCCCCCATCTGAAGACTTCACTACCATTTTCGTTGTGGTTGATCTTTTGACCAAAATGGCGCACTTTGTACCTCTGCAAGGAACTCCTTCTGCCCCGGAGACTGCCTCAACTTTTATCAAGGAGATTGTAAGGTTGCATGGCATCCCTGACAGCATAGTTTCTGATCGAGGGGTGCAGTTCACTTCTAGATTTTGGAGGGCCTTATTTGAAACTTTGAACATTGAACTCCGCCTCTCCACAGCTTATCACCCACAAACTAATGGACAGACTGAAAGGGTCAATCAAACCCTTGAACAGTACCTACGATGCTTTTCTTCTTTTGCACAGGATGACTGGCTATCACTTCTCCCACTCGCGGAATTTTCATACAATAATTCCACCCATTCGGCAACCAGTCACCTTTTTTCGCCAATTATGGATACCATCCTTCTTTCTTGCCTGAGCTGCCTATTGATTCATCTGTACCTGCCGTACAAGACAGGTTGAACTTCCTTAACTCCAACTACCAATTACTGCAGGATACAATCTCCAAGACCCAGGCAGATAATAAAAAGTTCTTCGACAAGAAGAGAAGAGGCAATTTGAATCTTGAACCTGGAGATAAGGTCTGGCTTTCCACAGCGAACTTGAAACTAAGTTGCCCCTCGAGGAAGCTTGGCCCAAGATTTTTGGGGCCTTTTCCAGTACCTCGCTGCCCGTCTGCTACCGAACCCGGCCACCCTTGTGATCCTGCACCAGCCTCGTGCTTGGCTTAACGCTGTCTCCAGTGCCTGTGCTAGCTGTCCATCCTACCAGCTTTCCTGAGTCCAGTTCCTTACCAGATGCTCTGCCTGCATCTCCACGTCTGCAACTCAGCTGACAAGTTCTGCACGCAACTACAGGCACTCGTGTAACTCCTCACCCTAGGTCTGTCCCATCCTCAGTGGGGCTTGGGTTGGAGATACAAGGGAGGCCGACCTCGTCATTCCAGACTCCTACCAGGTACGTGACAGTACCAGTCAGCCAGAGATGGAGTCTGGAAGGGAGGCCTCTCCACCGAAGGACATTTACCAAACTATTTCTGCGCTCTCAAATATTGTGCAGAAGTTACAAGAGCGGGTCACTTTGGGATTCACAAGACGGCTAATTTGATCTCCCGTACATTCTGGTGGCCAAACTTGATGAACGACTGCAAGAAATATGTAAGATCTTGTATTTCATGCCTTCGGAATAAGACAGACAGAGCCAGAACTTGGGGTCTACTTGAGCCCCTTCCTGTACCTGAGAAACCATGGAGCATGATCTCCATGGATTATATAGTAGAACTTCCCCCATCTGAAGACTTCACTACCATTTTCGTTGTGGTTGATCGTTTGACCAAAATGGCCCACTTTGTACCTCTGCAAGGAACTCCTTCTGCCCCTGAGACTGCCTCAACTTTTATCAAGGAGTTTGTAAGATTGCATGGCATCCCTGAAAGCATAGTTTCTGATCGAGGGGTGCAGTTCACTTCTAGATTTTGGAGGGCCTTATGTGAAACTTTGAACATTGAACTCCGCCTCTCCACAGCTTATCACCCACAAACTAATGGACAGACTGAAAGGGTCAATCAAACCCTTGAACAGTACCTACGATGCTTTTCTTCTTTTGCACAGGATGACTGGCTATCACTTCTCCCACTCGCGGAATTTTCATACAATAATTCCACCCATTCGGCAACCAAACAGTCACCTTTTTTCGCCAATTCTGGATACCATCCTTCTTTCTTGCCTGATCTGCCTATTGATTCTTCTGTACCTGCCGTACAAGACAGGTTGAACTTCCTTAACTCCAACTACCAATTACTGCAGGATACAATCTCCAAGACCCAGGCAGATAATAAAAAGTTGTTCGACAAGAAGAGAAGAGGCAATTTGAATCTTGAACCTTTTCCAGTACCTCGCTGCCCGTCTGCTACCGAACCCGGCCACCCTTGTGATCCTGCACCAGCCTCCTGCTTGGCTTAACGCTGTCTCCAGTGCCTGTACTATGGATCATCACTGATGTACTATGGATCATCACTGATGTACTATGGATCATCACTGATGTACTATGAGCCATCACTGATGTACTATGGATCATCACTGATGTACTATGGATCATCACTGATGTACTATGAGCCATCACTGATGTACTATGGATCATCACTGATGTACTATGGATCATCACTGATGTACTATGAGCCATCACTGATGTACTATGGATCATCACTGATGTACTATGGATCATCACTGATGTACTATGGATCATCACTGATGTACTATGAGCCATCACTGATGTACTATGGATCATCACTGATGTACTATGGATCATCACTGATGTACTATGAGCCATCTCTGATGTACTATGGATCATCACTGATGTACTATGGATCAACACTGATGTACTATGGATCATCACTGATGTACTATGGATCATCACTCATGTACTATGAGCCATCACTGATGTACTATGGATCATCACTGATGTACTGTGGACCATCACTGGTGTACTATGGATCATCACCAATGTACTATGGATCATCACTGATGTACTATGGATCATCACTGATGTACTATGGATCATCACTGATGTACTGTGGATCATCACTGATGTACTGTGGATCATCACTGACGTACTGTGGATCATCACTGACGTACTGTGGATCATCACTGATGTACTATGGGCCATCACTGGTGTACTATGGATCATCACTGATGTACTATGGATCATCACTGATGTATTATGGATCATCACTGATGTACTTTGAGCCATCACTGATGTACTATGGATCATCACTGATGTACTATGGATCATCACTGATGTCCTATGAGCCATCACTGATGTACTATGGATCATCACTGATGTACTATGAATCATCACTGATGTACTGTGGACCATCCCTGATGTACTGTGGATCATCACTGATGTACTGTGGATCATCACTGATGTACCGTGGATCATCACTGATGTACTGAGGATCATCACCGATGTACTGAGGATCATCACTGATGTACTATGGGCCATCACAGGTGTACTATGGATCATCACTGGTGTACTATGGATCATCACTGATGTACTATGGACCATCCCTGATGTACTGTGGATCATCACTGATGTACTGTGGATCATCACTGGTGTACTATAGATCATCACTGATGTACTATGGGCTATCCCTGATGTACTGAGGATCATCACTGATGTACTATGGACCATCCCTGATGTACTATAGACCATCCCTGATGTGCTGTGGATTATCACTGATGTACCGTGGATCATCACTGATGTACTGAGGATCATCACTGATGTACTGTGGATCATCACTGATTTACTGTGGATCATTACTGATGTACTGTGGATCATCACTGATGTACTGAGGATCATCACTGTTGTACTATGGATCATCACTGATGTACTGTGGATCATCACTGATGTACTGTGGATCATCACTGATGTACCGTGGATCATCACTGATGTACTGAGGATCATCACTAATGTACTATAGATCATCACTGATGTACTATGGGCCATCACTGGTGTACTATGGATCATCACTGATGTACTATGGATCATCACTGATGTACTATGAGCCATCACTGATGTACTATGGGCCATCACTGATGTACTGTGGATCATCACTGGTGTACTATGGATCATCACTGATGTACTATGGATCATCACTGATGTACTATGGATCATCACTGATGTACTGTGGATCATCACTGGTGTACTATAGATCATCACTGATGTACTATGGATCATCACTGATGTACTGTGGATCATCACTGATGTACTGTGGATCATCACTGATGTACTATGGACCATCCCTGATGTACTGTGGATTATCACTGATGTACCGTGGATCATCACTGATGTACTGAGGATCATCACTGATGTACTGTGGATCATCACTGATGTACTGTGGATCATTACTGATGTACTGTGGATCATCACTGATGTACTGAGGATCATCACTGATGTACTATGGATCATCACTGATGTACTATGGATCATCACTGATGTACTATGGATCATCACTGGTGTACTATGGATCATCACTGGTGTACTATGGATCATCACTGATGTACTGTGGATCATCACTGATGTACTATAGATCATCACTGATGTACTATGGATCATCACTGATGTACTATGGATCATCACTGATGTACTATGAGCCATCTCTGATGTACTATGGATCATCACTGATGTACTATGGATCATCACTGATGTACTATGGATCATCACTGATGTACTATGGATCATCACTGATGTACTATGAGCCATCACTGATGTACTATGGATCATCACTGATGTACTATGGATCATCACTGATGTACTATGAGCCATCTCTGATGTACTATGAGCCATCTCTGATGTACTATGGATCATCACTGATGTACTATGGATCAACACTGATGTACTATGGATCATCACTGATGTACTATGGATCATCACTGATGTACTATGAGTCATCACTGATGTACCGTGGATCATCACTGATGTACCGGGGATCATCACTGATGTACTGAGGATCATCACTGATGTACTGTGGATCATCACTGATGTACTATGGGCCATCACGGGTGTACTATGGATCATCACTGGTGTACTATGGATCATCACTGATGTACTATGGACCATCCCTGATGTACTATGGACCATCCCTGATGTACTATGGATCACCACTGATGTACTATGAGCCATCGCTGATGTACTGTGGATCATCACTGGTGTACTATGGATCATCACTGATGTACTATGGATCATCACTGATGTACTATGGATCATCACTGGTGTACTATGGATTGAGCCATCGCTGATGTACTGTGGATCATCACTGGTGTACTATGGATCATCACTGATGTACTATGGATCATCACTGGTGTACTATGGATCATCGCTGGTGTACTATGGATCATCACTGATGTACTGTGGACAATCCCTGAAGTACTGTGGATCATCACTGATGTACTGAGGATCATCACTGATGTACTGTGGATCATCACTGATGTACTATAGATCATCACTAATGTACTGGTGTACTATGGATCATCACTGATGTACTATGGATCATCACTGATGTACTATGGATCATCACTGATGTACTATGGATCATCACTGGTGTACTATGGATCATCGCTGGTGTACTATGGATCATCACTGATGTACTGTGGACAATCCCTGATGTACTGTGGATCATCACTGATGTACTGAGGATCATCACTGATGTACTGTGGATCATTACTGATGTACTATAGATCATCACTAATGTACTGTGGATCATCACTGATGTACTGTGGATCATCACTGATGTACTGAGGATCATCACTGATGTACTGTGGATCATCACTGATGTATTATGGATCATCACTGATGTACTTTGAGCCATCACTAATGTACTATGGATCATCACTGATGTACTATGGATCATCACTGATGTACTATTAGCCATCACTGATGTACTATGGATCATCACTGATGTACTATGAATCATCACTGATGTACTGTGGACCATCCCTGATGTACTGTGGATCATCACTGATGTACTGTAGATCATCACTGATGTACCGTGGATCATCACTGATGTACTGAGGATCATCACCAATGTACTGAGGATCATCACTGATGTACTATGGGCCATCACAGGTGTACTATGGATCATCACTGGTGTACTATGGATCATCACTGATGTACTATGGACCATCCCTGATGTACTGTGGATCATCACTGATGTACTGTGGATCATCACTGGTGTACTATAGATCATCACTGATGTACTATGGGCTATCCCTGATGTACTAAGGATCATCACTGATGTACTATGGACCATCCCTGATGTACTATAGACCATCCCTGATGTACTGTGGATTATCACTGATGTACCGTGGATCATCACTGATGTACTGAGGATCATCACTGATGTACTGTGGATCATCACTGATTTACTGTGGATCATTACTGATGTACTGAGGATCATCACTGATGTACTATAGATCATCACTGATGTACTATGGGAAATCACTGGTGTACTATGGATCATCACTGATGTACTATGAGCCATCGCTGATGTACTATGGGCCATCACTGATGTACTGTGGATCATCACTGGTGTACTATGGATCATCACTGATGTACTCTGGATCATCACTGATGTACTATGGATCATCACTGATGTACTGTGGATCATCACTGGTGTACTATAGATCATCACTGATGTACTATGGATCATCACTAATGTACTATAGATCATCACTGATGTACTATGTGCCATCACTGATGTACTATGGATCATCACTGATGTACTATGAGCCATCGCTGATGTACTATGGGCCATCACTGATGTACTGTGGATCATCACTGCTGTACTGTGGATCATCACTGATGTACTATGGACCATCCCTGATGTACTGTGGATTATCACTGATGTACCGTGGATCATCACTGATGTACTGAGGATCATCACTGATGTACTGTGGATCATCACTGATGTACTGTGGATCATTACTGATGTACTGTGGATCATCACTGATGTACTGAGGATCATCACTGATGTACTATGGATCATCACTGATGTACTATGGATCATCACTGATGTACTATGGATCATCACTGGTGTACTATGGATCATCACTGGTGTACTATGGATCATCACTGATGTACTGTGGATCATCACTGATGTACTATAGATCATCACTGATGTACTATGGATCATCACTGATGTACTATGGATCATCACTGATGTACTATGAGCCATCTCTGATGTACTATGGATCATCACTGATGTACTATGGATCATCACTGATGTACTATGGATCATCACTGATGTACTATGGATCATCACTGATGTACTATGAGCCATCACTGATGTACTATGGATCATCACTGATGTACTATGGATCATCACTGATGTACTATGAGCCATCTCTAAAGTACTATGAGCCATCTCTGATGTACTATGGATCATCACTGATGTACTATGGATCAACACTGATGTACTATGGATCATCACTGATGTACTATGGATCATCACTGATGTACTATGAGCCATCACTGAAGTACCGTGGATCATCACTGATGTACTGAGGATCATCACTGATGTACTGTGGATCATCACTGATTTACTGTGGATCATTACTGATGTACTGTGGATCATCACTGATGTACTGAGGATCATCACTGATGTACTATGGATCATCACTGATGTACTGTGGATCATCACTGATGTACCGTGAATAATCACTGATGTACTGAGGATCATCACTAATGTACTATAGATCATCACTGATGTACTATGGGCCATCACTGGTGTACTATGGATCATCACTGATGTACTATGGATCATCACTGATGTACTGTGGATCATCACTGGTGTACTATAGATCATCACTGATGTACTATGAGCCATCTCTGATGTACTATGGATCATCACTGATGTACTATGGATCAACACTGATGTACTATGGATCATCACTGATGTACTATGGATCATCACTGATGTACTATGAGCCATCACTGATGTACCATGGATCATCACTGATGTACCGTGGATCATCACTGATGTACTGAGGATCATCACTGATGTACTGTGGATCATCACTGATGTACTATGGGCCATCACGGGTGTACTATGGATCATCACTGGTGTACTATGGATCATCACTGATGTACTATGGACCATCCCTGATGTACTATGGACCATCCCTGATGTACTATGGATCATCACTGATGTACTATGAGCCATCGCTGATGTACTGTGGACAATCCCTGATGTACTGTGGATCATTACTGATGTACTGAGGATCATCACTGATGTACTGTGGATCATCACTGATGTACTATAGATCATCACTAATGTACTGTGGATCATCACTGATGTACTGTGGATCATCACTGATGTACTGAGGATCATCACTGTTGTACTGTGGATCATCACTAATGTACTGTGGATCATCACTGATGTACTATGGACCATCCCTGATGTACTATGGACCATCCCTGATGTACTATGGGCCATCACTGATGTACTATGGATCATCACTGATATACTGTGGACTATCCCTGATGTACTGTGGATCATCATTGATGTACTATGGATCATCGCCGATGTACTATGGATCATCACTGATGTACTATGGATCATCACTGATGTACTATAGATCATCACTGATGTACTATGGGCCATCACTGATGTACTATGGGCCATCACTGGTGTACTATGGATCATCACTGATGTACTGTGGACCATCACTGGTGTACTATGGATCATCACTGATGTATTATGGATCATCACTGATGTACTTTGAGCCATCACTGATGTACTATGGATCATCACTGATGTACTGTGGACCATCCATGATGTACTGTGGATCATCACTGATGTACTGTGGATCACCACTGATGTACCGTGGATCATCACTGATGTATTGAGGATCATCACCGATGTACTGAGGATCATCACTGATGTACTATGGGCCATCACAGGTGTACTATGGATCATCACTGGTGTACTATGGATCATCACTGATGTACTATGGACCATCACTGGTGTACTATAGATCATCACTGATGTACTATGGGCCATCCCTGATGTACTGAGGATCATCACTGATGTACTATGGACCATCCCTGATGTACTATAGACCATCCCTGATGTACTGTGGATTATCACTGAAGTACCGTGGATCATCACTGATGTACTGAGGATCATCACTGATGTACTGTGGATCATCACTGATTTACTGTGGATCATTACTGATGTACTGTGGATCATCACTGATGTACTGAGGATCATCACTGATGTACTATGGATCATCACTGATGTACTGTGGATCATCACTGATGTACCGTGAATAATCACTGATGTACTGAGGATCATCACTAATGTACTATAGATCATCACTGATGTACTATGGGCCATCACTGGTGTACTATGGATCATCACTGATGTACTATGGATCATCACTGATGTACTGTGGATCATCACTGGTGTACTATAGATCATCACTGATGTACTATGGATCATCACTGGTGTACTATTAATCATCACTGGTGTACTATGGATCATCACTGATGTACTATAGATCATCACTGATGTACTATGGACCATCACTGGTGTACTATGAATCATCACTGGTGTACTATGGATCATCATTGGTGTACTATAGATCATCACTGATGTACTATGGGCCATCACTGGTGTACTATGGGCCATCACTGGTGTATTATGGATCATCACTGGTGTAGTATGGATCATCACTGGTGTACTATGGACCATCACTGATGTACTATGGACCATCACTGATGTACTGTGGATCATCACTGATGTACTGTGGATCATCACTGATGTACTGAGGATCATCACTGATGTACTGTGGATCATCACTGATGTACTATGGATCATCACTGATGTACTATGAGCCATCACTGATGTACTATGGATCATCACTGATGTACTATGGATCATCACTGATGTACTATGAGCCATCGCTGATGTACTATGGGCCATCACTGATGTACTGTGGATCATCACTGGTGTACTATGGATCATCACTGATGTACTATGGATCATCACTGATGTACTATGGATCATCACTGATGTACTGTGGATCATCACTGGTGTACTATAGATCATCACTGATGTACTATGGATCATCACTGATGTACTGTGGATCATCACTGATGTACTGTGGATCATCACTGATGTACTATGGACCATCCCTGATGTACTGTGGATTATCACTGATGTACCGTGGATCATCACGGATGTACTGAGGATCATCACTGATGTACTGTGGATCATCACTGATGTACTATGGATCATCACTGATGTACTATGGATCATCACTGGTGTACTATGGATCATCACTGGTGTACTATGGATCATCATTGATGTACTGTGGATCATCAATGATGTACTATAGATCATCACTGATGTACTATGGATCATCACTGATGTACTATGGATCATCACTGATGTACTATGAGCCATCTCTGATGTACTATGGATCATCACTGATGTACTATGGATCATCACTGATGTACTATGGATCATCACTGATGTACTATGGATCATCACTGATGTACTATGAGCCATCACTGATGTACTATGGATCATCACTGATGTACTATGGATCATCACTGATGTACTATGAGCCATCTCTGATGTACTATGAGCCATCTCTGATGTACTATGGATCATCACTGATGTACTATGGATCAACACTGATGTACTATGGATCATCACTGATGTACTATGAGCCATCACTGATGTACCGTGGATCATCACTGATGTACCGTGGATCATCACTGATGTACTGATGATCATCACTGATGTACTGTGGATCATCACTGATGTACTATGGGCCATCACGGGTGTACTATGGATCATCACTGGTGTACTATGGATCATCACTGATGTACTATGGACCATCCCTGATGTACTATGGATCATCACTGATGTACTATGAGCCATCGCTGATGTACTGTGGATCATCACTGGTGTACTATGGATCATCACTGATGTACTATGGATCATCACTGATGTACTATGGATCATCACTGGTGTACTATGGATTGAGCCATCGCTGATGTACTGTGGATCATCACTGGTGTACTATGGATCATCACTGATGTACTCTGGATCATCACTGGTGTACTATGGATCATCACTGGTGTACTATGGATCATCGCTGGTGTACTATGGATCATCACTGATGTACTGTGGACAATCCCTGATTATCACTGATGTACCATGGATCATCACTGATGTACTGAGGATCATCACTGATGTACTGTGGATCATCACTGATTTACTGTGGATCATTACTGATGTACTGTGGATCATCACTGATGTACTGAGGATCATCACTGATGTACTATGGATCATCACTGATGTACTGTGGATCATCACTGATGTACTGTGGATCATCACTGATGTACCGTGGATCATCACTGATGTACTGAGGATCATCACTAATGTACTATAGATCATCACTGATGTACTATGGGCCATCACTGGTGTACTATGGATCATCACTGATGTACTATGGATCATCACTGATGTACTATGAGCCATCGCTGATGTACTATGGGCCATCACTGATGTACTGTGGATCATCACTGGTGTACTATGGATCATCACTGATGTACTATGGATCATCACTGATGTACTATGGATCATCACTGATGTACTGTGGATCATCACTGGTGTACTATAGATCATCACTGATGTACTATGGATCATCACTGATGTACTGTGGATCATCACTGATGTACTGTGGATCATCACTGATGTACTATGGACCATCCCTGATGTACTGTGGATTATCACTGATGTACCGTGGATCATCACTGATGTACTGAGGATCATCACTGATGTACTGTGGATCATCACTGATGTACTGTGGATCATTACTGATGTACTGTGGATCATCACTGATGTACTGAGGATCATCACTGATGTACTATGGATCATCACTGATGTACTATGGATCATCACTGGTGTACTATGGATCATCACTGGTGTACTATGGATCATCACTGATGTACTGTGGATCATCACTGATGTACTATAGATCATCACTGATGTACTATGGATCATCACTGATGTACTATGGATCATCACTGATGTACTATGAGCCATCTCTGATGTACTATAGATCATCAATGATGTACTATGGATCATCACTGATGTACTATGAGCCATCACTGATGTACTATGGATCATCACTGATGTACTATGGATCATCACTGATGTACTATGAGCCATCTCTGATGTACTATGAGCCATCTCTGATGTACTATGGATCATCACTGATGTACTATGGATCAACACTGATGTACTATGGATCATCACTGATGTACTATGGATCATCACTGATGTACTATGAGCCATCACTGATGTACCGTGGATCATCACTGATGTACCGTGGATCATCACTGATGTACTGAGGATCATCACTGATGTACTGTGGATCATCACTGATGTACTATGGGCCATCACGGGTGTACTATGGATCATCACTGGTGTACTATGGATCATCACTGATGTACTATGGACCATCCCTGATGTACTATGGACCATCCCTGATGTACTATGGATCATCACTGATGTACTATGAGCCATCGCTGATGTACTGTGGATCATCACTGGTGTACTATGGATCATCACTGATGTACTATGGATCATCACTGATGTACTATGGTTTATCACTGGTGTACTATGGATTGAGCCATCGCTGATGTACTGTGGATCATCACTGGTGTACTATGGATCATCACTGATGTACTATGGATCATCACTGATGTACTATGGATCATCACTGGTGTACTATGGATCATCGCTGGTGTACTATGGATCATCACTGATGTACTGTGGACAATCCCTGATGTACTGTGGATCATTACTGATGTACTGAGGATCATCACTGATGTACTGTGGATCATCACTGATGTACTATAGATCATCACTAATGTACTGTGGATCATCACTGATGTACTGTGGATCATCACTGATGTACTGAGGATCATCACTGATGTACTGTGGATCATCACTGATGTACTGTGGATCATCACTGATGTACTATGGACCATCCCTGATGTACTATGGACCATCCCTGATGTACTATGGATCATCACTGATGTACTATGGGCCATCACTGATGTACTATGGATCATCACTGATGTACTATGGGCCATCACTGATGTACTATGGATCATCACTGATATACTGTGGATTATCACTGATGTACCGTGGATCATCACTGATGTACTGAGGATCATCAGTGATGTACTGTGGATCATCACTGATGTACTGTGGATCATTACTGATGTACTGTGGATCATCACTGATGTACTGAGGATCATCACTGATGTACTATGGATCATCACTGATGTACTATGGATCATCACTGATGTACTATGGATCATCACTGGTGTTCTATGGATCATCACTGATGTACTGTGGATCATCACTGATGTACTATAGATCATCACTGATGTACTATGGATCATCACTGATGTACTATGGATCATCACTGATGTACTATGAACCATCTCTGATGTACTATGGATCATCACTGATGTACTATGGATCATCACTGATGTACTATGGATCATCACTGATGTACTATGGATCAACACTGATGTACTATGAGCCATCACTGATGTACTATGGATCATCACTGATGTACTATGGATCATCACTGATGTACTATGAGCAAACACTGATGTACTATGGATCATCACTGATGTACTATGGATCATCACTGATGTACTGTGGATCATCACTGATGTACTGTGGATCATCACTGACGTACTGTGGATCATCACTGACGTACTGTGGATCATCACTGATGTACTATGGGCCATCACTGGTGTACTATGGATCATCACTGATGTACTATGGATCATCACTGATGTATTATGGATCATCACTGATGTACTTTGAGCCATCACTGATGTACTATGGATCATCACTGATGTACTATGGGTCATCACTGATGTACTATGAGCCATCACTGATGTACTATGGATCATCACTGATGTACTATGAATCATCACTGATGTACTGTGGACCATCCCTGATGTACTGTGGATCATCACTGATGTACTGTGGATCATCAGTGATGTACCGTGGATCATCACTGATGTACTGAGGATCATCACCGATGTACTGAGGATAATCACTGATGTACTATGGGCCATCACAGGTGTACTATGGATCATCACTGGTGTACTATGGATCATCACTGATGTACTATGGACCATCCCTGATGTGCTGTGGATTATCACTGATGTACCGTGGATCATCACTGATGTACTGAGGATCATCACTGATGTACTGTGGATCATCACTGATTTACTGTGGATCATTACTGATGTACTGTGGATCATCACTGATGTACTGAGGATCATCACTGATGTACTATGGATCATCACTGATGTGCTGTGGATTATCACTGATGTACCGTGGATCATCACTGATGTACTGAGGATCATCACTGATGTACTGTGGATCATCACTGATTTACTGTGGATCATTACTGATGTACTGTGGATCATCACTGATGTACTGAGGATCATCACTGATGTACTATGGATCATCACTGATGTACTGTGGATCATCACTGATGTACTGTGGATCATCACTGATGTACCGTGGATCATCACTGATGTACTGAGGATCATCACTAATGTACTATAGATCATCACTGATGTACTATGGGCCATCACTGGTGTACTATGGATCATCACTGATGTACTATAGATCATCACTGATGTACTATGAGCCATCGCTGATGTACTATGGGCCATCACTGATGTACTGTGGATCATCACTGGTGTACTATGGATCATCACTGATGTACTATGGATCATCACTGATGTACTATGGATAATCACTGATGTACTGTGGATCATCACTGGTGTACTATAGATCATCACTGATGTACTATGGATCATCACTGATGTACTGTGGATCATCACTGATGTACTGTAAATCATCACTGATGTACTATGGACCATCCCTGATGTACTGTGGATTATCACTGATGTACCGTGGATCATCACTGATGTACTGAGGATCATCACTGATGTACTGTGGATCATCACTGATGTACTGTGGATCATTACTGATGTACTGTGGATCATCACTGATGTACTGAGGATCATCACTGATGTACTATGGATCATCACTGATGTACTATGGATCATCACTGGTGTACTATGGATCATCACTGATGTACTATGGATCATCACTGATGTACTGTGGATCATCACTGATGTACTATAGATCATCACTGATGTACTATGGATCATCACTGATGTACTATGGATCATCACTGATGTACTATGAGCCATCTCTGATGTACTATGGATCATCACTGATGTACTATGGATCATCACTGATGTACTATGGATCATCACTGATGTACTATGGATCATCACTGATGTACTATGAGCCATCACTGATGTACTATGGATCATCACTGATGTACTATGGATCATCACTGATGTACTATGAGCCATCTCTGATGTACTATGAGCCATCTCTGATGTATTATGGATCATCACTGATGTACTATGGATCAACACTGATGTACTATGGATCATCACTGATGTACTATGGATCATCACTGATGTACTATGAGCCATCACTGATGTACCGTGGATCATCACTGATGTACCGGGGATCATCACTGATGTACTGAGGATCATCACTGATGTACTGTGGATCATCACTGATGTACTATGGGCCATCACGGGTGTACTATGGATCATCACTGGTGTACTATGGATCATCACTGATGTACTATGGACCATCCCTGATGTACTATGGATCATCACTGATGTACTATGAGCCATCGCTGATGTACTGTGGATCATCACTGGTGTACTATGGATCATCACTGATGTACTATGGATCATCACTGATGTACTATGGATCATCACTGGTGTACTATGGATTGAGCCATCGCTGATGTACTGTGGATCATCACTGGTGTACTATGGATCATCACTGATGTACTATGGATCATCACTGATGTACTATGGATCATCACTGGTGTACTATGGATCATCGCTGGTGTACTATGGATCATCATTGATGTACTGTGGACAATCCCTGAAGTACTGTGGATCATCACTGATGTACTGAGGATCATCACTGATGTACTGTGGATCATCACTGATGTACTATAGATCATCACTAATGTACTGTGGATCATCACTGATGTACTGTGGATCATCACTGATGTACTGAGGATCATCACTGATGTACTGTGGATCATCACTGATGTACTGTGGATCATCACTGATGTACTATGGACCATCCCTGATGTACTATGGACCATCCCTGATGTACTATGGATCATCACTGATGTACTATTGGCCATCACTGATGTACTATGGATCATCACTGATGTACTATGGGCCATCACTGATGTACTATGGATCATCACTGATATACTGTGGACTATCCCTGATGTACTGTGGATCATCACTGATGTACTATGGATCATCGCCGATGTACTATGGATCATTACTGATGTACTATGGATCATCACTGATGTACTATAGATCATCACTGATGTACTATGGGCCATCACTGGTGTACTATGGATCATCACTGATGTACTGTGGACCATCACTGGTGTACTATGGATCATCACTGATGTATTATGGATCATCACTGGTGTACTATGGATCATCACTGGTGTAATATGGATCATCACTGATGTACTGTGGATCATCACTGATGTACTGAGGATCATCACTGATGTACTGTGGATCATCACTGATGTACTGTGGATCATCACTGATGTACTATGGACCATCCCTGATGTACTATGGACCATCCCTGATGTACTATGGATCATCACTGGTGTACTATGGATCATCACTGGTGTAACATGGATCAT
Source organism: Rana muscosa (assembly GCA_029206835.1). Lineage (NCBI taxonomy): Eukaryota > Metazoa > Chordata > Amphibia > Anura > Ranidae > Rana > Rana muscosa. The sequence goes on from JARGYO010000056.1 coordinate 3,342,495, forward strand.
CACTGATGTACTGTGGATCATCACTGATGTACTATAGATCATCACTGATGTACTATGGATCATCACTGATGTACTATGGATCATCACTGATGTACTATGAGCCATCTCTGATGTACTATGGATCATCACTGATGTACTATGGATCATCACTGATGTACTATGGATCATCACTGATGTACTATGAGCCATCACTGATGTACTATGGATCATCACTAATGTACTATGGATCATCACTGATGTACTATGAGCCATCTCTGATGTACTATGAGCCATCTCTGATGTACTATGGATCAACACTGATGTACTATGGATCATCACTGATGTACTATGGATCATCACTGATGTACTATGAGCCATCACTGATGTACTATGGATCATCACTGATGTACTGTGGATCATCACTGATATACTATGGATCATCACTGGTGTACTATGGATCATCGCTGGTGTACTATGGATCATCACCGATGTACTGTGGACAATCCCTGAAGTACTGTGGATCATCACTGATGTACTGAGGATCATCACTGATGTACTGTGGATCATCACTGATGTACTATAGATCATCACTAATGTACTGTGGATCATCACTGATGTACTGTGGATCATCACTGATGTACTGAGGATCATCACTGATGTACTGTGGATCATCACTGATGTACTGTGGATCATCACTGATGTACTATGGACCATCCCTGATGTACTATGGACCATCCCTGATGTACTATGGATCATCACTGATGTACTATGGGCCATCACTGATGTACTATGGATCATCACTGATGTACTATGGGCCATCACTGATGTACTATGGATCATCACTGATATACTGTGGACTATCCCTGATGTACTGTGGATCATCACTGATGTACTATGGATCATCGCCGATGTACTATGGATCATCACTGATGTACTATGGATCATCACCGATGTACTATGGATCATCACTGATGTACTATAGATCATCACTGATGTACTATGGACCATCCCTGATGTACTGTGGATTATCACTGATGTACCGTGGATCATCACTGATGTACTGAGGATCATCAGTGATGTACTGTGGATCATCACTGATGTACTGTGGATCATTACTGATGTACTGTGGATCATCACTGATGTACTGAGGATCATCACTGATGTACTATGGATCATCACTGATGTACTATGGATCATCACTGATGTACTATGGATCATCACTGGTGTACTATGGATCATCACTGATGTACTATGGATCATCACTGATGTACTATAGATCATCACTGATGTACTATGGATCATCACTGATGTACTATGGATCATCACTTATGTACTATGAACCATCTCTGATGTACTATGGATCATCACTGATGTACTATGGATCATCACTGATGTACTATGGATCAACACTGATGTACTATGAGCCATCACTGATGTACTATGGATCATCACTGATGTACTATGGATCATCACTGATGTACTATGAGCCATCACTGATGTACTATGGATCATCACTGATGTACTATGGATCATCACTGATGTACTATGGATCATCACTGATGTACTATGAGCCATCACTGATGTACTATGGATCATCACTGATGTACTATGGATCATCACTGATGTACTATGAGCCATCTCTGATGTACTATGGATCATCACTGATGTACTATGGATCAACACTGATGTACTATGGATCATCACTGATGTACTATGGATCATCACTCATGTACTATGAGCCATCACTGATGTACTATGGATCATCACTGATGTACTGTGGACCATCACTGGTGTACTATGGATCATCACCAATGTACTATGGATCATCACTGATGTACTATGGATCATCACTGATGTACTATGGATCATCACTGATGTACTGTGGATCATCACTGATGTACTGTGGATCATCACTGATGTACTATGGGCCATCACTGGTGTACTATGGATCATCACTGATGTACTATGGATCATCACTGATGTATTATGGATCATCACTGATGTACTTTGAGCCATCACTGATGTACTATGGATCATCACTGATGTACTATGGGTCATCACTGATGTACTATGAGCCATCACTGATGTACTATGGATCATCACTGATGTACTATGAATCATCACTGATGTACTGTGGACCATCCCTGATGTACTGTGGATCATCACTGATGTACTGTGGATCATCACTGATGTACCGTGGATCATCACTGATGTACTGAGAATCATCACCGATGTACTGATGATCATCACTGATGTACTATGGGCCATCACAGGTGTACTATGGATCATCACTGGTGTACTATGGATCATCACTGATGTACTATGGACCATCCCTGATGTACTGTGGATCATCACTGATGTACTGTGGATCATCACTGGTGTACTATAGATCATCACTGATGTACTATGGGCTATCCCTGATGTACTGAGGATCATCACTGATGTACTATGGACCATCCCTGATGTACTATAGACCATCCCTGATGTGCTGTGGATTATCACTGATGTACCGTGGATCATCACTGGTGTACTGAGGATAATCACTGATGTACTGTGGATCATCACTGATTTACTGTGGATCATTACTGATGTACTGTGGATCATCACTGATGTACTGAGGATCATCACTGATGTACTATGGATCATCACTGATGTACTGTGGATCATCACTGATGTACTGTGGATCATCACTGATGTACCGTGGATCATCACTGATGTACTGAGGATCATCACTAATGTACTATAGATCATCACTGATGTACTATGGGCCATCACTGGTGTACTATGGATCATCACTGATGTACTATGGATCATCACTGATGTACTATGAGCCATCGCTGATGTACTATGGGCCATCACTGATGTACTGTGGATCATCACTGGTGTACTATGGATCATCACTGATGTACTATGGATCATCACTGATGTACTATGGATAATCACTGATGTACTGTGGATCATCACTGGTGTACTATAGATCATCACTGATGTACTATGGATCATCACTGATGTACTGTGGATCATCACTGATGTACTGTAAATCATCACTGATGTACTATGGACCATCCCTGATGTACTGTGGATTATCACTGATGTACCGTGGATCATCACTGATGTACTGAGGATCATCACTGATGTACTGTGGATCATCACTGATGTACTGTGGATCATTACTGATGTACTGTGGATAATCACTGATGTAATGAGGATCATCACTGATGTACTATGGATCATCACTGATGTACTATGGATCATCACTGGTGTACTATGGATCATCACTGATGTACTATGGGTCATCACTGATGTACTGTGGATCATCACTGATGTACTATAGATCATCACTGATGTACTATGGATCATCACTGATGTACTATGGATCATCACTGATGTACTATGAGCCATCTCTGATGTACTATGGATCATCACTGATGAACTATGGATCATCACTGATGTACTATGGATCATCACTGATGTACTATGGATCATCACTGATGTACTATGAGCCATCACTGATGTACTATGGATCATCACTGATGTACTATGGATCATCACTGATGTACTATGAGCCATCTCTGATGTACTATGAGCCATCTCTGATGTATTATGGATCATCACTGATGTACTATGGATCAACACTGATGTACTATGGATCATCACTGATGTACTATGGATCATCACTGATGTACTATGAGCCATCACTGATGTACCGTGGATCATCACTGATGTACCGGGGATCATCACTGATGTACTGAGGATCATCACTGATGTACTGTGGATCATCACTGATGTACTATGGGCCATCACGGGAGTACTATGGATCATCACTGGTGTACTATGGATCATCACTGGGATGTACTATGGACCATCCCTGATGTACTATGGATCATCACTGATGTACTATGAGCCATCGCTGATGTACTGTGGATCATCACTGGTGTACTATGGATCATCACTGATGTACTATGGATCATCACTGATGTACTATGGATCATCACTGGTGTACTATGGATTGAGCCATCGCTGATGTACTGTGGATCATCACTGGTGTACTATGGATCATCACTGATGTACTATGGATCATCACTGATGTACTATGGATCATCACTGGTGTACTATGGATCATCGCTGGTGTACTATGGATCATCACTGATGTACTGTGGACAATCCCTGAAGTACTGTTGATCATCACTGATGTACTGAGGATCATCACTGATGTACTGTGGATCATCACTGATGTACTATAGATCATCACTAATGTACTGTGGATCATCACTGATGTACTGTGGATCATCACTGATGTACTGAGGATCATCACTGATGTACTGTGGATCATCACTGATGTACTGTGGATCATCACTGATGTACTATGGACCATCCCTGATGTACTATGGACCATCCCTGATGTACTATGGATCATCACTGATGTACTATGGGCCATCACTGATGTACTATGGATCATCACTGATGTACTATGGGCCATCACTGATGTACTATGGATCATCACTGATATACTGTGGACTATCCCTGATGTACTGTGGATCATCACTGATGTACTATGGATCATCGCCGATGTACTATGGATCATCACTGATGTACTATGGATCATCACTGATGTACTATAGATCATCACTGATGTACTATGGGCCATCACTGGTGTACTATGGATCATCACTGATGTACTGTGGACCATCACTGGTGTACTATGGATCATCACTGATGTATTATGGATCATCACTGGTGTACTATGGATCATCACTGGTGTACTATGGATCATCACTGGTGTAATATGGATCATCACTGATGTACTGTGGATCATCACTGATGTACTGAGGATCATCACTGATGTACTGTGGATCATCACTGATGTACTGTGGATCATCACTGATGTACTATGGACCATCCCTGATGTACTATGGACCATCCCTGATGTACTATGGATCATCACTGGTGTACTATGGATCATCACTGGTGTAATATGGATCATCACTGATGTACTGTGGATCATCACTGATGTACTATAGATCATCACTGATGTACTATGGATCATCACTGATGTACTATGGATCATCACTGATGTACTATGAGCCATCTCTGATGTACTATGGATCATCACTGATGTACTATGGATCATCACTGATGTACTATGGATCATCACTGATGTACTATGAGCCATCACTGATGTACTATGGATCATCACTGATGTACTATGGATCATCACTGATGTACTATGAGCCATCTCTGATGTACTATGAGCCATCTCTGATGTACTATGGATCAACACTGATGTACTATGGATCATCACTGATGTACTATGGATCATCACTGATGTACTATGAGCCATCACTGATGTACTATGGATCATCACTGATGTACTGTGGATCATCACTGATGTACGGTGGATCATAACTGATGTACCGTGGATCATCACTGATGTACTGAGGATCATCACTGATGTACTGTGGATCATCACTGATGTACTATGGGCCATCACGGGTGTATTATGGATCATCACTGGTGTACTATGGATCATCACTGATGTACTATGGACCATCCCTGATGTACTATGGACCATCCCTGATGTACTATGGACCATCCCTGATGTACTGAGGATCATCACTGATGTACTATAGATCATCACTGATGTACTATGTGCCATCACTGGTGTACTATGGATCATCACTGATGTACTATGAGCCATCGCTGATGTACTGTGGATCATCACTGGTGTACTATGGATCATCACTGTTGTACTATGGATCATCACTGATGTACTATGGATCATCACTGGTGTACTATGGATTGAGCCATCGCTGATGTACTGTGGATCATCACTGGTGTACTACGGATCATCACTGATGTACTATGGATCATCACTGATGTACTATGGATCATCACTGGTGTACTATGGATCATCGCTGGTGTACTATGGATCATCACTGATGTACTGTGGACAATCCCTGATGTACTGTGGATCATCACTGATGTACTGAGGATCATCACTGATGTACTGTGGATCATCACTGATGTACTATAGATCATCACTAATGTACTGTGGATCATCACTGATGTACTGTGGATCATCACTGATGTACTGAGGATCATCACTGATGTACTGTGGATCATCACTGATGTACTGTGGATCATCACTGATGTACTATGGACCATCCCTGATGTATTATGGACCATCCCTGATGTACTATGGATCATCACTGATGTACTATGGGCCATCACTGATGTACTATGGATCATCACTGATGTACTATGGATCATCACTGATGTACTATGGATCATCACTGATGTACTATAGATCATCACTGATGTACTATGGGCCATCACTGATGTACTATGGCCCATCACTGGTGTACTATGGATCATCACTGATGTACTGTGGACCATCACTGGTGTACTATGGATCATCACTGATGTATTATGGATCATCACTGATGTACTTTGAGCCATCACTGATGTACTATGGATCATCACTGATGTACTATTGATCATCACTGATATACTGTGGACTATCACTGATGTACTGTGGATCATCACTGATGTACTATGGATCATCGTCGATGTACTATGGATCATCACTGATGTACTATGGATCATCACTGATGTACTATGGACCATCACTGGTGTACTATAGATCATCACTGATGTACTATGGGCCATCCCTGATGTACTGAGGATCATCACTGATGTACTATGGACCATCCCTGATGTACTATAGACCATCCCTGATGTACTGTGGATTATCACTGAAGTACCGTGGATCATCACTGATGTACTGAGGATCATCACTGATGTACTGTGGATCATCACTGATTTACTGTGGATCATTACTGATGTACTGTGGATCATCACTGATGTACTGAGGATCATCACTGATGTACTATGGATCATCACTGATGTACTGTGGATCATCACTGATGTACTGTGAATAATCACTGATGTACTGAGGATCATCACTAATGTACTATAGATCATCACTGATGTACTATGGGCCATCACTGGTGTACTATGGATCATCACTGATGTACTATGGATCATCACTGATGTACTGTGGATCATCACTGGTGTACTATAGATAATCACTGATGTACTATGGATCATCACTGGTGTACTATTAATCATCACTGGTGTACTATGGATCATCACTGATGTACTATAGATCATCACTGATGTACTATGGACCATCACTGGTGTACTATGAATCATCATTGGTGTACTATAGATCATCACTGATGTACTATGGGCCATCACTGGTGTACTATGGGCCATCACTGGTGTATTATGGATCATCACTGGTGTAGTATGGATCATCACTGGTGTACTATGGACCATCACTGATGTACTGTGGACCATCACTGATGTACTGTGGATCATCACTGATGTACTGTGGATCATCACTGATGTACTGAGGATCATCACTGATGTACTGTGGATCATCACTGATGTACTTTGGATCATCACTGATGTACTATGAGCCATCACTGATGTACTATGGATCATCACTGATGTACTATGGATCATCACTGATGTACTATGAGCCATCTCTGATGTACTATGGATCATCACTGATGTACTATGGATCAACACTGATGTACTATGGATCATCACTGATGTACTATGGATCATCACTGATGTACTGTGGACCATCACTGGTGTACTATGGATCATCACCAATGTACTATGGATCATCACTGATGTACTATGGATCATCACTGATGTACTATAGATCATCACTGATGTACTATGGGCCATCACTGATGTACTATGGCCCATCACTGGTGTACTATGGATCATCACTGATGTACTGTGGACCATCACTGGTGTACTATGGATCATCACTGATGTATTATGGATCATCACTGATGTACTTTGAGCCATCACTGATGTACTATGGATCATCACTGATGTACTATTGATCATCACTGATATACTGTGGACTATCACTGATGTACTGTGGATCATCACTGATGTACTATGGATCATCGTCGATGTACTATGGATCATCACTGATGTACTATGGATCATCACTGATGTACTATGGATCATCACTGATGTACTATAGATCATCACTGATGTACTATGGGCCATCACTGGTGTACTATGGATCATCACTGATGTACTGTGGACCATCACTGGTGTACTATGGATCATCACTGATGTATTATGGATCATCACTGATGTACTTTGAGCCATCACTGATGTACTATGGATCATCACTGATGTACTGTGGACCATCCATGATGTACTGTGGATCATCACTGATGTACTGTGGATCATCACTGATGTACCGTGGATCATCACTGATGTACTGAGGATCATCACCAATGTACTGAGGATCATCACTGATGTACTATGGGCCATCACAGGTGTACTATGGATCATCACTGGTGTACTATGGATCATCACTGATGTACTATGGACCATCACTGGTGTACTATAGATCATCACTGATGTACTATGGGCCATCCCTGATGTACTGAGGATCATCACTGATGTACTATGGACCATCCCTGATGTACTATAGACCATCCCTGATGTACTGTGGATTATCACTGAAGTACCGTGGATCATCACTGATGTACTGAGGATCATCACTGATGTACTGTGGATCATCACTGATTTACTGTGGATCATTACTGATGTACTGTGGATCATCACTGATGTACTGAGGATCATCACTGATGTACTATGGATCATCACTGATGTACTGTGGATCATCACTGATGTACTGTGAATAATCACTGATGTACTGAGGATCATCACTAATGTACTATAGATCATCACTGATGTACTATGGGCCATCACTGGTGTACTATGGATCATCACTGATGTACTATGGATCATCACTGATGTACTGTGGATCATCACTGGTGTACTATAGATAATCACTGATGTACTATGGATCATCACTGGTGTACTATTAATCATCACTGGTGTACTATGGATCATCACTGATGTACTATAGATCATCACTGATGTACTATGGACCATCACTGGTGTACTATGAATCATCACTGGTGTACTATGGATCATCATTGGTGTACTATAGATCATCACTGATGTACTATGGGCCATCACTGGTGTACTATGGGCCATCACTGGTGTATTATGGATCATCACTGGTGTAGTATGGATCATCACTGGTGTACTATGGACCATCACTGATGTACTGTGGACCATCACTGATGTACTGTGGATCATCACTGATGTACTGTGGATCATCACTGATGTACTGAGGATCATCACTGATGTACTGTGGATCATCACTGATGTACTTTGGATCATCACTGATGTACTATGAGCCATCACTGATGTACTATGGATCATCACTGATGTACTATGGATCATCACTGATGTACTATGAGCCATCTCTGATGTACTATGGATCATCACTGATGTACTATGGATCAACACTGATGTACTATGGATCATCACTGATGTACTATGGATCATCACTCATGTACTATGAGCCATCACTGATGTACTATGGATCATCACTGATGTACTGTGGACCATCACTGGTGTACTATGGATCATCACCAATGTACTATGGATCATCACTGATGTACTATGGATCATCACTGATGTACTATGGATCATCACTGATGTACTGTGGATCATCACTGATGTACCGTGGATCATCACTGATGTACTGAGGATCATCACTAATGTACTATAGATCATCACTGATGTACTATGGGCCATCACTGGTGTACTATGGATCATCACTGATGTACTATGGATCATCACTGATGTACTATGAGCCATCGCTGATGTACTATGGGCCATCACTGATGTACTGTGGATCATCACTGGTGTACTATGAATCATCACTGATGTACTATGGATCATCACTGATGTACTATGGATCATCACTGATGTACTGTGGATCATCACTGGTGTACTATAGATCATCACTGATGTACTATGGATCATCACTGATGTACTGTGGATCATCACTGATGTACTGTTGATCATCACTGATGTACTATGGACCATCCCTGATGTACTGTGGATTATCACTGATGTACCGTGGATCATCACTGATGTACTGAGGATCATCACTGATGTACTGTGGATCATCACTGATGTACTATGGATCATCACTGATGTACTATGGATCATCACTGGTGTACTATGGATCATCACTGGTGTACTATGGATCATCATTGATGTACTGTGGATCATCACTGATGTACTATAGATCATCACTGATGTACCATGGATCATCACTGATGTACTATGGATCATCACTGATGTACTATGAGCCATCTCTGATGTACTATGGATCATCACTGATGTACTATGGATCATCACTGATGTACTATGGATCATCACTGATGTACTATGAGCCATCACTGATGTACTATGGATCATCACTGATGTACTATGGATCATCACTGATGTACTATGAGCCATCTCTGATGTACTATGAGCCATCTCTGATGTACTATGGATCATCACTGATGTACTATGGATCAACACTGATGTACTATGGATCATCACTGATGTACTATGGATCATCACTGATGTACTATGAGCCATCACTGATGTACCGTGGATCATCACTGATGTACCGTGGATCATCACTGATGTACTGAGGATCATCACTGATGTACTGTGGATCATCACTGATGTACTATGGGCCATCACGGGTGTACTATGGATCATCACTGGTGTACTATGGATCATCACTGATGTACTATGGACCATCCCTGATGTACTATGGATCATCACTGATGTACTATGAGCCATCGCTGATGTACTGTGGATCATCACTGGTGTACTATGGATCATCACTGATGTACTATGGATCATCACTGATGTACTATGGATCATCACTGGTGTACTATGGATTGAGCCATCGCTGATGTACTGTGGATCATCACTGGTGTACTATGGATCATCACTGATGTACTATGGATCATCACTGGTGTACTATGGATCATCACTGGTGTACTATGGATCATCGCTGGTGTACTATGGATCATCACTGATGTACTGTGGACAATCCCTGATTATCACTGATGTACCGTGGATCATCACTGATGTACTGAGGATCATCACTGATGTACTGTGGATCATCACTGATTTACTGTGGATCATTACTGATGTACTGTGGATCATCACTGATGTACTGAGGATCATCACTGATGTACTATGGATCATCACTGATGTACTGTGGATCATCACTGATGTACTGTGGATCATCACTGATGTACCGTGGATCATCACTGATGTACTGAGGATCATCACTAATGTACTATAGATCATCACTGATGTACTATGGGCCATCACTGGTGTACTATGGATCATCACTGATGTACTATGGATCATCACTGATGTACTATGGATCATCACTGATGTACTATGAGCCATCGCTGATGTACTATGGGCCATCACTGATGTACTGTGGATCATCACTGGTGTACTATGGTTCATCACTGATGTACTATGGATCATCACTGATGTACTATGGATCATCACTGATGTACTGTGGATCATCACTGGTGTACTATAGATCATCACTGATGTACTATGGATCATCACTGATATACTGTGGATCATCACTGATGTACTGTGGATCATCACTGATGTACTATGGACCACTGTATGTATGGACCACTATGTACACTGTACCGTGGATCATCACTGATGTACTGAGGATCATCACTGATGTACTATGGATCAACACTGATGTACTATAGATCATCACTGATGTACTATGGACCATCCCTGATGTACTGTGGATTATCACTGATGTACCGTGGATCATCACTGATGTACTGAGGATCATCAGTGATGTACTGTGGATCATCACTGATGTACTGTGGATCATTACTGATGTACTGTGGATCATCACTGATGTACTGAGGATCATCACTGATGTACTATGGATCATCACTGATGTACTATGGATCATCACTGGTGTACTATGGATCATCACTGATGTACTGTGGATCATCACTGATGTACTATAGATCATCACTGATGTACTATGGATCATCACTGATGTACTATGGATCATCACTGATGTACTATGAACCATCTCTGATGTACTATGGATCATCACTGATGTACTATGGATCATCACTGATGTACTATGGATCATCACTGATGTACTATGGATCAACACTGATGTACTATGAGCCATCACTGATGTACTATGGATCATCACTGATGTACTATGGATCATCACTGATGTACTATGAGCCATCACTGATGTACTATGGATCATCACTGATGTACTATGTATCATCACTGATGTACTATGGATCATCACTGATGTACTATGAGCCATCACTGATGTACTATGGATCATCACTGATGTACTATGGATCATCACTGATGTACTATGAGCCATCTCTGATGTACTATGGATCATCACTGATGTACTATGGATCAACACTGATGTACTATGGATCATCACTGATGTACTATGGATCATCACTCATGTACTATGAGCCATCACTGATGTACTATGGATCATCACTGATGTACTGTGGACCATCACTGGTGTACTATGGATCATCACCAATGTACTATGGATCATCACTGATGTACTATGGATCATCACTGATGTACTATGGATCATCACTGATGTACTGTGGATCATCACTGATGTACTGTGGATCATCACTGACGTACTGTGGATCATCACTGATGTACTATGGGCCATCACTGGTGTACTATGGATCATCACTGATGTACTATGGATCATCACTGATGTATTATGGATCATCACTGATGTACTTTGAGCCATCACTGATGTACTATGGATCATCACTGATGTACTATGGGTCATCACTGATGTACTATGAGCCATCACTGATGTACTATGGATCATCACTGATGTACTATGAATCATCACTGATGTACTGTGGACCATCCCTGATGTACTGTGGATCATCACTGATGTACTGTGGATCATCACTGATGTACCGTGGATCATCACTGATGTACTGAGGATCATCACCGATGTACTGAGGATCATCACTGATGTACTATGGGCCATTACAGGTGTACTATGGATCATCACTGGTGTGCTATGGATCATCACTGATGTACTATGGACCATCCCTGATGTACTGTGGATCATCACTGATGTACTGTGGATCATCACTGGTGTACTATAGATCATCACTGATGTACTATGGGCTATCCCTGATGTACTGAGGATCATCACTGATGTACTATGGACCATCCCTGATGTACTATAGACCATCCCTGATGTGCTGTGGATTATCACTGATGTACCGTGGATCATCACTGGTGTACTGAGGATCATCACTGATGTACTGTGGATCATCACTGATTTACTGTGGATCATTACTGATGTACTGTGGATCATCACTGATGTACTGAGGATCATCACTGATGTACTATGGATCATCACTGATGTACTGTGGATCATCACTGATGTACTGTGGATCATCACTGATGTACCGTGGATCATCACTGATGTACTGAGGATCATCACTAATGTACTATAGATCATCACTGATGTACTATGGGCCATCACTGGTGTACTATGGATCATCACTGATGTACTATGGATCATCACTGATGTACTATGAGCCATCGCTGATGTACTATGGGCCATCACTGATGTACTGTGGATCATCACTGGTGTACTATGGATCATCACTGATGTACTATGGATCATCACTGATGTACTATGGATAATCACTGATGTACTGTGGATCATCACTGGTGTACTATAGATCATCACTGATGTACTATGGATCATCACTGATGTACTGTGGATCATCACTGATGTACTGTAAATCATCACTGATGTACTATGGACCATCCCTGATGTACTGTGGATTATCACTGATGTACCGTGGATCATCACTGATGTACTGAGGATCATCACTGATGTACTGTGGATCATCACTGATGTACTGTGGATCATTACTGATGTACTGTGGATCATCACTGATGTACTGAGGATCATCACTGATGTACTATGGATCATCACTGATGTACTATGGATCATCACTGGTGTACTATGGATCATCACTGATGTACTATGGGTCATCACTGATGTACTGTGGATCATCACTGATGTACTATAGATCATCACTGATGTACTATGGATCATCACTGATGTACTATGGATCATCACTGATGTACTATGAGCCATCTCTGATGTACTATGGATCATCACTGATGTACTATGGATCATCACTGATGTACTATGGATCATCACTGATGTACTATGGATCATCACTGATGTACTATGAGCCATCACTGATGTACTATGGATCATCACTGATGTACTATGGATCATCACTGATGTACTATGAGCCATCTCTGATGTACTATGAGCCATCTCTGATGTATTATGGATCATCACTGATGTACTATGGATCATCACTGATGTACTGTGGATCATCACTGATGTACTGTAAATCATCACTGATGTACTATGGACCATCCCTGATGTTCTATGGATCATCACTGATGTACTATGAGCCATCGCTGATGTACTGTGGATCATCACTGGTGTACTATGGATCATCACTGATGTACTATGGATCATCACTGATGTACTATGGATCATCACTGGTGTACTATGGATCATCGCTGGTGTACTATGGATCATCACTGATGTACTGTGGACAATCCCTGAAGTACTGTGGATCATCACTGATGTACTGAGGATCATCACTGATGTACTGTGGATCATCACTGATGTACTATAGATCATCACTAATGTACTGTGGATCATCACTGATGTACTGTGGATCATCACTGATGTACTGAGGATCATCACTGATGTACTGTGGATCATCACTGATGTACTGTGGATCATCACTGATGTACTATGGACCATCCCTGATGTACTATGGATCATCACTGATGTACTATGGGCCATCACTGATGTACTATGGATCATCACTGATGTACTATGGGCCATCACTGATGTACTATGGATCATCACTGATATACTGTGGACTATCCCTGATGTACTGTGGATCATCACTGATGTACTATGGATCATCGCCGATGTACTATGGATCATCACTGATGTACTATGGATCATCACTGATGTACTATAGATCATCACTGATGTACTATGGGCCATCACTGGTGTACTATGGATCATCACTGATGTACTGTGGACCATCACTGGTGTACTATGGATCATCACTGATGTATTATGGATCATCACTGGTGTACTATGGATCATCACTGGTGTAATATGGATCATCACTGATGTACTGTGGATCATCACTGATGTACTGAGGATCATCACTGATGTACTGTGGATCATCACTGATGTACTATGGACCATCCCTGATGTACTATGGACCATCCCTGATGTACTATGGATCATCACTGGTGTACTATGGATCATCACTGATGTACTGTGGATCATCACTGATGTACTATAGATCATCACTGATGTACTATGGATCATCACTGATGTACTATGGATCATCACTGATGTACTATGAGCCATCTCTGATGTACTATGGATCATCACTGATGTACTATGGATCATCACTGATGTACTATGGATCATCACTGATGTACTATGAGCCATCACTGATGTACTATGGATCATCACTGATGTACTATGGATCATCACTGATGTACTATGAGCCATCTCTGATGTACTATGAGCCATCTCTGATGTACTATGGATCAACACTGATGTACTATGGATCATCACTGATGTACTATGGATCAACACTGATGTACTATGAGCCATCACTGATGTACTATGGATCATCACTGATGTACTGTGGATCATCACTGATGTACTATGAATCATCACTGATGTACTGTGGACCATCCCTGATGTACTGTGGATCATCACTGATGTACTGTGGATCATCACTGATGTACCGTGGATCATCACTGATGTACTGAGGATCATCACCAATGTACTGAGGATCATCACTGATGTACTATGGGCCATTACAGGTGTACTATGGATCATCACTGGTGTGCTATGGATCATCACTGATGTACTATGGACCATCCCTGATGTACTGTGGATCATCACTGATGTACTGTGGATCATCACTGGTGTACTATAGATCATCACTGATGTACTATGAGCCATCACTGATGTACTATGGATCATCACTGATGTACTATGAATCATCCCTGATGTACTGTGGATCATCACTGATGTACTGTGGATCATCACTGATGTACCGTGGATCATCACTGATGTACTGAGGATCATCACCGATGTACTGAGGATCATCACTGATGTACTATGGGCCATTACAGGTGTACTATGGATCATCACTGGTGTGCTATGGATCATCACTGATGTACTATGGACCATCCCTGATGTACTGTGGATCATCACTGATGTACTGTGGATCATCACTGGTGTACTATAGATCATCACTGATGTACTATGGGCTATCCCTGATGTACTGAGGATCATCACTGATGTACTATGGACCATCCCTGATGTACTATAGACCATCCCTGATGTGCTGTGGATTATCACTGATGTACCGTGGATCATCACTGGTGTACTGAGGATCATCACTGATGTACTGTGGATCATCACTGATTTACTGTGGATCATTACTGATGTACTGTGGATCATCACTGATGTACTGAGGATCATCACTGATGTACTATGGATCATCACTGATGTACTGTGGATCATCACTGATGTACTGTGGATCATCACTGATGTACCGTGGATCATCACTGATGTACTGAGGATCATCACTAATGTACTATAGATCATCACTGATGTACTATGGGCCATCACTGGTGTACTATGGATCATCACTGATGTACTATGGATCATCACTGATGTACTATGAGCCATCGCTGATGTACTATGGGCCATCACTGATGTACTGTGGATCATCACTGGTGTACTATGGATCATCACTGATGTACTATGGATCATCACTGATGTACTATGGATAATCACTGATGTACTGTGGATCATCACTGGTGTACTATAGATCATCACTGATGTACTATGGATCATCACTGATGTACTGTGGATCATCACTGATGTACTGTAAATCATCACTGATGTACTATGGACCATCCCTGATGTACTGTGGATTATCACTGATGTACCGTGGATCATCACTGATGTACTGAGGATCATCACTGATGTACTGTGGATCATCACTGATGTACTGTGGATCATTACTGATGTACTGTGGATCATCACTGATGTACTGAGGATCATCACTGATGTACTATGGATCATCACTGATGTACTATGGATCATCACTGGTGTACTATGGATCATCACTGATGTACTATGGGTCATCACTGATGTACTGTGGATCATCACTGATGTACTATAGATCATCACTGATGTACTATGGATCATCACTGATGTACTATGGATCATCACTGATGTACTATGAGCCATCTCTGATGTACTATGGATCATCACTGATGTACTATGGATCATCACTGATGTACTATGGATCATCACTGATGTACTATGGATCATCACTGATGTACTATGAGCCATCACTGATGTACTATGGATCATCACTGATGTACTATGGATCATCACTGATGTACTATGAGCCATCTCTGATGTACTATGAGCCATCTCTGATGTATTATGGATCATCACTGATGTACTATGGATCATCACTGATGTACTGTGGATCATCACTGATGTACTGTAAATCATCACTGATGTACTATGGACCATCCCTGATGTACTATGGATCATCACTGATGTACTATGAGCCATCGCTGATGTACTGTGGATCATCACTGGTGTACTATGGATCATCACTGATGTACTATGGATCATCACTGATGTACTATGGATCATCACTGGTGTACTATGGATCATCGCTGGTGTACTATGGATCATCACTGATGTACTGTGGACAATCCCTGAAGTACTGTGGATCATCACTGATGTACTGAGGATCATCACTGATGTACTGTGGATCATCACTGATGTACTATAGATCATCACTAATGTACTGTGGATCATCACTGATGTACTGTGGATCATCACTGATGTACTGAGGATCATCACTGATGTACTGTGGATCATCACTGATGTACTGTGGATCATCACTGATGTACTATGGACCATCCCTGATGTACTATGGATCATCACTGATGTACTATGGGCCATCACTGATGTACTATGGATCATCACTGATGTACTATGGGCCATCACTGATGTACTATGGATCATCACTGATATACTGTGGACTATCCCTGATGTACTGTGGATCATCACTGATGTACTATGGATCATCGCCGATGTACTATGGATCATCACTGATGTACTATGGATCATCACTGATGTACTATAGATCATCACTGATGTACTATGGGCCATCACTGGTGTACTATGGATCATCACTGATGTACTGTGGACCATCACTGGTGTACTATGGATCATCACTGATGTATTATGGATCATCACTGGTGTACTATGGATCATCACTGGTGTAATATGGATCATCACTGATGTACTGTGGATCATCACTGATGTACTGAGGATCATCACTGATGTACTGTGGATCATCACTGATGTACTATGGACCATCCCTGATGTACTATGGACCATCCCTGATGTACTATGGATCATCACTGGTGTACTATGGATCATCACTGATGTACTGTGGATCATCACTGATGTACTATAGATCATCACTGATGTACTATGGATCATCACTGATGTACTATGGATCATCACTGATGTACTATGAGCCATCTCTGATGTACTATGGATCATCACTGATGTACTATGGATCATCACTGATGTACTATGGATCATCACTGATGTACTATGAGCCATCACTGATGTACTATGGATCATCACTGATGTACTATGGATCATCACTGATGTACTATGAGCCATCTCTGATGTACTATGAGCCATCTCTGATGTACTATGGATCAACACTGATGTACTATGGATCATCACTGATGTACTATGGATCAACACTGATGTACTATGAGCCATCACTGATGTACTATGGATCATCACTGATGTACTGTGGATCATCACTGATGTACCGTGGATCATAACTGATGTACCGTGGATCATCACTGATGTACTGAGGATCATCACTGATGTACTGTGGATCATCACTGATGTACTATGGGCCATCACGGGTGTATTATGGATCATCACTGGTGTACTATGGATCATCACTGATGTACTATGGACCATCCCTGATGTACTATGGACCATCCCTGATGTACTATGGACCATCCCTGATGTACTGAGGATCATCACTGATGTACTATAGATCATCACTGATGTACTATGGGCCATCACTGGTGTACTATGGATCATCACTGATGTACTATGAGCCATCGCTGATGTACTGTGGATCATCACTGGTGTACTATGGATCATCACTGTTGTACTATGGATCATCACTGATGTACTATGGATCATCACTGGTGTACTATGGATTGAGCCATCGCTGATGTACTGTGGATCATCACTGGTGTACTACGGATCATCACTGATGTACTATGGATCATCACTGATGTACTATGGATCATCACTGGTGTACTATGGATCATCGCTGGTGTACTATGGATCATCACTGATGTACTGTGGACAATCCCTGATGTACTGTGGATCATCACTGATGTACTGAGGATCATCACTGATGTACTGTGGATCATCACTGATGTACTATAGATCATCACTAATGTACTGTGGATCATCACTGATGTACTGTGGATCATCACTGATGTACTGAGGATCATCACTGATGTACTGTGGATCATCACTGATGTACTGTGGATCATCACTGATGTACTATGGACCATCCCTGATGTACTATGGACCATCCCTGATGTACTATGGATCATCACTGATGTACTATGGGCCATCACTGATGTACTATGGATCATCACTGATGTACTATGGGCCATCACTGATGTACTATGGATCATCACTGATATACTGTGGACTATCCCTGATGTACTGTGGATCATCACTGATGTACTATGGATCATCGCCAATGTACTATGGATCATCACTGATGTACTATGGATCATCACTGATGTACTATGGATCATCACTGATGTACTATAGATCATCACTGATGTACTATGGGCCATCACTGATGTACTATGGCCCATCACTGGTGTACTATGGATCATCACTGATGTACTGTTGACCATCACTGGTGTACTATGGATCATCACTGATGTATTATGGATCATCACTGATGTACTTTGAGCCATCACTGATGTACTATGGATCATCACTGATGTACTATTGATCATCACTGATATACTGTGGACTATCCCTGATGTACTGTGGATCATCACTGATGTACTATGGATCATCGTCGATGTACTATGGATCATCACTGATGTACTATGGATCATCACTGATGTACTATGGATCATCACTGATGTACTATGGGCCATCACTGGTGTACTATGGATCATCACTGATGTACTGTGGACCATCACTGGTGTACTATGGATCATCACTGATGTATTATGGATCATCACTGATGTACTTTGAGCCATCACTGATGTACTATGGATCATCACTGATGTACTGTGGACCATCCATAATGTACTGTGGATCATCACTGATGTACTGTGGATCATCACTGATGTACCGTGGATCATCACTGATGTACTGAGGATCATCACCAATGTACTGAGGATCATCACTGATGTACTATGGGCCATCACAGGTGTACTATGGATCATCACTGATGTACTATGGGCCATCACTGATGTACTATGGATCATCACTGATGTACTATGGGCCATCACTGATGTACTATGGATCATCACTGATATACTGTGGACTATCCCTGATGTACTGTGGATCATCACTGATGTACTATGGATCATCGCCGATGTACTATGGATCATCACTGATGTACTATGGATCATCACTGATGTACTATAGATCATCACTGATGTACTATGGGCCATCACTGGTGTACTATGGATCATCACTGATGTACTGTGGACCATCACTGGTGTACTATGGATCATCACTGATGTATTATGGATCATCACTGGTGTACTATGGATCATCACTGGTGTAATATGGATCATCACTGATGTACTGTGGATCATCACTGATGTACTGAGGATCATCACTGATGTACTGTGGATCATCACTGATGTACTATGGACCATCCCTGATGTACTATGGACCATCCCTGATGTACTATGGATCATCACTGGTGTACTATGGATCATCACTGATGTACTGTGGATCATCACTGATGTACTATAGATCATCACTGATGTACTATGGATCATCACTGATGTACTATGGATCATCACTGATGTACTATGAGCCATCTCTGATGTACTATGGATCATCACTGATGTACTATGGATCATCACTGATGTACTATGGATCATCACTGATGTACTATGAGCCATCACTGATGTACTATGGATCATCACTGATGTACTATGGATCATCACTGATGTACTATGAGCCATCTCTGATGTACTATGAGCCATCTCTGATGTACTATGGATCAACACTGATGTACTATGGATCATCACTGATGTACTATGGATCAACACTGATGTACTATGAGCCATCACTGATGTACTATGGATCATCACTGATGTACTGTGGATCATCACTGATGTACCGTGGATCATAACTGATGTACCGTGGATCATCACTGATGTACTGAGGATCATCACTGATGTACTGTGGATCATCACTGATGTACTATGGGCCATCACGGGTGTATTATGGATCATCACTGGTGTACTATGGATCATCACTGATGTACTATGGACCATCCCTGATGTACTATGGACCATCCCTGATGTACTATGGACCATCCCTGATGTACTGAGGATCATCACTGATGTACTATAGATCATCACTGATGTACTATGGGCCATCACTGGTGTACTATGGATCATCACTGATGTACTATGAGCCATCGCTGATGTACTGTGGATCATCACTGGTGTACTATGGATCATCACTGTTGTACTATGGATCATCACTGATGTACTATGGATCATCACTGGTGTACTATGGATTGAGCCATCGCTGATGTACTGTGGATCATCACTGGTGTACTACGGATCATCACTGATGTACTATGGATCATCACTGATGTACTATGGATCATCACTGGTGTACTATGGATCATCGCTGGTGTACTATGGATCATCACTGATGTACTGTGGACAATCCCTGATGTACTGTGGATCATCACTGATGTACTGAGGATCATCACTGATGTACTGTGGATCATCACTGATGTACTATAGATCATCACTAATGTACTGTGGATCATCACTGATGTACTGTGGATCATCACTGATGTACTGAGGATCATCACTGATGTACTGTGGATCATCACTGATGTACTGTGGATCATCACTGATGTACTATGGACCATCCCTGATGTACTATGGACCATCCCTGATGTACTATGGATCATCACTGATGTACTATGGGCCATCACTGATGTACTATGGATCATCACTGATGTACTATGGGCCATCACTGATGTACTATGGATCATCACTGATATACTGTGGACTATCCCTGATGTACTGTGGATCATCACTGATGTACTATGGATCATCGCCAATGTACTATGGATCATCACTGATGTACTATGGATCATCACTGATGTACTATGGATCATCACTGATGTACTATAGATCATCACTGATGTACTATGGGCCATCACTGATGTACTATGGCCCATCACTGGTGTACTATGGATCATCACTGATGTACTGTGGACCATCACTGGTGTACTATGGATCATCACTGATGTATTATGGATCATCACTGATGTACTTTGAGCCATCACTGATGTACTATGGATCATCACTGATGTACTATTGATCATCACTGATATACTGTGGACTATCCCTGATGTACTGTGGATCATCACTGATGTACTATGGATCATCGTCGATGTACTATGGATCATCACTGATGTACTATGGATCATCACTGATGTACTATGGATCATCACTGATGTACTATGGGCCATCACTGGTGTACTATGGATCATCACTGATGTACTGTGGACCATCACTGGTGTACTATGGATCATCACTGATGTATTATGGATCATCACTGATGTACTTTGAGCCATCACTGATGTACTATGGATCATCACTGATGTACTGTGGACCATCCATAATGTACTGTGGATCATCACTGATGTACTGTGGATCATCACTGATGTACCGTGGATCATCACTGATGTACTGAGGATCATCACCAATGTACTGAGGATCATCACTGATGTACTATGGGCCATCACAGGTGTACTATGGATCATCACTGGTGTACTATGGATCATCACTGATGTACTATGGACCATCACTGGTGTACTATAGATCATCACTGATGTACTATGGGCCATCCCTGATGTACTGAGGATCATCACTGATGTACTATGGACCATCCCTGATGTACTATAGACCATCCCTGATGTACTGTGGATTATCACTGAAGTACCGTGGATCATCACTGATGTACTGAGGATCATCACTGATGTACTGTGGATCATCACTGATTTACTGTGGATCATTACTGATGTACTGTGGATCATCACTGATGTACTGAGGATCATCACTGATGTACTGTGGATCATCACTGATGTACTGTGAATAATCACTGATGTACTGAGGATCATCACTAATGTACTATAGATCATCACTGATGTACTATGGGCCATCACTGGTGTACTATGGATCATCACTGATGTACTATGGATCATCACTGATGTACTGTGGATCATCACTGGTGTACTATAGATAATCTCTGATGTACTATGGATCATCACTGGTGTACTATTAATCATCACTGGTGTACTATGGATCATCACTGATGTACTATAGATCATCACTGATGTACTATGGACCATCACTGGTGTACTATGAATCATCACTGGTGTACTATGGATCATCATTGGTGTACTATAGATCATCACTGATGTACTATGGGCCATCACTGGTGTACTATGGGCCATCACTGGTGTATTATGGATCATCACTGGTGTAGTATGGATCATCACTGGTGTACTATGGACCATCACTGATGTACTGTTGACCATCACTGATGTACTGTGGATCATCACTGATGTACTGTGGATCATCACTGATGTACTGAGGATCATCACTGATGTACTGTGGATCATCACTGATGTACTTTGGATCATCACTGATGTACTATGAGCCATCACTGATGTACTATGGATCATCACTGATGTACTATGGATCATCACTGATGTACTATGAGCCATCTCTGATGTACTATGGATCATCACTGATGTACTATGGATCAACACTGATGTACTATGGATCATCACTGATGTACTATGTATCATCACTCATGTACTATGAGCCATCACTGATGTACTATGGATCATCACTGATGTACTGTGTGTGGACCATCACTGGTGTACTATGGATCATCACCAATGTACTATGGATCATCACTGATGTACTATGGATCATCACTGATGTACTATGGATCATCACTGATGTACTGTGGATCATCACTGATGTACCGTGGATCATCACTGATGTACTGAGGATCATCACTAATGTACTATAGATCATCACTGATGTACTATGGGCCATCACTGGTGTACTATGGATCATCACTGATGTACTATGGATCATCACTGATGTACTATGAGCCATCGCTGATGTACTATGGGCCATCACTGATGTACTGTGGATCATCACTGGTGTACTATGAATCATCACTGATGTACTATGGATCATCACTGATGTACTATGGATCATCACTGATGTACTGTGGATCATCACTGGTGTACTATAGATCATCACTGATGTACTATGGATCATCACTGATGTACTGTGGATCATCACTGATGTACTGTGGATCATCACTGATGTACTATGGACCATCCCTGATGTACTGTGGATTATCACTGATGTACCGTGGATCATCACTGATGTACTGAGGATCATCACTGATGTACTGTGGATCATCACTGATGTACTATGGATCATCACTGATGTACTATGGATCATCACTGGTGTACTATGGATCATCACTGGTGTACTATGGATCATCATTGATGTACTGTGGATCATCACTGATGTACTATAGATCATCACTGATGTACTATGGATCATCACTGATGTACTATGGATCATCACTGATGTACTATGAGCCATCTCTGATGTACTATGGATCATCACTGATGTACTATGGATCATCACTGATGTACTATGGATCATCACTGATGTACTATGAGCCATCACTGATGTACTATGGATCATCACTGATGTACTATGGATCATCACTGATGTACTATGAGCCATCTCTGATGTACTATGAGCCATCTCTGATGTACTATGGATCATCACTGATGTACTATGGATCAACACTGATGTACTATGGATCATCACTGATGTACTATGGATCATCACTGATGTACTATGAGCCATCACTGATGTACCGTGGATCATCACTGATGTACCGTGGATCATCACTGATGTACTGAGGATCATCACTGATGTACTGTGGATCATCACTGATGTACTATGGGCCATCACGGGTGTACTATGGATCATCACTGGTGTACTATGGATCATCACTGATGTACTATGGACCATCCCTGATGTACTATGGATCATCACTGATGTACTATGAGCCATCGCTGATGTACTGTGGATCATCACTGGTGTACTATGGATCATCACTGATGTACTATGGATCATCACTGATGTACTATGGATCATCACTGGTGTACTATGGATTGAGCCATCGCTGATGTACTGTGGATCATCACTGGTGTACTATGGATCATCACTGATGTACTATGGATCATCACTGGTGTACTATGGATCATCACTGGTGTACTATGGATCATCGCTGGTGTACTATGGATCATCACTGATGTACTGTGGACAATCCCTGATTATCACTGATGTACCGTGGATCATCACTGATGTACTGAGGATCATCACTGATGTACTGTGGATCATCACTGATTTACTGTGGATCATCACTGATGTACTATGGGCCATCACGGGTGTACTATGGATCATCACTGGTGTACTATGGATCATCACTGATGTACTATGGACCATCCCTGATGTACTATGGATCATCACTGATGTACTATGGATCATCACTGATGTACTATGAGCCATCGCTGATGTACTATGGGCCATCACTGATGTACTGTGGATCATCACTGGTGTACTATGGATCATCACTGATGTACTATGGATCATCACTGATGTACTATGGATCATCACTGATGTACTGTGGATCATCACTGGTGTACTATAGATCATCACTGATGTACTATGGATCATCACTGATGTACTGTGGATCATCACTGATGTACTGTGGATCATCACTGATGTACTATGGACCATCCCTGATGTACTGTGGATTATCACTGATGTACCGTGGATCATCACTGATGTACTGAGGATCATCACTGATGTACTGTGGATCATCACTGATGTACTGTGGATCATTACTGATGTACTGTGGATCATCACTGATGTACTGAGGATCATCACTGATGTACTATGGATCATCACTGATGTACCATGGATCATCACTGATGTACTATGGATCATCACTGGTGTACTATGGATCATCACTGGTGTACTATGGATCATCACTGATGTACTGTGGATCATCACTGATGTACTATAGATCATCACTGATGTACTATGGATCATCACTGATGTACTATGGATCATCACTGATGTACTATGAGCCATCTCTGATGTACTATGGATCATCACTGATGTACTATGGATCAACACTGATGTACTATAGATCATAACCGATGTACTATGGATCATCA
This sequence comes from Rana muscosa, assembly GCA_029206835.1. Taxonomy (NCBI): domain Eukaryota; kingdom Metazoa; phylum Chordata; class Amphibia; order Anura; family Ranidae; genus Rana; species Rana muscosa. The sequence goes on from JARGYO010000056.1 coordinate 3,369,284, forward strand.
CTGATGTACTATGGATCATCACTGATGTACTATGAGCCATCTCTGATGTACTATGGATCATCACTGATGTACTATGGATCATCATTGATGTACTATGGATCATCACTAATGTACTATGGATCATCACTGATGTACTATGAGCCATCACTGATGTACTATGGATCATCACTGATGTACTATGGATCATCACTGATGTACTATGAGCCATCTCTGATGTACTATGAGCCATCTCTGATGTACTATGGATCATCACTGATGTACTATGGATCAACACTGATGTACTATGGATCATCACTGATGTACTATGGATCATCACTGATGTACTATGAGCCATCACTGATGTACCGTGGATCATCACTGATGTACCGGGGATCATCACTGATGTACTGAGGATCATCACTGATGTACTGTGGATCATCACTGATGTACTATGGGCCATCACGGGTGTACTATGGATCATCACTGGTGTACTATGGATCATCACTGATGTACTATGGACCATCCCTGATGTACTATGGATCATCACTGATGTACTATGAGCCATCGCTGATGTACTGTGGATCATCACTGGTGTACTATGGATCATCACTGATGTACTATGGATCATCACTGATGTACTATGGATCATCACTGGTGTACTATGGATTGAGCCATCGCTGATGTACTGTGGATCATCACTGGTGTACTATGGATCATCACTGATGTACTATGGATCATCACTGATGTACTATGGATCATCATTGGTGTACTATGGATCATCGCTGGTGTACTATGGATCATCACTGATGTACTGTGGACAATCCCTGAAGTACTGTGGATCATCACTGATGTACTGAGGATCATCACTGATGTACTGTGGATCATCACTGATGTACTATAGATCATCACTAATGTACTGTGGATCATCACTGATGTACTGTGGATCATCCCTGATGTACTGAGGATCATCACTGATGTACTGTGGATCATCACTGATGTACTGTGGATCATCACTGATGTACTATGGACCATCCCTGATGTACTATGGACCATCCCTGATGTACTATGGATCATCACTGATGTACTATGGGCCATCACTGATGTACTATGGATCATCACTGATGTACTATGGGCCATCACTGATGTACTATGGATCATCACTGATATACTGTGGACTATCCCTGATGTACTGTGGATCATCACTGATGTACTATGGATCATCGCCGATGTACTATGGATCATCACTGATGTACTATGGATCATCACTGATGTACTATGGATCATCACTGATGTACTATGGATCATCACTGATGTACTATAGATCATCACTGATGTACTATGGGCCATCACTGGTGTACTATGGATCATCACTGATGTACTGTGGATCATCACTGGTGTACTATGGATCATCACTGGTGTACTATGGATCATCACTGATGTATTATGGATCATCACTGGTGTACTATGGATCATCACTGGTGTAATATGGATCATCACTGATGTACTGTGGATCATCACTTATGTACTGAGGATCATCACTGATGTACTGTGGATCATCACTGATGTACTGTGGATCATCACTGATGTACTATGGACCATCCCTGATGTACTATGGACCATCCCTGATGTACTATGGATCATCACTGATGTACTATGGGCCATCACTGATGTACTATGGATCATCACTGATGTACTATGGGCCATCACTGATGTACTATGGATCATCACTGATATACTGTGGACTATCCCTGATGTACTGTGGATCATCACTGATGTACTATGGATCATCGCCGATGTACTATGGATCATCACTGATGTACTATGGATCATCACTGATGTACTATGGATCATCACTGATGTACTATGGATCATCACTGATGTACTATAGATCATCACTGATGTACTATGGGCCATCACTGGTGTACTATGGATCATCACTGATGTACTGTGGATCATCACTGGTGTACTATGGATCATCACTGGTGTACTATGGATCATCACTGATGTATTATGGATCATCACTGGTGTACTATGGATCATCACTGGTGTAATATGGATCATCACTGATGTACTGTGGATCATCACTTATGTACTGAGGATCATCACTGATGTACTGTGGATCATCACTGATGTACTGTGGATCATCACGGATGTACTATGGACCATCCCTGATGTACTATGGACCATCCCTGATGTACTATGGATCATCACTGGTGTACTATGGATCATCACTGGTGTAATATGGATCATCACTGATGTACTGTGGATCATCACTGATGTACTATAGATCATCACTGATGTACTATGGATCATCACTGATGTACTATGGATCATCACTGATGTACTATGAGCCATCTCTGATGTACTATGGATCATCACTGATGTACTATGGATCATCACTGATGTACTATGGATCATCACTGATGTACTATGAGCCATCACTGATGTACTATGGATCATCACTGATGTACTATGGATCATCACTGATGTACTATGAGCCATCTCTGATGTACTATGAGCCATCTCTGATGTACTATGGATCAACACTGATGTACTATGGATCATCACTGATGTACTATGGATCATCACTGATGTACTATGAGCCATCACTGATGTACTATGGATCATCACTGATGTACTGTGGATCATCACTGATGTACCGTGGATCATAACTGATGTACCGTGGATCATCACTGATGTACTGAGGATCATCACTGATGTACTGTGGATCATCACTGATGTACTATGGGCCATCACGGGTGTATTATGGATCATCACTGGTGTACTATGGATCATCACTGATGTACTATGGACCATCCCTGATGTACTATGGACCATCCCTGATGTACTATGGACCATCCCTGATGTACTGAGGATCATCACTGATGTACTATAGATCATCACTGATGTACTATGGGCCATCACTGGTGTACTATGGATCATCACTGATGTACTATGAGCCATCGCTGATGTACTGTGGATCATCACTGGTGTACTATGGATCATCACTGATGTACTATGGATCATCACTGATGTACTATGGATCATCACTGGTGTACTATGGATTGAGCCATCGCTGATGTACTGTGGATCATCACTGGTGTACTACGGATCATCACTGATGTACTATGGATCATCACTGATGTACTATGGATCATCACTGGTGTACTATGGATCATCGCTGGTGTACTATGGATCATCACTGATGTACTGTGGACAATCCCTGATGTACTGTGGATCATCACTGATGTACTGAGGATCATCACTGATGTACTGTGGATCATCACTGATGTACTATAGATCATCACTAATGTACTGTGGATCATCACTGATGTACTGTGGATCATCACAGATGTACTGAGGATCATCACTGATGTACTGTGGATCATCACTGATGTACTGTGGATCATCACTGATGTACTATGGACCATCCCTGATGTACTATGGACCATCCCTGATGTACTATGGATCATCACTGATGTACTATGGGCCATCACTGATGTACTATGGATCATCACTGATGTACTATGGGCCATCACTGATGTACTATGGATCATCACTGATATACTGTGGACTATCCCTGATGTACTGTGGATCATCACTGATGTACTATGGATCATCGCCGATGTACTATGGATCATCGCCGATGTACTATGGATCATCACTGATGTACTATGGATCATCACTGATGTACTATGGATCATCACTGATGTACTATAGATCATCACTGATGTACTATGGGCCATCACTGATGTAATATGGGCCATCACTGGTGTACTATGGATCATCACTGATGTACTGTGGACCATCACTGGTGTACTATGGATCATCACTGATGTATTATGGATCATCACTGATGTACTTTGAGCCATCACTGATGTACTATGGATCATCACTGATGTACTATTGATCATCACTGATATACTGTGGACTATCCCTGATGTACTGTGGATCATCACTGATGTACTATGGATCATCGTCGATGTACTATGGATCATCACTGATGTACTATGGATCATCACTGATGTACTATGGATCATCACTGATGTACTATAGATCATCACTGATGTACTATGGGCCATCACTGGTGTACTATGGATCATCACTGATGTACTGTGGACCATCACTGGTGTACTATGGATCATCACTGATGTATTATGGATCATCACTGATGTACTTTGAGCCATCACTGATGTACTATGGATCATCACTGATGTACTGTGGACCATCCATGATGTACTGTGGATCATCACTGATGTACTGTGGATCATCACTGATGTACCGTGGATCATCACTGATGTACTGAGGATCATCACCGATGTACTGAGGATCATCACTGATGTACTATGAGCCATCACAGGTGTACTATGGATCATCACTGGTGTACTATGGATCATCACTGATGTACTATGGACCATCACTGGTGTACTATAGATCATCACTGATGTACTATGGGCCATCCCTGATGTACTGAGGATCATCACTGATGTACTATGGACCATCCCGGATGTACTATAGACCATCCCTGATGTACTGTGGATTATCACTGAAGTACCGTGGATCATCACTGATGTACTGAGGATCATCACTGATGTACTGTGGATCATCACTGATTTACTGTGGATCATTACTGATGTACTGTGGATCATCACTGATGTACTGAGGATCATCACTGATGTACTATGGATCATCACTGATGTACTGTGGATCATCACTGATGTACCGTGAATAATCACTGATGTACTGAGGATCATCACTAATGTACTATAGATCATCACTGATGTACTATGGGCCATCACTTGTGTACTATGGATCATCACTGATGTACTATGGATCATCACTGATGTACTGTGGATCATCACTGGTGTACTATGGATCATCACTGGTGTACTATTAATCATCACTGGTGTACTATGGATCATCACTGATGTACTATAGATCATCACTGATGTACTATGGACCATCACTGGTGTACTATGTATCATCACTGGTGTACTATGGATCATCATTGGTGTACTATAGATCATCACTGATGTACTATGGGCCATCACTGGTGTACTATGGGCCATCACTGGTGTATTATGGATCATCACTGGTGTAGTATGGATCATCACTGGTGTACTATGGACCATCACTGATGTACTATGGACCATCACTGATGTACTGTGGATCATCACTGATGTACTGTGGATCATCACTGATGTACTGAGGATCATCACTGATGTACTGTGGATCATCACTGATGTACTTTGGATCATCACTGATGTACTATGAGCCATCACTGATGTACTATGGATCATCACTGATGTACTATGGATCATCACTGATGTACTATGAGCCATTTCTGATGTACTATGGATCATCACTGATGTACTATGGATCAACACTGATGTACTATGGATCATCACTGATGTACTATGGATCATCACTGATGTACTATGGGCCATCACTGATGTACTATGGATCATCACTGATGTACTGTGGACCATCACTGGTGTACTATGGATCATCACCAATGTACTATGGATCATCACTGATGTACTATGGATCATCACTGATGTACTATGGATCATCACTGATGTACTGTGGATCATCACTGATGTACTATAGATCATCACTGATGTACTATGGGCCATCACTGATGTACTATGGGCCATCACTGGTGTACTATGGATCATCACTGATGTACTGTGGACCATCACTGGTGTACTATGGATCATCACTGATGTATTATGGATCATCACTGATGTACTTTGAGCCATCACTGATGTACTATGGATCATCACTGATGTACTATTGATCTTCACTGATATACTGTGGACTATCCCTGATGTACTGTGGATCATCACTGATGTACTATGGATCATCGTCGATGTACTGTGGATCATCACTGGTGTACTATAGATCATCACTGATGTACTATGGATCATCACTGATGTACTGTGGATTATCACTGATGTACTGTGGATCATCACTGATGTACTATGGACCATCCCTGATGTACTGTGGATTATCACTGATGTACCGTGGATCATCACTGATGTACTGAGGATCATCACTGATGTACTGTGGATCATCACTGATGTACTATGGATCATCACTGATGTACTGTGGATCATCACTGATGTACTGTGGATCATCACTGATGTACCGTGGATCATCACTGATGTACTGAGGATCATCACCGATGTACTGAGGATCATCACTGATGTACTATGGGCCATCACAGGTGTACTATGGATCATCACTGGTGTACTATGGATCATCACTGATGTACTATGGACCATCACTGGTGTACTATAGATCATCACTGATGTACTATGGGCCATCCCTGATGTACTGAGGATCATCACTGATGTACTATGGACCATCCCTTATGTACTATAGACCATCCCTGATGTACTGTGGATTATCACTGAAGTACCGTGGATCATCACTGATGTACTGAGGATCATCACTGATGTACTGTGGATCATCACTGATTTACTGTGGATCATTACTGATGTACTGTGGATCATCACTGATGTACTGAGGATCATCACTGATGTACTATGGATCATCACTGATGTACTGTGGATCATCACTGATGTACCGTGAATAATCACTGATGTACTGAGGATCATCACTAATGTACTATAGATCATCACTGATGTACTATGGGCCATCACTGGTGTACTATGGATCATCACTGGTGTACTATGGATCATCACTGATGTACTATGGACCATCCCTGATGTACTATGGATCATCACTGATGTACTATGAGCCATCGCTGATGTACTGTGGATCATCACTGGTGTACTATGGATCATCACTGATGTACTATGGATCATCACTGATGTACTATGGATCATCACTGGTGTACTATGGATTGAGCCATCGCTGATGTACTGTGGATCATCACTGGTGTACTATGGATTATCACTGATGTACTATGGATCATCACTGGTGTACTATGGATCATCACTGGTGTACTATGGATCATCGCTGGTGTACTATGGATCATCACTGATGTACTGTGGACAATCCCTGATTATCACTGATGTACCGTGGATCATCACTGATGTACTGAGGATCATCACTGATGTACTGTGGATCATCACTGATTTACTGTGGATCATTACTGATGTACTGTGGATCATCACTGATGTACTGAGGATCATCACTGATGTACTATGGATCATCACTGATGTACTGTGGATCATCACTGATGTACTGTGGATCATCACTGATGTACCGTGGATCATCACTGATGTACTGAGGATCATCACTAATGTACTATAGATCATCACTGATGTACTATGGGCCATCACTGGTGTACTATGGATCATCACTGATGTACTATGGATCATCACTGATGTACTATGAGCCATCGCTGATGTACTATGGGCCATCACTGATGTACTGTGGATCATCACTGGTGTACTATGGATCATCACTGATGTACTATGGATCATCACTGATGTACTATGGATCATCAATGATGTACTGTGGATCATCACTGGTGTACTATAGATCATCACTGATGTACTATGGATCATCACTGATGTACTGTGGATCATCACTGATGTACTGTGGATCATCACTGATGTACTATGGACCATCCCTGATGTACTGTGGATTATCACTGATGTACCGTGGATCTTTACAGATGTACTGAGGATCATCACTGATGTACTGTGGATCATCACTGATGTACTGTGGATCATTACTGATGTACTGTGGATCATCACTGATGTACTGAGGATCATCACTGATGTACTATGGATCATCACTGGTGTACTATGGATCATCACTGGTGTACTATGGATCATCACTGATGTACTGTGGATCATCACTGATGTACTATAGATCATCACTGATGTACTATGGATCATCACTGATGTACTATGGATCATCACTGATGTACTATGAGCCATCTCTGATGTACTATGGATCATCACTGATGTACTATGGATCAACACTGATGTACTATAGATCATAACCGATGTACTATGGATCATCACTGATGTACTATGGATCATCACTGATGTACTATGAGCCATCTCTGATGTACTATGGATCATCACTGATGTACTATGGATCATCACTGATGTACTATGGATCATCACTAATGTACTATGGATCATCACTGATGTACTATGAGCCATCACTGATGTACTATGGATCATCACTGATGTACTATGGATCATCACTGATGTACTATGAGCCATCTCTGATGTACTATGAGCCATCTCTGATGTACTATGGATCATCACTGATGTACTATGGATCAACACTGATGTACTATGGATCATCACTGATGTACTATGGATCATCACTGATGTACTATGAGCCATCACTGATGTACCGTGGATCATCACTGATGTACCGGGGATCATCACTGATGTACTGAGGATCATCACTGATGTACTGTGGATCATCACTGATGTACTATGGGCCATCACGGGTGTACTATGGATCATCACTGGTGTACTATGGATCATCACTGATGTACTATGGACCATCCCTGATGTACTATGGATCATCACTGATGTACTATGAGCCATCGCTGATGTACTGTGGATCATCACTGGTGTACTATGGATCATCACTGATGTACTATGGATCATCACTGATGTACTATGGATCATCACTGGTGTACTATGGATTGAGCCATCGCTGATGTACTGTGGATCATCACTGGTGTACTATGGATCATCACTGATGTACTATGGATCATCACTGATGTACTATGGATCATCATTGGTGTACTATGGATCATCGCTGGTGTACTATGGATCATCACTGATGTACTGTGGACAATCCCTGAAGTACTGTGGATCATCACTGATGTACTGAGGATCATCACTGATGTACTGTGGATCATCACTGATGTACTATAGATCATCACTAATGTACTGTGGATCATCTCTGATGTACTGTGGATCATCCCTGATGTACTGAGGATCATCACTGATGTACTGTGGATCATCACTGATGTACTGTGGATCATCACTGATGTACTATGGACCATCCCTGATGTACTATGGACCATCCCTGATGTACTATGTATCATCACTGATGTACTATGGGCCATCACTGATGTACTATGGATCATCACTGATGTACTATGGGCCATCACTGATGTACTATGGATCATCACTGATATACTGTGGACTATCCCTGATGTACTGTGGATCATCACTGATGTACTATGGATCATCGCCGATGTACTATGGATCATCACTGATGTACTATGGATCATCACTGATGTACTATGGATCATCACTGATGTACTATAGATCATCACTGATGTACTATGGGCCATCACTGGTGTACTATGGATCATCACTGATGTACTGTGGATCATCACTGGTGTACTATGGATCATCACTGGTGTACTATGGATCATCACTGATGTATTATGGATCATCACTGGTGTACTATGGATCATCACTGGTGTAATATGGATCATCACTGATGTACTGTGGATCATCACTTATGTACTGAGGATCATCACTGATGTACTGTGGATCATCACTGATGTACTGTGGATCATCACTGATGTACTATGGACCATCCCTGATGTACTATGGACCATCCCTGATGTACTATGGATCATCACTGGTGTACTATGGATCATCACTGGTGTAATATGGATCATCACTGATGTACTGTGGATCATCACTGATGTACTATAGATCATCACTGATGTACTATGGATCATCACTGATGTACTATGGATCATCACTGATGTACTATGAGCCATCTCTGATGTACTATGGATCATCACTGATGTACTATGGATCATCACTGATGTACTATGGATCATCACTGATGTACTATGAGCCATCACTGATGTACTATGGATCATCACTGATGTACTATGGATCATCACTGATGTACTATGGATCATCACTGATGTACTATGAGCCATCACTGATGTACTATGGATCATCACTGATGTACTGTGGATCATCACTGATGTACCGTGGATCATAACTGATGTACCGTGGATCATCACTGATGTACTGAGGATCATCACTGATGTACTGTGGATCATCACTGATGTACTATGGGCCATCACGGGTGTATTATGGATCATCACTGGTGTACTATGGATCATCACTGATGTACTATGGACCATCCCTGATGTACTATGGACCATCCCTGATGTACTATGGACCATCCCTGATGTACTGAGGATCATCACTGATGTACTATAGATCATCACTGATGTACTATGGGCCATCACTGGTGTACTATGGATCATCACTGATGTACTATGAGCCATCGCTGATGTACTGTGGATCATCACTGGTGTACTATGGATCATCACTGATGTACTATGGATCATCACTGATGTACTATGGATCATCACTGGTGTACTATGGATTGAGCCATCGCTGATGTACTGTGGATCATCACTGGTGTACTACGGATCATCACTGATGTACTATGGATCATCACTGATGTACTATGGATCATCACTGGTGTACTATGGATCATCGCTGGTGTACTATGGATCATCACTGATGTACTGTGGACAATCCCTGATGTACTGTGGATCATCACTGATGTACTGAGGATCATCACTGATGTACTGTGGATCATCACTGATGTACTATAGATCATCACTAATGTACTGTGGATCATCACTGATGTACTGTGGATCATTACAGATGTACTGAGGATCATCACTGATGTACTGTGGATCATCACTGATGTACTGTGGATCATCACTGATGTACTATGGACCATCCCTGATGTACTATGGACCATCCCTGATGTACTATGGATCATCACTGATGTACTATGGGCCATCACTGATGTACTATGGATCATCACTGATGTACTATGGGCCATCACTGATGTACTATGGATCATCACTGATATACTGTGGACTATCCCTGATGTACTGTGGATCATCACTGATGTACTATGGATCATCGCCGATGTACTATGGATCATCGCCGATGTACTATGGATCATCACTGATGTACTATGGATCATCACTGATGTACTATGGATCATCACTGATGTACTATAGATCATCACTGATGTACTATGGGCCATCACTGATGTAATATGGGCCATCACTGGTGTACTATGGATCATCACTGATGTACTGTGGACCATCACTGGTGTACTATGGATCATCACTGATGTATTATGGATCATCACTGATGTACTTTGAGCCATCACTGATGTACTATGGATCATCACTGATGTACTATTGATCATCACTGATATACTGTGGACTATCCCTGATGTACTGTGGATCATCACTGATGTACTATGGATCATCGTCGATGTACTATGGATCATCACTGATGTACTATGGATCATCACTGATGTACTATGGATCATCACTGATGTACTATAGATCATCACTGATGTACTATGGGCCATCACTGGTGTACTATGGATCATCACTGATGTACTGTGGACCATCACTGGTGTACTATGGATCATCACTGATGTATTATGGATCATCACTGATGTACTTTGAGCCATCACTGATGTACTATGGATCATCACTGATGTACTGTGGACCATCCATGATGTACTGTGGATCATCACTGATGTACTGTGGATCATCACTGATGTACCGTGGATCATCACTGATGTACTGAGGATCATCACCGATGTACTGAGGATCATCACTGATGTACTATGAGCCATCACAGGTGTACTATGGATCATCACTGGTGTACTATGGATCATCACTGATGTACTATGGACCATCACTGGTGTACTATAGATCATCACTGATGTACTATGGGCCATCCCTGATGTACTGAGGATCATCACTGATGTACTATGGACCATCCCGGATGTACTATAGACCATCCCTGATGTACTGTGGATTATCACTGAAGTACCGTGGATCATCACTGATGTACTGAGGATCATCACTGATGTACTGTGGATCATCACTGATTTACTGTGGATCATTACTGATGTACTGTGGATCATCACTGATGTACTGAGGATCATCACTGATGTACTATGGCTCATCACTGATGTACTGTGGATCATCACTGATGTACCGTGAATAATCACTGATGTACTGAGGATCATCACTAATGTACTATAGATCATCACTGATGTACTATGGGCCATCACTTGTGTACTATGGATCATCACTGATGTACTATGGATCATCACTGATGTACTGTGGATCATCACTGGTGTACTATGGATCATCACTGGTGTACTATTAATCATCACTGGTGTACTATGGATCATCACTGATGTACTATAGATCATCACTGATGTACTATGGACCATCACTGGTGTACTATGTATCATCACTGGTGTACTATGGATCATCATTGGTGTACTATAGATCATCACTGATGTACTATGGGCCATCACTGGTGTACTATGGGCCATCACTGGTGTATTATGGATCATCACTGGTGTAGCATGGATCATCACTGGTGTACTATGGACCATCACTGATGTACTATGGACCATCACTGATGTACTGTGGATCATCACTGATGTACTGTGGATCATCACTGATGTACTGAGGATCATCACTGATGTACTGTGGATCATCACTGATGTACTTTGGATCATCACTGATGTACTATGAGCCATCACTGATGTACTATGGATCATCACTGATGTACTATGGATCATCACTGATGTACTATGAGCCATTTCTGATGTACTATGGATCATCACTGATGTACTATGGATCAACACTGATGTACTATGGATCATCACTGATGTACTATGGATCATCACTGATGTACTATGGGCCATCACTGATGTACTATGGATCATCACTGATGTACTGTGGACCATCACTGGTGTACTATGGATCATCACCAATGTACTATGGATCATCACTGATGTACTATGGATCATCACTGATGTACTATGGATCATCACTGATGTACTGTGGATCATCACTGATGTACTATAGATCATCACTGATGTACTATGGGCCATCACTGATGTACTATGGGCCATCACTGGTGTACTATGGATCATCACTGATGTACTGTGGACCATCACTGGTGTACTATGGATCATCACTGATGTATTATGGATCATCACTGATGTACTTTGAGCCATCACTGATGTACTATGGATCATCACTGATGTACTATTGATCTTCACTGATATACTGTGGACTATCCCTGATGTACTGTGGATCATCACTGATGTACTATGGATCATCGTCGATGTACTGTGGATCATCACTGGTGTACTATAGATCATCACTGATGTACTATGGATCATCACTGATGTACTGTGGATTATCACTGATGTACTGTGGATCATCACTGATGTACTATGGACCATCCCTGATGTACTGTGGATTATCACTGATGTACCGTGGATCATCACTGATGTACTGAGGATCATCACTGATGTACTGTGGATCATCACTGATGTACTATGGATCATCACTGATGTACTGTGGATCATCACTGATGTACTGTGGATCATCACTGATGTACCGTGGATCATCACTGATGTACTGAGGATCATCACCGATGTACTGAGGATCATCACTGATGTACTATGGGCCATCACAGGTGTACTATGGATCATCACTGGTGTACTATGGATCATCACTGATGTACTATGGACCATCACTGGTGTACTATAGATCATCACTGATGTACTATGGGCCATCCCTGATGTACTGAGGATCATCACTGATGTACTATGGACCATCCCTTATGTACTATAGACCATCCCTGATGTACTGTGGATTATCACTGAAGTACCGTGGATCATCACTGATGTACTGAGGATCATCACTGATGTACTGTGGATCATCACTGATTTACTGTGGATCATTACTGATGTACTGTGGATCATCACTGATGTACTGAGGATCATCACTGATGTACTATGGATCATCACTGATGTACTGTGGATCATCACTGATGTACCGTGAATAATCACTGATGTACTGAGGATCATCACTAATGTACTATAGATCATCACTGATGTACTATGGGCCATCACTGGTGTACTATGGATCATCACTGGTGTACTATGGATCATCACTGATGTACTATGGACCATCCCTGATGTACTATGGATCATCACTGATGTACTATGAGCCATCGCTGATGTACTGTGGATCATCACTGGTGTACTATGGATCATCACTGATGTACTATGGATCATCACTGATGTACTATGGATCATCACTGGTGTACTATGGATTGAGCCATCGCTGATGTACTGTGGATCATCACTGGTGTACTATGGATTATCACTGATGTACTATGGATCATCACTGGTGTACTATGGATCATCACTGGTGTACTATGGATCATCGCTGGTGTACTATGGATCATCACTGATGTACTGTGGACAATCCCTGATTATCACTGATGTACCGTGGATCATCACTGATGTACTGAGGATCATCACTGATGTACTGTGGATCATCACTGATTTACTGTGGATCATTACTGATGTACTGTGGATCATCACTGATGTACTGAGGATCATCACTGATGTACTATGGATCATCACTGATGTACTGTGGATCATCACTGATGTACTGTGGATCATCACTGATGTACCGTGGATCATCACTGATGTACTGAGGATCATCACTAATGTACTATAGATCATCACTGATGTACTATGGGCCATCACTGGTGTACTATGGATCATCACTGATGTACTATGGATCATCACTGATGTACTATGAGCCATCGCTGATGTACTATGGGCCATCACTGATGTACTGTGGATCATCACTGGTGTACTATGGATCATCACTGATGTACTATGGATCATCACTGATGTACTATGGATCATCAATGATGTACTGTGGATCATCACTGGTGTACTATAGATCATCACTGATGTACTATGGATCATCACTGATGTACTGTGGATCATCACTGATGTACTGTGGATCATCACTGATGTACTATGGACCATCCCTGATGTACTGTGGATTATCACTGATGTACCGTGGATCTTTACAGATGTACTGAGGATCATCACTGATGTACTGTGGATCATCACTGATGTACTGTGGATCATTACTGATGTACTGTGGATCATCACTGATGTACTGAGGATCATCACTGATGTACTATGGATCATCACTGATGTACTATGGATCATCACTGATGTACTATGGATCATCACTGGTGTACTATGGATCATCACTGGTGTACTATGGATCATCACTGATGTACTGTGGATCATCACTGATGTACTATAGATCATCACTGATGTACTATGGATCATCACTGATGTACTATGGATCATCACTGATGTACTATGAGCCATCTCTGATGTACTATGGATCATCACTGATGTACTATGGATCATCACTGATGTACTATGGATCATCACTGATGTACTATGAGCCATCACTGATGTACTATGGATCATCACTGATGTACTATGGATCATCACTGATGTACTATGAGCCATCTCTGATGTACTATGAGCCATCTCTGATGTACTATGGATCATCACTGATGTACTATGGATCAACACTGATGTACTATGGATCATCACTGATGTACTATGGATCATCACTGATGTACTATGAGCCATCACTGATGTACCGTGGATCATCACTGATGTACCGTGGATCATCACTGATGTACTGAGGATCATCACTGATGTACTGTGGATCATCACTGATGTACTATGGGCCATCACGGGTGTACTATGGATCATCACTGGTGTACTATGGATCATCACTGATGTACTATGGACCATCCCTGATGTACTATGGACCATCCCTGATGTACTATGGATCATCATTGATGTACTATGAGCCATCGCTGATGTACTGTGGATCATCACTGGTGTACTATGGATCATCACTGATGTACTATGGATCATCACTGATGTACTATGGATCATCACTGGTGTACTATGGATTGAGCCATCGCTGATGTACTGTGGATCATCACTGGTGTACTATGGATCATCACTGATGTACTATGGATCATCACTGGTGTACTATGGATCATCACTGGTGTACTATGGATCATCACTGATGTACTGTGGACAATCCCTGATGTACTGTGGATCATTACTGATGTACTGAGGATCATCACTGATGTACTGTGGATCATCACTGATGTACTATAGATCATCACTAATGTACTGTGGATCATCACTGATGTACTGTGGATCATCACTGATGTACTGAGGATCATCACTGATGTACTGTGGAGAATCACTGATGTACTGTGGATCATCACTGATGTACTATGGACCATCCCTGATGTACTATGGATCATCACTGATGTACTATGGGCCATCACTGATGTACTATGGATCATCACTGATGTACTATGGGCCATCACTGATGTACTATGGATCATCACTGATATACTGTGGACTATCCCTGATGTACTGTGGATCATCACTGATGTACTATGGATCATCGCCGATGTACTATGGATCATCACTGATGTACTATGGATCATCACTGATGTACTATGGATCATCACTGATGTACTATAGATCATCACTGATGTACTATGGGCCATCACTGATGTACTATGGGCCATCACTGGTGTACTATGGATCATCACTGATGTACTGTGGACCATCACTGGTGTACTATGGATCATCACTGATGTATTATGGATCATCACTGATGTACTTTGAGCCATCACTGATGTACTATGGATCATCACTGATGTACTATTGATCTTCACTGATATACTGTGGACTATCCCTGATGTACTGTGGATCATCACTGATGTACTATGGATCATCGTCGATGTACTATGGATCATCACTGATGTACTATGGATCATCACTGATGTACTATAGATCATCACTGATGTACTATGGGCCATCACTGGTGTACTATGGATCATCACTGATGTACTGTGGACCATCACTGGCGTACTATGGATCATCACTGATGTATTATGGATCATCACTGATGTACTTTGAGCCATCACTGATGTACTATGGATCATCACTGATGTACTGTGGACCATCCATGATGTACTGTGGATCATCACTGATGTACTGTGGATCATCACTGATGTACCGTGGATCATCACTGATGTACTGAGGATCATCACCGATGTACTGAGGATCATCACTGATGTACTATGGGCCATCACAGGTGTACTATGGATCATCACTGGTGTACTATGGATCATCACTGATGTACTATGGACCATCACTGGTGTACTATAGATCATCACTGATGTACTATGGGCCATCCCTGATGTACTGAGGATCATCACTGATGTACTATGGACCATCCCTTATGTACTATAGACCATCCCTGATGTACTGTGGATTATCACTGAAGTACCGTGGATCATCACTGATGTACTGAGGATCATCACTGATGTACTGTGGATCATCACTGATTTACTGTGGATCATTACTGATGTACTGTGGATCATCACTGATGTACTGAGGATCATCACTGATGTACTATGGATCATCACTGATGTACTGTGGATCATCACTGATGTACCGTGAATAATCACTGATGTACTGAGGATCATCACTAATGTACTATAGATCATCACTGATGTACTATGGGCCATCACTGGTGTACTATGGATCATCACTGATGTACTATGGATCATCACTAGTGTACTATAGATCATCACTGATGTACTATGGATCATCACTGGTGTACTATTAATCATCACTGGTGTACTATGGATCATCACTGATGTACTATAGATCATCACTGATGTACTATGGACCATCACTGGTGTACTATGAATCATCACTGGTGTACTATGGATCATCATTGGTGTACTATAGATCATCACTGATGTACTATGGGCCATCACTGGTGTACTATGGGCCATCACTGGTGTATTATGGATCATCACTGGTGTAGTATGGATCATCACTGGTGTACTATGGACCATCACTGATGTACTATGGACCATCACTGATGTACTGTGGATCATCACTGATGTACTGTGGATCATCACTGATGTACTTAGGATCATCACTGATGTACTGTGGATCATCACTGATGTACTATGGATCATCACTGATGTACTATGAGCCATCACTGATGTACTATGGATCATCACTGATGTACTATGGATCATCACTGATGTACTATGAGCCATCTCTGATGTACTATGGATCATCACTGATGTACTATGGATCAACACTGATGTACTATGGATCATCACCGATGTACTATGGATCATCACTCATGTACTATGAGCCATCACTGATGTACTATGGATCATCACTGATGTACTGTGGACCATCACTGGTGTACTATGGATCATCACCAATGTACTATGGATCATCACTGATGTACTATGGATCATCACTGATGTACTATGGATCATCACTGATGTACTGTGGATCATCACTGATGTACTGTGGATCATCACTGATGTACCGTGGATCATCACTGATGTACTGAGGATCATCACTAATGTACTATAGATCATCACTGATGTACTATGGGCCATCACTGGTGTACTATGGATCATCACTGATGTACTATGGATCATCACTGATGTACTATGAGCCATCACTGATGTACTATGGGCCATCACTGATGTACTGTGGATCATCACTGGTGTACTATGGATCATCACTGATGTACTATGGATCATCACTGATGTACTATGGATCATCACTGATGTACTATGGATCATCACTGGTGTACTATAGATCATCACTGATGTACTATGGATCATCACTGATGTACTGTGGATCATCACTGATGTACTGTGGATCATCACTGATGTACTATGGACCATCCCTGATGTACTGTGGATTATCACTGATGTACCGTGGATCATCACTGATGTACTGAGGATCATCACTGATGTACTGTGGATCATCACTGATGTACTATGGATCATCACTGATGTACTATGGATCATCACTGGTGTACTATGGATCATCACTGGTGTACTATGGATCATCATTGATGTACTGTGGATCATCACTGATGTACTATAGATCATCACTGATGTACTATGGATCATCACTGATGTACTATGGATCATCACTGATGTACTATGAGCCATCTCTGATGTACTATGGATCATCACTGATGTACTATGGATCATCACTGATGTACTATGGATCATCACTGATGTACTATGAGCCATCACTGATGTACTATGGATCATCACTGATGTACTATGGATCATCACTGATGTACTATGAGCCATCTCTGATGTACTATGAGCCATCTCTGATGTACTATGGATCATCACTGATGTACTATGGATCAACACTGATGTACTATGGATCATCACTGATGTACTATGGATCATCACTGATGTACTATGAGCCATCACTGATGTACCGTGGATCATCACTGATGTACCGTGGATCATCACTGATGTACTGAGGATCATCACTGATGTACTGTGGATCATCACTGATGTACTATGGGCCATCACGGGTGTACTATGGATCATCACTGGTGTACTATGGATCATCACTGATGTACTATGGACCATCCCTGATGTACTATGGATCATCACTGATGTACTATGAGCCATCGCTGATGTACTGTGGATCATCACTGGTGTACTATGGATCATCACTGATGTACTATGGATCATCACTGATGTACTATGGATCATCACTGGTGTACTATGGATTGAGCCATCGCTGATGTACTGTGGATCATCACTGGTGTACTATGGATCATCACTGATGTACTATGGATCATCACTGGTGTACTATGGATCATCACTGGTGTACTATGGATCATCGCTGGTGTACTATGGATCATCACTGATGTACTGTGGACAATCCCTGATTATCACTGATGTACCGTGGATCATCACTGATGTACTGAGGATCATCACTGATGTACTGTGGATCATCACTGATTTACTGTGGATCATTACTGATGTACTGTGGATCATCACTGATGTACTGAGGATCATCACTGATGTACTATGGATCATCACTGATGTACTGTGGATCATCACTGATGTACTGTGGATCATCACTGATGTACCGTGGATCATCACTGATGTACTGAGGATCATCACTAATGTACTATAGATCATCACTGATGTACTATGGGCCATCACTGGTGTACTATGGATCATCACTGATGTACTATGGATCATCACTGATGTACTATGAGCCATCGCTGATGTACTATGGGCCATTACTGATGTACTGTGGATCATCACTGGTGTACTATGGATCATCACTGATGTACTATGGATCATCACTGATGTACTATTGATCATCACTGATGTACTGTGGATCATCACTGGTGTACTATAGATCATCACTGATGTACTATGGATCATCACTGATGTACTGTGGACCATCACTGGTGTACTATGGATCATCACCAATGTACTATGGATCATCACTGATGTACTATGGATCATCACTGGTGTACTATGGATCATCACCAATGTACTATGGATCATCACTGATGTACTATGGATCATCACTGATGTACTGTGGATCATCACTGATGTACTGTGGATCATCACTGACGTACTGTGGATCATCACTGATGTACTGTGGATCATCACTGATGTACTATGGGCCATCACTGGTGTACTATGGATCATCACTGATGTACTATGGATCATCACTGATGTATTATGGATCATCACTGATGTACTTTGAGCCATCACTGATGTACTATGGATCATCACTGATGTACTATGGGTCATCACTGATGTACTATGAGCCATCACTGATGTACTATGGATCATCACTGATGTACTATGAATCATCACTGATGTACTGTGGACCATCCCTGATGTACTGTGGATCATCACTGATGTACTGTGGATCATCACTGATGTACCGTGGATCATCACTGATGTACTGAGGATCATCACCGATGTACTGAGGATCATCACTGATGTACTATGGGCCATCACAGGTGTACTATGGATCATCACTGGTGTACTATGGATCATCACTGATGTACTATGGACCATCCCTGATGTACTATGGGCTATCCCTGATGTACTGAGGATCATCACTGATGTACTATGGACCATCCCTGATGTACTATAGACCATCCCTGATGTGCTGTGGATTATCACTGATGTACCGTGGATCATCACTGATGTACTGAGGATCATCACTGGTGTACTCTGGATCATCACTGATTTACTGTGGATCATTACTGATGTACTGTGGATCATCACTGATGTACTGAGGATCATTACTGATGTACTATGGATCATCACTGATGTACTGTGGATCATCACTGATGTACTGTGGATCATCACTGATGTACCGTGGATCATCACTGATGTACTGAGGATCATCACTAATGTACTATAGATCATCACTGATGTACTATGGGCCATCACTGGTGTACTATGGATCATCACTGATGTACTATGGATCATCACTGATGTACTATGAGCCATCGCTGATGTACTATGGGCCATCACTGATGTACTGTGGATCATCACTGGTGTACTATGGATCATCACTGATGTACTATGGATCATCACTGATGTACTATGGATAATCACTGATGTACTGTGGATCATCACTGGTGTACTATAGATCATCACTGATGTACTATGGATCATCACTGATGTACTGTGGATCATCACTGATGTACTGTAAATCATCACTGATGTACTATGGACCATCCCTGATGTACTGTGGATTATCACTGATGTACCGTGGATCATCACTGATGTACTGAGGATCATCACTGATGTACTGTGGATCATCACTGATGTACTGTGGATCATTACTGATGTACTGTGGATCATCACTGATGTACTGAGGATCATCACTGATGTACTATGGATCATCACTGATGTACTATGGATCATCACTGGTGTACTATGGATCATCACTGATGTACTATGGATCATCACTGATGTACTGTGGATCATCACTGATGTACTATAGATCATCACTGATGTACTATGGATCATCACTGATGTACTATGGATCATCACTGATGTACTATGAGCCATCTCTGATGTACTATGGATCATCACTGATGTACTATGGATCATCACTGATGTACTATGGATCATCACTGATGTACTATGGATCATCACTGATGTACTATGAGCCATCACTGATGTACTATGGATCATCACTGATGTACTATGGATCATCACTGATGTACTATGAGCCATCTCTGATGTACTATGAGCCATCTCTGATGTACTATGGATCATCACTGATGTACTATGGATCAACACTGATGTACTATGGATCATCACTGATGTACTATGGATCATCACTGATGTACTATGAGCCATCACTGATGTACCGTGGATCATCACTGATGTACCGGGGATCATCACTGATGTACTGAGGATCATCACTGATGTACTGTGGATCATCACTGATGTACTATGGGCCATCACGGGTGTACTATGGATCATCACTGGTGTACTATGGATCATCACTGATGTACTATGGACTATCCCTGATGTACTATGGATCATCACTGATGTACTATGGATCATCACTGGTGTACTATGGATTGAGCCATCGCTGATGTACTGTGGATCATCACTGGTGTACTATGGATCATCACTGATGTACTATGGATCATCACTGATGTACTATGGATCATCACTGGTGTACTATGGATCATCGCTGGTGTACTATGGATCATCGCTGATGTACTGTGGACAATCCCTGAAGTACTGTGGATCATCACTGATGTACTGAGGATCATCACTGATGTACTGTGGATCATCACTGATGTACTATAGATCATCACTAATGTACTGTGGATCATCACTGATGTACTGTGGATCATCACTGATGTACTGAGGATCATCACTGATGTACTGTGGATCATCACTGATGTACTGTGGATCATCACTGATGTACTATGGACCATCCCTGATGTACTATGGACCATCCCTGATGTACTATGGATCATCACTGATGTACTATGGGCCATCACTGATGTACTATGGATCATCACTGATGTACTATGGGCCATCACTGATGTACTATGGATCATCACTGATATACTGTGGACTATCCCTGATGTACTGTGGATCATCACTGATGTACTATGGATCATCGCCGATGTACTATGGATCATCACTGATGTACTATGAATCATCACTGATGTACTATAGATCATCACTGATGTACTATGGGCCATCACTGGTGTACTATGGATCATCACTGATGTACTGTGGACCATCACTGGTGTACTATGGATCATCACTGATGTATTATGGATCATCACTGGTGTACTATGGATCATCACTGGTGTAATATGGATCATCACTGATGTACTGTGGATCATCACTGATGTACTGTGGATCATCACTGATGTACCGTGGATCATCACTGATGTACTGAGGATCATCACTAATGTACTATAGATCATCACTGATGTACTATGGGCCATCACTGGTGTACTATGGATCATCACTGATGTACTATGGATCATCACTGATGTACTATGAGCCATCGCTGATGTACTATGGGCCATCACTGATGTACTGTGGATCATCACTGGTGTACTATGGATCATCACTGATGTACTATGGATCATCACTGATGTACTATGGATAATCACTGATGTACTGTGGATCATCACTGGTGTACTATAGATCATCACTGATGTACTATGGATCATCACTGATGTACTGTGGATCATCACTGATGTACTGTAAATCATCACTGATGTACTATGGACCATCCCTGATGTACTGTGGATTATCACTGATGTACCGTGGATCATCACTGATGTACTGAGGATCATCACTGATGTACTGTGGATCATCACTGATGTACTGTGGATCATTACTGATGTACTGTGGATCATCACTGATGTACTGAGGATCATCACTGATGTACTATGGATCATCACTGATGTACTATGGATCATCACTGGTGTACTATGGATCATCACTGATGTACTATGGATCATCACTGATGTACTGTGGATCATCACTGATGTACTATAGATCATCACTGATGTACTATGGATCATCACTGATGTACTATGGATCATCACTGATGTACTATGAGCCATCTCTGATGTACTATGGATCATCACTGATGTACTATGGATCATCACTGATGTACTATGGATCATCACTGATGTACTATGGATCATCACTGATGTACTATGAGCCATCACTGATGTACTATGGATCATCACTGATGTACTATGGATCATCACTGATGTACTATGAGCCATCTCTGATGTACTATGAGCCATCTCTGATGTACTATGGATCATCACTGATGTACTATGGATCAACACTGATGTACTATGGATCATCACTGATGTACTATGGATCATCACTGATGTACTATGAGCCATCACTGATGTACCGTGGATCATCACTGATGTACCGGGGATCATCACTGATGTACTGAGGATCATCACTGATGTACTGTGGATCATCACTGATGTACTATGGGCCATCACGGGTGTACTATGGATCATCACTGGTGTACTATGGATCATCACTGATGTACTATGGACCATCCCTGATGTACTATGGATCATCACTGATGTACTATGAGCCATCGCTGATGTACTGTGGATCATCACTGGTGTACTATGGATCATCACTGATGTACTATGGATCATCACTGATGTACTATGGATCATCACTGGTGTACTATGGATTGAGCCATCGCTGATGTACTGTGGATCATCACTGGTGTACTATGGATCATCACTGATGTACTATGGATCATCACTGATGTACTATGGATCATCACTGGTGTACTATGGATCATCGCTGGTGTACTATGGATCATCGCTGATGTACTGTGGACAATCCCTGAAGTACTGTGGATCATCACTGATGTACTGAGGATCATCACTGATGTACTGTGGATCATCACTGATGTACTATAGATCATCACTAATGTACTGTGGATCATCACTGATGTACTGTGGATCATCACTGATGTACTGAGGATCATCACTGATGTACTGTGGATCATCACTGATGTACTGTGGATCATCACTGATGTACTATGGACCATCCCTGATGTACTATGGACCATCCCTGATGTACTATGGATCATCACTGATGTACTATGGGCCATCACTGATGTACTATGGATCATCACTGATGTACTATGGGCCATCACTGATGTACTATGGATCATCACTGATATACTGTGGACTATCCCTGATGTACTGTGGATCATCACTGATGTACTATGGATCATCGCCGATGTACTATGGATCATCACTGATGTACTATGGATCATCACTGATGTACTATAGATCATCACTGATGTACTATGGGCCATCACTGGTGTACTATGGATCATCACTGATGTACTGTGGACCATCACTGGTGTACTATGGATCATCACTGATGTATTATGGATCATCACTGGTGTACTATGGATCATCACTGGTGTAATATGGATCATCACTGATGTACTGTGGATCATCACTGATGTACTGAGGATCATCACTGATGTACTGTGGATCATCACTGATGTACTGTGGATCATCACTGATGTACTATGGACCATGATCAATAGTACATCAGTGATGATCCATAGTACATCAGTGATGGCTCAAAGTACATCAGTGATGATCCATAATACATCAGTGATGATCCATAGTACACCAGTGATGGTCCACAGTACATCAGTGATGATCCATAGTATACCAGTGATGGCCCACAGTACATCAGTGATGGCCCATAGTACATCAGTGATGATCCATAGTACATCAGTGATGATCCATAGTACATCAGTGATGATCCATAGTACATCGGCGATGATCCATAGTACATCAGTGATGATCCACAGTACATCAGGGATAGTCCACAGTATATCAGTGATGATCCATAGTACATCAGTGATGGCCCATAGTACATCAGTGATGATCCATAGTACATCAGTGATGGCCCATAGTACATCAGTGATGATCCATAGTACATCAGGGATGGTCCATAGTACATCAGTGATGATCCACAGTACATCAGTGATGATCCACAGTACATCAGTGATGATCCTCAGTACATCAGTGATGATCCACAGTACATCAGTGATGATCCACAGTACATTAGTGATGATCTATAGTACATCAGTGATGATCCACAGTACATCAGTGATGATCCTCAGTACATCAGTGATGATCCACAGTACATCAGGGATTGTCCACAGTACATCAGTGATGATCCATAGTACACCAGCGATGATCCATAGTACACCAGTGATGATCCATAGTACATCAGTGATGATCCATAGTACATCAGTGATGATCCGTAGTACACCAGTGATGATCCACAGTACATCAGCGATGGCTCAATCCATAGTACACCAGTGATGATCCATAGTACATCAGTGATGATCCATAGTACATCAGTGATGATCCATAGTACACCAGTGATGATCCACAGTACATCAGCGATGGCTCATAGTACATCAGTGATGATCCATAGTACACCAGTGATGGCCCATAGTACATCAGTGATGATCTATAGTACATCAGTGATGATCCTCAGTACATCACGGATGGTCCATAGTACATCAGGGATGGTCCATAGTACATCAGGGATGGTCCATAGTACATCAGTGATGATCCATAGTACACCAGTGATGATCCATAATACACCCGTGATGGCCCATAGTACATCAGTGATGATCCACAGTACATCAGTGATGATCCTCAGTACATCAGTGATGATCCACGGTACATCAGTTATGATCCACGGTACATCAGTGATGATCCACAGTACATCAGTGATGATCCATAGTACATCAGTGATGGCTCATAGTACATCAGTGATGATCCATAGTACATCAGTGATGATCCATAGTACATCAGTGTTGATCCATAGTACATCAGAGATGGCTCATAGTACATCAGAGATGGCTCATAGTACATCAGTGATGATCCATAGTACATCAGTGATGATCCATAGTACATCAGTGATGGCTCATAGTACATCAGTGATGATCCATAGTACATCAGTGATGATCCATAGTACATCAGTGATGATCCATAGTACATCAGAGATGGCTCATAGTACATTAGTGATGATCCATAGTACATCAGTGATGATCCATAGTACATCAGTGATGATCTATAGTACATCAGTGATGATCCACAGTACATCAGTGATGATCCATATTACACCAGTGATGATCCATAGTACACCAGTGATGATCCATAGTACATCAGGGATGGTCCATAGTACATCAGGGATGGTCCATAGTATCACTGATGTACTATGGATCATCACTGATGTACTGTGGACCATCCATGATGTACTGTGGATCATCACTGATGTACTGTGGATCATCACTGATGTACCGTGGATCATCACTGATGTACTGAGGATCATCACCGATGTACTGAGGATCATCACTGATGTACTATTGGCCATCACAGGTGTACTATGGATCATCACTGGTGTACTATGGATCATCACTGATGTACTATGGACCATCACTGGTGTACTATAGATCATCACTGATGTACTATGGGCCATCCCTGATGTACTGAGGATCATCACTGATGTACTATGGACCATCCCTGATGTACTATAGACCATCCCTGATGTACTGTGGATTATCACTGAAGTACCGTGGATCATCACTGATGTACTGTGGATCATCACTGATTTACTGTGGATCATTACTGATGTACTGTGGATCATCACTGATTTACTGTGGATCATTACTGATGTACTGTGGATCATCACTGATGTACTGAGAATCATCACTGATGTACTATGGATCATCACTGATGTACTGTGGATCATCACTGATGTACCGTGAATAATCACTGATGTATTGAGGATCATCACTAATGTACTATAGATCATCACTGATGTACTATGGGCCATCACTGGTGTACTATGGATCATCACTGATGTACTATGGATCATCACCGATGTACTGTGGATCATCACTGGTGTACTATAGATCATCACTGATGTACTATGGATCATCACTGGTGTACTATTAATCATCACTGGTGTACTATGGATCATCACTGATGTACTATAGATCATCACTGATGTACTATGGACCATCACTGGTGTACTATGAATCATCACTGGTGTACTATGGATCATCATTGGTGTACTATAGATCATCACTGATGTACTATAGGCCATCACTGGTGTACTATGGGCCATCACTGGTGTATTATGGATCATCACTGGTGTAGTATGGATCATCACTGGTGTACTATGGACCATCACTGATGTACTATGGACCATCACTGATGTACTGTGGATCATCACTGATGTACTGTGGATCATCACTGATGTACTGAGGATCATCACTGATGTACTGTGGATCATCACTGATGTACTATGGATCATCACTGATGTACTATGAGCCATCACTGATGTACTATGGATCATCACTGATGTACTATGGATCATCACTGATGTACTATGAGCCATCTCTGATGTACTATGGATCATCACTGATGTACTATGGATCAACACTGATGTACTGTGGATCATCACTGATTTACTATGGATCATCACTCATGTACTATGAGCCATCACTGATGTACTATGGATCATCACTGATGTACTGTGGACCATCACTGGTGTACTATGGATCATCACCAATGTACTATGGATCATCACTGATGTACTATGGATCATCACTGATGTACTATGGATCATCACTGATGTACTGTGGATCATCACTGATGTACTGTGGATCATCACTGACGTACTGTGGATCATCACTGACGTACTGTGGATCATCACTGATGTACTATGGGCCATCACTGGTGTACTATGGATCATCACTGATGTACTATGGATCATCACTGATGTACTTTGAGCCATCACTGATGTACTATGGATCATCTCTGATGTACTATTGATCATTACTGATGTACTATGAGCCATCACTGATGTACTATGGATCATCACTGATGTACTATGAATCATCGCTGATGTACTGTGGACCATCCCTGATGTACTGTGGATCATCACTGATGTACTGTGGATCATCACTGATGTACCGTGGATCATCACTGATGTACTGAGGATCATCACCGATGTACTGAGGATCATGACTGATGTACTATGGGCCATCACAGATGTACTATGGATCATCACTGGTGTACTATGGATCATCACTGATGTACTATGGACCATCCCTGATGTACTGTGGATCATACTATAGATCATCACTGATGTACTATGGGCTATCCCTGATGTACTGAGGATCATCACTGATGTACTATGGACCATCCCTGATGTACTATAGACCATCCCTGATGTGCTGTGGATTATCACTGATGTACTGTGGATCATCACTGATTTACTGTGGATCATTACTGATGTACTGTGGATCATCACTGATGTAATGAGGATCATCACTGATGTACTATGGATCATCACTGATGTACTGTGGATCATCACTGATGTACTGTGGATCATCACTGATGTACTGAGGATCATCACTAATGTACTATAGATCATCACTGATGTACTATGGGCCATCACTGGTGTACTATGGATCATCACTGATGTGCTATGGATCATCACTGATGTACTATGAGCCATCGCTGATGTACTATGGGCCATCACTGATGTACTGTGGATCATCACTGGTGTACTATGGATCATCACTGATGTACTATGGATCATCACTGATGTACTATGGATCATCACTGATGTACTGTGGATCATCACTGGTGTACTATAGATCATCACTGATGTACTATGGATCATCACTGATGTACTGTGGATCATCACTGATGTACTATGGACCATCCCTGATGTACTGTGGATTATCACTGATGTACCGTGGATCATCACTGATGTACTGAGGATCATCACTGATGTACTGTGGATCATCACTGATGTACTATGGATCATCACTGATGTACTATGGATCATCACTGGTGTACTATGGATCATCACTGGTGTACTATGGATCATCATTGATGTACTGTGGATCATCACTGATGTACTATAGATCATCACTGATGTACTATGGATCATCACTGATGTACTATGGATCATCACTGATGTACTATGAGCCATCTCTGATGTACTATGGATCATCACTGATGTACTATGGATCATCACTGATGTACTATGGATCATCACTGATGTACTATGGATCATCACTGATGTACTATGAGCCATCACTGATGTACTATGGATCATCACTGATGTACTATGGATCATCACTGATGTACTATGAGCCATCTCTGATGTACTATGAGCCATCTCTGATGTACTATGGATCATCACTGATGTACTATGGATCATCACTGATGTACTATGAGCCATCACTGATGTACCGTGGATCATCACTGATGTACCGTGGATCATCACTGATGTACTGAGGATCATTACTGATGTACTGTGGATCATCACTGATGTACTATGGATCATCACTGATGTACTATGGACCATCCCTGATGTACTATGGATCATCACTGATGTACTATGAGCCATCGTTGATGTACTGTGGATCATCACTGGTGTACTATGGATCATCACTGATGTACTATGGATCATCACTGATGTACTATGGATCATCACTGGTGTACTATGGATTGAGCCATCGCTGATGTACTGTGGATCATCACTGGTGTACTATGGATCATCACTGATGTACTATGGATCATCACTGATGTACTATGGATCATCACTGGTGTACTATGGATCATCGCTGGTGTACTATGGATCATCACTAATGTACTGTGGACAATCCCTGATTATCACTGATGTACCGTGGATCATCACTGATGTACTGAGGATCATCCCTGATGTACTGTGGATCATCACTGATTTACTGTGGATCATTACTGATGTACTATGGATCATCACTGATGTACTGTGGACAATCCCTGATGTACTGTGGATCATTACTGATGTACTGAGGATCATCACTGATGTACTGTGGATCATCACTGATGTACTATAGATCATCACTAATGTACTGTGGATCATCACTGATGTACTGTGGATCATCACTGATGTACTGAGGATCATCACTGATGTACTGTGGATCATCACTGATGTACTGTGGATCATCACTGATGTACTATGGACCATCCCTGATGTACTATGGACCATCCCTGATGTACTATGGATCATCACTGATGTACTATGGGCCATCACTGATGTACTATGGATCATCACTGATGTACTATGGGCCATCACTGATGTACTATGGATCATCACTGATATACTGTGGACTATCCCTGATGTACTGTGGATCATCACTGATGTACTATGGATCATCGCCGATGTACTATGGATCATCACTGATGTACTATGGATCATCACTGATGTACTATAGATCATCACTGATGTACTATGGACCATCCCTGATGTACTGTGGATTATCACTGATGTACCGTGGATCATCACTGATGTACTGAGGATCATCAGTGATGTACTGTGGATCATCAGTGATGTACTGTGGATCATTACTGATGTACTGTGGATCATCACTGATGTACTGAGGATCATCACTGATGTACTATGGATCATCACTGATGTACTATGGATCATCACTGATGTACTATGGATCATCACTGGTGTACTATGGATCATCACTGATGTACTGTGGATCATCACTGATGTACTATAGATCATCACTGATGTACTATGGATCATCACTGATGTACTATGGATCATCACTGATGTACTATGAACCATCTCTGATGTACTATGGATCATCACTGATGTACTATGAATCATCGCTGATGTACTGTGGACCATCCCTGATGTACTGTGGATCATCACTGATGTACTGTGGATCATCACTGATGTACCGTGGATCATCACTGATGTACTGAGGATCATCACCGATGTACTGAGGATCATGACTGATGTACTATGGGCCATCACAGGTGTACTATGGATCATCACTGGTGTACTATGGATCATCACTGATGTACTATGGACCATCCCTGATGTACTGTGGATCATACTATAGATCATCACTGATGTACTATGGGCTATCCCTGATGTACTGAGGATCATCACTGATGTACTATGGACCATCCCTGATGTACTATAGACCATCCCTGATGTGCTGTGGATTATCACTGATGTACTGTGGATCATCACTGATTCACTGTGGATCATTACTGATGTACTGTGGATCATCACTGATGTAATGAGGATCATCACTGATGTACTATGGATCATCACTGATGTACTGTGGATCATCACTGATGTACTGTGGATCATCACTGATGTACTGAGGATCATCACTAATGTACTATAGATCATCACTGATGTACTATGGGCCATCACTGGTGTACTATGGATCATCACTGATGTACTATGGATCATCACTGATGTACTATGAGCCATCGCTGATGTACTATGGGCCATCACTGATGTACTGTGGATCATCACTGGTGTACTATGGATCATCACTGATGTACTATGGATCATCACTGATGTACTATGGATCATCACTGATGTACTGTGGATCATCACTGGTGTACTATAGATCATCACTGATGTACTATGGATCATCACTGATGTACTGTGGATCATCACTGATGTACTATGGAGCATCCCTGATGTACTGTGGATTATCACTGATGTACCGTGGATCATCACTGATGTACTGAGGATCATCACTGATGTACTGTGGATCATCACTGATGTACTATGGATCATCACTGATGTACTATGGATCATCACTGGTGTACTATGGATCATCACTGGTGTACTATGGATCATCATTGATGTACTGTGGATCATCACTGATGTACTATAGATCATCACTGATGTACTATGGATCATCACTGATGTACTATGGATCATCACTGATGTACTATGAGCCATCTCTGATGTACTATGGATCATCACTGATGTACTATGGATCATCACTGATGTACTATGGATCATCACTGATGTACTATGAGCCATCACTGATGTACTATGGATCATCACTGATGTACTATGGATCATCACTGATGTACTATGAGCCATCTCTGATGTACTATGAGCCATCTCTGATGTACTATGGATCATCACTGATGTACTATGGATCATCACTGATGTACTATGAGCCATCACTGATGTACCGTGGATCATCACTGATGTACCGTGGATCATCACTGATGTACTGAGGATCATTACTGATGTACTGTGGATCATCACTGATGTACTATGGATCATCACTGATGTACTATGGACCATCCCTGATGTACTATGGATCATCACTGATGTACTATGAGCCATCGCTGATGTACTGTGGATCATCACTGGTGTACTATGGATCATCACTGATGTACTATGGATCATCACTGATGTACTATGGATCATCACTGGTGTACTATGGATTGAGCCATCGCTGATGTACTGTGGATCATCACTGGTGTACTATGGATCATCACTGATGTACTATGGATCATCACTGATGTACTATGGATCATCACTGGTGTACTATGGATCATCGCTGGTGTACTATGGATCATCACTAATGTACTGTGGACAATCCCTGATTATCACTGATGTACCGTGGATCATCACTGATGTACTGAGGATCATCCCTGATGTACTGTGGATCATCACTGATTTACTGTGGATCATTACTGATGTACTATGGATCATCACTGATGTACTGTGGACAATCCCTGATGTACTGTGGATCATTACTGATGTACTGAGGATCATCACTGATGTACTGTGGATCATCACTGATGTACTATAGATCATCACTAATGTACTGTGGATCATCACTGATGTACTGTGGATTATCACTGATGTACTGAGGATCATCACTGATGTACTGTGGATCATCACTGATGTACTGAGGATCATCACTGATGTACTATGGACCATCCCTGATGTACTATGGACCATCCCTGATGTACTATGGATCATCACTGATGTACTATGGGCCATCACTGATGTACTATGGATCATCACTGATGTACTATGGGCCATCACTGATGTACTATGGATCATCACTGATATACTGTGGACTATCCCTGATGTACTGTGGATCATCACTGATGTACTATGGATCATCGCCGATGTACTATGGATCATCACTGATGTACTATGGATCATCACTGATGTACTATAGATCATCACTGATGTACTATGGACCATCCCTGATGTACTGTGGATTATCACTGATGTACTATGGATCATCGCCGATGTACTATGGATCATCACTGATGTACTATGGACCATCCCTGATGTACTATGGATCATCACTGATGTACTATGGATCAACACTGATGTACTATGAGCCATCACTGATGTACTATGGATCATCACTGATGTACTATGGATCATCACTGATGTACTATGAGCCATCACTGATGTACTATGGATCATCACTGATGTACTATGGATCATCACTGATGTACTATGGATCATCACTGATGTACTATGAGCCATCACTGATGTACTATGGATCATCACTGATGTACTATGGATCATCACTGATGTACTATGAGCCATCTCTGATGTACTATGGATCATCACTGATGTACTATGGATCAACACTGATGTACTATGGATCATCACTGATGTACTATGGATCATCACTCATGTACTATGAGCCATCACTGATGTACTATGGATCATCACTGATGTACTGTGGACCATCACTAGTGTACTATGGATCATCACCAATGTACTATGGATCATCACTGATGTACTATGGATCATCACTGATGTACTATGGATCATCACTGATGTACTGTGGATCATCACTGATGTACTGTGGATCATCACTGACGTACTGTGGATCATCACTGATGTACTGTGGATCATCACTGATGTACTATGGGCCATCACTGGTGTACTATGGATCATCACTGATGTACTATGGATCATCACTGATGTATTATGGATCATCACTGATGTACTATGGGTCATCACTGATGTACTATGAGCCATCACTGATGTACTATGGATCATCACTGATGTACTATGAATCATCACTGATGTACTGTGGACCATCCCTGATGTACTGTGGATCATCACTGATGTACTGTGGATCATCACTGATGTACCGTGGATCATCACTGATGTACTGATGATCATCACCGATGTACTGAGGATCATCACTGATGTACTATGGGCCATCACAGGTGTACTATGGATCATCACTGGTGTACTATGGATCATCACTGATGTACTATGGACCATCCCTGATGTACTGTGGATCATCACTGATGTACTGTGGATCATCACTGGTGTACTATAGATCATCACTGATGTACTATGGGCTATCCCTGATGTACTGAGGATCATCACTGATGTACTATGGACCATCCCTGATGTACTATAGACCATCCCTGATGTGCTGTGGATTATCACTGATGTACCGTGGATCATCACTGATGTACTGAGGATCATCACTGGTGTACTCTGGATCATCACTGATTTACTGTGGATCATTACTGATGTACTGTGGATCATCACTGATGTACTGAGGATCATCACTGATGTACTATGGATCATCACTGATGTACTGTGGATCATCACTGATGTACTGTGGATCATCACTGATGTACCGTGGATCATCACTGATGTACTGAGGATCATCACTAATGTACTATAGATCATCACTGATGTACTATGGGCCATCACTGGTGTACTATGGATCATCACTGATGTACTATGGATCATCACTGATGTACTATGAGCCATCGCTGATGTACTATGGGCCATCACTGATGTACTGTGGATCATCACTGGTGTACTATGGATCATCACTGATGTACTATGGATCATCACTGATGTACCGTGGATCATCACTGATGTACTGATGATCATCACCGATGTACTGAGGATCATCACTGATGTACTATGGGCCATCACAGGTGTACTATGGATCATCACTGGTGTACTATGGATCATCACTGATGTACTATGGACCATCCCTGATGTACTGTGGATCATCACTGATGTACTGTGGATCATCACTGGTGTACTATAGATCATCACTGATGTACTATGGGCTATCCCTGATGTACTGAGGATCATCACTGATGTACTATGGACCATCCCTGATGTACTATAGACCATCCCTGATGTGCTGTGGATTATCACTGATGTACCGTGGATCATCACTGATGTACTGAGGATCATCACTGGTGTACTCTGGATCATCACTGATTTACTGTGGATCATTACTGATGTACTGTGGATCATCACTGATGTACTGAGGATCATCACTGATGTACTATGGATCATCACTGATGTACTGTGGATCATCACTGATGTACTGTGGATCATCACTGATGTACCGTGGATCATCACTGATGTACTGAGGATCATCACTAATGTACTATAGATCATCACTGATGTACTATGGGCCATCACTGGTGTACTATGGATCATCACTGATGTACTATGGATCATCACTGATGTACTATGAGCCATCGCTGATGTACTATGGGCCATCACTGATGTACTGTGGATCATCACTGGTGTACTATGGATCATCACTGATGTACTATGGATCATCACTGATGTACTATGCATAATCACTGATGTACTGTGGATCATCACTGGTGTACTATAGATCATCACTGATGTACTATGGATCATCGCTGATGTACTGTGGATCATCACTGATGTACTGTAAATCATCACTGATGTACTATGGACCATCCCTGATGTACTGTGGATTATCACTGATGTACCGTGGATTATCACTGATGTACTGAGGATCATCACTGATGTACTGTGGATCATCACTGATGTACTGTGGATCATTACTGATGTACTGTGGATCATCACTGATGTACTGAGGATCATCACTGATGTACTATGGATCATCACTGATGTACTATGGATCATCACTGGTGTACTATGGATCATCACTGATGTACTATGGATCATCACTGATGTACTGTGGATCATCACTGATGTACTATAGATCATCACTGATGTACTATGGATCATCACTGATGTACTATGGATCATCACTGATGTACTATGAGCCATCTCTGATGTACTATGGATCATCACTGATGTACTATGGATCATCACTGATGTACTATGGATCATCACTGATGTACTATGGATCATCACTGATGTACTATGAGCCATCACTGATGTACTATGGATCATCACTGATGTACTATGGATCATCACTGATGTACTATGAGCCATCTCTGATGTACTATGAGCCATCTTTGATGTACTATGGATCATCACTGATGTACTATGGATCAACACTGATGTACTATGGATCATCACTGATGTACTATGGATCATCACTGATGTACTATGAGCCATCACTGAT
Organism: Rana muscosa; assembly: GCA_029206835.1. NCBI lineage: Eukaryota > Metazoa > Chordata > Amphibia > Anura > Ranidae > Rana > Rana muscosa. The sequence goes on from JARGYO010000056.1 coordinate 3,406,400, forward strand.
GTACCGTGGATCATCACTGATGTACCGGGGATCATCACTGATGTACTGAGGATCATCACTGATGTACTGTGGATCATCACTGATGTACTATGGGCCATCACGGGTGTACTATGGATCATCACTGGTGTACTATGGATCATCACTGATGTACTATGGACCATCCCTGATGTACTATGGATCATCACTGATGTACTATGAGCCATCGCTGATGTACTGTGGATCATCACTGGTGTACTATGGATCATCACTGATGTACTATGGATCATCACTGATGTACTATGGATCATCACTGGTGTACTATGGATTGAGCCATCGCTGATGTACTGTGGATCATCACTGGTGTACTATGGATCATCACTGATGTACTATGGATCATCACTGATGTACTATGGATCATCACTGGTGTACTATGGATAATCGCTGGTGTACTATGGATCATCACTGATGTACTGTGGACAATCCCTGAAGTACTGTGGATCATCACTGATGTACTGAGGATCATCACTGATGTACTGTGGATCATCACTGATGTACTATAGATCATCACTAATGTACTGTGGATCATCACTGATGTACTGTGGATCATCACTGATGTACTGAGGATCATCACTGATGTACTGTGGATCATCACTGATGTACTGTGGATCATCACTGATGTACTATGGACCATCCCTGATGTACTATGGACCATCCCTGATGTACTATGGATCATCACTGATGTACTATGGGCCATCACTGATGTACTATGGATCATCACTGATGTACTATGGGCCATCACTGATGTACTATGGATCATCACTGATGTACTATGGGCCATCACTGATGTACTATGGATCATCACTGATATACTGTGGACTATCCCTGATGTACTGTGGATCATCACTGATGTACTATGGATCATCGCCGATGTACTATGGATCATCACTGATGTACTATGGATCATCACTGATGTACTATAGATCATCACTGATGTACTATGGGCCATCACTGGTGTACTATGGATCATCACTGATGTACTGTGGACCATCACTGGTGTACTATGGATCATCACTGATGTATTATGGATCATCACTGGTGTACTATGGATCATCACTGATGTATTATGGATCATCACTGGTGTACTATAGATCATCACTGATGTACTGTGGATCATCACTGATGTACTGTGGATCATCACTGATGTACTATGGACCATCCCTGATGTACTATGGACCATCCCTGATGTACTATGGATCATCACTGGTGTACTATGGATCATCACTGGTGTAATATGGATCATCACTGATGTACTGTGGATCATCACTGATGTACTATAGATCATCACTGATGTACTATGGATCATCACTGATGTACTATGGATCATCACTGATGTACTATGAGCCATCTCTGATGTACTATGGATCATCACTGATGTACTATGGATCATCACTGATGTACTATGGATCATCACTGATGTATTATGAGCCATCACTGATGTACTATGGATCATCACTGATGTACTATGGATCATCACTGATGTACTATGAGCCATCTCTGATGTACTATGGATCAACACTGATGTACTATGGATCATCACTGATGTACTATGGATCATCACTGATGTACTATGAGCCATCACTGATGTACTATGGATCATCACTGATGTACTGTGGATCATCACTGATGTACCGTGGATCATAACTGATGTACCGTGGATCATCACTGATGTACTATGGATCATCACTGATGTACTATGAGCCATCTCTGATGTACTATGAGCCATCTCTGAAGTACTATGGATCATCACTGATGTACTATGGATCAACACTGATGTACTATGGATCATCACTGATGTACTATGGATCATCACTGATGTACTATGAGCCATCACTGATGTACCGTGGATCATCACTGATGTACCGGGGATCATCACTGATGTACTGAGGATCATCACTGATGTACTGTGGATCATCACTGATGTACTATGGGCCATCACGGGTGTACTATGGATCATCACTGGTGTACTATGGATCATCACTGATGTACTATGGACCATCCCTGATGTACTATGGATCATCACTGATGTACTATGAGCCATCGCTGATGTACTGTGGATCATCACTGGTGTACTATGGATCATCACTGATGTACTATGGATCATCACTGATGTACTATGGATCATCACTGGTGTACTATGGATTGAGCCATCGCTGATGTACTGTGGATCATCACTGGTGTACTATGGATCATCACTGATGTACTATGGATCATCACTGATGTACTATGGATCATCACTGGTGTACTATGGATCATCGCTGGTGTACTATGGATCATCACTGATGTACTGTGGACAATCCCTGAAGTACTGTGGATCATCACTGATGTACTGAGGATCATCACTGATGTACTGTGGATCATCACTGATGTACTATAGATCATCACTAATGTACTGTGGATCATCACTGATGTACTGTGGATCATCACTGATGTACTGAGGATCATCACTGATGTACTGTGGATCATCACTGATGTACTGTGGATCATCACTGATGTACTATGGACCATCCCTGATGTACTATGGACCATCCCTGATGTACTATGGATCATCACTGATGTACTATGGGCCATCACTGATGTACTATGGATCATCACTGATGTACTATGGGCCATCACTGATGTACTATGGATCATCACTGATGTACTATGGGCCATCACTGATGTACTATGGATCATCACTGATATACTGTGGACTATCCCTGATGTACTGTGGATCATCACTGATGTACTATGGATCATCGCCGATGTACTATGGATCATCACTGATGTACTATGGATCATCACTGATGTACTATAGATCATCACTGATGTACTATGGGCCATCACTGGTGTACTATGGATCATCACTGATGTACTGTGGACCATCACTGGTGTACTATGGATCATCACTGATGTATTATGGATCATCACTGGTGTACTATGGATCATCACTGATGTATTATGGATCATCACTGGTGTACTATAGATCATCACTGATGTACTGTGGATCATCACTGATGTACTGTGGATCATCACTGATGTACTATGGACCATCCCTGATGTACTATGGACCATCCCTGATGTACTATGGATCATCACTGGTGTACTATGGATCATCACTGGTGTAATATTGATCATCACTGATGTACTGTGGATCATCACTGATGTACTATAGATCATCACTGATGTACTATGGATCATCACTGATGTACTATGGATCATCACTGATGTACTATGAGCCATCTCTGATGTACTATGGATCATCACTGATGTACTATGGATCATCACTGATGTACTATGGATCATCACTGATGTATTATGAGCCATCACTGATGTACTATGGATCATCACTGATGTACTATGGATCATCACTGATGTACTATGAGCCATCTCTGATGTACTATGGATCAACACTGATGTACTATGGATCATCACTGATGTACTATGGATCATCACTGATGTACTATGAGCCATCACTGATGTACTATGGATCATCACTGATGTACTGTGGATCATCACTGATGTACCGTGGATCATAACTGATGTACCGTGGATCATCACTGATGTACTGAGGATCATCACTGATGTACTGTGGATCATCACTGATGTACTATGGGCCATCACGGGTGTATTATGGATCATCACTGGTGTACTATGGATCATCACTGATGTACTATGGACCATCCCTGATGTACTATGGACCATCCCTGATGTACTATGGACCATCCCTGATGTACTGAGGATCATCACTGATGTACTATAGATCATCACTGATGTACTATGGGCCATCACTGGTGTACTATGGATCATCACTGATGTACTATGAGCCATCGCTGATGTACTGTGGATCATCACTGGTGTACTATGGATCATCACTGATGTACTATGGATCATCACTGATGTACTATGGATCATCACTGGTGTACTATGGATTGAGCCATCGCTGATGTACTGTGGATCATCACTGGTGTACTACGGATCATCACTGATGTACTATGGATCATCACTGATGTACTATGGATCATCACTGGTGTACTATGGATCATCGCTGGTGTACTATGGATCATCACTGATGTACTGTGGACAATCCCTGATGTACTGTGGATCATCACTGATGTACTGAGGATCATCACTGATGTACTGTGGATAATCACTGATGTACTATAGATCATCACTAATGTACTGTGGATCATCACTGATGTACTGTGGATCATCACTGATGTACTGTGGATCATCACTGATGTACTGTGGATCATCACTGATGTACTATGGACCATCCCTGATGTACTATGGACCATCCCTGATGTACTATGGATCATCACTGATGTACTATGGGCCATCACTGATGTACTATGGATCATCACTGATGTACTATGGGCCATCACTGATGTACTATGGATCATCACTGATATACTGTGGACTATCCCTGATGTACTGTGGATCATCACTGATGTACTATGGATCATCGCCGATGTACTATGGATCATCACTGATGTACTATGGATCATCACTGATGTACTATGGATCATCACTGATGTACTATGGATCATCACTGATGTACTATAGATCATCACTGATGTATTATGGATCATCACTGATGTACTTTGAGCCATCACTGATGTACTATGGATCATCACTGATGTACTATTGATCATCACTGATATACTGTGGACTATCCCTGATGTACTGTGGATCATCACTGATGTACTATGGATCATCGTCGATGTACTATGGATCATCACTGATGTACTATGGATCATCACTGATGTACTATGGATCATCACTGATGTACTATAGATCATCACTGATGTACTATGGGCCATCACTGGTGTACTATGGATCATCACTGATGTACTGTGGACCATCACTGGTGTACTATGGATCATCACTGATGTATTATGGATCATCACTGATGTACTTTGAGCCATCACTGATGTACTATGGATCATCACTGATGTAATGTGGACCATCCATGATGTACTGTGGATCATCACTGATGTACTGTGGATCATCACTGATGTACCGTGGATCATCACTGATGTACTGAGGATCATCACTGATGTACTATGGATCATCACTGGTGTACTATGGATCATCACTGATGTACTATGGACCATCACTGGTGTACTATAGATCATCACTGATGTACTATGGGCCATCCCTGATGTACTGAGGATCATCACTGATGTACTATGGACCATCCCTGATGTACTATAGACCATCCCTGATGTACTGTGGATTATCACTGAAGTACCATGGATCATCACTGATGTACTGTGGATCATCACTGATTTACTGTGGATCATTACTGATGTACTGTGGATCATCACTGATTTACTGTGGATCATTACTGATGTACTGTGGATCATCACTGATGTACTGAGGATCATCACTGATGTACTATGGATCATCACTGATGTACTGTGGATCATCACTGATGTACCGTGAATAATCACTGATGTATTGAGGATCATCACTAATGTACTATAGATCATCACTGATGTACTATGGGCCATCACTGGTGTACTATGGATCATCACTGATGTACTATGGATCATCACTGATGTACTGTGGATCATCACTGGTGTACTATAGATCATCACTGATGTACTATGGATCATCACTGGTGTACTATTAATCATCACTGGTGTACTATGGATCATCACTGATGTACTATAGATCATCACTGATGTACTATGGACCATCACTGGTGTACTATGAATCATCACTGGTGTACTATGGATCATCATTGGTGTACTATAGATCATCACTGATGTACTATAGGCCATCACTGGTGTACTATGGGCCATCACTGGTGTATTATGGATCATCACTGGTGTAGTATGGATCATCACTGGTGTACTATGGACCATCACTGATGTACTATGGACCATCACTGATGTACTGTGGATCATCACTGATGTACTGTGGATCATCACTGATGTACTGAGGATCATCACTGATGTACTGTGGATCATCACTGATGTACTATGGATCATCACTGATGTACTATGAGCCATCACTGATGTACTATGGATCATCACTGATGTACTATGGATCATCACTGATGTACTATGAGCCATCTCTGATGTACTATGGATCATCACTGATGTACTATGGATCAACACTGATGTACTGTGGATCATCACTGATTTACTATGGATCATCACTCATGTACTATGAGCCATCACTGATGTACTATGGATCATCACTGATGTACTGTGGACCATCACTGGTGTACTATGGATCATCACTGATGTACTATGGATCATCACTGATGTACTATGGATCATCACTGATGTACTGTGGATCATCACTGATGTACTGTGGATCATCACTGACGTACTGTGGATCATCACTGACGTACTGTGGATCATCACTGATGTACTATGGGCCATCACTGGTGTACTATGGATCATCACTGATGTACTATGGATCATCACTGATGTATTATGGATCATCACTGATGTACTTTGAGCCATCACTGATGTACTATGGATCATCTCTGATGTACTATTGATCATCACTGATGTACTATGAGCCATCACTGATGTACTATGGATCATCACTGATGTACTATGAATCATCACTGATGTACTGTGGACCATCCCTGATGTACTGTGGATCATCACTGATGTACTGTGGATCATCACTGATGTACCGTGGATCATCACTGATGTACTGAGGATCATCACCGATGTACTGAGGATCATCACTGATGTACTATGGGCCATCACAGGTGTACTATGGATCATCACTGGTGTACTATGGATCATCACTGATGTACTATGGACCATCCCTGATGTACTGTGGATCATCACTGATGTACTGTGGATCATCACTGGTGTACTATAGATCATCACTGATGTACTATGGGCTATCCCTGATGTACTGAGGATCATCACTGATGTACTATGGACCATCCCTGATGTACTATAGACCATCCCTGATGTGCTGTGGATTATCACTGATGTACCGTGGATCATCACTGATGTACTGAGGATCATCACTGATGTACTGTGGATCATCACTGATTTACTGTGGATCATTACTGATGTACTGTGGATCATCACTGATGTACTGAGGATCATCACTGATGTACTATGGATCATCACTGATGTACTGTGGATCATCACTGATGTACTGTGGATCATCACTGATGTACCGTGGATCATCACTGATGTACTGAGGATCATCACTAATGTACTATAGATCATCACTGATGTACTATGGGCCATCACTGGTGTACTATGGATCATCACTGATGTACTATGGATCATCACTGATGTACTATGAGCCATCGCTGATGTACTATGGGCCATCACTGATGTACTGTGGATCATCACTGGTGTACTATGGATCATCACTGATGTACTATGGATCATCACTGATGTACTATGGATCATCACTGATGTACTGTGGATCATCACTGGTGTACTATAGATCATCACTGATGTACTATGGATCATCACTGATGTACTGTGGATCATCACTGATGTACTGTGGATCATCACTGATGTACTATGGACCATCCCTGATGTACTGTGGATTATCACTGATGTACCGTGGATCATCACTGATGTACTGAGGATCATCACTGATGTACTGTGGATCATCACTGATGTACTATGGATCATCACTGATGTACTATGGATCATCACTGATGTACTATGGATCATCACTGGTGTACTATGGATCATCACTGGTGTACTATGGATCATCATTGATGTACTGTGGATCATCACTGATGTACTATAGATCATCACTGATGTACTATGGATCATCACTGATGTACTATGAGCCATCTCTGATGTACTATGGATCATCACTGATGTACTATGGATCATCACTGATGTACTATGGATCATCACTGATGTACTATGGATCATCACTGATGTACTATGAGCCATCACTGATGTACTATGGATCATCACTGATGTACTATGGATCATCACTGATGTACTATGAGCCATCTCTGATGTACTATGAGCCATCTCTGATGTACTATGGATCATCACTGATGTACTATGGATCATCACTGATGTACTATGAGCCATCACTGATGTACCGTGGATCATCACTGATGTACCGTGGATCATCACTGATGTACTGAGGATCATTACTGATGTACTGTGGATCATCACTGATGTACTATGGATCATCACTGATGTACTATGGACCATCCCTGATGTACTATGGATCATCACTGATGTACTATGAGCCATCGCTGATGTACTGTGGATCATCACTGGTGTACTATGGATCATCACTGATGTACTATGGATCATCACTGATGTACTATGGATCATCACTGGTGTACTATGGATTGAGCCATCGCTGATGTACTGTGGATCATCACTGGTGTACTATGGATCATCACTGATGTACTATGGATCATCACTGATGTACTATGGATCATCGCTGGTGTACTATGGATCATCACTGATGTACTGTGGACAATCCCTGATTATCACTGATGTACTGTGGATCATCACTGATGTACTGAGGATCATCCCTGATGTACTGTGGATCATCACTGATTTACTGTGGATCATTACTGATGTACTGTGGATCATCACTGATGTACTGAGGATCATCACTGATGTACTGTGGATCATCACTGATGTACCGTGGATCATCACTGATGTACTGAGGATCATCACTAATGTACTATAGATCATCACTGATGTACTATGAGCCATCTCTGATGTACTACGGATCATCACTGATGTACTATGGATCATCACTGATGTATTATGGATCATCACTGATGTACTATGGATCATCACTGATGTACTATGAGCCATCACTGATGTACTATGGATCATCACTGATGTACTATGGATCATCACTGATGTACTATGAGCCATCTCTGATGTACTATGAGCCATCTCTGATGTACTATGGATCATCACTGATGTACTATGGATTGAGCCATCGCTGATGTACTATGGATCATCACTGATGTACTATGGATCATCACTGATGTACTATGGATCATCACTGATGTACTGTGGATCATCACTGGTGTACTATAGATCATCACTGATGTACTATGGATCATCACTGATGTACTGTGGATCATCACTGATGTACTGTGGATCATCACTGATGTACTATGGACCATCCCTGATGTACTGTGGATTATCACTGATGTACCGTGGATCATCACTGATGTACTGAGGATCATCACTGATGTACTGTGGATCATCACTGATGTACTGTGGATCATTACTGATGTACTGTGGATCATCACTGATGTACTGAGGATCATCACTGATGTACTATGGATCATCACTGATGTACTATGGATCATCACTGATGTACTATGGATCATCACTGGTGTACTATGGATCATCACTGGTGTACTATGGATCATCACTGATGTACTGTGGATCATCACTGATGTACTATAGATCATCACTGATGTACTATGGATCATCACTGATGTACTATGGATCATCACTGATGTACTATGAGCCATCTCTGATGTACTACGGATCATCACTGATGTACTATGGATCATCACTGATGTACTATGGATCATCACTGATGTACTATGGATCATCACTGATGTACTATGAGCCATCTCTGATGTACTATGAGCCATCTCTGATGTACTATGGATCATCACTGATGTACTATGGATCAACACTGATGTACTATGGATCATCACTGATGTACTATGGATCATCACTGATGTACTATGAGCCATCACTGATGTACCGTGGATCATCACTGATGTACCGTGGATCATCACTGATGTACTGAGGATCATCACTGATGTACTGTGGATCATTACTGATGTACTATGGGCCATCACGGGTGTACTATGGATCATCACTGGTGTACTATGGATCATCACTGATGTACTATGGACCATCCCTGATGTACTATGGACCATCCCTGATGTACTAAGGATCATCACTGATGTACTATGAGCCATCGCTGATGTACTGTGGATCATCACTGGTGTACTATGGATCATCACTGATGTACTATGGATCATCACTGATGTACTATGGATCATCACTGGTGTACTATGGATTGAGCCATCGCTGATGTACTGTGGATCATCACTGATGTACTATGGATCATCACTGATGTACTATGGATCATCACTGATGTACTATGGATCATCACTGATGTACTATGGATCATCACTGGTGTACTATGGATTGAGCCATCGCTGATGTACTGTGGATCATCACTGGTGTACTATGGATCATCACTGATGTACTATGGATCATCACTGATGTACTATGGATCATCACTGGTGTACTATGGATCATCGCTGGTGTACTATGGATCATCACTGATGTACTGTGGACAATCCCTGATGTACTGTGGATCATTACTGATGTACTGAGGATCATCACTGATGTACTGTGGATCATCACTGATGTACTATAGATCATCACTAATGTACTGTGGATCATCACTGATGTACTGTGGATCATCACTGATGTACTGAGGATCATCACTGATGTACTGTGGATCATCACTGATGTACTGTGGATCATCACTGATGTACTATGGACCATCCCTGATGTACTATGGACCATCCCTGATGTACTATGGATCATCACTGATGTACTATGGGCCATCACTGATGTACTATGGATCATCACTGATGTACTATGGGCCATCACTGATGTACTATGGATCATCACTGATATACTGTGGACTATCCCTGATGTACTGTGGATCATCACTGATGTACTATGGATCATCGCCGATGTACTATGGATCATCACTGATGTACTATGGATCATCACTGATGTACTATGGATCATCACTGATGTACTATAGATCATCACTGATGTACTATGGACCATCCCTGATGTACTGTGGATTATCACTGATGTACCGTGGATCATGACTGATGTACTGAGGATCATCAGTGATGTACTGTGGATCATCACTGATGTACTGTGGATCATTACTGATGTACTGTGGATCATCACTGATGTACTGAGGATCATCACTGATGTACTATGGATCATCACTGATGTACTATGGATCATCACTGATGTACTATGGATCATCACTGGTGTACTATGGATCATCACTGATGTACTGTGGATCATAACTGATGTACTATAGATCATCACTGATGTACTATGGATCATCACTGATGTACTATGGATCATCACTGATGTACTATGGATCATCACTGATGTACTATGAACCATCTCTGATGTACTATGGATCATCACTGATGTACTATGGATCATCACTGATGTACTATGGATCATCACTGATGTACTATGGATCATCACTGATGTACTATGAGCCATCACTGATGTACTATGGATCATCACTGATGTACTATGGATCATCACTGATGTATTATGAGCCATCACTGATGTACTATGGATCATCACTGATGTACTATGAGCCATCTCTGATGTACTATGGATCATCACTGATGTACTATGGATCAACACTGATGTACTATGGATCATCACTCATGTACTATGAGCCATCACTGATGTACTATGGATCATCACTGATGTACTATGGATCATCACTGATGTACTATGGATCATCACTGATGTACTATGGATCATCACTGATGTACTATGAGCCATCACTGATGTACTATGGATCATCACTGATGTACTATGAGCCATCACTGATGTACTATGGATCATCACTGATGTACTATGGATCATCACTGATGTACTATGAGCCATCTCTGATGTACTATGGATCATCACTGATGTACTATGGATCAACACTGATGTACTATGGATCATCATTCATGTACTATGAGCCATCACTGATGTACTATGGATCATCACTGATGTACTGTGGACCATCACTGGTGTACTATGGATCATCACCAATGTACTATGGATCATCACTGATGTACTATGGATCATCACTGATGTACTATGGATCATCACTGATGTACTGTGGATCATTACTGATGTACTGTGGATCATCACTGACGTACTGTGGATCATCACTGACGTACTGTGGATCATCACTGATGTACTATGGGCCATCACTGGTGTACTATGGATCATCACTGATGTACTATGGATCATCACTGATGTATTATGGATCATCACTGATGTACTTTGAGCCATCACTGATGTACTATGGATCATCACTGATGTACTATGGATCATCACTGATGTACTATGAGCCATCACTGATGTACTATGGATCATCACTGATGTACTATGAATCATCACTGATGTACTGTGGACCATCCCTGATGTACTGTGGATCATCACTGATGTACTGTGGATCATCACTGATGTACCGTGGATCATCACTGATGTACTGAGGATCATCACCAATGTACTGAGGATCATCACTGATGTACTATGGGCCATCACAGGTGTACTATGGATCATCACTGGTGTACTATGGATCATCACTGATGTACTATGGACCATCCCTGATGTACTGTGGATCATCACTGATGTACTGTGGATCATCACTGGTGTACTATAGATCATCACTGATGTACTATGGGCTATCCCTGATGTACTGAGGATCATCACTGATGTACTATGGAACATCCCTGATGTACTATAGACCATCCCTGATGTGCTGTGGATTATCACTGATGTACCGTGGATCATCACTGATGTACTGAGGATCATCACTGATGTACTGTGGATCATCACTGATTTACTGTGGATCATTACTGATGTACTGTGGATTATCACTGATGTACTGAGGATCATCACTGATGTACTATAGATCATCACTGATGTACTGTGGATCATCACTGATGTACTGTGGATCATCACTGATGTACCGTGGATCATCACTGATGTACTGAGGATCATCACTAATGTACTATAGATCATCACTGATGTACTATGGGCCATCACTGGTGTACTATGGATCATCACTGGTGTACTATAGATCATCACTGATGTACTATGGGCTATCCCTGATGTACTGAGGATCATCACTGATGTACTATGGACCATCCCTGATGTACTATAGACCATCCCTGATGTGCTGTGGATTATCACTGATGTACCGTGGATCATCACTGATGTACTGAGGATCATCACTGATGTACTGTGGATCATCACTGATGTACTGTGGATCATTACTGATGTACTGTGGATCATCACTGATGTACTGAGGATCATCACTGATGTACTATGGATCATCACTGATGTACTGTGGATCATCACTGATGTACTATAGATCATCACTGATGTACTATGGATCATCACTGATGTACTATGGATCATCACTGATGTACTATGAGCCATCTCTGATGTACTATGGATCATCACTGATGTACTATGGATCATCACTGATGTACTATGGATCATCACTGATGTACTATGGATCATCACTGATGTACTATGAGCCATCACTGATGTACTATGGATCATCACTGATGTACTATGGATCATCACTGATGTACTATGAGCCATCTCTGATGTACTATGAGCCATCTCTGATGTACTATGGATCATCACTGATGTACTATGGATCAACACTGATGTACTATGGATCATCACTGATGTACTATGGATCATCACTGATGTACTATGAGTCATCACTGATGTACCGTGGATCATCACTGATGTACCGGGGATCATCACTGATGTACTGAGGATCATCACTGATGTACTGTGGATCATCACTGATGTACTATGGGCCATCACGGGTGTACTATGGATCATCACTGGTGTACTATGGATCATCACTGATGTACTATGGACCATCCCTGATGTACTATGGACCATCCCTGATGTACTATGGATCACCACTGATGTACTATGAGCCATCGCTGATGTACTGTGGATCATCACTGGTGTACTATGGATCATCACTGATGTACTATGGATCATCACTGATGTACTATGGATCATCACTGGTGTACTATGGATTGAGCCATCGCAGATGTACTGTGGATCATCACTGGTGTACTATGGATCATCACTGGTGTACTATGGATCATCACTGATGTACTATGGATCATCACTGATGTACTATGGATCATCACTGGTGTACTATGGATCATCGCTGGTGTACTATGGATCATCACTGATGTACTGTGGACAATCCCTGAAGTACTGTGGATCATCACTGATGTACTGAGGATCATCACTGATGTACTGTGGATCATCACTGATGTACTATAGATCATCACTAATGTACTGGTGTACTATGGATCATCACTGATGTACTATGGATCATCACTGATGTACTATGGATCATCACTGATGTACTATGGATCATCACTGGTGTACTATGGATCATCGCTGGTGTACTATGGATCATCACTGATGTACTGTGGACAATCCCTGATGTACTGTGGATCATCACTGATGTACTGAGGATCATCACTGATGTACTGTGGATCATCACTGATGTACTATAGATCATCACTAATGTACTATGGATCATCACTGATGTACTATGAATCATCACTGATGTACTGTGGACCATCCCTGATGTACTGTGGATCATCACTGATGTACTGTGGATCATCACTGATGTACCGTGGATCATCACTGATGTACTGAGGATCATCACCGATGTACTGAGGATCATCACTGATTTACTATGGGCCATCACAGGTGTACTATGGATCATCACTGGTGTACTATGGATCATCACTGATGTACTATGGACCATCCCTGATGTACTGTGGATCATCACTGATGTACTGTGGATCATCACTGGTGTACTATAGATCATCACTGATGTACTATGGGCTATCCCTGATGTACTGAGGATCATCACTGATGTACTATGGACCATCCCTGATGTACTATAGACCATCCCTGATGTGCTGTGGATTATCACTGATGTACCGTGGATCATCACTGATGTACTGAGGATCATCACTGATGTACTGTGGATCATCACTGATTTACTGTGGATCATTACTGATGTACTGTGGATCATCACTGATGTACTGAGGATCATCACTGATGTACTATGGATCATCACTGATGTACTGTGGATCATCACTGATGTACTGTGGATCATCACTGATGTACCGTGGATCATCACTGATGTACTGAGGATCATCACTAATGTACTATAGATCATCACTGATGTACTATGGGCCATCACTGGTGTACTATGGATCATCACTGATGTACTATGGATCATCACTGATGTACTATGAGCCATCGCTGATGTACTATGGGCCATCACTGATGTACTGTGGATCATCACTGGTGTACTATGGATCATCACTGATGTACTATGGATCATCACTGATGTACTATGGATCATCACTGATGTACTGTGGATCATCACTGGTGTACTATAGATCATCACTGATGTACTATGGATCATCACTGATGTACTGTGGATCATCACTGATGTACTGTGGATCATCACTGATGTACTATGGACCATCCCTGATGTACTGTGGATTATCACTGATGTACCGTGGATCATCACTGATGTACTGAGGATCATCACTGATGTACTGTGGATCATCACTGATGTACTATGGATCATCACTGATGTACTATGGATCATCACTGATGTACTATGGATCATCACTGGTGTACTATGGATCATCACTGGTGTACTATGGATCATCATTGATGTACTGTGGATCATCACTGATGTACTATAGATCATCACTGATGTACTATGGATCATCACTGATGTACTATGGATCATCACTGATGTACTATGAGCCATCTCTGATGTACTATGGATCATCACTGATGTACTATGGATCATCACTGATGTACTATGGATCATCACTGATGTACTATGGATCATCACTGATGTACTATGAGCCATCACTGATGTACTATGGATCATCACTGATGTACTATGGATCATCACTGATGTACTATGAGCCATCTCTGATGTACTATGAGCCATCTCTGATGTACTATGGATCATCACTGATGTACTATGGATCATCACTGATGTACTATGGATCATCACTGATGTACTATGGATCATCACTGATGTACTATGGATCATCACTGGTGTACTATGGATTGAGCCATCGCTGATGTACTGTGGATCATCACTGGTGTACTATGGATCATCACTGATGTACTATGGATCATCACTGATGTACTATGGATCATCACTGGTGTACTATGGATCATCGCTGGTGTACTATGGATCATCACTGATGTACTGTGGACAATCCCTGATGTACTGTGGATCATTACTGATGTACTGAGGATCATCACTGATGTACTGTGGATCATCACTGATGTACTATAGATCATCACTAATGTACTGTGGATCATCACTGATGTACTGTGGATCATCACTGATGTACTATGGATCATCACTGATGTACTATGGATCATCACTGATGTACTATGGATCATCACTGATGTACTATGGATTGAGCCATCGCTGATGTACTGTGGATCATCACTGGTGTACTATGGATCATCACTGATGTACTATGGATCATCACTGATGTACTATGGATCATCACTGGTGTACTATGGATCATCGCTGGTGTACTATGGATCATCACTGATGTACTGTGGACAATCCCTGATGTACTGTGGATCATTACTGATGTACTGAGGATCATCACTGATGTACTGTGGATCATCACTGATGTACTATAGATCATCACTAATGTACTGTGGATCATCACTGATGTACTGTGGATCATCACTGATGTACTGAGGATCATCACTGATGTACTGTGGATCATCACTGATGTACTGTGGATCATCACTGATGTACTATGGACCATCCCTGATGTACTATGGACCATCCCTGATGTACTATGGATCATCACTGATGTACTATGGGCCATCACTGATGTACTATGGATCATCACTGATGTACTATGGGCCATCACTGATGTACTATGGATCATCACTGATATACTGTGGACTATCCCTGATGTACTGTGGATCATCACTGATGTACTATGGATCATCGCCGATGTACTATGGATCATCACTGATGTACTATGGATCATCACTGATGTACTATGGATCATCACTGATGTACTATAGATCATCACTGATGTACTATGGACCATCCCTGATGTACTGTGGATTATCACTGATGTACCGTGGATCATCACTGATGTACTGAGGATCATCAGTGATGTACTGTGGATCATCACTGATGTACTGTGGATCATTACTGATGTACTGTGGATCATCACTGATGTACTGAGGATCATCACTGATGTACTATGGATCATCACTGATGTACTATGGATCATCACTGATGTACTATGGATCATCACTGGTGTACTATGGATCATCACTGATGTACTGTGGATCATAACTGATGTACTATAGATCATCACTGATGTACTATGGATCATCACTGATGTACTATGGATCATCACTGATGTACTATGGATCATCACTGATGTACTATGAACCATCTCTGATGTACTATGGATCATCACTGATGTACTATGGATCATCACTGATGTACTATGGATCATCACTGATGTACTATGGATCATCACTGATGTACTATGAGCCATCACTGATGTACTATGGATCATCACTGATGTACTATGGATCATCACTGATGTATTATGAGCCATCACTGATGTACTATGGATCATCACTGATGTACTATGAGCCATCTCTGATGTACTATGGATCATCACTGATGTACTATGGATCAACACTGATGTACTATGGATCATCACTCATGTACTATGAGCCATCACTGATGTACTATGGATCATCACTGATGTACTATGGATCATCACTGATGTACTATGGATCATCACTGATGTACTATGGATCATCACTGATGTACTATGAGCCATCACTGATGTACTATGGATCATCACTGATGTACTATGAGCCATCACTGATGTACTATGGATCATCACTGATGTACTATGGATCATCACTGATGTACTATGAGCCATCTCTGATGTACTATGGATCATCACTGATGTACTATGGATCAACACTGATGTACTATGGATCATCACTCATGTACTATGAGCCATCACTGATGTACTATGGATCATCACTGATGTACTGTGGACCATCACTGGTGTACTATGGATCATCACCAATGTACTATGGATCATCACTGATGTACTATGGATCATCACTGATGTACTATGGATCATCACTGATGTACTGTGGATCATTACTGATGTACTGTGGATCATCACTGACGTACTGTGGATCATCACTGACGTACTGTGGATCATCACTGATGTACTATGGGCCATCACTGGTGTACTATGGATCATCACTGATGTACTATGGATCATCACTGATGTATTATGGATCATCACTGATGTACTTTGAGCCATCACTGATGTACTATGGATCATCACTGATGTACTATGGATCATCACTGATGTACTATGAGCCATCACTGATGTACTATGGATCATCACTGATGTACTATGAATCATCACTGATGTACTGTGGACCATCCCTGATGTACTATGGACCATCCCTGATGTACTATGGATCATCACTGATGTACTATGGGCCATCACTGATGTACTATGGATCATCACTGATGTACTATGGGCCATCACTGATGTACTATGGATCATCACTGATATACTGTGGACTATCCCTGATGTACTGTGGATCATCACTGATGTACTATGGATCATCGCCGATGTACTATGAGCCATCACTGATGTACTATGGATCATCACTGATGTACTATGGATCATCACTGATGTACTATGAGCCATCTCTGATGTACTATGAGCCATCTCTGATGTACTATGGATCATCACTGATGTACTATGGATCATCACTGATGTACTATGGATCATCACTGATGTACTATGGATCATCACTGATGTACTATGGATCATCACTGGTGTACTATGGATTGAGCCATCGCTGATGTACTGTGGATCATCACTGGTGTACTATGGATCATCACTGATGTACTATAGATCATCACTGATGTACTATGGACCATCCCTGATGTACTGTGGATTATCACTGATGTACCGTGGATCATCACTGATGTACTGAGGATCATCAGTGATGTACTGTGGATCATCACTGATGTACTGTGGATCATTACTGATGTACTGT
Source organism: Rana muscosa (assembly GCA_029206835.1). Classification (NCBI taxonomy): domain Eukaryota; kingdom Metazoa; phylum Chordata; class Amphibia; order Anura; family Ranidae; genus Rana; species Rana muscosa. The sequence goes on from JARGYO010000056.1 coordinate 3,425,422, forward strand.
GGATCATCACTGATGTACTGAGGATCATCACTGATGTACTATGGATCATCACTGATGTACTATGGATCATCACTGATGTACTATGGATCATCACTGGTGTACTATGGATCATCACTGATGTACTGTGGATCATAACTGATGTACTATAGATCATCACTGATGTACTATGGATCATCACTGATGTACTATGGATCATCACTGATGTACTATGGATCATCACTGATGTACTATGAACCATCTCTGATGTACTATGGATCATCACTGATGTACTATGGATCATCACTGATGTACTATGGATCATCACTGATGTACTATGGATCATCACTGATGTACTATGAGCCATCACTGATGTACTATGGATCATCACTGATGTACTATGGATCATCACTGATGTATTATGAGCCATCACTGATGTACTATGGATCATCACTGATGTACTATGAGCCATCTCTGATGTACTATGGATCATCACTGATGTACTATGGATCAACACTGATGTACTATGGATCATCACTCATGTACTATGAGCCATCACTGATGTACTATGGATCATCACTGATGTACTATGGATCATCACTGATGTACTATGGATCATCACTGATGTACTATGGATCATCACTGATGTACTATGAGCCATCACTGATGTACTATGGATCATCACTGATGTACTATGAGCCATCACTGATGTACTATGGATCATCACTGATGTACTATGGATCATCACTGATGTACTATGAGCCATCTCTGATGTACTATGGATCATCACTGATGTACTATGGATCAACACTGATGTACTATGGATCATCACTCATGTACTATGAGCCATCACTGATGTACTATGGATCATCACTGATGTACTGTGGACCATCACTGGTGTACTATGGATCATCACCAATGTACTATGGATCATCACTGATGTACTATGGATCATCACTGATGTACTATGGATCATCACTGATGTACTGTGGATCATTACTGATGTACTGTGGATCATCACTGACGTACTGTGGATCATCACTGACGTACTGTGGATCATCACTGATGTACTATGGGCCATCACTGGTGTACTATGGATCATCACTGATGTACTATGGATCATCACTGATGTATTATGGATCATCACTGATGTACTTTGAGCCATCACTGATGTACTATGGATCATCACTGATGTACTATGGATCATCACTGATGTACTATGAGCCATCACTGATGTACTATGGATCATCACTGATGTACTATGAATCATCACTGATGTACTGTGGACCATCCCTGATGTACTGTGGATCATCACTGATGTACTGTGGATCATCACTGATGTACCGTGGATCATCACTGATGTACTGAGGATCATCACCAATGTACTGAGGATCATCACTGATGTACTATGGGCCATCACAGGTGTACTATGGATCATCACTGGTGTACTATGGATCATCACTGATGTACTATGGACCATCCCTGATGTACTGTGGATCATCACTGATGTACTGTGGATCATCACTGGTGTACTATAGATCATCACTGATGTACTATGGGCTATCCCTGATGTACTGAGGATCATCACTGATGTACTATGGACCATCCCTGATGTACTATAGACCATCCCTGATGTGCTGTGGATTATCACTGATGTACCGTGGATCATCACTGATGTACTGAGGATCATCACTGATGTACTGTGGATCATCACTGATTTACTGTGGATCATTACTGATGTACTGTGGATTATCACTGATGTACTGAGGATCATCACTGATGTACTATAGATCATCACTGATGTACTGTGGATCATCACTGATGTACTGTGGATCATCACTGATGTACCGTGGATCATCACTGATGTACTGAGGATCATCACTAATGTACTATAGATCATCACTGATGTACTATGGGCCATCACTGGTGTACTATGGATCATCACTGGTGTACTATAGATCATCACTGATGTACTATGGGCTATCCCTGATGTACTGAGGATCATCACTGATGTACTATGGACCATCCCTGATGTACTATAGACCATCCCTGATGTGCTGTGGATTATCACTGATGTACCGTGGATCATCACTGATGTACTGAGGATCATCACTGATGTACTGTGGATCATCACTGATGTACTGTGGATCATTACTGATGTACTGTGGATCATCACTGATGTACTGAGGATCATCACTGATGTACTATGGATCATCACTGATGTACTGTGGATCATCACTGATGTACTATAGATCATCACTGATGTACTATGGATCATCACTGATGTACTATGGATCATCACTGATGTACTATGAGCCATCTCTGATGTACTATGGATCATCACTGATGTACTATGGATCATCACTGATGTACTATGGATCATCACTGATGTACTATGGATCATCACTGATGTACTATGAGCCATCACTGATGTACTATGGATCATCACTGATGTACTATGGATCATCACTGATGTACTATGAGCCATCTCTGATGTACTATGAGCCATCTCTGTTGTACTATGGATCATCACTGATGTACTATGGATCAACACTGATGTACTATGGATCATCACTGATGTACTATGGATCATCACTGATGTACTATGAGTCATCACTGATGTACCGTGGATCATCACTGATGTACCGGGGATCATCACTGATGTACTGAGGATCATCACTGATGTACTGTGGATCATCACTGATGTACTATGGGCCATCACGGGTGTACTATGGATCATCACTGGTGTACTATGGATCATCACTGATGTACTATGGACCATCCCTGATGTACTATGGACCATCCCTGATGTACTATGGATCACCACTGATGTACTATGAGCCATCGCTGATGTACTGTGGATCATCACTGGTGTACTATGGATCATCACTGATGTACTATGGATCATCACTGATGTACTATGGATCATCACTGGTGTACTATGGATTGAGCCATCGCAGATGTACTGTGGATCATCACTGGTGTACTATGGATCATCACTGGTGTACTATGGATCATCACTGATGTACTATGGATCATCACTGATGTACTATGGATCATCACTGGTGTACTATGGATCATCGCTGGTGTACTATGGATCATCACTGATGTACTGTGGACAATCCCTGAAGTACTGTGGATCATCACTGATGTACTGAGGATCATCACTGATGTACTGTGGATCATCACTGATGTACTATAGATCATCACTAATGTACTGGTGTACTATGGATCATCACTGATGTACTATGGATCATCACTGATGTACTATGGATCATCACTGATGTACTATGGATCATCACTGGTGTACTATGGATCATCGCTGGTGTACTATGGATCATCACTGATGTACTGTGGACAATCCCTGATGTACTGTGGATCATCACTGATGTACTGAGGATCATCACTGATGTACTGTGGATCATCACTGATGTACTATAGATCATCACTAATGTACTATGGATCATCACTGATGTACTATGAATCATCACTGATGTACTGTGGACCATCCCTGATGTACTGTGGATCATCACTGATGTACTGTGGATCATCACTGATGTACCGTGGATCATCACTGATGTACTGAGGATCATCACCGATGTACTGAGGATCATCACTGATTTACTATGGGCCATCACAGGTGTACTATGGATCATCACTGGTGTACTATGGATCATCACTGATGTACTATGGACCATCCCTGATGTACTGTGGATCATCACTGATGTACTGTGGATCATCACTGGTGTACTATAGATCATCACTGATGTACTATGGGCTATCCCTGATGTACTGAGGATCATCACTGATGTACTATGGACCATCCCTGATGTACTATAGACCATCCCTGATGTGCTGTGGATTATCACTGATGTACCGTGGATCATCACTGATGTACTGAGGATCATCACTGATGTACTGTGGATCATCACTGATTTACTGTGGATCATTACTGATGTACTGTGGATCATCACTGATGTACTGAGGATCATCACTGATGTACTATGGATCATCACTGATGTACTGTGGATCATCACTGATGTACTGTGGATCATCACTGATGTACCGTGGATCATCACTGATGTACTGAGGATCATCACTAATGTACTATAGATCATCACTGATGTACTATGGGCCATCACTGGTGTACTATGGATCATCACTGATGTACTATGGATCATCACTGATGTACTATGAGCCATCGCTGATGTACTATGGGCCATCACTGATGTACTGTGGATCATCACTGGTGTACTATGGATCATCACTGATGTACTATGGATCATCACTGATGTACTATGGATCATCACTGATGTACTGTGGATCATCACTGGTGTACTATAGATCATCACTGATGTACTATGGATCATCACTGATGTACTGTGGATCATCACTGATGTACTGTGGATCATCACTGATGTACTATGGACCATCCCTGATGTACTGTGGATTATCACTGATGTACCGTGGATCATCACTGATGTACTGAGGATCATCACTGATGTACTGTGGATCATCACTGATGTACTATGGATCATCACTGATGTACTATGGATCATCACTGATGTACTATGGATCATCACTGGTGTACTATGGATCATCACTGGTGTACTATGGATCATCATTGATGTACTGTGGATCATCACTGATGTACTATAGATCATCACTGATGTACTATGGATCATCACTGATGTACTATGGATCATCACTGATGTACTATGAGCCATCTCTGATGTACTATGGATCATCACTGATGTACTATGGATCATCACTGATGTACTATGGATCATCACTGATGTACTATGGATCATCACTGATGTACTATGAGCCATCACTGATGTACTATGGATCATCACTGATGTACTATGGATCATCACTGATGTACTATGAGCCATCTCTGATGTACTATGAGCCATCTCTGATGTACTATGGATCATCACTGATGTACTATGGATCATCACTGATGTACTATGAGCCATCACTGATGTACCGTGGATCATCACTGATGTACCGTGGATCATCACTGATGTACTGAGGATCATTACTGATGTACTGTGGATCATCACTGATGTACTATGGATCATCACTGATGTACTATGGACCATCCCTGATGTACTATGGATCATCACTGATGTACTATGAGCCATCGCTGATGTACTGTGGATCATCACTGGTGTACTATGGATCATCACTGATGTACTATGGATCATCACTGATGTACTATGGATCATCACTGGTGTACTATGGATTGAGCCATCGCTGATGTACTGTGGATCATCACTGGTGTATTATGGATCATCACTGATGTACTATGGATCATCACTGATGTACTATGGATCATCGCTGGTGTACTATGGATCATCACTGATGTACTGTGGACAATCCCTGATTATCACTGATGTACTGTGGATCATCACTGATGTACTGAGGATCATCCCTGATGTACTGTGGATCATCACTGATTTACTGTGGATCATTACTGATGTACTGTGGATCATCACTGATGTACTGAGGATCATCACTGATGTACTATGGATCATCACTGATGTACTGTGGATCATCACTGATGTACTGTGGATCATCACTGATGTACCGTGGATCATCACTGATGTACTGAGGATCATCACTAATGTACTATAGATCATCACTGATGTACTATGAGCCATCTCTGATGTACTACGGATCATCACTGATGTACTATGGATCATCACTGATGTATTATGGATCATCACTGATGTACTATGGATCATCACTGATGTACTATGGATCATCACTGATGTACTATGGATTGAGCCATCGCTGATGTACTATGGATCATCACTGATGTACTATGGATCATCACTGATGTACTATGGATCATCACTGATGTACTGTGGATCATCACTGGTGTACTATAGATCATCACTGATGTACTATGGATCATCACTGATGTACTGTGGATCATCACTGATGTACTGTGGATCATCACTGATGTACTATGGACCATCCCTGATGTACTGTGGATTATCACTGATGTACCGTGGATCATCACTGATGTACTGAGGATCATCACTGATGTACTGTGGATCATCACTGATGTACTGTGGATCATTACTGATGTACTGTGGATCATCACTGATGTACTGAGGATCATCACTGATGTACTATGGATCATCACTGATGTACTATGGATCATCACTGATGTACTATGGATCATCACTGGTGTACTATGGATCATCACTGGTGTACTATGGATCATCACTGATGTACTGTGGATCATCACTGATGTACTATAGATCATCACTGATGTACTATGGATCATCACTGATGTACTATGGATCATCACTGATGTACTATGAGCCATCTCTGATGTACTACGGATCATCACTGATGTACTATGGATCATCACTGATGTACTATGGATCATCACTGATGTACTATGGATCATCACTGATGTACTATGAGCCATCACTGATGTACTATGGATCATCACTGATGTACTATGGATCATCACTGATGTACTATGAGCCATCTCTGATGTACTATGAGCCATCTCTGATGTACTATGGATCATCACTGATGTACTATGGATCAACACTGATGTACTATGGATCATCACTGATGTACTATGGATCATCACTGATGTACTATGAGCCATCACTGATGTACCGTGGATCATCACTGATGTACCGTGGATCATCACTGATGTACTGAGGATCATCACTGATGTACTGTGGATCATCACTGATGTACTATGGGCCATCACGGGTGTACTATGGATCATTACTGGTGTACTATGGATCATCACTGATGTACTATGGACCATCCCTGATGTACTATGGACCATCCCTGATGTACTAAGGATCATCACTGATGTACTATGAGCCATCGCTGATGTACTGTGGATCATCACTGGTGTACTATGGATCATCACTGATGTACTATGGATCATCACTGATGTACTATGGATCATCACTGGTGTTCTATGGATTGAGCCATCGCTGATGTACTGTGGATCATCACTGGTGTACTATGGATCATCACTGATGTACTATGGATCATCACTGATGTACTATGGATCATCACTGATGTACTATGGATCATCACTGATGTACTATGGATCATCACTGGTGTACTATGGATTGAGCCATCGCTGATGTACTGTGGATCATCACTGGTGTACTATGGATCATCACTGATGTACTATGGATCATCACTGATGTACTATGGATCATCACTGGTGTACTATGGATCATCGCTGGTGTACTATGGATCATCACTGATGTACTGTGGACAATCCCTGATGTACTGTGGATCATTACTGATGTACTGAGGATCATCACTGATGTACTGTGGATCATCACTGATGTACTATAGATCATCACTAATGTACTGTGGATCATCACTGATGTACTGTGGATCATCACTGATGTACTGAGGATCATCACTGATGTACTGTGGATCATCACTGATGTACTGTGGATCATCACTGATGTACTATGGACCATCCCTGATGTACTATGGACCATCCCTGATGTACTATGGATCATCACTGATGTACTATGGGCCATCACTGATGTACTATGGATCATCACTGATGTACTATGGGCCATCACTGATGTACTATGGATCATCACTGATATACTGTGGACTATCCCTGATGTACTGTGGATCATCACTGATGTACTATGGATCATCGCCGATGTACTATGGATCATCACTGATGTACTATGGATCATCACTGATGTACTATGGATCATCACTGATGTACTATAGATCATCACTGATGTACTATGGACCATCCCTGATGTACTGTGGATTATCACTGATGTACCGTGGATCATCACTGATGTACTGAGGATCATCAGTGATGTACTGTGGATCATCACTGATGTACTGTGGATCATTACTGATGTACTGTGGATCATCACTGATGTACTGAGGATCATCACTGATGTACTATGGATCATCACTGATGTACTATGGATCATCACTGATGTACTATGGATCATCACTGGTGTACTATGGATCATCACTGATGTACTGTGGATCATAACTGATGTACTATAGATCATCACTGATGTACTATGGATCATCACTGATGTACTATGGATCATCACTGATGTACTATGGATCATCACTGATGTACTATGAACCATCTCTGATGTACTATGGATCATCACTGATGTACTATGGATCATCACTGATGTACTATGGATCATCACTGATGTACTATGGATCATCACTGATGTACTATGAGCCATCACTGATGTACTATGGATCATCACTGATGTACTATGGATCATCACTGATGTACTATGAGCCATCACTGATGTACTATGGATCATCACTGATGTACTATGGATCATCACTGATGTACTATGAGCCATCACTGATGTACTATGGATCATCACTGATGTACTATGAGCCATCACTGATGTACTATGGATCATCACTGATGTACTATGGATCATCACTGATGTACTATGAGCCATCTCTGATGTACTATGGATCATCACTGATGTACTATGGATCAACACTGATGTACTATGGATCATCACTCATGTACTATGAGCCATCACTGATGTGCTATGGATCATCACTGATGTACTGTGGACCATCACTGGTGTACTATGGATCATCACCAATGTACTATGGATCATCACTGATGTACTATGGATCATCACTGATGTACTATGGATCATCACTGATGTACTGTGGATCATTACTGATGTACTGTGGATCATCACTGACGTACTGTGGATCATCACTGACGTACTGTGGATCATCACTGATGTACTATGGGCCATCACTGGTGTACTATGGATCATCACTGATGTACTATGGATCATCACTGATGTATTATGGATCATCACTGATGTACTTTGAGCCATCACTGATGTACTATGGATCATCACTGATGTACTATGGATCATCACTGATGTACTATGAGCCATCACTGATGTACTATGGATCATCACTGATGTACTATGAATCATCACTGATGTACTGTGGACCATCCCTGATGTACTGTGGATCATCACTGATGTACTGTGGATCATCACTGATGTACCGTGGATCATCACTGATGTACTGAGGATCATCACCAATGTACTGAGGATCATCACTGATGTACTATGGGCCATCACAGGTGTACTATGGATCATCACTGGTGTACTATGGATCATCACTGATGTACTATGGACCATCCCTGATGTACTGTGGATCATCACTGATGTACTGTGGATCATCACTGGTGTACTATAGATCATCACTGATGTACTATGGGCTATCCCTGATGTACTGAGGATCATCACTGATGTACTATGGACCATCCCTGATGTACTATAGACCATCCCTGATGTGCTGTGGATTATCACTGATGTACCGTGGATCATCACTGATGTACTGAGGATCATCACTGATGTACTGTGGATCATCACTGATTTACTGTGGATCATTACTGATGTACTGTGGATTATCACTGATGTACTGAGGATCATCACTGATGTACTATAGATCATCACTGATGTACTGTGGATCATCACTGATGTACTGTGGATCATCACTGATGTACCGTGGATCATCACTGATGTACTGAGGATCATCACTAATGTACTATAGATCATCACTGATGTACTATGGGCCATCACTGGTGTACTATGGATCATCACTGGTGTACTATAGATCATCACTGATGTACTATGGGCTATCCCTGATGTACTGAGGATCATCACTGATGTACTATGGACCATCCCTGATGTACTATAGACCATCCCTGATGTGCTGTGGATTATCACTGATGTACCGTGGATCATCACTGATGTACTGAGGATCATCACTGATGTACTGTGGATCATCACTGATGTACTGTGGATCATTACTGATGTACTGTGGATCATCACTGATGTACTGAGGATCATCACTGATGTACTATGGATCATCACTGATGTACTGTGGATCATCACTGATGTACTATAGATCATCACTGATGTACTATGGATCATCACTGATGTACTATGGATCATCACTGATGTACTATGAGCCATCTCTGATGTACTATGGATCATCACTGATGTACTATGGATCAACACTGATGTACTATGGATCATCACTGATGTACTATGGATCATCACTGATGTACTATGAGCCATCACTGATGTACTATGGATCATCACTGATGTACTATGGATCATCACTGATGTACTATGAGCCATCTCTGATGTACTATGAGCCATCTCTGATGTACTATGGATCATCACTGATGTACTATGGATCAACACTGATGTACTATGGATCATCACTGATGTACTATGGATCATCACTGATGTACTATGAGTCATCACTGATGTACCGTGGATCATCACTGATGTACCGGGGATCATCACTGATGTACTGAGGATCATCACTGATGTACTGTGGATCATCACTGATGTACTATGGGCCATCACGGGTGTACTATGGATCATCACTGGTGTACTATGGATCATCACTGATGTACTATGGACCATCCCTGATGTACTATGGACCATCCCTGATGTACTATGGATCACCACTGATGTACTATGAGCCATCGCTGATGTACTGTGGATCATCACTGGTGTACTATGGATCATCACTGATGTACTATGGATCATCACTGATGTACTATGGATCATCACTGGTGTACTATGGATTGAGCCATCGCAGATGTACTGTGGATCATCACTGGTGTACTATGGATCATCACTGGTGTACTATGGATCATCACTGATGTACTATGGATCATCACTGATGTACTATGGATCATCACTGGTGTACTATGGATCATCGCTGGTGTACTATGGATCATCACTGATGTACTGTGGACAATCCCTGAAGTACTGTGGATCATCACTGATGTACTGAGGATCATCACTGATGTACTGTGGATCATCACTGATGTACTATAGATCATCACTAATGTACTGGTGTACTATGGATCATCACTGATGTACTATGGATCATCACTGATGTACTATGAGCCATCACTGATGTACTATGGATCATCACTGATGTACTATGAGCCATCACTGATGTACTATGGATCATCACTGATGTACTATGGATCATCACTGATGTACTATGAGCCATCTCTGATGTACTATGGATCATCACTGATGTACTATGGATCAACACTGATGTACTATGGATCATCACTCATGTACTATGAGCCATCACTGATGTACTATGGATCATCACTGATGTACTGTGGACCATCACTGGTGTACTATGGATCATCACCAATGTACTATGGATCATCACTGATGTACTATGGATCATCACTGATGTACTATGGATCATCACTGATGTACTGTGGATCATTACTGATGTACTGTGGATCATCACTGACGTACTGTGGATCATCACTGACGTACTGTGGATCATCACTGATGTACTATGGGCCATCACTGGTGTACTATGGATCATCACTGATGTACTATGGATCATCACTGATGTATTATGGATCATCACTGATGTACTTTGAGCCATCACTGATGTACTATGGATCATCACTGATGTACTATGGATCATCACTGATGTACTATGAGCCATCACTGATGTACTATGGATCATCACTGATGTACTATGAATCATCACTGATGTACTGTGGACCATCCCTGATGTACTGTGGATCATCACTGATGTACTGTGGATCATCACTGATGTACCGTGGATCATCACTGATGTACTGAGGATCATCACCAATGTACTGAGGATCATCACTGATGTACTATGGGCCATCACAAGTGTACTATGGATCATCACTGGTGTACTATGGATCATCACTGATGTACTATGGACCATCCCTGATGTACTGTGGATCATCACTGATGTACTGTGGATCATCACTGGTGTACTATAGATCATCACTGATGTACTATGGGCTATCCCTGATGTACTGAGGATCATCACTGATGTACTATGGACCATCCCTGATGTACTATAGACCATCCCTGATGTGCTGTGGATTATCACTGATGTACCGTGGATCATCACTGATGTACTGAGGATCATCACTGATGTACTGTGGATCATCACTGATTTACTGTGGATCATTACTGATGTACTGTGGATTATCACTGATGTACTGAGGATCATCACTGATGTACTATAGATCATCACTGATGTACTGTGGATCATCACTGATGTACTGTGGATCATCACTGATGTACCGTGGATCATCACTGATGTACTGAGGATCATCACTAATGTACTATAGATCATCACTGATGTACTATGGGCCATCACTGGTGTACTATGGATCATCACTGGTGTACTATAGATCATCACTGATGTACTATGGGCTATCCCTGATGTACTGAGGATCATCACTGATGTACTATGGACCATCCCTGATGTACTATAGACCATCCCTGATGTGCTGTGGATTATCACTGATGTACCGTGGATCATCACTGATGTACTGAGGATCATCACTGATGTACTGTGGATCATCACTGATGTACTGTGGATCATTACTGATGTACTGTGGATCATCACTGATGTACTGAGGATCATCACTGATGTACTATGGATCATCACTGATGTACTGTGGATCATCACTGATGTACTATAGATCATCACTGATGTACTATGGATCATCACTGATGTACTATGGATCATCACTGATGTACTATGAGCCATCTCTGATGTACTATGGATCATCACTGATGTACTATGGATCATCACTGATGTACTATGGATCATCACTGATGTACTATGGATCATCACTGATGTACTATGAGCCATCACTGATGTACTATGGATCATCACTGATGTACTATGGATCATCACTGATGTACTATGAGCCATCTCTGATGTACTATGAGCCATCTCTGATGTACTATGGATCATCACTGATGTACTATGGATCAACACTGATGTACTATGGATCATCACTGATGTACTATGGATCATCACTGATGTACTATGAGTCATCACTGATGTACCGTGGATCATCACTGATGTACCGGGGATCATCACTGATGTACTGAGGATCATCACTGATGTACTGTGGATCATCACTGATGTACTATGGGCCATCACGGGTGTACTATGGATCATCACTGGTGTACTATGGATCATCACTGATGTACTATGGACCATCCCTGATGTACTATGGACCATCCCTGATGTACTATGGATCACCACTGATGTACTATGAGCCATCGCTGATGTACTGTGGATCATCACTGGTGTACTATGGATCATCACTGATGTACTATGGATCATCACTGATGTACTATGGATCATCACTGGTGTACTATGGATTGAGCCATCGCAGATGTACTGTGGATCATCACTGGTGTACTATGGATCATCACTGGTGTACTATGGATCATCACTGATGTACTATGGATCATCACTGATGTACTATGGATCATCACTGGTGTACTATGGATCATCGCTGGTGTACTATGGATCATCACTGATGTACTGTGGACAATCCCTGAAGTACTGTGGATCATCACTGATGTACTGAGGATCATCACTGATGTACTGTGGATCATCACTGATGTACTATAGATCATCACTAATGTACTGGTGTACTATGGATCATCACTGATGTACTATGGATCATCACTGATGTACTATGAGCCATCACTGATGTACTATGGATCATCACTGATGTACTATGAGCCATCACTGATGTACTATGGATCATCACTGATGTACTATGGATCATCACTGATGTACTATGAGCCATCTCTGATGTACTATGGATCATCACTGATGTACTATGGATCAACACTGATGTACTATGGATCATCACTCATGTACTATGAGCCATCACTGATGTACTATGGATCATCACTGATGTACTGTGGACCATCACTGGTGTACTATGGATCATCACCAATGTACTATGGATCATCACTGATGTACTATGGATCATCACTGATGTACTATGGATCATCACTGATGTACTGTGGATCATTACTGATGTACTGTGGATCATCACTGACGTACTGTGGATCATCACTGACGTACTGTGGATCATCACTGATGTACTATGGGCCATCACTGGTGTACTATGGATCATCACTGATGTACTATGGATCATCACTGATGTATTATGGATCATCACTGATGTACTTTGAGCCATCACTGATGTACTATGGATCATCACTGATGTACTATGGATCATCACTGATGTACTATGAGCCATCACTGATGTACTATGGATCATCACTGATGTACTATGAATCATCACTGATGTACTGTGGACCATCCCTGATGTACTGTGGATCATCACTGATGTACTGTGGATCATCACTGATGTACCGTGGATCATCACTGATGTACTGAGGATCATCACCAATGTACTGAGGATCATCACTGATGTACTATGGGCCATCACAAGTGTACTATGGATCATCACTGGTGTACTATGGATCATCACTGATGTACTATGGACCATCCCTGATGTACTGTGGATCATCACTGATGTACTGTGGATCATCACTGGTGTACTATAGATCATCACTGATGTACTATGGGCTATCCCTGATGTACTGAGGATCATCACTGATGTACTATGGACCATCCCTGATGTACTATAGACCATCCCTGATGTGCTGTGGATTATCACTGATGTACCGTGGATCATCACTGATGTACTGAGGATCATCACTGATGTACTGTGGATCATCACTGATTTACTGTGGATCATTACTGATGTACTGTGGATTATCACTGATGTACTGAGGATCATCACTGATGTACTATAGATCATCACTGATGTACTGTGGATCATCACTGATGTACTGTGGATCATCACTGATGTACCGTGGATCATCACTGATGTACTGAGGATCATCACTAATGTACTATAGATCATCACTGATGTACTATGGGCCATCACTGGTGTACTATGGATCATCACTGGTGTACTATAGATCATCACTGATGTACTATGGGCTATCCCTGATGTACTGAGGATCATCACTGATGTACTATGGACCATCCCTGATGTACTATAGACCATCCCTGATGTGCTGTGGATTATCACTGATGTACCGTGGATCATCACTGATGTACTGAGGATCATCACTGATGTACTGTGGATCATCACTGATGTACTGTGGATCATTACTGATGTACTGTGGATCATCACTGATGTACTGAGGATCATCACTGATGTACTATGGATCATCACTGATGTACTGTGGATCATCACTGATGTACTATAGATCATCACTGATGTACTATGGATCATCACTGATGTACTATGGATCATCACTGATGTACTATGAGCCATCTCTGATGTACTATGGATCATCACTGATGTACTATGGATCATCACTGATGTACTATGGATCATCACTGATGTACTATGGATCATCACTGATGTACTATGAGCCATCACTGATGTACTATGGATCATCACTGATGTACTATGGATCATCACTGATGTACTATGAGCCATCTCTGATGTACTATGAGCCATCTCTGATGTACTATGGATCATCACTGATGTACTATGGATCAACACTGATGTACTATGGATCATCACTGATGTACTATGGATCATCACTGATGTACTATGAGTCATCACTGATGTACCGTGGATCATCACTGATGTACCGGGGATCATCACTGATGTACTGAGGATCATCACTGATGTACTGTGGATCATCACTGATGTACTATGGGCCATCACGGGTGTACTATGGATCATCACTGGTGTACTATGGATCATCACTGATGTACTATGGACCATCCCTGATGTACTATGGACCATCCCTGATGTACTATGGATCACCACTGATGTACTATGAGCCATCGCTGATGTACTGTGGATCATCACTGGTGTACTATGGATCATCACTGATGTACTATGGATCATCACTGATGTACTATGGATCATCACTGGTGTACTATGGATTGAGCCATCGCAGATGTACTGTGGATCATCACTGGTGTACTATGGATCATCACTGGTGTACTATGGATCATCACTG
The DNA here is from genome assembly GCA_029206835.1 of Rana muscosa. Lineage (NCBI taxonomy): Eukaryota > Metazoa > Chordata > Amphibia > Anura > Ranidae > Rana > Rana muscosa. The sequence goes on from JARGYO010000056.1 coordinate 3,441,363, forward strand.
ATGTACTATGGATCATCACTGATGTACTATGGATCATCACTGGTGTACTATGGATCATCGCTGGTGTACTATGGATCATCACTGATGTACTGTGGACAATCCCTGAAGTACTGTGGATCATCACTGATGTACTGAGGATCATCACTGATGTACTGTGGATCATCACTGATGTACTATAGATCATCACTAATGTACTGGTGTACTATGGATCATCACTGATGTACTATGGATCATCACTGATGTACTATGGATCATCACTGATGTACTATGGATCATCACTGGTGTACTATGGATCATCGCTGGTGTACTATGGATCATCACTGATGTACTGTGGACAATCCCTGATGTACTGTGGATCATCACTGATGTACTGAGGATCATCACTGATGTACTGTGGATCATCACTGATGTACTATAGATCATCACTAATGTACTGTGGATCATCACTGATGTACTGTGGATCATCACTAATGTATTGAGGATCATCACTGATGTACTGTGGATCATCACTGATGTATTATGGATCATCACTGATGTACTTTGAGCCATCACTGATGTACTATGGATCATCACTGATGTACTATGGATCATCACTGATGTACTATTAGCCATCACTGATGTACTATGGATCATCACTGATGTACTATGAATCATCACTGATGTACTGTGGACCATCCCTGATGTACTGTGGATCATCACTTATGTACTGTGGATCATCACTGATGTACCGTGGATCATCACTGATGTACTGAGGATCATCACCGATGTACTGAGGATCATCACTGATGTACTATGGGCCATCACAGGTGTACTATGGATCATCACTGGTGTACTATGGATCATCACTGATGTACTATGGACCATCCCTGATGTACTGTGGATCATCACTGATGTACTGTGGATCATCACTGGTGTACTATAGATCATCACTGATGTACTATGGGCTATCCCTGATGTACTGAGGATCATCACTGATATACTATGGACCATCCCTGATGTACTGTGGATTATCACTGATGTACCGTGGATCATCACTGATGTACTGAGGATCATCACTGATGTACTGTGGATCATCACTGATTTACTGTGGATCATTACTGATGTACTGAGGATCATCACTGATGTACTATAGATCATCACTGATGTACTATGGGCCATCACTGGTGTACTATGGATCATCACTGATGTACTATGAGCCATCGCTGATGTACTATGGGCCATCACTGATGTACTGTGGATCATCACTGATGTACTGTGGATTATCACTGATGTACTGAGGATCATCACTGATGTACTATGGATCATCACTGATGTACTGTGGATCATCACTGATGTACTGAGGATCATCACTAATGTACTATAGATCATCACTGATGTACTATGGGCCATCGCTGGTGTACTATGGATCATCACTGATGTACTATGGATCATCACTGATGTACTATGAGCCATCGCTGATGTACTATGGGCCATCACTGATGTACTGTGGATCATCACTGGTGTACTATGGATCATCACTGATGTACTATGGATCATCACTGATGTACTGTGGATCATCACTGGTGTACTATAGATCATCACTGATGTACTATGGATCATCACTGATGTACTGTGGATCATCACTGATGTACTGTGGATCATCACTGATGTACTATGGACCATCCCTGATGTACTGTGGATTATCACTGATGTACCGTGGATCATCACTGATGTACTGAGGATCATCACTGATGTACTGTGGATCATCACTGATGTACTGTGGATCATTACTGATGTACTGTGGATCATCACTGATGTACTGAGGATCATCACTGATGTACTATGGATCATCACTGATGTACTATGGATCATCACTGATGTACTATGGTTCATCACTGGTGTACTATGGATCATCACTGGTGTACTATGGATCATCACTGATGTACTGTGGATCATCACTGATGTACTATAGATCATCACTGATGTACTATGGATCATCACTGATGTACTATGGATCATCACTGATGTACTATGAGCCATCTCTGATGTACTATGGATCATCACTGATGTACTATGGATCATCACTGATGTACTATGGATCATCACTGATGTACTATGGATCATCACTGATGTACTATGAGCCATCACTGATGTACTATGGATCATCACTGATGTACTATGGATCATCACTGATGTACTATGAGCCATCTCTGATGTACTATGAGCCATCTCTGATGTACTATGGATCATCACTGATGTACTATGGATCAACACTGATGTACTATGGAACATCACTGATGTACTATGGATCATCACTGATGTACTATGAGTCATCACTGATGTACCGTGGATCATCACTGATGTACCGGGGATCATCACTGATGTACTATGGGCCATCACGGGTGTACTATGGATCATCACTGGTGTACTATGGATCATCACTGATGTACTATGGACCATCCCTGATGTACTATGGACCATCCCTGATGTACTATGGATCACCACTGATGTACTATGAGCCATCGCTGATGTACTGTGGATCATCACTGGTGTACTATGGATCATCACTGATGTACTATGGATCATCACTGATGTACTATGGATCATCACTGGTGTACTATGGATTGAGCCATCGCTGATGTACTGTGGATCATCACTGGTGTACTATGGATCATCACTGATGTACTATGGATCATCACTGATGTACTATGGATCATCACTGGTGTACTATGGATCATCGCTGGTGTACGATGGATCATCACTGATGTACTGTGGACAATCCCTGAAGTACTGTGGATCATCACTGATGTACTGAGGATCATCACTGATGTACTGTGGATCATCACTGATGTACTATAGATCATTACTAATGTACTGGTGTACTATGGATCATCACTGATGTACTATGGATCATCACTGATGTACTATGTATCATCACTGATGTACTATGGATCATCACTGGTGTACTATGGATCATCGCTGGTGTACTATGGATCATCACTGATGTACTGTGGACAATCCCTGATGTACTGTGGATCATCACTGATGTACTGAGGATCATCACTGATGTACTGTGGATCATCACTGATGTACTATAGATCATCACTAATGTACTGTGGATCATCACTGATGTACTGTGGATCATCACTGATGTACTGAGGATCATCACTGATGTACTGTGGATCATCACTGATGTATTATGGATCATCACTGATGTACTTTGAGCCATCACTGATGTACTATGGATCATCACTGATGTACTATGGATCATCACTGATGTACTATTAGCCATCACTGATGTACTATGGATCATCACTGATGTACTATGAATCATCACTGATGTACCGTGGACCATCCCTGATGTACTGTGGATCATCACTTATGTACTGTGGATCATCACTGATGTACCGTGGATCATCACTGATGTACTGAGGATCATCACTGATGTACTGAGGATCATCACAGGTGTACTATGGATCATCACTGATGTACTATGGACCATCACTGATGTACTATGGACCATCCCTGATGTACTGTGGATCATCACTGATGTACTGTGGCTCATCACTGGTGTACTATAGATCATCACTGATGTACTATGGGCTATCCCTGATGTACTGAGGATCATCACTGATGTACTATGGACCATCCCTGATGTACTATAGACCATCCCTGATGTACTGTGGATTATCACTGATGTACTGAGGATCATCACTGATGTACTGTGGATCATCACTGATTTACTGTGGATCATTACTGATGTACTGAGGATCATCACTGATGTACTATAGATCATCACTGATGTACTATGGGCCATCACTGGTGTACTATGGATCATCACTGATGTACTATGAGCCATCGCTGATGTACTATGGGCCATCACTGATGTACTGTGGATCATCACTGGTGTACTATGGATCATCACTGATGTACTATGGATCATCACTGATGTACTATGGATCATCACTGATGTACTGTGGATCATCACTGGTGTACTATAGATCATCACTGATGTACTATGGATCATCACTAATGTACTATAGATCATCACTGATGTACTATGGGCCATCACTGATGTACTATGGATCATCACTGATGTACTATGAGCCATCGCTGATGTACTATGGGCCATCACTGATGTACTGTGGATCATCACTGCTGTACTGTGGATCATCACTGATGTACTATGGACCATCCCTGATGTACTGTGGATTATCACTGATGTACCGTGGATCATCACTGATGTACTGAGGATCATCACTGATGTACTGTGGATCATCACTGATGTACTATGGATCATCACTGATGTACTATGGATCATCACTGGTGTACTATGGATCATCACTGGTGTACTATGGATCATCACTGATGTACTGTGGATCATCACTGATGTACTATAGATCATCACTGATGTACTATGGATCATCACTGATGTACTATGGATCATCACTGATGTACTATGAGCCATCTCTGATGTACTATGGATCATCACTGATGTACTATGGATCATCACTGATGTACTATGAGTCATCACTGATGTACTATGAGCCATCACTGATGTACCGTGGATCATCACTGATGTACCGTGGATCTTCACTGATGTACCGTGGATCATCACTGATGTACCGAGGATCATCACTGATGTACTGTGGATCATCACTGATGTACTATGGGCCATCACGGGTGTACTATGGATCATCACTGGTGTACTATGGATCATCACTGATGTACTATGGACCATCCCTGATGTACTATGGACCATCCCTGATGTACTATGGACCATCCCTGATGTACTGAGGATCATCACTGATGTACTATAGATCATCACTGATGTACTATGGGCCATCACTGGTGTACTATGGATCATCACTGATGTACTATGAGCCATCGCTGATGTACTGTGGATCATCACTGGTGTACCATGGATCATCACTGATGTACTATGGATCATCACTGATGTACTATGGATCATCACTGGTGTACTATGGATTGAGCCATCGCTGATGTACTGTGGATCATCACTGGTGTACTATGGATCATCACTGATGTACTATGGATCATCACTGATGTACTATGGATCGTCACTGATGTACTATGGATCATCACTGGTGTACTGTGGATCATCACTGATGTACTGAGGATCATCACTGATGTACTGTGGATCATCACTGATGTACTATAGATCATCACTAATGTACTGTGGATCATCACTGATGTACTGTGGATCATCACTGATGTACTGAGGATCATCACTGATGTACTGTGGATCATCATTGATGTACTGTGGATCATCACTGATGTACTATGGACCATCCCTGATGTACTATGGACCATCCCTGATGTACTATGGATCATCACTGATGTACTATGGGCCATCACTGATGTACTATGGATCATCACTGATGTACTATGGGCCATCACTGATGTACTATGGATCATCACTGATATACTGTGGACTATCCCTGATGTACTGTGGATCATCGCCGATGTACTATGGATCATCGCCGATGTACTATGGATCATCACTGATGTACTATGGATCATCACTGATGTACTATGGATCATCACTGATGTACTATAGATCATCACTGATGTACTATGGGCCATCACTGGTGTACTATGGATCATCACTGATGTACTGTGGACCATCACTGGTGTACTATGTATCATCACTGATGTATTATGGATCATCACTGATGTACTTTGAGCCATTACTGATGTACTATGGATCATCACTGATGTACTATGGATCATCACTGATATACTGTGGACTATCCCTGATGTACTGTGGATCATCACTGATGTACTATGGATCATCACTGATGTACTATGGATCATCACTGGTGTACTATGGATTGAGCCATCGCTGATGTACTGTGGATCATCACTGGTGTACTATGGATCATCACTGATGTACTATGGATCATCACTGATGTACTATGGATCGTCACTGATGTACTATGGATCATCACTGGTGTACTGTGGATCATCACTGATGTACTGAGGATCATCACTGATGTACTGTGGATCATCACTGATGTACTATAGATCATCACTAATGTACTGTGGATCATCACTGATGTACTGTGGATCATCACTGATGTACTGAGGATCATCACTGATGTACTGTGGATCATCACTGATGTACTGTGGATCATCACTGATGTACTATGGACCATCCCTGATGTACTATGGACCATCCCTGATGTACTATGGATCATCACTGATGTACTATGGGCCATCACTGATGTACTATGGATCATCACTGATGTACTATGGGCCATCACTGATGTACTATGGATCATCACTGATATACTGTGGACTATCCCTGATGTACTGTGGATCATCGCCGATGTACTATGGATCATCGCCGATGTACTATGGATCATCACTGATGTACTATGGATCATCACTGATGTACTATGGATCATCACTGATGTACTATAGATCATCACTGATGTACTATGGGCCATCACTGGTGTACTATGGATCATCACTGATGTACTGTGGACCATCACTGGTGTACTATGTATCATCACTGATGTATTATGGATCATCACTGATGTACTTTGAGCCATTACTGATGTACTATGGATCATCACTGATGTACTATGGATCATCACTGATATACTGTGGACTATCCCTGATGTACTGTGGATCATCACTGATGTACTATGGATCATCGTCGATGTACTATGGATCATCACTGATGTACTATGGATCATCACTGATGTACTATAGATCATCACTGATGTACTATGGGCCATCACTGGTGTACTATGGATCATCACTGATGTACTGTGGACCATCACTGGTGTACTATGGATCATCACTGATGTATTATGGATCATCACTGATGTACTTTGAGCCATCACTGATGTACTATGGATCATCACTGATGTACTGTGGACCATCCCTGATGTACTGTGGATCATCACTGATGTACTGTGGATCATCACTGATGTACCATGGACCATCCCTGATGTACTGAGGATCATCACTGATGTACTATAGATCATCACTGATGTACTATGGGCCATCACTGGTGTACTATGGATCATCACTGATGTACTATGAGCCATCGCTGATGTACTGTGGATCATCACTGGTGTACTATGGATCATCACTGATGTACTATGGATCATCACTGATGTACTATGGATCATCACTGGTGTACTATGGATTGAGCCATCGCTGATGTACTGTGGATCATCACTGGTGTACTATGGATCATCACTGATGTACTATGGATCATCACTGGTGTACTATGGATCATTGCTGGTGTACTATGGATCATCACTGATGTACTGTGGACAATCCCTGATGTACTGTGGATCATCACTGATGTACTGAGGATCATCACTGATGTACTGTGGATCATAACTGATGTACTATAGATCATCACTAATGTACTGTGGATCATCACTGATGTACTGTGGATCATCACTGATGTACTGAGGATCATCACTGATGTACTGTGGATCATCACTGATGTACTGTGGATCATCACTGATGTACTATGGACCATCCCTGATGTACTATGGACCATCCCTGATGTACTATGGACCATCCCTGATGTACTATGGATCATCACTGATGTACTATGGGCCATCACTGATGTACTATGGATCATCACTGATGTACTATGGGCCATCACTGATGTACTATGGATCATCACTGATATACTGTGGACTATCCCTGATGTACTGTGGATCATCGCCGATGTACTATGGATCATCGCCGATGTACTATGGATCATCACTGATGTACTATGGATCATCACTGATGTACTATGGATCATCACTGATGTACTATAGATCATCACTGATGTACTATGGGCCATCACTGGTGTACTATGGATCATCACTGATGTACTGTGGACCATCACTGGTGTACTATGGATCATCACTGATGTATTATGGATCATCACTGATGTACTTTGAGCCATCACTGATGTACTATGGATCATCACTGATGTACTATGGATCATCACTGATATACTGTGGACTATCCCTGATGTACTGTGGATCATCACTGATGTACTATGGATCATCACTGATGTACTATGGATCATCACTGATATACTGTGGACTATCCCTGATGTACTGTGGATCATCACTGATGTACTATGGATCATCGTCGATGTACTATGGATCATCACTGATGTACTATGGATCATCACTGATGTACTATGGATCATCACTGATGTACTATAGATCATCACTGATGTACTATGGGCCATCACTGGTGTACTATGGATCATCACTGATGTACTGTGGACCATCACTGGTGTACTATGGATCATCACTGATGTATTATGGATCATCACTGATGTACTTTGAGCCATCACTGATGTACTATGGATCATCACTGATGTACTGTGGACCATCCCTGATGTACTGTGGATCATCACTGATGTACTGTGGATCATCACTGATGTACCGTGGATCATCACTGATGTACTGAGGATCATCACCGATGTACTGAGGATCATCACTGGTGTACTATGGATCATCACTGATGTACTATGGACCATCCCTGATGTACTGTGGATCATCACTGATGTACTGTGGATCATCACTGATGTACTGTGGATCATCACTGGTGTACTATAGATCATCACTGATGTACTATGGGCCATCCCTGATGTACTGAGGATCATCACTGATGTACTATGGACCATCTCTGATGTACTATAGACCATCCCTGATGTACTGTGGATTATCACTGATGTACCGTGGATCATCACTGATGTACTGAGGATCATCACTGATGTACTGTGGATCATCACTGATTTACTGTGGATCATTACTGATGTACTGTGGATCATCACTGATGTACTGAGGATCATCACTGATGTACTATGGATCATCACTGATGTACTGTGGATCATCACTGATGTACCGTGAATCATCACTGATGTACTGAGGATCATCACTAATGTACTATAGATCATCACTGATGTACTATGGGCCATCACTGGTGAACTATGGATCATCACTGATGTACTATGGATCATCACTGATGTACTATGGATCATCACTGATGTACTATAGATCATCACTGATGTACTATGGGCCATCACTGGTGTACTATGGATCATCACTGATGTACTGTGGACCATCACTGGTGTACTATGGATCATCACTGATGTATTATGGATCATCACTGATGTACTTTGAGCCATCACTGATGTACTATGGATCATCACTGATGTACTGTGGACCATCCCTGATGTACTGTGGATCATCACTGATGTACTGTGGATCATCACTGATGTACTGTGGATCATCACTGATGTACTGTGGATCATCACTGGTGTACTATAGATCATCACTGATGTACTATGGGCCATCCCTGATGTACTGAGGATCATCACTGATGTACTATGGACCATCCCTGATGTACTATAGACCATCCCTGATGTACTGTGGATTATCACTGATGTACCGTGGATCATCACTGATGTACTGAGGATCATCACTGATGTACTGTGGATCATCACTGATTTACTGTGGATCATTACTGATGTACTGTGGATCATCACTGATGTACTGAGGATCATCACTGATGTACTATGGATCATCACTGATGTACTGTGGATCATCACTGATGTACCGTGAATCATCACTGATGTACTGAGGATCATCACTAATGTACTATAGATCATCACTGATGTACTATGGGCCATCACTGGTGAACTATGGATCATCACTGATGTACTATGGATCATCACTGATGTACTATGAGCCATCGCTGATGTACTATGGGCCATCACTGATGTAGTATGGATCATCACTGATGTACTATGGATCATCACTGATGTACTGTGGATCATCACTGGTGTACTATAGATCATCACTGATGTACTATGGATCATCACTGATGTACTGTGGATCATCACTGATGTACTGTGGATCATCACTGATGTACTATGGACCATCCCTGATGTATTGTGTATTATCACTGATGTACCGTGGATCATCACTGATGTACTGAGGATCATCACTGATGTACTGTGGATCATCACTGATGTTCTGTGGATCATTACTGATGTACTGTGGATCATCACTGATGTACTGAGGATCATCACTGATGTACTATGGATCATCACTGATGTACTATGGATCATCACTGGTGTACTATGGATCATCACTGATGTACTGTGGATCATCACTGATGTACTATAGATCATCACTGATGTACTATGGATCATCACTGATGTACTATGGATCATCACTGATGTACTATGAGCCATCTCTGATGTACTATGGATCATCACTGATGTACTATGGATCATCACTGATGTACTATGGATCATCACTGATGTACTATGAGCCATCACTGATGTACTATGGATCATCACTGATGTACTATGGATCATCACTGATGTACTATGAGCCATCTCTGATGTACTATGAGCCATCTCTGATGTACTATGAGCCATCTCTGATGTACTATGGATCATCACTGATGTACTATGGATCAACACTGATGTACTATGGATCATCACTGATGTACTATGGATCATCACTGATGTACTATGAGCCACCACTGATGTACTATGGATCATCACTAATGTACTATGGATCATCACTGATGTACTATGGATCATCACTGATGTACTATGAGCCATCACTGATGTACTATGGATCATCACTGATGTACTATGGATCATCACTGATGTACTATGAGCCATCTCTGATGTACTATGAGCCATCTCTGATGTACTATGGATCATCACTGATGTACTATGGATCAACACTGATGTACTATGGATCATCACTGGTGTACTATAGATCATCACTGATGTACTATGGGCCATCCCTGATGTACTGAGGATCATCACTGATGTACTATGGACCATCTCTGATGTACTATAGACCATCCCTGATGTACTGTGGATTATCACTGATGTACCGTGGATCATCACTGATGTACTGAGGATCATCACTGATGTACTGTGGATCATCACTGATTTACTGTGGATCATTACTGATGTACTGTGGATCATCACTGATGTACTGAGGATCATCACTGATGTACTATGGATCATCACTGATGTACTGTGGATCATCACTGATGTACCGTGAATCATCACTGATGTACTGAGGATCATCACTAATGTACTATAGATCATCACTGATGTACTATGGGCCATCACTGGTGAACTATGGATCATCACTGATGTACTATGGATCATCACTGATGTACTATGGATCATCACTGATGTACTATAGATCATCACTGATGTACTATGGGCCATCACTGGTGTACTATGGATCATCACTGATGTACTGTGGACCATCACTGGTGTACTATGGATCATCACTGATGTATTATGGATCATCACTGATGTACTTTGAGCCATCACTGATGTACTATGGATCATCACTGATGTACTGTGGATCATCACTGATGTACTGTGGATCATCACTGATGTACTGTGGATCATCACTGGTGTACTATAGATCATCACTGATGTACTATGGGCCATCCCTGATGTACTGAGGATCATCACTGATGTACTATGGACCATCCCTGATGTACTATAGACCATCCCTGATGTACTGTGGATTATCACTGATGTACCGTGGATCATCACTGATGTACTGAGGATCATCACTGATGTACTGTGGATCATCACTGATTTACTGTGGATCATTACTGATGTACTGTGGATCATCACTGATGTACTGAGGATCATCACTGATGTACTATGGATCATCACTGATGTACTGTGGATCATCACTGATGTACCGTGAATCATCACTGATGTACTGAGGATCATCACTAATGTACTATATATCATCACTGATGTACTATGGGCCATCACTGGTGAACTATGGATCATCACTGATGTACTATGGATCATCACTGATGTACTATGAGCCATCGCTGATGTACTATGGGCCATCACTGATGTAGTATGGATCATCACTGATGTACTATGGATCATCACTGATGTACTGTGGATCATCACTGGTGTACTATAGATCATCACTGATGTACTATGGATCATCACTGATGTACTGTGGATCATCACTGATGTACTGTGGATCATCACTGATGTACTATGGACCATCCCTGATGTATTGTGTATTATCACTGATGTACCGTGGATCATCACTGATGTACTGAGGATCATCACTGATGTACTGTGGATCATCACTGATGTTCTGTGGATCATTACTGATGTACTGTGGATCATCACTGATGTACTGAGGATCATCACTGATGTACTATGGATCATCACTGATGTACTATGGATCATCACTGGTGTACTATGGATCATCACTGATGTACTGTGGATCATCACTGATGTACTATAGATCATCACTGATGTACTATGGATCATCACTGATGTACTGTGGATCATCACTGATGTACTATGAGCCATCTCTGATGTACTATGGATCATCACTGATGTACTATGGATCATCACTGATGTACTATGGATCATCACTGATGTACTATGAGCCATCACTGATGTACTATGGATCATCACTGATGTACTATGGATCATCACTGATGTACTATGAGCCATCTCTGATGTACTATGAGCCATCTCTGATGTACTATGAGCCATCTCTGATATACTATGGATCATCACTGATGTACTATGGATCAACACTGATGTACTATGGATCATCACTGATGTACTATGGATCATCACTGATGTACTATGAGCCACCACTGATGTACTATGGATCATCACTAATGTACTATGGATCATCACTGATGTACTATGGATCATCACTGATGTACTATGAGCCATCACTGATGTACTATGGATCATCACTGATGTACTATGGATCATCACTGATGTACTATGAGCCATCTCTGATGTACTATGAGCCATCGCTGATATACTGTGGATCATTACTGGTGTCCTATGGATCATCACTGATGTACTATGGATCATCACTGATGTACTATGGATCATCACTGGTGTACTATGGATCATCACTGGTGTACTATGGATCATCACTGATGTACTGTGGACAATCCCTGATGTACTGTGGATCATCACTGATGTACTGAGGATCATCACTGATGTACTGTGGATCATCACTGATGTACTATAGATCATCACTAATGTACTGTGGATCATCACTGATGTACTGTGGATCATCTCTGATGTACTGAGGATCATCACTGATGTACTGTGGATCATCACTGATGTACTGTGGATCATCACTGATGTACTATGGACCATCCCTGATGTACTATGGACCATCCCTGATGTACTATGGACCATCCCTGATGTACTGATGATCATCACTGATGTACTGTGGATCATCACTGATGTACTGTGGATCATCACTGATGTACTATGGACCATCACTGGTGTACTATGGATCATCACTGGTGTACTATGGATCATCACTGGTGTACTATGGATCATCACTGGTGTACTATGGACCATCCCTGATGTACTATGGATCATCACTGATGTACTGTGGATCATCACTGATGTACTATACTTCATCACTGATGTACTATGGGCCATCACTGGTGTACTATGGATCATCACTGGTGTACTATGGATCATCACTGATGTACTATGGACCATCCCTGATATACTATGGACCATCCCTGATGTACTGTGGATCATCACTGATGTACTGTGGATCATCACTGATGTACTGTGGATCATCACTGATGTACTATGGGCCATCACTGATGTACTGTGGATCATCACTGGTGTACTATAGATCATCACTGATGTACTATGGGCCATCCCTGATGTACTGAGGATCATCACTGATGTACTATGGACCATCCCTGATGTACTATAGACCATCCCTGATGTACTGTGGATTATCACTGATGTACCGTGGATCATCACTGATGTACTGAGGATCATCACTGATGTACTGTGGATCATCACTGATTTACTGTGGATCATTACTGATGTACTGTGGATCATCACTGATGTACTGAGGATCATCACTGATGTACTATGGATCATCACTGATGTACTGTGGATCATCACTGATGTACTGTGGATCATCACAGATGTACCGTGGATCATCACTGATGTACTGAGGATCATCACTAATGTACTATAGATCATCACTGATGTACTATGGGCAATCACTGGTGTACTATGGATCATCACTGATGTACTATGGATCATCACTGATGTACTGTGGATAATCACTGGTGTACTATAGATCATCACTGATGTACTATGGATCATCACTGATGTACTGTGGATCATCACTGATGTACTATGGACCATCCCTGATGTACTGTGGATTATCACTGATGTACCGTGGATCATCACTGATGTACTGAGGATCATCACTGATGTACTGTGGATCATCACTGATGTACTGTGGATCATTACTGACGTACTGTGGATCATCACTGATGTACTGAGGATCATCACTGATGTACTATGGATCATCACTGATGTACTATGGATCATCACTGGTGTACTATGGATCATCACTGATGTACTGTGGATCATCACTGATGTACTATAGATCATCACTGATGTACTATGGATCATCACTGATGTACTATGGATCATCACTGATGTACTATGAGCCATCTCTGATGTACTATGGATCATCACTGATGTACTATGGATCATCACTGATGTACTATGGATCATCACTGATGTACTATGGATCATCACTGATGTACTATGAGCCATCACTGATGTACTATGGATCATCACTGATGTACTATGGATCATCACTGATGTACTATGAGCCATCTCTGATGTACTATGAGCCATCTCTGATGTGCTATGGATCAACACTGATGTACTATGGATCATCACTGATGTACTATGGATCATCACTGATGTACTATGAGCCATCACTGATGTACTATGGATCATCACTGATGTACTGTGGATCATCACTGATGTACCGTGGATCATAACTGATGTACCGTGGATCATCACTGATGTACTGAGGATCATCACTGATGTACTGTGGATCATCACTGATGTACTATGGGCCATCACGGGTGTATTATGGATCATCACTGGTGTACTATGGATCATCACTGATGTACTATGGACCATCCCTGATGTACTATGGACCATCCCTGATGTACTATGGACCATCCCTGATGTACTGAGGATCATCACTGATGTACTATAGATCATCACTGATGTACTATGGGCCATCACTGGTGTACTATGGATCATCACTGATGTACTATGAGCCATCGCTGATGTACTGTGGATCATCACTGGTGTACTATGGATCATCACTGATGTACTATGGATCATCACTGATGTACTATGGATCATCACTGGTGTACTATGGATTGAGCCATCGCTGATGTACTGTGGATCATCACTGGTGTACTATGGATCATCACTGATGTACTATGGATCATCACTGATGTACTATGGATCATCACTGGTGTACTATGGATCATCGCTGGTGTACTATGGATCATCACTGATGTACTGTGGACAATCCCTGATGTACTGTGGATCATCACTGATGTACTGAGGATCATCACTGATGTACTGTGGATCATCACTGATGTACTATAGATCATCACTAATGTACTGTGGATCATCACTGATGTACTGTGGATCATCACTGATGTACTGAGGATAATCACTGATGTACTGTGGATTATCACTGATGTACTGTGGATCATCACTGATGTACTATGGACCATCCCTGATGTACTATGGACCATCCCTGATGTACTATGGATCATCACTGATGTACTATGGGCCATCACTGATGTACTATGGATCATCACTGATGTACTATGGGCCATCACTGATGTACTATGGATCATCACTGATATACTGTGGACTATCCCTGATGTACTGTGGATCATCACTGATGTACTATGGATCATCGCCGATGTACTATGGATCATCACTGATGTACTATGGATCATCACTGATGTACTATGGATCATCACTGATGTACTATAGATCATCACTGATGTACTATGGGCCATCACTGATGTACTATGGGCCATCACTGGTGTACTATGGATCATCACTGATGTACTGTGGACCATCACTGGTGTACTATGGATCATCACTGATGTATTATGGATCATCACTGATGTACTTTGAGCCATCACTGATGTACTATGGATCATCACTGATGTACTATGGATCATCACTGATATACTGTGGACTATCCCTGATGTACTGTGGATCATCACTGATGTACTATGGATCATCGTCGATGTACTATGGATCATCACTGATGTACTATGGATCATCACTGATGTACTATGGATCATCACTGATGTACTATGGATCATCACTGATGTACTATAGATCATCACTGATGTACTATGGGCCATCACTGGTGTACTATGGATCATCACTGATGTACTGTGGACCATCACTGGTGTACTATGGATCATCACTGATTTATTATGGATCATCACTAATGTACTTTGAGCCATCACTGATGTACTATGGATCATCACTGATGTACTGTGGACCATCCATGATGTACTGTGGATCATCACTGATGTGCTGTGGATCATCACTGATGTACCGTGGATCATCACTGATGTACTGAGGATCATCACCGATGTACTGAGGATCATCACTGATGTACTATGGGCCATCACAGGTGTACTATGGATCATCACTGGTGTACTATGGATCATCACTGATGTACTATGGACCACCCCTGATGTACTGTGGATCATCACTGATGTACTGTGGATCATTACTGATGTACTGTGGATCATCACTGGTGTACTATAGATCATCACTGATGTACTATGGGCCATCCCTGATGTACTGAGGATCATCACTGATGTACTATGGACCATCCCTGATGTACTATAGACCATCCCTGATGTACTGTGGATTATCACTGAAGTACCGTGGATCATCACTGATGTACTGAGGATCATCACTGATGTACTGTGGATCATCACTAATTTACTGTGGATCATTACTGATGTACTGTGGATCATCACTGATGTACTGATGATCATCACTGATGTACTATGGATCATCACTGATGTACTGTGGATCATCACTGATGTACTGTGGATCATCACTGGTGTACTTTAGATCATCACTGATGTACTATGGGCCATCCCTGATGTACTGAGGATCATCACTGATGTACTATGGACCATCCCTGATGTACTATAGACCATCCCTGATGTACTGTGGATTATCACTGAAGTACCGTGGATCATCACTGATGTACTGAGGATCATCACTGATGTACTGTGGATCATCACTGATTTACTGTGGATCATTACTGATGTACTGTGGATCATCACTGATGTACTGAGGATCATCACTGATGTACTATGGATCATCACTGATGTACTGTGGATCATCACTGATGTACCGTGAATAATCACTGATGTACTATGAGCCATCTCTGATGTACTATGGATCATCACTGATGTACTATGGATCAACACTGATGTACTATGGATCATCACTGATGTACTATGGATCATCACTGATGTACTATGAGTCATCACTGATGTACCGTGGATCATCACTGATGTACCGGGGATCATCACTGATGTACTGAGGATCATCACTGATGTACTGTGGATCATCACTGATGTACTATGGGCCATCACGGGTGTACTATGGATCATCACTGGTGTACTATGGATCATCACTGATGTACTATGGACCATCCCTGATGTACTATGGACCATCCCTGATGTACTATGGATCACCACTGATGTACTATGAGCCATCGCTGATGTACTGTGGATCATCACTGGTGTACTATGGATCATCACTGATGTACTATGGATCATCACTGGTGTACTATGGATTGAGCCATCGCTGATGTACTGTGGATCATCACTGGTGTACTATGGATCATCACTGATGTACTATGGATCATCACTGATGTACTATGGATCATCACTGGTGTACTATGGATCATCGCTGGTGTACTATGGATCATCATTGATGTACTGTGGACAATCCCTGAAGTACTGTGGATCATCACTGATGTACTGAGGATCATCACTGATGTACTGTGGATCATCACTGATGTACTATAGATCATCACTAATGTACTGGTGTACTATGGATCATCACTGATGTACTATGGATCATCACTGATGTACTATGGATCATCACTGGTGTACTATGGATCATCGCTGGTGTACTATGGATCATCACTGATGTACTGTGGACAATCCCTGATGTACTGTGGATCATCACTGATGTACTGAGGATCATCACTGATGTACTGTGGATCATCACTGATGTACTATAGATCATCACTAATGTACTGTGGATCATCACTGATGTACTGTGGATCATCACTGATGTACTGAGAATCATCACTGATGTACTGTGGATCATCACTGATGTATTATGGATCATCACTGATGTACTTTGAGCCATCACTGATGTACTATGGATCATCACTGATGTACTATTAGCCATCACTGATGTACTATGGATCATCACTGATGTACTATGAATCATCACTGATGTACTGTGGACCATCCCTGATGTACTGTGGATCATCACTTATGTACTGTGGATCATCACTGATGTACCGTGGATCATCACTGATGTACTGAGGATCATCACCGATGTACTGAGGATCATCACTGATGTACTATGGGCCATCACAGGTGTACTATGGATCATCACTGGTGTACTATGGATCATCACTAATGTACTATGGACCATCCCTGATGTACTGTGGATCATCACTGATGTACTGTGGATCATCACTGGTGTACTATAGATCATCACTGATGTACTATGGGCTATCCCTGATGTACTGAGGATCATCACTGATGTACTATGGACCATCCCTGATGTACTATAGACCATCCCTGATGTACTGTGGATTATCACTGATGTACTGTGGATCATCACTGATGTACTGAGGATCATCACTGATGTACTGTGGATCATCACTGATTTACTGTGGATCATTACTGATGTACTGAGGATCATCACTGATGTACTATAGATCATCACTGATGTACTATGGGCCATCACTGGTGTACTATGGATCATCACTGATGTACTATGAGCCATCGCTGATGTACTATGGGCCATCACTGATGTACTGTGGATCATCACTGGTGTACTATGGATCATCACTGATGTACTATGGATCATCACTGATGTACTATGGATCATCACTGATGTACTGTGGATCATCACTGGTGTACTATAGATCATCACTGATGTACTATGGATCATCACTAATGTACTATAGATCATCTCTGATGTACTATGGGCCATCACTGATGTACTATGGATCATCACTGATGTACTATGAGCCATCGCTGATGTACTATGGGCCATCACTGATGTACTGTGGATCATTACTGCTGTACTGTGGATCATCACTGATGTACTATGGACCATCCCTGATGTACTGTGGATTATCACTGATGTACCGTGGATCATCACTGATGTACTGAGGATCATCACTGATGTACTGTGGATCATCACTGATGTACTGTGGATCATTACTGATGTACTGTGGATCATCACTGATGTACTGAGGATCATCACTGATGTACTATGGATCATCACTGATGTACTATGGATCATCACTGATGTACTATGGATCATCACTGGTGTACTATGGATCATCACTGGTGTACTATGGATCATCACTGATGTACTGTGGATCATCACTGATGTACTATAGATCATCACTGATGTACTATGGATCATCACTGATGTACTATGGATCATCACTGATGTACTATGAGCCATCTCTGATGTACTATGGATCATCACTGATGTACTATGGATCATCACTGATGTACTATGGATCATCACTGATGTACTATGAGCCATCACTGATGTACTATGAGCCATCACTGATGTACCGTGGATCATCACTGATGTACCGTGGATCATCACTGATGTACCGTGGATCATCACTGATGTACTGAGGATCATCACTGATGTACTGTGGATCATCACTGATGTACTATGGGCCATCACGGGTGTACTATGGATCATCACTGGTGTACTATGGATCATCACTGATGTACTATGGACCATCCCTGATGTACTATGGATCATCACTGATGTACTATGGATCATCACTGATGTACTATGGATCATCACTGGTGTACTATGGATTGAGCCATCGCTGATGTACTGTGGATCATCGCTGGTGTACTATGGATCATCACTGATGTACTGTGGACAATCCCTGATGTACTGTGGATCATCACTGATGTACTGAGGATCATCACTGATGTACTGTGGATCATCACTGATGTACTATAGATCATCACTAATGTACTGTGGATCATCACTGATGTACTGTGGATCATCACTGATGTACTGAGGATCATCACTGATGTACTGTGGATCATCACTGATGTACTGTGGATCATCACTGATGTACTATGGACCATACCTGATGTACTATGGATCATCACTGATGTACTATGGGCCATCACTGATGTACTATGGATCATCACTGATGTACTATGGGCCATCACTGATGTACTATGGATCATCACTGATATACTGTGGACTATCCCTGATGTACTGTGGATCATCGCCGATGTAATATGGATCATCGCCGATGTACTATGGATCATCACTGATGTACTATGGATCATCACTGATGTACTATGGATCATCACTGATGTACTATAGATCATCACTGATGTACTATGGGCCATCACTGGTGTACTATGGATCATCACTGATGTACTGTGGACCATCACTGGTGTACTATGTATCATCACTGATGTATTATGGATCATCACTGATGTACTTTGAGCCATTACTGATGTACTATGGATCATCACTGATGTACTATGGATCATCACTGATATACTGTGGACTATCCCTGATGTACTGTGGATCATCACTGATGTACTATGGATCATCGTCGATGTACTATGGATCATCACTGATGTACTATGGATCATCACTGATGTACTATAGATCATCACTGATGTACTATGGGCCATCACTGGTGTACTATGGATCATCACTGATGTACTGTGGACCATCACTGGTGTACTATGGATCATCACTGATGTATTATGGATCATCACTGATGTACTTTGAGCCATCACTGATGTACTATGGATCATCACTGATGTACTGTGGACCATCCCTGATGTACTGTGGATCATCACTGATGTACTGTGGATCATCACTGATGTACCATGGACCATCCCTGATGTACTGAGGATCATCACTGATGTACTATAGATCATCACTGATGTACTATGGGCCATCACTGGTGTACTATGGATCATCACTGATGTACTATGAGCCATCGCTGATGTACTGTGGATCATCACTGGTGTACTATGGATCATCACTGATGTACTATGGATCATCACTGATGTACTATGGATCATCACTGGTGTACTATGGATTGAGCCATCGCTGATGTACTGTGGATCATCACTGGTGTACTATGGATCATCACTGATGTACTATGGATCATCACTGGCGTACTATGGATCATTGCTGGTGTACTATGGATCATCACTGATGTACTGTGGACAATCCCTGATGTACTGTGGATCATCACTGATGTACTGAGGATCATCACTGATGTACTGTGGATCATCACTGATGTACTATAGATCATCACTAATGTACTGTGGATCATCACTGATGTACTGTGGATCATCACTGATGTACTATGGATCATCACTGATGTACTATAGATCATCACTGATGTACTATGGGCCATCACTGATGTACTATGGGCCATCACTGGTGTACTATGGATCATCACTGATGTACTGTGGACCATCACTGGTGTACTATGGATCATCACTGATGTATTATGGATCATCACTGATGTACTTTGAGCCATCACTGATGTACTATGGATCATCACTGATGTACTATGGATCATCACTGATATACTGTGGACTATCCCTGATGTACTGTGGATCATCACTGATGTACTATGGATCATCGTCGATGTACTATGGATCATCACTGATGTACTATGGATCATCACTGATGTACTATGGATCATCACTGATGTACTATGGATCATCACTGATGTACTATAGATCATCACTGATGTACTATGGGCCATCACTGGTGTACTATGGATCATCACTGATGTACTGTGGACCATCACTGGTGTACTATGGATCATCACTGATGTATTATGGATCATCACTAATGTACTTTGAGCCATCACTGATGTACTATGGATCATCACTGATGTACTGTGGACCATCCATGATGTACTGTGGATCATCACTGATGTGCTGTGGATCATCACTGATGTACCGTGGATCATCACTGATGTACTGAGGATCATCACCGATGTACTGAGGATCATCACTGATGTACTATGGGCCATCACAGGTGTACTATGGATCATCACTGGTGTACTATGGATCATCACTGATGTACTATGGACCACCCCTGATGTACTGTGGATCATCACTGATGTACTGTGGATCATTACTGATGTACTGTGGATCATCACTGGTGTACTATAGATCATCACTGATGTACTATGGGCCATCCCTGATGTACTGAGGATCATCACTGATGTACTATGGACCATCCCTGATGTACTATAGACCATCCCTGATGTACTGTGGATTATCACTGAAGTACCGTGGATCATCACTGATGTACTGAGGATCATCACTGATGTACTGTGGACCATCACTAATTTACTGTGGATCATTACTGATGTACTGTGGATCATCACTGATGTACTGATGATCATCACTGATGTACTATGGATCATCACTGATGTACTGTGGATCATCACTGATGTACTGTGGATCATCACTGGTGTACTTTAGATCATCACTGATGTACTATGGGCCATCCCTGATGTACTGAGGATCATCACTGATGTACTATGGACCATCCCTGATGTACTATAGACCATCCCTGATGTACTGTGGATTATCACTGAAGTACCGTGGATCATCACTGATGTACTGAGGATCATCACTGATGTACTGTGGATCATCACTGATTTACTGTGGATCATTACTGATGTACTGTGGATCATCACTGATGTACTGAGGATCATCACTGATGTACTATGGATCATCACTGATGTACTGTGGATCATCACTGATGTACCGTGAATAATCACTGATGTACTATGAGCCATCTCTGATGTACTATGGATCATCACTGATGTACTATGGATCAACACTGATGTACTATGGATCATCACTGATGTACTATGGATCATCACTGATGTACTATGAGTCATCACTGATGTACCGTGGATCATCACTGATGTACCGGGGATCATCACTGATGTACTGAGGATCATCACTGATGTACTGTGGATCATCACTGATGTACTATGGGCCATCACGGGTGTACTATGGATCATCACTGGTGTACTATGGATCATCACTGATGTACTATGGACCATCCCTGATGTACTATGGACCATCCCTGATGTACTATGGATCACCACTGATGTACTATGAGCCATCGCTGATGTACTGTGGATCATCACTGGTGTACTATGGATCATCACTGATGTACTATGGATCATCACTGATGTACTATGGATCATCACTGGTGTACTATGGATTGAGCCATCGCTGATGTACTGTGGATCATCACTGGTGTACTATGGATCATCACTGATGTACTATGGATCATCACTGATGTACTATGGATCATCACTGGTGTACTATGGATCATCGCTGGTGTACTATGGATCATCATTGATGTACTGTGGACAATCCCTGAAGTACTGTGGATCATCACTGATGTACTGAGGATCATCACTGATGTACTGTGGATCATCACTGATGTACTATAGATCATCACTAATGTACTGGTGTACTATGGATCATCACTGATGTACTATGGATCATCACTGATGTACTATGGATCATCACTGGTGTACTATGGATCATCGCTGGTGTACTATGGATCATCACTGATGTACTGTGGACAATCCCTGATGTACTGTGGATCATCACTGATGTACTGAGGATCATCACTGATGTACTGTGGATCATCACTGATGTACTATAGATCATCACTAATGTACTGTGGATCATCACTGATGTACTGTGGATCATCACTGATGTACTGAGAATCATCACTGATGTACTGTGGATCATCACTGATGTATTATGGATCATCACTGATGTACTTTGAGCCATCACTGATGTACTATGGATCATCACTGATGTACTATTAGCCATCACTGATGTACTATGGATCATCACTGATGTACTATGAATCATCACTGATGTACTGTGGACCATCCCTGATGTACTGTGGATCATCACTTATGTACTGTGGATCATCACTGATGTACCGTGGATCATCACTGATGTACTGAGGATCATCACCGATGTACTGAGGATCATCACTGATGTACTATGGGCCATCACAGGTGTACTATGGATCATCACTGGTGTACTATGGATCATCACTAATGTACTATGGACCATCCCTGATGTACTGTGGATCATCACTGATGTACTGTGGATCATCACTGGTGTACTATAGATCATCACTGATGTACTATGGGCTATCCCTGATGTACTGAGGATCATCACTGATGTACTATGGACCATCCCTGATGTACTATAGACCATCCCTGATGTACTGTGGATTATCACTGATGTACTGTGGATCATCACTGATGTACTGAGGATCATCACTGATGTACTGTGGATCATCACTGATTTACTGTGGATCATTACTGATGTACTGAGGATCATCACTGATGTACTATAGATCATCACTGATGTACTATGGGCCATCACTGGTGTACTATGGATCATCACTGATGTACTATGAGCCATCGCTGATGTACTATGGGCCATCACTGATGTACTGTGGATCATCACTGGTGTACTATGGATCATCACTGATGTACTATGGATCATCACTGATGTACTATGGATCATCACTGATGTACTGTGGATCATCACTGGTGTACTATAGATCATCACTGATGTACTATGGATCATCACTAATGTACTATAGATCATCTCTGATGTACTATGGGCCATCACTGATGTACTATGGATCATCACTGATGTACTATGAGCCATCGCTGATGTACTATGGGCCATCACTGATGTACTGTGGATCATCACTGCTGTACTGTGGATCATCACTGATGTACTATGGACCATCCCTGATGTACTGTGGATTATCACTGATGTACCGTGGATCATCACTGATGTACTGAGGATCATCACTGATGTACTGTGGATCATCACTGATGTACTGTGGATCATTACTGATGTACTGTGGATCATCACTGATGTACTGAGGATCATCACTGATGTACTATGGATCATCACTGATGTACTATGGATCATCACTGGTGTACTATGGATCATCACTGATGTACTGTGGATCATCACTGATGTACTATAGATCATCACTGATGTACTATGGATCATCACTGATGTACTATGGATCATCACTGATGTACTATGAGCCATCTCTGATGTACTATGGATCATCACTGATGTACTATGGATCATCACTGATGTACTATGGATCATCACTGATGTACTATGAGCCATCACTGATGTACTATGAGCCATCACTGATGTACCGTGGATCATCACTGATGTACCGTGGATCATCACTGATGTACCGTGGATCATCACTGATGTACCGAGGATCATCACTGATGTACTGTGGATCATCACTGATGTACTATGGGCCATCACGGGTGTACTATGGATCATCACTGGTGTACTATGGATCATCACTGATGTACTATGGATCATCACTGGTGTACTATGGATCATCACTGATGTACTATGGATCATCACTGGTGTACTATGGATTGAGCCATTGCTGATGTACTGTGGATCATCACTGGTGTACTATGGATCATCACTGATGTACTATGGATCATCACTGATGTACTATGGATCATCACTGATGTACTATGGATCATCACTGGTGTACTATGGATCATCGCTGGTGTACTATGGATCATCACTGATGTACTGTGGACAATCCCTGATGTACTGTGGATCATCACTGATGTACTGAGGATCATCACTGATGTACTGTGGATCATCACTGATGTACTATAGATCATCACTAATGTACTGTGGATCATCACTGATGTACTGTGGATCATCACTGATGTACTGAGGATCATCACTGATGTACTGTGGATCATCACTGATGTACTGTGGATCATCACTGATGTACTATGGACCATCCCTGATGTACTATGGATCATCACTGATGTACTATGGGCCATCACTGATGTACTATGGATCATCACTGATGTACTATGGGCCATCACTGATGTACTATGGATCATCACTGATATACTGTGGACTATCCCTGATGTACTGTGGATCATCGCCGATGTAGTATGGATCATCGCCGATGTACTATGGATCATCACTGATGTACTATGGATCATCACTGATGTACTATGGATCATCACTGATGTACTATAGATCATCACTGATGTACTATGGGCCATCACTGGTGTACTATGGATCATCACTGATGTACTGTGGACCATCACTGGTGTACTATGTATCATCACTGATGTATTATGGATCATCACTGATGTACTTTGAGCCATTACTGATGTACTATGGATCATCACTGATGTACTATTGATCATCACTGATATACTTTGGACTGTCCCTGATGTACTGTGGATCATCACTGATGTACTATGGATCATCGTCGATGTACTATGGATCATCACTGATGTACTATGGATCATCACTGATGTACTATGGATCATCACTGATGTACTATAGATCATCACTGATGTACTATGGGCCATCACTGGTGTACTATGGATCATCACTGATGTACTGTGGACCATCACTGGTGTACTATGGATCATCACTGATGTATTATGGATCATCACTGATGTACTTTGAGCCATCACTGATGTACTATGGATCATCACTGATGTACTGTGGACCATCCCTGATGTACTGTGGATCATCACTGATGTACTGTGGATCATCACTGATGTACCATGGACCATCCCTGATGTACTGAGGATCATCACTGATGTACTATAGATCATCACTGATGTACTATGGGCCATCACTGGTGTACTATGGATCATCACTGATGTACTATGAGCCATCGCTGATGTACTGTGGATCATCACTGGTGTACTATGGATCATCACTGATGTACTATGGATCATCACTGATGTACTATGGATCATCACTGGTGTACTATGGATTGAGCCATCGCTGATGTACTGTGGATCATCACTGGTGTACTATGGATCATCACTGATGTACTATGGATCATCACTGGTGTACTATGGATCATTGCTGGTGTACTATGGATCATCACTGATGTACTGTGGACAATCCCTGATGTACTGTGGATCATCACTGATGTACTGAGGATCATCACTGATGTACTGTGGATCATCACTGATGTAGTATAGATCATCACTAATGTACTGTGGATCATCACTGATGTACTGTGGATCATCACTGATGTACTGAGGATCATCACTGATGTACTGTGGATCATCACTGATGTACTGTGGATCATCACTGATGTACTATGGACCATCCCTGATGTACTATGGACCATCCCTGATGTACTATGGATCATCACTGATGTACTATGGGCCATCACTGATGTACTATGGATCATCACTGATGTACTATGGGCCATCACTGATGTACTATGGATCATCACTGATATACTGTGGACTATCCCTGATGTACTGTGGATCATCGCCAATGTACTATGGATCATCGCCAATGTACTATGGATCATCACTGATGTACTATGGATCATCACTGATGTACTATGGATCATCACTGATGTACTATAGATCATCAGTGATGTACTATGGGCCATCACTGGTGTACTATGGATCATCACTGATGTACTGTGGACCATCACTAGTGTACTATGGATCATCACTGATGTATTATGGATCATCACTGATGTACTTTGAGCCATCACTGATGTACTATGGATCATCACTGATGTACTATGGATCATCACTGATATACTGTGGACTATCCCTGATGTACTGTGGATCATCACTGATGTACTATGGATCATCGTCGATGTACTATGGATCATCACTGATGTACTATGGATCATCACTGATGTACTATGGATCATCACTGATGTACTATAGATCATCACTGATGTACTATGGGCCATCACTGGTGTACTATGGATCATCACTGATGTACTGTGGACCATCACTGGTGTACTATGGATCATCACTGATGTATTATGGATCATCACTGATTTACTTTGAGCCATCACTGATGTACTATGGATCATCACTGATGTACTGTGGACCATCCCTGATGTACTGTGGATCATCACTGATGTACTGTGGATCATCACTGATGTACCGTGGATCATCACTGATGTACTGAGGATCATCACCGATGTACTGAGGATCATCACCGGTGTACTATGGATCATCACTGATGTACTATGGACCATCCCTGATGTACTGTGGATCAACACTGATGTACTGTGGATCATCACTGATGTACTGTGGATCATCACTGGTGTACTATAGATCATCACTGATGTACTATGGGCCATCCCTGATGTACTGAGGATCATCACTGATGTACTATGGACCATCTCTGATGTACTATAGACCATCCCTGATGTACTGTGGATTATCACTGATGTACCGTGGATCATCACTGATGTACTGAGGATCATCACTGATGTACTGTGGATCATCACTGATTTACTGTGGATCATTACTGATGTACTGTGGATCATCACTGATGTACTGAGGATCATCACTGATGTACTATGGATCATCACTGATGTACTGTGGATCATCACTGATGTACCGTGAATCATTACTGATGTACTGAGGATCATCACTAATGTACTATAGATCATCACTGGTGAACTATGGATCATCACTGATGTACTATGGATCATCACTGATGTACTATGGATCATCACTGATGTACTATAGATCATCACTGATGTACTATGGGCCATCACTGGTGTACTATGGATCATCACTGATGTACTGTGGACCATCACTGGTGTACTATGGATCATCACTGATGTATTATGGATCATCACTGATGTACTTTGAGCCATCACTGATGTACTATGGATCATCACTGATGTACTGTGGACCATCCCTGATGTACTGTGGATCATCACTGATGTACTGTGGATCATCACTGATGTACCGTGGATCATCACTGATGTACTGAGGATCATCACCTATGTACTGAGGATCATCACTGGTGTACTATGGATCATCACTGATGTACTATGGACCATCCCTGATGTACTGTGGATCATCACTGATGTACTGTGGATCATCACTGATGTACTGTGGATCATCACTGGTGTACTATAGATCATCACTGATGTACTATGGGCCATCCCTGATGTACTGAGGATAATCACTGATGTACTATGGACCATCCCTGATGTACTATAGACCATCCCTGATGTACTGTGGATTATCACTGATGTACCGTGGATCATCACTGATGTACTGAGGATCATCACTGATGTACTGTGGATCATCACTGATTTACTGTGGATCATTACTGATGTACTGTGGATCATCACTGATGTACTGAGGATCATCACTGATGTACTATGGATCATCACTGATGTACTGTGGATCATCACTGATGTACCGTGAATCATCACTGATGTACTGAGGATCATCACTAATGTACTATAGATCATCACTGATGTACTATGGGCCATCACTGGTGAACTATGGATCATCACTGATGTACTATGGATCATCACTGATGTACTATGAGCCATCGCTGATGTACTATGGGCCATCACTGATGTAGTATGGATCATCACTGATGTACTATGGATCATCACTGATGTACTGTGGATCATCACTGGTGTACTATAGATCATCACTGATGTACTATGGATCATCACTGATGTACTGTGGATCATCACTGATGTACTATGGACCATCCCTGATGTATTGTGTATTATCACTGATGTACCATGGATCATCACTGATGTACTGAGGATCATCACTGATGTACTGTGGATCATCACTAATTTACTGTGGATCATTACTGATGTACTGTGGATCATCACTGATGTACTGATGATCATCACTGATGTACTATGGATCATCACTGATGTACTGTGGATCATCACTGATGTACTGTGGATCATCACTGGTGTACTTTAGATCATCACTGATGTACTATGGGCCATCCCTGATGTACTGAGGATCATCACTGATGTACTATGGACCATCCCTGATGTACTATAGACCATCCCTGATGTACTGTGGATTATCACTGAAGTACCGTGGATCATCACTGATGTACTGAGGATCATCACTGATGTACTGTGGATCATCACTGATTTACTGTGGATCATTACTGATGTACTGTGGATCATCACTGATGTACTGAGGATCATCACTGATGTACTATGGATCATCACTGATGTACTGTGGATCATCACTGATGTACCGTGAATAATCACTGATGTACTATGAGCCATCTCTGATGTACTATGGATCATCACTGATGTACTATGGATCAACACTGATGTACTATGGATCATCACTGATGTACTATGGATCATCACTGATGTACTATGAGTCATCACTGATGTACCGTGGATCATCACTGATGTACCGGGGATCATCACTGATGTACTGAGGATCATCACTGATGTACTGTGGATCATCACTGATGTACTATGGGCCATCACGGGTGTACTATGGATCATCACTGGTGTACTATGGATCATCACTGATGTACTATGGACCATCCCTGATGTACTATGGACCATCCCTGATGTACAATGGATCACCACTGATGTACTATGAGCCATCGCTGATGTACTGTGGATCATCACTGGTGTACTATGGATCATCACTGATGTACTATGGATCATCACTGATGTACTATGGATCATCACTGGTGTACTATGGATTGAGCCATCACTGATGTACTGTGGATCATCACTGGTGTACTATGGATCATCACTGATGTACTATGGATCATCACTGATGTACTATGGATCATCACTGGTGTACTATGGATCATCGCTGGTGTACTATGGATCATCACTGATGTACTGTGGACAATCCCTGAAGTACTGTGGATCATCACTGATGTACTGAGGATCATCACTGATGTACTGTGGATCATCACTGATGTACTATAGATCATCACTAATGTACTGGTGTACTATGGATCATCACTGATGTACTATGGATCATCACTGATGTACTATGGATCATCACTGGTGTACTATGGATCATCGCTGGTGTACTATGGATCATCACTGATGTACTGTGGACAATCCCTGATGTACTGTGGATCATCACTGATGTACTGAGGATCATCACTGATGTACTGTGGATCATCACTGATGTACTATAGATCATCACTAATGTACTGTGGATCATCACTGATGTACTGTGGATCATCACTGATGTACTGAGAATCATCACTGATGTACTGTGGATCATCACTGATGTATTATGGATCATCACTGATGTACTTTGAGCCATCACTGATGTACTATGGATCATCACTGATGTACTATTAGCCATCACTGATGTACTATGGATCATCACTGATGTACTATGAATCATCACTGATGTACTGTGGACCATCCCTGATGTACTGTGGATCATCACTTATGTACTGTGGATCATCACTGATGTACCGTGGATCATCACTGATGTACTGAGGATCATCACCGATGTACTGAGGATCATCACTGATGTACTATGGGCCATCACAGGTGTACTATGGATCATCACTGGTGTACTATGGATCATCACTGATGTACTATGGACCATCCCTGATGTACTGTGGATCATCACTGATGTACTGTGGATCATCACTGGTGTACTATAGATCATCACTGATGTACTATGGGCTATCCCTGATGTACTGAGGATCATCACTGATGTACTATGGACCATCCCTGATGTACTATAGACCATCCCTGATGTACTGTGGATTATCACTGATGTACTGTGGATCATCACTGATGTACTGAGGATCATCACTGATTTACTGTGGATCATTACTGATGTACTGAGGATCATCACTGATGTACTATAGATCATCACTGATGTACTATGGGCCATCACTGGTGTACTATGGATCATCACTGATGTACTATGAGCCATCGCTGATGTACTATGGGCCATCACTGATGTACTGTGGATCATCACTGGTGTACTATGGATCATCACTGATGTACTATGGATCATCACTGATGTACTATGGATCATCACTGATGTACTGTGGATCATCACTGGTGTACTATAGATCATCACTGATGTACTATGGATCATCACTAATGTACTATAGATCATCTCTGATGTACTATGGGCCATCACTGATGTACTATGGATCATCACTGATGTACTATGAGCCATCGCTGATGTACTATGGGCCATCACTGATGTACTGTGGATCATCACTGCTGTACTGTGGATCATCACTGATGTACTATGGACCATCCCTGATGTACTGTGGATTATCACTGATGTACCGTGGATCATCACTGATGTACTGAGGATCATCACTGATGTAATGTGGATCATCACTGATGTACTGTGGATCATTACTGATGTACTGTGGATCATCACTGATGTACTGAGGATCATCACTGATGTACTATGGATCATCACTGATGTACTATGGATCATCACTGATGTACTATGGATCATCACTGGTGTACTATGGATCATCACTGGTGTACTATGGATCATCACTGATGTACTGTGGATCATCACTGATGTACTATAGATCATCACTGATGTACTATGGATCATCACTGATGTACTATGGATCATCACTGATGTACTATGAGCCATCTCTGATGTACTATGGATCATCACTGATGTACTATGGATCATCACTGATGTACTATGGATCATCACTGATGTACTATGAGCCATCACTGATGTACCGTGGATCATCACTGATGTACCGTGGATCATCACTGATGTACCGTGGATCATCACTGATGTACCGAGGATCATCACTGATGTACTGTGGATCATCACTGATGTACTATGGGCCATCACGGGTGTACTATGGATCATCACTGGTGTACTATGGATCATCACTGATGTACTATGGACCATCCCTGATGTACTATGGATCATCACTGATGTACTATGGATCATCACTGATGTACTATGGATCATCACTGGTGTACTATGGATTGAGCCATCGCTGATGTACTGTGGATCATCACTGGTGTACTATGGATCATCACTGATGTACTATGGATCATCACTGATGTACTATGGATCATCACTGATGTACTATGGATCATCACTGGTGTACTATGGATCATCGCTGGTGTACTATGGATCATCACTGATGTACTGTGGACAATCCCTGATGTACTGTGGATCATCACTGATGTACTGAGGATCATCACTGATGTACTGTGGATCATCACTGATGTACTATAGATCATCACTAATGTACTGTGGATCATCACTGATGTACTGTGGATCATCACTGATGTACTGAGGATCATCACTGATGTACTGTGGATCATCACTGATGTACTGTGGATCATCACTGATGTACTATGGACCATCCCTGATGTACTATGGATCATCACTGATGTTCTATGGGCCATCACTGATGTACTATGGATCATCACTGATGTACTATGGGCCATCACTGATGTACTATGGATCATCACTGATATACTGTGGACTATCCCTGATGTACTGTGGATCATCGCCGATGTAGTATGGATCATCGCCGATGTACTATGGATCATCACTGATGTACTATGGATCATCACTGATGTACTATGGATCATCACTGATGTACTATAGATCATCACTGATGTACTATGGGCCATCACTGGTGTACTATGGATCATCACTGATGTACTGTGGACCATCACTGGTGTACTATGTATCATCACTGATGTATTATGGATCATCACTGATGTACTTTGAGCCATTACTGATGTACTATGGATCATCACTGATGTACTATGGATCATCACTGATATACTGTGGACTATCCCTGATGTACTGTGGATCATCACTGATGTACTATGGATCATCGTCGATGTACTATGGATCATCACTGATGTACTATGGATCATCACTGATGTACTATGGATCATCACTGATGTACTATAGATCATCACTGATGTACTATGGGCCATCACTGGTGTACTATGGATCATCACTGATGTACTGTGGACCATCACTGGTGTACTATGGATCATCACTGATGTATTATGGATCATCACTGATGTACTTTGAGCCATCACTGATGTACTATGGATCATCACTGATGTACTGCGGACCATCCCTGATGTACTGTGGATCATCACTGATGTACTGTGGATCATAACTGATGTACCATGGACCATCCCTGATGTACTGAGGATCATCACTGATGTACTATAGATCATCACTGATGTACTATGGGCCATCACTGGTGTACTATGGATCATCACTGATGTACTATGAGCCATCGCTGATGTACTGTGGATCATCACTGGTGTACTATGGATCATTACTGATGTACTATGGATCATCACTGATGTACTATGGATCATCACTGGTGTACTATGGATTGAGCCATCGCTGATGTACTGTGGATCATCACTGGTGTACTATGGATCATCACTGATGTACTATGGATCATCACTGGTGTACTATGGATCATTGCTGGTGTACTATGGATCATCACTGATGTACTGTGGACAATCCCTGATGTACTGTGGATCATCACTGATGTACTGAGGATCATCACTGATGTACTGTGGATCATCACAGATGTACTATAGATCATCACTAATGTACTGTGGATCATCACTGGATGTACTGTGGATCATCACTGATGTACTGAGGATCATCACTGATGTACTGTGGATCATCACTGATGTACTGTGGATCATCACTGATGTACTATGGACCATCCCTGATGTACTATGGACCATCCCTGATGTACTATGGATCATCACTGATGTACTATGGGCCATCACTGATGTACTATGGATCATCACTGATGTACTATGGGCCATCACTGATGTACTATGGATCATCACTGATATACTGTGGACTATCCCTGATGTACTGTGGATCATCGCCGATGTACTATGGATCATCGCCGATGTACTATGGATCATCACTGATGTACTATGGATCATCAATGATGTACTATGGATCATCACTGATGTACTATAGATCATCAGTGATGTACTATGGGCCATCACTGGTGTACTATGGATCATCACTGATGTACTGTGGACCATCACTGGTGTACTATGGATCATCACTGATGTATTATGGATCATCACTGATGTACTTTGAGCCATCACTGATGTACTATGGATCATCACTGATGTACTATGGATCATCACTGATATACTGTGGACTATCCCTGATGTACTGTGGATCATCACTGATGTACTATGGATCATCGTCGATGTACTATGGATCATCACTGATGTACTATGGATCATCACTGATGTACTATGGATCATCACTGATGTACTATAGATCATCACTGATGTACTATGGGCCATCACTGGTGTACTATGGATCATCACTGATGTACTGTGGACCATCACTGGTGTACTATGGATCATCACTGATGTATTATGGATCATCACTGATGTACTTTGAGCCATCACTGATGTACTATGGATCATCACTGATGTACTGTGGACCATCCCTGATGTACTGTGGATCATCACTGATGTACTGTGGATCATCACTGATGTACCGTGGATCATCACTGATGTACTGAGGATCATCACCGATGTACTGAGGATCATCACCGGTGTACTATGGATCATCACTGATGTACTATGGACCATCCCTGATGTACTGTGGATCATCACTGATGTACTGTGGATCATCACTGATGTACTGTGGATCATCACTGGTGTACTATAGATCATCACTGATGTACTATGGGCCATCCCTGATGTACTGAGGATCATCACTGATGTACTATGGACCATCTCTGATGTACTATAGACCATCCCTGATGTACTGTGGATTATCACTGATGTACCGTGGATCATCACTGATGTACTGAGGATCATCACTGATGTACTGTGGATCATCACTGATTTACTGTGGATCATTACTGATGTACTGTGGATCATCACTGATGTACTGAGGATCATCACTGATGTACTATGGATCATCACTGATGTACTGTGGATCATCACTGATGTACCGTGAATCATCACTGATGTACTGAGGATCATCACTAATGTACTATAGATCATCACTGGTGAACTATGGATCATCACTGATGTACTATGGATCATCACTGATGTACTATGGATCATCACTGATGTACTATAGATCATCACTGATGTACTATGGGCCATCACTGGTGTACTATGGATCATCACTGATGTACTGTGGACCATCACTGGTGTACTATGGATCATCACTGATGTATTATGGATCATCACTGATGTACTTTGAGCCATCACTGATGTACTATGGATCATCACTGATGTACTATGGATCATCACTGATGTACTATGGATCATCACTGATGTACTGTGGATCATCACTGGTGTACTATAGATCATCACTGATGTACTATGGATCATCACTAATGTACTATAGATCATATCTGATGTACTATGGGCCATCACTGATGTACTATGGATCATCACTGATGTACTATGAGCCATCGCTGATGTACT
This sequence comes from Rana muscosa, assembly GCA_029206835.1. NCBI lineage: Eukaryota > Metazoa > Chordata > Amphibia > Anura > Ranidae > Rana > Rana muscosa. Next base: position 3,477,958 of record JARGYO010000056.1, read on the forward strand.
ATGGGCCATCACTGATGTACTGTGGATCATCACTGCTGTACTGTGGATCATCACTGATGTACTATGGACCATCCCTGATGTACTGTGGATTATCACTGATGTACCGTGGATCATCACTGATGTACTGAGGATCATCACTGATGTACTGTGGATCATCACTGATGTACTGTGGATCATTACTGATGTACTGTGGATCATCACTGATGTACTGAGGATCATCACTGATGTACTATGGATCATCACTGATGTACTATGGATCATCACTGATGTACTATGGATCATCACTGGTGTACTATGGATCATCACTGGTGTACTATGGATCATCACTGATGTACTATAGATCATCACTGATGTACTATGGATCATCACTGATGTACTATGGATCATCACTGATGTACTATGAGCCATCTCTGATGTACTATGGATCATCACTGATGTACTATGGATCATCACTGATGTACTATGGATCATCACTGATGTACTATGAGCCATCACTGATGTACTATGAGCCATCACTGATGTACCGTGGATCATCACTGATGTACCGTGGATCATCACTGATGTACCGTGGATCATCACTGATGTACCGAGGATCATCACTGATGTACTGTGGATCATCACTGATGTACTATGGGCCATCACGGGTGTACTATGGATCATCACTGGTGTACTATGGATCATCACTGATGTACTATGGACCATCCCTGATGTACTATGGATCATCACTGATGTACTATGGATCATCACTGATGTACTATGGATCATCACTGGTGTAATATGGATTGAGCCATCGCTGATGTACTGTGGATCATCACTGGTGTACTATGGATCATCACTGATGTACTATGGATCATCACTGATGTACTATGGATCATCACTGATGTACTATGGATCATCACTGGTGTACTATGGATCATCGCTGGTGTACTATGGATCATCACTGATGTACTGTGGACAATCCCTGATGTACTGTGGATCATCACTGATGTACTGAGGATCATCACTGATGTACTGTGGATCATCACTGATGTACTATAGATCATCACTAATGTACTGTGGATCATCACTGATGTACTGTGGATCATCACTGATGTACTGAGGATCATCACTGATGTACTGTGGATCATCACTGATGTACTGTGGATCATCACTGATGTACTATGGACCATCCCTGATGTACTATGGATCATCACTGATGTACTATGGGCCATCACTGATGTACTATGGATCATCACTGATGTACTATGGGCCATCACTGATGTACTATGTATCATCACTGATATACTGTGGACTATCCCTGATGTACTGTGGATCATCGCCGATGTAGTATGGATCATCGCCGATGTACTATGGATCATCACTGATGTACTATGGATCATCACTGATGTACTATGGATCTTCACTGATGTACTATAGATCATCACTGATGTACTATGGGCCATCACTGGTGTACTATGGATCATCACTGATGTACTGTGGACCATCACTGGTGTACTATGTATCATCACTGATGTATTATGGATCATCACTGATGTACTTTGAGCCATTACTGATGTACTATGGATCATCACTGATGTACTATGGATCATCACTGATATACTGTGGACTATCCCTGATGTACTGTGGATCATCACTGATGTACTATGGATCATCGTCGATGTACTATGGATCATCACTGATGTACTATGGATCATCACTGATGTACTATGGATCATCACTGATGTACTATAGATCATCACTGATGTACTATGGGCCATCACTGGTGTACTATGGATCATCACTGATGTACTGTGGACCATCACTGGTGTACTATGGATCATCACTGATGTATTATGGATCATCACTGATGTACTTTGAGCCATCACTGATGTACTATGGATTATCACTGATGTACTGTGGACCATCCCTGATGTACTGTGGATCATCACTGATGTACTGTGGATCATCACTGATGTACCATGGACCATCCCTGATGTACTGAGGATCATCACTGATGTACTATAGATCATCACTGATGTACTATGGGCCATCACTGGTGTACTATGGATCATCACTGATGTACTATGAGCCATCGCTGATGTAGTGTGGATCATCACTGGTGTACTATGGATCATCACTGATGTACTATGGATCATCACTGATGTACTATGGATCATCACTGGTGTACTATGGATTGAGCCATCGCTGATGTACTGTGGATCATCACTGGTGTACTATGGATCATCACTGATGTACTATGGATCATCACTGGTGTACTATGGATCATTGCTGGTGTACTATGGATCATCACTGATGTACTGTGGACAATCCCTGATGTACTGTGGATCATCACTGATGTACTGAGGATCATCACTGATGTACTGTGGTTCATCACTGATGTACTATAGATCATCACTAATGTACTGTGGATCATCACTGATGTACTGTGGATCATGACTGATGTACTGAGGATCATCACTGATGTACTGTGGATCATCACTGATGTACTGTGGATCATCACTGATGTACTATGGGCCATCACAGGTGTACTATGGATCATCACTGGTGTACTATGGATCATCACTGATGTACTATGGACCATCACTGATGTACTGTGGATCATCACTGATGTACTATGGGCCATCACTGGTGTACTATGGATCATCACTGATGTACTGTGGACCATCACTGGTGTACTATGGATCATCACTGATGTATTATGGATCATCACTGATGTACTTTGAGCCATCACTGATGTACTATGGATCATCACTGATGTACTGCGGACCATCCCTGATGTACTGTGGATCATCACTGATGTACTGTGGATCATAACTGATGTACCATGGACCATCCCTGATGTACTGAGGATCATCACTGATGTACTATAGATCATCACTTATGTACTATGGGCCATCACTGGTGTACTATGGATCATCACTGATGTACTATGAGCCATCGCTGATGTACTGTGGATCATCACTGGTGTACTATGGATCATTACTGATGTACTATGGATCATCACTGATGTACTATGGATCATCACTGGTGTACTATGGATTGAGCCATCGCTGATGTACTGTGGATCATCACTGGTGTACTATGGATCATCACTGATGTACTATGGATCATCACTGGTGTACTATGGATCATTGCTGGTGTACTATGGATCATCACTGATGTACTGTGGACAATCCCTGATGTACTGTGGATCATCACTGATGTACTGAGGATCATCACTGATGTACTGTGGATCATCACAGATGTACTATAGATCATCACTAATGTACTGTGGATCATCACTGGATGTACTGTGGATCATCACTGATGTACTGAGGATCATCACTGATGTACTGTGGATCATCACTGATGTACTGTGGATCATCACTGATGTACTATGGACCATCCCTGATGTACTATGGACCATCCCTGATGTACTATGGATCATCACTGATGTACTATGGGCCATCACTGATGTACTATGGATCATCACTGATGTACTATGGGCCATCACTGATGTACTATGGATCATCACTGATATACTGTGGACTATCCCTGATGTACTGTGGATCATCGCCGATGTACTATGGATCATTGCCGATGTACTATGGATCATCACTGATGTACTATGGATCATCAATGATGTACTATGGATCATCACTGATGTACTATAGATCATCAGTGATGTACTATGGGCCATCACTGGTGTACTATGGATCATCACTGATGTACTGTGGACCATCACTGGTGTACTATGGATCATCACTGATGTATTATGGATCATCACTGATGTACTTTGAGCCATCACTGATGTACTATGGATCATCACTGATGTACTATGGATCATCACTGATATACTGTGGACTATCCCTGATGTACTGTGGATCATCACTGATGTACTATGGATCATCGTCGATGTACTATGGATCATCACTGATGTACTATGGATCATCACTGATGTACTATGGATCATCACTGATGTACTATAGATCATCACTGATGTACTATGGGCCATCACTGGTGTACTATGGATCATCACTGATGTACTGTGGACCATCACTGGTGTACTATGGATCATCACTGATGTATTATGGATCATCACTGATGTACTTTGAGCCATCACTGATGTACTATGGATCATCACTGATGTACTGTGGACCATCCCTGATGTACTGTGGATCATCACTGATGTACTGTGGATCATCACTGATGTACCGTGGATCATCACTGATGTACTGAGGATCATCACCGATGTACTGAGGATCATCACCGGTGTACTATGGATCATCACTGATGTACTATGGACCATCCCTGATGTACTGTGGATCATCACTGATGTACTGTGGATCATCACTGATGTACTGTGGATCATCACTGGTGTACTATAGATCATCACTGATGTACTATGGGCCATCCCTGATGTACTGAGGATCATCACTGATGTACTATGGACCATCTCTGATGTACTATAGACCATCCCTGATGTACTGTGGATTATCACTGATGTACCGTGGATCATCACTGATGTACTGAGGATCATCACTGATGTACTGTGGATCATCACTGATTTACTGTGGATCATTACTGATGTACTGTGGATCATCACTGATGTACTGAGGATCATCACTGATGTACTATGGATCATCACTGATGTACTGTGGATCATCACTGATGTACCGTGAATCATCACTGATGTACTGAGGATCATCACTAATGTACTATAGATCATCACTGGTGAACTATGGATCATCACTGATGTACTATGGATCATCACTGATGTACTATGGATCATCACTGATGTACTATAGATCATCACTGATGTACTATGGGCCATCACTGGTGTACTATGGATCATCACTGATGTACTGTGGACCATCACTGGTGTACTATGGATCATCACTGATGTATTATGGATCATCACTGATGTACTTTGAGCCATCACTGATGTACTATGGATCATCACTGATGTACTATGGATCATCACTGATGTACTATGGATCATCACTGATGTACTGTGGATCATCACTGGTGTACTATAGATCATCACTGATGTACTATGGATCATCACTAATGTACTATAGATCATATCTGATGTACTATGGGCCATCACTGATGTACTATGGATCATCACTGATGTACTATGAGCCATCGCTGATGTACTATGGGCCATCACTGATGTACTGTGGATCATCACTGCTGTACTGTGGATCATCACTGATGTACTATGGACCATCCCTGATGTACTGTGGATTATCACTGATGTACCGTGGATCATCACTGATGTACTGAGGATCATCACTGATGTACTGTGGATCATCACTGATGTACTGTGGATCATTACTGATGTACTGTGGATCATCACTGATGTACTGAGGATCATCACTGATGTACTATGGATCATCACTGATGTACTATGGATCATCACTGATGTACTATGGATCATCACTGGTGTACTATGGATCATCACTGGTGTACTATGGATCATCACTGATGTACTGTGGATCATCACTGATGTACTATAGATCATCACTGATGTACTATGGATCATCACTGATGTACTATGGATCATCACTGATGTACTATGAGCCATCTCTGATGTACTATGGATCATCACTGATGTACTATGGATCATCACTGATGTACTATGGATCATCACTGATGTACTATGAGCCATCACTGATGTACTATGAGCCATCACTGATGTACCGTGGATCATCACTGATGTACCGTGGATCATCACTGATGTACCGTGGATCATCACTGATGTACCGAGGATCATCACTGATGTACTGTGGATCATCACTGATGTACTATGGGCCATCACGGGTGTACTATGGATCATCACTGGTGTACTATGGATCATCACTGATGTACTATGGACCATCCCTGATGTACTATGGATCATCACTGATGTACTATGGATCATCACTGATGTACTATGGATCATCACTGGTGTACTATGGATTGAGCCATCGCTGATGTACTGTGGATCATCACTGGTGTACTATGGATCATCACTGATGTACTATGGATCATCACTGATGTACTATGGATCATCACTGATGTACTATGGATCATCACTGGTGTACTATGGATCATCGCTGGTGTACTATGGATCATCACTGATGTACTGTGGACAATCCCTGATGTACTGTGGATCATCACTGATGTACTGAGGATCATCACTGATGTACTGTGGATCATCACTGATGTACTATAGATCATCACTAATGTACTGTGGATCATCACTGATGTACTGTGGATCATCACTGATGTACTGAGGATCATCACTGATGTACTGTGGATCATCACTGATGTACTGTGGATCATCACTGATGTACTATGGACCATCCCTGATGTACTATGGATCATCACTGATGTACTATGGGCCATCACTGATGTACTATGGATCATCACTGATGTACTATGGGCCATCACTGATGTACTATGTATCATCACTGATATACTGTGGACTATCCCTGATGTACTGTGGATCATCGCCGATGTAGTATGGATCATCGCCGATGTACTATGGATCATCACTGATGTACTATGGATCATCACTGATGTACTATGGATCTTCACTGATGTACTATAGATCATCACTGATGTACTATGGGCCATCACTGGTGTACTATGGATCATCACTGATGTACTGTGGACCATCACTGGTGTACTATGTATCATCACTGATGTATTATGGATCATCACTGATGTACTTTGAGCCATTACTGATGTACTATGGATCATCACTGATGTACTATGGATCATCACTGATATACTGTGGACTATCCCTGATGTACTGTGGATCATCACTGATGTACTATGGATCATCGTCGATGTACTATGGATCATCACTGATGTACTATGGATCATCACTGATGTACTATGGATCATCACTGATGTACTATAGATCATCACTGATGTACTATGGGCCATCACTGGTGTACTATGGATCATCACTGATGTACTGTGGACCATCACTGGTGTACTATGGATCATCACTGATGTATTATGGATCATCACTGATGTACTTTGAGCCATCACTGATGTACTATGGATCATCACTGATGTACTGTGGACCATCCCTGATGTACTGTGGATCATCACTGATGTACTGTGGATCATCACTGATGTACCATGGACCATCCCTGATGTACTGAGGATCATCACTGATGTACTATAGATCATCACTGATGTACTATGGGCCATCACTGGTGTACTATGGATCATCACTGATGTACTATGAGCCATCGCTGATGTAGTGTGGATCATCACTGGTGTACTATGGATCATCACTGATGTACTATGGATCATCACTGATGTACTATGGATCATCACTGGTGTACTATGGATTGAGCCATCGCTGATGTACTGTGGATCATCACTGGTGTACTATGGATCATCACTGATGTACTATGGATCATCACTGGTGTACTATGGATCATTGCTGGTGTACTATGGATCATCACTGATGTACTGTGGACAATCCCTGATGTACTGTGGATCATCACTGATGTACTGAGGATCATCACTGATGTACTGTGGTTCATCACTGATGTACTATAGATCATCACTAATGTACTGTGGATCATCACTGATGTACTGTGGATCATGACTGATGTACTGAGGATCATCACTGATGTACTGTGGATCATCACTGATGTACTGTGGATCATCACTGATGTACTATGGACCATCCCTGATGTACTATGGACCATCCCTGATGTACTATGGATCATCACTGATGTACTATGGGCCATCACTGATGTACTATGGATCATCACTGATGTACTATGGGCCATCACTGATGTACTATGGATCATCACTGATATACTGTGGACTATCCCTTATGTACTGTGGATCATCGCCGATGTACTATGAATCATCGCCGATGTACTATGGATCATCACTGATGTACTATGGATCATCACTGATGTACTATGGATCATCACTGATGTACTATAGATCATCAGTGATGTACTATGGGCCATCACTGGTGTACTATGGATCATCACTGATGTACTGTGGACCATCACTGGTGTACTATGGATCATCACTGATGTATTATGGATCATCACTGATGTACTTTGAGCCATCACTGATGTACTATGGATCATCACTGATGTACTATGGATCATCACTGATATACTGTGGACTATCCCTGATGTACTGTGGATCATCACTGATGTACTATGGATCATCGTCGATGTACTATGGATCATCACTGATGTACTATGGATCATCACTGATGTACTATAGATCATCACTGATGTACTATGGGCCATCACTGGTGTACTATGGATCATCACTGATGTACTGTGGACCATCACTGGTGTACTATGGATCATCACTGATGTATTATGGATCATCACTGATGTACTTTGAGCCATCACTGATGTACTATGGATCATCACTGATGTACTATGGATCATCACTGGTGTACTATGGATCATCACTGGTGTACTATGGATCATCACTGATGTACTGTGGATCATCACTGATGTACTATAGATCATCACTGATGTACTATGGATCATCACTGATGTACTATGGATCATCACTGATGTACTATGAGCCATCTCTGATGTACTATGGATCATCACTGATGTACTATGGATCATCACTGATGTACTATGGATCATCACTGATGTACTATGAGCCATCACTGATGTACTATGAGCCATCACTGATGTACCGTGGATCATCACTGATGTACCGTGGATCATCACTGATGTACCGTGGATCATCACTGATGTACCGAGGATCATCACTGATGTACTGTGGATCATCACTGATGTACTATGGGCCATCACGGGTGTACTATGGATCATCACTGGTGTACTATGGATCATCACTGATGTACTATGGACCATCCCTGATGTACTATGGATCATCACTGATGTACTATGGATCATCACTGATGTACTATGGATCATCACTGGTGTACTATGGATTGAGCCATCGCTGATGTACTGTGGATCATCACTGGTGTACTATGGATCATCACTGATGTACTATGGATCATCACTGATGTACTATGGATCATCACTGGTGTACTATGGATCATCGCTGGTGTACTATGGATCATCACTGATGTACTGTGGACAATCCCTGATGTACTGTGGATCATCACTGATGTACTGAGGATCATCACTGATGTACTGTGGATCATCACTGATGTACTATAGATCATCACTAATGTACTGTGGATCATCACTGATGTACTGTGGATCATCACTGATGTACTGAGGATCATCACTGATGTACTGTGGATCATCACTGATGTACTGTGGATCATCACTGATGTACTATGGACCATCCCTGATGTACTATGGATCATCACTGATGTACTATGGGCCATCACTGATGTACTATGGATCATCACTGATGTACTATGGGCCATCACTGATGTACTATGTATCATCACTGATATACTGTGGACTATCCCTGATGTACTGTGGATCATCGCTGATGTAGTATGGATCATCGCCGATGTACTATGGATCATCACTGATGTACTATGGATCATCACTGATGTACTATGGATCTTCACTGATGTACTATAGATCATCACTGATGTACTATGGGCCATCACTGGTGTACTATGGATCATCACTGATGTACTGTGGACCATCACTGGTGTACTATGTATCATCACTGATGTATTATGGATCATCACTGATGTACTTTGAGCCATTACTGATGTACTATGGATCATCACTGATGTACTATGGATCATCACTGATATACTGTGGACTATCCCTGATGTACTGTGGATCATCACTGATGTACTATGGATCATCGTCGATGTACTATGGATCATCACTGATGTACTATGGATCATCACTGATGTACTATGGATCATCACTGATGTACTATAGATCATCACTGATGTACTATGGGCCATCACTGGTGTACTATGGATCATCACTGATGTACTGTGGACCATCACTGGTGTACTATGGATCATCACTGATGTATTATGGATCATCACTGATGTACTTTGAGCCATCACTGATGTACTATGGATCATCACTGATGTACTGTGGACCATCCCTGATGTACTGTGGATCATCACTGATGTACTGTGGATCATCACTGATGTACCATGGACCATCCCTGATGTACTGAGGATCATCACTGATGTACTATAGATCATCACTGATGTACTATGGGCCATCACTGGTGTACTATGGATCATCACTGATGTACTATGAGCCATCGCTGATGTAGTGTGGATCATCACTTGTGTACTATGGATCATCACTGATGTACTATGGATCATCACTGATGTACTATGGATCATCACTGGTGTACTATGGATTGAGCCATCGCTGATGTACTGTGGATCATCACTGGTGTACTATGGATCATCACTGATGTACTATGGATCATCACTGGTGTACTATGGATCATTGCTGGTGTACTATGGATCATCACTGATGTACTGTGGACAATCCCTGATGTACTGTGGATCATCACTGATGTACTGAGGATCATCACTGATGTACTGTGGTTCATCACTGATGTACTATAGATCATCACTAATGTACTGTGGATCATCACTGATGTACTGTGGATCATGACTGATGTACTGTGGATCATCACTGATGTACTATGGACCATCCCTGATGTACTATGGACCATCCCTGATGTACTATGGATCATCACTGATGTACTATGGGCCATCACTGATGTACTATGGATCATCACTGATGTACTATGGGCCATCACTGATGTACTATGGATCATCACTGATATACTGTGGACTATCCCTGATGTACTGTGGATCATCGCCGATGTACTATGGATCATCGCCGATGTACTATGGATCATCACTGATGTACTATGGATCATCACTGATGTACTATGGATCATCACTGATGTACTATAGATCATCAGTGATGTACTATGGGCCATCACTGGTGTACTATGGATCATCACTGATGTACTGTGGACCATCACTGGTGTACTATGGATCATCACTGATGTATTATGGATCATCACTGATGTACTTTGAGCCATCACTGATGTACTATGGATCATCACTGATGTACTATGGATCATCACTGATATACTGTGGACTATCCCTGATGTACTGTGGATCATCACTGATGTACTATGGATCATCGTCGATGTACTATGGATCATCACTGATGTACTATGGATCATCACTGATGTACTATGGATCATCACTGATGTACTATAGATCATCACTGATGTACTATGGGCCATCACTGGTGTACTATGGATCATCACTGATGTACTGTGGACCATCACTGGTGTACTATGGATCATCACTGATGTATTATGGATCATCACTGATGTACTTTGAGCCATCACTGATGTACTATGGATCATCACTGATGTACTGTGGACCATCCCTGATGTACTGTGGATCATCACTGATGTACTGTGGATCATCACTGATGTACCGTGGATCATCACTGATGTACTGAGGATCATCACCGATGTACTGAGGATCATCACCGGTGTACTATGGATCATCACTGATGTACTATGGACCATCCCTGATGTACTGTGGATCATCACTGATGTACTGTGGATCATCACTGATGTACTGTGGATCATCACTGGTGTACTATAGATCATCACTGATGTACTATGGGCCATCCCTGATGTACTGAGGATCATCACTGATGTACTATGGACCATCTCTGATGTACTATAGACCATCCCTGATGTACTGTGGATTATCACTGATGTACCGTGGATCATCACTGATGTACTGAGGATCATCACTGATGTACTGTGGATCATCACTGATTTACTGTGGATCATTACTGATGTACTGTGGATCATCACTGATGTACTGAGGATCATCACTGATGTACTATGGATCATCACTGATGTACTGTGGATCATCACTGATGTACCGTGAATCATCACTGATGTACTGAGGATCATCACTAATGTACTATAGATCATCACTGGTGAACTATGGATCATCACTGATGTACTATGGATCATCACTGATGTACTATGGATCATCACTGATGTACTATAGATCATCACTGATGTACTATGGGCCATCACTGGTGTACTATGGATCATCACTGATGTACTGTGGACCATCACTGGTGTACTATGGATCATCACTGATGTATTATGGATCATCACTGATGTACTTTGAGCCATCACTGATGTACTATGGATCATCACTGATGTACTGTGGACCATCCCTGATGTACTGTGGATCATCACTGATGTACTGTGGATCATCACTGATGTACCGTGGATCATCACTGATGTACTGAGGATCATCACTGATGTACTGAGGATCATCACTGGTGTACTATGGATCATCACTGATGTACTATGGACCATCCCTGATGTACTGTGGATCATCACTGATGTACTGTGGATCATCACTGATGTACTGTGGATCATCACTGGTGTACTATAGATCATCACTGATGTACTATGGGCCATCCCTGATGTACTGAGGATCATCACTGATGTACTATGGACCATCCCTGATGTACTATAGACCATCCCTGATGTACTGTGGATTATCACTGATGTACCGTGGATCATCACTGATGTACTGAGGATCATCACTGATGTACTGTGGATCATCACTGATTTACTGTGGATCATTACTGATGTACTGTGGATCATCACTGATGTACTGAGGATCATCACTGATGTACTATGGATCATCACTGATGTACTGTGGATCATCACTGATGTACCATGAATCATCACTGATGTACTGAGGATCATCACTAATGTACTATAGATCATCACTGATGTACTATGGGCCATCACTGGTGAACTATGGATCATCACTGATGTACTATGGATCATCACTGATGTACTATGAGCCATCGCTGATGTACTATGGGCCATCACTGATGTAGTATGGATCATCACTGATGTACTATGGATCATCACTGATGTACTGTGGATAATCACTGGTGTACTATAGATTATCACTAATGTACTATGGATCATCACTGATGTACTGTGGATCATCACTGATGTACTGTGGATCATCACTGATGTACTATGGACCATCCCTGATGTATTGTGTATTATCACTGATGTACCGTGGATCATCACTGATGTACTGAGGATCATCACTGATGTACTGTGGATCATCACTGATGTACTGTGGATCATTACTGATGTACTGTGGATCATCACTGATGTACTGAGGATCATCACTGATGTACTATGGATCATCACTGATGTACTATGGATCATCACTGGTGTACTATGGATCATCACTGATGTACTGTGGATCATCACTGATGTACTATAGATCATCACTGATGTACTATGGATCATCACTGATGTACTATGGATCATCACTGATGTACTATGAGCCATCTCTGATGTACTATGGATCATCACTGATGTACTATGGATCATCACTGATGTACTATGGATCATCACTGATGTACTATGAGCCATCACTGATGTACTATGGATCATCACTGATGTACTATGGATCATCACTGATGTACTATGAGCCATCTCTGATGTACTATGAGCCATCTCTGATGTACTATGAGCCATCTCTGATATACTATGGATCATCACTGATGTACTATGGATCAACACTGATGTACTATGGATCATCACTGATGTACTATGGATCATCACTGATGTACTATGAGCCACCACTGATGTACTATGGATCATCACTAATGTACTATGGATCATCACTGATGTACTATGGATCATCACTGATGTACTATGAGCCATCACTGATGTACTATGGATCATCACTGATGTACTATGAGCCATCTCTGATGTACTATGAGCCATCTCTGATGTACTATGGATCATCACTGATGTACTATGGATCAACACTGATGTACTATGGATCATCACTGATGTACTATGGATCATCACTGATGTACTATGAGCCATCACTGATGTACTATGGATCATCACTGATGTACTGTGGATCATCACTGATGTACCATGGATCATCACTGATGTACCGTGGATCATCACTGATGTACTGAGGATCATCACAGATGTACTGTGGATCATCACTGATGTACTATGGGCCATCACGGGTGTACTATGGATCATCACTGGTGTACTATGGATCATCACTGATGTACTATGGACCATCCCTGATGTACTATGGACCATCCCTGATGTACTGAGGATCATCACTGATGTACTATGGGCCATCACTGGTGTACTATGGATCATCACTGATGTACTATGAGCCATCGCTGATATACTGTGGATCATTACTGGTGTACTATGGATCATCACTGATGTACTATGGATCATCACTGATGTACTATGGATCATCACTGGTGTACTATGGATCATCACTGGTGTACTATGGATCATCACTGATGTATTGTGGACAATCCCTGATGTACTGTGGATCATCACTGATGTACTGAGGATCATCACTGATGTACTGTGGATCATCACTGATGTACTATAGATCATCACTAATGTACTGTGGATCATCACTGATGTACTGTGGATCATCTCTGATGTACTGAGGATCATCACTGATGTACTGTGGATCATCACTGATGTACTGTGGATCATCACTGATGTACTATGGACCATCCCTGATGTACTATGGACCATCCCTGATGTACTATGGACCATCCCTGATGTACTATGGACCATCCCTGATGTACTGAGGATCATCACTGATGTACTGTGGATCATCACTGATGTACTATGGATCATCACTGGTGTACTATGGATCATCACTGGTGTACTATGGATCATCACTGGTGTACTATGGACCATCCCTGATGTACTATGGATCATCACTGATGTACTGTGGATCTTCACTGATGTACTATACTTCATCACTGATGTACTATGGGCCATCACTGGTGTACTATGGATCATCACTGGTGTACTATGGATCATCACTGATGTACTATGGACCATCCCTGATATACTATGGACCATCCCTGATGTACTGTGGATCATCACTGATGTACTGTGGATCATCACTGATGTACTGTGGATCATCACTGATGTACTATGGGCCATCACTGATGTACTGTGGATCATCACTGGTGTACTATAGATTATCACTGATGTACTATGGGCCATCCCTGATGTACTGAGGATCATCACTGATGTACTATGGACCATCCCTGATGTACTATAGACCATCCCTGATGTACTGTGGATTATCACTGATGTACCGTGGATCATCACTGATGTACTGAGGATCATCACTGATGTACTGTGGATCATCACTGATTTACTGTGGATCATTACTGATGTACTGTGGATCATCACTGATGTACTGAGGATCATCACTGATGTACTATGGATCATCACTGATGTACTGAGGATCATCACTGATGTACTGTGGATCATCACTGATGTACTGTGGATCATTACTGATGTACTGTGGATCATCACTGATGTACTGAGGATCATCACTGATGTACTATGGATCATCACTGATGTACTATGGATCATCACTGGTGTACTATGGATCATCACTGATGTACTGTGGATCATCACTGATGTACTATAGATCATCACTGATGCACTATGGATCATCACTGATGTACTATGGATCATCACTGATGTACTATGAGCCATCTCTGATGTACTATGGATCATCACTGATGTACTATGGATCATCACTGGTGTACTATGGATCATCACTGATGTACTATGAGCCATCACTGATGTACTATGGATCATCACTGATGTACTATGGATCATCACTGATGTACTATGAGCCATCTCTGATGTACTATGAGCCATCTCTGATGTACTATGAGCCATCTCTGATATACTATGGATCATCACTGATGTACTATGGATCAACACTGATGTACTATGGATCATCACTGATGTACTATGGATCATCACTGATGTACTATGAGCCACCACTGATGTACTATGGATCATCACTAATGTACTATGGATCATCACTGATGTACTATGGATCATCACTGATGTACTATGAGCCATCACTGATGTACTATGGATCATCACTGATGTACTATGGATCATCACTGATGTACTATGAGCCATCTCTGATGTACTATGAGCCATCTCTGATGTACTATGGATCATCACTGATGTACTATGGATCAACACTGATGTACTATGGATCATCACTGATGTACTATGGATCATCACTGATGTACTATGAGCCATCACTGATGTACTATGGATCATCACTGATGTACTGTGGATCATCACTGATGTACCGTGGATCATCACTGATGTACTGTGGATCATCACTGATGTACTGAGGATCATCACAGATGTACTGTGGATCATCACTGATGTACTATGGGCCATCACGGGTGTACTATGGATCATCACTGGTGTACTATGGATCATCACTGATGTACTATGGACCATCCCTGATGTACTATGGACCATCCCTGATGTACTATGGACCATCCCTGATGTACTGAGGATCATCACTGATGTACTATAGATCATCACTGATGTACTATGGGCCATCACTGGTGTACTATGGATCATCACTGATGTACTATGAGCCATCACTGATATACTGTGGATCATTACTGGTGTACTATGGATCATCACTGATGTACTATGGATCATCACTGATGTACTATGGATCATCACTGGTGTACTATGGATCATCACTGGTGTACTATGGATCATCACTGATGTACTGTGGACAATCCCTGATGTACTGTGGATCATCACTGATGTACTGAGGATCATCACTGATGTACTGTGGATCATCACTGATGTACTATAGATCATCACTAATGTACTGTGGATCATCACTGATGTACTGTGGATCATCTCTGATGTACTGAGGATCATCACTGATGTACTGTGGATCATCACTGATGTACTGTGGATCATCACTGATGTACTATGGACCATCCCTGATGTACTATGGACCATCCCTGATGTACTATGGACCATCCCTGATGTACTGAGGATCATCACTGATGTACTGTGGATCATCACTGATGTACTATGGACCATCACTGGTGTACTATGGATCATCACTGGTGTACTATGGATCATCACTGGTGTACTATGAACCATCCCTGATGTACTATGGATCATCACTGATGTACTGTGGATCATCACTGATGTACTATACTTCATCACTGATGTACTATGGGCCATCACTGGTGTACTATGGATCATCACTGGTGTACTATGGATCATCACTGATGTACTATGGACCATCCCTGATATACTATGGACCATCCCTGATATACTATGGACCATCCCTGATGTACTGTGGATCATCACTGATGTACTGTGGATCATCACTGATGTACTGTGGATCATCACTGATGTACTATGGGCCATCACTGATGTACTGTGGATCATCACTGGTGTACTATAGATCATCACTGATGTACTATGGGCCATCCCTGATGTACTGAGGATCATCACTGATGTACTATGGACCATCCCTGATGTACTATAGACCATCCCTGATGTACTGTGGATTATCACTGATGTACCGTGGATCATCACTGATGTACTGAGGATCATCACTGATGTACTGTGGATCATCACTGATTTACTGTGGATCATTACTGATGTACTGTGGATCATCACTGATGTACTGAGGATCATCACTGATGTACTATGGATCATCACTGATGTACTGTGGATCATCACTGATGTACTGTGGATCATCACAGATGTACCGTGGATCATCACTGATGTACTGAGGATCATCACTAATGTACTATAGATCATCACTGATGTACTATGGGCCATCACTGGTGTACTATGGATCATCACTGATGTACTATGGATCATCACTGATGTACTGTGGATAATCACTGGTGTACTATAGATCATCACTGATGTACTATGGATCATCACTGATGTACTGTGGATCATCACTGATGTACTATGGATCATCACTGATGTACTGTGGACCATCACTGGTGTACTATGGATCATCACTGATGTATTATGGATCATCACTGATGTACTTTGAGCCATCACTGATGTACTATGGATCATCATTGATGTGCTGTGGACCATCCCTGATGTACTGTGGATCATCACTGATGTACTGTGGATCATCACTGATGTACTATGGATCATCACTGGTGTACTATGGATCATCACTGATGTACTGTGGATCATCACTGATGTACTATAGATCATCACTGATGTACTATGGATCATCACTGATGTACTATGGATCATCACTGATGTACTATGAGCCATCTCTGATGTACTATGGATCATCACTGATGTACTATGGATCATCACTGATGTACTCTGGATCATCACTGATGTACTATGAGCCATCACTGATGTACTATGGATCATCACTGATGTACTATGGATCATCACTGATGTACTATGAGCCATCTCTGATGTACTATGAGCCATCTCTGATGTACTATGGATCAACACTGATGTACTATGGATCATCACTGATGTACTATGGATCATCACTGATGTACTATGAGCCATCACTGATGTACTATGGATCATCACTGATGTACTGTGGATCATCACTGATGTACCGTGCATCATAACTGATGTACCGTGGATCATCACTGATGTACTGAGGATCATCACTGATGTACTGTGGATCATCACTGATGTACTATGGGCCATCACGGGTGTATTATGGATCATCACTGGTGTACTATGGATCATCACTGATGTACTATGGACCATCCCTGATGTTCTATGGACCATCCCTGATGTACTATGGACCATCCCTGATGTACTGAGGATCATCACTGATGTACTATAGATCATCACTGATGTACTATGGGCCATCACTGGTGTACTATGGATCATCACTGATGTACTATGAGCCATCGCTGATGTACTGTGGATCATCACTGGTGCACTATGGATCATTACTGATGTACTATGGATCATCACTGATGTACTATGGATCATCACTGGTGTACTATGGATTGAGCCATCGCTGATGTACTGTGGATCATCACTGGTGTACTATGGATCATCACTGATGTACTATGGATCATCACTGATGTACTATGGATCATCACTGGTGTACTATGGATCATCGCTGGTGTACTATGGATCATCACTGATATACTGTGGACAATCCCTGATGTACTGTGGATCATCACTGATGTACTGAGGATCATCACTGATGTACTGTGGATGATCACTGATGTACTATAGATCATCACTAATGTACTGTGGATCATCACTGATGTACTGTGGATCATCACTGATGTACTGAGGATCATCACTGATGTACTGTGGATTATCACTGATGTACTGTGGATCATCACTGATGTACTATGGACCATCCCTGATGTACTATGGACCATCCCTGATGTACTATGGATCATCACTGATGTACTATGGGCCATCACTGATGTACTATGGATCATCACTGATGTACTATGGGCCATCACTGATGTACTATGGATCATCACTGATATACTGTGGACTATCCCTGATGTACTGTGGATCATCACTGATGTACTATGGATCATCGCCGATGTACTATGGATCATCACTGATGTACTATGGATCATCACTGATGTACTATGGATCATCACTGATGTACTATAGATCATCACTGATGTACTATGGGCCATCACTGATGTACTATGGGCCATCACTGGTGTACTATGGATCATCACTGATGTACTGTGGACCATCACTGGTGTACTATGGATCATCACTGATGTATTATGGATCATCACTGATGTACTTTGAGCCATCACTGATGTACTATGGATCATCACTGATGTACTATGGATCATCACTGATATACTGTGGACTATCCCTGATGTACTGTGGATCATCACTGATGTACTATGGATCATCGTCAATGTACTATGGATCATCACTGATGTACTATGGATCATCACTGATGTACTATGGATCATCACTGATGTACTATGGATCATCACTGATGTACTATAGATCATCACTGATGTACTATGGGCCATCACTGATGTACTATGGGCCATCACTGGTGTACTATGGATCATCACTGATGTACTGTGGACCATCACTGGTGTACTATGGATCATCACTGATGTATTATGGATCATCACTAATGTACTTTGAGCCATCACTGATGTACTGTGGACCATCCATGATGTACTGTGGATCATCACTGATGTGCTGTGGATCATCACTGATGTACCGTGGATCATCACTGATGTACTGAGGATCATCACCGATGTACTGAGGATCATCACTGATGTACTATGGGCCATCATAGGTGTACTATGGATCATCACTGGTGTACTATGGATCATCACTGATGTACTATGGACCATCCCTGATGTACTGTGGATCATCACTGATGTACTGTGGATCATCACTGATGTACTGTGGATCATCACTGGTGTACTATAGATCATCACTGATGTACTATGGGCCATCCCTGATGTACTGAGGATCATCACTGATGTACTATGGACCATCCCTGATGTACTATAGACCATCCCTGATGTACTGTGGATTATCACTGAAGTACCGTGGATCATCACTGATGTACTGAGGATCATCACTGATGTACTGTGGATCATCACTAATTTACTGTGGATCATTACTGATGTACTGTGGATCATCACTGATGTACTGATGATCATCACTGATGTACTATGGATCATCACTGATGTACTGTGGATCATCACTGATGTACTGTGGATCATCACTGGTGTACTTTAGATCATCACTGATGTACTATGGGCCATCCCTGATGTACTGAGGATCATCACTGATGTACTATGGACCATCCCTGATGTACTATAGACCATCCCTGATGTACTGTGGATTATCACTGAAGTACCGTGGATCATCACTGATGTACTGAGGATCATCACTGATGTACTGTGGATCATCACTGATTTACTGTGGATCATTACTGATGTACTGTGGATCATCACTGATGTACTGAGGATCATCACTGATGTACTATGGATCATCACTGATGTACTGTGGATCATCACTGATGTACCGTGAATAATCACTGATGTACTGAGGATCATCACTAATGTACTATAGATCATCACTGATGTACTATGGGCCATCACTGGTGTACTATGGATCATCACTGATGTACTATGGATCATCACTGATGTACTGTGGATCATCACTGGTGTACTATAGATCATCACTGATGTACTATGGATCATCACTGGTGTACTATTAATCATCACTGGTGTACTATGGATCATCACTGATGTACTATAGATCATCACTGATGTACTATGGACCATCACTGGTGTACTATGAATCATCACTGGTGTACTATGGATCATCACTGGTGTACTATAGATCATCACTGATGTACTATGGGCCATCACTGGTGTACTATGGGCCATCACTGGTGTATTATGGATCATCACTGGTGTAGTATGGATCATCACTGGTGTACTATGGATCATCAATGATGTACTATGAACCATCACTGATGTACTGTGGATCATCACTGATGTACTGTGGATCATCACTGATGTACTGTGGATCATCACTGATGTACTATGGATCATCGCCGATGTACTATGGATCATCACTGATGTACTATGGATCATCACTGATGTACTATGGATCATCACTGATGTACTATAGATCATCACTGATGTACTATGGGCCATCACTGATGTACTATGGGCCATCACTGGTGTACTATGGATCATCACTGATGTACTGTGGACCATCACTGGTGTACTATGGATCATCACTGATGTATTATGGATCATCACTGATGTACTTTGAGCCATCACTGATGTACTATGGATCATCACTGATGTACTATGGATCATCACTGATATACTGTGGACTATCCCTGATGTACTGTGGATCATCACTGATGTACTATGGATCATCGTCGATGTACTATGGATCATCACTGATGTACTATGGATCATCACTGATGTACTATGGATCATCACTGATGTACTATGGATCATCACTGATGTACTATAGATCATCACTGATGTACTATGGGCCATCACTGATGTACTATGGGCCATCACTGGTGTACTATGGATCATCACTGATGTACTGAGGATCATCACTGATGTACTGAGGATCATCACAGATGTACTGTGGATCATCACTGATGTACTATGGGCCATCACTGGTGTACTATGGATCATCACTGATGTACTATGGACCATCCCTGATGTACTATGGACCATCCCTGATGTACTATGGACCATCCCTGATGTACTGAGGATCATCACTGATGTACTATAGATCATCACTGATGTACTATGGGCCATCACTGGTGTACTATGGATCATCACTGATGTACTATGAGCCATCGCTGATATACTGTGGATCATTACTGGTGTACTATGGATCATCACTGATGTACTATGGATCATCACTGATGTACTATGGATCATCACTGGTGTACTATGGATCATCACTGGTGTACTATGGATCATCACTGATGTACTGTGGACAATCCCTGATGTACTGCGGATCATCACTGATGTACTGAGGATCATCACTGATGTACTGTGGATCATCACTGATGTACTATAGATCATCACTAATGTACTGTGGATCATCACTGATGTACTGTGGATCATCTCTGATGTACTGAGGATCATCACTGATGTACTGTGGATCATCACTGATGTACTGTGGATCATCACTGATGTACTATGGACCATCCCTGATGTACTATGGACCATCCCTGATGTACTATGGACCATCCCTGATGTACTGAGGATCATCACTGATGTACTGTGGATCATCACTGATGTACTATGGACCATCACTGGTGTACTATGGATCATCACTGGTGTACTATGGATCATCACTGGTGTACTATGGACCATCCCTGATGTACTATGGATCATCACTGATGTACTGTGGATCATCACTGATGTACTATACTTCATCACTGATGTACTATGGGCCATCACTGGTGTACTATGGATCATCACTGGTGTACTATGGATCATCACTGATGTACTATGGACCATTCCTGATATACTATGGACCATCCCTGATGTACTGTGGATCATCACTGATGTACTGTGGATCATCACTGATGTACTGTGGATCATCACTGATGTACTATGGGCCATCACTGATGTACTGTGGATCATCACTGGTGTACTATAGATCATCACTGATGTACTATGGGCCATCCCTGATGTACTGAGGATCATCACTGATGTACTATGGACCATCCCTGATGTACTATAGACCATCCCTGATGTACTGAGGATCATCACTGATGTACTGTGGATCATCACTGATTTACTGTGGATCATTACTGATGTACTGTGGATCATCACTGATGTACTGAGGATCATCACTGATGTACTATGGATCATCACTGATGTACTGTGGATCATCACTGATGTACTGTGGATCATCACAGATGTACCGTGGATCATCACTGATGTACTGAGGATCATCACTAATGTACTATAGATCATCACTGATGTACTATTGGCCATCACTGGTGTACTATGGATCATCACTGATGTACTATGGATCATCACTGATGTACTGTGGATAATCACTGGTGTACTATAGATCATCACTGATGTACTATGGATCATCACTGATGTACTGTGGATCATCACTGATGTACTATGGATCATCACTGATGTACTGTGGACCATCACTGGTGTACTATGGATCATCACTGATGTATTATGGATCATCACTGATGTACTTTGAGCCATCACTGATGTACTATGGATCATCACTGATGTGCTGTGGACCATCCCTGATGTACTGTGGATCATCACTGATGTACTGTGGATCATCACTGATGTACTATGGATCATCACTGGTGTACTATGGATCATCACTGATGTACTGTGGATCATCACTGATGTACTATAGATCATCACTGATGTACTATGGATCATCACTGATGTACTATGGATCATCACTGATGTACTATGAGCCATCTCTGATGTACTATGGATCATCACTGATGTACTATGGATCATCACTGATGTACTATGGATCATCACTGATGTACTATGGATCATCACTGATGTACTATGAGCCATCACTGATGTACTATGGATCATCACTGATGTACTATGGATCATCACTGATGTACTATGAGCCATCTCTGATGTACTATGAGCCATCTCTGATGTACTATGGATCAACACTGATGTACTATGGATCATCACTGATGTACTATGGATCATCACTGATGTACTATGAGCCATCACTGATGTACTATGGATCATCACTGATGTACTGTGGATCATCACTGATGTACCGTGGATCATAACTGATGTACCGTGGATCATCACTGATGTACTGAGGATCATCACTGATGTACTGTGGATCATCACTGATGTACTATGGGCCATCACGGGTGTATTATGGATCATCACTGGTGTACTATGGATCATCACTGATGTACTATGGACCATCCCTGATGTACTATGGACCATCCCTGATGTACTATGGACCATCCCTGATGTACTGAGGATCATCACTGATGTACTATAGATCATCACTGATGTACTATGGGCCATCACTGGTGTACTATGGATCATCACTGATGTACTATGAGCCATCGCTGATGTACTGTGGATCATCACTGGTGTACTATGGATCATCACTGATGTACTATGGATCATCACTGATGTACTATGGATCATCACTGGTGTACTATGGATTGAGCCATCGCTGATGTACTGTGGATCATCACTGGAGTACTATGGATCATCACTGATGTACTATGGACCATCCCTGATGTACTGTGGATCATCACTGATGTACTGTGGATCATCACTGATGTACTGTGGATCATCACTGGTGTACTATAGATCATCACTGATGTACTATGGGCCATCCCTGATGTACTGAGGATCATCACTGATGTACTGTGGATCATCACTGATGTACTATAGATCATCACTAATGTACTGTGGATCATCACTGATGTACTGTGGATCATCACTGATGTACTGAGGATCATCACTGATGTACTGTGGATTATCACTGATGTACTGTGGATCATCACTGATGTACTATGGACCATCCCTGATGTACTATGGACCATCCCTGATGTACTATGGATCATCACTGATGTACTATGGGCCATCACTGATGTACTATGGATCATCACTGATGTACTATGGGCCATCACTGATGTACTATGGATCATCACTGATATACTGTGGACTATCCCTGATGTACTGTGGATCATCACTGATGTACTATGGATCATCGCCGATGTACTATGGATCATCACTGATGTACTATGGATCATCACTGATGTACTATGGATCATCACTGATGTACTATAGATCATCACTGATGTACTATGGGCCATCACTGATGTACTATGGGCCATCACTGGTGTACTATGGATCATCACTGATGTACTGTGGACCATCACTGGTGTACTATGGATCATCACTGATGTATTATGGATCATCACTGATGTACTTTGAGCCATCACTGATGTACTATGGATCATCACTGATGTACTATGGATCATCACTGATATACTGTGGACTATCCCTGATGTACTGTGGATCATCACTGATGTACTATGGATCATCGTCGATGTACTATGGATCATCACTGATGTACTATGGATCATCACTGATGTACTATGGATCATCACTGATGTACTATGGATCATCACTGATGTACTATAGATCATCACTGATGTACTATGGGCCATCACTGGTGTACTATGGATCATCACTGATGTACTGTGGACCATCACTGGTGTACTATGGATCATCACTGATGTATTATGGATCATCACTAATGTACTTTGAGCCATCACTGATGTACTATGGATCATCACTGATGTACTGTGGACCATCCATGATGTACTGTGGATCATCACTGATGTACCGTGGATCATCACTGATGTACTGAGGATCATCACCGATGTACTGAGGATCATCACTGATGTACTATGGGCCATCACAGGTGTACTATGGATCATCACTGGTGTACTATGGATCATCACTGATGTACTATGGACCATCCCTGATGTACTGTGGATCATCACTGATGTACTGTGGATCATCACTGATGTACTGTGGATCATCACTGGTGTACTATAGATCATCACTGATGTACTATGGGCCATCCCTGATGTACTGAGGATCATCACTGATGTACTATGGACCATCCCTGATGTACTATAGACCATCCCTGATGTACTGTGGATTATCACTGAAGTACCGTGGATCATCACTGATGTACTGAGGATCATCACTGATGTACTGTGGATCATCACTAATTTACTGTGGATCATTACTGATGTACTGTGGATCATCACTGATGTACTGTGGATCATCACTGATGTACTATGGGCCATCACGGGTGTACTATGGAACATCACTGGTGTACTATGGATCATCACTGATGTACTATGGACCATCCCTGATGTACTATGGACCATCCCTGATGTACTATGGACCATCCCTGATGTACTGAGGATCATCACTGATGTACTATAGATCATCACTGATGTACTATGGGCCATCACTGGTGTACTATGGATCATCACTGATGTACTATGAGCCATCGCTGATATACTGTGGATCATTACTGGTGTACTATGGATCATCACTGATGTACTATGGATCATCACTGATGTACTATGGATCATCACTGGTGTACTATGGATCATCACTGGTGTACTATGGATCATCACTGATGTACTGTGGACAATCCCTGATGTACTGCGGATCATCACTGATGTACTGAGGATCATCACTGATGTACTGTGGATCATCACTGATGTACTATAGATCATCACTAATGTACTGTGGATCATCACTGATGTACTGTGGATCATCTCTGATGTACTGAGGATCATCACTGATGTACTGTGGATCATCACTGATGTACTGTGGATCATCACTGATGTACTATGGACCATCCCTGATGTACTATGGACCATCCCTGATGTACTATGGACCATCCCTGATGTACTGAGGATCATCACTGATGTACTGTGGATCATCACTGATGTACTATGGACCATCACTGGTGTACTATGGATCATCACTGGTGTACTATGGATCATCACTGGTGTACTATGGACCATCCCTGATGTACTATGGATCATCACTGATGTACTGTGGATCATCACTGATGTACTATACTTCATCACTGATGTACTATGGGCCATCACTGGTGTACTATGGATCATCACTGGTGTACTATGGATCATCACTGATGTACTATGGACCATTCCTGATATACTATGGACCATCCCTGATGTACTGTGGATCATCACTGATGTACTGTGGATCATCACTGATGTACTGTGGATCATCACTGATGTACTATGGGCCATCACTGATGTACTGTGGATCATCACTGGTGTACTATAGATCATCACTGATGTACTATGGGCCATCCCTGATGTACTGAGGATCATCACTGATGTACTATGGACCATCCCTGATGTACTGTGGATTATCACTGATGTACCGTGGATCATCACTGATGTACTGAGGATCATCACTGATGTACTGTGGATCATCACTGATTTACTGTGGATCATTACTGATGTACTGTGGATCATCACTGATGTACTGAGGATCATCACTGATGTACTATGGATCATCACTGATGTACTGTGGATCATCACTGATGTACTGTGGATCATCACAGATGTACCGTGGATCATCACTGATGTACTGAGGATCATCACTAATGTACTATAGATCATCACTGATGTACTATGGGCCATCACTGGTGTACTATGGATCATCACTGATGTACTATGGATCATCACTGATGTACTGTGGATAATCACTGGTGTACTATAGATCATCACTGATGTACTATGGATCATCACTGATGTACTGTGGATCATCACTGATGTACTATGGATCATCACTGATGTACTGTGGACCATCACTGGTGTACTATGGATCATCACTGATGTATTATGGATCATCACTGATGTACTTTGAGCCATCACTGATGTACTATGGATCATCACTGATGTGCTGTGGACCATCCCTGATGTACTGTGGATCATCACTGATGTACTGTGGATCATCACTGATGTACTATGGATCATCACTGGTGTACTATGGATCATCACTGATGTACTGTGGATCATCACTGATGTACTATAGATCATCACTGATGTACTATGGGCCATCACTGGTGTACTATGGATCATCACTGATGTACTATGAGCCATCGCTGATATACTGTGGATCATTACTGGTGTACTATGGATCATCACTGATGTACTATGGATCATCACTGATGTACTATGGATCATCACTGGTGTACTATGGATCATCACTGGTGTACTATGGATCATCACTGATGTACTGTGGACAATCCCTGATGTACTGCGGATCATCACTGATGTACTGAGGATCATCACTGATGTACTGTGGATCATCACTGATGTACTATAGATCATCACTAATGTACTGTGGATCATCACTGATGTACTGTGGATCATCTCTGATGTACTGAGGATCATCACTGATGTACTGTGGATCATCACTGATGTACTGTGGATCATCACTGATGTACTATGGACCATCCCTGATGTACTATGGACCATCCCTGATGTACTATGGACCATCCCTGATGTACTGAGGATCATCACTGATGTACTGTGGATCATCACTGATGTACTATGGACCATCACTGGTGTACTATGGATCATCACTGGTGTACTATGGATCATCACTGGTGTACTATGGACCATCCCTGATGTACTATGGATCATCACTGATGTACTGTGGATCATCACTGATGTACTATACTTCATCACTGATGTACTATGGGCCATCACTGGTGTACTATGGATCATCACTGGTGTACTATGGATCATCACTGATGTACTATGGACCATTCCTGATATACTATGGACCATCCCTGATGTACTGTGGATCATCACTGATGTACTGTGGATCATCACTGATGTACTGTGGATCATCACTGATGTACTATGGGCCATCACTGATGTACTGTGGATCATCACTGGTGTACTATAGATCATCACTGATGTACTATGGGCCATCCCTGATGTACTGAGGATCATCACTGATGTACTATGGACCATCCCTGATGTACTATAGACCATCCCTGATGTACTGTGGATTATCACTGATGTACCGTGGATCATCACTGATGTACTGAGGATCATCACTGATGTACTGTGGATCATCACTGATTTACTGTGGATCATTACTGATGTACTGTGGATCATCACTGATGTACTGAGGATCATCACTGATGTACTATGGATCATCACTGATGTACTGTGGATCATCACTGATGTACTGTGGATCATCACAGATGTACCGTGGATCATCACTGATGTACTGAGGATCATCACTAATGTACTATAGATCATCACTGATGTACTATGGGCCATCACTGGTGTACTATGGATCATCACTGATGTACTATGGATCATCACTGATGTACTGTGGATAATCACTGGTGTACTATAGATCATCACTGATGTACTATGGATCATCACTGATGTACTGTGGATCATCACTGATGTTCTATGGATCATCACTGATGTACTGTGGACCATCACTGGTGTACTATGGATCATCACTGATGTATTATGGATCATCACTGATGTACTTTGAGCCATCACTGATGTACTATGGATCATCACTGATGTGCTGTGGACCATCCCTGATGTACTGTGGATCATCACTGATGTACTGTGGATCATCACTGATGTACTATGGATCATCACTGGTGTACTATGGATCATCACTGATGTACTGTGGATCATCACTGATGTACTATAGATCATCACTGATGTACTATGGATCATCACTGATGTACTATGGATCATCACTGATGTACTATGAGCCATCTCGGATGTACTATGGATCATCACTGATGTACTATGGATCATCACTGATGTACTATGGATCATCACTGATGTACTATGGATCATCACTGATGTACTATGAGCCATCACTGATGTACTATGGATCATCACTGATGTACTATGGATCATCACTGATGTACTATGAGCCATCTCTGATGTACTATGAGCCATCTCTGATGTACTATGGATCAACACTGATGTACTATGGATCATCACTGATGTACTATGGATCATCACTGATGTACTATGAGCCATCACTGATGTACTATGGATCATCACTGATGTACTGTGGATCATCACTGATGTACCGTGGATCATAACTGATGTACCGTGGATCATCACTGATGTACTGAGGATCATCACTGATGTACTGTGGATCATCACTGATGTACTATGGGCCATCACGGGTGTATTATGGATCATCACTGGTGTACTATGGATCATCACTGATGTACTATGGACCATCCCTGATGTACTATGGACCATCCCTGATGTACTATGGACCATCCCTGATGTACTGAGGATCATCACTGATGTACTATAGATCATCACTGATGTACTATGGGCCATCACTGGTGTACTATGGATCATCACTGATGTACTATGAGCCATCGCTGATGTACTGTGGATCATCACTGGTGTACTATGGATCATCACTGATGTACTATGGATCATCACTGATGTACTATGGATCATCACTGGTGTACTATGGATTGAGCCATCGCTGATGTACTGTGGATCATCACTGGAGTACTATGGATCATCACTGATGTACTATGGACCATCCCTGATGTACTGTGGATCATCACTGATGTACTGTGGATCATCACTGATGTACTGTGGATCATCACTGGTGTACTATAGATCATCACTGATGTACTATGGGCCATCCCTGATGTACTGAGGATCATCACTGATGTACTGTGGATCATCACTGATGTACTATAGATCATCACTAATGTACTGTGGATCATCACTGATGTACTGTGGATCATCACTGATGTACTGAGGATCATCACTGATGTACTGTGGATTATCACTGATGTACTGTGGATCATCACTGATGTACTATGGACCATCCCTGATGTACTATGGACCATCCCTGATGTACTATGGATCATCACTGATGTACTATGGGCCATCACTGATGTACTATGGATCATCACTGATGTACTATGGGCCATCACTGATGTACTATGGATCATCACTGATATACTGTGGACTATCCCTGATGTACTGTGGATCATCACTGATGTACTATGGATCATCGCCGATGTACTATGGATCATCACTGATGTACTATGGATCATCACTGATGTACTATGGATCATCACTGATGTACTATAGATCATCACTGATGTACTATGGGCCATCACTGATGTACTATGGGCCATCACTGGTGTACTATGGATCATCACTGATGTACTGTGGACCATCACTGGTGTACTATGGATCATCACTGATGTATTATGGATCATCACTGATGTACTTTGAGCCATCACTGATGTACTATGGATCATCACTGATGTACTATGGATCATCACTGATATACTGTGGACTATCCCTGATGTACTGTGGATCATCACTGATGTACTATGGATCATCGTCGATGTACTATGGATCATCACTGATGTACTATGGATCATCACTGATGTACTATGGATCATCACTGATGTACTATGGATCATCACTGATGTACTATAGATCATCACTGATGTACTATGGGCCATCACTGGTGTACTATGGATCATCACTGATGTACTGTGGACCATCACTGGTGTACTATGGATCATCACTGATGTATTATGGATCATCACTAATGTACTTTGAGCCATCACTGATGTACTATGGATCATCACTGATGTACTGTGGACCATCCATGATGTACTGTGGATCATCACTGATGTGCTGTGGATCATCACTGATGTACCGTGGATCATCACTGATGTACTGAGGATCATCACCGATGTACTGAGGATCATCACTGATGTACTATGGGCCATCACAGGTGTACTATGGATCATCACTGGTGTACTATGGATCATCACTGATGTACTATGGACCATCCCTGATGTACTGTGGATCATCACTGATGTACTGTGGATCATCACTGATGTACTGTGGATCATCACTGGTGTACTATAGATCATCACTGATGTACTATGGGCCATCCCTGATGTACTGAGGATCATCACTGATGTACTATGGACCATCCCTGATGTACTATAGACCATCCCTGATGTACTGTGGATTATCACTGAAGTACCGTGGATCATCACTGATGTACTGAGGATCATCACTGATGTACTGTGGATCATCACTAATTTACTGTGGATCATTACTGATGTACTGTGGATCATCACTGATGTACTGTGGATCATCACTGATGTACTATGGGCCATCACGGGTGTACTATGGAACATCACTGGTGTACTATGGATCATCACTGATGTACTATGGACCATCCCTGATGTACTATGGACCATCCCTGATGTACTATGGACCATCCCTGATGTACTGAGGATCATCACTGATGTACTATAGATCATCACTGATGTACTATGGGCCATCACTGGTGTACTATGGATCATCACTGATGTACTATGAGCCATCGCTGATATACTGTGGATCATTACTGGTGTACTATGGATCATCACTGATGTACTATGGATCATCACTGATGTACTATGGATCATCACTGGTGTACTATGGATCATCACTGGTGTACTATGGATCATCACTGATGTACTGTGGACAATCCCTGATGTACTGCGGATCATCACTGATGTACTGAGGATCATCACTGATGTACTGTGGATCATCACTGATGTACTATAGATCATCACTAATGTACTGTGGATCATCACTGATGTACTGTGGATCATCTCTGATGTACTGAGGATCATCACTGATGTACTGTGGATCATCACTGATGTACTGTGGATCATCACTGATGTACTATGGACCATCCCTGATGTACTATGGACCATCCCTGATGTACTATGGACCATCCCTGATGTACTGAGGATCATCACTGATGTACTGTGGATCATCACTGATGTACTATGGACCATCACTGGTGTACTATGGATCATCACTGGTGTACTATGGATCATCACTGGTGTACTATGGACCATCCCTGATGTACTATGGATCATCACTGATGTACTGTGGATCATCACTGATGTACTATACTTCATCACTGATGTACTATGGGCCATCACTGGTGTACTATGGATCATCACTGGTGTACTATGGATCATCACTGATGTACTATGGACCATTCCTGATATACTATGGACCATCCCTGATGTACTGTGGATCATCACTGATGTACTGTGGATCATCACTGATGTACTGTGGATCATCACTGATGTACTATGGGCCATCACTGATGTACTGTGGATCATCACTGGTGTACTATAGATCATCACTGATGTACTATGGGCCATCCCTGATGTACTGAGGATCATCACTGATGTACTATGGACCATCCCTGATGTACTGTGGATTATCACTGATGTACCGTGGATCATCACTGATGTACTGAGGATCATCACTGATGTACTGTGGATCATCACTGATTTACTGTGGATCATTACTGATGTACTGTGGATCATCACTGATGTACTGAGGATCATCACTGATGTACTATGGATCATCACTGATGTACTGTGGATCATCACTGATGTACTGTGGATCATCACAGATGTACCGTGGATCATCACTGATGTACTGAGGATCATCACTAATGTACTATAGATCATCACTGATGTACTATGGGCCATCACTGGTGTACTATGGATCATCACTGATGTACTATGGATCATCACTGATGTACTGTGGATAATCACTGGTGTACTATAGATCATCACTGATGTACTATGGATCATCACTGATGTACTGTGGATCATCACTGATGTACTATGGATCATCACTGATGTACTGTGGACCATCACTGGTGTACTATGGATCATCACTGATGTATTATGGATCATCACTGATGTACTTTGAGCCATCACTGATGTACTATGGATCATCACTGATGTGCTGTGGACCATCCCTGATGTACTGTGGATCATCACTGATGTACTGTGGATCATCACTGATGTACTATGGATCATCACTGGTGTACTATGGATCATCACTGATGTACTGTGGATCATCACTGATGTACTATAGATCATCACTGATGTACTATGGGCCATCACTGGTGTACTGTGGATCATCACTGATGTACTATGAGCCATCGCTGATATACTGTGGATCATTACTGGTGTACTATGGATCATCACTGATGTACTATGGATCATCACTGATGTACTATGGATCATCACTGGTGTACTATGGATCATCACTGGTGTACTATGGATCATCACTGATGTACTGTGGACAATCCCTGATGTACTGCGGATCATCACTGATGTACTGAGGATCATCACTGATGTACTGTGGATCATCACTGATGTACTATAGATCATCACTAATGTACTGTGGATCATCACTGATGTACTGTGGATCATCTCTGATGTACTGAGGATCATCACTGATGTACTGTGGATCATCACTGATGTACTGTGGATCATCACTGATGTACTATGGACCATCCCTGATGTACTATGGACCATCCCTGATGTACTATGGACCATCCCTGATGTACTGAGGATCATCACTGATGTACTGTGGATCATCACTGATGTACTATGGACCATCACTGGTGTACTATGGATCATCACTGGTGTACTATGGATCATCACTGGTGTACTATGGACCATCCCTGATGTACTATGGATCATCACTGATGTACTGTGGATCATCACTGATGTACTATACTTCATCACTGATGTACTATGGGCCATCACTGGTGTACTATGGATCATCACTGGTGTACTATGGATCATCACTGATGTACTATGGACCATTCCTGATATACTATGGACCATCCCTGATGTACTGTGGATCATCACTGATGTACTGTGGATCATCACTGATGTACTGTGGATCATCACTGATGTACTATGGGCCATCACTGATGTACTGTGGATCATCACTGGTGTACTATAGATCATCACTGATGTACTATGGGCCATCCCTGATGTACTGAGGATCATCACTGATGTACTATGGACCATCCCTGATGTACTATAGACCATCCCTGATGTACTGTGGATTATCACTGATGTACCGTGGATCATCACTGATGTACTGAGGATCATCACTGATGTACTGTGGATCATCACTGATTTACTGTGGATCATTACTGATGTACTGTGGATCATCACTGATGTACTGAGGATCATCACTGATGTACTATGGATCATCACTGATGTACTGTGGATCATCACTGATGTACTGTGGATCATCACAGATGTACCGTGGATCATCACTGATGTACTGAGGATCATCACTAATGTACTATAGATCATCACTGATGTACTATGGGCCATCACTGGTGTACTATGGATCATCACTGATGTACTATGGATCATCACTGATGTACTGTGGATAATCACTGGTGTACTATAGATCATCACTGATGTACTATGGATCATCACTGATGTACTGTGGATCATCACTGATGTTCTATGGATCATCACTGATGTACTGTGGACCATCACTGGTGTACTATGGATCATCACTGATGTATTATGGATCATCACTGATGTACTTTGAGCCATCACTGATGTACTATGGATCATCACTGATGTGCTGTGGACCATCCCTGATGTACTGTGGATCATCACTGATGTACTGTGGATCATCACTGATGTACTATGGATCATCACTGGTGTACTATGGATCATCACTGATGTACTGTGGATCATCACTGATGTACTATAGATCATCACTGATGTACTATGGATCATCACTGATGTACTATGGATCATCACTGATGTACTATGAGCCATCTCGGATGTACTATGGATCATCACTGATGTACTATGGATCATCACTGATGTACTATGGATCATCACTGATGTACTATGGATCATCACTGATGTACTATGAGCCATCACTGATGTACTATGGATCATCACTGATGTACTATGGATCATCACTGATGTACTATGAGCCATCTCTGATGTACTATGAGCCATCTCTGATGTACTATGGATCAACACTGATGTACTATGGATCATCACTGATGTACTATGGATCATCACTGATGTACTATGAGCCATCACTGATGTACTATGGATCATCACTGATGTACTGTGGATCATCACTGATGTACCGTGGATCATAACTGATGTACCGTGGATCATCACTGATGTACTGAGGATCATCACTGATGTACTGTGGATCATCACTGATGTACTATGGGCCATCACGGGTGTATTATGGATCATCACTGGTGTACTATGGATCATCACTGATGTACTATGGACCATCCCTGATGTACTATGGACCATCCCTGATGTACTATGGACCATCCCTGATGTACTGAGGATCATCACTGATGTACTATAGATCATCACTGATGTACTATGGGCCATCACTGGTGTACTATGGATCATCACTGATGTACTATGAGCCATCGCTGATGTACTGTGGATCATCACTGGTGTACTATGGATCATCACTGATGTACTATGGATCATCACTGATGTACTATGGATCATCACTGGTGTACTATGGATTGAGCCATCGCTGATGTACTGTGGATCATCACTGGAGTACTATGGATCATCACTGATGTACTATGGACCATCCCTGATGTACTGTGGATCATCACTGATGTACTGTGGATCATCACTGATGTACTGTGGATCATCACTGGTGTACTATAGATCATCACTGATGTACTATGGGCCATCCCTGATGTACTGAGGATCATCACTGATGTACTGTGGATCATCACTGATGTACTATAGATCATCACTAATGTACTGTGGATCATCACTGATGTACTGTGGATCATCACTGATGTACTGAGGATCATCACTGATGTACTGTGGATTATCACTGATGTACTGTGGATCATCACTGATGTACTATGGACCATCCCTGATGTACTATGGACCATCCCTGATGTACTATGGATCATCACTGATGTACTATGGGCCATCACTGATGTACTATGGATCATCACTGATGTACTATGGGCCATCACTGATGTACTATGGATCATCACTGATATACTGTGGACTATCCCTGATGTACTGTGGATCATCACTGATGTACTATGGATCATCGCCGATGTACTATGGATCATCACTGATGTACTATGGATCATCACTGATGTACTATGGATCATCACTGATGTACTATAGATCATCACTGATGTACTATGGGCCATCACTGATGTACTATGGGCCATCACTGGTGTACTATGGATCATCACTGATGTACTGTGGACCATCACTGGTGTACTATGGATCATCACTGATGTATTATGGATCATCACTGATGTACTTTGAGCCATCACTGATGTACTATGGATCATCACTGATGTACTATGGATCATCACTGATATACTGTGGACTATCCCTGATGTACTGTGGATCATCACTGATGTACTATGGATCATCGTCGATGTACTATGGATCATCACTGATGTACTATGGATCATCACTGATGTACTATGGATCATCACTGATGTACTATGGATCATCACTGATGTACTATAGATCATCACTGATGTACTATGGGCCATCACTGGTGTACTATGGATCATCACTGATGTACTGTGGACCATCACTGGTGTACTATGGATCATCACTGATGTATTATGGATCATCACTAATGTACTTTGAGCCATCACTGATGTACTATGGATCATCACTGATGTACTGTGGACCATCCATTATGTACTGTGGATCATCACTGATGTGCTGTGGATCATCACTGATGTACCGTGGATCATCACTGATGTACTGAGGATCATCACCGATGTACTGAGGATCATCA
The DNA here is from genome assembly GCA_029206835.1 of Rana muscosa. NCBI lineage: Eukaryota > Metazoa > Chordata > Amphibia > Anura > Ranidae > Rana > Rana muscosa. The sequence goes on from JARGYO010000056.1 coordinate 3,515,636, forward strand.
CTGATGTACTATGGGCCATCACAGGTGTACTATGGATCATCACTGGTGTACTATGGATCATCACTGATGTACTATGGACCATCCCTGATGTACTGTGGATCATCACTGATGTACTGTGGATCATCACTGATGTACTGTGGATCATCACTGGTGTACTATAGATCATCACTGATGTACTATGGGCCATCCCTGATGTACTGAGGATCATCACTGATGTACTATGGACCATCCCTGATGTACTATAGACCATCCCTGATGTACTGTGGATTATCACTGAAGTACCGTGGATCATCACTGATGTACTGAGGATCATCACTGATGTACTGTGGATCATCACTAATTTACTGTGGATCATTACTGATGTACTGTGGATCATCACTGATGTACTGATGATCATCACTGATGTACTATGGATCATCACTGATGTACTGTGGATCATCACTGATGTACTGTGGATCATCACTGGTGTACTTTAGATCATCACTGATGTACTATGGGCCATCCCTGATGTACTGAGGATCATCACTGATGTACTATGGACCATCCCTGATGTACTATAGACCATCCCTGATGTACTGTGGATTATCACTGAAGTACCGTGGATCATCACTGATGTACTGAGGATCATCACTGATGTACTGTGGATCATCACTGATTTACTGTGGATCATTACTGATGTACTGTGGATCATCACTGATGTACTGAGGATCATCACTGATGTACTATGGATCATCACTGATGTACTGTGGATCATCACTGATGTACCGTGAATAATCACTGATGTACTGAGGATCATCACTAATGTACTATAGATCATCACTGATGTACTATGGGCCATCACTGGTGTACTATGGATCATCACTGATGTACTATGGATCATCACTGATGTACTGTGGATCATCACTGGTGTACTATAGATCATCACTGATGTACTATGGATCATCACTGGTGTACTATTAATCATCACTGGTGTACTATGGATCATCACTGATGTACTATAGATCATCACTGATGTACTATGGACCATCACTGGTGTACTATGAATCATCACTGGTGTACTATGGATCATCACTGGTGTACTATAGATCATCACTGATGTACTATGGGCCGTCACTGGTGTACTATGGGCCATCACTGGTGTATTATGGATCATCACTGGTGTAGTATGGATCATCACTGGTGTACTATGGACCATCAATGATGTACTATGAACCATCACTGATGTACTGTGGATCATCACTGATGTACTGTGGATCATCACTGATGTACTGAGGATCATCACTGATGTACTGAGGATCATCACTGATGTACTGTGGATCATCACTGATGTAGTATAGATCATCACTGATGTACTGAGGATCCTCAGATGTACTGAGGATCATCACTGATGTACTGAGGATCATCACTGATGTACTGTGGATCATCACTGATGTAGTTTAGATCATCACCATAGATCATCACCATCACTGGTGTACTATGGGCCATCACTGGTGTATTATGGATCATCACTGGTGTAGTATGGATCATCACTGGTGTACTATGGACCATCACTGATGTACTATGGACCATCACTGATGTACTGTGGATCATCACTGATGTACTGTGAATCATCACTGATGTACTGAGGATCATCACTGATGTACTGAGGATCATCACTGATGTACTGTAGATCATCACTGATGTACTATGGGCCATCACTGGTGTACTATGGATCATCACAGGTGTACTATGGGCCATCACTGGTGTTCTATGGATCATCACTGATGTACTATGGATCATCACTGATGTACTATGGATCATGACTGGTGTACTATGGGCCATCACTGATGTACTGTGGACCATCCCTGATGTACTGTGGATCATCACTGATGTACTATGGATCATCACTGATGTACTATGAGCCACCACTGATGTACTATGGATCATCACTGATGTACTATGGATCATCACTGATGTACTATGGATCATCACTGATGTACTATGAGCCATCACTGATGTACTATGGATCATCACTGATGTACTATGGATCATCACTGATGTACTATGAGCCATCTCTGATGTACTATGAGCCATCTCTGATGTACTATGGATCATCACTGATGTACTATGGATCAACACTGATGTACTATGGATCATCACTGATGTACTATGGATCATCACTGATGTACTATGAGCCATCACTGATGTACTATGGATCATCACTGATGTACTGTGGATCATCACTGATGTACCGTGGATCATCACTGATGTACCGTGGATCATCACTGATGTACTGAGGATCATCACAGATGTACTGTGGATCATCACTGATGTACTATGGGCCATCACGGGTGTACTATGGATCATCACTGGTGTACTATGGATCATCACTGATGTACTATGGACCATCCCTGATGTACTATGGACCATCCCTGATGTACTATGGACCATCCCTGATGTACTGAGGATCATCACTGATGTACTATAGATCATCACTGATGTACTATGGGCCATCACTGGTGTACTATGGCTCATCACTGATGTACTATGAGCCATCGCTGATATACTGTGGATCATCACTGATGTACTATGGATCATCACTGATGTACTATGGATCATCACTGATGTACTATGGATCATCACTGGTGTACTATGGATCATCACTGATGTACTGTGGACAATCCCTGATGTACTGTGGATCATCACTGATGTACTGAGGATCATCACTGATGTACTGTGGATCATCACTGATGTACTGAGGATCATCACTGATGTACTGTGGATCATCACTGATTTACTGTGGATCATTACTGATGTACTGTGGATCATCACTGATGTACTGAGGATCATCACTGATGTACTATGGATCATCACTGATGTACTGTGGATCATCACTGATGTACTGTGGATAATCACTGGTGTACTATAGATCATCACTGATGTACTATGGATCATCACTGATGTACTGTGGATCATCACTGATGTACTGTGGATCATCACTGATGTACTATGGACCATCCCTGATGTACTGTGGATTATCACTGATGTACCGTGGATCATCACTGATGTACTGAGAATCATCACTGATGTACTGTGGATCATCACTGATGTACTGTGGATCATTACTGATGTACTGTGGATCATCACTGATGTACTGAGGATCATCACTGATGTACTATGGATCATCACTGATGTACTATGGATCATCACTGGTGTACTATGGATCATCACTGGTGTACTATGGATCATCACTGATGTACTGTGGATCATCACTGATGTACTATAGATCATCACTGATGTACTATGGATCATCACTGATGTACTATGGATCATCACTGATGTACTATGAGCCATCTCTGATGTACTATGGATCGACACTGATGTACTATGGATCATCACTGATGTACTATGGATCATCACTGATGTACTATGAGCCATCACTGATGTACTATGGATCATCACTGATGTACTATGGATCATCACTGATGTACTATGAGCCATCTCTGATGTTCTATGAGCCATCTCTGATGTACTATGGATCAACACTGATGTACTATGGATCATCACTGATGTACTATGGATCATCACTGATGTACTATGAGCCATCACTGATGTACTATGGATCATCACTGATGTACTGTGGATCATCACTGATGTACCGTGGATCATAACTGATGTACCGTGGATCATCACTGATGTACTGAGGATCATCACTGATGTACTGTGGATCATCACTGATGTACTATGGGCCATCACGGATGTATTATGGATCATCACTGGTGTACTATGGATCATCACTGATGTACTATGGACCATCCCTGATGTACTATGGACCATCCCTGATGTACTATGGACCATCCCTGATGTACTGAGGATCATCACTGATGTACTATAGATCATCACTGATGTACTATGGGCCATCACTGGTGTACTATGGATCATCACTGGTGTACTATGGATCATCACTGATGTACTATGGATCATCACTGGTGTACTATGGATTGAGCCATCGCTGATGTACTGTGTATCATCACTGGTGTACTATGGATCATCACTGATGTACTATGGATCATCACTGATGTACTATGGATCATCACTGGTGTACTATGGATCATCGCTGGTGTACTATGGATCATCACTGATGTACTGTGGACAATCCCTGATGTACTGTGGATCATCACTGATGTACTGAGGATCATCACTGATGTACTGTGGATCATCACTGATGTACTATAGATCATCACTAATGTACTGTGGATCATCACTGATGTACTGTGGATCATCACTGATGTACTGAGGATCATCACTGATGTACTGTGGATCATCACTGATGTACTGTGGATCATCACTGATGTACTATGGACCATCCCTGATGTACTATGGATCATCACTGATGTACTATGGGCCATCACTGATGTACTATGGATCATCACTGATGTACTATGGGCCATCACTGATGTACTATGGATCATCACTGATATACTGTGGACTATCCCTGATGTACTGTGGATCATCACTGATGTACTATGGATCGTCGTCGATGTACTATGGATCATCACTGATGTACTATGGATCATCACTGATGTACTATGGATCATCACTGATGTACTATAGATCATCACTGATGTACTATGGGCCATCACTGATGTACTATGGGCCATCACTGGTGTACTATGGATCATCACTGATGTACTGTGGACCATCACTGGTGTACTATGGATCATCACTGATGTATTATGGATCATCACTGATGTACTTTGAGCCATCACTGATGTACTATGGATCATCACTGATGTACTATGGATCATCACTGATATACTGTGGACTATCACTGATGTACTGTGGATCATCACTGATGTACTATGGATCATCGTCGATGTACTATGGATCATCACTGATGTACTATGGATCATCACTGATGTACTATGGATCATCACTGATGTACTATGGATCATCACTGATGTACTATAGATCATCACTGATGTACTATGGGCCATCACTGGTGTACTATGGATCATCACTGATGTACTGTGGACCATCACTGGTGTACTATGGATCATCACTGATGTATTATGGATCATCACTGATGTACTTTGAGCCATCACTGATGTACTATGGATCATCACTGATGTACTGTGGACCATCCATGATGTACTGTGGATCATCACTGATGTGCTGTGGATCATCACTGATGTACCGTGGATCATCACTGATGTACTGAGGATCATCACCGATGTACTGAGGATCATCACTGATGTACTATGGGCCATCACTGATGTACTGAGGATCATCACTGATGTACTATGGACCATCCCTGATGTACTATAGACCATCCCTGATGTACTGTGGATTATCACTGAAGTACCGTGGATCATCACTGATGTACTGAGGATCATCACTGATGTACTGTGGATCATCACTGATTTACTGTGGATCATTACTGATGTACTGTGGATCATCACTGATGTACTGAGGATCATCACTGATGTACTATGGATCATCACTGATGTACTGTGGATCATCACTGATGTACCGTGAATAATCACTGATGTACTGAGGATCATCACTAATGTACTATAGATCATCACTGATGTACTATGGGCCATCACTGGTGTACTATGGATCATCACTGATGTACTATGGATCATCACTGATGTACTGTGGATCATCACTGGTGTACTATAGATCATCACTGATGTACTATGGATCATCACTGGTGTACTATTAATCATCACTGGTGTACTATGGATCATCACTGATGTACTATAGATCATCACTGATGTACTATGGACCATCACTGGTGTACTATGAATCATCACTGGTGTACTATGGATCATCACTGGTGTACTATAGATCATCACTGATGTACTATGGGCCATCACTGGTGTACGATGGGCCATCACTGGTGTATTATGGATCATCACTGGTGTAGTATGGATCATCACTGGTGTACTATGGACCATCACTGATGTACTATGGACCATCACTGATGTACTGTGGATCATCACTGATGTACTGTGGATCATCACTGATGTACTGAGGATCATCACTGATGTACTGAGGATCATCACTGATGTACTGTGGATCATCACTGATGTAGTATAGATCATCACTGATGTACTGAGGATCCTCAGATGTACTGAGGATCATCACTGATGTACTGAGGATCATCACTGATGTACTGTGGATCATCACTGATGTAGTTTAGATCATCACCATAGATCATCACCATCACTGGTGTACTATGGTCCATCACTGGTGTATTATGGATCATCACTGGTGTAGTATGGATCATCACTGGTGTACTATGGACCATCACTGATGTACTATGGACCATCACTGATGTACTGTGGATCATCACTGATGTACTGAGGATCATCACTGATGTACTGAGGATCATCACTGATGTACTGTAGATCATCACTGATGTACTGAGGATCATCACTGATGTACTGAGGATCATCACTGATGTACTGTGGGCCATCACTGATGTACTATGGATCATCACTGATATACTGTGGACCATCCCTGATGTATTGTGGATCATCACTGATGTACTGTGGATCATCACTGATATACTATAGATCATCACTGAAGTACTATGGGCCATCACTGGTGTACTATGGATCATCACAGGTGTACTATGGGCCACCACTGGTGTACTATGGATCATCACTGATGTACTATGGATCATCACTGATGTACTATGGATCATGACTGGTGTACTATGGATCATCACTGATGTACTGTGGACCATCCCTGATGTACTGTGGATCATCACTGATGTACTATGGACCATCACTGGTGTACTATGGATCATCACTGATGTACTGTGGATCATCACTGATGTACTGTGGGCCATCACTGATGTACTATGGATCATCACTGATATACTGTGGACCATCCCTGATGTATTGTGGATCATCACTGATGTACTGTGGATCATCACTGATGTACTATAGATCATCACTGAAGTACTATAGATCATCACTGAAGTACTATGGGCCATCACTGGTGTACTATGGATCATCACTGGTGTACTATGGGCCATCACTGGTGTACTATGGATCATCACTGATGTACTATGGACCATCCCTGATGTACTATGGACCATCCCTGATGTACTATGGATCATCACTGATGTACTATGGGCCATCACTGATGTACTATGGATCATCACTGATGTACTATGGGCCATCACTGATGTACTATGGATCATCACTGATATACTGTGGACTATCCCTGATGTACTGTGGATCATCACTAATGTACTATGGATCATCGCCGATGTACTATGGATCATCACTGATGTATTATGGATCATCACTGATGTACTGTGGATCATCACTGATGTACTATAGATCATCACTGATGTACTATGGGCCATCACTGGTGTACTATGGATCATCACTGATGTACTGTGGACCATCACTGGTGTACTATGGATCATCACTGATGTATTATGGATCATCACTGATGTACTTTGAGCCATCACTGATGTACTATGGATCATCACTGATGTACTATGGATCATCACTGATATACTGTGGACTATCCCTGATGTACTGTGGATCATCACTGATGTACTATGGATCATCGCCAATGTACTATGGATCATCACTGATGTACTATGGATCATCACTGATGTACTATGGATCATTACTGATGTACTATAGATCATCACTGATGTACTATGGGCCATCACTGGTGTACTATGGATCATCACTGATGTACTGTGGACCATCACTGGTGTACTATGGATCATCACTGATGTATTATGGATCATCACTGATGTACTTTGAGCCATCACTGATGTACTATGGATCATCACTGATGTACTGTGGACCATCCCTGATGTACTGTGGATCATCACTGATGTACCGTGGATCATCACTGATGTACCGTGGATCATCACCGATGTACTGAGGATCATCACCGATGTACTGAGGATCATCACTGATGTACTATGGGCCATCACAGGTGTACTATGGATCATCACTGGTGTACTATGGATCATCACTGATGTACTATGGACCATCCCTGATGTACTGTGGATCATCACTGATGTACTGTGGATCATCACTGATGTACTGTGGATCATCACTGGTGTACTATAGATCATCACTGATGTACTATGGGCCATCCCTGATGTACTGAGGATCATCACTGATGTACTATGGACCATCCCTGATGTACTATAGACCATCCCTGATGTACTGTGGATTATCACTGATGTACCGTGGATCATCACTGATGTACTGAGGATCATCACTGATGTACTATGGATCATCACTGATGTACTGTGGATCATCACTGATGTACTGAGGATCATCACTAATGTACTATAGATCATCACTGATGTACTATGGGCCATCACTGCTGTACTATGGATCATCACTGATGTACTATGGATCATCACTGATGTACTATGAGCCATTGCTGATGTACTATGGGCCATCACTGATGTACTATGGATCATCACTGATGTACTATGGATCATCACTGATGTACTGTGGATCATCACTGGCGTACTATAGATCATCACTGATGTACTATGGATCATCACTGATGTACTGTGGATCATCACTGATGTACTGTGGATCATCACTGATGTACTATGGACCATCCCTGATGTATTGTGGATTATCACTGATGTACAATGGATCATCACTGATGTACTGAGGATCATCACTGATGTACTGTGGATCATCACTGATGTACTGAGGATCATCACTGATGTACTGTGGATCATCACTGATGTACTATGAATCATCACTGATGTACTATGGATCATCACTGATGTACTGTGGACCATCCCTGATGTACTGTGGATCATCACTGATGTACTGTGGATCATCACTGATGTACCGTGGATCATCACTGATGTACTGAGGATCATCACCGATGTACTGAGGATCATCACTGATGTAATATGGGCCATCACAGGTGTACTATGGATCATCACTGGTGTACTATGGATCATCACTGATGTACTATGGACCATCCCTGATGTACTGTGGATCATCACTGATGTACTGTGGATCATCACTGATGTACTGTGGATCATCACTGGTGTACTATAGATCATCACTGATGTACTATGGGCCATCCCTGATGTACTGAGGATCATCACTGATGTACTATGGACCATCCCTGATGTACTATAAACCATCCCTGATGTACTGTGGATTATCACTGATGTACCGTGGATCATCACTGATATACTGAGGATCATCACTGATGTACTGTGGATCATCACTGATTTACTGTGGATCATTACTGATGTACTGTGGATCATCACTGATGTACTGAGGATCATCACTGATGTACTATGGATCATCACTGATGTACTGTGGATCATCACTGATGTACTGTGGATCATCAATGATGTACTTTGAATCATCACTGATGTACTGAGGATCATCACTAATGTACTATAGATCATCACTGATGTACTATGGGCCATCACTGGTGTACTATGGATCATCACTGATGTACTATGGATCATCACTGATGTACTATGAGCCATCGCTGATGTACTATGGGCCATCACTGATGTACTGTGGATCATCACTGGTGTACTATGGATCATCACTGATCTACTATGGATCATCACTGATGTACTATGAGCCATCGCTGATGTACTATGGGCCATCACTGATGTACTGTGGATCATCACTGGTGTACTATGGATCATCACTGATGTACTATGGATCATCACTGATGTACTATGGATCATCACTGATGTACTGTGGATCATCACTGGTGTACTATAGATCATCACTGATGTACTATGGATCATCACTGATGTACTGTGGATCATCAATAATGTACTGTGGATCATCACTGATGTACTATGGACCATCCCTGATGTACTGTGGATTATCACTGATGTACCGTGGATCATCACTAATGTACTGAGAATCATCACTGATGTACCGTGGATCATCACTGATGTACTGTGGATCATTACTGATGTACTGTGGATCATCACTGATGTACTGAGGATCATCACGTATGTACTATGGATCATCACTGATGTACTATGGATCATCACTGATGTACTATGGATCATCACTGGTGTACTATGGATCATCACTGATGTACTGTGGATCATCACTGATGTACTATAGATCATCACTGATGTACTATGGATCATCACTGATGTAATATGGATCATCACTGATGTACTATGGATCATCACTGATGTACTATGGATCATCACTGATGTACTATGGATCATCACTGTTGTACTATGAGCCATCACTGAGGTACTATGGATCATCACTGATGTACTATGGATCATCACTGATGTACTATGAGCCATCACTGATGTACTATGGATCATCACTGATGTACTATGGATCATCACTGATGTACTATGAGCCATCTCTGATGTACTATGGATCATCACTGATGTACTATGGATCAACACTGATGTACTATGGATCATCAGTGATGTACTATGGATCATCACTGATGTACTATGAGCCATCACTGATGTACTATGGATCATCACTGATGTACTGTGGACCATCACTGGTGTACTATGGATCATCACCAATGTACTATGGATCATCACTGATGTTCTATGGATCATCACTGATGTACTGTGGATCATCACTGATGTACTGTGGATCATCACTGATGTACTGTGGATCATCACTGACGTACTGTGGATCATCACTGATGTACTATGGGCCATCACTGGTTTACTATGGATCATCACTGATGTACTATGGATCATCACTGATGTATTATGGATCATCACTGATGTACTTTGAGCCATCACTGATGTACTATGGATCATCACTGATGTACTATGAGCCATCACTGATGTACTATGGATCATCACTGATGTACTATGAATCATCACTGATGTACTGTGGATCATCACTGATGTACCGTGGATCATCACTGATGTACTGAGGATCATCACCGATGTACTGAGGATCATCACTGATGTACTATGGGCCATCACAGGTGTACTATGGATCATCACTGGTGTACTATGGATCATCACTGATGTACTATGGACCATCCCTGATGTACTGTGGATCATCACTGATATACTGTGGATCATCACTGGTGTACTATAGATCATCACTGATGTACTATGGGCCATCCCTGATGTACTGAGGATCATCACTGATGTACTATGGACCATCCCTGATGTACTATAGACCATCCCTGATGTACTGTGGATTATCACTGAAGTACCGTGGATCATCACTGATGTACTGAGGATCATCACTGATGTACTGTGGATCATCACTAATTTACTGTGGATCATTACTGATGTACTGTGGATCATCACTGATGTACTGATGATCATCACTGATGTACTATGGATCATCACTGATGTACTGTGGATCATCACTGATGTACTGTGGATCATCACTGGTGTACTATAGATCATCACTGATGTACTATGGGCCATCCCTGATGTACTGAGGATCATCACTGATGTACTATGGACCATCCCTGATGTACTATAGACCATCCCTGATGTACTGTGGATTATCACTGAAGTACCGTGGATCATCACTGATGTACTGAGGATCATCACTGATGTACTGTGGATCATCACTGATTTACTGTGGATCATTACTGATGTACTGTGGATCATCACTGATGTACTGAGGATCATCACTGATGTACTATGGATCATCACTGATGTACTGTGGATCATCACTGATGTACCGTGAATAATCACTGATGTACTGAGGATCATCACTAATGTACTATAGATCATCACTGATGTACTATGGGCCATCACTGGTGTACTATGGATCATCACTGATGTACTATGGATCATCACTGATGTACTGTGGATCATCACTGGTGTACTATAGATCATCACTGATGTACTATGGATCATCACTGGTGTACTATTAATCATCACTGGTGTACTATGGATCATCACTGATGTACTATAGATCATCACTGATGTACTATGGACCATCACTGGTGTACTATGAATCATCACTGGTGTACTATGGATCATCACTGGTGTACTATAGATCATCACTGATGTACTATGGGCCATCACTGGTGTACGATGGGCCATCACTGGTGTATTATGGATCATCACTGGTGTAGTATGGATCATCACTGGTGTACTATGGACCATCACTGATGTACTATGGACCATCACTGATGTACTGTGGATCATCACTGATGTACTGTGGATCATCACTGATGTACTGAGGATCATCACTGATGTACTGAGGATCATCACTGATGTACTGTGGATCATCACTGATGTAGTATAGATCATCACTGATGTACTGAGGATCCTCAGATGTACTGAGGATCATCACTGATGTACTGAGGATCATCACTGATGTACTGTGGATCATCACTGATGTAGTTTAGATCATCACCATAGATCATCACCATCACTGGTGTACTATGGGCCATCACTGGTGTATTATGGATCATCACTGGTGTAGTATGGATCATCACTGGTGTACTATGGACCATCACTGATGTACTATGGACCATCACTGATGTACTGTGGATCATCACTGATGTACTGTGGATCATCACTGATGTACTGAGGATCATCACTGATGTACTGAGGATCATCACTGATGTACTGTAGATCATCACTGATGTACTGAGGATCATCACTGATGTACTGAGGATCATCACTGATGTACTGTGGGCCATCACTGATGTACTATGGATCATCACTGATATACTGTGGACCATCCCTGATGTATTGTGGATCATCACTGATGTACTGTGGATCATCACTGATGTACTATAGATCATCACTGAAGTACTATGGGCCATCACTGGTGTACTATGGATCATCACAGGTGTACTATGGGCCACCACTGGTGTACTATGGATCATCACTGATGTACTATGGATCATCACTGATGTACTATGGATCATGACTGGTGTACTATGGATCATCACTGATGTACTGTGGACCATCCCTGATGTACTGTGGATCATCACTGATGTACTATGGACCATCACTGGTGTACTATGGATCATCACTGATGTACTGTGGATCATCACTGATGTACTGTGGGCCATCACTGATGTACTATGGATCATCACTGATATACTGTGGACCATCCCTGATGTATTGTGGATCATCACTGATGTACTGTGGATCATCACTGATGTACTATAGATCATCACTGAAGTACTATGGGCCATCACTGGTGTACTATGGATCATCACTGGTGTACTATGGGCCATCACTGGTGTACTATGGATCATCACTGATGTACTATGGATCATCACTGATGTTCTATGGATCATGACTGGTGTACTATGGATCATCACTGATGTACTGTGGACCATCCCTGATGTACTGTGGATCATCACTGATGTACTGTGGATCATCACTGATGTACTATAGATCATCACTGATGTACTATAGATCATCACTGAAGTACTATGGGCCATCACTGGTGTACTATGGATCATCACTGGTGTACTATGGGCCATCACTGGTGTACTATGGATCATCACTGATGTACTATGGGCCATCACTGATGTACTATGTATCATCACTGATGTACTATGGGGCATCACTGATGTACTATAGATCATCACTGAAGTACTATGGGCCATCACTGATGTACTATGGACCATCCCTGATGTACTATGGACCATCCCTGATGTACTATGGATCATCACTGATGTACTATGGGCCATCACTGATGTACTATGGATCATCACTGATGTACTATGGGCCATCACTGATGTACTATGGATCATCACTGATATACTGTGGACTACCCCTGATGTACTGTGGATCATCACTAATGTACTATGGATCATCGCCGATGTACTATGGATCATCACTGATGTACTATGGATCATCACTGATGTACTGTGGATCATCACTGATGTACTATAGATCATCACTGATGTACTATGGGCCATCACTGGTGTACTATGGATCATCACTGATGTACTGTGGACCATCACTGGTGTACTATGGATCATCACTGATGTATTATGGATCATCACTGATGTACTTTGAGCCATCACTGATGTACTATGGATCATCACTGATGTACTATGGATCATCACTGATATACTGTGGACTATCCCTGATGTACTGTGGATCATCACTGATGTACTATGGATCATCGCCAATGTACTATGGATCATCACTGATGTACTATGGATCATCACTGATGTACTATGGATCATTACTGATGTACTATAGATCATCACTGATGTACTATGGGCCATCACTGGTGTACTATGGATCATCACTGATGTACTGTGGACCATCACTGGTGTACTATGGATCATCACTGATGTATTATGGATCATCACTGATGTACTTTGAGCCATCACTGATGTACTATGGATCATCACTGATGTACTGTGGACCATCCCTGATGTACTGTGGATCATCACTGATGTACCGTGGATCATCACTGATGTACCGTGGATCATCACCGATGTACTGAGGATCATCACCGATGTACTGAGGATCATCACTGATGTACTATGGGCCATCACAGGTGTACTATGGATCATCACTGGTGTACTATGGATCATCACTGATGTACTATGGACCATCCCTGATGTACTGTGGATCATCACTGATGTACTGTGGATCATCACTGATGTACTGAGGATCATCACTGATGTACTGAGGATCATCACCGATGTACTGAGGATCATCACTGATGTACTATGGGCCATCACAGGTGTACTATGGATCATCACTGGTGTACTATGGATCATCACTGATGTACTATGGACCATCCCTGATGTACTATGGACCATCCCTGATGTACTATGGACCATCCCTGATGTACTGAGGATCATCACTGATGTACTATAGATCATCACTGATGTACTATGGGCCATCACTGGTGTACTATGGCTCATCACTGATGTACTATGAGCCATCGCTGATATACTGTGGATCATCACTGGTGTACTATGGATCATCACTGATGTACTATGGATCATCACTGATGTACTATGGATCATCACTGATGTACTATGGATCATCACTGGTGTACTATGGATCATCACTGATGTACTGTGGACAATCCCTGATGTACTGTGGATCATCACTGATGTACTGAGGATCATCACTGATGTACTGTGGATCATCACTGATGTACTGAGGATCATCACTGATGTACTGTGGATCATCACTGATTTACTGTGGATCATTACTGATGTACTGTGGATCATCACTGATGTACTGAGGATCATCACTGATGTACTATGGATCATCACTGATGTACTGTGGATCATCACTGATGTACTGTGGATAATCACTGGTGTACTATAGATCATCACTGATGTACTATGGATCATCACTGATGTACTGTGGATCATCACTGATGTACTGTGGATCATCACTGATGTACTATGGACCATTCCTGATGTACTGTGGATTATCACTGATGTACCGTGGATCATCACTGATGTACTGAGGATCATCACTGATGTACTGTGGATCATCACTGATGTACTGTGGATCATTACTGATGTACTGTGGATCATCACTGATGTACTGAGGATCATCACTGATGTACTATGGATCATCACTGATGTACTATGGATCATCACTGGTGTACTATGGATCATCACTGGTGTACTATGGATCATCACTGATGTACTGTGGATCATCACTGATGTACTATAGATCATCACTGATGTACTATGGATCATCACTGATGTACTATGGATCATCACTGATGTACTATGAGCCATCTCTGATGTACTATGGATCGACACTGATGTACTATGGATCATCACTGATGTACTATGGATCATCACTGATGTACTATGAGCCATCACTGATGTACTATGGATCATCACTGATGTACTATGGATCATCACTGATGTACTATGAGCCATCTCTGATGTTCTATGAGCCATCTCTGATGTACTATGGATCAACACTGATGTACTATGGATCATCACTGATGTACTATGGATCATCACTGATGTACTATGAGCCATCACTGATGTACTATGGATCATCACTGATGTACTGTGGATCATCACTGATGTACCGTGGATCATAACTGATGTACCGTGGATCATCTCTGATGTACTGAGGATCATCAGTGATGTACTGTGGATCATCACTGATGTACTATGGGCCATCACGGATGTATTATGGATCATCACTGGTGTACTATGGATCATCACTGATGTACTATGGACCATCCCTGATGTACTATGGACCATCCCTGATGTACTATGGACCATCCCTGATGTACTGAGGATCATCACTGATGTACTATAGATCATCACTGATGTACTATGGGCCATCACTGGTGTACTATGGATCATCACTGGTGTACTATGGATCATCACTGATGTACTATGGATCATCACTGGTGTACTATGGATTGAGCCATCGCTGATGTACTGTGGATCATCACTGGTGTACTATGGATCATCACTGATGTACTATGGATCATCACTGATGTACTATGGATCATCACTGGTGTACTATGGATCATCGCTGGTGTACTATGGATCATCACTGATGTACTGTGGACAATCCCTGATGTACTGTGGATCATCACTGATGTACTGAGGATCATCACTGATGTACTGTGGATCATCACTGATGTACTATAGATCATCACTAATGTACTGTGGATCATCACTGATGTACTGTGGATCATCACTGATGTACTGAGGATCATCACTGATGTACTGTGGATCATCACTGATGTACTGTGGATCATCACTGATGTACTATGGACCATCCCTGATGTACTATGGATCATCACTGATGTACTATGGGCCATCACTGATGTACTATGGATCATCACTGATGTACTATGGGCCATCACTGATGTACTATGGATCATCACTGATATACTGTGGACTATCCCTGATGTACTGTGGATCATCACTGATGTACTATGGATCATCGTCGATGTACTATGGATCATCACTGATGTACTATGGATCATCACTGATGTACTATGGATCATCACTGATGTACTATAGATCATCACTGATGTACTATGGGCCATCACTGATGTACTATGGGCCATCACTGGTGTACTATGGATCATCACTGATGTACTGTGGACCATCACTGGTGTACTATGGATCATCACTGATGTATTATGGATCATCACTGATGTACTTTGAGCCATCACTGATGTACTATGGATCATCACTGATGTACTATGGATCATCACTGATATACTGTGGACTATCACTGATGTACTGTGGATCATCACTGATGTACTATGGATCATCGTCGATGTACTATGGATCATCACTGATGTACTATGGATCATCACTGATGTACTATGGATCATCACTGATGTACTATGGATCATCACTGATGTACTATAGATCATCACTGATGTACTATGGGCCATCACTGGTGTACTATGGATCATCACTGATGTACTGTGGACCATCACTGGTGTACTATGGATCATCACTGATGTATTATGGATCATCACTGATGTACTTTGAGCCATCACTGATGTACTATGGATCATCACTAATGTACTGTGGACCATCCATGATGTACTGTGGATCATCACTGATGTGCTGTGGATCATCACTGATGTACCGTGGATCATCACTGATGTACTGAGGATCATCACCGATGTACTGAGGATCATCACTGATGTACTATGGGCCATCACAGGTGTACTATGGATCATCACTGGTGTACTATGGATCATCACTGATGTACTATGGACCATCCCTGATGTACTGTGGATCATCACTGATGTACTGTGGATCATCACTGGTGTACTATAGATCATCACTGATGTACTATGGGCCATCCCTGATGTACTGAGGATCATCACTGATGTACTATGGACCATCCCTGATGTACTATAGACCATCCCTGATGTACTGTGGATTATCACTGAAGTACCGTGGATCATCACTGATGTACTGATGATCATCACTGATGTACTGTGGATCATCACTAATTTACTGTGGATCATTACTGATGTACTGTGGATCATCACTGATGTACTGATGATCATCACTGATGTACTATGGATCATCACTGATGCACTGTGGATCATCACTGATGTACTGTGGATCATCACTGGTGTACTATAGATCATCACTGATGTACTATGGGCCATCCCTAATGTACTGAGGATCATCACTGATGTACTATGGACCATCCCTGATGTACTATAGACCATCCCTGATGTACTGTGGATTATCACTGAAGTACCGTGGATCATCAGTGATGTACTGAGGATCATCACTGATGTACTGTGGATCATCACTGATTTACTGTGGATCATTACTGATGTACTGTGGATCATCACTGATGTACTGAGGATCATCACTGATGTACTATGGATCATCACTGATGTACTGTGGATCATCACTGATGTACCGTGAATAATCACTGATGTACTGAGGATCATCACTAATGTACTATAGATCATCACTGATGTACTATGGGCCATCACTGGTGTACTATGGATCATCACTGATGTACTATGGATCATCACTGATGTACTGTGGATCATCACTGGTGTACTATAGATCATCACTGATGTACTATGGATCATCACTGGTGTACTATTAATCATCACTGGTGTACTATGGATCATCACTGATGTACTATAGATCATCACTGATGTACTATGGACCATCACTGGTGTACTATGAATCATCACTGATGTTCTATGGATCATGACTGGTGTACTATGGATCATCACTGATGTACTGTGGATCATCACTGATGTACTATAGATCATCACTGATGTACTATAGATCATCACTGAAGTACTATGGGCCATCACTGGTGTACTATGGATCATCACTGGTGTACTATGGGCCATCACTGGTGTACTATGGATCATCACTGATGTACTATGGATCATCACTGATGTACTATGAGCCATCTCTGATGTACTATGGATCATCACTGATGTACTATGGATCATCACTGATGTACTATGGACCATCCCTGATGTACTATGGACCATCCCTGATGTACTGAGGATCATCACTGATGTACTATGGGCCATCACTGGTGTACTATGGATCATCACTGATGTACTATGAGCCATCGCTGATATACTGTGGATCATAACTGGTGTACTATGGATCATCACTGATGTACTATGGATCATCACTGATGTACTATGGATCATCACTGGTGTACTATGGATCATCACTGGTGTACTATGGATCATCACTGATGTACTGTGGACAATCCCTGATGTACTGTGGATCATCACTGATGTACTGAGGATCATCACTGATGTACTGTGGATCATCACTGATGTACTATAGATCATCACTAATGTACTGTGGATCATCACTGATGTACTGTGGATCATCTCTGATGTACTGAGGATCATCACTGATGTACTGTGGATCATCACTGATGTACTATGGACCATCCCTGATGTACTATGGACCATCCCTGATGTACTATGGACCATCCCTGATGTACTATGGACCATCCCTGATGTACTGAGGATCATCACTGATGTACTGTGGATCATCACTGATGTACTATGGATCATCACTGGTGTACTATGGATCATCACTGATGTACTATGGATCATCACTGATGTACTATGAGCCATCACTGATGTACTATGGATCATCACTGATGTACTATGGATCATCACTGATGTACTATGAGCCATCTCTGATGTACTATGGATCATCACTGATGTACTATGGATCATCACTGATGTACTATGGACCATCCCTGATGTACTATGGACCATCCCTGATGTACTGAGGATCATCACTGATGTACTATGGGCCATCACTGGTGTACTATGGATCATCACTGATGTACTATGAGCCATCGCTGATATACTGTGGATCATTACTGGTGTACTATGGATCATCACTGATGTACTATGGATCATCACTGATGTACTATGGATCATCACTGGTGTACTATGGATCATCACTGGTGTACTATGGATCATCACTGATGTACTGTGGACAATCCCTGATGTACTGTGGATCATCACTGATGTACTGAGGATCATCACTGATGTACTGTGGATCATCACTGATGTACTATAGATCATCACTAATGTACTGTGGATCATCACTGATGTACTGTGGATCATCTCTGATGTACTGAGGATCATCACTGATGTACTGTGGATCATCACTGATGTACTGTGGATCATCACTGATGTACTATGGACCATCCCTGATGTACTATGGACCATACCTGATGTACTATGGACCATCCCTGATGTACTATGGACCATCCCTGATGTACTGAGGATCATCACTGATGTACTGTGGATCATCACTGATGTACTATGGATCATCACTGGTGTACTATGGATCATCACTGGTGTACTATGGATCATCACTGGTGTACTATGGACCATCCCTGATGTACTATGGATCATCACTGATGTACTGTGGATCATCACTGATGTACTATACTTCATCACTGATGTACTATGGGCCATCACTGGTGTACTATGGATCATCACTGGTGTACTATGGATCATCACTGATGTACTATGGACCATCCCTGATATACTATGGACCATCCCTGATGTACTGTGGATCATCACTGATGTACTGTGGATCATCACTGATGTACTGTGGATCATCACTGATGTACTATGGGCCATCACTGATGTACTGTGGATCATCACTGGTGTACTATAGATCATCACTGATGTACTATGGGCCATCCCTGATGTACTGAGGATCATCACTGATGTACTATGGACCATCCCTGATGTACTATAGACCATCCCTGATGTACTGTGGATTATCACTGATGTACCGTGGATCATCACTGATGTACTGAGGATCATCACTGATGTACTGTGGATCATCACTGATTTACTGTGGATCATTACTGATGTACTGTGGATCATCACTGATGTACTGAGGATCATCACTGATGTACTATGGATCATCACTGATGTACTGAGGATCATCACTGATGTACTGTGGATCATCACTGATGTACTGTGGATCATTACTGATGTACTGTGGATCATCACTGATGTACTGAGGATCATCACTGATGTACTATGGATCATCACTGATGTACTATGGATCATCACTGGTGTACTATGGATCATCACTGATGTACTGTGGATCATCACTGATGTACTATAGATCATCACTGATGTACTATGGATCATCACTGATGTACTATGGATCATCACTGATGTACTATGAGCCATCTCTGATGTACTATGGATCATCACTGATGTACTATGGATCATCACTGATGTACTATGGATCATCACTGATGTACTATGAGCCATCACTGATGTACTATGGATCATCACTGATGTACTATGGATCATCACTGATGTACTATGAGCCATCTCTGATGTACTATGAGCCATCTCTGATGTACTATGAGCCATCTCTGATATACTATGGATCATCACTGATGTACTATGGATCAACACTGATGTACTATGGATCATCACTGATGTACTATGGATCATCACTGATGTACTATGAGCCACCACTGATGTACTATGGATCATCACTAATGTACTATGGATCATCACTGATGTACTATGGATCATCACTGATGTACTATGAGCCATCACTGATGTACTATGGATCATCACTGATGTACTATGGATCATCACTGATGTACTATGAGCCATCTCTGATGTACTATGAGCCATCTCTGATGTACTATGGATCATCACTGATGTACTATGGATCAACACTGATGTACTATGGATCATCACTGATGTACTATGGATCATCACTGATGTACTATGAGCCATCACTGATGTACTATGGATCATCACTGATGTACTGTGGATCATCACTGATGTACCGTGGATCATCACTGATGTACTGAGGATCATCACAGATGTACTGTGGATCATCACTGATGTACTATGGGCCATCACGGGTGTACTATGGATCATCACTGGTGTACTATGGATCATCACTGATGTACTATGGACCATCCCTGATGTACTATGGACCATCCCTGATGTACTATGGACCATCCCTGATGTACTGAGGATCATCACTGATGTACTATAGATCATCACTGATGTACTATGGGCCATCACTGGTGTACTATGGATCATCACTGATGTACTATGAGCCATCGCTGATATACTGTGGATCATTACTGGTGTACTATGGATCATCACTGATGTACTATGGATCATCACTGATGTACTATGGATCATCACTGGTGTACTATGGATCATCACTGGTGTACTATGGATCATCACTGATGTACTGTGGACAATCCCTGATGTACTGTGGATCATCACTGATGTACTGAGGATCATCACTGATGTACTGTGGATCATCACTGATGTACTATAGATCATCACTAATGTACTGTGGATCATCACTGATGTACTGTGGATCATCTCTGATGTACTGAGGATCATCACTGATGTACTGTGGATCATCACTGATGTACTGTGGATCATCACTGATGTACTATGGACCATCCCTGATGTACTATGGACCATCCCTGATGTACTATGGACCATCCCTGATGTACTGAGGATCATCACTGATGTACTGTGGATCATCACTGATGTACTATGGACCATCACTGGTGTACTATGGATCATCACTGGTGTACTATGGATCATCACTGGTGTACTATGGATCATCACTGGTGTACTATGAACCATCCCTGATGTACTATGGATCATCACTGATGTACTGTGGATCATCACTGATGTACTATACTTCATCACTGATGTACTATGGGCCATCACTGGTGTACTATGGATCATCACTGGTGTACTATGGATCATCACTGATGTACTATGGACCATCCCTGATATACTATGGACCATCCCTGATATACTATGGACCATCCCTGATGTACTGTGGATCATCACTGATGTACTGTGGATCATCACTGATGTACTGTGGATCATCACTGATGTACTATGGGCCATCACTGATGTACTGTGGATCATCACTGGTGTACTATAGATCATCACTGATGTACTATGGGCCATCCCTGATGTACTGAGGATTATCACTGATGTACTATGGACCATCCCTGATGTACTATAGACCATCCCTGATGTACTGTGGATTATCACTGATGTACCGTGGATCATCACTGATGTACTGAGGATCATCACTGATGTACTGTGGATCATCACTGATTTACTGTGGATCATTACTGATGTACTGTGGATCATCACTGATGTACTGAGGATCATCACTGATGTACTATGGATCATCACTGATGTACTGTGGATCATCACTGATGTACTGTGGATCATCACAGATGTACCGTGGATCATCACTGATGTACTGAGGATCATCACTAATGTACTATAGATCATCACTGATGTACTATGGGCCATCACTGGTGTACTATGGATCATCACTGATGTACTATGGATCATCACTGATGTACTGTGGATAATCACTGGTGTACTATAGATCATCACTGATGTACTATGGATCATCACTGATGTACTGTGGATCATCACTGATGTACTATGGATCATCACTGATGTACTGTGGACCATCACTGGTGTACTATGGATCATCACTGATGTATTATGGATCATCACTGATGTACTTTGAGCCATCACTGATGTACTATGGATCATCACTGATGTGCTGTGGACCATCCCTGATGTACTGTGGATCATCACTGATGTACTGTGGATCATCACTGATGTACTATGGATCATCACTGGTGTACTATGGATCATCACTGATGTACTGTGGATCATCACTGATGTACTGTAGATCATCACTGATGTACTATGGATCATCACTGATGTACTATGAGCCATCTCTGATGTACTATGGATCATCACTGATGTACTATGGATCATCACTGATGTACTATGGATCATCACTGATGTACTATGAGCCATCACTGATGTACTATGGATCATCACTGATGTACTATGGATCATCACTGATGTACTATGAGCCATCTCTGATGTACTATGAGCCATCTCTGATGTACTATGGATCAACACTGATGTACTATGGATCATCACTGATGTACTATGGATCATCACTGATGTACTATGAGCCATCACTGATGTACTATGGATCATCACTGATGTACTGTGGATCATCACTGATGTACCGTGGATCATAACTGATGTACCGTGGATCATCACTGATGTACTGAGGATCATCACTGATGTACTGTGGATCGTCACTGATGTACTATGGGCCATCACGGGTGTATTATGGATCATCACTGGTGTACAATGGATCATCACTGATGTACTATGGACCATCCCTGATGTTCTATGGACCATCCCTGATGTACTATGGACCATCCCTGATGTACTGAGGATCATCACTGATGTACTATAGATCATCACTGATGTACTATGGGCCATCACTGGTGTACTATGGATCATCACTGATGTACTATGAGCCATCGCTGATGTACTGTGGATCATCACTGGTGTACTATGGATCATTACTGATGTACTATGGATCATCACTGATGTACTATGGATCATCACTGGTGTACTATGGATTGAGCCATCGCTGATGTACTGTGGATCATCACTGGTGTACTATGGATCATCACTGATGTACTATGGATCATCACTGATGTACTATGGATCATCACTGGTGTACTATGGATCATCGCTGGTGTACTATGGATCATCACTGATATACTGTGGACAATCCCTGATGTACTGTGGATCATCACTGATGTACTGAGGATCATCACTGATGTACTGTGGATCATCACTGATTTACTATAGATCATCACTAATGTACTGTGGATCATCACTGATGTACTGTGGATCATCACTGATGTACTGAGGATCATCACTGATGTACTGTGGATTATCACTGATGTACTGTGGATCATCACTGATGTACTATGGACCATCCCTGATGTACTATGGACCATCCCTGATGTACTATGGATCATCACTGATGTACTATGGGCCATCACTGATGTACTATGGATCATCACTGATGTACTATGGGCCATCACTGATGTACTATGGATCATCACTGATATACTGTGGACTATCCCTGATGTACTGTGGATCATCACTGATGTACTATGGATCATCGCCGATGTACTATGGATCATCACTGATGTACTATGGATCATCACTGATGTACTATGGATCATCACTGATGTACTATAGATCATCACTGATGTACTATGGGCCATCACTGATGTACTATGGGCCATCACTGGTGTACTATGGATCATCACTGATGTACTGTGGACCATCACTGGTGTACTATGGATCATCACTGATGTATTATGGATCATCACTGATGTACTTTGAGCCATCACTGATGTACTATGGATCATCACTGATGTACTATGGATCATCACTGATATACTGTGGACTATCCCTGATGTACTGTGGATCATCACTGATGTACTATGGATCATCGTCGATGTACTATGGATCATCACTGATGTACTATGGATCATCACTGATGTACTATGGATCATCACTGATGTACTATAGATCATCACTGATGTACTATGGGCCATCACTGGTGTACTATGGATCATCACTGATGTACTGTGGACCATCACTGGTGTACTATGGATCATCACTGATGTATTATGGATCATCACTAATGTACTTTGAGCCATCACTGATGTACTGTGGACCATCCATGATGTACTGTGGATCATCACTGATGTGCTGTGGATCATCACTGATGTACCGTGGATCATCACTGATGTACTGAGGATCATCACCGATGTACTGAGGATCATCACTGATGTACTATGGGCCATCACAGGTGTACTATGGATCATCACTGGTGTACTATGGATCATCACTGATGTACTATGGACCATCCCTGATGTACTGTGGATCATCACTGATGTACTGTGGATCATCACTGATGTACTGTGGATCATCACTGGTGTACTATAGATCATCACTGATGTACTATGGGCCATCCCTGACGTACTGAGGATCATCACTGATGTACTATGGACCATCCCTGATGTACTATAGACCATCCCTGATGTACTGTGGATTATCACTGAAGTACCGTGGATCATCACTGATGTACTGAGGATCATCACTGATGTACTGTGGATCATCACTAATTTACTGTGGATCATTACTGATGTACTGTGGATCATCACTGATGTACTGATGATCATCACTGATGTACTATGGATCATCACTGATGTACTGTGGATCATCACTGATGTACTGTGGATCATCACTGGTGTACTTTAGATCATCACTGATGTACTATGGGCCATCCCTGATGTACTGAGGATCATCACTGATGTACTATGGACCATCCCTGATGTACTATGAGCCATCGCTGATATACTGTGGATCATTACTGGTGTACTATGGATCATCACTGATGTACTATGGATCATCACTGGTGTACTATGGATCATCACTGGTGTACTATGGATCATCACTGATGTACTGTGGACAATCCCTGATGTACTGCGGATCATCACTGATGTACTGAGGATCATCACTGATGTACTGTGGATCATCACTGATGTACTATAGATCATCACTAATGTACTGTGGATCATCACTGATGTACTGTGGATCATCTCTGATGTACTGAGGATCATCACTGATGTACTGTGGATCATCACTGATGTACTGTGGATCATCACTGATGTACTGAGGATCATCACTGATGTACTGTGGATCATCACTGATGTACTATGAACCATCACTGGTGTACTATGGATCATCACTGGTGTACTATGGATCATCACTTGTGTACTATGGACCATCCCTGATGTACTATGGATCATCACTGATGTACTGTGGATCATCACTGATGTACTATACTTCATCACTGATGTACTATGGGCCATCACTGGTGTACTATGGATCATCACTGGTGTACTATGGATCATCACTGATGTACTATGGACCATCCCTGATATACTATGGACCATCCCTGATATACTATGGACCATCCCTGATGTACTGTGGATCATCACTGATGTACTGTGGATCATCACTGATGTACTGTGGATCATCACTGATGTACTATGGACCATCCCTGATGTACTATAGACCATCCCTGATGTACTGTGGATTATCACTGATGTACCGTGGATCATCACTGATGTACTGAGGATCATCACTGATGTACTATGGATCATCACTGATGTACTGTGGATCATCACTGATGTACTGAGGATCATCACTAATGTACTATAGATCATCACTGATGTACTATGGGCCATCACTGCTGTACTATGGATCATCACTGATGTACTATGGATCATCACTGATGTACTATGAGCCATTGCTGATGTACTATGGGCCATCACTGATGTACTATGGATCATCACTGATGTACTATGGATCATCACTGATGTACTGTGGATCATCACTGGCGTACTATAGATCATCACTGATGTACTATGGATCATCACTGATGTACTGTGGATCATCACTGATGTACTGTGGATCATCACTGATGTACTATGGACCATCCCTGATGTATTGTGGATTATCACTGATGTACAATGGATCATCACTGATGTACTGAGGATCATCACTGATGTACTGTGGATCATCACTGATGTACTGAGGATCATCACTGATGTACTGTGGATCATCACTGATGTACTATGAATCATCACTGATGTACTATGGATCATCACTGATGTACTGTGGACCATCCCTGATGTACTGTGGATCATCACTGATGTACTGTGGATCATCACTGATGTACCGTGGATCATCACTGATGTACTGAGGATCATCACCGATGTACTGAGGATCATCACTGATGTAATATGGGCCATCGCAGGTGTACTATGGATCATCACTGGTGTACTATGGATCATCACTGATGTACTATGGACCATCCCTGATGTACTGTGGATCATCACTGATGTACTGTGGATCATCACTGATGTACTGTGGATCATCACTGGTGTACTATAGATCATCACTGATGTACTATGGGCCATCCCTGATGTACTGAGGATCATCACTGATGTACTATGGACCATCCCTGATGTACTATAAACCATCCCTGATGTACTGTGGATTATCACTGATGTACCGTGGATCATCACTGATATACTGAGGATCATCACTGATGTACTGTGGATCATCACTGATTTACTGTGGATCATTACTGATGTACTGTGGATCATCACTGATGTACTGAGGATCATCACTGATGTACTATGGATCATCACTGATGTACTGTGGATCATCACTGATGTACTGTGGATCATCAATGATGTACTTTGAATCATCACTGATGTACTGAGGATCATCACTAATGTACTATAGATCATCACTGATGTACTATGGGCCATCACTGGTGTACTATGGATCATCACTGATGTACTATGGATCATCACTGATGTACTATGAGCCATCGCTGATGTACTATGGGCCATCACTGATGTACTGTGGATCATCACTGGTGTACTATGGATCATCACTGATCTACTATGGATCATCACTGATGTACTATGAGCCATCGCTGATGTACTATGGGCCATCACTGATGTACTGTGGATCATCACTGGTGTACTATGGATCATCACTGATGTACTATGGATCATCACTGATGTACTATGGATCATCACTGATGTACTGTGGATCATCACTGGTGTACTATAGATCATCACTGATGTACTATGGATCATCACTGATGTACTGTTGATCATCAATAATGTACTGTGGATCATCACTGATGTACTATGGACCATCCCTGATGTACTGTGGATTATCACTGATGTACCGTGGATCATCACTAATGTACTGAGAATCATCACTGATGTACCGTGGATCATCACTGATGTACTGTGGATCATTACTGATGTACTGTGGATCATCACTGATGTACTGAGGATCATCACGTATGTACTATGGATCATCACTGATGTACTATGGATCATCACTGATGTACTATGGATCATCACTGGTGTACTATGGATCATCACTGATGTACTGTGGATCATCACTGATGTACTATAGATCATCACTGATGTACTATGGATCATCACTGATGTAATATGGATCATCACTGATGTACTATGGATCATCACTGATGTACTATGGATCATCACTGATGTACTATGGATCATCACTGTTGTACTATGAGCCATCACTGATGTACTATGGATCATCACTGATGTACTATGGATCATCACTGATGTACTATGAGCCATCACTGATGTACTATGGATCATCACTGATGTACTATGGATCATCACTGATGTACTATGAGCCATCTCTGATGTACTATGGATCATCACTGATGTACTATGGATCAACACTGATGTACTATGGATCATCAGTGATGTACTATGGATCATCACTGATGTACTATGAGCCATCACTGATGTACTATGGATCATCACTGATGTACTGTGGACCATCACTGGTGTACTATGGATCATCACCAATGTACTATGGATCATCACTGATGTTCTATGGATCATCACTGATGTACTGTGGATCATCACTGATGTACTGTGGATCATCACTGATGTACTGTGGATCATCACTGACGAACTGTGGATCATCACTGATGTACTATGGGCCATCACTGGTTTACTATGGATCATCACTGATGTACTATGGATCATCACTGATGTATTATGGATCATCACTGATGTACTTTGAGCCATCACTGATGTACTATGGATCATCACTGATGTACTATGGATCATCACTGATGTACTATGAGCCATCACTGATGTACTATGGATCATCACTGATGTACTATGAATCATCACTGATGTACTGTGGATCATCACTGATGTACCGTGGATCATCACTGATGTACTGAGGATCATCACCGATGTACTGAGGATCATCACTGATGTACTATGGGCCATCACAGGTGTACTATGGATCATCACTGGTGTACTATGGATCATCACTGATGTACTATGGACCATCCCTGATGTACTGTGGATCATCACTGATGTACTGTGGATCATCACTGGTGTACTATAGATCATCACTGATGTACTATGGGCCATCCCTGATGTACTGAGGATCATCACTGATGTACTATGGACCATCCCTGATGTACTGTGGATTATCACTGAAGTACCGTGGATCATCACTGATGTACTGAGGATCATCACTGATGTACTGTGGATCATCACTAATTTACTGTGGATCATTACTGATGTACTGTGGATCATCACTGATGTACTGATGATCATCACTGATGTACTATGGATCATCACTGATGTACTGTGGATCATCACTGATGTACTGTGGATCATCACTGGTGTACTATAGATCATCACTGATGTACTATGGGCCATCCCTGATGTACTGAGGATCATCACTGATGTACTATGGACCATCCCTGATGTACTATAGACCATCCCTGATGTACTGTGGATTATCACTGAAGTACCGTGGATCATCACTGATGTACTGAGGATCATCACTGATGTACTGTGGATCATCACTGATTTACTGTGGATCATTACTGATGTACTGTGGATCATCACTGATGTACTGAGGATCATCACTGATGTACTATGGATCATCACTGATGTACTGTGGATCATCACTGATGTACCGTGAATAATCACTGATGTACTGAGGATCATCACTAATGTACTATAGATCATCACTGATGTACTATGGGCCATCACTGGTGTACTATGGATCATCACTGATGTACTGTGGATCATCACTGGTGTACTATAGATCATCACTGATGTACTATGGATCATCACTGGTGTACTATTAATCATCACTGGTGTACTATGGATCATCACTGATGTACTATAGATCATCACTGATGTACTATGGACCATCACTGGTGTACTATGAATCATCACTGGTGTACTATGGATCATCACTGGTGTACTATAGATCATCACTGATGTACTATGGGCCATCACTGGTGTACGATGGGCCATCACTGGTGTATTATGGATCATCACTGGTGTAGTATGGATCATCACTGGTGTACTATGGACCATCACTGATGTACTATGGACCATCACTGATGTACTGTGGATCATCACTGATGTACTGTGGATCATCACTGATGTACTGAGGATCATCACTGATGTACTGAGGATCATCACTGATGTACTGTGGATCATCACTGATGTAGTATAGATCATCACTGATGTACTGAGGATCCTCAGATGTACTGAGGATCATCACTGATGTACTGAGGATCATCACTGATGTACTGTGGATCATCACTGATGTAGTTTAGATCATCACCATAGATCATCACCATCACTGGTGTACTATGGGCCATCACTGGTGTATTATGGATCATCACTGGTGTAGTATGGATCATCACTGGTGTACTATGGACCATCACTGATGTACTATGGACCATCACTGATGTACTGTGGATCATCACTGATGTACTGTGGATCATCACTGATGTACTGAGGATCATCACTGATGTACTGAGGATCATCACTGATGTACTGTAGATCATCACTGATGTACTGAGGATCATCACTGATGTACTGAGGATCATCACTGATGTACTGTGGGCCATCACTGATGTACTATGGATCATCACTGATATACTGTGGACCATCCCTGATGTATTGTGGATCATCACTGATGTACTGTGGATCATCACTGATGTACTATAGATCATCACTGAAGTACTATGGGCCATCACTGGTGTACTATGGATCATCACAGGTGTACTATGGGCCACCACTGGTGTACTATGGATCATCACTGATGTACTATGGATCATCACTGATGTACTATGGATCATGACTGGTGTACTATGGATCATCACTGATGTACTGTGGACCATCCCTGATGTACTGTGGATCATCACTGATGTACTATGGACCATCACTGGTGTACTATGGATCATCACTGATGTACTGTGGATCATCACTGATGTACTGTGGGCCATCACTGATGTACTATGGATCATCACTGATATACTGTGGACCATCCCTGATGTATTGTGGATCATCACTGATGTACTGTGGATCATCACTGATGTACTATAGATCATCACTGAAGTACTATGGGCCATCACTGGTGTACTATGGATCATCACTGGTGTACTATGGGCCATCACTGGTGTACTATGGATCATCACTGATGTACTATGGATCATCACTGATGTTCTATGGATCATGACTGGTGTACTATGGATCATCACTGATGTACTGTGGACCATCCCTGATGTACTGTGGATCATCACTGATGTACTGTGGATCATCACTGATGTACTATAGATCATCACTGATGTACTATAGATCATCACTGAAGTACTATGGGCCATCACTGGTGTACTATGGATCATCACTGGTGTACTATGGGCCATCACTGGTGTACTATGGATCATCACTGATGTACTATGGGCCATCACTGATGTACTATGTATCATCACTGATGTACTATGGGCCATCACTGATGTACTATAGATCATCACTGAAGTACTATGGGCCATCACTGATGTACTATGGACCATCCCTGATGTACTATGGACCATCCCTGATGTACTATGGATCATCACTGATGTACTATGGGCCATCACTGATGTACTATGGATCATCACTGATGTACTATGGGCCATCACTGATGTACTATGGATCATCACTGATATACTGTGGACTATCCCTGATGTACTGTGGATCATCACTAATGTACTATGGATCATCGCCGATGTACTATGGATCATCACTGATGTACTATGGATCATCACTGATGTACTGTGGATCATCACTGATGTACTATAGATCATCACTGATGTACTATGGGCCATCACTGGTGTACTATGGATCATCACTGATGTACTGTGGACCATCACTGGTGTACTATGGATCATCACTGATGTATTATGGATCATCACTGATGTACTTTGAGCCATCACTGATGTACTATGGATCATCACTGATGTACTATGGATCATCACTGATATACTGTGGACTATCCCTGATGTACTGTGGATCATCACTGATGTACTATGGATCATCGCCAATGTACTATGGATCATCACTGATGTACTATGGATCATCACTGATGTACTATGGATCATTACTGATGTACTATAGATCATCACTGATGTACTATGGGCCATCACTGGTGTACTATGGATCATCACTGATGTACTGTGGACCATCACTGGTGTACTATGGATCATCACTGATGTATTATGGATCATCACTGATGTACTTTGAGCCATCACTGATGTACTATGGATCATCACTGATGTACTGTGGACCATCCCTGATGTACTGTGGATCATCACTGATGTACCGTGGATCATCACTGATGTACCGTGGATCATCACCGATGTACTGAGGATCATCACCGATGTACTGAGGATCATCACTGATGTACTATGGGCCATCACAGGTGTACTATGGATCATCACTGGTGTACTATGGATCATCACTGATGTACTATGGACCATCCCTGATGTACTGTGGATCATCACTGATGTACTGTGGATCATCACTGATGTACTGAGGATCATCACTGATGTACTGAGGATCATCACCGATGTACTGAGGATCATCACTGATGTACTATGGGCCATCACAGGTGTACTATGGATCATCACTGGTGTACTATGGACCATCACTGATGTACTATGGACCATCCCTGATGTACTATGGACCATCCCTGATGTACTATGGACCATCCCTGATGTACTGAGGATCATCACTGATGTACTATAGATCATCACTGATGTACTATGGGCCATCACTGGTGTACTATGGCTCATCACTGATGTACTATGAGCCATCGCTGATATACTGTGGATCATCACTGGTGTACTATGGATCATCACTGATGTACTATGGATCATCACTGATGTACTATGGATCATCACTGGTGTACTATGGATCATCACTGATGTACTGTGGACAATCCCTGATGTACTGTGGATCATCACTGATGTACTGAGGATCATCACTGATGTACTGTGGATCATCACTGATGTACTGAGGATCATCACTGATGTACTGTGGATCATCACTGATTTACTGTGGATCATTACTGATGTACTGTGGATCATCACTGATGTACTGAGGATCATCACTGATGTACTATGGATCATCACTGATGTACTGTGGATCATCACTGATGTACTGTGGATAATCACTGGTGTACTATAGATCATCACTGATGTACTATGGATCATCACTGATGTACTGTGGATCATCACTGATGTACTGTGGATCATCACTGATGTACTATGGACCATCCCTGATGTACTGTGGATTATCACTGATGTACCGTGGATCATCACTGATGTACTGAGGATCATCACTGATGTACTGTGGATCATCACTGATGTACTGTGGATCATTACTGATGTACTGTGGATCATCACTGATGTACTGAGGATCATCACTGATGTACTATGGATCATCACTGATGTACTATGGATCATCACTGGTGTACTATGGATCATCACTGGTGTACTATGGATCATCACTGATGTACTGTGGATCATCACTGATGTACTATAGATCATCACTGATGTACTATGGATCATCACTGATGTACTATGGATCATCACTGATGTACTATGAGCCATCTCTGATGTACTATGGATCGACACTGATGTACTATGGATCATCACTGATGTACTATGGATCATCACTGATGTACTATGAGCCATCACTGATGTACTATGGATCATCACTGATGTACTATGGATCATCACTGATGTACTATGAGCCATCTCTGATGTTCTATGAGCCATCTCTGATGTACTATGGATCAACACTGATGTACTATGGATCATCACTGATGTACTATGGATCATCACTGATGTACTATGAGCCATCACTGATGTACTATGGATCATCACTGATGTACTGTGGATCATCACTGATGTACCGTGGATCATAACTGATGTACCGTGGATCATCTCTGATGTACTGAGGATCATCAGTGATGTACTGTGGATCATCACTGATGTACTATGGGCCATCACGGATGTATTATGGATCATCACTGGTGTACTATGGATCATCACTGATGTACTATGGACCATCCCTGATGTACTATGGACCATCCCTGATGTACTATGGACCATCCCTGATGTACTGAGGATCATCACTGATGTACTATAGATCATCACTGATGTACTATGGGCCATCACTGGTGTACTATGGATCATCACTGGTGTACTATGGATCATCACTGATGTACTATGGATCATCACTGGTGTACTATGGATTGAGCCATCGCTGATGTACTGTGGATCATCACTGGTGTACTATGGATCATCACTGATGTACTATGGATCATCACTGATGTACTATGGATCATCACTGGTGTACTATGGATCATCGCTGGTGTACTATGGATCATCACTGATGTACTGTGGACAATCCCTGATGTACTGTGGATCATCACTGATGTACTGAGGATCATCACTGATGTACTGTGGATCATCACTGATGTACTATAGATCATCACTAATGTACTGTGGATCATCACTGATGTACTGTGGATCATCACTGATGTACTGAGGATCATCACTGATGTACTGTGGATCATCACTGATGTACTGTGGATCATCACTGATGTACTATGGACCATCCCTGATGTACTATGGATCATCACTGATGTACTATGGGCCATCACTGATGTACTATGGATCATCACTGATGTACTATGGGCCATCACTGATGTACTATGGATCATCACTGATATACTGTGGACTATCCCTGATGTACTGTGGATCATCACTGATGTACTATGGATCATCGTCGATGTACTATGGATCATCACTGATGTACTATGGATCATCACTGATGTACTATGGTTCATCACTGATGTACTATAGATCATCACTGATGTACTATGGGCCATCACTGATGTACTATGGGCCATCACTGGTGTACTATGGATCATCACTGATGTACTGTGGACCATCACTGGTGTACTATGGATCATCACTGATGTATTATGGATCATCACTGATGTACTTTGAGCCATCACTGATGTACTATGGATCATCACTGATGTACTATGGATCATCACTGATATACTGTGGACTATCACTGATGTACTGTGGATCATCACTGATGTACTATGGATCATCGTCGATGTACTATGGATCATCACTGATGTACTATGGATCATCACTGATGTACTATGGATCATCACTGATGTACTATGGATCATCACTGATGTACTATAGATCATCACTGATGTACTATGGGCCATCACTGGTGTACTATGGATCATCACTGATGTACTGTGGACCATCACTGGTGTACTATGGATCATCACTGATGTATTATGGATCATCACTGATGTACTTTGAGCCATCACTGATGTACTATGGATCATCACTGATGTACTGTGGACCATCCGTGATGTACTGTGGATCATCACTGATGTGCTGTGGATCATCACTGATGTACCGTGGATCATCACTGATGTACTGAGGATCATCACCGATGTACTGAGGATCATCACTGATGTACTATGGGCCATCACAGGTATACTATGGATCATCACTGGTGTACTATGGATCATCACTGATGTACTATGGACCATCCCTGATGTACTGTGGATCATCACTGATGTACTGTGGATCATCACTGGTGTACTATAGATCATCACTGATGTACTATGGGCCATCCCTGATGTACTGAGGATCATCACTGATGTACTATGGACCATCCCTGATGTACTATAGACCATCCCTGATGTACTGTGGATTATCACTGAAGTACCGTGGATCATCACTGATGTACTGAGGATCATCACTGATGTACTGTGGATCATCACTAATTTACTGTGGATCATTACTGATGTACTGTGGATCATCACTGATGTACTGATGATCATCACTGATGTACTATGGATCATCACTGATGTACTGTGGATCATCACTGATGTACTGTGGATCATCACTGGTGTACTATAGATCATCACTGATGTACTATGGGCCATCCCTGATGTACTGAGGATCATCACTGATGTACTATGGACCATCCCTGATGTACTATAGACCATCCCTGATGTACTGTGGATTATCACTGAAGTACCGTGGATCATCACTGATGTACTGAGGATCATCACTGATGTACTGTGGATCATCACTGATTTACTGTGGATCATTACTGATGTACTGTGGATCATCACTGATGTACTGAGGATCATCACTGATGTACTATGGATCATCACTGATGTACTGTGGATCATCACTGATGTACCGTGAATAATCACTGATGTACTGAGGATCATCACTAATGTACTATAGATCATCACTGATGTACTATGGGCCATCACTGGTGTACTATGGATCATCACTGATGTACTATGGATCATCACTGATGTACTGTGGATCATCACTGGTGTACTATAGATCATCACTGATGTACTATGGATCATCACTGGTGTACTATTAATCATCACTGGTGTACTATGGATCATCACTGATGTACTATAGATCATCACTGATGTACTATGGACCATCACTGGTGTACTATGAATCATCACTGATGTTCTATGGATCATGACTGGTGTACTATGGATCATCACTGATGTACTGTGGATCATCACTGATGTACTATAGATCATCACTGATGTACTATAGATCATCACTGAAGTACTATGGGCCATCACTGGTGTACTATGGATCATCACTGGTGTACTATGGGCCATCACTGGTGTACTATGGATCATCACTGATGTACTATGGATCATCACTGATGTACTATGAGCCATCTCTGATGTACTATGGATCATCACTGATGTACTATGGATCATCACTGATGTACTATGGACCATCCCTGATGTACTATGGACCATCCCTGATGTACTGAGGATCATCACTGATGTACTATGGGCCATCACTGGTGTACTATGGATCATCACTGATGTACTATGAGCCATCGCTGATATACTGTGGATCATTACTGGTGTACTATGGATCATCACTGATGTACTATGGATCATCACTGATGTACTATGGATCATCACTGGTGTACTATGGATCATCACTGGTGTACTATGGATCATCACTGATGTACTGTGGACAATCCCTGATGTACTGTGGATCATCACTGATGTACTGAGGATCATCACTGATGTACTGTGGATCATCACTGATGTACTATAGATCATCACTAATGTACTGTGGATCATCACTGATGTACTGTGGATCATCTCTGATGTACTGAGGATCATCACTGATGTACTGTGGATCATCACTGATGTACTGTGGATCATCACTGATGTACTATGGACCATCCCTGATGTACTATGGACCATCCCTGATGTACTATGGACCATCCCTGATGTACTGAGGATCATCACTGATGTACTGTGGATCATCACTGATGTACTATGGATCATCACTGGTGTACTATGGATCATCACTGATGTACTATGGATCATCACTGATGTACTATGAGCCATCACTGATGTACTATGGATCATCACTGATGTACTATGGATCATCACTGATGTACTATGAGCCATCTCTGATGTACTATGGATCATCACTGATGTACTATGGATCATCACTGATGTACTATGGACCATCCCTGATGTACTATGGACCATCCCTGATGTACTGAGGATCATCACTGATGTACTATGGGCCATCACTGGTGTACTATGGATCATCACTGATGTACTATGAGCCATCGCTGATATACTGTGGATCATTACTGGTGTACTATGGATCATCACTGATGTACTATGGATCATCACTGATGTACTATGGATCATCACTGGTGTACTATGGATCATCACTGGTGTACTATGGATCATCACTGATGTACTGTGGACAATCCCTGATGTACTGTGGATCATCACTGATGTACTGAGGATCATCACTGATGTACTGTGGATCATCACTGATGTACTATAGATCATCACTAATGTACTGTGGATCAACACTGATGTACTGTGGATCATCTCTGATGTACTGAGGATCATCACTGATGTACTGTGGATCATCACTGATGTACTGTGGATCATCACTGATGTACTATGGACCATCCCTGATGTACTATGGACCATACCTGATGTACTATGGACCATCCCTGATGTACTATGGACCATCCCTGATGTACTGAGGATCATCACTGATGTACTGTGGATCATCACTGATGTACTATGGATCATCACTGGTGTACTATGGATCATCACTGGTGTACTATGGATCATCA
Organism: Rana muscosa; assembly: GCA_029206835.1. Lineage (NCBI taxonomy): Eukaryota > Metazoa > Chordata > Amphibia > Anura > Ranidae > Rana > Rana muscosa. The sequence goes on from JARGYO010000056.1 coordinate 3,554,679, forward strand.
CTGGTGTACTATGGACCATCCCTGATGTACTATGGATCATCACTGATGTACTGTGGATCATCACTGATGTACTATACTTCATCACTGATGTACTATGGGCCATCACTGGTGTACTATGGATCATCACTGGTGTACTATGGATCATCACTGATGTACTATGGACCATCCCTGATATACTATGGACCATCCCTGATGTACTGTGGATCATCACTGATGTACTGTGGATCATCACTGATGTACTGTGGATCATCACTGATGTACTATGGGCCATCACTGATGTACTGTGGATCATCACTGGTGTACTATAGATCATCACTGATGTACTATGGGCCATCCCTGATGTACTGAGGATCATCACTGATGTACTATGGACCATCCCTGATGTACTATAGACCATCCCTGATGTACTGTGGATTATCACTGATGTACCGTGGATCATCACTGATGTACTGAGGATCATCACTGATGTACTGTGGATCATCACTGATTTACTGTGGATCATTACTGATGTACTGTGGATCATCACTGATGTACTGAGGATCATCACTGATGTACTATGGATCATCACTGATGTACTGAGGATCATCACTGATGTACTGTGGATCATCACTGATGTACTGTGGATCATTACTGATGTACTGTGGATCATCACTGATGTACTGAGGATCATCACTGATGTACTATGGATCATCACTGATGTACTATGGATCATCACTGGTGTACTATGGATCATCACTGATGTACTGTGGATCATCACTGATGTACTATAGATCATCACTGATGTACTATGGATCATCACTGATGTACTATGGATCATCACTGATGTACTATGAGCCATCTCTGATGTACTATGGATCATCACTGATGTACTATGGATCATCACTGATGTACTATGGATCATCACTGATGTACTATGAGCCATCACTGATGTACTATGGATCATCACTGATGTACTATGGATCATCACTGATGTACTATGAGCCATCTCTGATGTACTATGAGCCATCTCTGATGTACTATGAGCCATCTCTGATATACTATGGATCATCACTGATGTACTATGGATCAACACTGATGTACTATGGATCATCACTGATGTACTATGGATCATCACTGATGTACTATGAGCCACCACTGATGTACTATGGATCATCACTAATGTACTATGGATCATCACTGATGTACTATGGATCATCACTGATGTACTATGAGCCATCACTGATGTACTATGGATCATCACTGATGTACTATGGATCATCACTGATGTACTATGAGCCATCTCTGATGTACTATGAGCCATCTCTGATGTACTATGGATCATCACTGATGTACTATGGATCAACACTGATGTACTATGGATCATCACTGATGTACTATGGATCATCACTGATGTACTATGAGCCATCACTGATGTACTATGGATCATCACTGATGTACTGTGGATCATCACTGATGTACCGTGGATCATCACTGATGTACTGAGGATCATCACAGATGTACTGTGGATCATCACTGATGTACTATGGGCCATCACGGGTGTACTATGGATCATCACTGGTGTACTATGGATCATCACTGATGTACTATGGACCATCCCTGATGTACTATGGACCATCCCTGATGTACTATGGACCATCCCTGATGTACTGAGGATCATCACTGATGTACTATAGATCATCACTGATGTACTATGGGCCATCACTGGTGTACTATGGATCATCACTGATGTACTATGAGCCATCGCTGATATACTGTGGATCATTACTGGTGTACTATGGATCATCACTGATGTACTATGGATCATCACTGATGTACTATGGATCATCACTGGTGTACTATGGATCATCACTGGTGTACTATGGATCATCACTGATGTACTGTGGACAATCCCTGATGTACTGTGGATCATCACTGATGTACTGAGGATCATCACTGATGTACTGTGGATCATCACTGATGTACTATAGATCATCACTAATGTACTGTGGATCATCACTGATGTACTGTGGATCATCGCTGATGTACTGAGGATCATCACTGATGTACTGTGGATCATCACTGATGTACTGTGGATCATCACTGATGTACTATGGACCATCCCTGATGTACTATGGACCATCCCTGATGTACTATGGACCATCCCTGATGTACTGAGGATCATCACTGATGTACTGTGGATCATCACTGATGTACTATGGACCATCACTGGTGTACTATGGATCATCACTGGTGTACTATGGATCATCACTGGTGTACTATGGATCATCACTGGTGTACTATGAACCATCCCTGATGTACTATGGATCATCACTGATGTACTGTGGATCATCACTGATGTACTATACTTCATCACTGATGTACTATGGGCCATCACTGGTGTACTATGGATCATCACTGGTGTACTATGGATCATCACTGATGTACTATGGACCATCCCTGATATACTATGGACCATCCCTGATATACTATGGACCATCCCTGATGTACTGTGGATCATCACTGATGTACTGTGGATCATCACTGATGTACTGTGGATCATCACTGATGTACTATGGGCCATCACTGATGTACTGTGGATCATCACTGGTGTACTATAGATCATCACTGATGTACTATGGGCCATCCCTGATGTACTGAGGATTATCACTGATGTACTATGGACCATCCCTGATGTACTATAGACCATCCCTGATGTACTGTGGATTATCACTGATGTACCGTGGATCATCACTGATGTACTGAGGATCATCACTGATGTACTGTGGATCATCACTGATTTACTGTGGATCATTACTGATGTACTGTGGATCATCACTGATGTACTGAGGATCATCACTGATGTACTATGGATCATCACTGATGTACTGTGGATCATCACTGATGTACTGTGGATCATCACAGATGTACCGTGGATCATCACTGATGTACTGAGGATCATCACTAATGTACTATAGATCATCACTGATGTACTATGGGCCATCACTGGTGTACTATGGATCATCACTGATGTACTATGGATCATCACTGATGTACTGTGGATAATCACTGGTGTACTATAGATCATCACTGATGTACTATGGATCATCACTGATGTACTGTGGATCATCACTGATGTACTATGGATCATCACTGATGTACTGTGGACCATCACTGGTGTACTATGGATCATCACTGATGTATTATGGATCATCACTGATGTACTTTGAGCCATCACTGATGTACTATGGATCATCACTGATGTGCTGTGGACCATCCCTGATGTACTGTGGATCATCACTGATGTACTGTGGATCATCACTGATGTACTATGGATCATCACTGGTGTACTATGGATCATCACTGATGTACTGTGGATCATCACTGATGTACTATAGATCATCACTGATGTACTATGGATCATCACTGATGTACTATGGATCATCACTGATGTACTATGAGCCATCTCTGATGTACTATGGATCATCACTGATGTACTATGGATCATCACTGATGTACTATGGATCATCACTGATGTACTATGAGCCATCACTGATGTACTATGGATCATCACTGATGTACTATGGATCATCACTGATGTACTATGAGCCATCTCTGATGTACTATGAGCCATCTCTGATGTACTATGGATCAACACTGATGTACTATGGATCATCACTGATGTACTATGGATCATCACTGATGTACTATGAGCCATCACTGATGTACTATGGATCATCACTGATGTACTGTGGATCATCACTGATGTACCGTGGATCATAACTGATGTACCGTGGATCATCACTGATGTACTGAGGATCATCACTGATGTACTGTGGATCATCACTGATGTACTATGGGCCATCACGGGTGTATTATGGATCATCACTGGTGTACTATGGATCATCACTGATGTACTATGGACCATCCCTGATGTTCTATGGACCATCCCTGATGTACTATGGACCATCCCTGATGTACTGAGGATCATCACTGATGTACTATAGATCATCACTGATGTACTATGGGCCATCACTGGTGTACTATGGATCATCACTGATGTACTATGAGCCATCGCTGATGTACTGTGGATCATCACTGGTGTACTATGGATCATTACTGATGTACTATGGATCATCTCTGATGTACTATGGATCATCACTGGTGTACTATGGATTGAGCCATCGCTGATGTACTGTGGATCATCACTGGTGTACTATGGATCATCACTGATGTACTATGGATCATCACTGATGTACTATGGATCATCACTGGTGTACTATGGATCATCGCTGGTGTACTATGGATCATCACTGATATACTGTGGACAATCCCTGATGTACTGTGGATCATCACTGATGTACTGAGGATCATCACTGATGTACTGTGGATCATCACTGATTTACTATAGATCATCACTAATGTACTGTGGATCATCACTGATGTACTGTGGATCATCACTGATGTACTGAGGATCATCACTGATGTACTGTGGATTATCACTGATGTACTGTGGATCATCACTGATGTACTATGGACCATCCCTGATGTACTATGGACCATCCCTGATGTACTATGGATCATCACTGATGTACTATGGGCCATCACTGATGTACTATGGATCATCACTGATGTACTATGGGCCATCACTGATGTACTATGGATCATCACTGATATACTGTGGACTATCCCTGATGTACTGTGGATCATCACTGATGTACTATGGATCATCGCCGATGTACTATGGATCATCACTGATGTACTATGGATCATCACTGATGTACTATGGATCATCACTGATGTACTATAGATCATCACTGATGTACTATGGGCCATCACTGATGTACTATGGGCCATCACTGGTGTACTATGGATCATCACTGATGTACTGTGGACCATCACTGGTGTACTATGGATCATCACTGATGTATTATGGATCATCACTGATGTACTTTGAGCCATCACTGATGTACTATGGATCATCACTGATGTACTATGGATCATCACTGATATACTGTGGACTATCCCTGATGTACTGTGGATCATCACTGATGTACTATGGATCATCGTCGATGTACTATGGATCATCACTGATGTACTATGGATCATCACTGATGTACTATGGATCATCACTGATGTACTATAGATCATCACTGATGTACTATGGGCCATCACTGGTGTACTATGGATCATCACTGATGTACTGTGGACCATCACTGGTGTACTATGGATCATCACTGATGTATTATGGATCATCACTAATGTACTTTGAGCCATCACTGATGTACTGTGGACCATCCATGATGTACTGTGGATCATCACTGATGTGCTGTGGATCATCACTGATGTACCGTGGATCATCACTGATGTACTGAGGATCATCACCGATGTACTGAGGATCATCACTGATGTACTATGGGCCATCACAGGTGTACTATGGATCATCACTGGTGTACTATGGATCATCACTGATGTACTATGGACCATCCCTGATGTACTGTGGATCATCACTGATGTACTGTGGATCATCACTGATGTACTGTGGATCATCACTGGTGTACTATAGATCATCACTGATGTACTATGGGCCATCCCTGACGTACTGAGGATCATCACTGATGTACTATGGACCATCCCTGATGTACTATAGACCATCCCTGATGTACTGTGGATTATCACTGAAGTACCGTGGATCATCACTGATGTACTGAGGATCATCACTGATGTACTGTGGATCATCACTAATTTACTGTGGATCATTACTGATGTACTGTGGATCATCACTGATGTACTGATGATCATCACTGATGTACTATGGATCATCACTGATGTACTGTGGATCATCACTGATGTACTGTGGATCATCACTGGTGTACTTTAGATCATCACTGATGTACTATGGGCCATCCCTGATGTACTGAGGATCATCACTGATGTACTATGGACCATCCCTGATGTACTATAGACCATCCCTGATGTACTGTGGATTATCACTGAAGTACCGTGGATCATCACTGATGTACTGAGGATCATCACTGATGTACTGTGGATCATCACTAATTTACTGTGGATCATTACTGATGTACTGTGGATCATCACTGATGTACTGATGATCATCACTGATGTACTATGGATCATCACTGATGTACTGTGGATCATCACTGATGTACTGTGGATCATCACTGGTGTACTATAGATCATCACTGATGTACTATGGGCCATCCCTGATGTACTGAGGATCATCACTGATGTACTATGGACCATCCCTGATGTACTATAGACCATCCCTGATGTACTGTGGATTATCACTGAAGTACCGTGGATCATCACTGATGTACTGAGGATCATCACTGATGTACTGTGGATCATCACTGATTTACTGTGGATCATTACTGATGTACTGTGGATCATCACTGATGTACTGAGGATCATCACTGATGTACTATGGATCATCACTGATGTACTGTGGATCATCACTGATGTACCGTGAATAATCACTGATGTACTGAGGATCATCACTAATGTACTATAGATCATCACTGATGTACTATGGGCCATCACTGGTGTACTATGGATCATCACTGATGTACTGTGGATCATCACTGGTGTACTATAGATCATCACTGATGTACTATGGATCATCACTGGTGTACTATTAATCATCACTGGTGTACTATGGATCATCACTGATGTACTATAGATCATCACTGATGTACTATGGACCATCACTGGTGTACTATGAATCATCACTGGTGTACTATGGATCATCACTGGTGTACTATAGATCATCACTGATGTACTATGGGCCATCACTGGTGTACGATGGGCCATCACTGGTGTATTATGGATCATCACTGGTGTAGTATGGATCATCACTGGTGTACTATGGACCATCACTGATGTACTATGGACCATCACTGATGTACTGTGGATCATCACTGATGTACTGTGGATCATCACTGATGTACTGAGGATCATCACTGATGTACTGAGGATCATCACTGATGTACTGTGGATCATCACTGATGTAGTATAGATCATCACTGATGTACTGAGGATCCTCAGATGTACTGAGGATCATCACTGATGTACTGAGGATCATCACTGATGTACTGTGGATCATCACTGATGTAGTTTAGATCATCACCATAGATCATCACCATCACTGGTGTACTATGGGCCATCACTGGTGTATTATGGATCATCACTGGTGTAGTATGGATCATCACTGGTGTACTATGGACCATCACTGATGTACTATGGACCATCACTGATGTACTGTGGATCATCACTGATGTACTGTGGATCATCACTGATGTACTGAGGATCATCACTGATGTACTGAGGATCATCACTGATGTACTGTAGATCATCACTGATGTACTGAGGATCATCACTGATGTACTGAGGATCATCACTGATGTACTGTGGGCCATCACTGATGTACTATGGATCATCACTGATATACTGTGGACCATCCCTGATGTATTGTGGATCATCACTGATGTACTGTGGATCATCACTGATGTACTATAGATCATCACTGAAGTACTATGGGCCATCACTGGTGTACTATGGATCATCACAGGTGTACTATGGGCCACCACTGGTGTACTATGGATCATCACTGATGTACTATGGATCATCACTGATGTACTATGGATCATGACTGGTGTACTATGGATCATCACTGATGTACTGTGGACCATCCCTGATGTACTGTGGATCATCACTGATGTACTATGGACCATCACTGGTGTACTATGGATCATCACTGATGTACTGTGGATCATCACTGATGTACTGTGGGCCATCACTGATGTACTATGGATCATCACTGATATACTGTGGACCATCCCTGATGTATTGTGGATCATCACTGATGTACTGTGGATCATCACTGATGTACTATAGATCATCACTGAAGTACTATGGGCCATCACTGGTGTACTATGGATCATCACTGGTGTACTATGGGCCATCACTGGTGTACTATGGATCATCACTGATGTACTATGGATCATCACTGATGTTCTATGGATCATGACTGGTGTACTATGGATCATCACTGATGTACTGTGGACCATCCCTGATGTACTGTGGATCATCACTGATGTTCTGTGGATCATCACTGATGTACTATAGATCATCACTGATGTACTATAGATCATCACTGAAGTACTATGGGCCATCACTGGTGTACTATGGATCATCACTGGTGTACTATGGGCCATCACTGGTGTACTATGGATCATCACTGATGTACTATGGGCCATCACTGATGTACTATGTATCATCACTGATGTACTATGGGCCATCACTGATGTACTATAGATCATCACTGAAGTACTATGGGCCATCACTGATGTACTATGGACCATCCCTGATGTACTATGGACCATCCCTGATGTACTATGGATCATCACTGATGTACTATGGGCCATCACTGATGTACTATGGATCATCACTGATGTACTATGGGCCATCACTGATGTACTATGGATCATCACTGATATACTGTGGACTATCCCTGATGTACTGTGGATCATCACTAATGTACTATGGATCATCGCCGATGTACTATGGATCATCACTGATGTACTATGGATCATCACTGATGTACTGTGGATCATCACTGATGTACTATAGATCATCACTGATGTACTATGGGCCATCACTGGTGTACTATGGATCATCACTGATGTACTGTGGACCATCACTGGTGTACTATGGATCATCACTGATGTATTATGGATCATCACTGATGTACTTTGAGCCATCACTGATGTACTATGGATCATCACTGATGTACTATGGATCATCACTGATATACTGTGGACTATCCCTGATGTACTGTGGATCATCACTGATGTACTATGGATCATCGCCAATGTACTATGGATCATCACTGATGTACTATGGATCATCACTGATGTACTATGGATCATTACTGATGTACTATAGATCATCACTGATGTACTATGGGCCATCACTGGTGTACTATGGATCATCACTGATGTACTGTGGACCATCACTGGTGTACTATGGATCATCACTGATGTATTATGGATCATCACTGATGTACTTTGAGCCATCACTGATGTACTATGGATCATCACTGATGTACTGTGGACCATCCCTGATGTACTGTGGATCATCACTGATGTACCGTGGATCATCACTGATGTACCGTGGATCATCACCGATGTACTGAGGATCATCACCGATGTACTGAGGATCATCACTGATGTACTATGGGCCATCACAGGTGTACTATGGATCATCACTGGTGTACTATGGATCATCACTGATGTACTATGGACCATCCCTGATGTACTGTGGATCATCACTGATGTACTGTGGATCATCACTGATGTACTGAGGATCATCACTGATGTACTGAGGATCATCACCGATGTACTGAGGATCATCACTGATGTACTATGGGCCATCACAGGTGTACTATGGATCATCACTGGTGTACTATGGACCATCACTGATGTACTATGGACCATCCCTGATGTACTATGGACCATCCCTGATGTACTATGGACCATCCCTGATGTACTGAGGATCATCACTGATGTACTATAGATCATCACTGATGTACTATGGGCCATCACTGGTGTACTATGGCTCATCACTGATGTACTATGAGCCATCGCTGATATACTGTGGATCATCACTGGTGTACTATGGATCATCACTGATGTACTATGGATCATCACTGATGTACTATGGATCATCACTGATGTACTATGGATCATCACTGGTGTACTATGGATCATCACTGATGTACTGTGGACAATCCCTGATGTACTGTGGATCATCACTGATGTACTGAGGATCATCACTGATGTACTGTGGATCATCACTGATGTACTGAGGATCATCACTGATGTACTGTGGATCATCACTGATTTACTGTGGATCATTACTGATGTACTGTGGATCATCACTGATGTACTGAGGATCATCACTGATGTACTATAGATCATCACTGATGTACTGTGGATCATCACTGATGTACTGTGGATAATCACTGGTGTACTATAGATCATCACTGATGTACTATGGATCATCACTGATGTACTGTGGATCATCACTGATGTACTGTGGATCATCACTGATGTACTATGGACCATCCCTGATGTACTGTGGATTATCACTGATGTACCGTGGATCATCACTGATGTACTGAGGATCATCACTGATGTACTGTGGATCATCACTGATGTACTGTGGATCATTACTGATGTACTGTGGATCATCACTGATGTACTGAGGATCATCACTGATGTACTATGGATCATCACTGATGTACTATGGATCATCACTGGTGTACTATGGATCATCACTGGTGTACTATGGATCATCACTGATGTACTGTGGATCATCACTGATGTACTATAGATCATCACTGATGTACTATGGATCATCACTGATGTACTATGGATCATCACTGATGTACTATGAGCCATCTCTGATGTACTATGGATCGACACTGATGTACTATGGATCATCACTGATGTACTATGGATCATCACTGATGTACTATGAGCCATCACTGATGTACTATGGATCATCACTGATGTACTATGGATCATCACTGATGTACTATGAGCCATCTCTGATGTTCTATGAGCCATCTCTGATGTACTATGGATCAACACTGATGTACTATGGATCATCACTGATGTACTATGGATCATCACTGATGTACTATGAGCCATCACTGATGTACTATGGATCATCACTGATGTACTGTGGATCATCACTGATGTACCGTGGATCATAACTGATGTACCGTGGATCATCTCTGATGTACTGAGGATCATCAGTGATGTACTGTGGATCATCACTGATGTACTATGGGCCATCACGGATGTATTATGGATCATCACTGGTGTACTATGGATCATCACTGATGTACTATGGACCATCCCTGATGTACTATGGACCATCCCTGATGTACTATGGACCATCCCTGATGTACTGAGGATCATCACTGATGTACTATAGATCATCACTGATGTACTATGGGCCATCACTGGTGTACTATGGATCATCACTGGTGTACTATGGATCATCACTGATGTACTATGGATCATCACTGGTGTACTATGGATTGAGCCATCGCTGATGTACTGTGGATCATCACTGGTGTACTATGGATCATCACTGATGTACTATGGATCATCACTGATGTACTATGGATCATCACTGGTGTACTATGGATCATCGCTGGTGTACTATGGATCATCACTGATGTACTGTGGACAATCCCTGATGTACTGTGGATCATCACTGATGTACTGAGGATCATCACTGATGTACTGTGGATCATCACTGATGTACTATAGATCATCACTAATGTACTGTGGATCATCACTGATGTACTGTGGATCATCACTGATGTACTGAGGATCATCACTGATGTACTGTGGATCATCACTGATGTACTGTGGATCATCACTGATGTACTATGGACCATCCCTGATGTACTATGGATCATCACTGATGTACTATGGGCCATCACTGATGTACTATGGATCATCACTGATGTACTATGGGCCATCACTGATGTACTATGGATCATCACTGATATACTGTGGACTATCCCTGATGTACTGTGGATCATCACTGATGTACTATGGATCATCGTCGATGTACTATGGATCATCACTGATGTACTATGGATCATCACTGATGTACTATGGATCATCACTGATGTACTATAGATCATCACTGATGTACTATGGGCCATCACTGATGTACTATGGGCCATCACTGGTGTACTATGGATCATCACTGATGTACTGTGGACCATCACTGGTGTACTATGGATCATCACTGATGTATTATGGATCATCACTGATGTACTTTGAGCCATCACTGATGTACTATGGATCATCACTGATGTACTATGGATCATCACTGATATACTGTGGACTATCACTGATGTACTGTGGATCATCACTGATGTACTATGGATCATCGTCGATGTACTATGGATCATCACTGATGTACTATGGATCATCACTGATGTACTATGGATCATCACTGATGTACTATGGATCATCACTGATGTACTATAGATCATCACTGATGTACTATGGGCCATCACTGGTGTACTATGGATCATCACTGATGTACTGTGGACCATCACTGGTGTACTATGGATCATCACTGATGTATTATGGATCATCACTGATGTACTTTGAGCCATCACTGATGTACTATGGATCATCACTGATGTACTGTGGACCATCCGTGATGTACTGTGGATCATCACTGATGTGCTGTGGATCATCACTGATGTACCGTGGATCATCACTGATGTACTGAGGATCATCACCGATGTACTGAGGATCATCACTGATGTACTATGGGCCATCACAGGTGTACTATGGATCATCACTGGTGTACTATGGATCATCACTGATGTACTATGGACCATCCCTGATGTACTGTGGATCATCACTGATGTACTGTGGATCATCACTGGTGTACTATAGATCATCACTGATGTACTATGGGCCATCCCTGATGTACTGAGGATCATCACTGATGTACTATGGACCATCCCTGATGTACTATAGACCATCCCTGATGTACTGTGGATTATCACTGAAGTACCGTGGATCATCACTGATGTACTGAGGATCATCACTGATGTACTGTGGATCATCACTAATTTACTGTGGATCATTACTGATGTACTGTGGATCATCACTGATGTACTGATGATCATCACTGATGTACTATGGATCATCACTGATGTACTGTGGATCATCACTGATGTACTGTGGATCATCACTGGTGTACTATAGATCATCACTGATGTACTATGGGCCATCCCTGATGTACTGAGGATCATCACTGATGTACTATGGACCATCCCTGATGTACTATAGACCATCCCTGATGTACTGTGGATTATCACTGAAGTACCGTGGATCATCACTGATGTACTGAGGATCATCACTGATGTACTGTGGATCATCACTGATTTACTGTGGATCATTACTGATGTACTGTGGATCATCACTGATGTACTGAGGATCATCACTGATGTACTATGGATCATCACTGATGTACTGTGGATCATCACTGATGTACCGTGAATAATCACTGATGTACTGAGGATCATCACTAATGTACTATAGATCATCACTGATGTACTATGGGCCATCACTGGTGTACTATGGATCATCACTGATGTACTATGGATCATCACTGATGTACTGTGGATCATCACTGGTGTACTATAGATCATCACTGATGTACTATGGATCATCACTGGTGTACTATTAATCATCACTGGTGTACTATGGATCATCACTGATGTACTATAGATCATCACTGATGTACTATGGACCATCACTGGTGTACTATGAATCATCACTGATGTTCTATGGATCATGACTGGTGTACTATGGATCATCCCTGATGTACTGTGGATCATCACTGATGTACTATAGATCATCACTGATGTACTATAGATCATCACTGAAGTACTATGGGCCATCACTGGTGTACTATGGATCATCACTGGTGTACTATGGGCCATCACTGGTGTACTATGGATCATCACTGATGTACTATGGATCATCACTGATGTACTATGAGCCATCTCTGATGTACTATGGATCATCACTGATGTACTATGGATCATCACTGATGTACTATGGACCATCCCTGATGTACTATGGACCATCCCTGATGTACTGAGGATCATCACTGATGTACTATGGGCCATCACTGGTGTACTATGGATCATCACTGATGTACTATGAGCCATCGCTGATATACTGTGGATCATTACTGGTGTACTATGGATCATCACTGATGTACTATGGATCATCACTGATGTACTATGGATCATCACTGGTGTACTATGGATCATCACTGGTGTACTATGGATCATCACTGATGTACTGTGGACAATCCCTGATGTACTGTGGATCATCACTGATGTACTGAGGATCATCACTGATGTACTGTGGATCATCACTGATGTACTATAGATCATCACTAATGTACTGTGGATCATCACTGATGTACTGTGGATCATCTCTGATGTACTGAGGATCATCACTGATGTACTGTGGATCATCACTGATGTACTGTGGATCATCACTGATGTACTATGGACCATCCCTGATGTACTATGGACCATCCCTGATGTACTATGGACCATCCCTGATGTACTGAGGATCATCACTGATGTACTGTGGATCATCACTGATGTACTATGGATCATCACTGGTGTACTATGGATCATCACTGATGTACTATGGATCATCACTGATGTACTATGAGCCATCACTGATGTACTATGGATCATCACTGATGTACTATGGATCATCACTGATGTACTATGAGCCATCTCTGATGTACTATGGATCATCACTGATGTACTATGGATCATCACTGATGTACTATGGACCATCCCTGATGTACTATGGACCATCCCTGATGTACTGAGGATCATCACTGATGTACTATGGGCCATCACTGGTGTACTATGGATCATCACTGATGTACTATGAGCCATCGCTGATATACTGTGGATCATTACTGGTGTACTATGGATCATCACTGATGTACTATGGATCATCACTGATGTACTATGGATCATCACTGGTGTACTATGGATCATCACTGGTGTACTATGGATCATCACTGATGTACTGTGGACAATCCCTGATGTACTGTGGATCATCACTGATGTACTGAGGATCATCACTGATGTACTGTGGATCATCACTGATGTACTATAGATCATCACTAATGTACTGTGGATCATCACTGATGTACTGTGGATCATCTCTGATGTACTGAGGATCATCACTGATGTACTGTGGATCATCACTGATGTACTGTGGATCATCACTGATGTACTATGGACCATCCCTGATGTACTATGGACCATACCTGATGTACTATGGACCATCCCTGATGTACTATGGACCATCCCTGATGTACTGAGGATCATCACTGATGTACTGTGGATCATCACTGATGTACTATGGATCATCACTGGTGTACTATGGATCATCACTGGTGTACTATGGATCATCACTGGTGTACTATGGACCATCCCTGATGTACTATGGATCATCACTGATGTACTGTGGATCATCACTGATGTACTATACTTCATCACTGATGTACTATGGGCCATCACTGGTGTACTATGGATCATCACTGGTGTACTATGGATCATCACTGATGTACTATGGACCATCCCTGATATACTATGGACCATCCCTGATGTACTGTGGATCATCACTGATGTACTGTGGATCATCACTGATGTACTGTGGATCATCACTGATGTACTATGGGCCATCACTGATGTACTGTGGATCATCACTGGTGTACTATAGATCATCACTGATGTACTATGGGCCATCCCTGATGTACTGAGGATCATCACTGATGTACTATGGACCATCCCTGATGTACTATAGACCATCCCTGATGTACTGTGGATTATCACTGATGTACCGTGGATCATCACTGATGTACTGAGGATCATCACTGATGTACTGTGGATCATCACTGATTTACTGTGGATCATTACTGATGTACTGTGGATCATCCCTGATGTACTGAGGATCATCACTGATGTACTATGGATCATCACTGATGTACTGAGGATCATCACTGATGTACTGTGGATCATCACTGATGTACTGTGGATCATTACTGATGTACTGTGGATCATCACTGATGTACTGAGGATCATCACTGATGTACTATGGATCATCACTGATGTACTATGGATCATCACTGGTGTACTATGGATCATCACTGATGTACTGTGGATCATCACTGATGTACTATAGATCATCACTGATGTACTATGGATCATCACTGATGTACTATGGATCATCACTGATGTACTATGAGCCATCTCTGATGTACTATGGATCATCACTGATGTACTATGGATCATCACTGATGTACTATGGATCATCACTGATGTACTATGAGCCATCACTGATGTACTATGGATCATCACTGATGTACTATGGATCATCACTGATGTACTATGAGCCATCTCTGATGTACTATGAGCCATCTCTGATGTACTATGAGCCATCTCTGATATACTATGGATCATCACTGATGTACTATGGATCAACACTGATGTACTATGGATCATCACTGATGTACTATGGATCATCACTGATGTACTATGAGCCACCACTGATGTACTATGGATCATCACTAATGTACTATGGATCATCACTGATGTACTATGGATCATCACTGATGTACTATGAGCCATCACTGATGTACTATGGATCATCACTGATGTACTATGGATCATCACTGATGTACTATGAGCCATCTCTGATGTACTATGAGCCATCTCTGATGTACTATGGATCATCACTGATGTACTATGGATCAACACTGATGTACTATGGATCATCACTGATGTACTATGGATCATCACTGATGTACTATGAGCCATCACTGATGTACTATGGATCATCACTGATGTACTGTGGATCATCACTGATGTACCGTGGATCATCACTGATGTACTGAGGATCATCACAGATGTACTGTGGATCATCACTGATGTACTATGGGCCATCACGGGTGTACTATGGATCATCACTGGTGTACTATGGATCATCACTGATGTACTATGGACCATCCCTGATGTACTATGGACCATCCCTGATGTACTATGGACCATCCCTGATGTACTGAGGATCATCACTGATGTACTATAGATCATCACTGATGTACTATGGGCCATCACTGGTGTACTATGGATCATCACTGATGTACTATGAGCCATCGCTGATATACTGTGGATCATTACTGGTGTACTATGGATCATCACTGATGTACTATGGATCATCACTGATGTACTATGGATCATCACTGGTGTACTATGGATCATCACTGGTGTACTATGGATCATCACTGATGTACTGTGGACAATCCCTGATGTACTGTGGATCATCACTGATGTACTGAGGATCATCACTGATGTACTGTGGATCATCACTGATGTACTATAGATCATCACTAATGTACTGTGGATCATCACTGATGTACTGTGGATCATCTCTGATGTACTGAGGATCATCACTGATGTACTGTGGATCATCACTGATGTACTGTGGATCATCACTGATGTACTATGGACCATCCCTGATGTACTATGGACCATCCCTGATGTACTATGGACCATCCCTGATGTACTGAGGATCATCACTGATGTACTGTGGATCATCACTGATGTACTATGGACCATCACTGGTGTACTATGGATCATCACTGGTGTACTATGGATCATCACTGGTGTACTATGGATCATCACTGGTGTACTATGAACCATCCCTGATGTACTATGGATCATCACTGATGTACTGTGGATCATCACTGATGTACTATACTTCATCACTGATGTACTATGGGCCATCACTGGTGTACTATGGATCATCACTGGTGTACTATGGATCATCACTGATGTACTATGGACCATCCCTGATATACTATGGACCATCCCTGATATACTATGGACCATCCCTGATGTACTGTGGATCATCACTGATGTACTGTGGATCATCACTGATGTACTGTGGATCATCACTGATGTACTATGGGCCATCACTGATGTACTGTGGATCATCACTGGTGTACTATAGATCATCACTGATGTACTATGGGCCATCCCTGATGTACTGAGGATTATCACTGATGTACTATGGACCATCCCTGATGTACTATAGACCATCCCTGATGTACTGTGGATTATCACTGATGTACCGTGGATCATCACTGATGTACTGAGGATCATCACTGATGTACTGTGGATCATCACTGATTTACTGTGGATCATTACTGATGTACTGTGGATCATCACTGATGTACTGAGGATCATCACTGATGTACTATGGATCATCACTGATGTACTGTGGATCATCACTGATGTACTGTGGATCATCACAGATGTACCGTGGATCATCACTGATGTACTGAGGATCATCACTAATGTACTATAGATCATCACTGATGTACTATGGGCCATCACTGGTGTACTATGGATCATCACTGATGTACTATGGATCATCACTGATGTACTGTGGATAATCACTGGTGTACTATAGATCATCACTGATGTACTATGGATCATCACTGATGTACTGTGGATCATCACTGATGTACTATGGATCATCACTGATGTACTGTGGACCATCACTGGTGTACTATGGATCATCACTGATGTATTATGGATCATCACTGATGTACTTTGAGCCATCACTGATGTACTATGGATCATCACTGATGTGCTGTGGACCATCCCTGATGTACTGTGGATCATCACTGATGTACTGTGGATCATCACTGATGTACTATGGATCATCACTGGTGTACTATGGATCATCACTGATGTACTGTGGATCATCACTGATGTACTATAGATCATCACTGATGTACTATGGATCATCACTGATGTACTATGGATCATCACTGATGTACTATGAGCCATCTCTGATGTACTATGGATCATCACTGATGTACTATGGATCATCACTGATGTACTATGGATCATCACTGATGTACTATGAGCCATCACTGATGTACTATGGATCATCACTGATGTACTATGGATCATCACTGATGTACTATGAGCCATCTCTGATGTACTATGAGCCATCTCTGATGTACTATGGATCAACACTGATGTACTATGGATCATCACTGATGTACTATGGATCATCACTGATGTACTATGAGCCATCACTGATGTACTATGGATCATCACTGATGTACTGTGGATCATCACTGATGTACCGTGGATCATAACTGATGTACCGTGGATCATCACTGATGTACTGAGGATCATCACTGATGTACTGTGGATCATCACTGATGTACTATGGGCCATCACGGGTGTATTATGGATCATCACTGGTGTACTATGGATCATCACTGATGTACTATGGACCATCCCTGATGTTCTATGGACCATCCCTGATGTACTATGGACCATCCCTGATGTACTGAGGATCATCACTGATGTACTATAGATCATCACTGATGTACTATGGGCCATCACTGGTGTACTATGGATCATCACTGATGTACTATGAGCCATCGCTGATGTACTGTGGATCATCACTGGTGTACTATGGATCATTACTGATGTACTATGGATCATCTCTGATGTACTATGGATCATCACTGGTGTACTATGGATTGAGCCATCGCTGATGTACTGTGGATCATCACTGGTGTACTATGGATCATCACTGATGTACTATGGATCATCACTGATGTACTATGGATCATCACTGGTGTACTATGGATCATCGCTGGTGTACTATGGATCATCACTGATATACTGTGGACAATCCCTGATGTACTGTGGATCATCACTGATGTACTGAGGATCATCACTGATGTACTGTGGATCATCACTGATTTACTATAGATCATCACTAATGTACTGTGGATCATCACTGATGTACTGTGGATCATCACTGATGTACTGAGGATCATCACTGATGTACTGTGGATTATCACTGATGTACTGTGGATCATCACTGATGTACTATGGACCATCCCTGATGTACTATGGACCATCCCTGATGTACTATGGATCATCACTGATGTACTATGGGCCATCACTGATGTACTATGGATCATCACTGATGTACTATGGGCCATCACTGATGTACTATGGATCATCACTGATATACTGTGGACTATCCCTGATGTACTGTGGATCATCACTGATGTACTATGGATCATCGCCGATGTACTATGGATCATCACTGATGTACTATGGATCATCACTGATGTACTATGGATCATCACTGATGTACTATAGATCATCACTGATGTACTATGGGCCATCACTGATGTACTATGGGCCATCACTGGTGTACTATGGATCATCACTGATGTACTGTGGACCATCACTGGTGTACTATGGATCATCACTGATGTATTATGGATCATCACTGATGTACTTTGAGCCATCACTGATGTACTATGGATCATCACTGATGTACTATGGATCATCACTGATATACTGTGGACTATCCCTGATGTACTGTGGATCATCACTGATGTACTATGGATCATCGTCGATGTACTATGGATCATCACTGATGTACTATGGATCATCACTGATGTACTATGGATCATCACTGATGTACTATAGATCATCACTGATGTACTATGGGCCATCACTGGTGTACTATGGATCATCACTGATGTACTGTGGACCATCACTGGGGTACTATGGATCATCACTGATGTATTATGGATCATCACTAATGTACTTTGAGCCATCACTGATGTACTGTGGACCATCCATGATGTACTGTGGATCATCACTGATGTGCTGTGGATCATCACTGATGTACCGTGGATCATCACTGATGTACTGAGGATCATCACCGATGTACTGAGGATCATCACTGATGTACTATGGGCCATCACAGGTGTACTATGGATCATCACTGGTGTACTATGGATCATCACTGATGTACTATGGACCATCCCTGATGTACTGTGGATCATCACTGATGTACTGTGGATCATCACTGATGTACTGTGGATCATCACTGGTGTACTATAGATCATCACTGATGTACTATGGGCCATCCCTGACGTACTGAGGATCATCACTGATGTACTATGGACCATCCCTGATGTACTATAGACCATCCCTGATGTACTGTGGATTATCACTGAAGTACCGTGGATCATCACTGATGTACTGAGGATCATCACTGATGTACTGTGGATCATCACTAATTTACTGTGGATCATTACTGATGTACTGTGGATCATCACTGATGTACTGATGATCATCACTGATGTACTATGGATCATCACTGATGTACTGTGGATCATCACTGATGTACTGTGGATCATCACTGGTGTACTTTAGATCATCACTGATGTACTATGGGCCATCCCTGATGTACTGAGGATCATCACTGATGTACTATGGACCATCCCTGATGTACTATAGACCATCCCTGATGTACTGTGGATTATCACTGAAGTACCGTGGATCATCACTGATGTACTGAGGATCATCACTGATGTACTGTGGATCATCACTGATTTACTGTGGATCATTACTGATGTACTGTGGATCATCACTGATGTACTGAGGATCATCACTGATGTACTATGGATCATCACTGATGTACTGTGGATCATCACTGATGTACCGTGAATAATCACTGATGTACTGAGGATCATCACTAATGTACTATAGATCATCACTGATGTACTATGGGCCATCACTGGTGTACTATGGATCATCACTGATGTACTATGGATCATCACTGATGTACTGTGGATCATCACTGGTGTACTATAGATCATCACTGATGTACTATGGATCATCACTGGTGTACTATTAATCATCACTGGTGTACTATGGATCATCACTGATGTACTATAGATCATCACTGATGTACTATGGACCATCACTGGTGTACTATGAATCATCACTGGTGTACTATGGATCATCACTGGTGTACTATAGATCATCACTGATGTACTATGGGCCATCACTGGTGTACTATGGGCCATCACTGGTGTATTATGGATCATCACTGGTGTAGTATGGATCATCACTGGTGTACTATGGATCATCAATGATGTACTATGAACCATCACTGATGTACTGTGGATCATCACTGATGTACTGTGGATCATCACTGATGTACTGAGGATCATCACTGATGTACTGAGGATCATCACAGATGTACTGTGGATCATCACTGATGTACTATGGGCCATCACGGGTGTACTATGGATCATCACTGGTGTACTATGGATCATCACTGATGTACTATGGACCATCCCTGATGTACTATGGACCATCCCTGATGTACTATGGACCATCCCTGATGTACTGAGGATCATCACTGATGTACTATAGATCATCACTGATGTACTATGGGCCATCACTGGTGTACTATGGATCATCACTGATGTACTATGAGCCATCGCTGATATACTGTGGATCATTACTGGTGTACTATGGATCATCACTGATGTACTATGGATCATCACTGATGTACTATGGATCATCACTGGTGTACTATGGATCATCACTGGTGTACTATGGATCATCACTGATGTACTGTGGACAATCCCTGATGTACTGCGGATCATCACTGATGTACTGAGGATCATCACTGATGTACTGTGGATCATCACTGGTGTACTATAGATCATCACTAATGTACTGTGGATCATCACTGATGTACTGTGGATCATCTCTGATGTACTGAGGATCATCACTGATGTACTGTGGATCATCACTGATGTACTATGGACCATCCCTGATGTACTATGGACCATCCCTGATGTACTATGGACCATCCCTGATGTACTGAGGATCATCACTGATGTACTGTGGATCATCACTGATGTACTATGGACCATCACTGGTGTACTATGGATCATCACTGGTGTACTATGGATCATCACTGGTGTACTATGGACCATCCCTGATGTACTATGGATCATCACTGATGTACTGTGGATCATCACTGATGTACTATACTTCATCACTGATGTACTATGGGCCATCACTGGTGTACTATGGATCATCACTGGTGTACTATGGATCATCACTGATGTACTATGGACCATCCCTGATATACTATGGACCATCCCTGATATACTATGGACCATCCCTGATGTACTGTGGATCATCACTGATGTACTGTGGATCATCACTTATGTACTGTGGATCATCACTGATGTACTATGGGCCATCACTGATGTACTGTGGATCATCACTGGTGTACTATAGATCATCACTGATGTACTATGGGCCATCCCTGATGTACTGAGGATCATCACTGATGTACTATGGACCATCCCTGATGTACTATAGACCATCCCTGATGTACTGTGGATTATCACTGATGTACCGTGGATCATCACTGATGTACTGAGGATCATCACTGATGTACTGTGGATCATCACTGATTTACTGTGGATCATTACTGATGTACTGTGGATCATCACTGATGTACTGAGGATCATCACTGATGTACTATGGATCATCACTGATGTACTGTGGATCATCACTGATGTACTGTGGATCATCACAGATGTACAGTGGATCATCACTGATGTACTGAGGATCATCACTAATGTACTATAGATCATCACTGATGTACTATGGGCCATCACTGGTGTACTATGGATCATCACTGATGTACTATGGATCATCACTGATGTACTGTGGATAATCACTGGTGTACTATAGATCATCACTGATGTACTATGGATCATCACTGATGTACTGTGGATCATCACTGATGTACTATGGATCATCACTGATGTACTGTGGACCATCACTGGTGTACTATGGATCATCACTGATGTATTATGGATCATCACTGATGTACTTTGAGCCATCACTGATGTACTATGGATCATCACTGATGTGCTGTGGACCATCCCTGATGTACTGTGGATCATCACTGATGTACTGTGGATCATCACTGATGTACTATGGATCATCACTGGTGTACTATGGATCATCACTGATGTACTGTGGATCATCACTGATGTACTATAGATCATCACTGATGTACTATGGATCATCACTGATGTACTATGGATCATCACTGATGTACTATGAGCCATCTCTGATGTACTATGGATCATCACTGATGTACTATGGATCATCACTGATGTACTATGGATCATCACTGATGTACTATGGATCATCACTGATGTACTATGAGCCATCACTGATGTACTATGGATCATCACTGATGTACTATGGATCATCACTGATGTACTATGAGCCATCTCTGATGTACTATGAGCCATCTCTGATGTACTATGGATCAACACTGATGTACTATGGATCATCACTGATGTACTATGGATCATCACTGATGTACTATGAGCCATCACTGATGTACTATGGATCATCACTGATGTACTGTGGATCATCACTGATGTACCGTGGATCATAACTGATGTACCGTGGATCATCACTGATGTACTGAGGATCATCACTGATGTACTGTGGATCATCACTGATGTACTATGGGCCATCACGGGTGTATTATGGATCATCACTGGTGTACTATGGATCATCACTGATGTACTATGGACCATCCCTGATGTACTATGGACCATCCCTGATGTACTATGGACCATCCCTGATGTACTGAGGATCATCACTGATGTACTATAGATCATCACTGATGTACTATGGGCCATCACTGGTGTACTATGGATCATCACTGATGTACTATGAGCCATCGCTGATGTACTGTGGATCATCACTGGTGTACTATGGATCATCACTGATGTACTATGGATCATCACTGATGTACTATGGATCATCACTGGTGTACTATGGATTGAGCCATATCTGATGTACTGTGGATCATCACTGGTGTACTATGGATCATCACTGATGTACTATGGATCATCACTGATGTACTATGGATCATCACTGGTGTACTATGGATCATCGCTGGTGTACTATGGATCATCACTGATGTACTGTGGACAATCCCTGATGTACTGTGGATCATCACTGATGTACTGAGGATCATCACTGATGTACTGTGGATCATCACTGATGTACTATAGATCATCACTAATGTACTGTGGATCATCACTGATGTACTGTGGATCATCACTGATGTACTGAGGATCATCACTGATGTACTGTGGATTATCACTGATGTACTGTGGATCATCACTGATGTACTATGGACCATCCCTGATGTACTATGGACCATCCCTGATGTACTATGGATCATCACTGATGTACTATGGGCCATCACTGATGTACTATGGATCATCACTGATGTACTATGGGCCATCACTGATGTACTATGGATCATCACGGATATACTGTGGACTATCCCTGATGTACTGTGGATCATCACTGATGTACTATGGATCATCGCCGATGTACTATGGATCATCACTGATGTACTATGGATCATCACTGATGTACTATGGATCATCACTGATGTACTATAGATCATCACTGATGTACTATGGGCCATCACTGATGTACTATGGGCCATCACTGGTGTACTATGGATCATCACTGATGTACTGTGGACCATCACTGGTGTACTATGGATCATCACTGATGTATTATGGATCATCACTGATGTACTTTGAGCCATCACTGATGTACTATGGATCATCACTGATGTACTATGGATCATCACTGATATACTGTGGACTATCCCTGATGTACTGTCGATGATCACTGATGTACTATGGATCATCGTCGATGTACTATGGATCATCACTGATGTACTATGGATCATCACTGATGTACTATGGATCATCACTGATGTACTATGGATCATCACTGATGTACTATAGATCATCACTGATGTACTATGGGCCATCACTGGTGTACTATGGATCATCACTGATGTACTGTGGACCATCACTGGTGTACTATGGATCATCACTGATGTATTATGGATCATCACTAATGTACTTTGAGCCATCACTGATGTACTATGGATCATCACTGATGTACTGTGGACCATCCATGATGTACTGTGGATCATCACTGATGTGCTGTGGATCATCACTGATGTACCGTGGATCATCACTGATGTACTGAGGATCATCACCGATGTACTGAGGATCATCACTGATGTACTATGGGCCATCACAGGTGTACTATGGATCATCACTGGTGTACTATGGATCATCACTGATGTACTATGGACCATCCCTGATGTACTGTGGATCATCACTGATGTACTGTGGATCATCACTGATGTACTGTGGATCATCACTGGTGTACTATAGATCATCACTGATGTACTATGGGCCATCCCTGATGTACTGAGGATCATCACTGATGTACTATGGACCATCCCTGATGTACTATAGACCATCCCTGATGTACTGTGGATTATCACTGAAGTACCGTGGATCATCACTGATGTACTGAGGATCATCACTGATGTACTGTGGATCATCACTAATTTACTGTGGATCATTACTGATGTACTGTGGATCATCACTGATGTACTGATGATCATCACTGATGTACTATGGATCATCACTGATGTACTGTGGATCATCACTGATGTACTGTGGATCATCACTGGTGTACTTTAGATCATCACTGATGTACTATGGGCCATCCCTGATGTACTGAGGATCATCACTGATGTACTATGGACCATCCCTGATGTACTATAGACCATCCCTGATGTACTGTGGATTATCACTGAAGTACCGTGGATCATCACTGATGTACTGAGGATCATCACTGATGTACTGTGGATCATCACTGATTTACTGTGGATCATTACTGATGTACTGTGGATCATCACTGATGTACTGATGATCATCACTGATGTACTATGGATCATCACTGATGTACTGTGGATCATCACTGATGTACCATGAATAATCACTGATGTACTGAGGATCATCACTAATGTACTATAGATCATCACTGATGTACTATGGGCCATCACTGGTGTACTATGGATCATCACTGATGTACTATGGATCATCACTGATGTACTGTGGATCATCACTGGTGTACTATAGATCATCACTGATGTACTATGGATCATCACTGGTGTACTATTAATCATCACTGGTGTACTATGGATCATCACTGATGTACTATAGATCATCACTGATGTACTATGGACCATCACTGGTGTACTATGAATCATCACTGGTGTACTATGGATCATCACTGGTGTACTATAGATCATCACTGATGTACTATGGGCCATCACTGGTGTACTATGGGCCATCACTGGTGTATTATGGATCATCACTGGTGTAGTATGGATCATCACTGGTGTACTATGGACCATCAATGATGTACTATGAACCATCACTGATGTAATGTGGATCATCACTGATGTACTGTGGATCATCACTGATGTACTGAGGATCATCACTGATGTACTGAGGATCATCACTGATGTACTGTGGATCATCACTGATGTAGTATAGATCATCACTGATGTACTGAGGATCCTCAGATGTACTGAGGATCATCACTGATGTACTGAGGATCATCACTGATGTACTGTGGATCATCACTGATGTAGTTTAGATCATCACCATAGATCATCACCATCACTGGTGTACTATGGGCCATCACTGGTGTATTATGGATCATCACTGGTGTAGTATGGATCATCACTGGTGTACTATGGACCATCACTGATGTACTATGGACCATCACTGATGTACTGTGGATCATCACTGATGTACTGTGAATCATCACTGATGTACTGAGGATCATCACTGATGTACTGAGGATCATCACTGATGTACTGTAGATCATCACTGATGTACTGAGGATCATCACTGATGTACTGTAGATCATCACTGATATACTGTGGACCATCCCTGATGTATTGTGGATCATCACTGATGTACTGTGGATCATCACTGATGTACTATAGATCATCACTGAAGTACTATGGGCCATCACTGGTGTACTATGGATCATCACAGGTGTACTATGGGCCATCACTGGTGTTCTATGGATCATCACTGATGTACTATGGATCATCACTGATGTACTATGGATCATGACTGGTGTACTATGGGCCATCACCGATGTACTGTGGACCATCCCTGATGTACTGTGGATCATCACTGATGTACTATGGATCATCACTGATGTACTATGAGCCACCACTGATGTACTATGGATCATCACTGATGTACTATGGATCATCACTGATGTACTATGGATCATCACTGATGTACTATGAGCCATCACTGATGTACTATGGATCATCACTGATGTACTATGGATCATCACTGATGTACTATGAGCCATCTCTGATGTACTATGAGCCATCTCTGATGTACTATGGATCATCACTGATGTACTATGGATCAACACTGATGTACTATGGATCATCACTGATGTACTATGGATCATCACTGATGTACTATGAGCCATCACTGATGTACTATGGATCATCACTGATGTACTGTGGATCATCACTGATGTACCGTGGATCATCACTGATGTACCGTGGATCATCACTGATGTACTGAGGATCATCACAGATGTACTGTGGATCATCACTGATGTACTATGGGCCATCACGGGTGTACTATGGATCATCACTGGTGTACTATGGATCATCACTGATGTACTATGGACCATCCCTGATGTACTATGGACCATCCCTGATGTACTATGGACCATCCCTGATGTACTGAGGATCATCACTGATGTACTATAGATCATCACTGATGTACTATGGGCCATCACTGGTGTACTATGGCTCATCACTGATGTACTATGAGCCATCGCTGATATACTGTGGATCATCACTGGTGTACTATGGATCATCACTGATGTACTATGGATCATCACTGATGTACTATGGATCATCACTGATGTACTATGGATCATCACTGGTGTACTATGGATCATCACAGATGTACTGTGGACAATCCCTGATGTACTGTGGATCATCACTGATGTACTGAGGATCATCACTGATGTACTGTGGATCATCACTGATGTACTGAGGATCATCACTGATGTACTGTGGATCATCACTGATTTACTGTGGATCATTACTGATGTACTGTGGATCATCACTGATGTACTGAGGATCATCACTGATGTACTATGGATCATCACTGATGTACTGTGGATCATCACTGATGTACTGTGGATAATCACTGGTGTACTATAGATCATCACTGATGTACTATGGATCATCACTGATGTACTGTGGATCATCACTGATGTACTGTGGATCATCAATGATGTACTATGGACCATCCCTGATGTACTGTGGATTATCACTGATGTACCGTGGATCATCACTGATGTACTGAGGATCATCACTGATGTACTGTGGATCATCACTGATGTACTGTGGATCATTACTGATGTACTGAGGATCATCACTGATGTACTATGGATCATCACTGATGTACTATGGATCATCACTGGTGTACTATGGATCATCACTGGTGTACTATGGATCATCACTGATGTACTGTGGATCATCACTGATGTACTATAGATCATCACTGATGTACTATGGATCATCACTGATGTACTATGGATCATCACTGATGTACTATGAGCAAATCTCTGATGTACTATGGATCGACACTGATGTACTATGGATCATCACTGATGTACTATGGATCATCACTGATGTACTATGAGCCATCACTGATGTACTATGGATCATCACTGATGTACTATGGATCATCACTGATGTACTATGAGCCATCTCTGATGTACTATGAGCCATCTCTGATGTACTATGGATCAACACTGATGTACTATGGATCATCACTGATGTACTATGGATCATCACTGATGTACTATGAGCCATCACTGATGTACTATGGATCATCACTGATGTACTGTGGATCATCACTGATGTACCGTGGATCATAACTGATGTACCGTGGATCATCACTGATGTACTGAGGATCATCACTAATGTACTGTGGATCATCACTGATGTACTATGGGCCATCACGGATGTATTATGGATCATCACTGGTGTACTATGGATCATCACTGATGTACTATGGACCATCCCTGATGTACTATGGACCATCCCTGATGTACTATGGACCATCCCTGATGTACTGAGGATCATCACTGATGTACTATAGATCATCACTGATGTACTATGGGCCATCACTGGTGTACTATGGATCATCACTGGTGTACTATGGATCATCACTGATGTACTATGGATCATCACTGGTGTACTATGGATTGAGCCATCGCTGATGTACTGTGGATCATCACTGGTGTACTATGGATCATCACTGATGTACTATGGATCATCACTGATGTACTATGGATCATCACTGGTGTACTATGGATCATCGCTGGTGTACTATGGATCATCACTGATGTACTGTGGACAATCCCTGATGTACTGTGGATCATCACTGATGTACTGAGGATCATCACTGATGTACTGTGGATCATCACTGATGTACTATAGATCATCACTAATGTACTGTGGATCATCACTGATGTACTGAGGATCATCACTGATGTACTGTGGATCATCACTGATGTACTGTGGATCATCACTGATGTACTATGGACCATCCCTGATGTACTATGGATCATCACTGATGTACTATGGGCCATCACTGATGTACTATGGATCATCACTGATGTACTATGGGCCATCACTGATGTACTATGGATCATCACTGATATACTGTGGACTATCCCTGATGTACTGTGGATCATCACTGATGTACTATGGATCATCGTCGATGTACTATGGATCATCACTGATGTACTATGGATCATCACTGATGTACTATGGATCATCACTGATGTACTATAGATCATCACTGATGTACTATGGGCCATCACTGATGTACTATGGGCCATCACTGGTGTACTATGGATCATCACTGATGTACTGTGGACCATCACTGGTGTACTATGGATCATCACTGATGTATTATGGATCATCACTGATGTACTTTGAGCCATCACTGATGTACTATGGATCATCACTGATGTACTATGTATCATCACTGATATACTGTGGACTATCACTGATGTACTGTGGATCATCACTGATGTACTATGGATCATCGTCGATGTACTATGGATCATCACTGATGTACTATGGATCATCACTGATGTACTATGGATCATCACTGATGTACTATGGATCATCACTGATGTACTATAGATCATCACTGATGTACTATGGGCCATCACTGGTGTACTATGGATCATCACTGATGTACTGTGGACCATCACTGGTGTACTATGGATCATCACTGATGTATTATGGATCATCACTGATGTACTTTGAGCCATCACTGATGTACTATGGATCATCACTGATGTACTGTGGACCATCCATGATGTACTGTGGATCATCACTGATGTGCTGTGGATCATCACTGATGTACCGTGGATCATCACTGATGTACTGAGGATCATCACCGATGTACTGAGGATCATCACTGATGTACTATGGGCCATCACAGGTGTACTATGGATCATCACTGGTGTACTATGGATCATCACTGATGTACTATGGACCATCCCTGATGTACTGTGGATCATCACTGATGTACTGTGGATCATCACTGGTGTACTATAGATCATCACTGATGTACTATGGGCCATCCCTGATGTACTGAGGATCATCACTGATGTACTATGGACCATCCCTGATGTACTATAGACCATCCCTGATGTACTGTGGATTATCACTGAAGTACCGTGGATCATCACTGATGTACTGAGGATCATCACTGATGTACTGTGGATCATCACTAATTTACTGTGGATCATTAGTGATGTACTGTGGATCATCACTGATGTACTGATGATCATCACTGATGTACTATGGATCATCACTGATGTACTGTGGATCATCACTGATGTACTGTGGATCATCACTGGTGTACTATAGATCATCACTGATGTACTATGGGCCATCCCTGATGTACTGAGGATCATCACTGATGTACTATGGACCATCCCTGATGTACTATAGACCATCCCTGATGTACTGTGGATTATCACTGAAGTACCGTGGATCATCACTGATGTACTGAGGATCATCACTGATGTACTGTGGATCATCACTGATTTACTGTGGATCATTACTGATGTACTGTGGATCATCACTGATGTACTGAGGATCATCACTGATGTACTATGGATCATCACTGATGTACTGTGGATCATCACTGATGTACCGTGAATAATCACTGATGTACTGAGGATCATCACTAATGTACTATAGATCATCACTGATGTACTATGGGCCATCACTGGTGTACTATGGATCATCACTGATGTACTATGGATCATCACTGATGTACTGTGGATCATCACTGGTGTACTATAGATCATCACTGATGTACTATGGATCATCACTGGTGTACTATTAATCATCACTGGTGTACTATGGATCATCACTGATGTACTATAGATCATCACTGATGTACTATGGACCATCACTGGTGTACTATGAATCATCACTGGTGTACTATGGATCATCACTGGTGTACTATAGATCATCACTGATGTACTATGGGCCATCACTGGTGTATTATGGATCATCACTGGTGTAGTATGGATCATCACTGGTGTACTATGGACCATCACTGATGTACTATGGACCATCACTGATGTACTGTGGATCATCACTGATGTACTGTGGATCATCACTGATGTACTGAGGATCATCACTGATGTACTGAGGATCATCACTGATGTACTGTGGATCATCACTGATGTAGTATAGATCATCACTGATGTACTGAGGATCCTCAGATGTACTGAGGATCATCACTGATGTACTGAGGATCATCACTGATGTACTGTGGATCATCACTGATGTAGTTTAGATCATCACCATAGATCATCACCATCACTGGTGTACTATGGGCCATCACTGGTGTATTATGGATCATCACTGGTGTAGTATGGATCATCACTGGTGTACTATGGACCATCACTAAAGTACTATGGACCATCACTGATGTACTGTGGATCATCACTGATGTACTGTGGATCATCACTGATGTACTGAGGATCATCACTGATGTACTGAGGATCATCACTGATGTACTGTAGATCATCACTGATGTACTGAGGATCATCACTGATGTACTGAGGATCATCACTGATGTACTGTGGGCCATCACTGATGTACTATGGATCATCACTGATATACTGTGGACCATCCCTGATGTATTGTGGATCATCACTGATGTACTGTGGATCATCACTGATATACTATAGATCATCACTGAAGTACTATGGGCCATCACTGGTGTACTATGGATCATCACAGGTGTACTATGGGCCACCACTGGTGTACTATGGATCATCACTGATGTACTATGGATCATCACTGATGTACTATGGATCATGACTGGTGTACTATGGATCATCACTGATGTACTGTGGACCATCCCTGATGTACTGTGGATCATCACTGATGTACTATGGACCATCACTGGTGTACTATGGATCATCACTGATGTACTGTGGATCATCACTGATGTACTGTGGGCCATCACTGATGTACTATGGATCATCACTGATATACTGTGGACCATCCCTGATGTATTGTGGATCATCACTGATGTACTGTGGATCATCACTGATGTACTATAGATCATCACTGAAGTACTATGGGCCATCACTGGTGTACTATGGATCATCACTGGTGTACTATGGGCCATCACTGGTGTACTATGGATCATCACTGATGTACTATGGATCATCACTGATGTTCTATGGATCATGACTGGTGTACTATGGATCATCACTGATGTACTGTGGACCATCCCTGATGTACTGTGGATCATCACTGATGTACTGTGGATCATCACTGATGTACTATAGATCATCACTGATGTACTATAGATCATCACTGAAGTACTATGGGCCATCACTGGTGTACTATGGATCATCAGTGGTGTACTATGGGCCATCACTGGTGTACTATGGATCATCACTGATGTACTATGGACCATCCCTGATGTACTATGGACCATCCCTGATGTACTATGGATCATCACTGATGTACTATGGGCCATCACTGATGTACTATGGATCATCACTGATGTACTATGGGCCATCACTGATGTACTATGGATCATCACTGATATACTGTGGACTATCCCTGATGTACTGTGGATCATCACTAATGTACTATGGATCATCGCCGATGTACTATGGATCATCACTGATGTACTATGGATCATCACTGATGTACTGTGGATCATCACTGATGTACTATAGATCATCACTGATGTACTATGGGCCATCACTGGTGTACTATGGATCATCACTGATGTACTGTGGACCATCACTGGTGTACTATGGATCATCACTGATGTATTATGGATCATCACTGATGTACTTTGAGCCATCACTGATGTACTATGGATCATCACTGATGTACTATGGATCATCACTGATATACTGTGGACTATCCCTGATGTACTGTGGATCATCACTGATGTACTATGGATCATCGCCAATGTACTATGGATCATCACTGATGTACTATGGATCATCACTGATGTACTATGGATCATTACTGATGTACTATAGATCATCACTGATGTACTATGGGCCATCACTGGTGTACTATGGATCATCACTGATGTACTGTGGACCATCACTGGTGTACTATGGATCATCACTGATGTATTATGGATCATCACTGATGTACTTTGAGCCATCACTGATGTACTATGGATCATCACTGATGTACTGTGGACCATCCCTGATGTACTGTGGATCATCACTGATGTACCGTGGATCATCACTGATGTACCGTGGATCATCACCGATGTACTGAGGATCATCACCGATGTACTGAGGATCATCACTGATGTACTATGGGCCATCACAGGTGTACTATGGATCATCACTGGTGTACTATGGATCATCACTGATGTACTATGGACCATCCCTGATGTACTGTGGATCATCACTGATGTACTGTGGATCATCACTGATGTACTGAGGATCATCACTGATGTACTGAGGATCATCACTGATGTACTGTAGATCATCACTGATGTACTGAGGATCATCACTGATGTACTGAGGATCATCACTGATGTACTGTGGGCCATCACTGATGTACTATGGATCATCACTGATATACTGTGGACCATCCCTGATGTATTGTGGATCATCACTGATGTACTGTGGATCATCACTGATGTACTATAGATCATCACTGAAGTACTATGGGCCATCACTGGTGTACTATGGATCATCACAGGTGTACTATGGGCCACCACTGGTGTACTATGGATCATCACTGATGTACTATGGATCATCACTGATGTACTATGGATCATGACTGGTGTACTATGGATCATCACTGATGTACTGTGGACCATCCCTGATGTACTGTGGATCATCACTGATGTACTATGGACCATCACTGGTGTACTATGGATCATCACTGATGTACTGTGGATCATCACTGATGTACTGTGGGCCATCACTGATGTACTATGGATCATCACTGATATACTGTGGACCATCCCTGATGTATTGTGGATCATCACTGATGTACTGTGGATCATCACTGATGTACTATAGATCATCACTGAAGTACTATGGGCCATCACTGGTGTACTATGGATCATCACTGGTGTACTATGGGCCATCACTGGTGTACTATGGATCATCACTGATGTACTATGGATCATCACTGATGTTCTATGGATCATGACTGGTGTACTATGGATCATCACTGATGTACTGTGGACCATCCCTGATGTACTGTGGATAATCACTGATGTACTGTGGATCATCACTGATGTACTATAGATCATCACTGATGTACTATAGATCATCACTGAAGTACTATGGGCCATCACTGGTGTACTATGGATCATCACTGGTGTACTATGGGCCATCACTGGTGTACTATGGATCATCACTGATGTACTATGGGCCATCACTGATGTACTATGGATCATCACTGATGTACTATGGGCCATCACTGATGTACTATAGATCATCACTGAAGTACTATGGGCCATCACTGATGTACTATGGACCATCCCTGATGTACTATGGACCATCCCTGATGTACTATGGATCATCACTGATGTACTATGGGCCATCACTGATGTACTATGGATCATCACTGATGTACTATGGGCCATCACTGATGTACTATGGATCATCACTGATATACTGTGGACTATCCCTGATGTACTGTGGATCATCACTAATGTACTATGGATCATCGCCGATGTACTATGGATCATCACTGATGTACTATGGATCATCACTGATGTACTGTGGATCATCACTGATGTACTATAGATCATCACTGATGTACTATGGGCCATCACTGGTGTACTATGGATCATCACTGATGTACTGTGGACCATCACTGGTGTACTATGGATCATCACTGATGTATTATGGATCATCACTGATGTACTTTGAGCCATCACTGATGTACTATGGATCATCACTGATGTACTATGGATCATCACTGATATACTGTGGACTATCCCTGATGTACTGTGGATCATCACTGATGTACTATGGATCATCGCCAATGTACTATGGATCATCACTGATGTACTATGGATCATCACTGATGTACTATGGATCATTACTGATGTACTATAGATCATCACTGATGTACTATGGGCCATCACTGGTGTACTATGGATCATCACTGATGTACTGTGGACCATCACTGGTGTACTATGGATCATCACTGATGTATTATGGATCATCACTGATGTACTTTGAGCCATCACTGATGTACTATGGATCATCACTGATGTACTGTGGACCATCCCTGATGTACTGTGGATCATCACTGATGTACCGTGGATCATCACTGATGTACCGTGGATCATCACCGATGTACTGAGGATCATCACCGATGTACTGAGGATCATCACTGATGTACTATGGGCCATCACAGGTGTACTATGGATCATCACTGGTGTACTATGGATCATCACTGATGTACTATGGACCATCCCTGATGTACTGTGGATCATCACTGATGTACTGTGGATCATCACTGATGTACTGTGGATCATCACTGGTGTACTATAGATCATCACTGATGTACTATGGGCCATCCCTGATGTACTGAGGATCATCACTGATGTACTATGGACCATCCCTGATGTACTATAGACCATCCCTGATGTACTGTGGATTATCACTGATGTACCGTGGATCATCACTGATGTACTGAGGATCATCACTGATGTACTATGGATCATCACTGATGTACTGTGGATCATCACTGATGTACTGAGGATCATCACTAATGTACTATAGATCATCACTGATGTACTATGGGCCATCACTGCTGTACTATGGATCATCACTGATGTACTATGGATCATCACTGATGTACTATGAGCCATTGCTGATGTACTATGGGCCATCACTGATGTACTATGGATCATCACTGATGTACTATGGATCATCACTGATGTACTGTGGATCATCACTGGCGTACTATAGATCATCACTGATGTACTATGGATCATCACTGATGTACTGTGGATCATCACTGATGTACTGTGGATCATCACTGATGTACTATGGACCATCCCTGATGTATTGTGGATTATCACTGATGGACCATGGATCATCACTGATGTACTGAGGATCATCACTGATGTACTGTGGATCATCACTGATGTACTGAGGATCATCACTGATGTACTGTGGATCATCACTGATGTACTATGAATCATCACTGATGTACTATGGATCATCACTGATGTACTGTGGACCATCCCTGATGTACTGTGGATCATCACTGATGTACTGTGGATCATCACTGATGTACCGTGGATCATCACTGATGTACTGAGGATCATCACTGATGTACTGAGGATCATCACTGATGTAATATGGGCCATCACAGGTGTACTATGGATCATCACTGGTGTACTATGGATCATCACTGATGTACTATGGACCATCCCTGATGTACTGTGGATCATCACTGATGTACTGTTGATCATCACTGATGTACTGTGGATCATCACTGGTGTACTATAGATCATCACTGATGTACTATGGGCCATCCCTGATGTACTGAGGATCATCACTGATGTACTATGGACCATCCCTGATGTACTATAAACCATCCCTGATGTACTGTGGATTATCACTGATGTACCGTGGATCATCACTGATATACTGAGGATCATCACTGATTTACTGTGGATCATCACTGATTTACTGTGGATCATTACTGATGTACTGTGGATCATCACTGATGTACTGAGGATCATCACTGATGTACTATGGATCATCACTGATGTACTGTGGATCATCACTGATGTACTGTGGATCATCAATGATGTACTTTGAATCATCACTGATGTACTGAGGATCATCACTAATGTACTATAGATCATCACTGATGTACTATGGGCCATCACTGGTGTACTATGGATCATCACTGATGTACTATGGATCATCACTGATGTACTATGAGCCATCGCTGATGTACTATGGGCCATCACTGATGTACTGTGGATCATCACTGGTGTACTATGGATCATCACTGATCTACTATGGATCATCACTGATGTACTATGAGCCATCGCTGATGTACTATGGGCCATCACTGATGTACTGTGGATCATCACTGGTGTACTATGGATCATCACTGATGTACTATGGATCATCACTGATGTACTATGGATCATCACTGATGTACTGTGGATCATCACTGGTGTACTATAGATCATCACTGATGTACTATGGATCATCACTGATGTACTGTGGATCATCAATAATGTACTGTGGATCATCACTGATGTACGATGGACCATCCCTGATGTACTGTGGATTATCACTGATGTACCGTGGATCATCACTAATGTACTGAGAATCATCACTGATGTACCGTGGATCATCACTGATGTACTGTGGATCATTACTGATGTACTGTGGATCATCACTGATGTACTGAGGATCATCACGTATGTACTATGGATCATCACTGATGTACTATGGATAATCACTGATGTACTATGGATCATCACTGGTGTACTATGGATCATCACTGATGTACTGTGGATCATCACTGATGTACTATAGATCATCACTGATGTACTATGGATCATCACTGATGTAATATGGATCATCACTGATGTACTATGGATCATCACTGATGTACTATGGATCATCACTGATGTACTATGGATCATCACTGTTGTACTATGAGCCATCACTGATGTACTATGGATCATCACTGATGTACTATGGATCATCACTGATGTACTATGAGCCATCACTGATGTACTATGGATCATCACTGATGTACTATGGATCATCACTGATGTACTATGAGCCATCACTGATGTACTATGGATCATCACTGATGTACTATGGATCATCACTGATGTACTATGGATCATCACTGATGTACTATGAGCCATCACTGATGTACTATGGATCATCACTGATGTACTATGGATCATCACTGATGTACTATGAGCCATCTCTGATGTACTATGGATCATCACTGATGTACTATGGATCAACACTGATGTACTATGGATCATCAGTGATGTACTATGGATCATCACTGATGTACTATGAGCCATCACTGATGTACTATGGATCATCACTGATGTACTGTGGACCATCACTGGTGTACTATGGATCATCACCAATGTACTATGGATCATCACTGATGTTCTATGGATCATCACTGATGTACTGTGGATCATCACTGATGTACTGTGGATCATCACTGATGTACTGTGGATCATCACTGACGTACTGTGGATCATCACTGACGTACTGTGGATCATCACTGATGTACTATGGGCCATCACTGGTGTACTATGGATCATCACTGATGTACTATGGATCATCACTGATGTATTATGGATCATCACTGATGTACTTTGAGCCATCACTGATGTACTATGGATCATCACTGATGTACTATGGATCATCACTGATGTACTATGAGCCATCACTGATGTACTATGGATCATCACTGATGTACTATGAATCATCACTGATGTACTGTGGACCATCACTGATGTACTGTGGATCATCACTGATGTACTGTGGATCATCACTGATGTACTGAGGATCATCACCGATGTACTGAGGATCATCACTGATGTACTATGGGCCATCACAGGTGTACTATGGATCATCACTGGTGTACTATGGATCATCACTGATGTACTATGGACCATCCCTGATGTACTGTGGATCATCACTGATGTACTGTGGATCATCACTGGTGTACTATAGATCATCACTGATGTACTATGGGCTATCCCTGATGTACTAAGGATCATCACTGATGTACTATGGACCATCCCTGATGTACTATAGACCATCCCTGATGTACTGTGGATTATCACTGATGTACCGTGGATCATCACTAATGTACTGAGGATCATCACTGATGTACTGTGGATCATCACTGATTTACTGTGGATCATTACTGATGTACTGTGGATCATCACTGATGTACTGAGGATCATCACTGATGTACTATAGATCATCACTGATGTACTATGGGCCATCACTGGTGTACTATGGATCATCACTGATGTACTATGGATCATCACTGATGTACTATGAGCCATCGCTGATGTACTATGGGCCATCACTGATGTACTGTGGATCATCACTGGTGTACTATGGATCATCACTGATGTACTATGGATCATCACTGATGTACTATGGATCATCACTGATGTACTGTGGATCATCACTAGTGTACTATAGATCATCACTGATGTACTATGGATCATCACTGATGTACTGTGGATCATCACTGATGTACTGTGGATCATCACTGATGTACTATGGACCATCCCTGATGTACTGTGGATTATCACTGATGTACCGTGGATCATCACTGATGTACTGAGGATCATCACTGATGTACTGTGGATCATCACTGATGTACTGTGGATCATTACTGATGTACTGTGGATCATCACTGATGTACTGAGGATCATCACTGATGTACTATGGATCATCACTGATGTACTATGGATCATCACTGATGCACTATGGATCATCACTGGTGTACTATGGATCATCACTGGTGTACTATGGATCATCACTGATGTACTGTGGATCATCACTGATGTACTATAGATCATCACTGATGTACTATGGATCATCACTGATGTACTATGGATCATCACTGATGTACTATGAGCCATCTCTGATGTACTATGGATCATCACTGATGTACTATGGATCATCACTGATGTACTATGGATCATCACTGATGTACTATGGATCATCACTGATGTACTATGAGCCATCACTGATGTACTATGGATCATCACTGATGTACTATGGATCATCACTGATGTACTATGAGCCATCTCTAAAGTACTATGAGCCATCTCTGATGTACAATGGATCATCACTGATGTACTATGGATCAACACTGATGTACTATGGATCATCACTGATGTACTATGGATCATCATGGGTGTACTATGGATCATCACTGGTGTACTATGGATCATCACTGATGTACTATGGACCATCCCTGATGTACTATGGACCATCCCTGATGTACTGAGGATCATCACTGATGTACTATAGATCATCACTGATGTACTATGGGCCATCACTGGTGTACTATGGATCATCACTGATGTACTATGAGCCATCGCTGATGTACTGTGGATCATCACTGGTGTACTATGGATCATCACTGATGTACTATGGATCATCACTGATGTACTATGGATCATCACTGGTGTACTATGGATTGAGCCATCACTGATGTACTGTGGATCATCACTGGTGTACTATGGATCATCACTGATGTACTATGGATCATCACTGATGTACTATGGATCATCACTGATGTACTATGGATCATCACTGGTGTACTATGGATCATCGCTGGTGTACTATGGATCATCACTGATGTACTGTGGACAATCCCTGATGTACTGTGGATCATCACTGATGTACTGAGGATCATCACTGATGTACTGTGGCTCATCACTGATGCACTATAGATCATCACTAATGTACTGTGGATCATCACTGATGTACTGTGGATCATCACTGATGTACTGAGGATCATCACTGATGTACTGTGGATCATCATTGATGTACTGTGGATCATCCCTGATGTACTATGGATCATCACTGATGTACTATGGGCCATCACTGATGTACTATGGATCATCACTGATGTACTATGGGCCATCACTGATGTACTATGGATCATCACTGATATACTGTGGACTATCCCTGATGTACTGTGGATCATCGCCGATGTACTATGGATCATCGCCGATGTACTATGGATCATCACTGATGTACTATGGATCATCACTGATGTACTATGGATCATCACTGATGTACTATAGATCATCACTGATGTACTATGGGCCATCACTGGTGTACTATGGATCATCACTGATGTACTGTGGACCATCACTGGTGTACTATGGATCATCACTGATGTACTATGGATCATCACTGATGTACTATGGATCATCACTGATATACTGTGGACTATCCCTGATGTACTGTGGATCATCACTGATGTACTATGGATCATCGTCGATGTACTATGGATCATCACTGATGTACTATGGATCATCACTGATGTACTATGGATCATCACTGATGTACTATAGATCATCACTGATGTACTATGGGCCATCACTGGTGTACTATGGATCATCACTGATGTACTGTGGACCATCACTGGTGTACTATGGATCATCACTGATGTATTATGGATCATCACTGATGTACTTTGAGCCATCACTGATGTACTATGGATCATCACTGATGTACTGTGGACCATCCCTGATGTACTGTGGATCATCACTGATGTACTGTGGATCATCACTGATGTACTATAGATCATCACTGATGTACTATGGGCCATCACTGGTGTACTATGGATCATCACTGATGTACTATGAGCCATCGCTGATGTACTGTGGATCATCACTGGTGTACTATGGATCATCACTGATGTACTATGGATCATCACTGATGTACTATGGATCATCACTGGTGTACTATGGATTGAGCCATCGCTGATGTACTGTGGATCATCACTGATGTACTATGGATCATCACTGATGTACTATGGATCATCACTGATGTACTATGGATCATCA
The DNA here is from genome assembly GCA_029206835.1 of Rana muscosa. Classification (NCBI taxonomy): domain Eukaryota; kingdom Metazoa; phylum Chordata; class Amphibia; order Anura; family Ranidae; genus Rana; species Rana muscosa. The sequence goes on from JARGYO010000056.1 coordinate 3,597,354, forward strand.
CTGGTGTACTATGGATCATCACTGGTGTACTATGGATCATCACTGATGTACTGTGGACAATCCCTGATGTACTGTGGATCATCACTGATGTACTGAGGATCATCACTGATGTACTGTGGATCATCACTGATGTACTATAGATCATCACTAATGTACTGTGGATCATCACTGATGTACTGAGGATCATCACTGATGTACTGTGGATCATCACTGATGTACTGTGGATCATCACTGATGTACTATGGACCATCCCTGATGTACTATGGATCATCACTGATGTACTATGGGCCATCACTGATGTACTATGGATCATCACTGATGTACTATGGGCCATCACTGATGTACTATGGATCATCACTGATATAATGTGGACTATCCCTGATGTACTGTGGATCATCGCCGATGTACTATGGATCATCGCCGATGTACTATGGATCATCACAGATGTACTATGGATCATCACTGATATACTATGGATCATCACTGATGTACTATAGATCATCACTGATGTACTATGGGCCATCACTGGTGTACTATGGATCATCACTGATGTACTGTGGACCATCACTGGTGTACTATGGATCATCACTGATGTATTATGGATCATCACTGATGTACTTTGAGCCATCACTGATGTACTATGGATCATCACTGATGTACTATGGATCATCACTGATATACTGTGGACTATCCCTGATGTACTGTGGATCATCACTGATGTACTATGGATCATCGTCGATGTACTATGGATCATCACTGATGTACTATGGATCATCACTGATGTACTATGGATCATCACTGATGTACTATGGATCATCACTGATGTACTATAGATCATCACTGATGTACTATGGGCCATCACTGGTGTACTATGGATCATCACTGATGTACTGTGGACCATCACTGGTGTACTATGGATCATCACTGATGTATTATGGATCATCACTGATGTACTTTGAGCCATCACTGATGTACTATGGATCATCACTGATGTACTGTGGACCATCCCTGATGTACTGTGGATCATCACTGATGTACTGTGGATCATCACTGATGTACTGTGGATCATCACTGATGTACTATAGATCATCACTGATGTACTATGGGCCATCACTGGTGTACTATGGATCATCACTGATGTACTGTGGACCATCACTGGTGTACTATGGATCATCACTGATGTATTATGGATCATCACTGATGTACTTTGAGCCATCACTGATGTACTATGGATCATCACTGATGTACTATGGATCATCACTGATATACTGTGGACTATCCCTGATGTACTGTGGATCATCACTGATGTACTATGGATCATCGTCGATGTACTATGGATCATCACTGATGTACTATGGATCATCACTGATGTACTATGGATCATCACTGATGTACTATGGATCATCACTGATGTACTATAGATCATCACTGATGTACTATGGGCCATCACTGGTGTACTATGGATCATCACTGATGTACTGTGGACCATCACTGGTGTACTATGGATCATCACTGATGTATTATGGATCATCACTGATGTACTTTGAGCCATCACTGATGTACTATGGATCATCACTGATGTACTGTGGACCATCCCTGATGTACTGTGGATCATCACTGATGTACTGTGGATCATCACTGATGTACTGTGGATCATCACTGATGTACTGAGGATCATCACCGATGTACTGAGGATCATCACTTGTGTACTATGGATCATCACTGATGTACTATGGACAATCCCTGATGTACTGTGGATCATCACTGATGTACTGTGGATCATCACTGATGTACTGTGGATCATCACTGGTGTACTATAGATCATCACTGATGTACTATGGGCCATCCCTGATGTACTGAGGATCATCACTGATGTACTATGGACCATCCCTGATGTACTATAGACCATCCCTGATGTACTGTGGATTATCACTGATGTACCGTGGATCATCACTGATGTACTGAGGATCATCACTGTTGTACTGAGGATCATCACTGATGTACTATGGATCATCACTGATGTACTGTGGATCATTACTGATGTACCGTGAATCATCACTGATGTATTGAGGATCATCACTAATGTACTATAGATCATCACTGATGTACTATGGGCCATCACTGGTGAACTATGGATCATCACTGATGTACTATGGATCATCACTGATGTACTAGTAGCCATCGCTGATGTACTATGGGCCATCACTGATGTACTATGGATCATTACTGATGTACTGTGGATCATCACTGATGTACTGAGGATCATCACTGATGTACTATGGATCATCACTGATGTACTATGGATCATCACTGGTGTACTATGGATCATCACTGATGTACTGTGGATCATCACTGATGTACTATAGATCATCACTGATGTACTATGGATCATCACTAATGTACTATGGATCATCACTGATGTACTATGAGCCATCTCTGATGTACTATGGATCATCACTGATGTACTATGGATCATCACTGATGTACTATGGATCATCACTGATGTACTATGGATCATCACTGATGTACTATGAGCCATCACTGATGTACTATGGATCATCACTGATGTACTATGGATCATCACTGATGTACTATGAGCCATCTCTGATGTACTATGAGCCATCTCTGATGTACTATGAGCCATCTCTGATATACTATGGATCATCACTGATGTACTATGGATCAACACTGATGTACTATGGATCATCACTGATGTACTATGGATCATCACTGATGTACTATGAGCCACCACTGATGTACTATGGATTAGGGATGAGCTTCGTGTTCGAGTCGAACATACGTTCGACTCGAACATCGGCTGTTCGATCGTTCGACGAAGATCGAACGATTTGGGCCGTTCGCGCCAAATTCGAGTGACGCGAACGGCCCACAATGCACTACGCCATTGCAGTGTCATCCAGGCGCTGTGATTGGCCAAGCATGCACTGTGACCCCGCATGCTTGGCCAATCACAGCGCCGGCAGCGAGGAGAGCAATGATTGCCCACAGGCAGGATGCCTGTGGCCAATTATTGCTGAGCGTGTTTAGTACACGCCCCACAATATAAAAGGCCGCCAGCACGGCGGCCTAGTGTAGTGTGTTCCAGAGCAGGGAAAGAGAAGCATAGGCAGGGACAGTGACATTTATTTTTTTCTTGCTTAACCTGGATTCCTTTAGTTTAGGGAAAGAGAAGGATAGGTAGGGAGAGTGTCAGTGTGTTTTACTGTGCGAATCCTTGTTTCTAGGGACAGGGAAGGACAGTGAGGGAATTCTCCTTGTGCTATAGTGTGCTTTAAAAAAACATTTTTTCTAGGGACAGAAAACTATAGGTAGGGAGAGTGTCAGTGTGTTTTACTGTGCGAATCCTTGTTTCTAGGGACAGGGAAGGACAGTGAGGGAATTCTCCTTGTGCTATAGTGTGCTTTAAAAAAACATTTTTTCTAGGGACAGAAAACTATAGGTAGGAAGAGTGTCAGTTTCTTTCACTGTAATAATCCTTGTTTCTAGGGACAAAGAAGGAAAGTGAGGGAAATTCTCCTTGTGCTATAGTGTGCTTTAAAAAAACATTTTTTCTAGGGACAGAAAACTATAGGTAGGGAGAGTGTCAGTGTGTTTTACTGTGCGAATCCTTGTTTCTAGGGACAGGGAAGGACAGTGAGGGAATTCTCCTTGTGCTATAGTGTGCTTTAAAAAAACATTTTTTCTAGGGACAGAAAACTATAGGTAGGAAGAATGTCAGTTTCTTTCACTGTGATAATCCTTGTTTCTAGGGACAAAGAAGGAAAGTGAGGGAAATTCTCCTTGTGCTATAGTGTGCTTTAAAAAACATTTTTTCTAGGGACAGAAAACTATAGGTAGGGAGAGTGTCAGTGTGTTTTACTGTGCAAATCCTTGTTTCTAGGGACAGGGAAGGACAGTGAGGGAATTCTCCTTGTGCTATAGTGTGCTTTAAAAAAACATTTTTTCTAGGGACAGAAAACTATAGGAAGGAAGAGTGTCAGTTTCTTTCACTGTGATAATCCTTGTTTCTAGGGACAAGGAAGGAAAGTGAGGAAAATTCTCCTTGTGCTATAGTGTGCTTTAAAAAAACATTTTTTCTAGGGACAGAATACTATAGGTAGGGAGAGTGTCAGTGTGTTTTACTGTGCGAATCCTTGTTTCTAGGGACAGGGAAGGACAGTGAGGGAATTCTCCTTGTGCTATAGTGTGCTTTAAAAAAACATTTTTTCTAGGGACAGAAAACTATAGGAAGGAAGAGTGTCAGTTTCTTTCACTGTGATAATCCTTGTTTCTAGGGACAAAAAAGGAAAGTGAGGAAAATTCTCCTTGTGCTATAGTGTGCTTTAAAAAAACATTTTTTCTAGGGACAGAAAACTATAGGTAGGGAGAGTGTCAGTGTGTTTTACTGTGCGAATCCTTGTTTCTAGGGACAGGGAAGGACAGTGAGGGAATTCTCCTTGTGCTATAGTGTGCTTTAAAAAAACATTTTTTCTAGGGACAGAAAACTATAGGAAGGAAGAGTGTCAGTTTCTTTCACTGTGATAATCCTTGTTTCTAGGGACAAAGAAGGAAAGTGAGGAAAATTCTCCTTGTGCTATAGTGTGCTTTAAAAAAACATTTTTTCTAGGGACATAAAACTATAGGTAGGAAGAGTGTCAGTGTGTTTTACTGTGCGAATCCTTGTTTCTAGGGACAGGGAAGGACAGTGAGGGAATTCTCCTTGTGCTATAGTGTGCTTTAAAAAAACATTTTTTCTAGGGACAGAAAACTATAGGAAGGAAGAGTGTCAGTTTCTTTCACTGTGATAATCCTTGTTTCTAGGGACAAAGAAGGAAAGTGAGGAAAATTCTCCTTGTGCTATAGTGTGCTTTAAAAAAACATTTTTTCTAGGGACAGAAAACTATAGGTAGGAAGAGTGTCAGTGTGTTTTACTGTGCGAATCCTTGTTTCTAGGGACAGGGAAGGACAGTGAGGGAATTCTCCTTGTGCTATAGTGTGCTTTAAAAAAACATTTTTTCTAGGGACAGAAAACTATAGGAAGGAAGAGTGTCAGTTTCTTTCACTGTGATAATCCTTGTTTCTAGGGACAAAGAAGGAAAGTGAGGAAAATTCTCCTTGTGCTATAGTGTGCTTTAAAAAAAACATTTTTTCTAGGGACAGAAAACTATAGGAAGGAAGAATGGCAGTTTCTTTCACTGTGATAATCCTTGTTTCTAGGGACAAAGAAGGAAAGTGAGGAAAATTCTCCTTGTGCTATAGTGTGCTTTAAAAAAACATTTTTTCTAGGGACAGAAAACTATAGGTAGGAAGAGTGTCAGTTTCTTTCACTGTGATAATCCTTGTTTCTAGGGACAGGGAAGGACAGTGAGGGAAATTCTCCTTGTGCTATACTGTGCTAAAGCATTCCTCATCAACCATCTTTGAAATCCTTGTTTTTTTGGACAGTCAGGGAAATTGTCGTTGTGCTATTCTGTGCAAAAGCAATCATCCTCAACCATATTTAGAAATCCTTAAGTAAAGGGACAGAGAAGGACACCTGAAGGTAGCCCTTATTGCTTTTTTCCCATCTCCCTGCAGGCCATCTATTAGAATGTCTGGAAGGCAAACAAGGAGAGGCAGACAGTCAGGAGGCAATAAAAGAGGGCAAGCAGGCTCTGTGTCTGGGGGCAACAGTGCTGGTCGTGGACCCGGTGCATTGTCATCAGCACATGGCCATGGGACACGCTTGTCCTTCTTTTCGGCAGCTGGACATGTTGAGCCACATCATGCCGAAGACTTGGTAGAGTGGATGACCAAGCCCTCCTCCTCCTCATCCTCTCTCACCCAGGCTCAGGGTACTGGAAAAGCAGCTGCCAAAGCGTCCTCTTCCCTGGTATCAATGTCAGACTCATTATCAGTCACTCCTTCCCTAGACCCACCATGTCCTCCTCCTGAGGAGTCCCCCGAACTGTTTGAGCACAGTGTTGGGTACATGCTCCAGGAGGATGCCCAGCGTTTCGAAGGGTCTGATGATGAAACCCAGCTACAGGAAGGCAGTAGCGTGAGAGCAGACAGAGGGGATGCTCAAGAAGGACACCAATCTGGCAGTCATGTTCCAGCAGCTGCAGCATACTGCCAGATTGGCTCCAGTGATGAGGAGGGAGGGGATGATGAGGTCACTGACTCCACGTGGGTGCCTAATAGGAGAGAGGAGGAGGAGGAGGATGAGGAGGAGGCACATCTCCAACGAGGCAGGATGCCCTTTGGTGGCCAGCGTAAGGGCAGTACACCGACGGAATCACACCGCAGAGCTCCGCCTGTGCAGGGCGCTGCCTCTGCCCGTCATTCAAAAAGTTCTTTGGTGTGGGCCTTTTTTGAGGCTAGTGCATCAGATCGCACAGCTGCTGTTTGCAACATATGTCTCAAGCGTATATCGCGTGGCCAAAACATCAGCCGCTTGGGTACCACATGCCTGACCAGACATATGTTGACCTGCCATGCAGCTCGTTGGCAAGCCTACCTCAAAGACCCACACCAAAGAACAAAGCGGACCTCTCCCTGCACCGCATCAGCTGGGATCTCCAACCCCACTATAACTTCAGTCCTCTCTGAAACATGCACTGAGAGGAATGAAGGTGTAGAATTAGGTGTGTCACAGCCAAGTACTTGCGTCCACTCTGCTAGCAGTACACCGACGTCCGATTCTAGCAGGCAAATTTCCCTGCCCCAGCTGCTGGACCGTCGAAAGAAGTTCACTCCCAGCCATCCACATGCCCAGCGGTTGAATGCTAGCTTGGCTAAATTGCTAGCGCTTCAACTGCTGCCTTTTCAGTTGGTAGACTCGGCCCCCTTCCGTGAGTTTGTGCAATGTGCGGTTCCTCAGTGGCAGGTTCCCAAACGCCACTTTTTCTCACGGAAGGCTATTCCGGCTCTCTACCGGCATGTGGAAGGCAATGTCTTGGCCTCGCTGGACAGGGCGGTCAGCGGTAAGGTGCATATTACCGCTGACTCATGGTCCAGCAGGCATGGACAGGGACGTTACCTTTCTTTCACGGCCCATTGGGTCACTCTTTTGGCAGCTGGGAAGGATGCAGGACAAGGTGCAGTAGTGTTGGAGGTTGTTCCACCGCCACGCCTCCAAAATGCTACTACTGGTTGTGACACACCTCTGTCCTCCACCCCCTCCTCTTCTTCTTCCTCCATGGCCTCTTCCTGTGGTTTGTCCTCGGAACCAGCGGTGCTCCGTAGGCGTTCAAGGGGCTACGCAAGTACGCAGGCAAAAAGATGCCATGCCGTGCTTGCGCTGGTGTGTTTGGGGGACAGAAGCCACACTGGGGCAGAGGTCCTGTCTGCTCTGCAGGGCCAGGCCGAGAGGTGGTTGACGCCACGCCAGCTTAAGCCAGGAATGGTGGTTTGCGACAATGGCACCAACCTCCTCTCCGCCCTCCGACAGGGACAACTGACCCATGTGCCCTGTGTGGCTCACGTCCTTAACCTGGTGGTACAGCGGTTCTTGGGCAGGTACCCGGGCTTACAGGATGTCCTGAGGCAGGCCAGGAAAGTCTGTGTGCATTTCCGCAGATCTTATAATGCCAGTGCTCGCCTGGCTGAGCTGCAAAAGGAGTTGAACCTGCCCAAGAACCGCCTTATATGTGACATGCCCACCAGGTGGAACTCAACGTTGGCCATGCTGCAGTGGCTGCACACGCAGCAGAGGGCCATCAATGAGTACCTGTGCGACTACGGCACCAGGACAGGGTCAGGGGAGCTTGTTTTTTTTTTCTCCACGCCAGTGGGGCATGATCAGGGATGCATGCACTGTCCTGGCACCATTTGAGGAGGCCACGAGGATGGTGAGCAGTGACAGTGCATGCATCAGTGACACTGTACCTCTTGTCCACCTGTTGGAGCACACGCTGCGTGGAATAATGGACAGGGCACTTGAGGCAGAACAGAGGCAGGAAGAGGAGGACTTCCTTGCCTCTCAAGGCCCCCTTTACCCAGACAGTGTTCCTTCTGTCCCACCCATCGCACAGGAAGAGGAGGAGGAGGAGGAGGAGGATTGTGTCAGCATGGAGGTGGAGGCTGGCACTCAGCATCATCAGCAGCAGTCTTTTAGGGATGATTTACAGTCCCAAGAAACCAGTGGACTTGTACGTGGCTGGGAGGAGGTGGCTGCGGATCATGTCGTCCTTAGTGACCCAGAGGACTCCGGAGCGAATGCCTCAGCAAACCTACACCGCATGGCCTCCCTGATCCTGCAAAGTCTGCGGAAGGATCCTCGTATTCTTCGGATCAAGGAGAGGGACCATTACTGGCTGGCCACTCTCCTTGATCCACGGTACAAGGGTAAGGTTGCGGACCTTATGTTACCGTCGCAGAGGGAGCAGAGGATGAGACAACTCCGGGAGGCCTTGCAGAAAGGTCTGTGCAACGCGTTCCCAGAGACTGGGAGGTTACAAACTCCTGGTCCTGGACAACGAGTTGCTGAGGCTTCGGCCAGTCAAAGAAGGAGCGGTGGGAAAGGTGGCCGTCTGACCGATGCGTTCAGACAATTCTTTAGTCCGCAGCCCCAAAGTATGATCGGTTCCAGCAACCATCGCCAGCGTCTGATAAACATGGTGCAGGAATATCTAGGGGCAAGGTCAGACTTGGACACCTTCCCCACCGAAAATCCTCTGGCTTACTGGGTCTTGAGGATGGATCACTGGCCAGAGCTTGCACAGTATGCAATTGAGCTACTGGCCTGTCCTGCATCCAGCGTTCTTTCGGAACGCACATTCAGTGCTGCTGTAGGATTTGTCACGGATCACAGGGTGCGCCTGTCCACCGACTCGGTTGATCGACTGACTTTCATCAAGATGAACCAGTCTTGGATCACCACCAGCTACCACACACCTGATGCTGATATAACAGACTAATTGATTTTAACATGTCACATCCCTTCAAGACTGATGCTGATGCTGAGTGCCTGTGCTGTTATGTTGACTGGCTATCCTCCTCCTCCGAGTCCTCAATGATACGATTGATGATGATAGCTTGGAAGATCATTTTTGTTTATGGGTGCCGCCACCAGTGGCTAAGGCCCAATTTTTCAGCCCCTGTTTTACAGGGGCGTGTAATTACAATTTTTTTAGCAATAATTTGCCATAGGGCTCATTGCTGTGCTCCAAGTACAGTATCTGTGAGGGGTTAAAGTGTTGTGGCACCAGTGCCTAAGGCCCAATTTTTCAGCCCCTGTTTAACAGGGGCGTGTCATTACAATTTTTGAAGCAATACTTTGCAACAGGGCTCATTGCTGTGCTCCAAGTACAGTATCTGTGAGGGGTTGTAGTGTTGTGCCACCAGTGCCTAAGGCCCAATTTTTCAGCCCCTGTTCAACAGGGGCATGCAATTACAATTCTTGATCTAATAATTCACAGCAGGGCCCATTGCTGCACCCACCAAGAGTAACTCTGAGGGCTTACAGTGTTGTGGCAACACCACCACCACCACCACCACCACGAAAGGCCCAATTTTTCAACACCTGTTCAACAGGGGCATGCAATTACAATTCTTGATCTAATAATTCACAGCAGGGCCCATTGCTGCACCCACCAAGAGTAACTCTGAGGGCTTACAGTGTTGTGGCAACGCCACCACCACCACCACCACCACCACGAAAGGCCCAATTTTTCAGCCCCTGTTCAAAAGGGGCATGTAATTACAATTCTTGATCTAATAATGCACAGCAGGGCCCATTGCTGCACCCACCAAGAGTAACTCTGAGGGCTTACAGTGTTGTGGCAACGCCACCACCACCACAAAAGGCCCAATTTTTCAGCCCCTGTTCAAAAGGGGCATGTAATTACAATTCTTGATCTAATAATTCACAGCAGGGCCCATTGCTGCACCCACCAAGAGTAACTCTGAGGGCTTACAGTGTTGTGGCAACACCACCACCACCACCACCACCACGAAAGGCCCAATTTTTCAGCCCCTGTTCAACAGGGGCATGCAATTACAATTCTTGATCTAATAATTCACAGCAGGGCCCATTGCTGCACCCACCAAGAGTAACTCTGAGGGCTTACAGTGTTGTGGCAACGCCACCACCACCACCACCACGAAAGGCCCAATTTTTCAGCCCCTGTTCAACAGGGGCATGCAATTACAATTCTTGATCTAATAATTCACAGCAGGGCCCATTCCTGCACCCACCAAGAGTAACTCTGAGGGCTTACAGTGTTGTGGCAACACCACCACCACCACCACCACCACGAAAGGCCCAATTTTTCAGCCCCTGTTCAACAGGGGCATGCAATTACAATTCTTGATCTAATAATTCACAGCAGGGCCCATTGCTGCACCCACCAAGAGTAACTGTCAGGGCTTACAGTGTTGTGGCACCAGCACCACCATCAAAGGCCCAATTTTTACTACCACTGTTCAACAATTATATGTAATTAAAATTCCTGATATAATAGTTGACAGCAGGGCGTTCCAGCACCAACCAAGAGTAACTGTGAGTGCTTACAGTGTTGTGCCAACACCAACAACTAAGGGGCCTATTTCTGCAGAGTATATACGGCAGGTCCCTACTTTCAAACATCCAACTTACAAACGACTCCTACTTGCAAACGCAAGAAGACAACAGGAAGTGAGAGGAAATCTACCACTAGGAAGGAAAATTCTCTCCTGTAAGAATAAATATGGGAGAAAGGTGTCTCCTCTGTACTGATGCTTTATCAGCAATCCTTGTTTCAAGAAAAACACCACATTTCAAAAACAGTTGTCATTGGGACGGAAAGTGAGGTGAAATGTTCTGAACAGGGGCACAGACAGCAAAACAAATGTTACAGGGGTGATAACCCTTACCTATGTTTTCCAAAAAGTTTAAAAATAGATTTTTGGGCTGGAGCTACACTTCAACAATGTACCTGTTCAAAATTACAAACAGATTCTACATAAGAACAAACCTACAGTCCCTGTCTTGTATGCACCGCCTGTATACGGCTGTTCAGAGTATATAGGGCCTTTTTTATTTTATGTGCGGGTTTCCCCTTAATATCCATACAAGACCCAAAGGGGCTGGTAATGGGCTGGGGTAGGGGGGGGGGTCATGGGGTAGCTATGCCATTTTTCCTAAAGATTTTCATCCATATTACCGGGACCAGACATTACATTAAAGCCGCAAGCAGTTTTAAATGGCTTTTTTTTCCTTTAGAAGTGTCATTTTGTGCAGGGACAGTTCTAAACACGGGAAACACGTGGCACTTCACAGGCATACTTTAGACACCCCCCAGGTACGATATTTAAAGGAATATTTGACTTTTTTTTTTCACTTTATGCATCATTAAAATGACTGCTCCCGAAAAACGACCGTTTTTAAAACTTCTTTTTGCATTGATACATGTCCCCTGGTGCACAACCCGGGTTCCCAAACCCTTTTTAGGACAATAACATGCATAATAGTTGTTATAATTAGCACTTTAGAATTCGAACGTTCGCATCCATTGTATTTAATAGGGTTCTAATGTTCGTATGAACTTTCGGTCCGTTCGCGGGTTCTGGTGCGAACCGAACCCGGGGGTGTTCGGCTCATCACTACTATGGATCATCACTGATGTACTATGGATCATCACTGATGTACTATGGATCATCACTGATGTACTATGAGCCATCACTGATGTACTATGGATCATCACTGATGTACTATGGATCATCACTGATGTACTATGAGCCATGTCTGATGTACTATGAGCCATCTCTGATGTACTATGGATCATCACTGATGTACTATGGATCAACACTGATGTACTATGGATCATCACTGATGTACTATGGATCATCACTGATGTACTATGAGCCATCACTGATGTACTATGGATCATCACTGATGTACTGTGGATCATCACTGATGTACCGTGGATCATCACTGATGTACCGTGGATCATCACTGATGTACTGAGGATCATCACAGATGTACTGTGGATCATCACTGATGTACTATGGGCCATCACGGGTGTAATATGGATCATCACTGGTGTACTATGGATCATCACTGATGTACTATGGACCATCCCTGATGTACTATGGACCATCCCTGATGTACTATGGACCATCCCTGATGTACTGAGGATCATCACTGATGTACTATAGATCATCACTGATGTACTATGGGCCATCACTGGTGTACTATGGATCATCACTGATGTACTATGAGCCATCGCTGATATACTGTGGATCATTACTGGTGTACTATGGATCATCACTGATGTACTATGGATCATCACTGATGTACTATGGATCATCACTGGTGTACTATGGATCATCACTGGTGTACTATGGATCATCACTGATGTAATGTGGACAATCCCTGATGTACTGTGGATCATCACTGATGTACTGAGGATCAGCACTGATGTACTGTGGATCATCACTGATGTACTATAGATCATCACTAATGTACTGTGGATCATCACTGATGTACTGTGGATCATCTCTGATGTACTGAGGATCATCACTGATGTACTGTGGATCATCACTGATGTACTGTGGATCATCACTGATGTACTATGGACCATCCCTGATGTACTATGGACCATCCCTGATGTACTATGGACCATCCCTGATGTACTATGGACCATCCCTGATGTACTATGGACCATCCCTGATGTACTGAGGATCATCACTGATGTACTGTGGATCATCACTGATGTACTGTGGATCATCACTGATGTACTATGGACCATCACTGGTGTACTATGGATCATCACTGGTGTACTATGGATCATCACTGGAGTACTATGGATCATCACTGGTGTACTATGGACCATCCCTGATGTACTATGGATCATCACTGATGTACTGTGGATCATCACTGATGTACTATACTTCATCACTGATGTACTATGGGCCATCACTGGTGTACTATGGATCATCACTGGTGTACTATGGATCATCACTGATGTACTATGGACCATCCCTGATATACTATGGACCATCCCTGATATACTATGGACCATCCCTGATGTACTGTGGATCATCACTGATGTACTGTGGATCATCACTGATGTACTGTGGATCATCACTGATGTACTATGGGCCATCACTGATGTACTGTGGATAATCACTGGTGTACTATAGATCATCACTGATGTACTATGGGCCATCCCTGATGTACTGAGGATCATCACTGATGTACTATGGACCATCCCTGATGTACTATAGACCATCCCTGATGTACTGTGGATTATCACTGATGTACCGTGGATCATCACTGATGTACTGAGGATCATCACTGATGTACTGTGGATCATCACTGATTTACTGTGGATCATTACTGATGTACTGTGGATCATCACTGATGTACTGAGGATCATCACTGATGTACTATGGATCATCACTGATGTACTATGGATCATCACTGATGTACTGTGGATCATCACTGATGTACCGTGGATCATCACTGATGTACTGAGGATCATCACTAATGTACTATAGATCATCACTGATGTACTATGGGCCATCACTGGTATACTATGGATCATCACTGATGTACTATGGATCATCACTGATGTACTGTGGATAATCACTGGTGTACTATAGATCATCACTGATGTACTGTGGATCATCACTGATGTACTGTGGATCATCACTGATGTACTATGGACCATCCCTGATGTACTGTGGATTATCACTGATGTACCGTGGATCATCACTGATGTACTGAGGATCATCACTGATGTACTGTGAATCATCACTGATGTACTGTGGATCATTACTGATGTACTGTAGATCATCACTGATGTACTGAGGATCATCACTGATGTACTATGGATCATCACTGATGTACTGTGGATCATCACTGATGTACTATAGATCATCACTAATGTACTGTGGATCATCACTGATGTACTGTGGATCATCTCTGATGTACTGAGGATCATCACTGATGTACTGTGGATCATCACTGATGTACTGTGGATCATCACTGATGTACTATGGACCATCCCTGATGTACTATGGACCATCCCTGATGTACTATGGACCATCCCTGATGTACTATGGACCATCCCTGATGTACTATGGACCATCCCTGATGTACTGAGGATCATCACTGATGTACTGTGGATCATCACTGATGTACTGTGGATCATCACTGATGTACTATGGACCATCACTGGTGTACTATGGATCATCACTGGTGTACTATGGATCATCACTGGAGTACTATGGATCATCACTGGTGTACTATGGACCATCCCTGATGTACTATGGATCATCACTGATGTACTGTGGATCATCACTGATGTACTATACTTCATCACTGATGTACTATGGGCCATCACTGGTGTACTATGGATCATCACTGGTGTACTATGGATCATCACTGATGTACTATGGACCATCCCTGATATACTATGGACCATCCCTGATATACTATGGACCATCCCTGATGTACTGTGGATCATCACTGATGTACTGTGGATCATCACTGATGTACTGTGGATCATCACTGATGTACTATGGGCCATCACTGATGTACTGTGGATCATCACTGGTGTACTATAGATCATCACTGATGTACTATGGGCCATCCCTGATGTACTGAGGATCATCACTGATGTACTATGGACCATCCCTGATGTACTATAGACCATCCCTGATGTACTGTGGATTATCACTGATGTACCGTGGATCATCACTGATGTACTGAGGATCATCACTGATGTACTGTGGATCATCACTGATTTACTGTGGATCATTACTGATGTACTGTGGATCATCACTGATGTACTGAGGATCATCACTGATGTACTATGGATCATCACTGATGTACTATGGATCATCACTGATGTACTGTGGATCATCACTGATGTACCGTGGATCATCACTGATGTACTGAGGATCATCACTAATGTACTATAGATCATCACTGATGTACTATGGGCCATCACTGGTATACTATGGATCATCACTGATGTACTATGGATCATCACTGATGTACTGTGGATAATCACTGGTGTACTATAGATCATCACTGATGTACTGTGGATCATCACTGATGTACTGTGGATCATCACTGATGTACTATGGACCATCCCTGATGTACTGTGGATTATCACTGATGTACCGTGGATCATCACTGATGTACTGAGGATCATCACTGATGTACTGTGAATCATCACTGATGTACTGTGGATCATTACTGATGTACTGTAGATCATCACTGATGTACTGTAGATCATCACTGATGTACTGAGGATCATCACTGATGTACTATGGATCATCACTGATGTACTATGGATCATCACTGGTGTACTATGGATCATCACTGATGTACTGTGGATCATCACTGATGTACTATAGATCATCACTGATGTACTATGGATCATCACTGATGTACTATGGATCATCACTGATGTACTATGAGCCATCTCTGATGTACTATGGATCATCACTGATGTACTATGGATCATCACTGATGTACTATGAGCCATCACTGATGTACTATGGATCATCACTGATGTACTATGGATCATCACTGATGTACTATGAGCCATCTCTGATGTACTATGAGCCATCTCTGATGTACTATGGATCAACACTGATGTACTATGGATCATCACTGATGTACTATGGATCATCACTGATGTACTATGAGCCATCACTGATGTACTATGGATCATCACTGATGTACTGTGGATCATCACTGATGTACCGTGGATCATAACTGATGTACCGTGGATCATCACTGATGTACTGAGGATCATCACTGATGTACTGTGGATCATCACTGATGTACTATGGGCCATCACGGGTGTATTATGGATCATCACTGGTGTACTATGGATCATCACTGATGTACTATGGACCATCCCTGATGTACTATGGACCATCCCTGATGTACTATGGACCATCCCTGATGTACTGAGGATCATCACTGATGTACTATAGATCATCACTGATGTACTATGGGCCATCACTGGTGTACTATGGATCATCACTGATGTACTATGAGCCATCGCTGATGTACTGTGGATCATCACTGGTGTACTATGGATCATCACTGATGTACTATGGATCATCACTGATGTACTATGGATCATCACTGGTGTACTATGGATTGAGCCATCGCTGATGTACTGTGGATCATCACTGGTGTACTATGGATCATCACTGATGTACTATGGATCATCACTGATGTACTATGGATCATCACTGGTGTACTATGGATCATCGCTGGTGTACTATGGATCATCACTGATGTACTGTGGACAATCCCTGATGTACTGTGGATCATCACTGATGTACTGAGGATCATCACTGATGTACTGTGGATCATCACTGATGTACTATAGATCATCACTAATGTACTGTGGATCATCACTGATGTACTGTGGATCATCACTGATGTACTGAGGATCATCACTGATGTACTGTGGATCATCACTGATGTACTGTGGATCATCACTGATGTACTATGGACCATCCCTGATGTACTATGGACCATCCCTGATGTACTATGGATCATCACTGATGTACTATGGGCCATCACTGATGTACTATGGATCATCACTGATGTACTATGGGCCATCACTGATATACTATGGATCATCACTGATATACTGTGGACTATCCCTGATGTACTGTGGATCATCACTGATGTACTATGGATCATCGCCGATGTACTATGGATCATCACTAATGTACTATGGATCATCACTGATGTACTATGGATCATCACTGATGTACTATAGATCATCACTGATGTACTATGGGCCATCACTGATGTACTATGGGCCATCACTGGTGTACTATGGATCATCACTGATGTACTGTGGACCATCACTGGTGTACTATGGATCATCACTGATGTATTATGGATCATCACTGATGTACTTTGAGCCATCACTGATGTACTATGGATCATCACTGATGTACTATGGATCATCACTGATATACTGTGGACTATCCCTGATGTACTGTGGATCATCACTGATGTACTATGGATCATCGTCGATGTACTATGGATCATCACTGATGTACTATGGATCATCACTGATGTACTATGGATCATCACTGATGTACTATGGATCATCACTGATGTACTATAGATCATCACTGATGTACTATGGGCCATCACTGGTGTACTATGGATCATCACTGATGTACTGTGGACCATCACTGGTCTACTATGGATCATCACTGATGTATTATGGATCATCACTAATGTACTTTGAGCCATCACTGATGTACTATGGATCATCACTGATGTACTGTGGACCATCCATGATGTACTGTGGATCATCACTGATGTGCTGTGGATCATCACTGATGTACCGTGGATCATCACTGATGTACTGAGGATCATCACCGATGTACTGAGGATCATCACTGATGTACTATGGGCCATCACAGGTGTACTATGGATCATCACTGGTGTACTATGGATCATCACTGATGTACTATGGACCATCCCTGATGTACTATGGATCATCACTGATGTACTGTGGATCATCACTGATGTACTGTGGATCATCACTGGTGTACTATAGATCATCACTGATGTACTATGGGCCATCCCTGATGTACTGAGGATCATCACTGATGTACTATGGACCATCCCTGATGTACTATAGACCATCCCTGATGTACTGTGGATTATCACTGAAGTACTGTGGATCATCACTGATGTACTGAGGATCATCACTGATGTACTGTGGATCATCACTAATTTACTGTGGATCATTACTGATGTACTGTGGATCATCACTGATGTACTGATGATCATCACTGATGTACTATGGATCATCACTGATGTACTGTGGATCATCACTGATGTACTGTGGATCATCACTGGTGTACTATAGCTCATCACTGATGTACTATGGGCCATCCCTGATGTACTGAGGATCATCACTGATGTACTATGGACCATCCCTGATGTACTATAGACCATCCCTGATGTACTGTGGATTATCACTGAAGTACCGTGGATCATCACTTATGTACTGAGGATCATCACTGATGTACTGTGGATCATCACTGATTTACTGTGGATCATTACTGATGTACTGTGGATCATCACTGATGTACTGAGGATCATCACTGATGTACTATGGATCATCACTGATGTACTGTGGATCATCACTGATGTACCGTGAATAATCACTGATGTACTGAGGATCATCACTAATGTACTATAGATCATCACTGATGTACTATGGGCCATCACTGGTGTACTATGGATCATCACTGATGTACTATGGATCATCACTGATGTACTGTGGATCATCACTGGTGTACTATAGATCATCACTGATGTACTATGGATCATCACTGGTGTACTATTAATCATCACTGGTGTACTATGGATCATCACTGATGTACTATAGATCATCACTGATGTACTATGGACCATCACTGGTGTACTATGAATCATCACTGGTGTACTATGGATCATCACTGGTGTACTATAGATCATCACTGATGTACTATGGGCCATCACTGGTGTACTATGGGCCATCACTGGTGTACTATGGGCCATCACTGGTGTATTATGGATCATCACTGGTGTAGTATGGATCATCACTGGTGTACTATGGACCATCACTGATGTACTATGGACCATCACTGATGTACTGTGGATCATCACTGATGTACTGAGGATCATCACTGATGTACTGAGGATCATCACTGATGTACTGTGGATCATCACTGATGTAGTATAGATCATCACTGATGTACTGAGGATCCTCAGATTTACTGAGGATCATCACTGATGTACTGAGGATCATCACTGATGTACTGTGGATCATCACTGATGTAGTTTAGATCATCACCATAGATCATCACCATCACTTGTGTACTATGGGCCATCACTGGTGTATTATGGATCATCACTGGTGTAGTATGGATCATCACTGGTGTACTATGGACCATCACTGATGTACTGTGGATCATCACTGATGTACTGTGGATCATCACTGATGTACTGAGGATCATCACTGATGTACTGTAGATCATCACTGATGTACTGAGGATCATCACTGATGTACTGAGGATCATCACTGATGTACTGTGGGCCATCACTGATGTACTATGGATCATCACTGATATACTGTGGACCATCCGTGATGTATTGTGGATCATCACTGATGTACTGTGGATCATCACTGATGTACTATAGATCATCACTGAAGTACTATGGGCCATCACTGGTGTACTATGGATCATCACAGGTGTACTATGGGCCATCACTGGTGTTCTATGGATCATCACTGATGTACTATGGATCATCACTGATGTACTATGGATCATGACTGGTGTACTATGGATCATCACTGATGTACTGTGGACCATCCCTGATGTACTGTGGATCATCACTGATGTACTATGGATCATCACTGATGTACTATGAGCCACCACTGATGTACTATGGATCATCACTGATGTACTATGGATCATCACTGATGTACTATGGATCATCACTGATGTACTATGAGCCATCACTGATGTACTATGGATCATCACTGATGTACTATGGATCATCACTGATGTACTATGAGCCATCTCTGATGTACTATGAGCCATCTCTGATGTACTATGGATCATCACTGATGTACTATGGATCAACACTGATGTACTATGGATCATCACTGATGTACTATGGATCATCACTGATGTACTATGAGCCATCACTGATGTACTATGGATCATCACTGATGTACTGTGGATCATCACTGATGTACCGTGGATCATCACTGATGAACCGTGGATCATCACTGATGTACTGAGGATCATCACAGATGTACTGTGGATCATCACTGATGTACTATGGGCCATCACGGGTGTACTATGGATCATCACTGGTGTACTATGGATCATCACTGATGTACTATGGACCATCCCTGATGTACTATGGACCATCCCTGATGTACTATGGACCATCCCTGATGTACTGAGGATCATCACTGATGTACTATAGATCATCACTGATGTACTATGGGCCATCACTGGTGTACTATGGATCATTACTGATGTACTATGAGCCATCGCTGATATACTGTGGATCATCACTGGTGTACTATGGATCATCACTGATGTACTATGGATCATCACTGATGTACTATGGATCATCACTGGTGTACTATGGATCATCACTGGTGTACTATGGATCATCACTGATGTACTGTGGACAATCCCTGATGTACTGTGGATCATCACTGATGTACTGAGGATCATCACTGATGTACTGTGGATCATCACTGATGTACTATAGATCATCACTAATGTACTGTGGATCATCACTGATGTACTGTGGATCATCTCTGATGTACTGAGGATCATCACTGATGTACTGTGGATCATCACTGATGTACTGTGGATCATCCCTGATGTACTATGGACCATCCCTGATGTACTATGGACCATCCCTGATGTACTATGGACCATCCCTGATGTACTGAGGATCATCACTGATGTACTGTGGATCATCACTGATGTACTGTGGATCATCACAGATGTACTATGGACCATCACTGGTGTACTATGGATCATCACTGGTGTACTATGGATCATCACTGGTGTACTATGGATCATCACTGGTGTACTATGGACCATCCCTGATGTACTATGGATCATCACTGATGTACTGTGGATCATCACTGATGTACTATACTTCATCACTGATGTACTATGGGCCATCACTGGTGTACTATGGATCATCACTGGTGTACTATGGATCATCACTGATGTACTATGGACCATCCCTGATATACTATGGACCATCCCTGATATACTATGGACCATCCCTGATGTACTGTGGATCATCACTGATGTACTGTGGATCATCACTGATGTACTGTGGATCATCACTGATGTACTATGGGCCATCACTGATGTACTGTGGATCATCACTGGTGTACTATAGATCATCACTGATGTACTATGGGCCATCCCTGATGTACTGAGGATCATCACTGATGTACTATGGACCATCCCTGATGTACTATAGACCATCCCTGATGTACTGTGGATTATCACTGATGTACCGTGGATCATCACTGATGTACTGAGGATCATCACTGATGTACTGTGGATCATCACTGATTTACTGTGGATCATTACTGATGTACTGTGGATCATCACTGATGTACTGAGGATCACCACTGATGTACTATGGATCATCACTGATGTACTGTGGATCATCACTGATGTACCGTAGATCATCACTGATGTACTGAGGATCATCACTAATGTACTATAGATCATCACTGATGTACTATGGGCCATCACTGGTGTACTATGGATCATCACTGATGTACTATGGATCATCACTGATGTACTGTGGATAATCACTGGTGTACTATAGATCATCACTGATGTACTATGGATCATCACTGATGTACTGTGGATCATCACTGATGTACTATGGACCATCCCTGATGTACTGTGGATTATCACTGATGTACCGTGGATCATCACTGATGTACTGAGGATCATCACTGATGTACTGTGGATCATCACTGATGTACTGTGGATCATTACTGATGTACTGTGGATAATCACTGATGTACTGAGGACCATCCCTGATGTACTATGGACCATCCCTGATGTACTATGGATCATCACTGATGTACTATGGGCCATCACTGATGTACTATGGATCATCACTGATGTACTATGGGCCATCACTGATGTACTATGGATCATCACTAATATACTGTGGACTATCCCTGATGTACTGTGGATCATCACTGATGTACTATGGATCATCGCCGATGTACTATGGATCATCACTGATGTACTATGGATCATCACTGATGTACTATGGATCATCACTGATGTACTATAGATCATCACTGATGTACTATGGGCCATCACTGATGTACTATGGGCCATCACTGGTGTACTATGGATCATCACTGATGTACTGTGGACCATCACTGGTGTACTATGGATCATCACTGATGTATTATGGATCATCACTGATGTACTTTGAGCCATCACTGATGTACTATGGATCATCACTGATGTACTATGGATCATCACTGATATACTGTGGACTATCCCTGATGTACTGTGGATCATCACTGATGTACTATGGATCATCGTCGATGTACTATGGATCATCACTGATGTACTATGGATCATCACTGATGTACTATGGATCATCACTGATGTACTATGGATCATCACTGATGTACTATAGATCATCACTGATGTACTATGGGCCATCACTGGTGTACTATGGATCATCACTGATGTACTGTGGACCATCACTGGTGTACTATGGATCATCACTGATGTATTATGGATCATCACTAATGTACTTTGAGCCATCACTGATGTACTATGGATCATCACTGATGTACTGTGGACCATCCATGATGTACTGTGGATCATCACTGATGTGCTGTGGATCATCACTGATGTACCGTGGATCATCACTGATGTACTGAGGATCATCACCGATGTACTGAGGATCATCACTGATGTACTATGGGCCATCACAGGTGTACTATGGATCATCACTGGTGTACTATGGATCATCACTGATGTACTATGGACCATCCCTGATGTACTGTGGATCATCACTGATGTACTGTGGATCATCACTGATGTACTGTGGATCATCACTGGTGTACTATAGATCATCACTGATGTACTATGGGCCATCCCTGATGTACTGAGGATCATCACTGATGTACTATGGACCATCCCTGATGTACTGTGGATTATCACTGAAGTACTGTGGATCATCACTGATGTACTGAGGATCATCACTGATGTACTGTGGATCATCACTAATTTACTGTGGATCATTACTGATGTACTGTGGATCATCACTGATGTACTGATGATCATCACTGATGTACTATGGATCATCACTGATGTACTGTGGATCATCACTGATGTACTGTGGATCATCACTGGTGTACTATAGATCATCACTGATGTACTATGGGCCATCCCTGATGTACTGAGGATCATCACTGATGTACTATGGACCATCCCTGATGTACTATAGACCATCCCTGATGTACTGTGGATTATCACTGAAGTACCGTGGATCATCACTGATGTACTGAGGATCATCACTGATGTACTGTGGATCATCACTGATTTACTGTGGATCATTACTGATGTACTGTGGATCATCACTGA
This sequence comes from Rana muscosa, assembly GCA_029206835.1. Lineage (NCBI taxonomy): Eukaryota > Metazoa > Chordata > Amphibia > Anura > Ranidae > Rana > Rana muscosa. Next base: position 3,620,490 of record JARGYO010000056.1, read on the forward strand.
TGTACTGAGGATCATCACTGATGTACTATGGATCATCACTGATGTACTGTGGATCATCACTGATGTACCGTGAATAATCACTGATGTACTGAGGATCATCACTAATGTACTATAGATCATCACTGATGTACTATGGGTCATCACTGGTGTACTATGGATCATCACTGATGTACTATGGATCATCACTGATGTACTGTGGATCATCACTGGTGTACTATAGATCATCACTGATGTACTATGGATCATCACTGGTGTACTATTAATCATTACTGGTGTACTATGGATCATCACTGATGTACTATAGATCATCACTGATGTACTATGGACCATCACTGGTGTACTATGAATCATCACTGGTGTACTATGGATCATCACTGGTGTACTATAGATCATCACTGATGTACTATGGGCCATCACTGGTGTACTATGGGCCATCACTGGTGTACTATGGATCATCACTGGTGTACTATGGATCATCACTGGAGTACTATGGATCATCACTGGTGTACTATGGACCATCCCTGATGTACTATGGATCATCACTGATGTACTGTGGATCATCACTGATGTACTATACTTCATCACTGATGTACTATGGGCCATCACTGGTGTACTATGGATCATCACTGGTGTACTATGGATCATCACTGATGTACTATGGACCATCCCTGATATACTATGGACCATCCCTGATATACTATGGACCATCCCTGATGTACTGTGGATCATCACTGATGTACTGTGGATCATCACTGATGTACTATGGGCCATCACTGATGTACTGTGGATCATCACTGGTGTACTATAGATCATCACTGATGTACTATGGGCCATCCCTGATGTACTGAGGATCATCACTGATGTACTATGGACCATCCCTGATGTACTATAGACCATCCCTGATGTACTGTGGATTATCACTGAAGTACCGTGGATCATCACTGATGTACTGAGGATCATCACTGATGTACTGTGGATCATCACTGATTTACTGTGGATCATTACTGATGTACTGTGGATCATCACTGATGTACTGAGGATCATCACTGATGTACTATGGATCATCACTGATGTACTGTGGATCATCACTGATGTACCGTGAATAATCACTGATGTACTGAGGATCATCACTAATGTACTATAGATCATCACTGATGTACTATGGGTCATCACTGGTGTACTATGGATCATCACTGATGTACTATGGATCATCACTGATGTACTGTGGATCATCACTGGTGTACTATAGATCATCACTGATGTACTATGGATCATCACTGGTGTACTATTAATCATCACTGGTGTACTATGGATCATCACTGATGTACTATAGATCATCACTGATGTACTATGGACCATCACTGGTGTACTATGAATCATCACTGGTGTACTATGGATCATCACTGGTGTACTATAGATCATCACTGATGTACTATGGGCCATCACTGGTGTACTATGGGCCATCACTGGTGTACTATGGATCATCACTGGTGTACTATGGACCATCACTGATGTACTGTGGATCATCACTGATGTACTGTGGATCATCACTGATGTACTGAGGATCATCACTGATGTACTGTAGATCATCACTGATGTACTGAGGATCATCACTGATGTACTGAGGATCATCACTGATGTACTGTGGGCCATCACTGATGTACTATGGATCATCACTGATATACTGTGGACCATCCGTGATGTATTGTGGATCATCACTGATGTACTGTGGATCATCACTGATGTACTATAGATCATCACTGAAGTACTATGGGCCATCACTGGTGTACTATGGATCATCACAGGTGTACTATGGGCCATCACTGGTGTTCTATGGATCATCACTGATGTACTATGGATCATCACTGATGTACTATGGATCATGACTGGTGTACTATGGATCATCACTGATGTACTGTGGACCATCCCTGATGTACTGTGGATCATCACTGATGTACTATGGATCATCACTGATGTACTATGAGCCACCACTGATGTACTATGGATCATCACTGATGTACTATGGATCATCACTGATGTACTATGGATCATCACTGATGTACTATGAGCCATCACTGATGTACTATGGATCATCACTGATGTACTATGGATCATCACTGATGTACTATGAGCCATCTCTGATGTACTATGAGCCATCTCTGATGTACTATGGATCATCACTGATGTACTATGGATCAACACTGATGTACTATGGATCATCACTGATGTACTATTGATCATCACTGATGTACTATGAGCCATCACTGATGTACTATGGATCATCACTGATGTACTGTGGATCATCACTGATGTACCGTGGATCATCACTGATGAACCGTGGATCATCACTGATGTACTGAGGATCATCACAGATGTACTGTGGATCATCACTGATGTACTATGGGCCATCACGGGTGTACTATGGATCATCACTGGTGTACTATGGATCATCACTGATGTACTATGGACCATCCCTGATGTACTATGGACCATCCCTGATGTACTATGGACCATCCCTGATGTACTGAGGATCATCACTGATGTACTATAGATCATCACTGATGTACTATGGGCCATCACTGGTGTACTATGGATCATTACTGATGTACTATGAGCCATCGCTGATATACTGTGGATCATCACTGGTGTACTATGGATCATCACTGATGTACTATGGATCATCACTGATGTACTATGGATCATCACTGGTGTACTATGGATCATCACTGGTGTACTATGGATCATCACTGATGTACTGTGGACAATCCCTGATGTACTGTGGATCATCACTGATGTACTGAGGATCATCACTGATGTACTGTGGATCATCACTGATGTACTATAGATCATCACTAATGTACTGTGGATCATCACTGATGTACTGTGGATCATCTCTGATGTACTGAGGATCATCACTGATGTACTGTGGATCATCACTGATGTACTGTGGATCATCCCTGATGTACTATGGACCATCCCTGATGTACTATGGACCATCCCTGATGTACTATGGACCATCCCTGATGTACTGAGGATCATCACTGATGTACTGTGGATCATCACTGATGTACTGTGGATCATCACAGATGTACTATGGACCATCACTGGTGTACTATGGATCATCACTGGTGTACTATGGATCATCACTGGTGTACTATGGATCATCACTGGTGTACTATGGACCATCCCTGATGTACTATGGATCATCACTGATGTACTGTGGATCATCACTGATGTACTATACTTCATCACTGATGTACTATGGGCCATCACTGGTGTACTATGGATCATCACTGGTGTACTATGGATCATCACTGATGTACTATGGACCATCCCTGATATACTATGGACCATCCCTGATATACTATGGACCATCCCTGATGTACTGTGGATCATCACTGATGTACTGTGGATCATCACTGATGTACTGTGGATCATCACTGATGTACTATGGGCCATCACTGATGTACTGTGGATCATCACTGGTGTACTATAGATCATCACTGATGTACTATGGGCCATCCCTGATGTACTGAGGATCATCACTGATGTACTATGGACCATCCCTGATGTACTATAGACCATCCCTGATGTACTGTGGATTATCACTGATGTACCGTGGATCATCACTGATGTACTGAGGATCATCACTGATGTACTGTGGATCATCACTGATTTACTGTGGATCATTACTGATGTACTGTGGATCATCACTGATGTACTGAGGATCATCACTGATGTACTATGGATCATCACTGATGTACTGTGGATCATCACTGATGTACTGTGGATCATCACTGATGTACCGTGGATCATCACTGATGTACTGAGGATCATCACTAATGTACTATAGATCATCACTGATGTACTATGGGCCATCACTGGTGTACTATGGATCATCACTGATGTACTATGGATCATCACTGATGTACTGTGGATAATCACTGGTGTACTATAGATCATCACTGATGTACTATGGATCATCACTGATGTACTGTGGATCATCACTGATGTACTATGGACCATCCCTGATGTACTGTGGATTATCACTGATGTACCGTGGATCATCACTGATGTACTGAGGATCATCACTGATGTACTGTGGATCATCACTGATGTACTGTGGATCATTACTGATGTACTGTGGATAATCACTGATGTACTGAGGACCATCCCTGATGTACTATGGACCATCCCTGATGTACTATGGATCATCACTGATGTACTATGGGCCATCACTGATGTACTATGGATCATCACTGATGTACTATGGGCCATCACTGATGTACTATGGATCATCACTAATATACTGTGGACTATCCCTGATGTACTGTGGATCATCACTGATGTACTATGGATCATCGCCGATGTACTATGGATCATCACTGATGTACTATGGATCATCACTGATGTACTATGGATCATCACTGATGTACTATAGATCATCACTGATGTACTATGGGCCATCACTGATGTACTATGGGCCATCACTGGTGTACTATGGATCATCACTGATGTACTGTGGACCATCACTGGTGTACTATGGATCATCACTGATGTATTATGGATCATCACTGATGTACTTTGAGCCATCACTGATGTACTATGGATCATCACTGATGTACTATGGATCATCACTGATATACTGTGGACTATCCCTGATGTACTGTGGATCATCACTGATGTACTATGGATCATCGTCGATGTACTATGGATCATCACTGATGTACTATGGATCATCACTGATGTACTATGGATCATCACTGATGTACTATGGATCATCACTGATGTACTATAGATCATCACTGATGTACTATGGGCCATCACTGGTGTACTATGGATCATCACTGATGTACTGTGGACCATCACTGGTGTACTATGGATCATCACTGATGTATTATGGATCATCACTAATGTACTTTGAGCCATCACTGATGTACTATGGATCATCACTGATGTACTGTGGACCATCCATGATGTACTGTGGATCATCACTGATGTGCTGTGGATCATCACTGATGTACCGTGGATCATCACTGATGTACTGAGGATCATCACCGATGTACTGAGGATCATCACTGATGTACTATGGGCCATCACAGGTGTACTATGGATCATCACTGGTGTACTATGGATCATCACTGATGTACTATGGACCATCCCTGATGTACTGTGGATCATCACTGATGTACTGTGGATCATCACTGATGTACTGTGGATCATCACTGGTGTACTATAGATCATCACTGATGTACTATGGGCCATCCCTGATGTACTGAGGATCATCACTGATGTACTATGGACCATCCCTGATGTACTGTGGATTATCACTGAAGTACTGTGGATCATCACTGATGTACTGAGGATCATCACTGATGTACTGTGGATCATCACTAATTTACTGTGGATCATTACTGATGTACTGTGGATCATCACTGATGTACTGATGATCATCACTGATGTACTATGGATCATCACTGATGTACTGTGGATCATCACTGATGTACTGTGGATCATCACTGGTGTACTATAGATCATCACTGATGTACTATGGGCCATCCCTGATGTACTGAGGATCATCACTGATGTACTATGGACCATCCCTGATGTACTATAGACCATCCCTGATGTACTGTGGATTATCACTGAAGTACCGTGGATCATCACTGATGTACTGAGGATCATCACTGATGTACTGTGGATCATCACTGATTTACTGTGGATCATTACTGATGTACTGTGGATCATCACTGATGTACTGAGGATCATCACTGATGTACTATGGATCATCACTGATGTACTGTGGATCATCACTGATGTACCGTGAATAATCACTGATGTACTGAGGATCATCACTAATGTACTATAGATCATCACTGATGTACTATGGGTCATCACTGGTGTACTATGGATCATCACTGATGTACTATGGATCATCACTGATGTACTGTGGATCATCACTGGTGTACTATAGATCATCACTGATGTACTATGGATCATCACTGGTGTACTATTAATCATCACTGGTGTACTATGGATCATCACTGATGTACTATAGATCATCACTGATGTACTATGGACCATCACTGGTGTACTATGAATCATCACTGGTGTACTATGGATCATCACTGGTGTACTATAGATCATCACTGATGTACTATGGGCCATCACTGGTGTACTATGGGCCATCACTGGTGTACTATGGATCATCACTGGTGTACTATGGATCATCACTGGAGTACTATGGATCATCACTGGTGTACTATGGACCATCCCTGATGTACTATGGATCATCACTGATGTACTGTGGATCATCACTGATGTACTATACTTCATCACTGATGTACTATGGGCCATCACTGGTGTACTATGGATCATCACTGGTGTACTATGGATCATCACTGATGTACTATGGACCATCCCTGATATACTATGGACCATCCCTGATATACTATGGACCATCCCTGATGTACTGTGGATCATCACTGATGTACTGTGGATCATCACTGATGTACTGTGGATCATCACTGATGTACTATGGGCCATCACTGATGTACTGTGGATCATCACTGGTGTACTATAGATCATCACTGATGTACTATGGGCCATCCCTGATGTACTGAGGATCATCACTGATGTACTATGGACCATCCCTGATGTACTATAGACCATCCCTGATGTACTGTGGATTATCACTGATGTACCGTGGATCATCACTGATGTACTGAGGATCATCACTGATGTACTGTGGATCATCACTGATTTACTGTGGATCATTACTGATGTACTGTGGATCATCACTGATGTACTGAGGATCATCACTGATGTACTATGGATCATCACTGATGTACTATGGATCATCACTGATGTACTGTGGATCATCACTGATGTACCGTGGATCATCACTGATGTACTGAGGATCATCACTAATGTACTATAGATCATCACTGATGTACTATGGGCCATCACTGGTATACTATGGATCATCACTGATGTACTATGGATCATCACTGATGTACTGTGGATAATCACTGGTGTACTATAGATCATCACTGATGTACTATGGATCATCACTGATGTACTGTGGATCATCACTGATGTACTGTGGATCATCACTGATGTACTATGGACCATCCCTGATGTACTGTGGATTATCACTGATGTACCGTGGATCATCACTGATGTACTGAGGATCATCACTGATGTACTGTGAATCATCACTGATGTACTGTGGATCATTACTGATGTACTGTAGATCATCACTGATGTACTGAGGATCATCACTGATGTACTATGGATCATCACTGATGTACTATGGATCATCACTGGTGTACTATGGATCATCACTGATGTACTGTGGATCATCACTGATGTACTATAGATCATCACTGAGGTACTATGGATCATCACTGATGTACTATGGATCATCACTGATGTACTATGAGCCATCTCTGATGTACTATGGATCATCACTGATGTACTATGGATCATCACTGATGTACTATGAGCCATCACTGATGTACTATGGATCATCACTGATGTACTATGGATCATCACTGATGTACTATGAGCCATCTCTGATGTACTATGAGCCATCTCTGATGTACTATGGATCAACACTGATGTACTATGGATCATCACTGATGTACTATGGATCATCACTGATGTACTATGAGCCATCACTGATGTACTATGGATCATCAATTATGTACTGTGGATCATCACTGATGTACCGTGGATCATAACTGATGTACCGTGGATCATCACTGATGTACTGAGGATCATCACTGATGTACTGTGGATCATCACTGATGTACTATGGGCCATCACGGGTGTATTATGGATCATCACTGGTGTACTATGGATCATCACTGATGTACTATGGACCATCCCTGATGTACTATGGACCATCCCTGATGTACTATGGACCATCCCTGATGTACTGAGGATCATCACTGATGTACTATAGATCATCACTGATGTACTATGGGCCATCACTGGTGTACTATGGATCATCACTGATGTACTATGAGCCATCGCTGATGTACTGTGGATCATCACTAGTGTACTATGGATCATCACTGATGTACTATGGATCATCACTGATGTACTATGGATCATCACTGGTGTACTATGGATTGAGCCATCGCTGATGTACTGTGGATCATCACTGGTGTACTATGGATCATCACTGATGTACTATGGATCATCACTGATGTACTATGGATCATCACTGGTGTACTATGGATCATCGCTGGTGTACTATGGATCATCACTGATGTACTGTGGACAATCCCTGATGTACTGTGGATCATCACTGATGTACTGAGGATCATCACTGATGTACTGTGGATCATCACTGATGTACTATAGATCATCACTAATGTACTGTGGATCATCACTGATGTACTGTGGATCATCACTGATGTACTGAGGATCATCACTGATGTATTGTGGATCATCACTGATGTACTGTGGATCATCACTGATGTACTATGGACCATCCCTGATGTATTATGGACCATCCCTGATGTACTATGGATCATCACTGATGTACTATGGGCCATCACTGATGTACTATGGATCATCACTGATGTACTATGGGCCATCACTGATGTACTATGGATCATCACTGATGTACTGTGGATCATCACTGATGTACCGTGGATCATAACTGATGTACTGTGGATCATCACTGGTGTACTATAGATCATCACTGATGTACTATGGGCCATCCCTGATGTACTGAGGATCATCACTGATGTACTATGGACCATCCCTGATGTACTATAGACCATCCCTGATGTACTGTGGATTATCACTGAAGTACCGTGGATCATCACTGATGTACTGAGGATCATCACTGATGTACTGTGGATCATCACTGATTTACTGTGGATCATTACTGATGTACTGTGGATCATCACTGATGTACTGAGGATCATCACTGATGTACTATGGATCATCACTGATGTACTGTGGATCATCACTGATGTACCGTGAATAATCACTGATGTACTGAGGATCATCACTAATGTACTATAGATCATCACTGATGTACTATGGGTCATCACTGGTGTACTATGGATCATCACTGATGTACTATGGATCATCACTGATGTACTGTGGATCATCACTGGTGTACTATAGATCATCACTGATGTACTATGGATCATCACTGGTGTACTATTAATCATCACTGGTGTACTATGGATCATCACTGATGTACTATAGATCATCACTGATGTACTATGGACCATCACTGGTGTACTATGAATCATCACTGGTGTACTATGGATCATCACTGGTGTACTATAGATCATCACTGATGTACTATGGGCCATCACTGGTGTACTATGGGCCATCACTGGTGTACTATGGATCATCACTGGTGTACTATGGATCATCACTGGAGTACTATGGATCATCACTGGTGTACTATGGACCATCCCTGATGTACTATGGATCATCACTGATGTACTGTGGATCATCACTGATGTACTATACTTCATCACTGATGTACTATGGGCCATCACTGGTGTACTATGGATCATCACTGGTGTACTATGGATCATCACTGATGTACTATGGACCATCCCTGATATACTATGGACCATCCCTGATATACTATGGACCATCCCTGATGTACTGTGGATCATCACTGATGTACTGTGGATCATCACTGATGTACTGTGGATCATCACTGATGTACTATGGGCCATCACTGATGTACTGTGGATCATCACTGGTGTACTATAGATCATCACTGATGTACTATGGGCCATCCCTGATGTACTGAGGATCATCACTGATGTACTATGGACCATCCCTGATGTACTATAGACCATCCCTGATGTACTGTGGATTATCACTGATGTACCGTGGATCATCACTGATGTACTGAGGATCATCACTGATGTACTGTGGATCATCACTGATTTACTGTGGATCATTACTGATGTACTGTGGATCATCACTGATGTACTGAGGATCATCACTGATGTACTATGGATCATCACTGATGTACTATGGATCATCACTGATGTACTGTGGATCATCACTGATGTACCGTGGATCATCACTGATGTACTGAGGATCATCACTAATGTACTATAGATCATCACTGATGTACTATGGGCTATCACTGGTATACTATGGATCATCACTGATGTACTATGGATCATCACTGATGTACTGTGGATAATCACTGGTGTACTATAGATCATCACTGATGTACTATGGATCATCACTGATGTACTGTGGATCATCACTGATGTACTGTGGATCATCACTGATGTACTATGGACCATCCCTGATGTACTGTGGATTATCACTGATGTACCGTGGATCATCACTGATGTACTGAGGATCATCACTGATGTACTGTGAATCATCACTGATGTACTGTGGATCATTACTGATGTACTGTAGATCATCACTGATGTACTGAGGATCATCACTGATGTACTATGGATCATCACTGATGTACTATGGATCATCACTGGTGTACTATGGATCATCACTGATGTACTGTGGATCATCACTGATGTACTATAGATCATCACTGAGGTACTATGGATCATCGCTGATGTACTATGGATCATCACTGATGTACTATGAGCCATCTCTGATGTACTATGGATCATCACTGATGTACTATGGATCATCACTGATGTACTATGAGCCATCACTGATGTACTATGGATCATCACTGATGTACTATGGATCATCACTGATGTACTATGAGCCATCTCTGATGTACTATGAGCCATCTCTGATGTACTATGGATCAACACTGATGTACTATGGATCATCACTGATGTACTATGGATCATCACTGATGTACTATGAGCCATCACTGATGTACTATGGATCATCACTGATGTACTGTGGATCATCACTGATGTACCGTGGATCATAACTGATGTACCGTGGATCATCACTGATGTACTGAGGATCATCACTGATGTACTGTGGATCATCACTGATGTACTATGGGCCATCACGGGTGTATTATGGATCATCACTGGTGTACTATGGATCATCACTGATGTACTATGGACCATCCCTGATGTACTATGGACCATCCCTGATGTACTATGGACCATCCCTGATGTACTGAGGATCATCACTGATGTACTATAGATCATCACTGATGTACTATGGGCCATCACTGGTGTACTATGGATCATCACTGGTGTACTATGCATCACTGATGTACTATGGATCATCACTGATGTACTATGGATCATCACTGGTGTACTATGGATTGAGCCATCGCTGATGTACTGTGGATCATCACTGGTGTACTATGGATCATCACTGATGTACTATGGATCATCACTGATGTACTATGGATCATCACTGGTGTACTATGGATCATCGCTGGTGTACTATGGATCATCACTGATGTACTGTGGACAATCCCTGATGTACTGTGGATCATCACTGATGTACTGAGGATCATCACTGATGTACTGTGGATCATCACTGATGTACTATAGATCATCACTAATGTACTGTGGATCATCACTGATGTACTGTGGATCATCACTGATGTACTGAGGATCATCACTGATGTACTGTGGATCATCACTGATGTACTGTGGATCATCACTGATGTACTATGGACCATCCCTGATGTATTATGGACCATCCCTGATGTACTATGGATCATCACTGATGTACTATGGGCCATCACTGATGTACTATGGATCATCACTGATGTACTATGGGCCATCACTGATGTACTATGGATCATCACTGATATACTGTGGACTATCCCTGATGTACTGTGGATCATCACTGATGTACTATGGATCATCACTAATGTACTATGGATCATCACTGATGTACTATGGATCATCACTGATGTACTATAGATCATCACTGATGTACTATGGGCCATCACTGATGTACTATGGGCCATCACTGGTGTACTATGGATCATCACTGATGTACTGTGGACCATCACTGGTGTACTATGGATCATCACTGATGTATTATGGATCATCACTGATGTACTTTGAGCCATCACTGATGTACTATGGATCATCACTGATGTACTATGAATCATCACTGATATAATGTGGACTATCCCTGATGTACTGTGGATCATCACTGATGTACTATGGATCATCGTCGATGTACTATGGATCATCACTGATGTACTATGGATCATCACTGATGTACTATGGATCATCACTGATGTACTATAGATCATCACTGATGTACTATGGGCCATCACTGGTGTACTATGGATCATCACTGATGTACTGTGGACCATCACTGGTGTACTATGGATCATCACTGATGTATTATGGATCATCACTAATGTACTTTGAGCCATCACTGATGTACTATGGATCATCACTGATGTACTGTGGACCATCCATGATGTACTGTGGATCATCACTGATGTGCTGTGGATCATCACTGATGTACCGTGGATCATCACTGATGTACTGAGGATCATCACCGATGTACTGAGGATCATCACTGATGTACTATGGGCCATCACAGGTGTACTATGGATCATCACTGGTGTACTATGGATCATCACTGATGTACTATGGACCATCCCTGATGTACTGTGGATCATCACTGATGTACTGTGGATCATCACTGATGTACTGTGGATCATCACTGGTGTACTATAGATCATCACTGATGTACTATGGGCCATCCCTGATGTACTGAGGATCATCGCTGATGTACTATGGACCATCCCTGATGTACTATAGACCATCCCTGATGTACTGTGGATTATCACTGAAGTACTGTGGATCATCACTGATGTACTGAGGATCATCACTGATGTACTGTGGATCATCACTAATTTACTGTGGATCATTACTGATGTACTGTGGATCATCACTGATGTACTGATGATCATCACTGATGTACTATGGATCATCACTGATGTACTGTGGATCATCACTGATGTACTGTGGATCATCACTGGTGTACTATAGATCATCACTGATGTACTATGGGCCATCCCTGATGTACTGAGGATCATCACTGATGTACTATGGACCATCCCTGATGTACTATAGACCATCCCTGATGTACTGTGGATTATCACTGAAGTACCGTGGATCATCACTGATGTACTGAGGATCATCACTGATGTACTGTGGATCATCACTGATTTACTGTGGATCATTACTGATGTACTGTGGATCATCACTGATGTACTGAGGATCATCACTGATGTACTATGGATCATCACTGATGTACTGTGGATCATCACTGATGTACCGTGAATAATCACTGATGTACTGAGGATCATCACTAATGTACTATAGATCATCACTGATGTACTATGGGCCATCACTGGTGTACTATGGATCATCACTGATGTACTATGGATCATCACTGATGTACTGTGGATCATCACTGGTGTACTATAGATCATCACTGATGTACTATGGATCATCACTGGTGTACTATTAATCATCACTGGTGTACTATGGATCATCACTGATGTACTATAGATCATCACTGATGTACTATGGACCATCACTGGTGTACTATGAATCATCACTGGTGTACTATGGGCCATCACTGGTGTACTATGGGCCATCACTGGTGTATTATGGATCATCACTGGTGTAGTATGAATCATCACTGGTGTACTATGGACCATCACTGATGTACTATGGACCATCACTGATGTACTGTGGATCATCACTGATGTACTGTGGATCATCACTGATGTACTGAGGATCATCACTGATGTACTGAGGATCATCACTGATGTACTGTGGATCATCACTGATGTAGTATAGATCATCACTGATGTACTGAGGATCCTCAGATGTACTGAGGATCATCACTGATGTACTGAGGATCATCACTGATGTACTGTGGATCATCACTGATGTAGTTTAGATCATCACCATAGATCATCACCATCACTTGTGTACTATGGGCCATCACTGGTGTATTATGGATCATCACTGGTGTAGTATGGATCATCACTGGTGTACTATGGACCATCACTGATGTACTGTGGATCATCACTGATGTACTGTGGATCATAACTGATGTACTGAGGATCATCACTGATGTACTGTAGATCATCACTGATGTACTGAGGATCATCACTGATGTACTGAGGATCATCACTGATGTACTGTGGGCCATCACTGATGTACTATGGATCATCACTGATATACTGTGGACCATCCGTGATGTATTGTGGATCATCACTGATGTACTGTGGATCATCACTGATGTACTATAGATCATCACTGAAGTACTATGGGCCATCACTGGTGTACTATGGATCATCACAGGTGTACTATGGGCCATCACTGGTGTTCTATGGATCATCACTGATGTACTATGGATCATCACTGATGTACTATGGATCATGACTGGTGTACTATGGATCATCACTGATGTACTGTGGACCATCCCTGATGAACTGTGGATCATCACTGATGTACTATGGATCATCACTGATGTACTATGAGCCACCACTGATGTACTATGGATCATCACTGATGTACTATGGATCATCACTGATGTACTATGGATCATCACTGATGTACTATGAGCCATCACTGATGTACTATGGATCATCACTGATGTACTATGGATCATCACTGATGTACTATGAGCCATCTCTGATGTACTATGAGCCATCTCTGATGTACTATGGATCATCACTGATGTACTATGGATCAACACTGATGTACTATGGATCATCACTGATGTACTATGGATCATCACTGATGTACTATGAGCCATCACTGATGTACTATGGATCATCACTGATGTACTGTGGATCATCACTGATGTACCGTGGATCATCACTGATGAACCGTGGATCATCACTGATGTACTGAGGATCATCACAGATGTACTGTGGATCATCACTGATGTACTATGGGCCATCACGGGTGTACTATGGATCATCACTGGTGTACTATGGATCATCACTGATGTACTATGGATCATCACTGATGTACTGTGGATAATCACTGGTGTACTATAGATCATCACTGATGTACTATGGGCCATCACTGGTGTACTATGGATCATTACTGATGTACTATGAGCCATCGCTGATATACTGTGGATCATCACTGGTGTACTATGGATCATCACTGATGTACTATGGATCATCACTGATGTACTATGGATCATCACAGGTGTACTATGGATCATCACTGGTGTACTATGGATCATCACTGATGTACTGTGGACAATCCCTGATGTACTGTGGATCATCACTGATGTACTGAGGATTATCACTGATGTACTGTGGATCATCACTGATGTACTATAGATCATCACTAATGTACTGTGGATCATCACTGATGTACTGTGGATCATCTCTGATGTACTGAGGATCATCACTGATGTACTGTGGATCATCACTGATGTACTGTGGATCATCCCTGATGTACTATGGACCATCCCTGATGTACTATGGACCATCCCTGATGTACTATGGACCATCCCTGATGTACTATGGACCATCCCTGATGTACTGAGGATCATCACTGATGTACTGTGGATCATCACTGATGTACTGTGGATCATCACAGATGTACTATGGACCATCACTGGTGTACTATGGATCATCACTGGTGTACTATGGATCATCACTGGTGTACTATGGATCATCACTGGTGTACTATGGACCATCCCTGATGTACTATGGATCATCACTGATGTACTGTGGATCATCACTGATGTACTATACTTCATCACTGATGTACTATGGGCCATCACTGGTGTACTATGGATCATCACTGGTGTACTATGGATCATCACTGATGTACTATGGACCATCCCTGATATACTATGGACCATCCCTGATATACTATGGACCATCCCTGATGTACTTTGGATCATCACTGATGTACTGTGGATCATCACTGATGTACTGTGGATCATCACTGATGTACTATGGGCCATCACTGATGTACTGTGGATCATCACTGGTGTACTATAGATCATCACTGATGTACTATGGGCCATCCCTGATGTACTGAGGATCATCACTGATGTACTATGGACCATCCCTGATGTACTATAGACCATCCCTGATGTACTGTGGATTATCACTGATGTACCGTGGATCATCACTGATGTACTGAGGATCATCACTGATGTACTGTGGATCATCACTGATTTACTGTGGATCATTACTGATGTACTGTGGATCATCACTGATGTACTGAGGATCATCACTGATGTACTATGGATCATCACTGATGTACTGTGGATCATCACTGATGTACTGTGGATCATCACTGATGTACCGTGGATCACCACTGATGTACTGAGGATCATCACTAATGTACTATAGATCATCACTGATGTACTATGGGCCATCACTGGTGTACTATGGATCATCACTGATGTACTATGGATCATCACTGATGTACTGTGGATAATCACTGGTGTACTATAGATCATCACTGATGTACTATGGATCATCACTGATGTACTGTGGATCATCACTGATGTACTATGGACCATCCCTGATGTACTGTGGATTATCACTGATGTACCGTGGATCATCACTGATGTACTGAGGATCATCACTGATGTACTGTGGATCATCACTGATGTACTGTGGATCATTACTGATGTACTGTGGATAATCACTGATGTACTGAGGACCATCCCTGATGTACTATGGACCATCCCTGATGTACTATGGATCATCACTGATGTACTATGGGCCATCACTGATGTACTATGGATCATCACTGATGTACTATGGGCCATCACTGATGTACTATGGATCATCACTGATATACTGTGGACTATCCCTGATGTACTGTGGATCATCACTGATGTACTATGGATCATCGCCGATGTACTATGGATCATCACTGATGTACTATGGATCATCACTGATGTACTATGGATCATCACTGATGTACTATAGATCATCACTGATGTACTATGGGCCATCACTGATGTACTATGGGCCATCACTGGTGTACTATGGATCATCACTGATGTACTGTGGACCATCCCTGATGTACTGAGGATCATCACTGATGTACTATAGATCATCACTGATGTACTATGGGCCATCACTGGTGTACTATGGATCATTACTGATGTACTATGAGCCATCGCTGATATACTGTGGATCATCACTGGTGTACTATGGATCATCACTGATGTACTATGGATCATCACTGATGTACTATGGATCATCACTGGTGTACTATGGATCATCACTGGTGTACTATGGATCATCACTGATGTACTGTGGACAATCCCTGATGTACTGTGGATCATCACTGATGTACTGAGGATCATCACTGATGTACTGTGGATCATCACTGATGTACTATAGATCATCACTAATGTACTGTGGATCATCACTGATGTACTGTGGATCATCTCTGATGTACTGAGGATCATCACTGATGTACTGTGGATCATCACTGATGTACTGTGGATCATCCCTGATGTACTATGGACCATCCCTGATGTACTATGGACCATCCCTGATGTACTATGGACCATCCCTGATGTACTGAGGATCATCACTGATGTACTGTGGATCATCACTGATGTACTGTGGATCATCACAGATGTACTATGGACCATCACTGGTGTACTATGGATCATCACTGGTGTACTATGGATCATCACTGGTGTACTATGGATCATCACTGGTGTACTATGGACCATCCCTGATGTACTATGGATCATCACTGATGTACTGTGGATCATCACTGATGTACTATACTTCATCACTGATGTACTATGGGCCATCACTGGTGTACTATGGATCATCACTGGTGTACTATGGATCATCACTGATGTACTATGGACCATCCCTGATATACTATGGACCATCCCTGATATACTATGGACCATCCCTGATGTACTGTGGATCATCACTGATGTACTGTGGATCATCACTGATGTACTGTGGATCATCACTGATGTACTATGGGCCATCACTGATGTACTGTGGATCATCACTGGTGTACTATAGATCATCACTGATGTACTATGGGCCATCCCTGATGTACTGAGGATCATCACTGATGTACTATGGACCATCCCTGATGTACTATAGACCATCCCTGATGTACTGTGGATTATCACTGATGTACCGTGGATCATCACTGATGTACTGAGGATCATCACTGATGTACTGTGGATCATCACTGATTTACTGTGGATCATTACTGATGTACTGTGGATCATCACTGATGTACTGAGGATCATCACTGATGTACTATGGATCATCACTGATGTACTGTGGATCATCACTGATGTACTGTGGATCATCACTGATGTACCGTGGATCATCACTGATGTACTGAGGATCATCACTAATGTACTATAGATCATCACTGATGTACTATGGGCCATCACTGGTGTACTATGGATCATCACTGATGTACTATGTATCATCACTGATGTACTGTGGATAATCACTGGTGTACTATAGATCATCACTGATGTACTATGGATCATCACTGATGTACTGTGGATCATCACTGATGTACTATGGACCATCCCTGATGTACTGTGGATTATCACTGATGTACCGTGGATCATCACTGATGTACTGAGGATCATCACTGATGTACTGTGGATCATCACTGATGTACTGTGGATCATTACTGATGTACTGTGGATAATCACTGATGTACTGAGGACCATCCCTGATGTACTATGGACCATCCCTGATGTACTATGGATCATCACTGATGTACTATGGGCCATCACTGATGTACTATGGATCATCACTGATGTACTATGGGCCATCACTGATGTACTATGGATCATCACTAATATACTGTGGACTATCCCTGATGTACTGTGGATCATCACTGATGTACTATGGATCATCGCCGATGTACTATGGATCATCACTGATGTACTATGGATCATCACTGATGTACTATGGATCATCACTGATGTACTATAGATCATCACTGATGTACTATGGGCCATCACTGATGTACTATGGGCCATCACTGGTGTACTATGGATCATCACTGATGTACTGTGGACCATCACTGGTGTACTATGGATCATCACTGATGTATTATGGATCATCACTGATGTACTTTGAGCCATCACTGATGTACTATGGATCATCACTGATGTACTATGGATCATCACTGATATACTGTGGACTATCCCTGATGTACTGTGGATCATCACTGATGTACTATGGATCATCGTCGATGTACTATGGATCATCACTGATGTACTATGGATCATCACTGATGTACTATGGATCATCACTGATGTACTATGGATCATCACTGATGTACTATAGATCATCACTGATGTACTATGGGCCATCACTGGTGTACTATGGATCATCACTGATGTACTGTGGACCATCACTGGTGTACTATGGATCATCACTGATGTATTATGGATCATCACTAATGTACTTTGAGCCATCACTGATGTACTATGGATCATCACTGATGTACTGTGGACCATCCATGATGTACTGTGGATCATCACTGATGTGCTGTGGATCATCACTGATGTACCGTGGATCATCACTGATGTACTGAGGATCATCACCGATGTACTGAGGATCATCACTGATGTACTATGGGCCATCACAGGTGTACTATGGATCATCACTGGTGTACTATGGATCATCACTGATGTACTATGGACCATCCCTGATGTACTGTGGATCATCACTGATGTACTGTGGATCATCACTGATGTACTGTGGATCATCACTGGTGTACTATAGATCATCACTGATGTACTATGGGCCATCCCTGATGTACTGAGGATCATCACTGATGTACTATGGACCATCCCTGATGTACTGTGGATTATCACTGAAGTACTGTGGATCATCACTGATGTACTGAGGATCATCACTGATGTACTGTGGATCATCACTAATTTACTGTGGATCATTACTGATGTACTGTGGATCATCACTGATGTACTGATGATCATCACTGATGTACTATGGATCATCACTGATGTACTGTGGATCATCACTGATGTACTGTGGATCATCACTGGTGTACTATAGATCATCACTGATGTACTATGGGCCATCCCTGATGTACTGAGGATCATCACTGATGTACTATGGACCATCCCTGATGTACTATAGACCATCCCTGATGTACTGTGGATTATCACTGAAGTACCGTGGATCATCACTGATGTACTGAGGATCATCACTGATGTACTGTGGATCATCACTGATTTACTGTGGATCATTACTGATGTACTGTGGATCATCACTGATGTACTGAGGATCATCACTGATGTACTATGGATCATCACTGATGTACTGTGGATCATCACTGATGTACCGTGAATAATCACTGATGTACTGAGGATCATCACTAATGTACTATAGATCATCACTGATGTACTATGGGTCATCACTGGTGTACTATGGATCATCACTGATGTACTATGGATCATCACTGATGTACTGTGGATCATCACTGGTGTACTATAGATCATCACTGATGTACTATGGATCATCACTGGTGTACTATTAATCATCACTGGTGTACTATGGATCATCACTGATGTACTATAGATCATCACTGATGTACTATGGACCATCACTGGTGTACTATGAATCATCACTGGTGTACTATGGATCATCACTGGTGTACTATAGATCATCACTGATGTACTATGGGCCATCACTGGTGTACTATGGGCCATCACTGGTGTACTATGGATCATCACTGGTGTACTATGGATCATCACTGGAGTACTATGGATCATCACTGGTGTACTATGGACCATCCCTGATGTACTATGGATCATCACTGATGTACTGTGGATCATCACTGATGTACTATACTTCATCACTGATGTACTATGGGCCATCACTGGTGTACTATGGATCATCACTGGTGTACTATGGATCATCACTGATGTACTATGGACCATCCCTGATATACTATGGACCATCCCTGATATACTATGGACCATCCCTGATGTACTGTGGATCATCACTGATGTACTGTGGATCATCACTGATGTACTGTGGATCATCACTGATGTACTATGGGCCATCACTGATGTACTGTGGATCATCACTGGTGTACTATAGATCATCACTGATGTACTATGGGCCATCCCTGATGTACTGAGGATCATCACTGATGTACTATGGACCATCCCTGATGTACTATAGACCATCCCTGATGTACTGTGGATTATCACTGATGTACCGTGGATCATCACTGATGTACTGAGGATCATCACTGATGTACTGTGGATCATCACTGATTTACTGTGGATCATTACTGATGTACTGTGGATCATCACTGATGTACTGAGGATCATCACTGATGTACTATGGATCATCACTGATGTACTATGGATCATCACTGATGTACTGTGGATCATCACTGATGTACCGTGGATCATCACTGATGTACTGAGGATCATCACTAATGTACTATAGATCATCACTGATGTACTATGGGCCATCACTGGTATACTATGGATCATCACTGATGTACTATGGATCATCACTGATGTACTGTGGATAATCACTGGTGTACTATAGATCATCACTGATGTACTATGGATCATCACTGATGTACTGTGGATCATCACTGATGTACTGTGGATCATCACTGATGTACTATGGACCATCCCTGATGTACTGTGGATTATCACTGATGTACCGTGGATCATCACTGATGTACTGAGGATCATCACTGATGTACTGTGAATCATCACTGATGTACTGTGGATCATTACTGATGTACTGTAGATCATCACTGATGTACTGAGGATCATCACTGATGTACTATGGATCATCACTGATGTACTATGGATCATCACTGGTGTACTATGGATCATCACTGATGTACTGTGGATCATCACTGATGTACTATAGATCATCACTGAGGTACTATGGATCATCACTGATGTACTATGGATCATCACTGATGTACTATGAGCCATCTCTGATGTACTATGGATCATCACTGATGTACTATGGATCATCACTGATGTACTATGAGCCATCACTGATGTACTATGGATCATCACTGATGTACTATGGATCATCACTGATGTACTATGAGCCATCTCTGATGTACTATGAGCCATCTCTGATGTACTATGGATCAACACTGATGTACTATGGATCATCACTGATGTACTATGGATCATCACTGATGTACTATGAGCCATCACTGATGTACTATGGATCATCAATTATGTACTGTGGATCATCACTGATGTACCGTGGATCATAACTGATGTACCGTGGATCATCACTGATGTACTGAGGATCATCACTGATGTACTGTGGATCATCACTGATGTACTATGGGCCATCACGGGTGTATTATGGATCATCACTGGTGTACTATGGATCATCACTGATGTACTATGGACCATCCCTGATGTACTATGGACCATCCCTGATGTACTATGGACCATCCCTGATGTACTGAGGATCATCACTGATGTACTATAGATCATCACTGATGTACTATGGGCCATCACTGGTGTACTATGGATCATCACTGATGTACTATGAGCCATCGCTGATGTACTGTGGATCATCACTAGTGTACTATGGATCATCACTGATGTACTATGGATCATCACTGATGTACTATGGATCATCACTGGTGTACTATGGATTGAGCCATCGCTGATGTACTGTGGATCATCACTGGTGTACTATGGATCATCACTGATGTACTATGGATCATCACTGATGTACTATGGATCATCACTGGTGTACTATGGATCATCGCTGGTGTACTATGGATCATCACTGATGTACTGTGGACAATCCCTGATGTACTGTGGATCATCACTGATGTACTGAGGATCATCACTGATGTACTGTGGATCATCACTGATGTACTATAGATCATCACTAATGTACTGTGGATCATCACTGATGTACTGTGGATCATCACTGATGTACTGAGGATCATCACTGATGTACTGTGGATCATCACTGATGTACTGTGGATCATCACTGATGTACTATGGACCATCCCTGATGTATTATGGACCATCCCTGATGTACTATGGATCATCACTGATGTACTATGGGCCATCACTGATGTACTATGGATCATCACTGATGTACTATGGGCCATCACTGATGTACTATGGATCATCACTGATGTACTGTGGATCATCACTGATGTACCGTGGATCATAACTGATGTACTGTGGATCATCACTGGTGTACTATAGATCATCACTGATGTACTATGGGCCATCCCTGATGTACTGAGGATCATCACTGATGTACTATGGACCATCCCTGATGTACTATAGACCATCCCTGATGTACTGTGGATTATCACTGAAGTACCGTGGATCATCACTGATGTACTGAGGATCATCACTGATGTACTGTGGATCATCACTGATTTACTGTGGATCATTACTGATGTACTGTGGATCATCACTGATGTACTGAGGATCATCACTGATGTACTATGGATCATCACTGATGTACTGTGGATCATCACTGATGTACCGTGAATAATCACTGATGTACTGAGGATCATCACTAATGTACTATAGATCATCACTGATGTACTATGGGTCATCACTGGTGTACTATGGATCATCACTGATGTACTATGGATCATCACTGATGTACTGTGGATCATCACTGGTGTACTATAGATCATCACTGATGTACTATGGATCATCACTGGTGTACTATTAATCATCACTGGTGTACTATGGATCATCACTGATGTACTATAGATCATCACTGATGTACTATGGACCATCACTGGTGTACTATGAATCATCACTGGTGTACTATGGATCATCACTGGTGTACTATAGATCATCACTGATGTACTATGGGCCATCACTGGTGTACTATGGGCCATCACTGGTGTACTATGGATCATCACTGGTGTACTATGGATCATCACTGGAGTACTATGGATCATCACTGGTGTACTATGGACCATCCCTGATGTACTATGGATCATCACTGATGTACTGTGGATCATCACTGATGTACTATACTTCATCACTGATGTACTATGGGCCATCACTGGTGTACTATGGATCATCACTGGTGTACTATGGATCATCACTGATGTACTATGGACCATCCCTGATATACTATGGACCATCCCTGATATACTATGGACCATCCCTGATGTACTGTGGATCATCACTGATGTACTGTGGATCATCACTGATGTACTGTGGATCATCACTGATGTACTATGGGCCATCACTGATGTACTGTGGATCATCACTGGTGTACTATAGATCATCACTGATGTACTATGGGCCATCCCTGATGTACTGAGGATCATCACTGATGTACTATGGACCATCCCTGATGTACTATAGACCATCCCTGATGTACTGTGGATTATCACTGATGTACCGTGGATCATCACTGATGTACTGAGGATCATCACTGATGTACTGTGGATCATCACTGATTTACTGTGGATCATTACTGATGTACTGTGGATCATCACTGATGTACTGAGGATCATCACTGATGTACTATGGATCATCACTGATGTACTATGGATCATCACTGATGTACTGTGGATCATCACTGATGTACCGTGGATCATCACTGATGTACTGAGGATCATCACTAATGTACTATAGATCATCACTGATGTACTATGGGCTATCACTGGTATACTATGGATCATCACTGATGTACTATGGATCATCACTGATGTACTGTGGATAATCACTGGTGTACTATAGATCATCACTGATGTACTATGGATCATCACTGATGTACTGTGGATCATCACTGATGTACTGTGGATCATCACTGATGTACTATGGACCATCCCTGATGTACTGTGGATTATCACTGATGTACCGTGGATCATCACTGATGTACTGAGGATCATCACTGATGTACTGTGAATCATCACTGATGTACTGTGGATCATTACTGATGTACTGTAGATCATCACTGATGTACTGAGGATCATCACTGATGTACTATGGATCATCACTGATGTACTATGGATCATCACTGGTGTACTATGGATCATCACTGATGTACTGTGGATCATCACTGATGTACTATAGATCATCACTGAGGTACTATGGATCATCGCTGATGTACTATGGATCATCACTGATGTACTATGAGCCATCTCTGATGTACTATGGATCATCACTGATGTACTATGGATCATCACTGATGTACTATGAGCCATCACTGATGTACTATGGATCATCACTGATGTACTATGGATCATCACTGATGTACTATGAGCCATCTCTGATGTACTATGAGCCATCTCTGATGTACTATGGATCAACACTGATGTACTATGGATCATCACTGATGTACTATGGATCATCACTGATGTACTATGAGCCATCACTGATGTACTATGGATCATCACTGATGTACTGTGGATCATCACTGATGTACCGTGGATCATAACTGATGTACCGTGGATCATCACTGATGTACTGAGGATCATCACTGATGTACTGTGGATCATCACTGATGTACTATGGGCCATCACGGGTGTATTATGGATCATCACTGGTGTACTATGGATCATCACTGATGTACTATGGACCATCCCTGATGTACTATGGACCATCCCTGATGTACTATGGACCATCCCTGATGTACTGAGGATCATCACTGATGTACTATAGATCATCACTGATGTACTATGGGCCATCACTGGTGTACTATGGATCATCACTGGTGTACTATGCATCACTGATGTACTATGGATCATCACTGATGTACTATGGATCATCACTGGTGTACTATGGATTGAGCCATCGCTGATGTACTGTGGATCATCACTGGTGTACTATGGATCATCACTGATGTACTATGGATCATCACTGATGTACTATGGATCATCACTGGTGTACTATGGATCATCGCTGGTGTACTATGGATCATCACTGATGTACTGTGGACAATCCCTGATGTACTGTGGATCATCACTGATGTACTGAGGATCATCACTGATGTACTGTGGATCATCACTGATGTACTATAGATCATCACTAATGTACTGTGGATCATCACTGATGTACTGTGGATCATCACTGATGTACTGAGGATCATCACTGATGTACTGTGGATCATCACTGATGTACTGTGGATCATCACTGATGTACTATGGACCATCCCTGATGTATTATGGACCATCCCTGATGTACTATGGATCATCACTGATGTACTATGGGCCATCACTGATGTACTATGGATCATCACTGATGTACTATGGGCCATCACTGATGTACTATGGATCATCACTGATATACTGTGGACTATCCCTGATGTACTGTGGATCATCACTGATGTACTATGGATCATCACTAATGTACTATGGATCATCACTGATGTACTATGGATCATCACTGATGTACTATAGATCATCACTGATGTACTATGGGCCATCACTGATGTACTATGGGCCATCACTGGTGTACTATGGATCATCACTGATGTACTGTGGACCATCACTGGTGTACTATGGATCATCACTGATGTATTATGGATCATCACTGATGTACTTTGAGCCATCACTGATGTACTATGGATCATCACTGATGTACTATGAATCATCACTGATATAATGTGGACTATCCCTGATGTACTGTGGATCATCACTGATGTACTATGGATCATCGTCGATGTACAATGGATCATCACTGATGTACTATGGATCATCACTGATGTACTATGGATCATCACTGATGTACTATAGATCATCACTGATGTACTATGGGCCATCACTGGTGTACTATGGATCATCACTGATGTACTGTGGACCATCACTGGTGTACTATGGATCATCACTGATGTATTATGGATCATCACTAATGTACTTTGAGCCATCACTGATGTACTATGGATCATCACTGATGTACTGTGGACCATCCATGATGTACTGTGGATCATCACTGATGTGCTGTGGATCATCACTGATGTACCGTGGATCATCACTGATGTACTGAGGATCATCACCGATGTACTGAGGATCATCACTGATGTACTATGGGCCATCACAGGTGTACTATGGATCATCACTGGTGTACTATGGATCATCACTGATGTACTATGGACCATCCCTGATGTACTGTGGATCATCACTGATGTACTGTGGATCATCACTGATGTACTGTGGATCATCACTGGTGTACTATAGATCATCACTGATGTACTATGGGCCATCCCTGATGTACTGAGGATCATCGCTGATGTACTATGGACCATCCCTGATGTACTATAGACCATCCCTGATGTACTGTGGATTATCACTGAAGTACTGTGGATCATCACTGATGTACTGAGGATCATCACTGATGTACTGTGGATCATCACTAATTTACTGTGGATCATTACTGATGTACTGTGGATCATCACTGATGTACTGATGATCATCACTGATGTACTATGGATCATCACTGATGTACTGTGGATCATCACTGATGTACTGTGGATCATCACTGGTGTACTATAGATCATCACTGATGTACTATGGGCCATCCCTGATGTACTGAGGATCATCACTGATGTACTATGGACCATCCCTGATGTACTATAGACCATCCCTGATGTACTGTGGATTATCACTGAAGTACCGTGGATCATCACTGATGTACTGAGGATCATCACTGATGTACTGTGGATCATCACTGATTTACTGTGGATCATTACTGATGTACTGTGGATCATCACTGATGTACTGAGGATCATCACTGATGTACTATGGATCATCACTGATGTACTGTGGATCATCACTGATGTACCGTGAATAATCACTGATGTACTGAGGATCATCACTAATGTACTATAGATCATCACTGATGTACTATGGGCCATCACTGGTGTACTATGGATCATCACTGATGTACTATGGATCATCACTGATGTACTGTGGATCATCACTGGTGTACTATAGATCATCACTGATGTACTATGGATCATCACTGGTGTACTATTAATCATCACTGGTGTACTATGGATCATCACTGATGTACTATAGATCATCACTGATGTACTATGGACCATCACTGGTGTACTATGAATCATCACTGGTGTACTATGGGCCATCACTGGTGTACTATGGGCCATCACTGGTGTATTATGGATCATCACTGGTGTAGTATGAATCATCACTGGTGTACTATGGACCATCACTGATGTACTATGGACCATCACTGATGTACTGTGGATCATCACTGATGTACTGTGGATCATCACTGATGTACTGAGGATCATCACTGATGTACTGAGGATCATCACTGATGTACTGTGGATCATCACTGATGTAGTATAGATCATCACTGATGTACTGAGGATCCTCAGATGTACTGAGGATCATCACTGATGTACTGAGGATCATCACTGATGTACTGTGGATCATCACTGATGTAGTTTAGATCATCACCATAGATCATCACCATCACTTGTGTACTATGGGCCATCACTGGTGTATTATGGATCATCACTGGTGTAGTATGGATCATCACTGGTGTACTATGGACCATCACTGATGTACTGTGGATCATCACTGATGTACTGTGGATCATCACTGATGTACTGAGGATCATCACTGATGTACTGTAGATCATCACTGATGTACTGAGGATCATCACTGATGTACTGAGGATCATCACTGATGTACTGTGGGCCATCACTGATGTACTATGGATCATCACTGATATACTGTGGACCATCCGTGATGTATTGTGGATCATCACTGATGTACTGTGGATCATCACTGATGTACTATAGATCATCACTGAAGTACTATGGGCCATCACTGGTGTACTATGGATCATCACAGGTGTACTATGGGCCATCACTGGTGTTCTATGGATCATCACTGATGTACTATGGATCATCACTGATGTACTATGGATCATGACTGGTGTACTATGGATCATCACTGATGTACTGTGGACCATCCCTGATGAACTGTGGATCATCACTGATGTACTATGGATCATCACTGATGTACTATGAGCCACCACTGATGTACTATGGATCATCACTGATGTACTATGGATCATCACTGATGTACTATGGATCATCACTGATGTACTATGAGCCATCACTGATGTACTATGGATCATCACTGATGTACTATGGATCATCACTGATGTACTATGAGCCATCTCTGATGTACTATGAGCCATCTCTGATGTACTATGGATCATCACTGATGTACTATGGATCAACACTGATGTACTATGGATCATCACTGATGTACTATGGATCATCACTGATGTACTATGAGCCATCACTGATGTACTATGGATCATCACTGATGTACTGTGGATCATCACTGATGTACCGTGGATCATCACTGATGAACCGTGGATCATCACTGATGTACTGAGGATCATCACAGATGTACTGTGGATCATCACTGATGTACTATGGGCCATCACGGGTGTACTATGGATCATCACTGGTGTACTATGGATCATCACTGATGTACTATGGATCATCACTGATGTACTGTGGATAATCACTGGTGTACTATAGATCATCACTGATGTACTATGGGCCATCACTGGTGTACTATGGATCATTACTGATGTACTATGAGCCATCGCTGATATACTGTGGATCATCACTGGTGTACTATGGATCATCACTGATGTACTATGGATCATCACTGATGTACTATGGATCATCACAGGTGTACTATGGATCATCACTGGTGTACTATGGATCATCACTGATGTACTGTGGACAATCCCTGATGTACTGTGGATCATCACTGATGTACTGAGGATTATCACTGATGTACTGTGGATCATCACTGATGTACTATAGATCATCACTAATGTACTGTGGATCATCACTGATGTACTGTGGATCATCTCTGATGTACTGAGGATCATCACTGATGTACTGTGGATCATCACTGATGTACTGTGGATCATCCCTGATGTACTATGGACCATCCCTGATGTACTATGGACCATCCCTGATGTACTATGGACCATCCCTGATGTACTGAGGATCATCACTGATGTACTGTGGATCATCACTGATGTACTGTGGATCATCACAGATGTACTATGGACCATCACTGGTGTACTATGGATCATCACTGGTGTACTATGGATCATCACTGGTGTACTATGGATCATCACTGGTGTACTATGGACCATCCCTGATGTACTATGGATCATCACTGATGTACTGTGGATCATCACTGATGTACTATACTTCATCACTGATGTACTATGGGCCATCACTGGTGTACTATGGATCATCACTGGTGTACTATGGATCATCACTGATGTACTATGGACCATCCCTGATATACTATGGACCATCCCTGATATACTATGGACCATCCCTGATGTACTGTGGATCATCACTGATGTACTGTGGATCATCACTGATGTACTGTGGATCATCACTGATGTACTATGGGCCATCACTGATGTACTGTGGATCATCACTGGTGTACTATAGATCATCACTGATGTACTATGGGCCATCCCTGATGTACTGAGGATCATCACTGATGTACTATGGACCATCCCTGATGTACTATAGACCATCCCTGATGTACTGTGGATTATCACTGATGTACCGTGGATCATCACTGATGTACTGAGGATCATCACTGATGTACTGTGGATCATCACTGATTTACTGTGGATCATTACTGATGTACTGTGGATCATCACTGATGTACTGAGGATCATCACTGATGTACTATGGATCATCACTGATGTACTGTGGATCATCACTGATGTACTGTGGATCATCACTGATGTACCGTGGATCACCACTGATGTACTGAGGATCATCACTAATGTACTATAGATCATCACTGATGTACTATGGGCCATCACTGGTGTACTATGGATCATCACTGATGTACTATGGATCATCACTGATGTACTGTGGATAATCACTGGTGTACTATAGATCATCACTGATGTACTATGGATCATCACTGATGTACTGTGGATCATCACTGATGTACTATGGACCATCCCTGATGTACTGTGGATTATCACTGATGTACCGTGGATCATCACTGATGTACTGAGGATCATCACTGATGTACTGTGGATCATCACTGATGTACTGTGGATCATTACTGATGTACTGTGGATAATCACTGATGTACTGAGGACCATCCCTGATGTACTATGGACCATCCCTGATGTACTATGGATCATCACTGATGTACTATGGGCCATCACTGATGTACTATGGATCATCACTGATGTACTATGGGCCATCACTGATGTACTATGGATCATCACTGATATACTGTGGACTATCCCTGATGTACTGTGGATCATCACTGATGTACTATGGATCATCGCCGATGTACTATGGATCATCACTGATGTACTATGGATCATCACTGATGTACTATGGATCATCACTGATGTACTATAGATCATCACTGATGTACTATGGGCCATCACTGATGTACTATGGGCCATCACTGGTGTACTATGGATCATCACTGATGTACTGTGGACCATCACTGGTGTACTATGGATCATCACTGATGTATTATGGATCATCACTGATGTACTTTGAGCCATCACTGATGTACTATGGATCATCACTGATGTACTATGGATCATCACTGATATACTGTGGACTATCCCTGATGTACTGTGGATCATCACTGATGTACTATGGATCATCGTCGATGTACTATGGATCATCACTGATGTACTATGGATCATCACTGATGTACTATGGATCATCACTGATGTACTATGGATCATCACTGATGTACTATAGATCATCACTGATGTACTATGGGCCATCACTGGTGTACTATGGATCATCACTGATGTACTGTGGACCATCACTGGTGTACTATGGATCATCACTGATGTATTATGGATCATCACTAATGTACTTTGAGCCATCACTGATGTACTATGGATCATCACTGATGTACTGTGGACCATCCATGATGTACTGTGAATCATCACTGATGTGCTGTGGATCATCACTGATGTACCGTGGATCATCACTGATGTACTGAGGATCATCACCGATGTACTGAGGATCATCACTGATGTACTATGGGCCATCACAGGTGTACTATGGATCATCACTGGTGTACTATGGATCATCACTGATGTACTATGGACCATCCCTGATGTACTGTGGATCATCACTGATGTACTGTGGATCATCACTGGTGTACTATAGATCATCACTGATGTACTATGGGCCATCCCTGATGTACTGAGGATCATCAATGATGTACTATGGACCATCCCTGATGTACTGTGGATTATCACTGAAGTACTGTGGATCATCACTGATGTACTGAGGATCATCACTGATGTACTGTGGATCATCACTAATTTACTGTGGATCATTACTGATGTACTGTGGATCATCACTGATGTACTGATGATCATCACTGATGTACTATGGATCATCACTGATGTACTGTGGATCATCACTGATGTACTGTGGATCATCACTGGTGTACTATAGATCATCACTGATGTACTATGGGCCATCCCTGATGTACTGAGGATCATCACTGATGTACTATGGACCATCCCTGATGTACTATAGACCATCCCTGATGTACTGTGGATTATCACTGAAGTACCGTGGATCATCACTGACGTACTGAGGATCATCACTGATGTACTGTGGATCATCACTGATTTACTGTGGATCATTACTGATGTACTGTGGATCATCACTGATGTACTGAGGATCATCACTGATGTACTATGGATCATCACTGATGTACTGTGGATCATCACTGATGTACCGTGAATAATCACTGATGTACTGAGGATCATCACTAATGTACTATAGATCATCACTGATGTACTATGGGCCATCACTGGTGTACTATGGATCATCACTGATGTACTATGGATCATCACTGATGTACTGTGGATCATCACTGGTGTACTATAGATCATCACTGATGTACTATGGATCATCACTGGTGTACTATTAATCATCACTGGTGTACTATGGATCATCACTGATGTACTATAGATCATCACTGATGTACTATGGACCATCACTGGTGTACTATGAATCATCACTGGTGTACTATGGATCATCACTGGTGTACTATAGATCATCACTGATGTACTATGGGCCATCACTGGTGTACTATGGGCCATCACTGGTGTATTATGGATCATCACTGGTGTAGTATGGATCATCACTGGTGTACTATGGACCATCACTGATGTACTATGGACCATCACTGATGTACTGTGGATCATCACTGATGTACTGTGGATCATCACTGATGTACTGAGGATCATCACTGATGTACTGAGGATCATCACTGATGTACTGTGGATCATCACTGATGTAGTATAGATCATCACTGATGTACTGAGGATCCTCAGATGTACTGAGGATCATCACTGATGTACTGAGGATCATCACTGATGTACTGTGGATCATTACTGATGTAGTTTAGAACATCACCATAGATCATCACCATCACTTGTGTACTATTGGCCATCACTGGTGTATTATGGATCATCACTGGTGTAGTATGGATCATCACTGGTGTACTATGGACCATCACTGATGTACTGTGGATCATCACTGATGTACTGTGGATCATCACTGATGTACTAAGGATCATCACTGATGTACTGTAGATCATCACTGATGTACTGAGGATCATCACTGATGTACTGAGGATCATCACTGATGTACTGTGGGCCATCACTGATGTACTATGGACCATCACTGATATACTGTGGACCATCCCTGATGTATTGTGGATCATCACTGATGTACTGTGGATCATCACTGATGTACTATAGATCATCACTGAAGTACTATGGGCCATCACTGGTGTACTATGGATCATCACAGGTGTACTATGGGCCATCACTGGTGTTCTATGGATCATCACTGATGTACTATGGATCATCACTGATGTACTATGGATCATGACTGGTGTACTATGGATCATCACTGATGTACTGTGGACCATCCCTGATGTACTGTGGATCATCACTGATGTACTATGGATCATCACTGATGTACTATGAGCCACCACTGATGTACTATGGATCATCACTGATGTACAATGGATCATCA
Source organism: Rana muscosa (assembly GCA_029206835.1). NCBI lineage: Eukaryota > Metazoa > Chordata > Amphibia > Anura > Ranidae > Rana > Rana muscosa. Next base: position 3,654,550 of record JARGYO010000056.1, read on the forward strand.
CTGATGTACTATGGATCATCACTGATGTACTATGAGCCATCACTGATGTACTATGGATCATCACTGACGTACTATGGATCATCACTGATGTACTATGAGCCATCTCTGATGTACTATGAGCCATCTCTGATGTACTATGGATCATCACTGATGTACTATGGATCAACACTGATGTACTATGGATCATCACTGATGTACTATGGATCATCACTGATGTACTATGAGCCATCACTGATGTACTATGGATCATCACTGATGTACTGTGGATCATCACTGATGTACCGTGGATCATCACTGATGAACCGTGGATCATCACTGATGTACTGAGGATCATCACAGATGTACTGTGGATCATCACTGATGTACTATGGGCCATCACGGGTGTACTATGGATCATCACTGGTGTACTATGGATCATCACTGATGTACTATGGACCATCCCTGATGTACTATGGACCATCCCTGATGTACTATGGACCATCCCTGATGTACTGAGGATCATCACTGATGTACTATAGATCATCACTGATGTACTATGGGCCATCACTGGTGTACTATGGATCATTACTGATGTACTATGAGCCATCGCTGATATACTGTGGATCATCACTGGTGTACTATGGATAATCACTGATGTACTATGGATCATCACTGATGTACTATGGATCATCACTGGTGTACTATGGATCATCACTGGTGTACTATGGATCATCACTGATGTACTGTGGACAATCCCTGATGTACTGTGGATCATCACTGATGTACTGAGGATCATCACTGATGTACTGTGGATCATCACTGATGTACTATAGATCATCACTAATGTACTGTGGATCATCACTGATGTACTGTGGATCATCTCTGATGTACTGAGGATCATCACTGATGTACTGTGGATCATCCCTGATGTACTATGGACCATCCCTGATGTACTATGGACCATCCCTGATGTACTATGGACCATCCCTGATGTACTGAGGATCATCACTGATGTACTGTGGATCATCACTGATGTACTGTGGATCATCACAGATGTACTATGGACCATCACTGGTGTACTATGGATCATCACTGGTGTACTATGGATCATCACTGGTGTACTATGGACCATCCCTGATGTACTATGGATCATCACTGATGTACTGTGGATCATCACTGATGTACTATACTTCATCACTGATGTACTATGGGCCATCACTGATGTACTATGGGCCATCACTGATGTACTATGGGCCATCACTGGTGTACTATGGATCATCACTGATGTACTGTGGACCATCACTGGTGTACTATGGATCATCACTGATGTATTATGGATCATCACTGATGTACTTTGAGCCATCACTGATGTACTATGGATCATCACTGATGTACTATGGATCATCACTGATATACTGTGGACTATCCCTGATGTACTGTGGATCATCACTGATGTACTATGGATCATCGTCGATGTACTATGGATCATCACTGATGTACTATGGATCATCACTGATGTACTATGGATCATCACTGATGTACTATGGATCATCACTGATGTACTATAGATCATCACTGATGTACTATGGGCCATCACTGGTGTACTATGGATCATCACTGATGTACTGTGGACCATCACTGGTGTACTATGGATCATCACTGATGTATTATGGATCATCACTAATGTACTTTGAGCCATCACTGATGTACTATGGATCATCACTGATGTACTGTGGACCATCCATGATGTACTGTGGATCATCACTGATGTGCTGTGGATCATCACTGATGTACCGTGGATCATCACTGATGTACTGAGGATCATCACCGATGTACTGAGGATCATCACTGATGTACTATGGGCCATCACAGGTGTACTATGGATCATCACTGGTGTACTATGGATCATCACTGATGTACTATGGACCATCCCTGGTGTACTGTGGATCATCACTGATGTACTGTGGATCATCACTGATGTACTGTGGATCATCACTGGTGTACTATAGATCATCACTGATGTACTATGGGCCATCCCTGATGTACTGAGGATCATCAATGATGTACTATGGACCATCCCTGATGTACTGTGGATTATCACTGAAGTACTGTGGATCATCACTGATGTACTGAGGATCATCACTGATGTACTGTGGATCATCACTAATTTACTGTGGATCATTACTGATGTACTGTGGATCATCACTGATGTACTGATGATCATCACTGATGTACTATGGATCATCACTGATGTACTGTGGATCATCACTGATGTACTGTGGATCATCACTGGTGTACTATAGATCATCACTGATGTACTATGGGCCATCCCTGTGTACTGAGGATCATCACTGATGCACTATGGACCATCCCTGATGTACTATAGACCATCCCTGATGTACTGTGGATTATCACTGAAGTACCGTGGATCATCACTGACGTACTGAGGATCATCACTGATGTACTGTGGATCATCACTGATTTACTGTGGATCATTACTGATGTACTGTGGATCATCACTGATGTACTGAGGATCATCACTGATGTACTATGGATCATCACTGATGTACTGTGGATCATCACTGATGTACCGTGAATAATCACTGATGTACTGAGGATCATCACTAATGTACTATAGATCATCACTGATGTACTATGGGCCATCACTGGTGTACTATGGATCATCACTGATGTACTATGGATCATCACTGATGTACTGTGGATCATCACTGGTGTACTATAGATCATCACTGATGTACTATGGATCATCACTGGTGTACTATTAATCATCACTGGTGTACTATGGATCATCACTGATGTACTATAGATCATCACTGATGTACTATGGACCATCACTGGTGTACTATGAATCATCACTGGTGTACTATGGATCATCACTGGTGTACTATAGATCATCACTGATGTACTATGGGCCATCACTGGTGTACTATGGGCCATCACTGGTGTATTATGGATCATCACTGGTGTAGTATGGATCATCACTGGTGTACTATGGACCATCACTGATGTACTATGGACCATCACTGATGTACTGTGGATCATCACTGATGTACTGTGGATCATCACTGATGTACTGAGGATCATCACTGATGTACTGAGGATCATCACTGATGTACTGTGGATCATCACTGATGTAGTATAGATCATCACTGATGTACTGAGGATCCTCAGATGTACTGAGGATCATCACTGATGTACTGAGGATCATCACTGATGTACTGTGGATCATCACTGATGTAGTTTAGATCATCACCATAGATCATCACCATCACTTGTGTACTATGGGCCATCACTGGTGTATTATGGATCATCACTGGTGTAGTATGGATCATCACTGGTGTACTATGGACCATCACTGATGTACTGTGGATCATCACTGATGTACTGTGGATCATCACTGATGTACTAAGGATCATCACTGATGTACTGTAGATCATCACTGATGTACTGAGGATCATCACTGATGTACTGAGGATCATCACTGATGTACTGTGGGCCATCACTGATGTACTATGGACCATCACTGATATACTGTGGACCATCCCTGATGTATTGTGGATCATCACTGATGTACTGTGGATCATCACTGATGTACTATAGATCATCACTGAAGTACTATGGGCCATCACTGGTGTACTATGGATCATCACAGGTGTACTATGGGCCATCACTGGTGTTCTATGGATCATCACTGATGTACTATGGATCATCACTGATGTACTATGGATCATGACTGGTGTACTATGGATCATCACTGATGTACTGTGGACCATCCCTGATGTACTGTGGATCATCACTGATGTACTATGGATCATCACTGATGTACTATGAGCCACCACTGATGTACTATGGATCATCACTGATGTACAATGGATCATCACTGATGTACTATGGATCATCACTGATGTACTATGAGCCATCACTGATGTACTATGGATCATCACTGATGTACTATGGATCATCACTGATGTACTATGAGCCATCTCTGATGTACTATGAGCCATCTCTGATGTACTATGGATCATCACTGATGTACTATGGATCAACACTGATGTACTATGGATCATCACTGATGTACTATGGATCATCACTGATGTACTATGAGCCATCACTGATGTACTATGGATCATCACTGATGTACTGTGGATCATCACTGATGTACCGTGGATCATCACTGATGAACCGTGGATCATCACTGATGTACTGAGGATCATCACAGATGTACTGTGGATCATCACTGATGTACTATGGGCCATCACGGGTGTACTATGGATCATCACTGGTGTACTATGGATCATCACTGATGTACTATGGACCATCCCTGATGTACTATGGACCATCCCTGATGTACTATGGACCATCCCTGATGTACTGAGGATCATCACTGATGTACTATAGATCATCACTGATGTACTATGGGCCATCACTGGTGTACTATGGATCATTACTGATGTACTATGAGCCATCGCTGATATACTGTGGATCATCACTGGTGTACTATGGATAATCACTGATGTACTATGGATCATCACTGATGTACTATGGATCATCACTGGTGTACTATGGATCATCACTGGTGTACTATGGATCATCACTGATGTACTGTGGACAATCCCTGATGTACTGTGGATCATCACTGATGTACTGAGGATCATCACTGATGTACTGTGGATCATCACTGATGTACTATAGATCATCACTAATGTACTGTGGATCATCACTGATGTACTGTGGATCATCTCTGATGTACTGAGGATCATCACTGATGTACTGTGGATCATCCCTGATGTACTATGGACCATCCCTGATGTACTATGGACCATCCCTGATGTACTATGGACCATCCCTGATGTACTGAGGATCATCACTGATGTACTGTGGATCATCACTGATGTACTGTGGATCATCACAGATGTACTATGGACCATCACTGGTGTACTATGGATCATCACTGGTGTACTATGGATCATCACTGGTGTACTATGGACCATCCCTGATGTACTATGGATCATCACTGATGTACTGTGGATCATCACTGATGTACTATACTTCATCACTGATGTACTATGGGCCATCACTGGTGTACTATGGATCATCACTGATGTACTATGGACCATCCCTGATATACTATGGACCATCCCTGATATACTATGGACCATCCCTGATGTACTGTGGATCATCACTGATGTACTGTGGATCATCACTGATGTACTGTGGATCATCACTGATGTACTATGGGCCATCACTGATGTACTGTGGATCATCACTGGTGTACTATAGATCATCACTGATGTACTATGGGCCATCCCTGATGTACTGAGGATCATCACTGATGTACTATGGACCATCCCTGATGTACTATAGACCATCCCTGATGTACTGTGGATTATCACTGATGTACCGTGGATCATCACTGATGTACTGAGGATCATCACTGATGTACTGTGGATCATCACTGATTTACTGTGGATCATTACTGATGTACTGTGGATCATCACTGATGTACTGAGGATCATCACTGATGTACTATGGATCATCACTGATGTACTGTGGATCATCACTGATGTACTGTGGATCATCACTGATGTACCGTGGATCATTACTGATGTACTGAGGATCATCACTAATGTACTATAGATCATCACTGATGTACTATGGGCCATCACTGGTGTACTATGGATCATCACTGATGTACTATGGATCATCACTGATGTACTGTGGATAATCACTGGTGTACTATAGATCATCACTGATGTACTATGGATCATCACTGATGTACTGTGGATCATCACTGATGTACTATGGACCATCCCTGATGTACTGTGGATTATCACTGATGTACCGTGGATCATCACTGATGTACTGAGGATCATCACTGATGTACTGTGGATCATCACCGATGTACTGTGGATCATTACTGATGTACTGTGGATCATCACTGATGTACTGAGGATCATCACTGATGTACTATGGATCATCACTGATGTACTATGGATCATCACTGGTGTACTATGGATCATCACTGGTGTACTATGGATCATCACTGATGTACTGTGGATCATCACTGATGTACTATAGATCATCACTGATGTACTATGGATCATCACTGATGTACTATGGATCATCACTGATGTACTATGAGCCATCTCTGATGTACTATGGATCATCACTGATGTACTATGGATCATCACTGATGTACTATGGATCATCACTGATGTACTATGGATCATCACTGATGTACTATGAGCCATCACTGATGTACTATGGATCATCACTGATGTACTATGGATCATCACTGATGTACTATGAGCCATCTCTGATGTACTATGAGCCATCTCTGATGTACTATGGATCAACACTGATGTACTATGGATCATCACTGATGTACTATGGATCATCACTGATGTACTATGAGCCATCACTGATGTACTATGGATCATCACTGATGTACTGTGGATCATCACTGATGTACCGTGGATCATAACTGATGTACCGTGGATCATCACTGATGTACTGAGGATCATCACTGATGTACTGTGGATCATCACTGATGTACTATGGGCCATCACGGATGTATTATGGATCATCACTGGTGTACTATGGATCATCACTGATGTACTATGGACCATCCGTGATGTACTATGGACCATCCCTGATGTACTGAGGATCATCACTGATGTACTATAGATCATCACTGATGTACTATGAGCCATCACTGATGTACTGTGGATCATCACTGGTGTACTATGGATCATCACTGATGTACTATGGATCATCACTGATGTACTATGGATCATCACTGGTGTACTATGGATTGAGCCATCGCTGATGTACTGTGGATCATCACTGGTGTACTATGGATCATCACTGATGTACTATGGATCATCACTGGTGTACTATGGATCATCGCTGGTGTACTATGGATCATCACTGATGTACTATGGACAATCCCTGATGTACTGTGGATCATCACTGATGTACTGAGGATCATCACTGATGTACTGTGGATCATCACTGATGTACTATAGATCATCACTAATGTACTGTGGATCATCACTGATGTACTGAGGATCATCACTGATGTACTGTGGATCATCACTGATGTACTGTGGATCATCACTGATGTACTATAGACCATCCCTGATGTACTATGGACCATCCCTGATGTACTATGGATCATCACTGATGTACTATGGGCCATCACTGTTGTACTATGGATCATCACTGATGTACTATGGGCCATCACTGATGTACTATGGATCATCACTGATATACTGTGGACTATCCCTGATGTACTGTGGATCATCACTGATGTACTATGGATCATCGCCGATGTACTATGGATCATCACTGATGTACTATGGATCATCACTGATGTACTATGGATCATCACTGATGTACTATAGATCATCACTGATGTACTATGGTCCATCACTGATGTACTATGGGCCATCACTGGTGTACTATGGATCATCACTGATGTACTGTGGACCATCACTGGTGTACTATGGATCATCACTGATGTATTATGGATCATCACTGATGTACTTTGAGCCATCACTGATGTACTATGGATCATCACTGATGTACTATGGATCATCACTGATATACTGTGGACTATCCCTGATGTACTGTGGATCATCACTGATGTACTATGGATCATCGTCGATGTACTATGGATCATCACTGATGTACTATGGATCATCACTGATGTACTATGGATCATCACTGATGTACTATGGATCATCACTGATGTACTATAGATCATCACTGATGTACTATGGGCCATCACTGGTGTACTATGGATCATCACTGATGTACTGTGGACCATCACTGGTGTACTATGGATCATCACTGATGTATAATGGATCATCACTGATGTACTTTGAGCCATCACTGATGTACTATGGATCATCACTGATGTACTGTGGACCATCCATGATGTACTGTGGATCATCACTGATGTGCTGTGGATCATCACTGATGTACCGTGGATCATCACTGATGTACTGAGGATCATCACCGATGTACTGAGGATCATCACTGATGTACTATGGGCCATCACAGGTGTATTATGGATCATCACTGGTGTACTATGGATCATCACTGATGTACTATGGACCATCCCTGATGTACTGTGGATCATCACTGATGTACTGTGGATCATCACTGATGTACTGTGGATCATCACTGGTGTACTATAGATCATCACTGATGTACTATGGGCCATCCCTGATGTACTGAGGATCATCACTGATGTACTATGGACCATCCCTGATGTACTATAGACCATCCCTGATGTACTGTGGATTATCACTGAAGTACCGTGGATCATCACTGATGTACTGAGGATCATCACTGATGTACTGTGGATCATCACTAATTTACTGTGGATCATTACTGATGTACTGTGGATCATCACTGATGTACTGATTATCATCACTGATGTACTATGGATCATCACTGATGTACTGTGGATCATCACTGATGTACTGTGGATCATCACTGGTGTACTATAGATCATCACTGATGTACTATGGGCCATCCCTGATGTACTGAGGATCATCACTGATGTACTATGGACCATCCCTGATGTACTATAGACCATCCCTGATGTACTGTGGATTATCACTGAAGTATCGTGGATCATCACTGATGTACTGAGGATCATCGCTGATGTACTGTGGATCATCACGGATTTACTGTGGATCATTACTGATGTACTGTGGATCATCACTGATGTACTGAGGATCATCACTGATGTACTATGGATCATCACTGATGTACTGTGGATCATCACTGATGTACCGTGAATAATCACTGATGTACTGAGGATCATCACTAATGTACTATAGATCATCACTGATGTACTATGGGCCATCACTGGTGTACTATGGATCATCACTGATGTACTATGGATCATCACTGATGTACTGTGGATCATCACTGGTGTACTATAGATCATCACTGATGTACTATGGATCATCACTGATGTACTATTAATCATCACTGGTGTACTATGGATCATCACTGATGTACTATAGATCATCACTGATGTACTATGGACCATCACTGGTGTACTATGAATCATCACTGGTGTACTATGGATCATCACTGGTGTACTATAGATCATCACTGATGTACTATGGGCCATCACTGGTGTACTATGGGCCATCACTGGTGTATTATGGATCATCACTGGTGTAGTATGGATCATCACTGGTGTACTATGGACCATCACTGATGTACTATGGACCATCACTGATGTACTGTGGATCACCACTGATGTACTGTGGATCATCACTGATGTACTGAGGATCATCACTGATGTACTGAGGATCATCACTGATGTACTGTGGATCATCACTGATGTAGTATAGATCATCACTGATGTACTGAGGATCCTCAGATGTACTGAGGATCATCACTGATGTACTGAGGATCATCACTGATGTACTGTGGATCATCACTGATGTAGTTTAGATCATCACCATAGATCATCACCATCACTGGGGTACTATGGGCCATCACTGGTGTATTATGGATCATCACTGGTGTAGTATGGATCATCACTGGTGTACTATGGACCATTACTGATGTACTATGGACCATCACTGATGTACTGTGGATCATCACTGATGTACTGTGGATCATCACTGATGTACTGAGGATCATCACTGATGTACTGAGGATCATCACTGATGTACTGTAGATCATCACTGATGTACTGAGGATCATCACTGATGTACTGAGGATCATCACTGATGTACTGTGGGCCATCACTGATGTACTATGGATCATCACTAATATACTGTGGACCATCCCTGATGTATTGTGGATCATCACTGATGTACTGTGGATCATCACTGATGTACTATAGATCATCACTGAAGTACTATGGGCCATCACTGGTGTACTATGGATCATCACAGGTGTACTATGGGCCATCACTGGTGTACTATGGATCATCACTGATGTACTATGGATCATCACTGATGTACTATGGATCATGACTGGTGTACTATGGATCATCACTGATGTACTGTGGACCATCCCTGATGTACTGTGGATCATCACTGATGTACTATGGACCATCATTGGTGTACTATGGATCATCACTGATGTACTGTGGATCATCACTGATGTACTGTGGGCCATCACTGATGTACTATGGATCATCACTGATATACTGTGGACCATCCCTGATGTATTGTGGATCATCACTGATGTACTGTGGATCATCACTGATGTACTATAGATCATCACTGAAGTACTATGGGCCATCACTGGTGTACTATGGATCATCACTGGTGTACTATGGGCCATCACTGGTGTACTATGGATCATCACTGATGTACTATGGATCATCACTGATGTACTATGGATCATGACTGGTGTACTATGGATCATCACTGATGTACTGTGGACCATCCCTGATGTACTGTGGATCATCACTGATGTACTGTGGATCATCACTGATGTACCGTGGATCATCACTGATGTACTGTGGATCATCACTGATGTACTGTGGATCATCACTGATGTACTATAGATCATCACTGAAGTACTATGGGCCATCACTGGTGTACTATGGATCATCACTGATGTATTATGGATCATCACTGATGTACTATGGATCATCACTGGTGTACTATGGATCATCACTGATGTACTATGGATCATCACTGATGTACTATGAGCCATCACTGATGTACTATGGGCCATCCCTGGTGTACTATGGATCATCACTGATGTACTGTGGATCATCACTGATGTACTATGGGACATCACTGGTATACTATGGGCCATCTCTGGTGTACTATGGATCATCACTGGTGTACTATAGAATGACGAGGTCGGCCTCCCTTGTATCTCCAACCCAAGCCCCACTGAGGATGGGACAGACCTAGGGTGAGGAGTTACACGAGTGCCTGTAGTTGCGTGCAGAACTTGTCAGCTGAGTTGCAGACGTGGAGATGCAGGCAGAGCATCTGGTAAGGAACTGGACTCAGGAAAGCTGGTAGGATGGAGAGCTAGCACAGGCACTGGAGACAGCGTTAAGCCAAGCAGGAGGAGGAGGAGATTCAAATTGCCTCTTCTCTTCTTGTCGAAGAACTTTTTATTATCTGCCTGGGTCTTGGAGATTGTATCCTGCAGTAATTGGTAGTTGGAGTTAAGGAAGTTCAACCTGTCTTGTACGGCAGGTACAGAAGAATCAATAGGCAGCTCAGGCAAGAAAGAAGGATGGTATCCATAATTGGCGAAAAAAGGTGACTGTTTGGTTTGCCGAATGGGTGGAATTATTGTATGAAAATTCCGCGAGTGGGAGAAGTGATAGCCAGTCATCCTGTGCAAAAGAAGAAAAGCATCGTAGGTACTGTTCAAGGGTTTGATTGACCCTTTCAGTCTGTCCATTAGTTTGTGGGTGATAAGCTGTTGAGAGGCGGAGTTCAATGTTCAAAGTTTCACATAAGGCCCTCCAAAATCTAGAAGTGAACTGCACCCCTCGATCAGAAACTATGCTGTCAGGGATGCCAGCAGGAGTTCCTTGCAGAGGTACAAAGTGGGCCATTTTGGTCAAACGATCAACCACAACGAAAATGGTAGTGAAGTCTTCAGATGGGGGAAGTTCTACTATAAAATCCATGGAGATCATGCTCCATGGTTTCTCAGGTACAGGAAGGGGCTCAAGTAGACCCCAAGTTCTGGCTCTGTCTGTCTTATTCCGAAGGCATGAAATACAAGATCTTACATATTTCTTGCAGTCGTTCATCAAGTTTGGCCACCAGAATGTACGGGAGATCAAATTAGCCGTCTTGTGAATCCCAAATTGACCCGCTAGGGGATGATCATGACATCGCCCTAGGACGGCAACTCTGAACTGTTCTGGGATAAAGATTTGCCTCTTATGGAAGTACAGGCCATCCCTTAGTTGAAGAGCCAGGTCCTTGGAAGGCGGTTGGTCTTCCACATATTTTCTTATTTGTGACATCAGATCCGCCTGAAGAAGTAAAAAATTATTGGCTGGTAGAATAGTATCAGGTTCCGAGGATACAACTGGATCACTGAACATGCGGGACAAGGCATCTGGTTTCCCGTTCTTTGAGCCATTACGGTAGGTTATATGAAACATGAAACGAGAGAAAAAAAGTGCCCATCTTGCCTGCCGAGGTCTTAGGCGTTTAGTTGTCTTCAAATACTCAAGATTCTTGTGATCTGTGAAGATAAGAATTGGGTGAGAAGCTCCCTCCAAAAGGTAACGCCATTCTTCAAGAGCGGCCTTGATAGCCAGTAGCTCTCGGTCACCAACATCATAATTCCTTTCGGAAGGATTTAATTTTTTAGAGAAGAAGGCCACAGGGTGGAGCAATGATTTGGGCCCTTGGCGTTGGGAAATAATAGCCCCAACTGCATTTTCCGAGGCGTCTACCTCCAAAACATAAGCTAAGGAGGGATCGGGATGTTTCAAGATGGGAGCTGAGGTGAATAAGGCTTTCAACTGTTCAAACGCTGTCTGAGCCTCTGGGGTCCATCGAAAGGGAACATGCTGTTTCGTTAGCTGAGTAATGGGAGTGATGATGCCAGAAAAGTCCTTAATAAATTTTCTATAAAAGTTAGCAAACCCCACGAACCTCTGTACAGCTTTTCTGTCAGTAGGAGCAGGCCATTCCAAGACAGAAGCGACTTTCTGAGGGTCCATGGAGATTCCCTCGACGGAGATGACAAGCCCTAGGAAATGCACAACTTGCTTTTCAAAGTCGCATTTTTCAGCCTTTGCGTAAAGTCGGTGTTCCCGCAATCGAGCTAATACCTTTTTTACATGAGTCCGATGGGATTCTAAAGTTTCAGAGAATACAAGGATGTCATCCAGATACACGATGACGAATAAATCAAGAAAGTCCCGAAAAACATCGTTTACCAGATGCTGGAATGTGGCTGGAGCATTGCAGAGCCTGAATGGCATGACTAAATACTCAAAGTGGCCAAAGCGTGTCCGGAAGGCCGTCTTCCATTCGTCTCCCTCCCTGATTCTGACAAGATTATAGGCACCCCTCAAGTCCAGTTTGGAGAACACTCGTGCCCCTCGCAGCCTCTGGAATAGTTCGGGAATCAGAGGAAGAGGGTACCGATTCTTGACAGTGACCCTGTTAAGGTCACGATAGTCCACACAGGGCCTCAAGGTGTGGTCTTTTTTCTCAACGAAGAAAATACCGGCTCCTGCTGGTGAAGTGGAAGGCCGAATGAACTGCTTTTCAAGGCTCTCGTCGATATAGGTACGCAGGGCTTCCAATTCAGGCTCAGAGAGAGGGTAAATCCGACCAAACGGGATCTCGGCTCCCGGTAGAAGTTCAATGGGGCAATCGTAAGTTCTATGAGGTGGAAGAGTGTCTGCACCCTTTTTAATAAAGACGTCCAGAAATTAGTGATAAGCAACCGGGATCAGTTTAGAGGCTTCATGGTCAGGGTGGATACCCAGGAGGGGCGTGGAGTTGACAGTTCCTCCCAAGAGGCAGTGCGTCTGGCAGTAGTTGGACGAAAAAAATATATATCTCCGGTAAGCCAGTCAACGTGAGGGTTGTGTGCCTTCAACCATGGAATGCCGAGGATAACGGGAAACATGGGAGAAGCTATGACATCCAAACGGAGGAGTTCGCTATGGCCTGAAGAAGTCTGGCAGAGAATAGGCAAGGTCTCTTGAGTAACCGGGCCTGATTTAATACCGGAGCCGTCAGCCAGATGGACATGGAACCCTTGCCTCTTGGTACCCAAGGGTAGCTGCTGAAGAGAAGCAAATGCAGAGTCCACAAAACAGCTGCAGGCCCCAGAGTCTATGATTGCAAGTACTGAAACCGTCTTTTCGGGGAGCTGAAGCTTGATAGGAAGAGAGACATGTGTCTGATCCTTCCCAGGGAGATGCATCACAAGAGGCTGACGGGAAGAGACCCTGCAGGTCTCTGCCGGACAAGTTCGTATGAAGTGGCCAACCTCCCCGCAGTAGAGACACAGACTGCCTTGGACTCGACGTAGACGTTCAGCAGGAGAAAGAGGTAACCTACGAAAACTGCTGTGAGGTGCCTTATGCTGTTCCCTCCTTCTGGGGGAAGGAACAGGTAGAGGAGCAGGGGCGGCTGGCCTTGAAACCACAGAAAGAGTCCCTTTAGATTTTTCCGATTGCCTTTCTCGAAACCGCCGATCGATCTGAATAGTTAAATTTATCAGATCTTCCAGGGACGCGGGTATTCCCATTCTGGCAAGTTCATCTTTTACGGTGTCAGAAAGTCCTAGACGGAACTGGTGACGAAGTGCAGAGTGATTCCATTGGGTATCTGCGCTCAAAACACGAAAGTCAGTTACGTAATCTTCAACAGGCCTTGGCCCTTGCTGTAATTTGTCAAGCATGGATTCGGCAGTTTGCTGGGAAAAGTGGTCAGTGTATAACTGAGCCATGGCTGAGAAGAATGAACCCGTGGCAGTCAGAACAGGGTCATGTTGTTCCCAAAGGTGATGAGCCCAGGAGAGTGGTTCGTTCAGTAGTTGTGTAATAATAAACCCTACCTTGATGTCCTCTGATGCAAAGGTTCGGGGTAGCAGAGAAAAATAAAGTTCACAAGAATTCCGGAAGGTACGAAACTTCTTGCGTTCTCCAGAAAACCGTTTAGGGATAGGCACTTTGGGTTCCGGAGGGGGAGTGGCATCACGGAACAGACCAGACTCTGTTTGAGTAGAAGAATCCATGGCGGTGAAAGGAGCACAGGCCGATGCGACGGTCACCTCATGCGGAAGTCGCTCTTCCATGCGACCAAGATTCTCTTGTAACTTCTGCACAATATTTGAGAGCGCAGAAATAGTTTGGTAAATGTCCTTCGGTGGAGAGGCCTCCCTTCCAGACTCCATCTCTGGCTGACTGGTACTGTCACGTACCTGGTAGAAGTCTGGAATGACGAGGTCGGCCTCCCTTGTATCTCCAACCCAAGCCCCACTGAGGATGGGACAGACCTAGGGTGAGGAGTTACACGAGTGTCTGTAGTTGCGTGCAGAACTTGTCAGCTGAGTTGCAGACGTGGAGATGCAGGCAGAGCATCTGGTAAGGAACTGGACTCAGGAAAGCTGGTAGGATGGACAGCTAGCACAGGCACTGGAGACAGCGTTAAGCCAAGCAGGAGGCTGGTGCAGGATCACAAGGGTGGCCGGGTTCGGTAGCAGACGGGCAGCGACGTACTGGAAAAGGCCCCAAAAATCTTGGGCCAAGCTTCCTCGAGGGGCAACTTAGTTTCAAGTTCGCTGTGGAAAGCCAGACCTTATCTCCAGTTTCAAGATTCAAATTGCCTCTTCTCTTCTTGTCGAAGAACTTTTTATTATCTGCCTGGGTCTTGGAGATTGTATCCTGCAGTAATTGGTAGTTGGAGTTAAGGAAGTTCAACCTGTCTTGTACGGCAGGTATAGAAGAATCAATAGGCAGCTCAGACAAGAAAGAAGGATGGTATCCATAATTGGCGAAAAAAGGTGATTATTTGGTTGCCGAATGGGTGGAATTATTGTATGAAAATTCCGCGAGTGGGAGAAGTGATAGCCA
The DNA here is from genome assembly GCA_029206835.1 of Rana muscosa. Classification (NCBI taxonomy): domain Eukaryota; kingdom Metazoa; phylum Chordata; class Amphibia; order Anura; family Ranidae; genus Rana; species Rana muscosa. Next base: position 3,670,124 of record JARGYO010000056.1, read on the forward strand.
GTCACCCTGTGCAAAAGAAGAAAATGTAGGTACTGTTCAAGGGTTTGATTGACCCTTTCAGTCTGTCCATTAGTTTGTGGGTGATAAGCTGTTGAGAGGCGGAGTTTAATGTTCAAAGTTTCACATAAGGCCCTCCAAAATCTAGAAGTGAACTGCACCCCTCGATCAGAAACTATGCTGTCAGGGATGCCATGCAACCTTACAATCTCCTTGATAAAAGTTGAGGCAGTCTCCGGGGCAGCAGGAGTTCCTTGCAGAGGTACAAAGTGGGCCATTTTGGTCAAACGATCAACCACAACGAAAATGGTAGTGAAGTCTTCAGATGGGGGAAGTTCTACTATAAAATCCATGGAGATCATGCTCCATGGTTTCTCAGGTACAGGAAGGGGCTCAAGTAGACCCCAAGTTCTGGCTCTGTCTGTCTTATTCCGAAGGCATGAAATACAAGATCTTACATATTTCTTGCAGTCGTCTGGTTTCCCGTTTTTTGAGCCAGGACGGTAGGTTATATGAAACATGAAACAAGAGAAAAAAGTGCCCATCTTGCCTGCCGAGGTCTTAGGCGTTTAGTTGTCTTCAAATACTCAAGATTCTTGTCATCTGTGAAGATAAGAATTGGGTGAGAAGCTCCCTCCAAAAGGTAACACAATTCTTCAAGAGCGGCCTTGATAGCCAGTAGCTCTCGGTCACCAACATCATAATTCCTTTCGGAAGGATTTAATTTTTTAGAGAAGAAGGCCACAGGGTGGAGCAATGATTTGGGCCCTTGGCGTTGGGAAATAATAGCCCCAACTGCATTTTCCGAGGCGTCTACCTCCAAAACATAAGCTAAGGAGGGATCGGGATGTTTCAAGATGGGAGCTGAGGTGAATAAGGCTTTCAACTGTTCAAACGCTGTCTGAGCCTCTGGGGTCCATCGAAAGGGAACATGCTGTTTCGTTAGCTGAGTAATGGGAGTGATGATGCCAGAAAAGTCCTTAATAAAATTTCTATAAAAGTTAGCAAACCCCACGAACCTCTGTACAGCTTTTCTGTCAGTAGGAGCAGGCCATTCCAAGACAGAAGCGACTTTCTGAGGGTCCATGGAGATTCCCTCGGCGGAGATGACAAGCCCTAGGAAATGCACAACTTGCTTTTCAAAGTCACATTTTTCAGCCTTTGCGTAAAGTCGGTGTTCCCGCAATCGAGCTAATACCTTTTTTACATGAGTCCGATGGGATTCTAAAGTTTCAGAGAATACAAGGATGTCATCCAGATACACGATGACGAATAAATCAAGAAAGTCCCGAAAAACATCGTTTACCAGATGCTGGAATGTGGCTGGAGCATTGCAGAGCCCGAATGGCATGACTAAATACTCAAAGTGGCCAAAGCGTGTCCGGAAGGCCGTCTTCCATTCGTCTCCCTCCCTGATTCGGACAAGATTATAGGCACCCCTCAAGTCCAGTTTGGAGAACACTCGTGCCCCTCGCAGCCTCTGGAATAGTTCGGGAATCAGAGGAAGAGGGTACCGATTCTTGACAGTGACCCTGTTAAGGTCACGATAGTCCACACAGGGCCTCAAGGTGTGGTCTTTTTTCTCAACGAAGAAAATACCGGCTCCTGCTGGTGAAGTGGAAGGCCGAATGAACTGCTTTTCAAGGCTCTCGTCGATATAGGTACGCAGGGCTTCCAATTCAGGCTCAGAGAGAGGGTAAATCCGACCAAACGGGATCTCGGCTCCCGGTAGAAGTTCAATGGGGCAATCGTAAGTTCTATGAGGTGGAAGAGTGTCTGCACCCTTTTTATTAAAGACGTCCAGAAATTAGTGATAAGCAACCGGGATCAGTTTAGAGGCTTCATGGTCAGGGTGGATACCCAGGAGGGGCGTGGAGTTGACAGACCCTCCCAAGAGGCAGTGCATCTGGCAGTAGTTGGACGAAAAAAAATATATATCTCCGGTAAGCCAGTCAACGTGAGGGTTGTGTGCCTTCAACCATGGAATGCCGAGGATAACGGGAAACATGGGAGAAGCTATGACATCCAAACGGAGGAGTTCGCTATGGCCTGAAGAAGTCTGGCAGAGAATAGGCAAGGTCTCTTGAGTAACCGGGCCTGATTTAATACCGGAGCCGTCAGCCAGATGGACATGGAACCCTTGCCTCTTGGTACCCAAGGGCAGCTGCTGAAGAGAAGCAAATGCAGAGTCCACAAAACAGCTGCAGGCCCCAGAGTCTATGATTGCAAGTACTGAAACCGTCTTTTCGGGGAGCTGAAGCTTGATGGGAAGAGAGACATGTGACTGATCCTTCCCAGGGAGATGCATCACAAGAGGCTGACGGGAAGAGACCCTGCAGGTCTCTGCCGGACAAGTTCGTATGGAGTGGCCAACCTCCCCGGAGTAGAGACACAGACTGCCTTGGACTCGACGTAGACGTTCAGCAGGAGAAAGAGGTAACCTACGAAAACTGCTGTGAGGTGCCTTATGCTGTTCCCTCCTTCTGGGGGAAGGAACAGGTAGAGGAGCAGGGGCGGCTGGCCTTGAAACCACAGAAAGAGTCCCTTTAGATTTTTCCGATTGCCTTTCTCGAAACCGCCGATCGATCTGAATAGTTACATTTATCAGATCTTCCAGGGACGCGGGTATTCCCACTCTGGCAAGTTCATCTTTTACGGTGTCAGAAAGTCCTAGACGGAACTGGTGACGAAGTGCAGAGTGATTCCATTGGGTATCTGCGCTCAAAACACGAAAGTCAGTTACGTAATCTTCAACAGGCCTTGGCCCTTGCTGTAATTTGTCAAGCATGGATTCGGCAGTTTGCTGGGAAAAGTGGTCAGTGTATAACTGAGCCATGGCTGAGAAGAATGAACCCGTGGCAGTCAGAACAGGGTCATGTTGTTCCCGAAGGTGATGAGCCCAGGAGAGTGGTTAGTTCAGTAGTAGTGTAATAATAAACCCTACCTTGATGTCCTCTGATGCAAAGGTTCGGGGTAGCAGAGAAAAATAAAGTTCACAAGAATTCCGGAAGGTACGAAACTTCTTGCGTTCTCCAGAAAACCGTTCAGGGATAGGCACTTTGGGTTCCGGAGGGGGAGTGGCATCACGGAACAGACCAGACTCTGAGTAGAAGAATCCATGGCGGTGAAAGGAGCACAGGCCGATGCGACGGTCACCTCATGCGGAAGTCGCTCTTCCATGCGACCAAGATTCTCTTGTAACTTCTGCACAATATTTGAGAGCGCAGAAATAGTTTGGTAAATGTCCTTCGGTGGAGAGGCCTCCCTTCCAGACTCCATCTCTGGCTGACTGGTACTGTCACGTACCTGGTAGGAGTCTGGAATGACGAGGTCGGCCTCCCTTGTATCTCCAACCCAAGCCCCACTGAGGATGGGACAGACCTAGGGTGAGGAGTTACACGAGTGCCTGTAGTTGTGTGCAGAACTTGTCAGCTGAGTTGCAGACGTGGAGATGCAGGCAGAGCATCTGGTAAGGAACTGGACTCAGGAAAGCTGGTAGGATGGACAGCTAGCACAGGCACTGGAGACAGCGTTAAGCCAAGCAGGAGGCTGGTGCAGGATCACAAGGGTGGCCGGGTTCGGTAGCAGACGGGCAGCGAGGTACTGGAAAAGGCCCCAAAAATCTTGGGCCAAGCTTCCTCGAGGGGCAACTTAGTTTCAAGTTCGCTGTGGAAAGCCAGACCTTATCTCCAGGTTCAAGATTCAAATTGCCTCTTCTCTTCTTGTCGAAGAACTTTTTATTATCTGCCTGGGTCTTGGAGATTGTATCCTGCAGTAATTGGTAGTTGGAGTTAAGGAAGTTCAACCTGTCTTGTACGGCAGGTATAGAAGAATCAATAGGCAGCTCAGGCAAGAAAGAAGGATGGTATCCATAATTGGCGAAAAAAGGTGACTGTTTGGTTGCCGAATGGGTGGAATTATTGTATGAAAATTCCGCGAGTGGGAGAAGTGATAGCCAGTCATCCTGTGCAAAAGAAGAAAAGCATCGTAGGTACTGTTCAAGGGTTTGATTGACCCTTTCAGTCTGTTCATTAGTTTGTGGGTGATAAGCTGCTGAGAGGCGGAGTTCAATGTTCAAAGTTTCACATAAGGCCCTCCAAAATCTAGAAGTGAACTGCACCCCTCGATCAGAAACTATGCTGTCAGGGATGCCATGCAACCTTACAATCTCCTTGATAAAAGTTGAGGCAGTCTCTGGGGCAGAATGAGTTCCTTGCAGAGGTACAAAGTGGGCCATTTTGGTCAAACGATCAACCACAACGAAAATGGTAGTGAAGTCTTCAGATGGGGGAAGTTCTACTATAAAATCCATGGAGATCATGCTCCATGGTTTCTCAGGTACAGGAAGGGGCTCAAGTAGACCCCAAGTTCTGGCTCTGTCTGTCTTATTCCGAAGGCATGAAATACAAGATCTTACATATTTCTTGCAGTCGTTCATCAAGTTTGGCCACCAGAATGTACGGGAGATCAAATTAGCCGTCTTGTGAATCCCAAATTGACCCGCTAGGGGATGATCATGACATCGCCCTAGGACGGCAACTCTGAACTGTTCTGGGATAAAGATTTGCCTCTTATGGAAGTACAGGCCATCCCTTAGTTGAAGAGCCAGGTCCTTGGAAGGCGGTTGGTCTTCCACATATTTTCTTATTTGTGACATCAGATCCGCCTGAAGAAGTAAAAAATTATTGGCTGGTAGAATAGTATCAGGTTCCGAGGATACAACTGGATCACTGAACATGCGGGACAAGGCATCTGGTTTCCCGTTCTTTGAGCCAGAACGGTAGGTTATATGAAACATGAAACGAGAGAAAAAAAGTGCCCATCTTGCCTGCCGAGGTCTTAGGCGTTTAGTTGTCTTCAAATACTCAAGATTCTTGTGATCTGTGAAGATAAGAATTGGGTGAGAAGCTCCCTCCAAAAGGTAACACAATTCTTCAAGAGCGGCCTTAATAGCCAGTAGCTCTCGGTCACCAACATCATAATTCCTTTCGGAAGGATTTAATTTTTTAGAGAAGAAGGCCACAGGGTGGAGCAATGATTTGGGCCCTTGGCGTTGGGAAATAATAGCCCCAACTGCATTTTCCGAGGCGTCTACCTCCAAAACATAAGCTAAGGAGGGATCGGGATGTTTCAAGATGGGAGCTGAGGTGAATAAGGCTTTCAACTGTTCAAACGCTGTCTGAGCCTCTGGGGTCCATCGAAAGGGAACATGCTGTTTCGTTAGCTGAGTAATGATGATGCCAGAAAAGTCCTTAATAAATTTTCTATAAAAGTTAGCAAACCCCACGAACCTCTGTACAGCTTTTCTGTCAGTAGGAGCAGGCCATTCCAAGACAGAAGCGACTTTCTGAGGGTCCATGGAGATTCCCTCGGCGGAGATGACAAGCCCTAGGAAATGCACAACTTGCTTTTCAAAGTCGCATTTTTCAGCCTTTGCGTAAAGTCGGTGTTCCCGCAATCGAGCTAATACCTTTTTTACATGAGTCCGATGGGATTCTAAAGTTTCAGAGAATACAAGGATGTCATCCAGATACACGATGACGAATAAATCAAGAAAGTCCCGAAAAACATCGTTTACCAGATGCTGGAATGTGGCTGGAGCATTGCAGAGCCCGAATGGCATGACTAATTACTCAAAGTGGCCAAAGCGTGTCCGGAAGGCCGTCTTCCATTCGTCTCCCTCCCTGATTCTGACAAGATTATAGGCACCCCTCAAGTCCAGTTTGGAGAACACTCGTGCCCCTCGCAGCCTCTGGAATAGTTCGGGAATCAGAGGAAGAGGGTACCGATTCTTGACAGTGACCCTGTTAAGGTCACGATAGTCCACACAGGGCCTCAAGGTGTGGTCTTTTTTCTCAACGAAGAAAATACCGGCTCCTGCTGGTGAAGTGGAAGGCCGAATGAACTGCTTTTCAAGGCTCTCGTCGATATAGGTACGCAGGGCTTCCAATTCAGGCTCAGAGAGAGGGTAAATCCGACCAAACGGGATCTCGGCTCCCGGTAGAAGTTCAATGGGGCAATCGTAAGTTCTATGAGGTGGAAGAGTGTCTGCACCCTTTTTATTAAAGACGTCCAGAAATTCGTGATAAGCAACCGGGATCAGTTTAGAGGCTTCATGGTCGGGTGGATACCCAGGAAGGGCGTTGGGTTGACAGTTCCTCCCAAGAGGCAGTGCGTCTGGCAGTAGTTGTACGAAAAAGAGATATCTCCGGTAAGCCAGTCAACGTGAGGGTTGTGTGCCTTCAACCATGGAATGCCGAGGATAACGGGAAACATGGGAGAAGCTATGACATCCAAACGGAGGAGTTCGCTATGGCCTGAAGAAGTCTGGCAGAGAATAGGCAAGGTCTCTTGAGTAACCGGGCCTGATTTAATACCGGAGCCAACAGCCAGATGGACATGGAACCCTTGCCTCTTGGTACCCAAGGGCAGCTGCTGAAGAGAAGCAAATGCAGAGTCCACAAAACAGCTGCAGGCCCCAGAGTCTATGATTGCAAGTACTGAAACCGTCTTTTCGGGGAGCTGAAGCTTGATGGGAAGAGAGACATGTGACTGAACCTTCCCAGGGTTAGCAAACCCCACGAACCTCTGTACAGCTTTTCTGTCAGTAGGAGCAAGGCCATTCCAAGACAGAAGCGACTTTCTGAGGGTCCATGGAGATTCCCTCGGCGGAGATGACAAGCCCTAGGAAATGCACAACTTGCTTTTCAAAGTCGCATTTTTCAGCCTTTGCGTAAAGTCGGTGTTCCCGCAATCGAGCTAATACCTTTTTTACATGAGTCCGATGGGATTCTAAAGTTTCAGAGAATACAAGGATGTCATCCAGATACACGATGAGGAATAAATCAAGAAAGTCCCGAAAAACATCGTTTACCAGATGCTGGAATGTGGCTGGAGCATTGCAGAGCCCGAATGGCATGACTAAATACTCAAAGTGGCCAAAGCGTGTCCGGAAGGCCGTCTTCCATTCGTCTCCCTCCCTGATTGTGACAAGATTATAGGCACCCCTCAAGTCCAGTTTGGAGAACACTCGTGCCCCTCGCAGCCTCTGGAATAGTTCGGGAATCAGAGGAAGAGGGTACCGATTCTTGACAGTGACCCTGTTAAGGTCACGATAGTCCACACAGGGCCTCAAGGTGTGGTCTTTTTTCTCAACAAAGAAAATACCGGCTCCTGCTGGTGAAGTGGAAGGCCGAATGAACTGCTTTTCAAGGCTCTCGTCGATATAGGTACGCAGGGCTTCCAATTCAGGCTCAGAGAGAGGGTAAATCCGACCAAACGGGATCTCGGCTCCCGGTAGAAGTTCAATGGGGCAATCGTAAGTTCTATGAGGTGGAAGAGTGTCTGCACCCTTTTTATTAAAGACGTCCAGAAATTAGTGATAAGCAACCGGGATCAGTTTAGAGGCTTCATGGTCAGGGTGGATACCCAGGAGGGGCGTGGAGTTGACAGTTCCTCCCAAGAGGCAGTGCGTCTGGCAGTAGTTGGACGAAAAAAATATATATCTCCGGTAAGCCAGTCAACGTGAGGGTTGTGTGCCTTCAACCATGGAATGCCGAGGATAACGGGAAACATGGGAGAAGCTATGACATCCAAACGGAGGAGTTCGCTATGGCCTGAAGAAGTCTGGCAGAGAATAGGCAGGTCTCTTGAGTAACCGGGCCTGATTTAATACCGGAGCCGTCAGCCAGATGGACATGGAACCCTTGCCTCTTGGTACCCAAGGGTAGCTGCTGAAGAGAAGCAAATGCAGAGTCCACAAAACAGCTGCAGGCCCCAGAGTCTATGATTGCAAGTACTGAAACCGTCTTTTCGGGGAGCTGAAGCTTGATAGGAAGAGAGACATGTGACTGATCCTTCCCAGGGAGATGCATCACAAGAGGCTGACGGGAAGAGACCCTGCAGGTCTCTGCCGGACAAGTTCGTATGAAGTGGCCAACCTCCCCGCAGTAGAGACACAGACTGCCTTGGACTCGACGTAGACGTTCAGCAGGAGAAAGAGGTAACCTACGAAAACTGCTGTGAGGTGCCTTATGCTGTTCCCTCCTTCTGGGGGAAGGAACAGGTAGAGGAGCAGGGGCGGCTGGCCTTGAAACCACAGAAAGAGTCCCTTTAGATTTTTCCGATTGCCTTTCTCGAAACCGCCGATCGATCTGAATAGTTAAATTTATCAGATCTTCCAGGGACGCGGGTATTCCCACTCTGGCAAGTTCATCTTTTACGGTGTCAGAAAGTCCTAGACGGAACTGGTGACGAAGTGCAGAGTGATTCCATTGGGTATCTGCGCTCAAAACACGAAAGTCAGTTACGTAATCTTCAACAGGCCTTGGCCCTTGCTGTAATTTGTCAAGCATGGATTCGGCAGTTTGCTGGGAAAAGTGGTCAGTGTATAACTGAGCCATGGCTGAGAAGAATGAACCCGTGGCAGTCAGAACAGGGTCATGTTGTTCCCGAAGGTGATGAGCCCAGGAGAGTGGTTAGTTCAGTAGTAGTGTAATAATAAACCCTACCTTGATGTCCTCTGATGCAAAGGTTCGGGGTAGCAGAGAAAAATAAAGTTCACAAGAATTCCGGAAGGTACGAAACTTCTTGCGTTCTCCAGAAAACCGTTCAGGGATAGGCACTTTGGGTTCCGGAGGGGGAGTGGCTTCACGGAACAGACCAGACTCTGAGTAGAAGAATCCATGGCGGTGAAAGGAGCACAGGCCGATGCGACGGTCACCTCATGCGGAAGTCGCTCTTCCATGCGACCAAGATTCTCTTGTAACTTCTGCACAATATTTGAGAGCGCAGAAATAGTTTGGTAAATGTCCTTCGGTGGAGAGGCCTCCCTTCCAGACTCCATCTCTGGCTGACTGGTACTGTCACGTACCTGGTAGGAGTCTGGAATGACGAGGTCGGCCTCCCTTGTATCTCCAACCCAAGCCCCACTGAGGATGGGACAGACCTAGGGTGAGGAGTTACACGAGTGCCTGTAGTTGTGTGCAGAACTTGTCAGCTGAGTTGCAGACGTGGAGATGCAGGCAGAGCATCTGGTAAGGAACTGGACTCAGGAAAGCTGGTAGGATGGACAGCTAGCACAGGCACTGGAGACAGCGTTAAGCCAAGCAGAAGGCTGGTGCAGGATCACAAGGGTGGCCGGGTTCGGTAGCAGACGGGCAGCGAGGTACTGGAAAAGGCCCCAAAAATCTTGGGCCAAGCTTCCTCGAGGGGCAACTTAGTTTCAAGTTCGCTGTGGAAAGCCAGACCTTATCTCCAGGTTCAAGATTCAAATTGCCTCTTCTCTTCTTGTCGAAGAACTTTTTATTATCTGCCTGGGTCTTGGAGATTGTATCCTGCAGTAATTGGTAGTTGGAGTTAAGGAAGTTCAACCTGTCTTGTACGGCAGGTATAGAAGAATCAATAGGCAGCTCAGGCAAGAAAGAAGGATGGTATCCATAATTGGCGAAAAAAGGTGACTGTTTGGTTGCCGAATGGGTGGAATTATTGTATGAAAATTCCGCGAGTGGGAGAAGTGATAGCCAGTCATCCTGTGCAAAAGAAGAAAAGCATCGTAGGTACTGTTCAAGGGTTTGATTGACCCTTTCAGTCTGTTCATTAGTTTGTGGGTGATAAGCTGTTGAGAGGCGGAGTTCAATGTTCAAAGTTTCACATAAGGCCCTCCAAAATCTAGAAGTGAACTGCACCCCTCGATCAGAAACTATGCTGTCAGGGATGCCATGCAACCTTACAATCTCCTTGATAAAAGTTGAGGCAGTCTCTGGGGCAGAATGAGTTCCTTGCAGAGGTACAAAGTGGGCCATTTTGGTCAAACGATCAACCACAACGAAAATGGTAGTGAAGTCTTCAGATGGGGGAAGTTCTACTATAAAATCCATGGAGATCATGCTCCATGGTTTCTCAGGTACAGGAAGGGGCTCAAGTAGACCCCAAGTTCTGGCTCTGTCTGTCTTATTCCGAAGGCATGAAATACAAGATCTTACATATTTCTTGCAGTCGTTCATCAAGTTTGGCCACCAGAATGTACGGGAGATCAAATTAGCCGTCTTGTGAATCCCAAATTGACCCGCTAGGGGATGATCATGACATCGCCCTAGGACGGCAACTCTGAACTGTTCTGGGATAAAGATTTGCCTCTTATGGAAGTACAGGCCATCCCTTAGTTGAAGAGCCAGGTCCTTGGAAGGCGGTTGGTCTTCCACATATTTTCTTATTTGTGACATCAGATCCGCCTGAAGAAGTAAAAAAATATTGGCTGGTAGAATAGTATCAGGTTCCGAGGATACAACTGGATCACTGAACATGCGGGACAAGGCATCTGGTTTCCCGTTCTTTGAGCCAGGACGGTAGGTTATATGAAACATGAAACGAGAGAAAAAAAGTGCCCATCTTGCCTGCCGAGGTCTTAGGTGTTTAGTTGTCTTCAAATACTCAAGATTCTTGTGATCTGTGAAGATAAGAATTGGGTGAGAAGCTCCCTCCAAAAGGTAACACAATTCTTCAAGAGCGGCCTTGATAGCCAGTAGCTCTCGGTCACCAACATCATAATTCCTTTCGGAAGGATTTAATTTTTTAGAGAAGAAGGCCACAGGGTGGAGCAATGATTTGGGCCCTTGGCATTGGGAAATAATAGCCCCAACTGCATTTTCCGAGGCGTCTACCTCCAAAACATAAGCTAAGGAGGGATCGGGATGTTTCAAGATGGGAGCTGAGGTGAATAAGGCTTTCAACTGTTCAAACGCTGTCTGAGCCTCTGGGGTCCATCAAAAGGGAACATGCTGTTTCGTTAGCTGAGTAATGATGATGCCAGAAAAGTCCTTAATAAATTTTCTATAAAAGTTAGCAAACCCCACGAACCTCTGTACAGCTTTTCTGTCAGTAGGAGCAGGCCATTCCAAGACAGAAGCGACTTTCTGAGGGTCCATGGAGATTCCCTCGGCGGAGATGACAAGCCCTAGGAAATGCACAACTTGCTTTTCAAAGTCGCATTTTTCAGCCTTTGCGTAAAGTCGGTGTTCCCGCAATCGAGCTAATACCTTTTTTACATGAGTCCGATGGGATTCTAAAGTTTCAGAGAATACAAGGATGTCATCCAGATACACGATGACGAATAAATCAAGAAAGTCCCGAAAAACATCGTTTACCAGATGCTGGAATGTGGCTGGAGCATTGCAGAGCCCGAATGGCATGACTAAATACTCAAAGTGGCCAAAGCGTGTCCGGAAGGCCGTCTTCCATTCGTCTCCCTCCCTTATTCTGACAAGATTATAGGCACCCCTCAAGTCCAGTTTGGAGAACACTCGTGCCCTTTGCAGCCTCTGGAATAGTTCGGGAATCAGAGGAAGAGGGTACCGATTCTTCACAGTGACCCTGTTAAGGTCACGATAGTCCACACAGGGCCTCAAGGTGTGGTCTTTTTTCTCAACGAAGAAAATACCGGCTCCTGCTGGTGAAGTGGAAGGCCGAATGAACTGCTTTTCAAGGCTCTCGTCGATATAGGTACGCAGGGCTTCCAATTCAGGCTCAGAGAGAGGGTAAATCCGACCAAACGGGATCTCGGCTCCCGGTAGAATTTCAATGGGGCAATCGTAAGTTCTATGAGGTGGAAGAGTGTCTGCACCCTTTTTATTAAAGACGTCCAGAAATTCGTGATACGCAACCGGGATCAGTTTAGAGGCTTCATGGTCAGGGTGGATACCCAGGAGGGGCATGGAGTTGACAGTTCCTCCCAAGAGGCAGTGCGTCTGGCAGTAGTTGGACGAAAAAAATATATATCTCCGGTAAGCCAGTCAACGTGAGGGTTGTGTGCCTTCAACCATGGAATGCCGAGGATAACGGGAAACATGGGAGAAGCTATGACATCCAAACGGAGGAGTTCGCTATGGCCTGAAGAAGTCTGGCAGAGAATAGGCAGGTCTCTTGAGTAACCGGGCCTGATTTAATATCGGAGCCGTCAGCCAGATGGACATGGAACCCTTGCCTCTTGGTACCCAAGGGTAGCTGCTGAAGAGAAGCAAATGCAGAGTCCACAAAACAGCTGCAGGCCCCAGAGTCTATGATTGCAAGTACCGAAACCGTCTTTTCGGGGAGCTGAAGCTTGATAGGAAGAGAGACATGTGACTGATCCTTCCCAGGGAGATGCATCACAAGAGGCTGACGGGAAGAGACCCTGCAGGTCTCTGCCGGACAAGTTCGTATGAAGTGGCTAACCTCCCCGCAGTAGAGACACAGACTGCCTTGGACTCGACGTAGACGTTCAGCAGGAGAAAGAGGTAACCTACGAAAACTGCTGTGAGGTGTCTTATGCTGTTCCCTCCTTCTGGGGGAAGGGATAGGTAGAGGAGCAGGGGCGGCTGGCCTTGAAACCACAGAAAGAGTCCCTTTAGATTTTTCCGATTGCCTTTCTCGAAACCGCCGATCGACCTGAATAGTTAAATTTATCAGATCTTCCAGGGACGCGGGTATTCCCACTCTGGCAAGTTCATCTTTTACGGTGTCAGAAAGTCCTAGACGGAACTGGTGACGAAGTGCAGAGTGATTCCATTGGGTATCTGCGCTCAAAACACGAAAGTCAGTTACGTAATCTTCAACAGGCCTTGGCCCTTGCTGTAATTTGTCAAGCATGGATTCGGCAGTTTGCTGGGAAAAGTGGTCAGTGTATAACTGAGCCATGGCTGAGAAGAATGAACCCGTGGCAGTCAGAACAGGGTCATGTTGTTCCCGAAGGTGATGAGCCCAGGAGAGTGGTTCGTTCAGTAGTAGTGTAATAATAAACCCTACCTTGATGTCCTCTGATGCAAAGGTTCGGGGTAGCAGAGAAAAATAAAGTTCACAAGAATTCCGGAAGGTACGAAACTTCTTGCGTTCTCCAGAAAACCGTTCAGGGATAGGCACTTTGGGTTCCGGAGGGGGAGTGGCATCACGGAACAGACCAGACTCTGTTTGAGTAGAAGAATCCATGGCGGTGAAAGGAGCACAGGCCGATGCGACGGTCACCTCATGCGGAAGTCGCTCTTCCATGCGACCAAGATTCTCTTGTAACTTCTGCACAATATTTGAGAGCGCAGAAATAGTTTGGTAAATGTCCTTCGGTGGAGAGGCCTCCCTTCCAGACTCCATCTCTGGCTGACTGGTACTGTCACGTACCTGGTAGGAGTCTGGAATGACGAGGTCGGCCTCCCTTGTATCTCCAACCCAAGCCCCACTGAGGATGGGACAGACCTAGGGTGAGGAGTTACACGAGTGCCTGTAGTTGTGTGCAGAACTTGTCAGCTGAGTTGCAGACGTGGAGATGCAGGCAGAGCATCTGGTAAGGAACTGGACTCAGGAAAGCTGGTAGGATGGACAGCTAGCACAGGCACTGGAGACAGCGTTAAGCCAAGCAGGAGGCTGGTGCAGGATCACAAGGGTGGCCGGGTTCGGTAGCAGACGGGCAGCGAGGTACTGGAAAAGGCCCCAAAAATCTTGGGCCAAGCTTCCTCGAGGGGCAACTTAGTTTCAAGTTCGCTGTGGAAAGCCAGACCTTATCTCCAGGTTCAAGATTCAAATTGCCTCTTCTCTTCTTGTCGAAGAACTTTTTATTATCTGCCTGGGTCTTGGAGATTGTATCCTGCAGTAATTGGTAGTTGGAGTTAAGGAAGTTCAACCTGTCTTGTACGGCAGGTATAGAAGAATCAATAGGCAGCTCAGGCAAGAAAGAAGGATGGTATCCATAATTGGCGAAAAAAGGTGACTGTTTGGTTGCCGAATGGGTGGAATTATTGTATGAAAATTCCGCGAGTGGGAGAAGTGATAGCCAGTCATCCTGTGCAAAAGAAGAAAAGCATCGTAGGTACTGTTCAAGGGTTTGATTGACCCTTTCAGTCTGTTCATTAGTTTGTGGGTGATAAGCTGTTGAGAGGCGGAGTTCAATGTTCAAAGTTTCACATAAGGCCCTCCAAAATCTAGAAGTGAACTGCACCCCTCGATCAGAAACTATGCTGTCAGGGATGCCATGCAACCTTACAATCTCCTTGATAAAAGTTGAGGCAGTCTCCGGGGCAGAATGAGTTCCTTGCAGAGGTACAAAGTGGGCCATTTTGGTCAAACGATCAACCACAACGAAAATGGTAGTGAAGTCTTCAGATGGGGGAAGTTCTACTATAAAATCCATGGAGATCATGCTCCATGGTTTCTCAGGTACAGGAAGGGGCTCAAGTAGACCCCAAGTTCTGGCTCTGTCTGTCTTATTCAGAAGGCATGAAATACAAGATCTTACATATTTCTTGCAGTCGTTCATCAAGTTTGGCCACCAGAATGTACGGGAGATCAAATTAGCCGTCTTGTGAATCCCAAATTGACCGGCTAGGGGATGATCATGACATCGCCCTAGGACGGCAACTCTGAACTGTTCTGGGATAAAGATTTGCCTGTTATGGAAGTACAGGCCATCCCTTAGTTGAAGAGCCAGGTCCTTGGAAGGCGGTTGGTCTTCCACATATTTTCTTATTTGTGACATCAGATCCGCCTGAAGAAGTAAAAAATTATTGGCTGGTAGAATAGTATCAGGTTCCGAGGATACAACTGGATCACTGAACATGCGGGACAAGGCATCTGGTTTCCCGTTCTTTGAGCCAGGACGGTAGGTTATATGAAACATGAAACGAGAGAAAAAAAGTGCCCATCTTGCCTGCCGAGGTCTTAGGCGTTTAGTTGTCTTCAAATACTCAAGATTCTTGTGATCTGTGAAGATAAGAATTGGGTGAGAAGCTCCCTCCAAAAGGTAACACAATTCTTCAAGAGCGGCCTTGATAGCCAGTAGCTCTCGGTCACCAACATCATAATTCCTTTCGGAAGGATTTAATTTTTTAGAGAAGAAGGCCACAGGGTGGAGCAATGATTTGGGCCCTTGGCGTTGGGAAATAATAGCCCCAACTGCATTTTCCGAGGCGTCTACCTCCAAAACATAAGCTAAGGAGGGATCGGGATGTTTCAAGATGGGAGCTGAGGTGAATAAGGCTTTCAACTGTTCAAACGCTGTCTGAGCCTCTGGGGTCCATCGAAAGGGAACATGCTGTTTCGTTAGCTGAGTAATGATGATGCCAGAAAAGTCCTTAATAAATTTTCTATAAAAGTTAGCAAACCCCACGAACCTCTGTACAGCTTTTCTGTCAGTAGGAGCAGGCCATTCCAAGACAGAAGCGACTTTCTGAGGGTCCATGGAGATTCCCTCGGCGGAGATGACAAGCCCTAGGAAATGCACAACTTGCTTTTCAAAGTCGCATTTTTCAGCCTTTGCGTAAAGTCGGTGTTCCCGCAATCGAGCTAATACCTTTTTTACATGAGTCCGATGGGATTCTAAAGTTTCAGAGAATACAAGGATGTCATCCAGATACACGATGACGAATAAATCAAGAAAGTCCCGAAAAACATCGTTTACCAGATGCTGGAATGTGGCTGGAGCATTGCAGAGCCCGAATGGCATGACTAATTACTCAAAGTGGCCAAAGCGTGTCCGGAAGGCCGTCTTCCATTCGTCTCCCTCCCTGATTCTGACAAGATTATAGGCACCCCTCAAGTCCAGTTTGGAGAACACTCGTGCCCCTCGCAGCCTCTGGAATAGTTCGGGAATCAGAGGAAGAGGGTACCGATTCTTGACAGTGACCCTGTTAAGGTCACGATAGTCCACACAGGGCCTCAAGGTGTGGTCTTTTTTCTCAACGAAGAAAATACCGGCTCCTGCTGGTGAAGTGGAAGGCCGAATGAACTGCTTTTCAAGGCTCTCGTCGATATAGGTACGCAGGGCTTTCAATTCAGGCTCAGAGAGAGGGTAAATCCGACCAAACGGGATCTCGGCTCCCGGTAGAAGTTCAATGGGGCAATCGTAAGTTCTATGAGGTGGAAGAGTGTCTGCACCCTTTTTATTAAAGACGTCCAGAAATTCGTGATAAGCAACCGGGATCAGTTTAGAGGCTTCATGGTCGGGTGGATACCCAGGAAGGGCGTTGGGTTGACAGTTCCTCCCAAGAGGCAGTGCGTCTGGCAGTAGTTGTACGAAAAAGAGATATCTCCGGTAAGCCAGTCAACGTGAGGGTTGTGTGCCTTCAACCATGGAATGCCGAGGATAACGGGAAACATGGGAGAAGCTATGACATCCAAACGGAGGAGTTCGCTATGGCCTGAAGAAGTCTGGCAGAGAATAGGCAAGGTCTCTTGAGTAACCGGGCCTGATTTAATACCGGAGCCAACAGCCAGATGGACATGGAACCCTTGCCTCTTGGTACCCAAGGGCAGCTGCTGAAGAGAAGCAAATGCAGAGTCCACAAAACAGCTGCAGGCCCCAGAGTCTATGATTGCAAGTACTGAAACCGTCTTTTCGGGGAGCTGAAGCTTGATGGGAAGAGAGACATGTGACTGATCCTTCCCAGGGTTAGCAAACCCCACAAACCTCTGTACAGCTTTTCTGTCAGTAGGAGCAAGGCCATTCCAAGACAGAAGCGACTTTCTGAGGGTCCATGGAGATTCCCTCGGCGGAGATGACAAGCCCTAGGAAATGCACAACTTGCTTTTCAAAGTCGCATTTTTCAGCCTTTGCGTAAAGTCGGTGTTCCCGCAATCGAGCTAATACCTTTTTTACATGAGTCCGATGGGATTCTAAAGTTTCAGAGAATACAAGGATGTCATCCAGATACACGATGAGGAATAAATCAAGAAAGTCCCGAAAAACATCGTTTACCAGATGCTGGAATGTGGCTGGAGCATTGCAGAGCCCGAATGGCATGACTAAATACTCAAAGTGGCCAAAGCGTGTCCGGAAGGCCGTCTTCCATTCGTCTCCCTCCCTGATTGTGACAAGATTATAGGCACCCCTCAAGTCCAGTTTGGAGAACACTCGTGCCCCTCGCAGCCTCTGGAATAGTTCGGGAATCAGAGGAAGAGGGTACCGATTCTTGACAGTGACCCTGTTAAGGTCACGATAGTCCACACAGGGCCTCAAGGTGTGGTCTTTTTTCTCAACGAAGAAAATACCGGCTCCTGCTGGTGAAGTGGAAGGCCGAATGAACTGCTTTTCAAGGCTCTCGTCGATATAGGTAGGCAGGGCTTCCAATTCAGGCTCAGAGAGAGGGTAAATCCGACCAAACGGGATCTCGGCTCCCGGTAGAAGTTCAATGGGGCAATCGTAAGTTCTATGAGGTGGAAGAGTGTCTGCACACTTTTTATTAAAGACGTCCAGAAATTCGTGATAAGCAACCGGGATCAGTTTAGAGGCTTCATGGTCAGGGTGGATACCCAGGAAGGGCGTGGAGTTGACAGTTCCTCTGGCAGTAGTTGGACGAAAAAGAGATATCTCCGGTAAGCCAGTCAACGTGAGGGTTGTGTGCCTTCAACCATGGAATGCCGAGGATAACGGGAAACATGGGAGAAGCTATGACATCCAAACGGAGGAGTTCACTATGGCCTGAAGAAGTCTGGCAGAGAATAGGCAAGGTCTCTTTAGTAACCGGGCCTGATTTAATACCGGAGCCAACAGCCAGATGGACATGGAACCCTTGCCTCTTGGTACCCAAGGGCAGCTGCTGAAGAGAAGCAAATGCAGAGTCCACAAAACAGCTGCAGGCCCCAGAGTCTATGATTGCAAGTACTGAAACCGTCTTTTCGGGGAGCTGAAGCTTGATGGGAAGAGAGACATGTGACTGATCCTTCCCAGGGTTAGCAAACCCCACGAACCTCTGTACAGCTTTTCTGTCAGTAGGAGCAGGCCATTCCAAGACAGAAGCGACTTTCTGAGGGTCCATGGAGATTCCCTCGGCAGAGATGACAAGCCCTAGGAAATGCACAACTTGCTTTTCAAAGTCGCATTTTTCAGCCTTTGCGTAAAGTCGGTGTTCCCGCAATCGATCTAATACCTTTTTTACATGAGTCCGATGGGATTCTAAAGTTTCAGAGAATACAAGGATGTCATCCAGATACACGATGACGAATAAATCAAGAAAGTCCCGAAAAACATCGTTTACCAGATGCTGGAATGTGGCTGGAGCATTGCAGAGCCCGAATGGCATGACTAAATACTCAAAGTGGCCAAAGCGTGTCCGGAAGGCCGTCTTCCATTCGTCTCCCTCCCTGATTCTGACAAGATTATAGGCACCCCTCAAGTCCAGTTTGGAGAACACTCGTGCCCCTCGCAGCCTCTGGAATAGTTCGGGAATCAGAGGAAGAGGGTACCGATTCTTGACAGTGACCCTGTTAAGGTCACGATAGTCCACACAGGGCCTCAAGGTGTGGTCTTTTTTCTCAACGAAGAAAATACCGGCTCCTGCTGGTGAAGTGGAAGGCCGAATGAACTGCTTTTCAAGGCTCTCGTCGATATAGGTACGCAGGGCTTCCAATTCAGGCTCAGAGAGAGGGTAAATCCGACCAAACGGGATCTCGGCTCCCGGTAGAAGTTCAACGGGGCAATCGTAAGTTCTATGAGGTGGAAGAGTGTCTGCACCCTTTTTATTAAAGACGTCCAGAAATTAGTGATAAGCAACCGGGATCAGTTTAGAGGCTTCATGGTCAGGGTGGATACCCAGGAGGGGCGTGGAGTTGACAGTTCCTCCCAAGAGGCAGTGCGTCTGGCAGTAGTTGGACGAAAAAAATATATATCTCCGGTAAGCCAGTCAACGTGAGGGTTGTGTGCCTTCAACCATGGAATGCCGAGGATAACGGGAAACATGGGAGAAGCTATGACATCCAAACGGAGGAGTTCGCTATGGCCTGAAGAAGTCTGGCAGAGAATAGGCAGGTCTCTTGAGTAACCGGGCCTGATTTAATACCGGAGCCGTCAGCCAGATGGACATGGAACCCTTGCCTCTTGGTACCCAAGGGTAGCTGCTGAAGAGAAGCAAATGCAGAGTCCACAAAACAGCTGCAGGCCCCAGAGTATATGATTGCAAGTACTGAAACCGTCTTTTCGGGGAGCTGAAGCTTGATAGGAAGAGAGACATGTGACTGATCCTTCCCAGGGAGATGCATCACAAAAGCCTGACGGGAAGAGACCCTGCAGGTCTCTGCAGGACAAGTTCGTATGAAGTGGCCAACCTCCCCGCAGTAGAGACACAGACTGCCTTGGACTCGACGTAGACGTTCAGCAGGAGAAAGAGGTAACCTACGAAAACTGCTGTGAGGTGCCTTATGCTGTTCCCTCCTTCTGGGGGAAGGAACAGGTAGAGGAGCAGGGGCGGCTGGCCTTGAAACCACAGAAAGAGTCCCTATAGATTTTTCCGATTGCCTTTCTCGAAACCACCGATCGATCTGAATAGTTAAATTTATCAGATCTTCCAGGGACGCGGGTATTCCCATTCTGGCAAGTTCATCTTTTACGGTGTCAGAAAGTCCTAGACGGAACTGGTGACGAAGTGCAGAGTGATTCCATTGGGTATCTGCGCTCAAAACACGAAAGTCAGTTACGTAATCTTCAACAGGCCTTGGCCCTTGCTGTAATTTGTCAAGCATGGATTCGGCAGTTTGCTGGGAAAAGTGGTCAGTGTATAACTGAGCCATGGCTGAGAAGAATGAACCCGTGGCAGTCAGAACAGGGTCATGTTGTTCCCGAAGGTGATGAGCCCAGGAGAGTGGTTCGTTCAGTAGTAGTGTAATAATAAACCCTACCTTGATGTCCTCTGATGCAAAGGTTCGGGGTAGCAGAGAAAAATAAAGTTCACAAGAATTCCGGAAGGTACGAAACTTCTTGCGTTCTCCAGAAAACCGTTCAGGGATAGGCACTTTGGGTTCCGGAGGGGGAGTGGCATCACGGAACAGACCAGACTCTGTTTGAGTAGAAGAATCCATGGCGGTGAAAGGAGCACAGGCCGATGCGACGGTCACCTCATGCGGAAGTCGCTCTTCCATGCGACCAAGATTCTCTTGTAACTTCTGCACAATATTTGAGAGCGCAGAAATAGTTTGGTAAATGTCCTTCGGTGGAGAGGCCTCCCTTCCAGACTCCATCTCTGGCTGACTGGTACTGTCACGTACCTGGTAGGAGTCTGGAATAACGAGGTCGGCCTCCCTTTTATCTCCAACCCAAGCCCCACTGAGGATGGGACAGACCTAGGGTGAGGAGTTACACGAGTGCCTGTAGTTGCGTGCAGAACTTGTCAGCTGAGTTGCAGACGTGGAGATGCAGGCAGAGCATCTGGTAAGGAACTGGACTCAGGAAAGCTGGTAGGATGGACAGCTAGCACAGGCACTGGAGACAGCGTTAAGCCAAGCAGGAGGCTAGTGCAGGATCACAAGGGTGGCCGGGTTCGGTAGCAGACGGGCAGCGAGGTACTAGAAAAGGCCCCAAAAATCTTGGGCCAAGCTTCCTCGAGGGGCAACTTAGTTTCAAGTTCGCTGTGGAAAGCCAGACCTTATCTCCAGGTTCAAGATTCAAATAGCCTCTTCTCTTCTTGTCGAAGAACTTTTTATTATCTGCCTGGGTCTTGGAGATTGTATCCTGGAGTAATTGGTAGTTGGAGTTAAGGAAATTCAACCTGTCTTGTACGGCAGGTATAGAAGAATCAATAGGCAGCTCAGGCAAGAAAGAAGGATGGTATCCACAATTGGCGAAAAAAGGTGACTGTTTGGTTGCCGAATGGGTGGAATTATTGTATGAAAATTCCGCGAGTGGGAGAAGTGATAGCCAGTCATCCTGTGCAAAAGAAGAAAAGGTAGGTACTGTTCAAGGGTTTGATTGACCCTTTCAGTCTGTCCATTAGTTTGTGGGTGATAAGCTGTTGAGAGGCGGAGTTCAATGTTCAAAGTTTCACATAAGGCCCTCCAAAATCTAGAAGTGAACTGCACCCCTCGATCAGAAACTATGCTGTCAGGGATGCCATGCAACCTTACAATCTACTTGATAAAAGTTGAGGCAGTCTCCGGGGCAGAAGGAGTTCCTTGCAGAGGTACAAAGTGGGCCATTTTGGTCAAACGATCAACCACAACGAAAATGGTAGTGAAGTCTTCAGATGGGGGAAGTTCTACTATAAAATCCATGGAGATCATGCTCCATGGTTTCTCAGGTACAGGAAGGGGCTCAAGTAGACCCCAAGTTCTGGCTCTGTCTGTCTTATTCCGAAGGCATGAAATACAAGATCTTACATATTTCTTGCAGTCGTTCATCAAGTTTGGCCACCAGAATGTACGGGAGATCAAATTAGCCGTCTTGTGAATCCCAAATTGACCCGCTAGGGGATGATCATGACATCGCCCTAGGACGGCAACTCTGAACTGTTCTGGGATAAAGATTTGCCTCTTATGGAAGTACAGGCCATCCCTTAGTTGAAGAGCCAGGTCCTTGGAAGGCGGTTGGTCTTCCACATATTTTCTTATTTGTAACATCAGATCCGCCTGAAGAAGTAAAAAATGATTGGCTGGTAGAATAGTATCAGGTTCCGAGGATACAACTGGATCACTGAACATGCGGGACAAGGCATCTGGTTTCCCGTTTTTTGAGCCAGGACGGTAGGTTATATGAAACATGAAACGAGAGAAAAAAAGTGCCCATCTTGCCTGCCGAGGTCTTAGGCGTTTAGCTGTCTTCAAATACTCAAGATTCTTGTGATCTGTGAAGATAAGAATTGGGTGAGAAGCTCCCTCCAAAAGGTAACGCCATTCTTCAAGAGCGGCCTTGATAGCCAGTAGCTCTCGGTCACCAACATCATAATTCCTTTCGGAAGGATTTAATTTTTTATAGAAGAAGGCCACAGGGTGGAGCAATGAATTGGGACCTTGGCGTTGGGAAATAATAGCCCCAACTGCATCCCTGACAGCATAGTTTCTGATCGAGGGGTGCAGTTCACTTCTAGATTTTGGAGGGCCTTATGTGAAACTTTGAACATTGAACTCCGCCTCTCCACAGCTTATCACCCACAAACTAATGGACAGACTGAAAGGGTCAATCAAACCCTTTAACAGTACCTACGATGCTTTTCTTCTTTTGCACAAGGTGACTGGCTATCACTTCTCCCACTCGCGGAATTTTCATACAATAATTCCACCCATTCGGCAACCAAACAGTCACCTTTTTTCGCCAATTATGGATACCATCCTTCTTTCTTGCCTGAGCTGCCTATTGATTCTTCTGTACCTGCCGTACAAGACAGGTTGAACTTCCTTAACTCCAACTACCAATTACTGCAGGATACAATCTCCAAGACCCAGGCAGATAATAAAAAGTTCTTCGACAAGAAGAGAAGAGGCAATTTGAATCTTGAACCTTTTCCAGTACCTCGCTGCCCGTCTGCTACCGAACCCGGCCACCCTTGTGATCCTGCACCAGCCTCCTGCTTGGCTTAACGCTGTCTCCAGTGCCTGTGCGAGCTGTCCATCCTACCAGCTTTCCTGAGTCCAGTTCCTTACCAGATGCTCTGCCTGCATCTCCACGTCTGCAACTCAGCTGACAAGTTCTGCACGCAACTACAGGCACTCGTGTAACTCCTCACCTTAGGTCTGTCCCATCCTCAGTGGGGCTTGGGTTGGAGATACAAGGGAGGCCGACCTCGTCATTCCAGACTCCTACCAGGTACGTGACAGTACCAGTCAGCCAGAGATGGAGTCTGGAAGGGAGGCCTCTCCACCGAAGGACATTTACCAAACTATTTCTGCGCTCTCATATATTGTGCAGAAGTTACAAGAGAATCTTGGTCGCATGGAAGAGCGACTTCCGCATGAGGTGACCGTCGCATCGGCCTGTGCTCCTTTCACCGCCATGGATTCTTCTACTCAAACAGAGTCTGGTCTGTTCCGTGATGCCACTCCCCCTCCGGAACCCAAAGTGCCTATCCCTGAACGGTTTTCTGGAGAACGCAAGAAGTTTCGTACCTTCCGGAATTCCTGTGAACTTTATTTTTCTCTGCTACCCCGAACCTTTGCATCAGAGGACATCAAGGTAGGGTTTATTATTACACTACTACTGAACGAACCACTCTCCTGGGCTCATCACCTTCGGGAACAACATGACCCTGTTCTGACTGCCACGGGTTCATTCTTCTCAGCCATGGCTCAGTTATACACTGACCACTTTTCCCAGCAAACTGCCGAATCCATGCTTGACAAATTACAGCAAGGGCCAAGGCCTGTTGAAGATTACGTAACTGACTTTCGTGTTTGGAGCGCAGATACCCAATGGAATCACTCTGCACTTCGTCACCAGTTCCGTCTAGGACTTTCTGACACCGTAAAAGATGAACTTGCCAGAGTGGGAATACCCGCGTCCCTGGAAGATCTGATAAATTTAACTATTCAGATCGATCGGCGGTTTCGAGAAAGGCAATCGGAAAAATCTAAAGGGACTCTTTCTGTGGTTTCAAGGCCAGCCGCCCCTGCTCCTCTACCTGTTCCTTCCCCCAGTAGGAGGGAACAGCATAAGGCACCTCACAGCAGTTTTCGTAGGTTACCTCTTTCTCCTGCTGAACGTCTACGTCGAGTCCAAGGCAGTCTGTGTCTCTACTGCGGGGAGGTTGGCCACTTCATACGAACTTGTCCGGCAGAGACCTGCAGGGTCTCTTCCCGTCAGCCTCTTGTGATGCATCTCCCTGGGAAGGATCAGTCACATGTCTCTCTTCCCATCAAGCTTCAGCTCCCCGAAAATACGGTTTCAGTACTTGCAATCATAGAATCTGGGGCCTGCAGCTGTTTTGTGGACTCTGCATTTGCTTCTCTTCAGCAGCTGCCCTTGGGTACCAAGAGGCAAGGGTTCCATGTCCATCTGGCTGACGGCTCCGGTATTAAATCAGGCCCGGTTACTCAAGAGACCTTGCCTATTCTCTGCCAGACTTCTTCAGGCCATAGCGAACTCCTCCGTTTGGATGTCATAGCTTCTCCCATGTTTCCCGTTATCCTCGGCATTCCATGGTTGAAGGCATACAACCCTCACGTTGACTGGCTTACCGGAGATATCTCTTTTTCGTCCAACTACTGCCAGACGCACTGCCTCTTGGGAGGAACTGTCAACTCCACGTCCCTCCTGGGTATCCACCCTGACCATGAAGCCTCTAAACTGATCCCGGTTGCTTATCACGAATTTCTGGACGTCTTTAATAAAAAGAGTGCAGACACTCTTCCACCTCATAGAACTTACGATTGCCCCATTGAACTTCTACCGGGAGCCGAGATCCCGTTTGGTCGGATTTACCTTCTCTCTGAGCCTGAATTGGAAGCCCTGCGTACCTATATCGACGAGAGCCTTGATAAGCAGTTCATTCGGCCTTCCACTTCACCAGCAGGAGCCGGTATTTTCTTCGTTGATAAAAAAGACCACACCTTGAGGCCCTGTGTGGACTATCGTGACCTTAACAGGGTCACTGTCAAGAATCGGTACCCTCTTCCTCTGATTCCCGAACTATTCCAGAGGCTGCGAGGGGCACGAGTGTTCTCCAAACTGGACTTGAGGGGTGCCTATAATCTTGTCAGAATCAGGGAGGGAGACGAATGGAAGACGGCCTTCCGGACACGCTTTGGCCGCTTTGAGTATTTAGTCATGCCATTCGGGTTCTGCAATGCTCCAGCCACATTCCAGCATCTGGTAAATGATGTTTTTCGGGACTTTCTTGATTTATTCGTCATCGTGTATCTGGATGACATCCTTGTATTCTCTGAAACTTTAGAATCCCATCGGACTCATGTAAAAAAGGTATTAGCTCGATTGCGGGAACACAGACTTTACGTAAAGGCTGAAAAATGCGACTTTGAAAAGCAAGTTGTGCATTTCCTAGGGCTTGTCATCTCCGCCGAGGGAATCTCCATGGACCCTCAGAAAGTCGCTTCTGTCTTGGAATGGCCTGCTCCTACTGACAGAAAAGCTGTACAGAGGTTCGTGGGGTTTGCTAACTTTTATAGAAAATTTAGTAAGGACTTTTCTGGCATCATCACTCCCATTACTCAGCTAACGAAACAGCATGTTCCCTTTCGATGGACCCCAGAGGCTCAGACAGCGTTTGAACAGTTGAAAGCCTTATTCACCTCAGCTCCCATCTTGAAACATCCCGATCCCTCCTTAGCTTATGTTTTGGAGGTAGACGCCTCGGAAAATGCAGTTGGGGCTATTATTTCCCAACGCCAAGGGCCCAAATCATTGCTCCACCCTGTGGCCTTCTTCTCTAAAAAATTTAATCCTTCCGAAAGGAATTATGATGTTGGTGACCGAGAGCTACTGGCTATTAAGGCTGCTCTTGAAGAATGGCGTTACCTTTTGGAGGGAGCTTCTCACCCAATTCTTATCTTCACAGATCACAAGAATCTTGAGTATTTGAAGACAGCTAAACGCCTAAGACCTCGGCAGGCAAGATGGGCACTTTTTTTCTCCCGTTTCATGTTTCATATAACCTACCGTCATGGCTCAAAGAACGGGAAACCAGATGCCTTGTCCCGCATGTTCAGTGATCCAGTTGTATCCTCGGAACCTGATACTATTCTACCAGCCAAGAATTTTTTACTTCTTCAGGCGGATCTGATGTCACAAATAAGAAAATATGTGGAAGACCAACCGCCTTCCAAGGACCTGGCTCTTCAACTAAGGGATGGCCTGTACTTCCCTAAGAGGCAAATCTTTATCCCAGAACAGTTCAGAGTTGCCGTCCTAGGGCGATGTCATGATCATCCCCTAGCGGGTCACTTTGGGATTCACAAGACGGCTAATTCGATCTCCCGTACATTCTGGTGGCCAAACTTGATGAACGACTGCAAGACATATGTAAGATCTTGTATTTCATGCCTTCGGAATAAGACAGACAGAGCCAGAACTTGGGGTCTACTTGAGCCCCTTCCTGTACCTGAGAAACCATGGAGCATGATCTCCATGGATTTTATAGTAGAACTTCCCCCATCTGAAGACTTCACTACCATTTTCGTTGTGGTTGATCGTTTGACCAAAATGGCCCACTTTGTACCTCTGCAAGGAACTCCTTCTGCCCCGGAGACTGCCTCAACTTTTATCAAGGAGATTGTAAGGTTGCATGGCATCCCTGACAGCATAGTTTCTGATCGAGGGGTGCAGTTCACTTCTAGATTTTGGAGGGCCTTATTTGAAACTTTGAACTCCGCCTCTCCACAGCTTATCACCCACAAACTAATGGACAGACTGAAAGGGTCAATCAAACCCTTGAACAGTACCTACGATGCTTTTCTTCTTTTGCACAGGATGACTGGCTATCACTTCTCCCACTCGCGGAATTTTCATACAATAATTCCACCCATTCGGCAACCAGTCACCTTTTTTCGCCAATTATGGATACCATCCTTCTTTCTTGCCTGAGCTGCCTATTGATTCTTCTGTACCTGCCGTACAAGACAGGTTGAACTTCCTTAACTCCAACTACCAATTACTGCCGGATACAAGCTCCAAGACCCAGGCAGATAATAAAAAGTTCTTCGACAAGAAGAGAAGAGGCAATTTGAATCTTGAACCTGGAGATAAGGTCTGGCTTTCCACAGCGAACTTGAAACTAAGTTGCCCCTCGAGGAAGCTTGGCCCAAGATTTTTGGGGCCTTTTCCAGTCAAGAGAAAGATTAATGCAGTAGCATTCGAATTAGTGTTACCCAAGAACCTGAGAATCCACCCAGTATTCCATGTTTCTTTGTTGAAGCCTACAGTGCCACATCCTTTCCCAAATCGGATTTCTGAAACCCCTCCACCACTACTTATCGAAGGGAATGAGGAATTTGAGGTGGAGGCCGTATTGGACTGTAGGAAGAGAGGTAACCAAACACAGTTTCTCATTAAATGGAAAGGCTACGGGCCGGAAGAAAGTTCCTGGGAACCAGCTTCTGATGTGCATGCTCCAAGACTGGTACGAGCTTTCTTTCTACGCCACCCGGAAAAAGAGGTCCTGAGGGGCATCCAGAGGCTGCCCTTAAGGGGGGGGGCAATGTAAGGAAGCTGCCGGGAATCCGTCTGCGCATGCGCGCATTCGTCAACAGTCTCGGAATGCTGGCGCGCGTGCGCGCATCCCCGGGACACAGCGGCCTTTCCGGAGAACCATTGCGCATGCGTGTGCGCAATTCGCGCATGCGCGTGCGCACGGGCAACGTACGCGCGCAGGAGCACGCTCCTAATTCCCTTTGGCACCAGCCTGCCTACCTAAAGGATGCTCTGACTTCTGACAAGTGCTGACTGGTCTTCAGCAAGTACCCTGATACCTGAACTCTGTTTAAACCTGGCTTGATCCCTGTTGCTGAACCTTGGCTTCCCTTTGACCTTGCTTCTGGACTTGAATACTTGATTACTGGTTCCTGATCTCGGCTTCCCATCTGACCTCCCTCCTGCCTGTGCCTTTGTACCTCGCTGCCCGTCTGCTACCGAAGCCGGCCACCCTTGTGATCCTGCACCAGCCTCCTGCTTGGCTTAACGCTGTCTCCAGTGCCTGTGCCAGCTGTCCATCCTACCAGCTTTCCTGAGTCCAGTTCCTTACCAG
This sequence comes from Rana muscosa, assembly GCA_029206835.1. Lineage (NCBI taxonomy): Eukaryota > Metazoa > Chordata > Amphibia > Anura > Ranidae > Rana > Rana muscosa. The sequence continues at coordinate 3,697,534 of JARGYO010000056.1, forward strand.
ATGCTCTGCCTGCATCTCCATGTCTGCAACTCAGCTGACAAGTTCTGCACGCAACTACAGGCACTCGTGTAACTCCTCACCCTAGCCACCATCTGTCCCATCCTCAGTGGGGCTTGGGTTGGAGATACAAGGGAGGCCGACCTCGTCATTCCAGACTCCTACCAGGTACGTGACAGTACCAGTCAGCCAGAGATGGAGTCTGGAAGGGAGGCCTCTCCACCGAAGGACATTTACCAAACTATTTCTGCGCTCTCAAATATTGTGCAGAAGTTACAAGAGAATCTTGGTCGCATGGAAGAGCGACTTCCGCATGAGGTGACCGTCGCATCGGCCTGTGCTCCTTTCACCGCCATGGATTCTTCTACTCAAACAGAGTCTGGTCTGTTCCGTGATGCCACTCCCCCTCCGGAACCCAAAGTGCCTATCCCTGAACGGTTTTCTGGAGAACGCAAGAAGTTTCGTACCTTCCGGAATTCCTGTGAACTTTATTTTTCTCTGCTACCCCGAACCTTTGCATCAGAGGACATCAAGGTAGGTTTTATTATTACACTACTACTGAACGAACCACTCTCCTGGGCTCATCACCTTCGGGAACAACATGACCCTGTTCTGACTGCCACGGGTTCATTCTTCTCAGCCATGGCTCAGTTATACACTGACCACTTTTCCCAGCAAACTGCCGAATCCATGCTTGACAAATTACAGCAAGGGCCAAGGCCTGTTGAAGATTACGTAACTGACTTTCGTGTTTGGAGCGCAGATACCCAATGGAATCACTGCACTTCGTCACCAGTTCCGTCTAGGACTTTCTGACACCGTAAAAGATGAACTTGCCAGAGTGGGAATACCCGCGTCCCTGGAAGATCTGATAAATTTAACTATTCAGATCGATCGGCGGTTTCGAGAAAGGCAATCGGAAAAATCTAAAGGGACTCTTTCTGTGGTTTCAAGGCCAGCCGCCCCTGCTCCTCTACCTGTTCCTTCCCCCAGAAGGAGGGAACAGCATAAGGCACCTCACAGCAGTTTTCGTAGGTTACCTCTTTCTCCTGCTGAACGTCTACGTCGAGTCCAAGGCAGTCTGTGTCTCTACTTCGGGGAGGTTGGCCACTTCATACGAACCTGTCCGGCAGAGACCTGCAGGGTCTCTTCCCGTCAGCCTCTTGTGATGCATCTCCCTGGGAAGGATCAGTCACATGTCTCTCTTCCCATCAAGCTTCAGCTCCCCGAAAAGACGGTTTCAGTACTTGCAATCATAGACTCTGGGGCCTGCAGCTGTTTTGTGGACTCTGCATTTGCTTCTCTTCAGCAGCTGCCCTTGTGTACCAAGAGGCAAGGGTTCCATGTCCATCTGGCTGACGGCTCCGGTATTAAATCAGGCCCGGTTACTCAAGAGACCTTGCCTATTCTCTGCCAGACTTCTTCAGGCCATAGCGAACTCCTCCGTTTGGATATCATAGCTTCTCCCATGTTTCCCGTTATCCTCGGCATTCCATGGTTGAAGGCACACAACCCTCACGTTGACTGGCTTACCGGAGATATCTCTTTTTCGTACAACTACTGCCAGACGCACTGCCTCTTGGGAGGAACTGTCAACTCCACGTCCCTCCTGGGTATCCACCCTGACCATGAAGCCTCTAAAAAGATCCCGGTTGCTTATCACTAATTTCTGGACGTCTTTAATAAAAAGGGTGCAGACACTCTTCCACCTCATAGAACTTACGATTGCCCCATTGAACTAATACCGGGAGCCGAGATCCCGTTTGATCGGATTTACCCTCTCTCTGAGCCTGAATTGGAAGCCCTGCGTACCTATATCGACGAGAGCCTTGAAAAGCAGTTCATTCGGCCTTCCACTTCACCAGCAGGAGCCGGTATTTTCTTCGTTGAGAAAAAAGACCACACCTTGAGGCCCTGTGTGGACTATCGTGACCTTAACAGGGTCACTGTCAAGAATCGGTACCCTCTTCCTCTGATTCCCGAACTATTCCAGAGGCTGCGAGGGGCACGAGTGTTCTCCAAACTGGACTTGAGGGGTGCCTATAATCTTGTCAGAATCAGGGAGGGAGACGAATGGAAGACGGCCTTCCGGACACGCTTTGGCCACTTTGAGTATTTAGTCATGCCATTCGGGCTCTGCAATGCTCCAGCCACAATCCAGCATCTGGTAAACAAAGTTTTTCGGGACTTTCTTGATTTATTCGTCATCGTGTATCTGGATGACATTCTTGTATTCTCTGAAACTTTAGAATCCCATCGGACTCATGTAAAAAAGGTATTAGCTCGATTGCGGGAACACCGACTTTACGCAAAGGCTGAAAAATGCGACCTTGAAAAGCAAGTTGTGCATTTCCTAGGACTTGTCATCTCCACCGAGGGAATCTCCATGGACCCTCAGAAAGTCGCTTCTGTCTTGGAATGGCCTGCTCCTACTGACAGAAAAGCTGTACAGAGGTTCGTGGGGTTTGCTAACTTTTATAGAAAATTTATTAAGGACTTTTCTGGCATCATCACTCCCATTACTCAGCTAACGAAACAGCATGTTCCCTTTCGATGGACCCCAGAGGCTCAGACAGCGTTTGAATAGTTGAAAGCCTTATTCACCTCAGCTTCCATCTTGAAACATCCCGATCCCTCCTTAGCTTATGTTTTGGAGGTAGACGCCTCGGAAAATGCAGTTGGGGCTATTATTTCCCAACGCCAAGGACCCAAATCATTGCTCCACCCTGTGGCCTTCTTCTCTAAAAAATTAAATCCTTCCGAAACTAATTATGATGTTGGTGACCGAGAGCTACTGGCTATCAAGGCCGCTCTTGAAGAATGGCGTTACCTTTTGGAGGGAGCTTCTCACCCAATTCTTATCTTCACAGATCACAAGAATCTTGAGTATTTGAAGACAGCTAAACGCCTAAGACCTCGGCAGGCAAGATGGGCACTTTTTTTCTCTCGTTTCATGTTTCATATAACCTACCGTCCTGGCTCAAAGAACGGGAAACCAGATGCCTTGTCCCGCATGTTCAGTGATCCAGTTGTATCCTCGGAACCTGATACTATTCTACCAGCCAAGAATTTTTTACTTCTTCAGGCGGATCTGATGTCACAAATAAGAAAATATGTGGAAGACCAACCGCCTTCCAAGGACCTGGCTCTTCAACTAAGGGATGGCCTGTACTTCCCTAAGAGGCAAATCTTTATCCCAGAACAGTTCAGAGTTGCCGTCCTAGGGCGATGTCATGATCATCCCCTAGCGGGTCACTTTGGGATTCACAAGACGGCTAATTCGATCTCCCGTACATTCTGGTGGCCAAACTTGATGAACGACTGCAAGAAATATGTAAGATCTTGTATTTCATGCCTTCGGAATAAGACAGACAGAACTTGGGGTCTACTTGAGCCCCTTCCTGTACCTGAGAAACCATGGAGCATGATCTCCATGGATTTTATAGTAGAACTTCCCCCATCTGAAGACTTCACTACCATTTTCGTTGTGGTTGATCGTTTGACCAAAATGGCCCACTTTGTACCTCTGCAAGGAACTCCTTCTGCCCCGGAGACTGCCTCAACTTTTATCAAGGAGATTGTAAGGTTGCATGGCATCCCTGACAGCATAGTTTCTGATCGAGGGGTGCAGTTCACTTCTAGATTTTGGAGGGCCTTATGTGAAACTTTGAACATTGAACTCCGCCTCTCCACAGCTTATCAACCACAAACTAATGGACAGACTGAAAGGGTCAATCAAACCCTTGAACAGTACCTACGATGCTTTTCTTCTTTTGCACAGGATGACTGGCTATCACTTCTCCCACTCGCGGAATTTTCATACAATAATTCCACCCATTCGGCAACCAAACAGTCACCTTTTTTCGCCAATTATGGATACCATCCTTCTTTCTTGCCTGAGCTGCCTATTGATTCTTCTGTACCTGCCGTACAAGACAGGTTGAACTTCCTTAACTCCAACAACCAATTACTGCAGGATACAATCTCCAAGACCCAGGCAGATAATAAAAAGTTCTTCGACAAGAAGAGAAGAGGCAATTTGAATCTTGAACCTGGAGATAAGGTCTGGCTTTCCACAACGAACTTGAAACTAAGTTGCCCCTCGAGGAACCTTGGCCCAAGATTTTTGGGGCCTTTTCCAGTCAAGAGAAAGATTAATGCAGTAGCATTCGAATTAGTGTTACCCAAGAACCTGAGAATCCACCCAGTATTCCATGTTTCTTTGTTGAAGCCTACAGTGCCAAATCCTTTCCCAAATCGGATTTCTGAAACCCCTCCACCGCTACTTATCGAAGGGAATGAGGAATTTGAGGTGGAGGCCGTATTGGACTGTAGGAAGAGAGGTAACCAAACACAGTTTCTCATTAAATGGAAAGGCTACGGGCCGGAAGAAAGTTCCTGGGAACCAGCTTCTGATGTGCATGCTCCAAGACTGGTACGAGCTTTCTTTCTACGCCACTCGGAAAAAAGAGGTCCTGAGGGGCATCCAGAGGCTGCCCCTAAGGGGGGGGCAATGTAAGGAAGCTGCCGGGAATCCGTCTGCGCATGCGCGCATTCGTCAACAGTCTCGGAATGCTGGCGCGCGCATCCCAGGGACACAGCGGCCTTTCCGGAGAACCATTGCGCATGCGTGTGCGCAATTCGCGCATGCGCGTGCGCACGGGCAACGTACGCACGCAGGAGCACGCTCCTAATTCCCTTTGGCACCAGCCTGCCTACCTAAAGGATGCTCTGACTTCTGACAAGTGCTGACTGGTCTTCAGCAAGTACCCTGATACCTGAACTCTGTTTAAACCTGGCTTGATCCCTGTTGCTGAACCTTGGCTTCCCTTTGACCTTGCTTCCGGACTTGAATACTTGATTACTGGTTCCTGATCTCGGCTTCCCATCTGACCTCCCTCCTGCCTGTGCCTTTGTACCTCGCTGCCCGTCTGCTACCGAACCCGGCCACCCTTGTGATCCTGCACCAGCCTCCTGCTTGGCTTAACGCTGTCTCCAGTGCCTGTGCTAGCTGTCCATCCTACCAGCTTTCCTGAGTCCAGTTCCTTACCAGATGCTCTGCCTGCATCTCCACGTCTGCAACTCAGCTGACAAGTTCTGCACGCAACAACAGGCACTCGTGTAACTCCTCACCCTAGGTCTGTCCCATCCTCAGTGGGGCTTGGGTTTGAGATACAAGGGAGGCCGACCTCGTCATTCCAGACTCCTACCAGGTATGTGACAGTACCAGTCAGCCAGAGATGGAGTCTGGAAGGGAGGCCTCTCCACCGAAGGACATTTACCAAACTATTTCTGCGCTCTCAAATATTGTGCAGAAGTTACAAGAGAATCTTGGTCGCATGGAAGAGCGACTTCCGCATGAGGTGACCGTCGCATCGGCCTGTGCTCCTTTCACCGCCATGGATTCTTCTACTCAGAGTCTGGTCTGTTCCGTGATGCCACTCCCCCTTCGGAACCCAAAGTGCCTATCCCTGAACGGTTTTCTGGAGAACGCAAGAAGTTTCGTACCTTCCGGAATTCTTGTGAACATTATTTTTCTCTGCTACCACCGAACCTTTGCATCAGAGGACATCAAGGTAGGGTTTATTATTACACTACTACTGAACGAACCACTCTCCTGGGCTCATCACCTTCGGGAACAACATGACCCTGTTCTGACTGCCACGGGTTCATTCTTCTCAGCCATGGCTCAGTTATACACTGACCCCTTTTCCCAGCAAACTGCCGAATCCATGCTTGACAAATTACAGCAAGGGCCAAGGCCTGTTGAAGATTATGTAACTGACTTTCGTGTTTGGAGCGCAGATACCCAATGGAATCACTCTGCACTTCGTCACCAGTTCCGCCTAGGACTTTCTGACACCGTAAAAGATGAACTTGCCAGAGTGGGAATACCCGCGTCCCTGGAAGATCTGATAAATTTAACTATTCAGATCGATCGGCGGTTTCGAGAAAGGCAATCGGAAAAATCTAAAGGGACTCTTTCTGTGGTTTCAAGGCCAGCCGCCCCTGCTCCTCTACCTGTTCCTTCCCCCAGAAGGAGGGAACAGCATAAGGCACCTCACAGCAGTTTTCGTAGGTTAGTTCTTTCTCCTGCTGAACGTCTACGTCGAGTCCAATGCAGTCTGTGTCTCTACTGCGGGGAGGTTGGCCACTTCATACGAACTTGTCCTGCAGAGACCTGCAGGGTCTCTTCCCGTCAGCCTCTTGTGATGCATCTCCCTGGGAAGGATCAGTCACATGTCTCTCTTCCCATCAAGCTTCAGCTCCCCGAAAAGACGGTTTCAGTACTTGCAATCATAGACTCTGGGGCCTTGCAGCTGTTTTGTGGACTCTGCATTTGCTTCTCTTCAGCAGCTGCCCTTGGGTACCAAGAGGCAAGGGTTCCATGTCCATCTGGCTGACGGCTGCGGTATTAAATCAGGCCCGGTTACTCAAGAGACCTTGCCTATTCTCTGCCAGACTTCTTCAGGCCATAGCGAACTCCTCCGTTTGGATGTCATAGCTTCTCCCATGTTTCCCGTTATCCTCGGCATTCCATGGTTGAAGGCACACAACCCTCACGTTGACTGGCTTACCGGAGATATATTTTTTTTCGTCCAACTACTGCCAGACGCACTGCCTCTTGGGAGGACCATGAAGCCTCTAAACTGATCCCGGTTGCTTATCACTAATTTCTGGACGTCTTTAATAACAAGGGTGCAGACACTCTTCCACCTCATAGAACTTACGATTGCCCCATTGAACTTATACCGGAAGCCGAGATCCCGTTTGGTCGGATTTACCCTCTCTCTGAGCCTGAATTGGAAGCCCTGCGTACCTATATCGACGAGAGCCTTGAAAAGCAGTTCATTCGGCCTTCCACTTCACCAGCAGGAGCCGGTATTTTCTTTGTTGAGAAAAAAGACCACACCTTGAGGCCCTGTGTGGACTATCGTGACCTTAACAGGGTCACTGTAAAGAATCGGTACCCTCTTCCTCTGATTCCCGAACTATTCCAGAGGCTGAGAGGGGCACGAGTGTTCTCCAAACTGGACTTGAGGGGTGCCTATAATCTTGTCAGAATCAGGGAGGGAGACGAATGGAAGACGGCCTTCCGGACACGCTTTGGCCACTTTGAGTATTTAGTCATGCCATTCGGGCTCTGCAATGCTCCAGCCACATTCCAGTATATGGTAAACGATTTTTTTCGGGACTTTCTTGATTTATTCGTCATCGTGTATCTGGATGACATTCTTGTATTCTCTGAAACTTTAGAATCCCATCGGACTCATGTAAAAAAGGTATTAGCTCGATTGCGGGAACACCGACTTTACGCAAAGGCTGAAAAATGCGACTTTGAAAAGCAAGTTGTGCATTTCCTAGGGCTTGTCATCTCCGCCGAGGGAATCTCCATGGACCCTCAGAAAGTCGCTTCTGTCTTGGAATGGCCTGCTCCTACTGACAGAAAAGCTGTACAGAGGTTCGTGGGGTTTGCTAACTTTTATAGAAAATTTATTAAGGACTTTTCTGGCATCATCACTCCCATTACTCAGCTAACGAAACAGCATGTTCCCTTTCGATGGACCCCAGAGGCTCAGACAGCGTTTGAACAGTTGAAAGCCTTATTCACCTCAGCTCCCATCTTGAAACATCCCGATCCCTCCTTAGCTTATGTTTTGGAGGTAGACGCCTCGGAAAATGCAGTTGGGGCTATTATTTCCCAACGCCAAGGGCCCAAATCATTGCTCCACCCTGTGGCCTTCTTCTCTAAAAAATTAAATCCTTCCGAAAGGAATTATGATGTTGGTGACCGAGAGCTACTGGCTATTAAGGCTGCTCTTGAAGAATGGCGTTACCTTTTGGAGGGAGCTTCTCACCCAATTCTTATCTTCACAGATCACAAGAATCTTGAGTATTTGAAGACAGCTAAACGCCTAAGACCTCGGCAGGCAAGATGGGCACTTTTTTTCTCTCGTTTCATGTTTCATATAACCTACCGTCCTGGCTCAAAGAACGGGAAACCAGATGCCTTGTCCCGCATGTTCAGTGATCCAGTTGTATCCTCGGAACCTGATACTGAATTTTTTACTTCTTCAGGCGGATCTGATGTCACAAATAAGAAAATATGTGGAAGACCAACCGCCTTCCAAGGACCTGGCTCTTCAACTAAGGGATGGCCTGTACTTCCATAAGAGGCAAATCTTTATCCCAGAACAGTTCAGAGTTGCCGTCCTAGGGCGATGTCATGATCATCCCGTAGCGGGTCACTTTGGGATTCACAAGACGGCTAATTTGATCTCCCGTACATTCTGGTGGCCAAACTTGATGAACGACTGCAAGAAATATGTAAGATCTTGTATTTCATGCCTTCGGAATAAGACAGACAGAGCCAGAACTTGGGGTCTACTTGAGCCCCTTCCTGTACCTGAGAAACCATGGAGCATGATCTCCATGGATTTTATAGTAGAACTTCCCCCATCTGAAGACTTCACTACCATTTTCGTTGTGGTTGATCGTTTGACCAAAATGGCCCACTTTGTACTTCTGCAAGGAACTCATTCTGCCCCAGAGACTGCCTCAACTTTTATCAAGGAGATTGTAAGGTTGCATGGCATCCCTGACAGCATAGTTTCTGATCGAGGGGTGCAGTTCACTTCTAGATTTTGGAGGGCCTTATGTGAAACTTTGAACATTGAACTCCGCCTCTCCACAGCTTATCACCCACAAACTAATGGACAGACTGAAAGGGTCAATCAAACCCTTGAACAGTACCTACGATGCTTTTCTTCTTTTGCACAGGATGACTGGCTATCACTTCTCCCACTCGCGGAATTTTCATACAATAATTCCACCCATTCGGCAACCAAACAGTCACCTTTTTTCGCCAATTATGGATACCATCCTTCTTTCTTGCCTGAGCTGCCTATTGATTCTTCTGTACCTGCCGTACAAGACAGTTTGAACTTCCTTAACTCCAACTACCAATTACTGCAGGATACAATCTCCAAGACCCAGGCAGATAATAAAAAGTTCTTCGACAAGAAGAGAAGAGGCAATTTGAATCTTGAACCTGGAGATAAGGTCTGACTTTCCACAGCGAACTTGAAACTAAGTTGCCCCTCGAGGAAGCTTGGCCCAAGATTTTTGGGGCCTTTTCCAGTACCTCGCTGCCCGTCTGCTACTGAACCCGGCCACCCTTGTGATCCTGCACAAGCCTCCTGCTTGGCTTAACGCTGTCTCCAGTGCCTGTGCTAGCTGTCCATCCTACCAGCTTTCCTGAGTCCAGTTCCTTACCAGATGCTCTGCCTGCATCTCCACGTCTGCAACTCAGCTGACAAGTTCTGCACGCAACTACAGGCACTCGTGTAACTTCTCACCCTAGGTCTGTCCCATCCTCAGTGGGGCTTGGGTTGGAGATACAAGGGAGGCCGACCTCGTCATTCCAGAATCCTACCAGGTCACTGTCGAGAATCGGTACCCTCTTCCTCTGATTCCCGAACTATTCCTGAGGCTGCGAGGGGCACGAGTGTTCTCCAAACTGGACTTGAGGGGTGCCTATAATCTTGTCAGAATCAGGGAGGGAGACGAATGGAAGACGGCCTTCCGGACACGCTTTGGCCACTTTGAGTATTTAGTCATGCCATTCGGGCTCTGCAATGCTCCAGCCACATTCCAGCATCTGGTAAACGATGTTTTTCGGGACTTTCTTGATTTATTCGTCATCGTGTATCTGGATGACATCCTTGTATTCTCTGAAACTTTAGAATCCCATCTGACTCATGTAAAAAAGGTATTAGCTAGATTGCGGGAACACCGACTTTACGCAAAGGCTGAAAAATGCGACTTTGAAAAGCAAGTTGTGCATTTCCTAGGGCTTGTCATCTCCGCCGAGGGAATCTCCATGGACCCTCAGAAAGTCGCTTCTGTCTTGGAATGGCCTGCTCCTACTGACAGAAAAGCTGTACAGAGGTTCGTGGGGTTTGCTAACTTTTATAGAAAATTTAGTAAGGACTTTTCTGGCATCATCACTCCCATTACTCAGCTAACGAAACAGCATGTTCCCTTTCGATGGACCCCAGAGGCTCAGACAGCGTTTGAACAGTTGAAAGCCTTATTCACCTCAGCTCCCATCTTGAAACATCCCGATCCCTCCTTAGCTTATGTTTTGGAGGTAGACGCCTCGGAAAATGCAGTTGGGGCTATTGTTTCCCAACGCCAAGGGCCCAAATCATTGCTCCACCCTGTGGCCTTCTTCTCTAAAAAATTAAATCCTTCCGAAAGGAATTATGATGTTGGTGACCGAGAGCTACTGGCTATTAAGGCTGCTCTTGAAGAATGGCGTTACCTTTTGGAGGGAGCTTCTCACCCAATTCTTATCTTCACAGATCACAAGAATCTTGAGTATTTGAAGACAGCTAAACGCCTAAGACCTCGGCAGGCAAGATGGGCACTTTTTTTCTCCCGTTTCATGTTTCATATAACCTCCCGTCATGGCTCAAAGAACGGGAAACCAGATGCCTTGTCCCGCATGTTCAGTGATCCAGTTGTATCCTCGGAACCTGATACTATTCTACCAGCCAATAATTTTTTACTTCTTCAGGCGGATCTGATGTCACAAATAAGAAAATATGTGGAAGACCAACCGCCTTCCATGGACCTGGCTCTTCAACTAAGGGATGGCCTGTACTTCCCTAAGAGGCAAATCTTTATCCCAGAACAGTTCAGAGTTGCCGTCCTAGGGCGATGTCATGATCATCCCCTAGCGGGTCACTTTGGGATTCACAAGACGGCTAATTAGATCTCCCGTACATTCTGGTGGCCAAACTTGATGAACGACTGCAAGAAATATGTAAGATCTTGTATTTCATGCCTTCGGAATAAGACAGACAGAGCCAGAACTTGGGGTCTACTTGAGCCCCTTCCTGTACCTGAGAAACCATGGAGCATGATCTCCATGGATTTTATAGTAGAACTTCCCCCATCTGAAGACTTCACTACCATTTTCGTTGTGGTTGATCGTTTGACCAAAATGGCCCACTTTGTACCTCTGCAAGGAACTCCTTCTGCCCCGGAGACTGCCTCAACTTTTATCAAGGAGATTGTAAGGTTGCATGGCATCCCTGACAGCATAGTTTCTGATCGAGGGGTGCAGTTCACTTCTAGATTTTGGAGGGCTTTATGTGAAACTTTGAACATTGAACTCCGCCTCTCCACAGCTTATCACCCACAAACTAATGGACAGACTGAAAGGGTCAATCAAACCCTTGAACAGTACCTACGATGCTTTTCTTCTTTTGCACAGGATGACTGGCTATCACTTCTCCCACTCGCGGAATTTTCATGCAATAATTCCACCCATTCGGCAACCAAACAGTCACCCTTTTTCGCCAATTATGGATACCATCCTTCTTTCTTGCCTGAGCTGCCTATTGATTCTTCTGTACCTGCCGTACAAGACAGGTTGAACTTCCTTAACTCCAACTACCAATTACTGCAGGATACAATCTCCAAGACCCAGGCAGATAATAAAAAGTTATTCGACAAGAAGAGAAGAGGCAATTTGAATCTTGAACCTGGAGATAAGGTCTGGTTTTACACAGCGAACTTGAAACTAAGTTGCCCCTCGAGGAAGCTTGGCCCAAGATTTTTGGGGCCTTTTCCAGTCAAGAGAAAGATTAATGCAGTAGCATTCGAATTAGTGTTACCCAAGAACCTGAGAATCCACCCAGTATTCCATGTTTCTTTGTTGAAGCCTACAGTGCCAAATCCTTTCCCAAATCGGATTTCTGAAACCCCTCCACCGCTACTTATCGAAGGGAATGAGGAATGTGAGGTGGAGGCCGTATTGGACTGTAGGAAGAGAGGTAACCAAACACAGTTTCTCATTAAATGGAAAGGCTACGGGCCGGAAGAAAGTTCCTGGGAACCAGCTTCTGATGTGCATGCTCCAAGACTGGTACGAGCTTTCTTTCTACGCCACCCGGAAAAAGAGGTCCTGAGGGGCATCCAGAGGCTGCCCCTAAGGGGGGGGCAATGTAAGGAAGCTGCCGGGAATCCGTCTGCGCATGCGCGCATTCGTCAACAGTCTCGGAATGCTGGCGCGCGCGCATCCCCGGGACACAGCGGCCTTTCCGGAGAACCATTGCGCATGCGTGTGCGCAATTCGCGCATGCGCGTGCGCACGGGCAACGTACACGCGCAGGAGCACGCTCCTAATTCCCTTTGGCACCAGCCTGCCTACTTAAAGGATGCTCTGACTTCTGACAAGTGCTGACTGGTCTTCAGCAAGTACCCTGAGACCTGAACTCTGTTTAAACCTGGCTTGATCCCTGTTGCTGAACCTTGGCTTCCCTTTGACCTTGCTTCCGGACTTGAATACTTGATTACTGGTTCCTGATCTCGGCTTCCCATCTGACCTCCCTCCTGCCTGTGCCTTTGTACCTCGCTGCCCGTCTGCTACCGAACCCGGCCACCCTTGTGATCCTGCACCAGCCTCCTGCTTGGCTTAACGCTGTCTCCAGTGCCTGTGCTAGCTGTCCATCCTACCAGCTTTCCTGAGTCCAGTTCCTTACCAGATGCTCTGCCTGCATCTCCACGTCTGCAACTCAGCTGACAAGTTCTGCACGCAACTACAGGCACTCGTGTAACTCCTCACCCTAGCCACCATCTGTCCCATCCTCAGTGGGGCTTGGGTTGGAGATACAAGGGAGGCCGACCTCGTCATTCCAGACTCCTACCAGGTACGTGACAGTACCAGTCAGCCAGAGATGGAGTCTGGAAGGGAGGCCTCTCCACCGAAGGACATTTACCAAACTATTTCTGCGCTCTCAAATATTGTGCAGAAGTTACAAGAGAATCTTGGTCGCATGGAAGAGCAACTTCCGCATGAGGTGACCGTCGCATCGGCCTGTGCTCCTTTCACCGCCATGGATTCTTCTACTCAAACAGAGTCTGGTCTGTTCCGTGATGCCACTCCCCCTCCGGAACCCAAAGTGCCTATCCCTGAACGGTTTTCTGGAGAACGCAAGAAGTTTCGTACCTTCCGGAATTCTTGTGAACATTATTTTTCTCTGCTACCACCGAACCTTTGCATCAGAGGACATCAAGGTAGGGTTTATTATTACACTACTACTGAACGAACCACTCTCCTGGGCTCATCACCTTCGGGAACAACATGACCCTGTTCTGACTGCCACGGGTTCATTCTTCTCAGCCATGGCTCAGTTATACACTGACCACTTTTCCCAGCAAACTGCCGAATCCATGCTTGACAAATTACAGCAAGGGCCAAGGCCTGTTGAAGATTACGTAACTGACTTTCGTGTTTGGAGCGCAGATACGCAATGGAATCACCCTGCACTTCGTCACCAGTTCCGTCTAGCACTTTCTGACACCGTAAAAGATGAACTTGCCAGAGTGGGAATACCCGCGTCCCTGGAAGATCTGATAAATTTAACTATTCAGATCGATCGGCTGTTTCGAGAAAGGCAATCGGAAAAATCTAAAGGGACTCTTTCTGTGGTTTCAAGGCCAGCTGCCCCTGCTCCTCTACCTGTTCCTTCCCCCAGAAGGAGGGAACAGCATAAGGCACCTCACAGCAGTTTTCGTAGTTTACCTCTTTCTCCTGCTGAACGTCTACGTCGAGTCCAAGGCAGTCTGTGTCTCTTCTGCGGGGAGGTTGGCCACTTCATACGAACTTGTCCGGCAGAGACCTGCAGGGTCTCTTCCCGTCAGCCTCTTGTGATGCATCTCCCTGGGAAGGATCAGTCACATGTCTCTCTTCCCATCAAGCTTCAGCTCCCCGAAAAGACGGTTTCAGTACTTGCAATCATAGACTCTGGGGCCTGCAGCTGTTTTGTGGACTCTGCATTTGCTTCTCTTCAGCAGCTGCCCTTGGGTACCAAGAGGCAAGGGTTCCATGTCCATCTGGCTGACGGCTCCGGTATTAAATCAGGCCCGGTTACTCAAGGGACCTTGCCTATTCTCTGCCAGACTTCTTCAGGCCATAGCGAACTCCTCCGTTTGGATGTCATAGCTTCTCCCATGTTTCCCGTTATCCTCGGCATTCCATGGTTGAAGGCACACAACCCTCACGTTGACTGGCTTACCGGAGATATCTCTTTTTCGTCCAACTACTGCCAGACGCACTGCCTCTTGGGAGGAACTGTCAACTACACGCCCCTCCTGGGTATCCACCCTGACCATGAAGCCTCTAAACTGATCCCGGTTGCTTATCACGAATTTCTGGACGTCTTTAATAAAAAGAGTGCAGACACTCTTCCACCTCATAGAACTTACGATTGCCCCATTGAACTTCTACCGGGAGCCGAGATCCCGTTTGGTCGGATTTACCCTCTCTCTGAGCCTGAATTGGAAGCCCTAGTACCTATATCGACGAGAGCCTTGAAAAGCAGTTCATTCGGCCTTCCACTTCACCAGCAGGAGCCGGTATTTTTTTTGTTGAGAAAAAAGACCACACCTTGAGGCCCTGTGTGGACTATCGTGACCTTAACAGGGTCACTGTCAAGAATCGGTACCCTCTTCCTCTGATTCCCGAACTATTCCAGAGGCTGCGAGGGGCACGTATGTTCTCCAAACTGGACTTGAGGGGTGCCTATAATCTTGTCAGAATCAGGGAGGGAGACGAATGGAAGACGGCTTTCCGGACACGCTTTACCACTTTGAGTATTTAAGTCATGCCATTCGGGCTCTGCAATGCTCCAGCCACATTCCAGCATCTGGTAAACGATGTTTTTCGGGACTTTCTTGATTTATTCGTCATCGTGTATCTGGATGACATCCTTGTATTCTCTGAAACTTTAGAATCCCATCGGACTCATGTAAAAAAGGTATTAGCTCGATTGCGGGAACAACGACTTTACGCAAAGGCTGAAAAATGCGACTTTGAAAAGCAAGTTGTGAATTTCCTAGGGCTTGTCATCTCCGCCGAGGGAATCTCCATGGACCCTCAGAAAGTCGCTTCTGTCTTGGAATGGCCTGCTCCTACTGACAGAAAAGCTGTACAGAGGTTCGTGGGGTTTGCTAACTTTTATAGAAAATTTATTAAGGACTTTTCTGGCATCATCACTCCCATTACTCAGCTAACGAAACAGCATGTTCCCTTTCGATGGACCCCAGAGGCTCAGACAGCGTTTGAACAGTTGAAAGCCTTATTCACCTCAGCTCCCATCTTGAAACATCCCGATCCCTCCTTAGCTTATGTTTTGGAGGTAGACGCCTCGGAAAATGCAGTTGGGGCTATTATTTCCCAACGCCAAGGGCCCAAATCATTGCTCCACCCTGTGGCCTTCTTCTCTAAAAAATTAAATCCTTCCGAAAGGAATTATGATGTTGGTGACCGAGAGCTACTGGCTATTAAGGCTGCTCTTGAAGAATGGCGTTACCTTTTGGAGGGAGCTTCTCACCCAATTCTTATCTTCACAGATCACAAGAATCTTGAGTATTTGAAGACAGCTAAACGCCTAAGACCTCGGCAGGCAAGATGGGCACTTTTTTTTCTCTCGTTTCATGTTTCATATAACCTACCGTCCTGGTTTAAAGAACGGGAAACCAGATGCCTTGTCCCGCATGTTCAGTGATCCAGTTGTATCCTCGGAACCTGATACTATTCTACCAGCCAAGAGTTTTTTACTTCTTCAGGCGGATCTGATGTCACAAATAAGAAAATATGTGGAAGACCAACCGCCTTCCAAGGACCTGGCTCTTCAACTAAGGGATGGCCTGTACTTCCATAAGAGGCAAATATTTATCCCAGAACAGTTCAGAGTTGCCGTCCTAGGGCGATGTCATGATCATCCCCTAGCGGGTCACTTTGGGATTCACAAGACGGCTAATTTGATCTCCCGTACATTCTGGTGGCCAAACTTGATGAACGACTGCAAGAAATATGTAAGATCTTGTATTTCATGCCTTCGGAATAAGACAGACAGAGCCAGAACTTGGGGTCTACTTGAGCCCGTTCCTGTACCTGAGAAACCATGGAGCATGATCTCCATGGATTTTATAGTAGAACTTCCCCCATCTGAAGACTTCACTACCATTTTCGTTGTGGTTGATCGTTTGACCAAAATGGCCCACTTTGTACCTCTGCAAGGAACTCCTTCTGCCCCGGAGACTGCCTCAACTTTTATCAAGGAGATTGTAAGGTTGCATGGCATCCCTGACAGCATAGTTTCTGATCGAGGGGTGCAGTTCACTTCTAGATTTTGGAGGGCCTTATGCGAAACTTTGAACATTGAACTCCGCCTCTCCACAGCTTATCACCCACAAACTAATGGACAGACTGAAAGGGTCAATCAAACCCTTGAACAGTACCTACGATGCTTTTCTTCTTTTGCACAGGATGACTGGCTATCACTTCTCCCACTCGCGGAATTTTCATACAATAATTCCACCCATTCGGCAACCAGTCACCTTTTTTCGCCAATTATGGATACCATCCTTCTTTCTTGCCTGAGCTGCCTATTGATTCATCTGTACCTGCCGTACAAGACAGGTTGAACTTCCTTAACTCCAACTACCAATTACTGCAGGATACAATCTCCAAGACCCAGGCAGATAATAAAAAGTTCTTCGACAAGAAGAGAAGAGGCAATTTGAATCTTGAACCTGGAGATAAGGTCTGGCTTTCCACAGCGAACTTGAAACTAAGTTGCCCCTCGAGGAAGCTTGGCCCAAGATTTTTGGGGCCTTTTCCAGTACCTCGCTGCCCGTCTGCTACCGAACCCGGCCACCCTTGTAATCCTGCACCAGCCTCCTGCTTGGCTTAACGCTGTCTCCAGTGCCTGTGCTAGCTGTCCATCCTACCAGCTTTCCTGAGTCCAGTTCCTTACCAGATGCTCTGCCTGCATCTCCACGTCTGCAACTCAGCTGACAAGTTCTGCACGCAACAACAGGCACTCGTGTAACTCCTCACCCTAGGTCTGTCCCATCCTCAGTGGGGCTTGGGTTTGAGATACAAGGGAGGCCGACCTCGTCATTCCAGACTCCTACCAGGTACGTGACAGTACCAGTCAGCCAGAGATGGAGTCTGGAAGGGAGGCCTCTCCACCGAAGGACATTTACCAAACTATTTCTGCGCTCTCAAATATTGTGCAGAAGTTACAAGAGAATCTTGGTCGCATGGAAGAGCGACTTCCGCATGAGGTGACCGTCGCATCGGCCTGTGCTCCTTTCACCGCCATGGATTCTTCTACTCAAACAGAGTCTGGTCTGTTCCGTGATGCCACTCCCCCTCCGGAACCCAAAGTGCCTATCCCTGAACGGTTTTCTGGAGAACGCAAGAAGTTTCGTACCTTCCGGAATTCTTGTGAACATTATTTTTCTCTGCTACCACCGAACCTTTGCATCAGAGGACATCAAGGTAGGGTTTATTATTACACTACTACTGAACGAACCACTCTCCTGGGCTCATCACCTTCGGGAACAACATGACCCTGTTCTGACTGCCACGGGTTCATTCTTCTCAGCCATGGCTCAGTTATACACTGACCCCTTTTCCCAGCAAACTGCCGAATCCATGCTTGACAAATTACAGCAAGGGCCAAGGCCTGTTGAAGATTACGTAACTGACTTTCGTGTTTGGAGCGCAGATACCCAATGGAATCACTCTGCACTTCGTCACCAGTTCCGTCTAGGACTTTCTGACACCGTAAAAGATGAACTTGCCAGAGTGGGAATACCCGCGTCCCTGGAAGATCTGATAAATTTAACTATTCAGATCGATCGGCGGTTTCGAGAAAGGCAATCGGAAAAATCTAAAGGGACTCTTTCTGTGGTTTCAAGGCCAGCCGCCCCTGCTCCTCTACCTGTTCCTTCCCCCAGAAGGAGGGAACAGCATAAGGCACCTCACAGCAGTTTTCGTAGGTTACTTCTTTCTCCTGCTGAACGTCTACGTCGAGTCCAATGCAGTCTGTGTCTCTACTGCGGGGAGGTTGGCCACTTCATACGAACTTGTCCGGCAGAGACCTGCAGGGTCTCTTCCCATCAGCCTCTTGTGATGCATCTCCCTGGGAAGGATCAGTCACATGTCTCTCTTCCCATCAAGCTTCAGCTCCCCGAAAAGACGGTTTCAGTACTTGCAATCATAGACTCTGGGACAGCTAGCACAGGCACTGGAGACAGCGTTAAGCCAAACAGGAGGCTGGTGCAGGATCACAAGGGTGGCCGGGTTCGGTAGCAGACGGGCAGCGAGGTACAAAGGCACAGGCAGGAGGGAGGTCAGATGGGAAGCCGAGATCAGGAACCAGTAATCTAGTATTCAAGTCCGGAAGCAAGGTCAAAGGGAAGCCAAGGTTCAGCAACAGGGATCAAGCCAGGTTTAAACAGAGTTCAGGTATCAGGGTACTTGCTGAAGACCAGTCAGCACTTGTCAGAAGTCAGAGCATCCTTTAAGTAGGCAGGCTGGTGCCAAAGGGAATTAACAGCGTGCTCCTGCGCGCGTACGTTGCCCGTGCGCACACGCATGCGCGAATTGCGCACACGCATGCGCAATGGTTCTCCGGAAAGGCCGCTGTGTCCCGGGATGCGCGCGCGCGCGCCAGCATTCCGAGACTGTTGACGAATGCGCGCATGCGCAGACGGATTCCCGGCAGCTTCCTTACATTGCCCCCCCTTAGGGGCAGCCTCTGGATGCCCCTCAGGACCTCTTTTTCCGGGTGGCGTAGAAAGAAAGCTCGTACCAGTCTTGGAGCATGCACATCAGAAGCTGGTTCCCAGGAACTTTCTTCCGGCCCGTAGCCTTTCCATTTAATGAGAAACTGTGTTTGGTTACCTCTCTTCCTACAGTCCAATACGGCCTCCACCTCACATTCCTCATTCCCTTCGATAAGTAGCGGTGGAGGGGTTTCAGAAATCCGATTTGGGAAAGGATTTGGCACTGTAGGCTTCAACAAAGAAACATGGAATACTGGGTGGATTCTCAGGTTCTTGGGTAACACTAATTCGAATGCTACTGCATTAATCTTTCTCTTGACTGGAAAAGGCCCCAAAAATCTTGGGCCAAGCTTCCTCGAGGGGCAACTTAGTTTCAAGTTCGCTGTGGAAAGCCAGACCTTATCTCCAGGTTCAAGATTCAAATTGCCTCTTCTCTTCTTGTCGAAGAACTTTTTATTATCTGCCTGGGTCTTGGAGATTGTATCCTGCAGTAATTGGTAGTTTGAGTTAAGGAAGTTCAACCTGTCTTGTACGGCAGGTACAGATGAATCAATAGGCAGCTCAGGCAAGAAAGAAGGATGGTATCCATAATTGGCGAAAAAAGGTGACTGGTTGCCGAATGGGTGGAATTATTGTATGAAAATTCCACGAGTGGGAGAAGTGATAGCCAGTCATCCTGTGCAAAAGAAGAAAAGCATCGTAGGTACTGTTCAAGGGTTTGATTGACCCTTTCAGTCTGTCCATTAGTTTGTGGGTGATAAGCTGTGGAGAGGCGGAGTTCAATGTTCAAAGTTTCACATAAGGCCCTCCAAAATCTAGAAGTGAACTGCACCCCTCGATCAGAAACTATGCTGTCAGGGATGCCATGCAACCTTACAATCTCCTTGATAAAAGTTGAGGCAGTCTCCGGGGCAGAAGGAGTTCCTTGCAGAGGTACAAAGTGGGCCATTTTGGTCAAACGATCAACCACAACGAAAATGGTAGTGAAGTCTTCAGATGGGGGAAGTTCTACTATAAAATCCATGGAGATCATGCTCCATGGTTTCTCAGGTACAGGAAGGGGCTCAAGTAGACCCCAAGTTCTGGCTCTGTCTGTCTTATTCCGAAGGCATGAAATACAAGATCTTACATATTTCTTGCAGTCGTTCATCAAGTTTGGCCACCAGAATGTACGGGAGATCAAATTAGCCGTCTTGTGAATCCCAAAGTGACCCGCTAGGGGATGATCATGACATCGCCCTAGGACGGCAACTCTGAACTGTTCTGGGATAAAGATTTGCCTCTTATGGAAGTACAGGCCATCCCTTAGTTGAAGAGCCAGGTCCTTGGAAGGCGGTTGGTCTTCCACATATTTTCTTATTTGTGACATCAGATCCGCCTGAAGAAGTAAAAAATTCAGTATCAGGTTCCGAGGATACAACTGGATCACTGAACATGCGGGACAAGGCATCTGGCTTCCCGTTCTTTGAGCCAGGACGGTAGGTTATATGAAACATGAAACGAGAGAAAAAAAGTGCCCATCTTGCCTGCCGAGGTCTTAGGCGTTTAGCTGTCTTCAAATACTCAAGATTCTTGTGATCTGTGAAGATAAGAATTGGGTGAGAAGCTCCCTCTAAAAGGTAACGCCATTCTTCAAGAGCGGCCTTGATAGCCAGTAGCTCTCGGTCACCAACATCATAATTCCTTTCGGAAGGATTTAATTTTTTAGAGAAGAAGGCCACAGGGTGGAGCAATGATTTGGGCCCTTGGCGTTGGGAAATAATAGCCCCAACTGCATTTTCCGAGGCGTCTACCTCCAAAACATAAGCTAAGGAGGGATCGGGATGTTTCAAGATGGGAGCTGAGGTGAATAAGGCTTTCAACTGCTCAAACGCTGTCTGAGCCTCTGGGGTCCATCGAAAGGGAACATGCTGTTTCGTTAGCTGAGTAATGAGAGTGATGATGCCAGAAAAGTCCTTAATAAATTTTCTATAAAAGTTAGCAAACCCCACGAACCTCTGTACAGCTTTTCTGTCAGTAGGAGCAGGCCATTCCAAGACAGAAGTGACTTTCTGAGGGTCCATGGAGATTCCCTCGGCGGAGATGACAAGCCCTAGGAAATGCACAACTTGCTTTTCAAAGTCGCATTTTTCAGCCTTTGCGTAAAGTCGGTGTTCCCGCAATCGAGCTAATACCTTTTTTACATGAGTCCGATGGGATTCTAAAGTTTCAGAGAATACAAGAATGTCATCCAGATACACGATGACGAATAAATCAAGAAAGTCCCGAAAAACATCGTTTACCAGATGCTGGATTGTGGCTGGAGCATTGCACAGCCCGAATGGCATGACTAAATACTCAAAGTGGCCAAAGCGTGTCGGGAAGGCCGTCTTCCATTCGTCTCCCTCCCTGATTCTGACAAGATTATAGGCACCCCTCAAGTCCAGTTTGGAGAACACTCGTGCCCCTCGCAGCCTCTGGAATAGTTCGGGAATCAGAGGAAGAGGGTACCGATTCTTGACAGTGACCCTGTTAAGGTCACGATAGTCCACACAGGGCCTCAAGGTGTGGTCTTTTTTCTCAACGAAGAAAATACCGGCTCCTCCTGGTGAAGTGGAAGGCCGAATGAACTGCTTTTCAAGGCTCTCGTCGATATAGGTACGCAGGGCTTCCAATTCAGGCTCAGAGAGAGGGTAAATCCGACCAAACGGGATCTCGGCTCCCGGTATAAGTTCAATGGGGCAATCGTAAGTTCTATGAGGTGGAAGAGTGTCTGCACCCTTTTCATTAAAGACGTCCAGAAATTAGTGATAAGCAACCGGAATCTTTTTAGAGGCTTCATGGTCAGGGTGGATACCCAGGAGGGACGTGGAGTTGACAGTTCCTCCCAAGAGGCAGTGCGTCTGGCAGTAGTTGGACGAAAAAGAGATATCTCCGGTAAGCCAGTCAACGTGAGGGTTGTGTGCCTTCAACCATGGAATGCCGAGGATAACGGGAAACATGGGAGAAGCTATGACATCCAAACGGAGGAGTTCGCTATGGCCTGAAGAAGTCTGGCAGAGAATAGGCAAGGTCTCTTGAGTAACCGGGCCTGATTTAATACCGGAGCCGTCAGCCAGATGGACATGGAACCCTTGCCTCTTGGTACCCAAGGGCAGCTGCTGAAGAGAAGCAAATGCAGAGTCCACAAAACAGCTGCAGGCCCCAGAGTCTATGATTGCAAGTACTGAAACCGTCTTTTCGGGGAGCTGAAGCTTGATGGGAAGAGAGACATGTGACTGATCCTTCCCAGGGAGATGCATCACAAGAGGCTGACGGGAAGAGACCCTGCAGGTCTCTGCCGGACAAGTTCGTATGAAGTGGCCAACCTCCCCGCAGTAGAGACACAGACTGCCTTGGACTCGACGTAGACGTTCAGCAGGAGAAAGAGGTAACCTACGAAAACTGCTGTGAGGTGCCTTATGCTGTTCCCTCCTTCTGGGGGAAGGAACAGGTAGAGGAGCAGGGGCGGCTGGCCTTGAAACCACAGAAAGAGTTCCTTTAGATTTTTCCGATTGCCTTTCTCGAAACCGCCGATCGATCTGAATAGTTAAATTTATCAGATCTTCCAGGGACGCGGGTATTCCCACTCTGGCAAGTTCATCTTTTACGGTGTCAGAAAGTCCTAGACGGAACTGGTGACGAAGTGCAGAGTGATTCCATTGGGTATCTGCGCTCCAAACACGAAAGTCAGTTACGTAATCTTCAACAGGCCTTGGCCCTTGCTGTAATTTGTCAAGCATGGATTCGGCAGTTTGCTGGGAAAAGTGGTCAGTGTATAACTGAGCCATGGCTGAGAAGAATGAACCCGTGGCAGTCAGAACAGGGTCATGTTGTTCCCGAAGGTGATGAGCCCAGGAGAGTGGCTCGTTCAGTAGTAGTGTAATAATAAACCCTACCTTGATGTCCTCTGATGCAAAGGTTCGGGGTAGCAGAGAAAAATAAAGTTCACAGGAATTCCGGAAGGTACGAAACTTCTTGCGTTCTCCAGAAAACCGTTCAGGGATAGGCACTTTGGGTTCCGGAGGGGGAGTGGCATCACGGAACAGACCAGACTCTGTTTGAGTAGAAGAATCCATGGCGGTGAAAGGAGCACAGGCCGATGCGACGGTCACCTCATGCGGAAGTCGCTCTTCCATGCGACCAAGATTCTCTTGTAACTTCTGCACAATATTTGAGAGCGCAGAAATAGTTTGGTAAATGTCCTTCGGTGGAGAGGCTTCCCTTCCAGACTCCATCTCTGGCTGACTGGTACTGTCACGTACCTGGTAGTAGTCTGGAATGACGAGGTCGGCCTCCCTTGTATCTCCAACCCAAGCCCCAATGAGGATGGGACACACCTAGGGTGAGGAGTTACACGAGTGCCTGTAGTTGCGTGCAGAACTTGTCAGCTTAGTTGCAGACGTGGAGATGCAGGCAGAGCATCTGGTAAGGAACTGGACTCAGGAAAGCTGGTAGGATGGACAGCTAGCACAGGCACTGGAGACAGCGTTAAGCCAAGCAGGAGGCTGGTGCAGGATCACAAGGGTGGCCGGGTTCGGTAGCAGACGGGCAGCGAGGTACTGGAAAAGGTTCAAGATTCAAATTGCCTCTTCTCTTCTTGTCGAAGAACTTTTTATTATCTGCCTGGGTCTTGGAGATTGTATCCTGCAGTAATTGGTAGTTGGAGTTAAGGAAGTTCAATCTGTCTTGTACGGCAGGTACAGAACAATCAATAGGCAGCTCAGGCAAGAAAGAAGGATGGTATCCATAATTGGCGAAAAAAGGTGACTGTTTGGTTGCCGAATGGGTGGAATTATTGTATGAAAATTCCGCGAGTGGGAGAAGTGATAGCCAGTCATCCTGTGCAAAAGAAGAAAAGCATCGTAGGTACTGTTCAAGGGTTTGATTGACCCTTTCAGTCTGTCCATTAGTTTGTGGGTGATAAGCTGTGGAGAGGCGGAGTTCAATGTTCAAAGTTTCACATAAGGCCCTCCAAAATCTAGAAGTGAACTGCACCCCTCGATCAGAAACTATGCTGTCAGGGATGCCATGCAACCTTACAATCTCCTTGATAAAAGTTGAGGCAGTCTCCGGGGCAGAAGGAGTTCCTTGCAGAGGTACAAAGTGGGCCATTTTGGTCAAACGATCAACCACAACGAAAATGGTAGTGAAGTCTTCAGATGGGGGAAGTTCTACTATAAAATCCATGGAGATCATGCTCCATGGTTTCTCAGGTACAGGAAGGGGCTCAAGTAGACCCCAAGTTCTGGCTCTGTCTGTCTTATTCCGAAGGCATGAAATACAAGATCTTACATATTTCTTGCAGTCGTTCATCAAGTTTGGCCACCAGAATGTACGGGAGATCAAATTAGCCGTCTTGTGAATCCCAAAGTGACCCGCTCTTGTAACTTCTGCACAATATTTGAGAGCGCAGAAATAGTTTGGTAAATGTCCTTCGGTGGAGAGGCCTCCCTTCCAGACTCCATCTCTGGCTGACTGGTACTGTCACGTACCTGGTAGGAGTCTGGAATGACGAGGTCGGCCTCCCTTGTATCTCCAACCCAAGCCCCACTGAGGATGGGACAGACCTAGGGTGAGGAGTTACACGAGTGCCTGTAGATGCGTGCAGAACTTGTCAGCTGAGTTGCAGACGTGGAGATGCAGACAGAGCATCTGGTAAGGAACTGGACTCAGGAAAGCTGGTAGGATGGACAGCTAGCACAGGCACTGGAGACAGCGTTAAGCCAAGCAGGAGGCTGGTGCAGGATCACAAGGGTGGCCGGGTTCGGTAGCAGACGGGCAGCGAGGTACTGGAAAAGGCCCCAAAAATCTTGGGTCAAGCTTCCTCGAGGGGCAACTTAGTTTCAAGTTCGCTGTGGAAAGTCAGACCTTATCTCCAGGTTCAAGATTCAAATTGCCTCTTCTCTTCTTGTCGAAGAACTTTTTATTATCTGCCTGGGTCTTGGAGATTGTATCCTGCAGTAATTGGTAGTTGGAGTTAAGGAAGTTCAAACTGTCTTGTACGGCAGGTACAGAAGAATCAATAGGCAGCTCAGGCAAGAAAGAAGGATGGTATCCATAATTGGCGAAAAAAGGTGACTGTTTGGTTGCCGAATGGGTGGAATTATTTATTGTATGAAAATTCCGCGAGTGGGAGAAGTGATAGCCAGTCATCCTGTGCAAAAGAAGAAAAGCATCGTAGGTACTGTTCAAGGGTTTGATTGACCCTTTCAGTCTGTCCATTAGTTTGTGGGTGATAAGCTGTGGAGAGGCGGAGTTCAATGTTCAAAGTTTCACATAAGGCCCTCCAGAATCTAGAAGTGAACTGCACCCCTCGATCAGAAACTATGCTGTCAAGGATGCCATGCAACCTTACAATCTCCTTGATAAAAGTTGAGGCAGTCTCCGGGGCAGAAGGAGTTCCTTGCAGAGGTACAAAGTGGGCCATTTTGGTCAAACGATCAACCACAACGAAAATGGTAGTGAAGTCTTCAGATGGGGGAAGTTCTACTATAAAATCCATGGAGATCATGCTCCATGGTTTCTCAGGTACAGGAAGGGGCTCAAGTAGACCCCAAGTTCTGGCTCTGTCTGTCTTATTCCGAAGGCATGAAATACAAGATCTTACATATTTCTTGCAGTCGTTCATCAAGTTTGGCCACCAGAATGTACGGGAGATCAAATTAGCCGTCTTGTGAATCCCAAAGTGACCCGCTCTTGTAACTTCTGCACAATATTTGAGAGCGCAGAAATAGTTTGGTAAATGTCCTTCGGTGGAGAGGCCTCCCTTCCAGACTCCATCTCTGGCTGACTGGTACTGTCACGTACCTGGTAGGAGTCTGGAATGACGAGGTCGGCCTCCCTTGTATCTCCAACCCAAGCCCCACTGAGGATGGGACAGACCTAGGGTGAGGAGTTACACGAGTGCCTGTAGATGCGTGCAGAACTTGTCAGCTGAGTTGCAGACGTGGAGATGCAGACAGAGCATCTGGTAAGGAACTGGACTCAGGAAAGCTGGTAGGATGGACAGCTAGCACAGGCACTGGAGACAGCGTTAAGCCAAGCAGGAGGCTGGTGCAGGATCACAAGGGTGGCCGGGTTCGGTAGCAGACGGGCAGCGAGGTACTGGAAAAGGCCCCAAAAATCTTGGGTCAAGCTTCCTCGAGGGGCAACTTAGTTTCAAGTTCGCTGTGGAAAGTCAGACCTTATCTCCAGGTTCAAGATTCAAATTGCCTCTTCTCTTCTTGTCGAAGAACTTTTTATTATCTGCCTGGGTCTTGGAGATTGTATCCTGCAGTAATTGGTAGTTGGAGTTAAGGAAGTTCAAACTGTCTTGTACGGCAGGTACAGAAGAATCAATAGGCAGCTCAGGCAAGAAAGAAGGATGGTATCCATAATTGGCGAAAAAAGGTGACTGTTTGGTTGCCGAATGGGTGGAATTATTGTATGAAAAATCCGCGAGTGGGAGAAGTGATAGCCAGTCATCCTGTGCAAAAGAAGAAAAGCATCGTAGGTACTGTTCAAGGGTTTGATTGACCCTTTCAGTCTGTCCATTAGTTTGTGGGTGATAAGCTGTGGAGAGGCGGAGTTCAATGTTCAAAGTTTCACATAAGGCCCTCCAAAATCTAGAAGTGAACTGCACCCCTCGATCAGAAACTATGCTGTCAGGGATGCCATGCAACCTTACAATCTCCTTGATAAAAGTTGAGGCAGTCTCCGGGGCAGAAGGAGTTCCTTGCAGAGGTACAAAGTGGGCCATTTTGGTCAAACGATCAACCACAACAAAAATGGTAGTGAAGTCTTCAGATGGGGGAAGTTCTACTATAAAATCCATGGAGATCATGCTCCATGGTTTCTCAGGTACAGGAAGGGGCTCAAGTAGACCCCAAGTTCTGGCTCTGTCTGTCTTATTCCGAAGGCATGAAATACAAGATCTTACATATTTCTTGCAGTCGTTCATCAAGTTTGGCCACCAGAATGTACGGGAGATCGAATTAGCCGTCTTGTGAATCCCAAAGTGACCCGCTAGGGGATGATCATGACATCGCCCTAGGACGGCAACTCTGAACTGTTCTGGGATAAAGATTTGCCTCTTATAGAAGTACAGGCCATCCCTTAGTTGAAGAGCCAGGTCCTTGGAAGGCGGTTGGTCTTCCACATATTTTCTTATTTGTGACATCAGATCAGCCTGAAGAAGTAAAAAATTATTGGCTGGTAGAATAGTATCAGGTTCCGAGGATATAACTGGATCACTGAACATGCGGGAAAAGGCATCTGGTTTCCCGTTCTTTGAGCCAGGACGGTAGGTTATATGAAACATGAAACGAGAGAAAAAAAGTGCCCATCTTGCCTGCCGAGGTCTTAGGCGTTTAGCTGTCTTCAAATACTCAAGATTCTTGTGATCTGTGAAGATAAGAATTGGGTGAGAAGCTCCCTCCAAAAGGTAACGCCATTCTTCAAGAGCGGCCTTGATAGCCAGTAGCTCTCGGTCACCAACATCATAATTCCTTTCGGAAGGATTTAATTTTTTAGAGAAGAAGGCCACAGGGTGGAGCAATGATTTGGGCCCTTGGCGTTGGGAAATAATAGCCCCAACTGCATTTTCCGAGGCGTCTACCTCCAAAACATAAGCTAAGGAGGGATCGGGATGTTTCAAGATGGGAGCTGAGGTGAATAAGGCTTTCAACTGTTCAAACGCTGTCTGAGCCTCTGGGGTCCATCGAAAGGGAACATGCTGTTTCGTTAGCTGAGTAATGGGAGTGATGATGCCAGAAAAGTCCTTAATAAATTTTCTATAAAAGTTAGCAAACCCCACGAACCTCTGTACAGCTTTTCTGTCAGTAGGAGCAGGCCATTCCAAGACAGAAGTGACTTTCTGAGGGTCCATGGAGATTCCCTCGGCGGAGATGACAAGCCCTAGGAAATGCACAACTTGCTTTTCAAAGTCGCATTTTTCAGCCTTTGGGTAAAGTCTGTGTTCCCGCAATCGAGCTAATACCTTTTTGACATGAGTCCGATGGGATTCTAACGTTTCAGAGAATACAAGAATGTCATCCAGATACACGATGACGAATAAATCAAGAAAGTCCCGAAAAAAATCGTTTACCATATACTGGAATGTGGCTGGAGCATTGCACAGCCCGAATGGCATGACTAAATACTCAAAGTGGCCAAAGCGTGTCCGGAAGGCCGTCTTCCATTCGTCTCACTCCCTGATTCTGACAAGATTATAGGCACCCCTCAAGTCCAGTTTGGAGAACACTCGTGCCCCTCTCAGCCTCTGGAATAGTTCGGGAATCAGAGGAAGAGGGTACCGATTCTTGACAGTGACCCTGTTAAGGTCACGATAGTCCACACAGGGCCTCAAGGTGTGGTCTTTTTTCTCAACGAAGAAAATACCGGCTCCTGCTGGTGAAGTGGAAGGCCGAATGAACTGCTTTTCAAGGCTCTCGTCGATATAGTTACGCAGGGCTTCCAATTCAGGCTCAGAGAGAGGGTAAATCCGACCAAACGGGATCTCGGCTTCCGGTATAAGTTCAATGGGGCAATCGTAAGTTCTATGAGGTGGAAGAGTGTCTGCACCCTTTTTATTAAAGACGTCCAGAAATTAGTGATAAGCAACCGGGATCAGTTTAGAGGCTTCATGGTCCTCCCAAGAGGCAGTGCGTCTGGCAGTAGTTGGACGAAAAAAAATATATATATCCGGTAAGCCAGTCAACGTGAGGGTTGTGTGCCTTTTTATTAAAGACGTCCAGAAATTCGTGATAAGCAACCGGGATCAGTTTAGAGGCTTCATGGTCAGGGTGGATACCCAGGAGGGGCGTGGAGTTGACAGTTCCTCCCAAGAGGCAGTGCGTCTGGCAGTAGTTGGACGAAAAAGAGATATCTCCGGTAAGCCAGTCAACGTGAGGGTTGTGTGCCTTCAACCATGGAATGCCGAGGATAACGGGAAACATGGGAGAAGCTATGACATCCAAACGGAGGAGTTCGCTATGGCCTGAAGAAGTCTGGCAGAGAATAGGCAAGGTCCCCTGAGTAACCGGGCCTGATTTAATACCGGAGCCGTCAGCCAGATGGACATGGAACCCTTGCCTCTTGGTACCCAAGGGCAGCTGCTAAAGAGAAGCAAATGCAGAGTCCACAAAACAGCTGCAGGCCCCAGAGTCTATGATTGCAAGTACTGAAACCGTCTTTTCGGGGAGCTGAAGCTTGATGGGAAGAGAGACATGTGACTGATCCTTCCCAGGGAGATGCATCACAAGAGGCTGACGGGAAGAGACCCTGCAGATCTCTGCCGGACAAGTTTGTATGAAGTGGCCAACCTACCCGCAGTAGAGACACAGACTGCCTTGGACTCGACGTAGACGTTCAGCAGGAGAAAGAGGTAACCTACGAAAACTGCTGTGAGGTGCCTTATGCTGTTCCCTCCTTCTGGGGGAAGGGACAGGTAGAGGAGCAGGGGCGGCTGGCCTTGAAACCACAGAAAGAGTCCCTTTAGATTTTTCCGATTGCCTTTCTCGAAACCGCCGATCGATCTGAATAGTTAAATTTATCAGATCTTCCAGGGACGCGGGTATTCCCATTCTGGCAAGTTCATCTTTTACGGTGTCAGAAAGTCCTAGACGGAACTGGTGACGAAGTGCAGAGTGATTCCATTGGGTATCTGCGCTCAAAACACGAAAGTCAGTTACGTAATCTTCAACAGGCCTTGGCCCTTGCTGTAATTTGTCAAGCATGGATTCGGCAGTTTGCTGGGAAAAGGGGTCAGTGTATAACTGAGCCATGGCTGAGAAGAATGAACCCGTGGCAGTCAGAACAGGGTCATGTTGTTCCCGAAGGTGATGAGCCCAGGAGAGTGGTTCGTTCAGTAGTAGTGTAATAATAAACCCTACCTTGATGTCCTCTGATGAAAAGGTTCGGGGTAGCAGAGAAAAATAAAGTTCACAAGAATTCCGGAAGGTACGAAACTTCTTGCGTTCTCCAGAAAACCGTTCAGGGATAGGCACTTTGGGTTCCGGAGGGGGAGTGGCATCACGGAACAGACCAGACTCTGAGTAGAAGAATCCATGGCGGTGAAAGGAGCACAGGCCGATGCAACGGTCACCTCATGCGGAAGTCGCTCTTCCATGCGACCAAGATTCTCTTGTAACTTCTGCACAATATTTGAGAGCGCAGAAATAGTTTGGTAAATGTCCTTCGGTGGAGAGGCCTCCCTTCCAGACTCCATCTCTGGCTGACTGGTTCTGTCACGTACCTGGTAGGAGTCTGGAATGACGAGGTCGGCCTCCCTTGTATCTCCAACCCAAGCCCCACTGAGGATGGGACAGACCTAGGGTGAGGAGTTACACGAGTGCCTGTAGTTGCGTGCAGAACTTGTCAGCTGAGTTGCAGACGTGGAGATGCAGGCAGAGCATCTGGTAAGGAACTGGACTCAGGAAAGCTGGTAGGATGGACAGCTAGCACAGGCACTGGAGACAGCGTTAAGCCAAGCACGAGGCTGGTGCAGGATCACAAGGGTGTCCGGGTTCGGTAGCAGACGGGCAGCGGGGTACTGGAAAAGGCCCCAAAAATCTTGGGCCAAGCTTCGTCGAGGGGCAACTTAGTTTCAAGTTCGCTGTGGAAAGCCAGACCTTATCTCCAGGTTCAAGATTCAAATTGCCTCTTCTCTTCTTGTCGAAGAACTTTTTATTATCTGCCTGGGTCTTGGAGATTGTATCCTGCAGTAATTGGTAGTTGGAGTTAAGGAAGTTCAACCTGTCTTGTACGGCAGGTACAGATGAATCAATAGGCAGCTCAGGCAAGAAAGAAGGATGGTATCCATAATTGGCGAAAAAAGGTGACTGGTTGCCGAATGGGTGGAATTATTGTATGAAAATTCCGCGAGTGGGAGAAGTGATAGCCAGTCATCCTGTGCAAAAGAAGAAAAGCATCGTAGGTACTGTTCAAGGGTTTGATTGACCCTTTCAGTCTGTCCATTAGTTTGTGGGTGATAAGCTGTGGAGAGGCGGAGTTCAATGTTCAAAGTTTCACATAAGGCCCTCCAAAATCTAGAAGTGAACTGCACCCCTCGATCAGAAACTATGCTGTCAGGGATGCCATGCAACCTTACAATCTCCTTGATAAAAGTTGAGGCAGTCTCCGGGGCAGAAGGAGTTCCTTGCAGAGGTACAAAGTGGGCCATTTTGGTCAAACGATCAACCACAACGAAAATGGTAGTGAAGTCTTCAGATGGGGGAAGTTCTACTATAAAATCCATGGAGATCATGCTCCATGGTTTCTCAGGTACAGGAAGGGGCTCAAGTAGACCCCAAGTTCTGGCTCTGTCTGTCTTATTCCAAAGGCATGAAATACAAGATCTTACATATTTCTTGCAGTCGTTCATCAAGTTTGGCCACCAGAATGTACGGGAGATCAAATTAGCCGTCTTGTGAATCCCAAAGTGACCCGCTAGGGGATGATCATGACATCGCCCTAGGACGGCAACTCTGAACTGTTCTGGGATAAAGATTTGCCTCTTATGGAAGTACAGGCCATCCCTTAGTTGAAGAGCCAGGTCCTTGGAAGGCGGTTGGTCTTCCACATATTTTCTTATTTGTGACATCAGATCCGCCTGAAGAAGTAAAAAATTCAGTATCAGGTTCCGAGGATACAACGAGATCACTGAACATGCAGGACAAGGCATCTGGTTTCCCGTTCTTTGAGCCAGGACGGTAGGTTATATGAAACATGAAACGAGAGAAAAAAAGTGCTCATCTTGCCTGCCGAGGTCTTAGGCGTTTAGCTGTCTTCAAATACTCAAGATTCTTGTGATCTGTGAAGATAAGAATTGGGTGAGAAGCTCCCTCCAAAAGGTAACGCCATTCTTCAAGAGCGGCCTTGATAGCCAGTAGCTCTCGGTCACCAACATCATAATTCCTTTCGGAAGGATTTAATTTTTTAGAGAAGAAGGCCACAGGGTGGAGCAATGATTTGGGCCCTTGGCGTTGGGAAATAATAGCCCCAACTGCATTTTCCGAGGCGTCTACCTCCAAAACATAAGCTAAGGAGGGATCGGGATGTTTCAAGATGGGAGCTGAGGTGAATAAGGCTTTCAACTGTTCAAACGCTGTCTGAGCCTCTGGGGTCCATCGAAAGGGAACATGCTGTTTCGTTAGCTGAGTAATGGGAGTGATGATGCCAGAAATGTCCTTAATAAATTTTCTATAAAAGTTAGCAAACCCCACGAACCTCTGTACAGCTTTTCTGTCAGTAGGAGCAGGCCATTCCAAGACAGAAGCGACTTTCTGAGGGTCCATGGAGATTCCCTCGGCGGAGATGACAAGCCCTAGGAAATGCACAACTTGCTTTTCAAAGTCGCATTTTTCAGCCTTTGCGTAAAGTCGGTGTTCCCGCAATCGAGCTAATACCTTTTTTACATGAGTCCGATGGGATTCTAAAGTTTCAGAGAATACAAGAATGTCATCCAGATACAAGATGACGAATAAATCAAGAAAGTCCCGAAAAACATCGTTTACCAGATGCTGGATTGTGGCTGGAGCATTGCAGAGCCCGAATGGCATGACTAAATACTCAAAGTGGCCAAAGCGTGTCCGGAAGGCCGTCTTCCATTCGTCTCCCTCCCTGATTCTGACAAGATTATAGGCACCCCTCAAGTCCAGTTTGGAGAACACTCGTGCCCCTCGCAGCCTCTGGAATAGTTCGGGAATCAGAGGAAGAGGGTACCGATTCTTGACAGTGACCCTGTTAAGGTCACGATAGTCCACACAGGGCCTCAAGGTGTGGTCTTTTTTCTCAACGAAGAAAATACCGGCTCCTGCTGGTGAAGTGGAAGGCCGAATGAACTGCTTTTCAAGGCTCTCGTCGATATAGGTACGCAGGGCTTCCAATTCAGGCTCAGAGAGAGGGTAAATCCGACCAAACGGGATCTCGGCTCCCGGTATAAGTTCAATGGGGCAATCGTAAGTTCTATGAGGTGAAAGAGTGTCTGCACCCTTTTTATTAAAGACGTCCAGAAATTAGTGATAAGCAACCGGGATCTTTTTAGAGGCTTCATGGTCAGGGTGGATACCCAGGAGGACGTGGAGTTGACAGTTCCTCCCAAGAGGCAGTGCGTCTGGCAGTAGTTGGACGAAAAAGAGATATCTCCGGTAAGCCAGTCAACGTGAGGGTTGTGTGCCTTCAACCATGGAATGCCGAGGATAACGGGAAACATGGGAGAAGCTATGACATCCAAACGGAGGAGTTCGCTATGGCCTGAAGAAGTCTGGCAGAGAATAGGCAAGGTCTCTTGAGTAACCGGGCCTGATTTAATACCGGAGCCGTCAGCCAGATGGACATGGAACCCTTGCCTCTTGGTACCCAAGGGCAGCTGCTGAAGAGAAGCAAATGCAGAGTCCACAAAACAGCTGCAGGCCCCAGAGTCTATGATTGCAAGTACTGAAACCGTCTTTTCGGGGAGCTGAAGCTTGATGGGAAGAGAGACATGTGACTGATCCTTCCCAGGGAGATGCATCACAAGAGGCTGACGGGAAGAGACCCTGCAGGTCTCTGCCGGACAAGTTCGTATGAAGTGGCCAACCTCCCCGCAGTAGAGACACAGACTGCCTTGGACTCGACATAGACGTTCAGCAGGAGAAAGAGGTAACCTACGAAAACTGCTGTGAGGTGCCTTATGCTGTTCCCTCCTTCTGGGGGAAGGAACAGATAGAGGAGCAGGGGCGGCTGGCCTTGAAACCACAGAAAGAGTTCCTTTAGATTTTTCCGATTGCCTTTCTCGAAACCGCCGATCGATCTGAATAGTTAAATTTATCAGATCTTCCAGGGACGCGGGTATTCCCACTCTGGCAAGTTCATCTTTTACGGTGTCAGAAAGTCCTAGACGGAACTGGTGACGAAGTGCAGAGTGATTCCATTGGGTATCTGCGCTCAAAACACGAAAGTCAGTTACGTAATCTTCAACAGGCCTTGGCCCTTGCTGTAATTTGTCAAGCATGGATTCGGCAGTTTGCTGGGAAAAGTGGTCAGTGTATAACTGAGCCATGGCTGAGAAGAATGAACCCGTGGCAGTCAGAACAGGGTCATGTTGTTCCCGAAGGTGATGAGCCCAGGAGAGTGGTTCGTTCAGTAGTAGTGTAATAATAAACCCTACCTTGATGTCCTCTGATGCAAAGGTTCGGGGTAGCAGAGAAAAATAAAGTTCACAGGAATTCCGGAAGGTACGAAACTTCTTGCGTTCTCCAGAATACCGTTCAGGGATAGGCACTTTGGGTTCCGGAGGGGGAGTGGCATCACGGAACAGACCAGACTCTGTTTGAGTAGAAGAATCCATGGCGGTGAAAGGAGCACAGGCCGATGCGACGGTCACCTCATGCGGAAGTCGCTCTTCCATGCGACCAAGATTCTCTTGTAACTTCTGCACAATATTTGAGAGCGCAGAAATAGTTTGGTAAATGTCCTTCGGTGGAGAGGCTTCCCTTCCAGACTCCATCTCTGGCTGACTGGTACTGTCACGTACCTGGTAGTAGTCTGGAATGACGAGGTCGGCCTCCCTTGTATCTCCAACCCAAGCCCCACTGAGGATGGGACAGACCTAGGGTGAGGAGTTACACGAGTGCCTGTAGTTGCGTGCAGAACTTGTCAGCTGAGTTGCAGACGTGGAGATGCAGGCAGAGCATCTGGTAAGGAACTGGACTCAGGAAAGCTGGTAGGATGGACAGCTAGCACAGGCACTGGAGACAGCGTTAAGCCAAGCAGGAGGCTGGTGCAGGATCACAAGGGTGGCCGGGTTCGGTAGCAGACGGGCAGCGAGGTACTGGAAAAGGTTCAAGATTCAAATTGCCTCTTCTCTTCTTGTCGAAGAACTTTTTATTATCTGCCTGGGTCTTGGAGATTGTATCCTGCAGTAATTGGTAGTTGGAGTTAAGGAAGTTCAACCTGTCTTGTACGGCAGGTACAGAAGAATCAATAGGCAGCTCAGGCAAGAAAGAAGGATGGTATCCATAATTGGCGAAAAAAGGTGACTGTTTGGTTGCCTATTGGGTGGAATTATTGTATGAAAATTCCGCGAGTGGGAGAAGTGATAGCCAGTCATCCTGTGCAAAAGAAGAAAAGCATCGTAGGTACTGTTCAAGGGTTTGATTGACCCTTTCAGTCTGTCCATTAGTTTGTGGGTGATAAGCTGTGGAGAGGCGGAGTTCAATGTTCAAAGTTTCACATAAGGCCCTCCAAAATCTAGAAGTGAACTGCACCCCTCGATCAGAAACTATGCTGTCAGGGATGCCATGCAACCTTACAATCTCCTTGATAAAAGTTGAGGCAGTCTCCGGGGCAGAAGGAGTTCCTTGCAGAGGTACAAAGTGGGCCATTTTGGTCAAAAGATCAACCACAACGAAAATGGTAGTGAAGTCTTCAGATGGGGGAAGTTCTACTATAAAATCCATGGAGATCATGCTCCATGGTTTCTCAGGTACAGGAAGGGGCTCAAGTAGACCCCAAGTTCTGGCTCTGTCTGTCTTATTCCGAAGGCATGAAATACAAGATCTTACATATTTCTTGCAGTCGTTCATCAAGTTTGGCCACCAGAATGTACGGGAGATCCAATTAGCCGTCTTGTGAATCCCAAAGTGACCCGCTCTTGTAACTTCTGCACAATATTTGAGAGCGCAGAAATAGTTTGGTAAATGTCCTTCGGGGGAGAGGCCTCCCTTCCAGACTCCATCTCTGGCTGACTGGTACTGTCACGTACCTGGTAGGAGTCTGGAATGACGAGGTCGGCCTCCCTTGTATCTCCAACCCAAGCCCCACTGAGGATGGGACAGACCTAGGGTGAGGAGTTACACGAGTGCCTGTAGTTGCGTGCAGAACTTGTCAGCTGAGTTGCAGACGTGGAGATGCAGGCAGAGCATCTGGTAAGGAACTGGACTCAGGAAAGCTGGTAGGATGGACAGCTAGCACAGGCACTGGAGACAGCGTT
Source organism: Rana muscosa (assembly GCA_029206835.1). NCBI lineage: Eukaryota > Metazoa > Chordata > Amphibia > Anura > Ranidae > Rana > Rana muscosa. The sequence continues at coordinate 3,733,160 of JARGYO010000056.1, forward strand.
AAGCCAAGCAGGAGGCTGGTGCAGGATCACAAGGGTGGCCGGGTTCGGTAGCAGACGGGCAGCGAGGTACTGGAAAAGGTTCAAGATTCAAATTGCCTCTTCTCTTCTTGTCGAAGAACTTTTTATTATCTGCCTGGGTCTTGGAGATTGTATCCTGCAGTAATTGGTAGTTGGAGTTAAGGAAGTTCAACCTGTCTTGTACGGCAGGTAAAGAAGAATCAATAGGCAGCTCAGGCAAGAAAGAAGGATGGTATCCATAATTGGCGGAAAAAGGTGACTGTTTGGTTGCCGAATGGGTGGAATTATTGTATGAAAATTCCGCGAGTGGGAGAAGTGATAGCCAGTCACCCTGTGCAAAAGAAGAAAAGCATCGTAGGTACTGTTCAAGGGTTTGATTGACCCTTTCAGTCTGTCCATTAGTTTGTGGGTGATAAGCTGTGGAGAGGCGGAGTTCAATGTTCAAAGTTTCACATAAGGCCCTCCAAAATCTAGAAGTGAACTGCACCCCTCGATCAGAAACTATGCTGTCAGGGATGCCATGCAACCTTACAATCTCCTTGATAAAAGTTGAGGCAGTCGCCGGGGCAGAAGGAGTTCCTTGCAGAGGTACAAAGTGGGCCATTTTGGTCAAATGATCAACCACAACGAAAATGGTAGTGAAGTCTTCAGATGGGGGAAGTTCTACTATAAAATCCATGGAGATCATGCTCCATGGTTTCTCAGGTACAGGAAGGGGCTCAAGTAGACCCCAAGTTCTGGCTCTGTCTGTCTTATTCCGAAGGCATGAAATACAAGATCTTACATATTTCTTGCAGTCGTTCATCAAGTTTGGCCACCAGAATGTACGGGAGATCAAATTAGCCGTCTTGTGAATCCCAAAGTGACCCGCTCTTGTAACTTCTGCACAATATTTGAGAGCGCAGAAATAGTTTGGTAAATGTCCTTCGGGGGAGAGGCCTCCCTTCCAGACTCCATCTCTGGCTGACTGGTACTGTCACGTACCTGGTAGGAGTCTGGAATGACGAGGTCGGCCTCCCTTGTATCTCCAACCCAAGCCCCACTGAGGATGGGACAGACCTAGGGTGAGGAGTTACACGAGTGCCTGTAGTTGCGTGCAGAACTTGTCAGCTGAGTTGCAGACGTGGAGATGCAGGCAGAGCATCTGGTAAGGAACTGGACTCAGGAAAGCTGGTAGGATGGACAGCTAGCACAGGCACTGGAGACAGCGTTAAGCCAAGCAGGAGGCTGGTGCAGGACCACAAGGGTGGCCGGGTTCGGTAGCAGACGGGCAGCGAGGTACTGGAAAAGGCCCCAAAAATCTTGGGCAAAGCTTCCTCGAGGGGCAACTTAGTTTCAAGTTCGCTGTGGAAAGCCAGACCTTATCTCAAGGTTCAAGATTCAAATTGCCTCTTCTCTTCTTGTCGAATAACTTTTTATTATCTGCCTGGGTCTTGGAGATTGTATCCTGCAGTAATTGGTAGTTGGAGTTAAGGAAGTTCAACCTGTCTTTTACGGCAGGTACAGAAGAATCAATAGGCAGCTCAGGCAAGAAAGAAGGATGGTATCCATAATTGGCGAAAAAAGGTGACTGTTTGGTTGCCGAATGGGTGGAATTATTGTATGAAAATTCCGCGAGTGGGAGAAGTGATAGCCAGTCATCCTGTGCAAAAGAAGAAAAGCATCGTAGGTACTGTTCAAGGGTTTGATTGACCCTTTCAGTCTGTCCATTAGTTTGTGGGTGATAAGCTGTGGAGAGGCGGGGTTCAATGTTCAAAGTTTCACATAAGGCCCTCCAAAATCTAGAAGTGAACTGCACCCCTCGATCAGAAACTATGCTGTCAGGGATGCCATGCAACCTTACAATCTCCTTGATAAAAGTTGATTCAGTCTCCGGGGTAGCAGGAGTTCCTTGCAGAGGTACAAAGTGGGCCATTTTGGTCAAACGATCAACCACAACGAAAATGGTAGTGAAGTCTTCAGATGGGGGAAGTTCTACTATAAAATCCATGGAGATCATGCTCCATGGTTTCTCAGGTACAGGAAGGGGCTCAAGTAGACCCCAAGTTCTGGCTCTGTCTGTCTTATTCCGAAGGCATGAAATACAAGATCTTACATATTTCTTGCAGTCGTTCATCAAGTTTGGCCACCAGAATGTACGGGAGATCAAATTAGCCGTCTTGTGAATCCCAAAGTGACCCGCTCTTGTAACTTCTGCACAATATTTGAGAGCGCAGAAATAGTTTGGTAAATGTCCTTCGGGGGAGAGGCCTCCCTTCCAGACTCCATCTCTGGCTGACTGGTACTGTCACGTACCTGGTAGGAGTCTGGAATGACGAGGTCGGCCTCCCTTGTATCTCCAACCCAAGCCCCACTGAGGATGGGACAGACCTAGGGTGAGGAGTTACACGAGTGCCTGTAGTTGCGTGCAGAACTTGTCAGCTGAGTTGCAGACGTGGAGATGCAGGCAGAGCATCTGGTAAGGAACTGGACTCAGGAAAGCTGGTAGGATGGACAGCTAGCACATGCACTGGAGACAGCGTTAAGCCAAGCAGGAGGCTGGTGCAGGATCACAAGGGTGGCCGGGTTCGGTAGCAGACGGGCAGCGAGGTACTGGAAAAGGCCCCAAAAATCTTGGGCCAAGCTTCCTCGAGGGGCAACTTAGTTTCAAGTTCGCTGTGGAAAGCCAGACCTTATCTCAAGGTTCAAGATTAAAATTGCCTCTTCTCTTCTTGTCGAAGAACTTTTTATTATCTGCCTGGGTCTTGGAGATTGTATCCTGCAGTAATTGGTAGTTGGAGTTAAGGAAGTTCAACCTGTCTTTTACGGCAGGTACAGAAGAATTAATAGGCAGCTCAGGCAAGAAAGAAGGATGGTATCCATAATTGGCGAAAAAAGGTGACCGTTTGGTTGCCGAATGGGTGGAATTATTGTATGAAAATTCCGCGAGTGGGAGAAGTGATAGCCAGTCATCCTGTGCAAAAGAAGAAAAGCATCGTAGGTACTGTTCAAGGGTTTGATTGACCCTTTCAGTCTGTCCATTAGTTTGTGGGTGATAAGCTGTGGAGAGGCGGGGTTCAATGTTCAAAGTTTCACATAAGGCCCTCCAAAATCTAGAAGTGAACTGCACCCCTCGATCAGAAACTATGCTGTCAGGGATGCCATGCAACCTTACAATCTCCTTGATAAAAGTTGAGGCAGTCTCCGGGGTAGCAGGAGTTCCTTGCAGAGGTACAAAGTGGGCCATTTTGGTCAAACGATCAACCACAACGAAAATGGTAGTGAAGTCTTCAGATGGGGGAAGTTCTACTATAAAATCCATGGAGATCATGCTCCATGGTTTCTCAGGTACAGGAAGGGGCTCAAGTAGACCCCAAGTTCTGGCTCTGTCTGTCTTATTCCGAAGGCATGAAATACAAGATCTTACATATTTCTTGCAGTCGTTCATCAAGTTTGGCCACCAGAATGTACGGGAGATCAAATTAGCCGTCTTGTGAATCCCAAAGTGACCCGCTCTTGTAACTTCTGCACAATATTTGAGAGAGCAGAAATAGTTTGGTAAATGTCCTTCGGGGGAGAGGCCTCCCTTCCAGACTCCATCTCTGGCTGACTGGTACTGTCACGTACCTGGTAGGAGTCTGGAATGACGAGGTCGGCCTCCCTTGTATCTCCAACCCAAGCCCCACTGAGGATGGGACAGACCTAGGGTGAGGAGTTACACGAGTGCCTGTAGTTGCGTGCAGAACTTGTCAGCTGAGTTGCAGACGTGGAGATGCAGGCAGAGCATCTGGTAAGGAACTGGACTCAGGAAAGCTAGTAGGATGGACAGCTAGCACATGCACTGGAGACAGCGTTAAGCCAAGCAGGAGGCTGGTGCAGGATCACAAGGGTGGCCGGGTTCGGTAGCAGACGGGCAGCGAGGTACTGGAAAAGGCCCCAAAAATCTTGGGCCAAGCTTCCTCGAGGGGCAACTTAGTTTCAAGTTCGCTGTGGAAAGCCAGACCTTATCTCAAGGTTCAAGATTCAAATTGCCTCTTCTCTTCTTGTCGAAGAACTTTTTATTATCTGCCTGGGTCTTGGAGATTGTATCCTGCAGTAATTGGTAGTTGGAGTTAAGGAAGTTCAACCTGTCTTTTACGGCAGGTACAGAAGAATTAATAGGCAGCTCAGGCAAGAAAGAAGGATGGTATCCATAATTGGCGAAAAAAGGTGACTGTTTGGTTGCCGAATGGGTGGAATTATTGTATGAAAATTCCGCGAGTGGGAGAAGTGATAGCCAGTCATCCTGTGCAAAAGAAGAAAAGCATCGTAGGTACTGTTCAAGGGTTTGATTGACCCTTTCAGTCTGTCCATTAGTTTGTGGGTGATAAGCTGTGGAGAGGCGGGGTTCAATGTTCAAAGTTTCACATAAGGCCCTCCAAAATCTAGAAGTGAACTGCACCCCTCGATCAGAAACTATGCTGTCAGGGATGCCATGCAACCTTACAATCTCCTTGATAAAAGTTGAGGCAGTCTCCGGGGCAGCAGGAGTTCCTTGCAGAGGTACAAAGTGGGCCATTTTGGTCAAACGATCAACCACAACGAAAATGGTAGTGAAGTCTTCAGATGGGGGAAGTTCTACTATAAAATCCATGGAGATCATGCTCCATGGTTTCTCAGGTACAGGAAGGGGCTCAAGTAGACCCGAAGTTCTGGCTCTGTCTGTCTTATTCCGAAGGCATGAAATACAAGATCTTACATATTTCTTGCAGTCGTTCATCAAGTTTGGCCACCAGAATGTACGGGAGATCAAATTAGCCGTCTTGTGAATCCCAAAGTGACCCGCTCTTGTAACTTCTGCACAATATTTGAGAGCGCAGAAATAGTTTGGTAAATGTCCTTCGGGGGAGAGGCCTCCCTTCCAGACTCCATCTCTGGCTGACTGGTACTGTCACGTACCTGGTAGGAGTCTGGAATGACGAGGTCGGCCTCCCTTGTATCTCCAACCCAAGCCCCACTGAGGATGGGACAGACCTAGGGTGAGGAGTTACACGAGTGCCTGTAGTTGCGTGCAGAACTTGTCAGCTGAGTTGCAGACGTGGAGATGCAGGCAGAGCATCTGGTAAGGAACTGGACTCAGGAAAGCTGGTAGGATGGACAGCTAGCACATGCACTGGAGACAGCGTTAAGCCAAGCAGGAGGCTGGTGCAGGATCACAAGGGTGGCCGGGTTCGGTAGCAGACGGGCAGCGAGGTACTGGAAAAGGCCCCAAAAATCTTGGGCCAAGCTTCCTCGAGGGGCAACTTAGTTTCAAGTTCGCTGTGGAAAGCCAGACCTTATCTCAAGGTTCAAGATTCAAATTGCCTCTTCTCTTCTTGTCGAAGAACTTTTTATTATCTGCCTGGGTCTTGGAGATTGTATCCTGCAGTAATTGGTAGTTGGAGTTAAGGAAGTTCAACCTGTCTTTTACGGCAGGTACAGAAGAATTAATAGGCAGCTCAGGCAAGAAAGAAGGATGGTATCCATAATTGGCGAAAAAAGGTGACTGTTTGGTTGCCGAATGGGTGGAATTATTGTATGAAAATTCCGCGAGTGGGAGAAGTGATAGCCAGTCATCCTGTGCAAAAGAAGAAAAGCATCGTAGGTACTGTTCAAGGGTTTGATTGACCCTTTCAGTCTGTCCATTAGTTTGTGGGTGATAAGCTGTGGAGAGGCGGGGTTCAATGTTCAAAGTTTCACATAAGGCCCTCCAAAATCTAGAAGTGAACTGCACCCCTCGATCAGAAACTATGCTGTCAGGGATGCCATGCAACCTTACAATCTCCTTGATAAAAGTTGAGGCAGTCTCCGGGGCAGCAGGAGTTCCTTGCAGAGGTACAAAGTGGGCCATTTTGGTCAAACGATCAACCACAACGAAAATGGTAGTGAAGTCTTCAGATGGGGGAAGTTCTACTATAAAATCCATGGAGATCATGCTCCATGGTTTCTCAGGTACAGGAAGGGGCTCAAGTAGACCCCAAGTTCTGGCTCTGTCTGTCTTATTCCGAAGGCATGAAATACAAGATCTTACATATTTCTTGCAGTCGTTCATCAAGTTTGGCCACCAGAATGTACGGGAGATCAAATTAGCCGTCTTGTGAATCCCAAAGTGACCCGCTAGGGGATGATCATGACATCGCCCTAGGACGGCAACTCTGAACTGTTCTGGGATAAAGATTTGCCTCTTATGGAAGTACAGGACATCCCTTAGTTGAAGAGCCAGGTCCTTGGAAGGCGGTTGGTCTTCCACATATTTTCTTATTTGTAACATCAGATCCGCCTGAAGAAGTAAAAAATGATTGGCTGGTGGAATAGTATCAGGTTCCGAGGATACAACTGGATCACTGAACATGCGGGACAAGGCATCTGGTTTCCCGTTTTTTGAGCCAGGACGGTAGGTTATTTGAAACATGAAACGAGAGAAAAAAAGTGCCCATCTTGCCTGCCGAGGTCTTAGGCGTTTAGCTGTCTTCAAATACTCAAGATTCTTGTGATCTGTGAAGATAAGAATTGGGTGAGAAGCTCCCTCCAAAAGGTAACGCCATTCTTCAAGAGCGGCCTTGATAGCCAGTAGCTCTCGGTCACCAACATCATAATTCCTTTCGGAAGGATTTAATTTTTTATAGAAGAAGGCCACAGGGTGGAGTAATGATTTGGGACCTTGGCGTTGGGAAATAATAGCCCCAACTGCATTTTCCGAGGCGTCTACCTCCAAAACATAAGCTAAGGAGGGATCGGGATGTTTCAAGATGGGAGCTGAGGTGAATAAGGCTTTCAACTGTTCAAACGCTGTCTGAGCCTCTGGGGTCCATCGAAAGGGAACATGCTGTTTCGTTAGCTGAGTAATGGGAGTGATGATGCCAGAAAAGTCCTTAATAAATTTTCTATAAAAGTTAGCAAACCCCACGAACTTCTGTACAGCTTTTCTGTCAGTAGGAGCAGGCCATTCCAAGACAGAAGCGACTTTCTGAGGGTCCATGGAGATTCCCTCGGCGGAGATGACAAGCCCTAGGAAATGCACAACTTGCTTTTCAAAGTCGCATTTTTCAGCCTTTACGTAAAGTCTGTGTTCCCGCAATCGAGCTAATACCTTTTTTACATGAGTCCGATGGGATTCTAAAGTTTCAGAGAATACAAGGATGTCATCCAGATACACGATGACGAATAAATCAAGAAAGTCCCGAAAAACATCGTTTACCAGATGCTGGAATGTGGCTGGAGCATTGCAGAGCCCGAATGGCATGACTAAATACTCAAAGTGGCCAAAGCGTGTCCGGAAGGCCGTCTTCCATTCGTCTCCCTCCCTGATTCTGACAAGATTATAGGCACCCCTCAAGTCCAGTTTGGAGAACACTCGTGCCCCTCGCAGCCTCTGGAATAGTTCGGGAATCAGAGGAAGAGGGTACCGATTCTTGACAGTGACCCTGTTAAGGTCACGATAGTCCACACAGGGCCTCAAGGTGTGGTCTTTTTTCTCAACAAAGAAAATACCGGCTCCTGCTGGTGAAGTGGAAGGCCGAATGAACTGCTTTTCAAGGCTCTCGTCGATATAGGTACGCAGGGCTTCCAATTCAGGCTCAGAGAGAGGGTAAATCCGACCAAACGGGATCTCGGCTCCCGGTAGAAGTTCAATGGGGCAATCGTAAGTTCTATGAGGTGGAAGAGTGTCTGCACTCTTTTTATCAAAGACGTCCAGAAATTCGTGATAAGCAACCGGGATCAGTTTAGAGGCTTCATGGTCAGGGTGGATACCCAGGAGGGACGTGGAGTTGACAGTTCCTCCCAAGAGGCAGTGCGTCTGGCAGTAGTTGGACGAAAAAAAAATATATCTCCGGTAAGCCAGTCAACGTGAGGGTTGTGTGCCTTCAACCATGGAATGCCGAGGATAACGGGAAACATGGGAGAAGCTATGACATCCAAACGGAGGAGTTCGCTATGGCCTGAAGAAGTCTGGCAGAGAATAGGCAAGGTCTCTTGAGTAACCGGGCCTGATTTAATACCGGAGCCGTCAGCCAGATGGACATGGAACCCTTGCCTCTTGGTACCCAAGGGCAGCTGCTGAAGAGAAGCAAATGCAGAGTCCACAAAACAGCTGCAGGCCCCAGAGTCTATGATTGCAAGTACTGAAACCGTCTTTTCGGGGAGCTGAAGCTTGATGGGAAGAGAGACATGTGACTGATCCTTCCCAGGGAGATGCATCACAAGAGGCTGACGGGAAGAGACCCTGCAGGTCTCTGCCGGACAAGTTCGTATGAAGTGGCCAACCTCCCCGCAGTAGAGACACAGACTGCCTTGGACTCGACGTAGACGTTCAGCAGGAGAAAGAGGTAACCTACGAAAACTGCTGTGAGGTGCCTTATGCTGTTCCCTCCTTCTGGGGGAAGGAACAGGTAGAGGAGCAGGGGCGGCTGGCCTTGAAACCACAGAAAGAGTCCCTTTAGATTTTTCCGATTGCCTTTCTCGAAACCGCCGATCGATCTGAATAGTTAAATTTATCAGATCTTCCAGGGACGCGGGTATTCCCACTCTGGCAAGTTCATCTTTTACGGTGTCAGAAAGTCCTAGACGGAACTGGTGACGAAGTGCAGAGTGATTCCATTGGGTATCTGCGCTCCAAACACGAAAGTCAGTTACGTAATCTTCAACAGGCCTTGGCCCTTGCTGTAGTTTGTCAAGCATGGATTCGGCAGTTTGCTGGGAAAAGGGGTCAGTGTATAACTGAGCCATGGCTGAGAAGAATGAACCCGTGGCAGTCAGAACAGGGTCATGTTGTTCCCGAAGGTTATGAGCCCAGGAGAGTGGTTCGTTCAGTAGTAGTGTAATAATACACCCTACCTTGATGTCCTCTGATGCAAAGGTTCGGTGGTAGCAGAGAAAAATAATGTTCACAAGAATTGCGGAAGGTACGAAACTTCTTGCGTTCTCCAGAAAACCGTTCCAGGATAGGCACTTTGGGTTCCGGAGGGGGAGTGGCATCACGGAACAGACCAGACTCTGTTTGAGTAGAAGAATCCATGGCGGTGAAAGGAGCACAGGCCGATGCGACGGTCACCTCATGCGGAAGTCGCTCTTCCATGCGACCAAGATTCTCTTGTAACTTCTGCACAATATTTGAGAGCGCAGAAATAGTTTGGTAAATGTCCTTCGGTGGAGAGGCCTCCCTTCCAGACTCCATCTCTGGCTGACTGGTACTGTCACATACCTGGTAGGAGTCTGGAATGACGAGGTCGGCCTCCCTTGTATCTCCAACCCAAGCCCCACTGAGGATGGGACAGACCTAGGGTGAGGAGTTACACGAGTGCCTGTTGTTGCGTGCAGAACTTGTCAGCTGAGTTGCAGACGTGGAGATGCAGGCAGAGCATCTGGTAAGGAACTGGACTCAGGAAAGCTGGTAGGATGGACAGCTAGCACAGGCACTGGAGACAGCGTTAAGCCAAGCACAAGGCTGGTGCAGGATCACAAGGGTGGCCGGGTTCGGTAGCAGACGGGCAGCGAGGTACTGGAAAAGGCCCCAAAAATCTTGGGCCAAGCTTCCTCGAGGGGCAACTTAGTTTCAAGTTCGCTGTGGAAAGCCAGACCTTATCTCCAGGTTCAAGATTTAAATTGCCTCTTCTCTTCTTGTCGAAGAACTTTTTATTATCTGCCTGGGTCTTGGAGATTGTATCCTGCAGTAATTGGTAGTTGGAGTTAAGGAAGTTCAACCTGTCTTGTACGGCAGGTACAGATGAATCAATAGGCAGCTCAGGCAAGAAAGAAGGATGGTATCCATAATTGGCGAAAAAAGGTGACTGGTTGCCGAATGGGTGGAATTATTGTATGAAAATTCCGCGAGTGGGAGAAGTGATAGCCAGTCATCCTGTGCAAAAGAAGAAAAGCATCGTCGTACTGTTCAAGGGTTTGATTGACCCTTTCAGTCTGTCCATTAGTTTGTGGGTGATAAGCTGTGGAGAGGCGGTGTTCAATGTTCAAAGTTTCACATAAGGCCCTCCAAAATCTAGAAGTGAACTGCACCCCTCGATCAGAAACTATGCTGTCAGGGATGCCATGCAACCTTACAATCTCCTTGATAAAAGTTGAGACAGTCTCCGGGGCAGAAGGAGTTCCTTGCAGAGGTACAAAGTGGGCCATTTTGGTCAAACGATCAACCACAACGAAAATGGTAGTGAAGTCTTCAGATGGGGGAAGTTCTACTATAAAATCCATGGAGATCATGCTCCACATGGTTTCTCAGGTACAGGAAGGGTCTCAAGTAGACCCCAAGTTCTGGCTCTGTCTGTCTTATTCCGAAGGCATGAAATACAAGATCTTACATATTTCTTGCAGTCGTTCATCAAGTTTGGCCACCAGAATGTACGGGAGATCAAATTAGCCGTCTTGTGAATCCCAAAGTGACCCGCTAGGGGATGATCATGACATCGCCCTAGGACGGCAACTCTGAACTGTTCTGGGATAAAGATTTGCCTCTTATGGAAGTACAGGCCATCCCTTAGTTGAAGAGCCAGGTCCTTGGAAGGCGGTTGGTCTTCCACATATTTTCTTATTTGTGACATCAGATCCGCCTGAAGAAGTAAAAAACTCTTGGCTGGTAGAATAGTATCAGGTTCCGAGGATACAACTGGATCACTGAACATGCGGGACAAGGCATCTGGTTTCCCGTTCTTTGAGCCAGGACGGTAGGTTATATGAAACATGAAACGAGAGAAAAAAAGTGCCCATCTTGCCTGCCGAGGTCTTAGGCGTTTAGCTGTCTTCAAATACTCAAGATTCTTGTGATCTGTGAAGATAAGAATTGGGTGAGAAGCTCCCTCCAAAAGGTAACGCCATTCTTCAAGAGCAGCCTTAATAGCCAGTAGCTCTCGGTCACCAACATCATAATTCCTTTCGGAAGGATTTAATTTTTTAGATAAGAAGGCCACAGGGTGGAGCAATGATTTGGGCCCTTGGCGTTGGGAAATAATAGCCCCAACTGCATTTTCCGAGGCGTCTACCTCCAAAACATAAGCTAAGGAGGGATCGGGATGTTTCAAGATGGGAGCTGAGGTGAATAAGGCTTTCAACTGTTCAAACGCTGTCTGAGCCTCTGGGGTCCATCGAAAGGGAACATGCTGTTTCGTTAGCTGAGTAATGGGAGTGATGATGCCAGAAAAGTCCTTAATAAATTTTCTATAAAAGTTAGCAAACCCCACGAACCTCTGTACAGCTTTTCTGTCAGTAGGAGCAGGCCATTCCAAGACAGAAGCGACTTTCTGAGGGTCCATGGAGATTCCCTCGGCGGAGAGGACAAGCCCTAGGAAATGCACAACTTGCTTTTCAAAGTCACATTTTTCAGCCTTTGCGTAAAGTCGGTGTTCCCGCAATCGAGCTAATACCTTTTTTACATGAGTCCGATGGGATTCTAAAGTTTCAGAGAATACAAGGATGTCATCCAGATACACAATGACGAATAAATCAAGAAAGTCCCGAAAAACATCGTTTACCAGATGCTGGAATGTGGCTGGAGCATTGCAGAGCCCGAATGGCATGACTAAATACTCAAAGTGGCCAAAGCGTGTCCGGAAGGCCGTCTTCCATTCGTCTCCCTCCCTGATTCTGACAAGATTATAGGCACCCCTCAAGTCCAGTTTGGAGAACACTCGTGCCCCTCGCAGCCTCTGGAATAGTTCGGGAATCAGAGGAAGAGGGTACCGATTCTTGACAGTGACCCTGTTAAGGTCACGATAGTCCACACAGGGCCTCAAGGTGTGGTCATTTTTCTCAACGAAGAAAATACCGGCTCCTGCTGGTGAAGTGGAAGGCCAAATGAACTGCTTATCAAGGCTCTCGTCGATATAGGTACGCAGGGCTTCCAATTCAGGCTCAGAGAGAGGGTAAATCCGATCAAACGGGAACTCGGCTCCCGGTAGAAGTTCAATGGGGCAATCGTAAGTTCTATGAGGTGGAAGCGTGTCTTCACTCCTTTTATTAAAGACGTCCAGAAATTCGTGATAAGCAACCGGGATCAGTTTAGAGGCTTCATGGTCAGGGTGGATACCCAGGAGGGACGTGGAGTTGACAGTTCCTCCCAAGAGGCAGTGCGTCTGGCAGTAGTTGGACGAAAAAGAGATATCTCCGGTAAGCCAGACAACGTGAGGGTTGTGTGCCTTCAACCATGGAATGCCGAGGATAACGGGAAACATGGGAGAAGCTATGACATCCAAACGGAGGAGTTCGCTATGGCCTGAAGAAGTCTGGCAGAGAATAGGCAAGGTCTCTTGAGTAACCGGGCCTGATTTAATACCGGAGCCGTCAGCCAGATGGACATGGAACCCTTGCCTCTTGGTACCCAAGGGCAGCTGCTGAAGAGAAGCAAATGCAGAGTCCACAAAACAGCTGCAGGCCCCAGAGTCTATGATTGCAAGTACTGAAACCGTCTTTTCGGGGAGCTGAAGCTTGATGGGAAGAGAGACATGTGACTGATCCTTCCCAGGGAGATGCATCACAAGAGGCTGACGGGAAGAGACCCTGCAGGTCTCTGCCGGACAAGTTCGTATGAAGTGGCCAACCTCCCCGCAGTAGAGACACAGACTGCCTTGGACTCGACGTAGACGTTCAGCAGGAGAAAGAGGTAACCTACGAAAACTGCTGTGAGGTGCCTTATGCTGTTCCCTCCTTCTGGGGGAAGGAACAGGTAGAGGAGCAGGGGCGGCTGGCCTTGAAACCACAGAAAGAGTTCCTTTAGATTTTTCCGATTGCCTTTCTCGAAACCGCCGATCGATCTGAATAGTTAAATTTATCAGATCTTTCAGGGACGCGGGTATTCCCACTCTGGCAAGTTCATCTTTTACGGTGTCAGAAAGTCCTAGACGGAACTGGTGACGAAGTGCAGAGTGATTCCATCGGGTATCTGCGCTCCAAACACGAAAGTCAACATGAAACGAGAGAAAAAAAGTGCCCATCTTGCCTGCCGAGGTCTTAGGCGTTTAGCTGTCTTCAAATACTCAAGATTCTTGTGATCTGTGAAGATAAGAATTGGGTGAGAAGCTCCCTCCAAAAGGTAACGCCATTCTTCAAGAGCGGCCTTGATAGCCAGTAGCTCTCGGTCACCAACATCATAATTCCTTTCGGAAGGATTTAATTTTTTATAGAAGAAGGCCACAGGGTGGAGCAATGATTTGGGACCTTGGCGTTGGGAAATAATAGCCCCAACTGCATTTTCCGAGGCGTCTACCTCCAAAACATAAGCTAAGGAGGGATCCGGATGTTTCAAGATGGGTGCTGAGGTGAATAAGGCTTTCAACTGTTCAAACGCTGTCTGAGCCTCTGGGGTCCATCGAAAGGGAACATGCTGTTTCGTTAGCTGAGTAATGGGAGTGATGATGCCAGAAAAGTCCTTTATAAATTTTCTATAAAAGTTAGCAAACCCCACGAACTTCTGTACAGCTTTTCTGTCAGTAGGAGCAGGCCATTCCAAGACAGAAGCGACTTTCTGAGGGTCCATGGAGATTCCCTCGGCAGAGATGACAAGCCCTAGGAAATGCACAACTTGCTTTTCAAAGTCGCATTTTTCAGCCTTTACGTAAAGTCTGTGTTCCCGCAATCGAGCTAATACCTTTTTTACATGAGTCCGATGGGATTCTAAAGTTTCAGAGAATACAAGGATGTCATCCAGATACACGATGACGAATAAATCAAGAAAGTCCCGAAAAACATCGTTTACCAGATGCTGGAATGTGGCTGGAGCATTGCAGAGCCCGAATGGCATGACTAAATACTCAAAGTGGCCAAAGCGTGTCCGGAAGGCCGTCTTCCATTCGCCTCCCTCCCTGATTCTGACAAGATTATAGGCACCCCTTAAGTCCAGTTTGGAGAACACTCGTGCCCCTCGCAGCCTCTGGAATAGTTCGGGAATCAGAGGAAGAGGGTACCGATTCTTGACAGTGACCCTGTTAAGGTCACGATAGTCCACACAGGGCCTCAAGGTGTGGTCTTTTTTCTCAATGAAGAAAATACCGGCTCCTGCTGGTGAAGTGGAAGGCCGAATGAACTTCTTATCAAGGCTCTCGTCGATATAGGTATGCAGGGCTTCCAATTCAGGCTCAGAGAGAGGGTAAATCCGACTAAACGGGATCTCGGCTCCCGGTAGAAGTTCAATGGGGCAATCGTAAGTTCTATGAGGTGGAAGAGTGTCTGCACTCTTTTTATTAAAGACGTCCAGAAATTCGTGATAAGCAACCGGGATCAGTTTAGAGGCTTCATGGGCAGGGTGGATACCCAGGAGGGACGTGGAGTTGACAGTTCCTCCCAAGAGGCAGTGCGTCTGGCAGTAGTTGGACGAAAAAGAGATATCTCCGGTAAGCCAGTCAACGTGAGGGTTGTGTGCCTTCAACCATGGAATGCCGAGGATAACGGGAAACATGGGAGAAGCTATGACATCCAAACGGAGGAGTTCGCTATGGCCTGAAGAAGTCTGGCAGAGAATAGGCACGGTCTCTTGAGTAACCGGGCCTGATTTAATACCGGAGCCGTCAGCCAGATGGACATGGAACCCTTGCCTCTTGGTACCCAAGGGCAGCTGCTGAAGAGAAGCAAATGCAGAGTCCACAAAACAGCTGCAGGCCCCAGAGTCTATGATTGCAAGTACTGAAACCGTCTTTTCGGGGAGCTGAAGCTTGATGGGAAGAGAGACATGTGACTGATCCTTCCCAGGGAGATGCATCACAAGAGGCTGACGGGAAGAGACCCTGCAGGTCTCTGCCGGACAAGTTCGTATGAAGTGGCCAACCTCCCCGCAGTAGAGACACAGACTGCCTTGGACTCGACGTAGACGTTCAGCAGGAGAAAGAGGTAACCTACGAAAACTGCTGTGAGGTGCCTTATGCTGTTCCCTCCTTCTGGGGAAAGGAACAGGTAGAGGAGCAGGGGCGGCTGGCTTTGAAACCACAGAAAGAGTTCCTTTAGATTTTTCCGATTGCCTTTCTCGAAACCGCCGATCGATCTGAATAGTTAAATTTATCAGATCTTCCAGGGACGCGGGTATTCCCACTCTGGCAAGTTCATCTTTTACGGTGTCAGAAAGTCCCAGACGGAACTGGTGACGAAGTGCAGGGTGATTCCATTGGGTATCTGCGCTCCAAACACGAAAGTCAGTTACGTAACCTTCAACAGGCCTTGGCCCTTGTTGTAATTTGTCAAGCATGGATTCGGCAGTTTGCTGGGAAAAGGGGTCAGTGTATAACTGAGCCATGGCTGAGAAGAATGAACCCGTGGCAGTCAGAACAGGGTCATGTTGTTCCCGAAGGTGATGAGCCCAGGAGAGTGGTTCGTTCAGTAGTAGTGTAATAATAAACCCTACCTTGATGTCCTCTGATGCAAAGGTTCGGGGTAGCAGAGAAAAATAAAGTTCACAAGAATTCCGGAAGGTACAAAACTTCTTGCGTTCTCCAGAAAACCGTTCAGGGATAGGCACTTTGGGTTCCAGAGGGGGTGTGGCATCACGGAACAGACCAGACTCTGTTTGAGTAGAAGAATCCATGGCGGTGAAAGGAGCACAGGCCGATGCGACGGTCACCTCATGCGGAAGTCGCTCTTCCATACGACCAAGATTCTCTTGTAACTTCTGCACAATATTTGAGAGCGCAGAAATAGTTTGGTAAATGTCCTTCGGTGGAGAGGCCTCCCTTCCAGACTCCATCTCTGGCTGACTGGTACTGTCACGTACCTGGTAGGAGTCTGGAATGACGAGGTAGGCCTCCCTTGTATCTCCAACCCAAGCCCCACTGAGGATGGGACAGATGGTGGCTAGGGTGAGGAGTTACACGAGTGCCTGTAGTTGCGTGCAGAACTTGTCAGCTGAGTTGCAGACATGGAGATGCAGGCAGAGCATCTGGTAAGGAACTGGACTCAGGAAAGCTGGTAGGATGGACAGCTAGCACAGGCACTGGAGACAGCGTTAAGCCAAGCAGGAGGCTGGTGCAGGATCACAAGGGTGGCCGGGTTCGGTAACAGACGGGCAGCGAGGTACAAAGGCACAGGCAGGAGGGAGGTCAGATGGGAAGCGGAGATCAGGAACCAGTAATCAAGTATTCAAGTCCGGAAGCAAGGTCAAAGGGAAGCCAAGGTTCAGCAGCAGGGATCAAGCCAGGTTTAAACAGAGTTCAGGTATCAGGGTACTTGCTGAAGACCAGTCAGCACTTGTCAGAAGTCAGAGCATCCTTTAAGTAGGCAGGCTGGTGCCAAAGGGAATTAGGAGCGTGCTCCTGCGCGCGTACGTTGCCCGTGCGCACGCGCATGCGTGAATTGCGCACACGCATGCACAATGGTTCTCCGGAAAGGCCGCTGTGTCCCGGGGATGCGCGTGCGCGCCAGCATTCCGAGACTGTTGACGAATGTGCGCATGCGCAGACGGATTCCCTGCAGCTTCCTTACATTGCCCCCCCTTAGGGACAGCCTCTGGATGCCCCTCAGGACCTCTTTTTCCGGGTGGCGTAGAAAGAAAGCTCGTACCAGTCTTGGAGCATGCACATCAGAAGCTGGTTCCCAGGAACTTTCTTCCGACCCGTAGCCTTTCAATTTAATGAGAAACTGTGTTTGGGTACCTCTCTTCCTACAGTCCAATACGGCCTCCACCTCAAATTCCTCATTCCCTTCGATAAGTAGCGGTGGAGGGGTTTCAGAAATACGATTTGGGAAAGGATTTGGCACTGTAGGCTTCAACAAAGAAACATGGAATACTGGGTGGATTCTCAGGTTCTTGGGTAACACTAATTCGAATGCTACTGCATTAATCTTTCTCTTGACTGGAAAAGGCCCCAAAAATCTTGGGCCAAGCTTCCTCGAGGGGCAACTTAGTTTCAAGTTCGCTGTGGAAAGCCAGACCTTATCTCCAGGTTCAAGATTCAAATTGCCTCTTCTCTTGTCGAAGAACTTTTTATTATCTGCCTGGGTCTTGGAGATTGTATCCTGCAGTAATTGGTAGTTGGAGTTAAGGAAGTTCAACCTGTCTTGTACGGCAGGTACAGAAGAATCAATAGGCAGCTCAGGCAAGAAAGAAGGATGGTATCCATAATTGGCGAAAAAAGGTGACTGTTTGGTTGCCGAATGGGTGGAATTATTGTATGAAAATTCCGCGAGTGGGAGAAGTGATAGCCAGTCATCCTGTGCAAAAGAAGAAAAGCATCGTAGGTACTGTTCAAGGGTTTGATTGACCCTTTCAGTCTGTCCATTAGTTTGTGGGTGATAAGCTGTGGAGAGGCGGAGTTCAATGTTCAAAGTTTCACATAAGGCCCTCCAAAATCTAGAAGTGACCTGCACCCCTCGATCAGAAACTATGCTGTCAGGGATGCCATGCAACCTTACAATCTCCTTGATAAAAGTTGAGGCAGTCTCCGGGGCAGAAGGAGTTCCTTGCAGAGGTACAAAGTGGGCCATTTTGGTCAAACGATCATCCACAACGAAAATGGTAGTGAAGTCTTCAGATGGGGGAAGTTCTACTATAAAATCCATGAAGATCATGCTCCATGGTTTCTCAGGTACAGGAAGGGGCTCAAGTAGACCCCAAGTTCTGGCTCTGTCTGTCTTATTCCGAAGGCATGAAATACAAGATCTTATATATTTCTTGCAGTCGTTCATCAAGTTTGGCCACCAGAATGTACGGGAGATCGAATTAGCCGTCTTGTGAATCCCAAAGTGACCCGCTAGGGGATGATCATGACATCGCCCTAGGACGGCAATTTTGAACTGTTCTGGGATAAAGATTTGCCTCTTAGGGAAGTACAGGCCATCCCTTAGTTGAAGAGCCAGGTCCTTGGAAGGCGGTTGGACTTCCACATATTTTCTTATTTGTGACATCAGATCCGCCTGAAGAAGTAAAAAATTATTGGCTGGTAGAATAGTATCAGGTTCCGAGGATACAACTGGATCACTGAACATGCGGGACAAGGCATCTGGTTTCCCGTTCTTTGAGCCAGGACGGTAGGTTATATGAAACATGAAACGGGAGAAAAAAAGTGCCCATCTTGCCTGCCGAGGTCTTAGGCGTTTAGCTGTCTTCAAATACTCAAGATTCTTGTGATCTGTGAAGATAAGAATTGGGTGAGAAGCTCCCTCCAAAAGGTAACGCCATTCTTCAAGAGCAGCCTTAATAGCCAGTAGCTCTCGGTCACCAACATCATAATTCCTTTCGGAAGGATTTAATTTTTTAGAGAAGAAGGCCACAGGGTGGAGCAATGATTTGGGCCCTTGGCGTTGGGAAATAATAGCCCCAACTGCATTTTCCGAGGCGTCTACCTCCAAAACATAAGCTAAGGAGGGATCGGGATGTTTCAAGATGGGAGCTGAGGTGAATAAGGCTTTCAACTGTTCAAACGCTGTCTGAGCCTCTGGGGTCCATCGAAAGGGAACATGCTGTTTCGTTAGCTGAGTAATGGGAGTGATGATGCCAGAAAAGTCCTTAATAAATTTTCTATAAAAGTTAGCAAACCCCACGAACCTCTGTACAGCTTTTCTGTCAGTAGGAGCAGGCCATTCCAAGACAGAAGCGACTTTCTGAGGGTCCATGGAGATTCCCTCGGCGGAGATGACAAGCCCTAGGAAATGCACAACTTGCTTTTCAAAGTCGCACTTTTCAGCCTTTGCGTAAAGTCGGTGTTCCCGCAATCGAGCTAATACCTTTTTTACATGAGTCCGATGGGATTCTAAAGTTTCAGAGAATACAAGGATGTCATCCAGATACACGATGACGAATAAATCAAGAAAGTCCCGAAAAACATCGTTTACCAGATGCTGGAATGTGGCTGGAGCATTGCAGAGCCCGAATGGCATGACTAAATACTCAAAGTGGCCAAAGCGTGTCCGGAAGGCCGTCTTCCATTCGTCTCCCTCCCTGATTCTGACAAGATTATAGGCACCCCTCAAGTCCAGTTTGGAGAACACTCGTGCCCCTCGCAGCCTCTGGAATAGTTCGGGAATCAGAGGAAGAGGGTACCGATTCTCGACAGTGACCTGGTAGGATTCTGGAATGACGAGGTCGGCCTCCCTTGTATCTCCAACCCAAGCCCCACTGAGGATGGGACAGACCTAGGGTGAGGAGTTACACGAGTGCCTGTAGTTGCGTTCAGAACTTGTCAGCTGAGTTGCAGACGTGGAGATGCAGGCAGAGCATCTGGTAAGGAACTGGACTCAGGAAAGCTGGTAGGATGGACAGCTAGCACAGGCACTGGAGACAGCGTTAAGCCAAGCAGGAGGCTGGTGCAGGATCACAAGGGTGGCCGGGTTCGGTAGCAGACGGGCAGCGAGGTACTGGAAAAGGCCCCAAAAATCTTGAGCCAAGCTTCCTCGAGGGGCAACTTAGTTTCAAGTTCGCTGTGGAAAGCCAGATCTTATCTCCAGGTTCAAGATTCAAATTGCCTCTTCTCTTCTTGTCGAAGAACTTTTTATTATCTGCCTGGGTCTTGGAGATTGTATCCTGCAGTAATTGGTAGTTGGAGTTAAGGAAGTTCAACCTGTCTTGTACGGCAGGTACAGAAGAATCAATAGGCAGCTCAGGCAAGAAAGAAGGATGGTATCCATAATTGGCGAAAAAAGGTGACTGTTTGGTTGCCGAATGGGTGGAATTATTGTATGAAAATTCCGCGAGTGGGAGAAGTGATAGCCAGTCATCCTGTGCAAAAGAAGAAAAGCATCGTAGGTACTGTTCAAGGGTTTGATTGACCCTTTCAGTCGGTCCATTAGTTTGTGGGTGATAAGCTGTGGAGAGGCGGGGTTCAATGTTCAAAGTTTCACATAAGGCCCTCCAAAATCTAGAAGTGAACTGCACCCCTCGATCAGAAACTATGCTGTCAGGGATGCCATGCAACCTTACAATCTCCTTGATAAAAGTTGAGGCAGTCTCCGGGGCAGCAGGAGTTCCTTGCAGAGGTACAAAGTGGGCCATTTTGGTCAAACGATCAACCACAACGAAAATGGTAGTGAAGTCTTCAGATGGGGGAAGTTCTACTATAAAATCCATGGAGATCATGCTCCATGGTTTCTCAGGTACAGGAAGGGGCTCAAGTAGACCCCAAGTTCTGGCTCTGTCTGTCTTATTCCGAAGGCATGAAATACAAGATCTTACATATTTCTTGCAGTCGTTGATCAAGTTTGGCCACCAGAATGTACGGGAGATCAAATTAGCCGTCTTGTGAATCCCAAAGTGACCCGCTAGGGGATGATCATGACATCGCCCTAGGACGGCAACTCTGAACTGTTCTGGGATAAAGATTTGCCTCTTATGGAAGTACAGGCCATCCCTTAGTTGAAGAGCCAGGTCCTTGGAAGGCGGTTGGTCTTCCACATATTTTCTTATTTGTAACATCAGATCCGCCTGAAGAAGTAAAAAAATATTGGCTGGTAGAATAGTATCATTTTCCGAGGATACAACTGGATCACTGAACATGCGGGACAAGGCATCTGGTTTCCCGTTCTTTGAGCCAGGACGGTAGGTTATATGAAACATGAAACGAGAGAAAAAAAGTGCCCATCTTGCCTGCCGAGGTCTTAGGCGTTTAGCTGTCTTCAAATACTCAAGATTCTTGTGATCTGTGAAGATAAGAATTGGGTGAGAAGCTCCCTCCAAAAGGTAACGCCATTCTTCAAGAGCGGCCTTGATAGCCAGTAGCTCTCGGTCACCAACATCATAATTCCTTTCGGAAGGATTTAATTTTTTATAGAAGAAGGCCACAGGGTGGAGCAATGATTTGGGACCTTGGCGTTGGGAAATAATAGCCCCAACTGCATTTTCCGAGGCGTCTACCTCCAAAACATAAGCTAAGGAGGGATCGGGATGTTTCAAGATGGGAGCTGAGGTGAATAAGGCTTTCAACTGTTCAAACGCTGTCTGAGCCTCTGGGGTCCATCGAAAGGGAACATGCTGTTTCGTTAGCTGAGTAATGGGAGTGATGATGCCAGAAAAGTCCTTAATAAATTTTCTATAAAAGTTAGCAAACCCCACGAACTTCTGTACAGCTTTTCTGTCAGTAGGAGCAGGCCATTCCAAGACAGAAGCGACTTTCTGAGGGTCCATGGAGATTCCCTCGGCGGAGATGACAAGCCCTAGGAAATGCACAACTTGCTTTTCAAAGTCGCATTTTTCAGCCTTTGCGTAAAGTCGGTGTTCCCGCAATCGAGCTAATACCTTTTTTACATGAGTCCGATGGGATTCTAAAGTTTCAGAGAATACAAGAATGTCATCCAGATACACGATGACGAATAAATCAAGAAAGTCCCGAAAAAAATCGTTTACCATATACTGGAATGTGGCTGGAGCATTGCAGAGCCCGAATGGCATGACTAAATACTCAAAGTGGCCAAAGTGTGTCCGGAAGGCCGTCTTCCATTCGTCTCCCTCCCTGATTCTGACAAGATTATAGGCACCCCTCAAGTCCAGTTTGGAGAACACTCGTGCCCCTCGCAGCCTCTGGAATAGTTCGGGAATCAGACGAAGAGGGTACCGATTCTTGACAGTGACCCTGTTAAGGTCACGATAGTCCACACAGGGCCTCAAGGTGTGGTCTTTTTTCTCAACGAAGAAAATACCGGCTCCTGCTGGTGAAGTGGAAGGCCGAATGAACTGCTTTTCAAGGCTCTCGTCGATATAGGTACGCAGGGCTTCCAATTCAGGCTCAGAGAGAGGGTAAATCCGACCAAACGGGATCTCGGCTCCCGGTATAAGTTCAATGGGGCAATCGTAAGTTCTATGAGGTGGAAGAGTGTCTGCACCCTTTTTATTAAAGACGTCCAGAAATTCGTGATAAGCAACCGGGATCAGTTTAGAGGCTTCATGGTCCTCCCAAGAGGCAGTTCGTCTGGCAGTAGTTGGACGAAAAAAAAAATATATCTCCGGTAAGCCAGTCAACGTGAGGGTTGTGTGCCTTCAACCATGGAATGCCGAGGATAACGGGAAACATGGGAGAAGCTATGACATCCAAACGGAGGAGTTCGCTATGGCCTGAAGAAGTCTGGCAGAGAATAGGCAAGGTCTCTTGAGTAACCGGGCCTGATTTAATACCGCAGCCGTCAGCCAGATGGACATGGAACCCTTGCCTCTTGGTACCCAAGGGCAGCTGCTGAAGAGAAGCAAATGCAGAGTCCACAAAACAGCTGCAAGGCCCCAGAGTCTATGATTGCAAGTACTGAAACCGTCTTTTCGGGGAGTTGAAGCTTGATGGGAAGAGAGACATGTGACTGATCCTTCCCAGGGAGATGCATCACAAGAGGCTGACGGGAAGAGACCCTGCAGGTCTCTGCCGGACAAGTTCGTATGAAGTGGCCAACCTCCCCGCAGTAGAGACACAGACTGCATTGGACTCGACGTAGACGTTCAGCAGGAGAAAGAGGTAACCTACGATAACTGCTGTGAGGTGCCTTATGCTGTTCCCTCCTTCTGGGGGAAGGAACAGGTAGAGGAGCAGGGGCGGCTGGCCTTGAAACCACAGAAAGAGTCCCTTTAGATTTTTCCGATTGCCTTTCTCGAAACCGCCGATCGATCTGAATAGTTAAATTTATCAGATCTTCCAGGGACGCGGGTATTCCCACTCTGGCAAGTTCATCTTTTACGGTGTCAGAAAGTCCTAGACGGAACTGGTGACGAAGTGCAGAGTGATTCCATTGGGTATCTGCGCTCCAAACACGAAAGTCAGTTATGTAATCTTCAACAGGCCTTGGCCCTTGCTGTAGTTTGTCAAGCATGGATTCGGCAGTTTGCTGGGAAAAGGGGTCAGTGTATAACTGAGCCATGGCTGAGAAGAATGAACCCGTGGCAGTCAGAACAGGGTCATGTTGTTCCCGAAAGTTATGAGCCCACGAGAGTGGTTCGTTCAGTAGTAGTGTAATAATAAACCCTACCTTGATGTCCTCTGATGCAAAGGTTCGGTGGTAGCAGAGAAAAATAATGTTCACAAGAATTCCGGAAGGTACGAAACTTCTTGCGTTCTCCAGAAAACCGTTCAGGGATAGGCACTTTGGGTTCCGGAGGGGGAGTGGCATCACGGAACAGACCAGACTCTGAGTAGAAGAATCCATGGCGGTGAAAGGAGCACAGGCCGATGCGACGGTCACCTCATGCGGAAGTCGCTCTTCCATGCGACCAAGATTCTCTTGTAACTTCTGCACAATATATGAGAGCGCAGAAATAGTTTGGTAAATGTCCTTCGGTGGAGAGGCCTCCCTTCCAGACTCCATCTCTGGCTGACTGGTACTGTCACGTACCTGGTAAGAGTCTGGAATGACGAGGTCGGCCTCCCTTGTATCTCCAACCCAAGCCCCACTGAGGATGGGACAGACCTAGGGTGAGGAGTTACACGAGTGCCTGTTGTTGCGTGCAGAACTTGTCAGCTGAGTTGCAGACGTGGAGATGCAGGCAGAGCATCTGGTAAGGAACTGGACTCAGGAAAGCTGGTAGGATGGACAGCTAGCACAGGCACTGGAGACAGCGTTAAGCCAAGCACGAGGCTGGTGCAGGATCACAAGGGTGGCCGGGTTCGGTAGCAGACGGGCAGCAAGGTACTGGAAAAGGCCCCAAAAATCTTGGGCCAAGCTTCCTCGAGGGGCAACTTAGTTTCAAGTTCGCTGTGGAAAGCCAGACCTTATCTCCAGGTTCAAGATTCAAATTGCCTCTTCTCTTCTTGTCGAAGAACTTTTTATTATCTGCCTGGGTCTTGGAGATTGTATCCTGCAGTAATTGGTAGTTGGAGTTAAGGAAGTTCAACCTGTCTTGTACGGCAGGTACAGATGAATCAATAGGCAGCTCAGGCAAGAAAGAAGGATGGTATCCATAATTGGCGAAAAAAGGTGACTGGTTGCCGAATGGGTGGAATTATTGTATGAAAATTCCGCGAGTGGGAGAAGTGATAGCCAGTCATCCTGTGCAAAAGAAGAAAAGCATCGTAGGTACTGTTCAAGGGTTTGATTGACCCTTTCAGTCTGTCCATTAGTTTGTGGGTGATAAGCTGTGGAGAGGCGGAATTCAATGTTCAAAGTTTCACATAAGGCCCTCCAAAATCTAGAAGTGAACTGCACCCCTCGATCAGAAACTATGCTGTCAGGGATGCCATGCAACCTTACAATCTCCTTGATAAAAGTTGAGGCAGTCTCCGGGGCAGAAGGAGTTCCTTGCAGAGGTACAAAGTGGGCCATTTTGGTCAAACGATCAACCACAACGAAAATGGTAGTGAAGTCTTCAGATGGGGGAAGTTCTACTATAAAATCCATGGAGATCAAGCTCCATGGTTTCTCAGGTACAGGAAGGGGCTCAAGTAGACCCCAAGTTCTGGCTCTGTCTGTCTTTTTCCGAAGGCATGAAATACAAGATCTTACATATTTCTTGCAGTCGTTCATCAAGTTTGGCCACCAGAATGTACGGGAGATCAAATTAGCCGTCTTGTGAATCCCAAAGTGACCCGCTAGGGGATGATCATGACATCGCCCTAGGACGGCAACTCTGAACTGTTCTGGGATAAAGATTTGCCTCTTATGGAAGTACAGGCCATCCCTTAGCTGAAGAGCCAGGTCCTTGGAAGGCGGTTGGTCTTCCACATATTTTCTTATTTGTGACATCAGATCCGCCTGAAGAAGTAAAAAACTCTTGGCTGGTAGAATAGTATCAGGTTCCGAGGATACAACTGGATCACTGAACATGCGGGACAAGGCATCTGGTTTCCCGTTCTTTGAGCCAGGACGGTAGGTTATATGAAACATGAAACGAGAGAAAAAAAGTGCCCATCTTGCCTGCCGAGGTCTTAGGTGTTTAGCTGTCTTCAAATACTCAAGATTCTTGTGATCTGTGAAGATAAGAATTGGGTGAGAAGCTCCCTCCAAAAGGTAACGCCATTCTTCAAGAGCAGCCTTAATAGCCAGTAGCTCTCGGTCACCAACATCATAATTCCTTTCGGAAGGATTTCATTTTTTAGAGAAGAAGGCCACAGGGTGGAGCAATGATTTGGACCCTTGGCGTTGGGAAATAATAGCCCCAACTGCATTTTCCGAGGCGTCTACCTCCAAAACATAAGCTAAGGAGGGATCGGGATGTTTCAAGATGGGAGCTGAGGTGAATAAGGCTTTCAACTGTTCAAACGCTGTCTGAGCCTCTGGGGTCCATCGAAAGGGAACATGCTGTTTCGTTAGCTGAGTAATGGGAGTGATGATGCCAGAAAAGTCCTTAATAAATTTTCTATAAAAGTTAGCAAACCCCACGAACCTCTGTACAGCTTTTCTGTCAGTAGGAGCAGGCCATTCCAAGACAGAAGCGACTTTCTGAGGGTCCATGGAGATTCCCTCGGCGGAGATGACAAGCCCTAGGAAATTCTCAACTTGCTTTTCAAAGTCGCATTTTTCAGCCTTTGCGTAAAGTCGGTGTTCCCGCAATCGAGCTAATACCTTTTTTACATGAGTCCGATGGGATTCTAACGTTTCAGAGAATACAAGGATGTCATCCAGATACACGATGACGAATAAATCAAGAAAGTCCCGAAAAACATCGTTTACCAGATGCTGGAATGTGGCTGGAGCATTGCAGAGCCCGAATGGCATGACTTAAATACTCAAAGTGGCCAAAGCGTGTCCGGAAAGCCGTCTTCCATTCGTCTCCCTCCCTGATTCTGACAAGATTATAGGCACCCCTCAAGTCCAGTTTGGAGAACATACGTGCCCCTCGCAGCCTCTGGAATAGTTCGGGAATCAGAGGAAGAGGGTACCGATTCTTGACAGTGACCCTGTTAAGGTCACGATAGTCCACACAGGGCCTCAAGGTGTGGTCTTTTTTCTCAACAAAAAAAATACCGGCTCCTGCTGGTGAAGTGGAAGGCCGAATGAACTGCTTTTCAAGGTTCTCGTAGATATAGGTACTAGGGCTTCCAATTCAGGCTCAGAGAGAGGGTAAATATGACCAAACGGGATCTCGGCTCCCGGTAGAAGTTCAATGGGGCAATCGTAAGTTCTATGAGGTGGAAGAGTGTCTGCACCCTTTTTATTAAAGACGTCCAGAAATTCGTGATAAGCAACCGGGATCAGTTTAGAGGCTTCATGGTCAGGGTGGATACCCAGGAGGGGCGTGGAGTTGACAGTTCCTCCCAAGAGGCAGTGCGTCTGGCAGTAGTTGGACGAAAAAGAGATATCTCCGGTAAGCCAGTCAACGTGAGGGTTGTGTGCCTTCAACCATGGAATGCCGAGGATAACGGGAAACATGGGAGAAGCTATGACATTAAAACGGAGGAGTTCGCTATGGCCTGAAGAAGTCTGGCAGAGAATAGGCAAGGTCCCTTGAGTAACCGGGCCTGATTTAATACCGGAGCCGTCAGCCAGATGGACATGGAACCCTTGCCTCTTGGTACCCAAGGGCAGCTGCTGAAGAGAAGAAAATGCAGAGTCCACAAAACAGCTGCAGGCCCCAGAGTCTATGATTGCAAGTACTGAAACCGTCTTTTTGGGGAGCTGAAGCTTGATGGGAAGAGAGACATGTGACTGATCCTTCCCAGGGAGATGCATCACAAGAGGCTGACGGGAAGAGACCCTGCAGGTCTCTGCCGGACAAGTTCGTATGAAGTGGCCAACCTCCCCGCAGAAGAGACACAGACTGCCTTGGACTCGACGTAGACGTTTAGCAGGAGAAAGAGGTAACCTACGAAAACTGCTGTGAGGTGCCTTATGCTGTTCCCTCCTTCTGGGGGAAGGAACAGGTAGAGGAGCAGGGGCAGCTGGCCTTGAAACCACAGAAAGAGTCCCTTTAGATTTTTCCGATTGCCTTTCTCGAAACCGCCGATCGATCTGAATAGTTAAATTCATCAGATCTTCCAGGGACGCGGGTATTCCCACTCTGGCAAGTTCATCTTTTACGGTGTCAGAAAGTCCCAGACGGAACTGGTGACGAAGTGCAGGGTGATTCCATTGGGTATCTGTGCTCCAAACACGAAAGTCAGTTACGTAATCTTCAACAGGCCTTAGCCCTTGTTGTAATTTGTCAAGCATGGATTCGGCAGTTTGTTGGGAAAAGGGGTCAGTGTATAACTGAGCCATGGCTGAGAAGAATGAACCCGTGGCAGTCAGAACAGGGTTATGTTGTTCCCGAAGGTGATGAGCCCAGGAGAGTGGTTCGTTCAGTAGTAGTGTAATAATAAACCCTACCTTGATGTCCTCTGATGCAAAGGTTCGGGGTTGCAGAGAAAAATAAAGTTCACAAGAATTCCGGAAGGTACGAAACTTCTTGCGTTCTCCAGAAAACCGTTCAGGGATAGGCACTTTGGGTTCCGGAGGGGGAGTGGCATCACGGAACAGACCAGACTCTGTTTGAGTAGAAGAATCCATGGCGGTGAAAGGAGCACAGGCCGATGCGCCGGTCACCTCATGCGGAAGTCGCTCTTCCATGCGACCAAGATTCTCTTGTAACTTCTGCACAATATTTGAGAGCGCAGAAATAGTTTGGTAAATGTCCTTCGGTGGAGAGGCCTCCCTTCCAGACTCCATCTCTGGCTGACTGGTACTGTCACGTACCTGGTAGGAGTCTGGAATGACGAGGTAGGCCTCCCTTGTATCTCCAACCCAAGCCCCACTGAGGATGGGACAGGTGGTGGCTAGAATGAGGAGTTACACGAGTGCCTGTAGTTGCGTGCAGAACTTGTCAGCTGAGTTGCAGACATGGAGATGCAGGCAGAGCATCTGGTAAGGACCTGGACTCAGGAAAGCTGGTAGGATGGACAGCTAGCACAGGCACTGGAGACAGCGTTAAGCCAAGCAGGAGGCTGGTGCAGGATCACAAGGGTGGCCGGGTTCGGTAGCAGACGGGCAGCGAGGTACAAAGGCACAGGCAGGAGGGAGGTCAGATGGTAAGCCGAGATCAGGAACCAGTAATCAAGTATTCAAGTCCGGAAGCAAGGTCAAAGGGAAGCCAAGGTTCAGCAACAGGGATCAAGCCAGGTTTAAACAGAGTTCAGGTATCAGGGTACTTGCTGAAGACCAGTCAGCACTTGTCAGAAGTCAGAGCATCCTTTAAGTAGGCAGGCTGGTGCCAAAGGGAATTAGGAGCGTGCTCCTGCGTGCGTACGTTGCCCGTGCGCACGCGCATGCGCGAATTGCGCACACGCATGCACAATGGTTCTCCAGAAAGGCCGCTGTGTCCCGGGGATGCGCGCGCGCCAGCATTCCGAGACTGTTGACGAATGCGCGCATGCGCAGACGGATTCCCGGCAGCTTCCTTACATTGCCCCCCTTAGGGACAGCCTCTGGATGCCCCTCAGGACCTCTTTTTCCGGGTGGCGTAGAAAGAAAGCTCGTACCAGTCTTGGAGCATGCACATCAGAAGCTGGTTCCCAGGAACTTTCTTCCGGCCCGTAGCCTTTCCATTTAATGAGAAACTGTGTTTGGGTACCTCTCTTCCTACAGTCCAATACGGCCTCCACCTCAAATTCCTCATTCCCTTCGATAAGTAGCGGTGGAGGGGTTTCAGAAATACGATTTGGGAAAGGATTTGGCTCTGTAGGCTTCAACAAAGAAACATGGAATACTGGGTGGATTCTCAGGTTCTTGGGTAACACTAATTCGAATGCTACTGCATTGATCTTTCTCTTGACTGGAAAAGGCCCCAAAAATCTTGGGCCAAGCTTCCTCGAGGGGCAACTTAGTTTCAAGTTCGCTGTGGAAAGCCAGACCTTATCTCCAGGTTCAAGATTCAAATTGCCTCTTCTCTTCTTGTCGAAGAACTTTTTATTATCTGCCTGGGTCTTGGAGATTGTATCCTGCAGTAATTGGTAGTTGGAGTTAAGGAAGTTCAACCTGTCTTGTACGGCAGGTACAGAAGAATCAATAGGCAGCTCAGGCAAGAAAGAAGGATGGTATCCATAATTGGCGAAAAAAGGTGACTGTTTGGTTGCCGAATGGGTGGAATTATTGTATGAAAATTCCGCGAGTGGGAGAAGTGATAGCCAGTCATCCTGTGCAAAAGAAGAAAAGCATCGTAGGTACTGTTCAAGGGTTTGATTGACCCTTTCAGTCTGTCCATTAGTTTGTGGGTGATAAGCTGTGGAGAGGCGGAGTTCAATGTTCAAAGTTTCACATAAGGCCCTCCAAAATCTAGAAGTGAACTGCACCCCTCGATCAGAAACTATGCTGTCAGGGATGCCATGCAACCTTACAATCTCCTTGATAAAAGTTGAGGCAGTCTCCGGGGCAGAAGGAGTTCCTTGCAGAGGTACAAAGTGGGCCATTTTGGTCAAACGATCAACCACAACGAAAATGGTAGTGAAGTCTTCAGATGGGGGAAGTTCTACTATAAAATCCATGGAGATCATGCTCCATGGTTTCTCAGGTACAGGAAGGGGCTCAAGTAGACCCCAAGTTCTGGCTCTGTCTGTCTTATTCCGAAGGCATGAAATACAAGATCTTACATATTTCTTGCAGTCGTTCATCAAGTTTGGCCACCAGAATGTACGGGAGATCGAATTAGCCGTCTTGTGAATCCCAAAGTGACCCGCTAGGGGATGATCATGACATCGCCCTAGGACGGCAATTTTGAACTGTTCTGGGATAAAGATTTGCCTCTTAGGGAAGTACAGGCCATCCCTTAGTTGAAGAGCCAGGTCCTTGGAAGGCGGTTGGACTTCCACATATTTTCTTATTTGTGACATCAGATCCGCCTGAAGAAGTAAAAAATTATTGGCTGGTAGAATAGTATCAGGTTCCGAGGATACAACTGGATCACTGAACATGCGGGACAAGGCATCTGGTTTCCCGTTCTTTGAGCCAGGACGGTAGGTTATATGAAACATGAAACGGGAGAAAAAAAGTGCCCATCTTGCCTGCCGAGGTCTTAGGCGTTTAGCTGTCTTCAAATACTCAAGATTCTTGTGATCTGTGAAGATAAGAATTGGGTGAGAAGCTCCCTCCAAAAGGTAACGCCATTCTTCAAGAGCAGCCTTAATAGCCAGTAGCTCTCGGTCACCAACATCATAATTCCTTTCGGAAGGATTTAATTTTTTAGAGAAGAAGGCCACAGGGTGGAGCAATGATTTGGGCCCTTGGCGTTGGGAAATAATAGCCCCAACTGCATTTTCCGAGGCGTCTACCTCCAAAACATAAGCTAAGGAGGGATCGGGATGTTTCAAGATGGGAGATGAGGTGAATAAGGCTTTCAACTGTTCAAACGCTGTCTGAGCCTCTGGGGTCCATCGAAAGGGAACATGCTGTTTCGTTAGCTGAGTAATGGGAGTGATGATGCCAGAAAAGTCCTTAATAAATTTTCTATAAAAGTTAGCAAACCCCACGAACCTCTGTACAGCTTTTCTGTCAGTAGGAGCAGGCCATTCCAAGACAGAAGCGACTTTCTGAGGGTCCATGGAGATTCCCTCGGCGGAGATGACAAGCCCTAGGAAATGCACAACTTGCTTTTCAAAGTCGCACTTTTCAGCCTTTGCGTAAAGTCGGTGTTCCCGCAATCGAGCTAATACCTTTTTTACATGAGTCCGATGGGATTCTAAAGTTTCAGAGAATACAAGGATGTCATCCAGATACACGATGACGAATAAATCAAGAAAGTCCCGAAAAACATCGTTTACCAGATGCTGGAATGTGGCTGGAGCATTGCAGAGCCCGAATGGCATGACTAAATACTCAAAGTGGCCAAAGCGTGTCCGGAAGGCCGTCTTCCATTCGTCTCCCTCCCTGATTCTGACAAGATTATAGGCACCCCTCAAGTCCAGTTTGGAGAACACTCGTGCCCCTCGCAGCCTCTGGAATAGTTTGGGAATCAGAGGAAGAGGGTACCGATTCTCGACAGTGACCTGGTAGGATTCTGGAATGACGAGGTCGGCCTCCCTTGTATCTCCAACCCAAGCCCCACTGAGGATGGGACAGACCTAGGGTGAGGAGTTACACGAGTGCCTGTAGTTGCGTTCAGAACTTGTTAGCTGAGTTGCAGACGTGGAGATGCAGGCAGAGCATCTGGTAAGGAACTGGACTCAGGAAAGCTGGTAGGATGGACAGCTAGCACAGGCACTGGAGACAGCGTTAAGCCAAGCAGGAGGCTGGTGCAGGATCACAAGGGTGGCCGGGTTCGGTAGCAGACGGGCAGCGAGGTACTGGAAAAGGCCCCAAAAATCTTGAGCCAAGCTTCCTCGAGGGGCAACTTAGTTTCAAGTTCGCTGTGGAAAGCCAGATCTTATCTCCAGGTTCAAGATTCAAATTGCCTCTTCTCTTCTTGTCGAAGAACTTTTTATTATCTGCCTGGGTCTTGGAGATTGTATCCTGCAGTAATTGGTAGTTGGAGTTAAGGAAGTTCAACCTGTCTTGTACGGCAGGTACAGAAGAATCAATAGGCAGCTCAGGCAAGAAAGAAGGATGGTATCCATAATTGGCGAAAAAAGGTGACTGTTTGGTTGCCGAATGGGTGGAATTATTGTATGAAAATTCCGCGAGTGGGAGAAGTGATAGCCAGTCATCCTGTGCAAAAGAAGAAAAGCATCGTAGGTACTGTTCAAGGGTTTGATTGACCCTTTCAGTCTGTCCATTAGTTTGTGGGTGATAAGCTGTGGAGAGGCGGGGTTCAATGTTCAAAGTTTCACATAAGGCCCTCCAAAATCTAGAAGTGAACTGCACCCCTCGATCAGAAACTATGCTGTCAGGGATGCCATGCAACCTTACAATCTCCTTGATAAAAGTTGAGGCAGTCTCCGGGGCAGCAGGAGTTCCTTGCAGAGGTACAAAGTGGGCCATTTTGGTCAAACGATCAACCACAACGAAAATGGTAGTGAAGTCTTCAGATGGGGGAAGTTCTACTATAAAATCCATGGAGATCATGCTCCATGGTTTCTCAGGTACAGGAAGGGGCTCAAGTAGACCCCAAGTTCTGGCTCTGTCTGTCTTATTCCGAAGGCATGAAATACAAGATCTTACATATTTCTTGCAGTCGTTGATCAAGTTTGGCCACCAGAATGTACGGGAGATCAAATTAGCCGTCTTGTGAATCCCAAAGTGACCCGCTAGGGGATGATCATGACATCGCCCTAGGACGGCAACTCTGAACTGTTCTGGGATAAAGATTTGCCTCTTATGGAAGTACAGGCCATCCCTTAGTTGAAGAGCCAGGTCCTTGGAAGGCGGTTGGTCTTCCACATATTTTCTTATTTGTACCATCAGATCCGCCTGAAGAAGTAAAAAAATATTGGCTGGTAGAATAGTATCATTTTCCGAGGATACAACTGGATCACTGAACATGCGGGACAAGGCATCTGGTTTCCCGTTCTTTGAGCCAGGACGGTAGGTTATATGAAACATGAAACAAGAGAAAAAAAGTGCCCATCTTGCCTGCCGAGGTCTTAGGCGTTTAGCTGTCTTCAAATACTCAAGATTCTTGTGATCTGTGAAGATAAGAATTGGGTGAGAAGCTCCCTCCAAAAGGTAACGCCATTCTTCAAGAGCGGCCTTGATAGCCAGTAGCTCTCGGTCACCAACATCATAATTCCTTTCGGAAGGATTAAATTTTTTATAGAAGAAGGCCACAGGGTGGAGCAATGATTTGGGACCTTGGCGTTGGGAAATAATAGCCCCAACTGCATTTTCCGAGGCGTCTACCTCCAAAACATAAGCTAAGGAGGGATCGGGATGTTTCAAGATGGGAGCTGAGGTGAATAAGGCTTTCAACTGTTCAAACGCTGTCTGAGCCTCTGGGGTCCATCGAAAGGGAACATGCTGTTTCGTTAGCTGAGTAATGGGAGTGATGATGCCAGAAAAGTCCTTAATAAATTTTCTATAAAAGTTAGCAAACCCCACGAACTTCTGTACAGCTTTTCTGTCAGTAGGAGCAGGCCATTCCAAGACAGAAGCGACTTTCTGAGGGTCCATGGAGATTCCCTCGGCGGAGATGACAAGCCCTAGGAAATGCACAACTTGCTTTTCAAAGTCGCATTTTTCAGCCTTTGCGTAAAGTCGGTGTTCCCGCAATCGAGCTAATACCTTTTTTACATGAGTCCGATGGGATTCTAAAGTTTCAGAGAATACAAGAATGTCATCCAGATACACGATGACGAATAAATCAAGAAAGTCCAGAAAAAAATCGTTTACCATATACTGGAATGTGGCTGGAACATTGCAGAGCCCGAATGGCATGACTAAATACTCAAAGTGGCCAAAGCGTGTCCGGAAGGCCGTCTTCCATTCGTCTCCCTCCCTGATTCTGACAAGATTATAGGCACCCCTCAAGTCCAGTTTGGAGAACACTCGTGCCCCTCGCAGCCTCTGGAATAGTTCGGGAATCAGAGGAAGAGGGTACCGATTCTTGACAGTGACCCTGTTAAGGTCACGATAGTCCACACAGGGCCTCAAGGTGTGGTCTTTTTTCTCAACGAAGAAAATACCGGCTCCTGCTGGTGAAGTGGAAGGCCGAATGAACTGCTTTTCAAGGCTCTCGTCGATATAGGTACGCAGGGCTTCCAATTCAGGCTCAGAGAGAGGGTAAATCCGACCAAACGGGATCTCGGCTCCCGGTATAAGTTCAATGGGGCAATCGTAAGTTCTATGAGGTGGAAGAGTGTCTGCACCCTTTTTATTAAAGACGTCCAGAAATTCGTGATAAGCAACCGGGATCAGTTTAGAGGCTTCATGGTCCTCCCAAGAGGCAGTGCGTCTGGCAGTAGTTGGACGAAAAAAAAATATATCTCCGGTAAGCCAGTCAACGTGAGGGTTGTGTGCCTTCAACCATGGAATGCCGAGGATAACGGGAAACATGGGAGAAGCTATGACATCCAAACGGAGGAGTTTGCTATGGCCTGAAGAAGTCTGGCAGAGAATAGGCAAGGTCTCTTGAGTAACCGGGCCTGATTTAATACCGCAGCCGTCAGCCAGATGGACATGGAACCCTTGCCTCTTGGTACCCAAGGGCAGCTGCTGAAGAGAAGCAAATGCAGAGTCCACAAAACAGCTGCAAGGCCCCAGAGTCTATGATTGCAAGTACTGAAACCGTCTTTTCGGGGAGTTGAAGCTTGATGGGAAGAGAGACATGTGACTGATCCTTCCCAGGGAGATGCATCACAAGAGGCTGACGGGAAGAGACCCTGCAGGTCTCTGCCGGACAAGTTCGTATGAAGTGGCCAACCTCCCCGCAGTAGAGACACAGACTGCATTGGACTCGACGTAGACGTTCAGCAGGAGAAAGAGGTAACCTACGATAACTGCTGTGAGGTGCCTTATGCTGTTCCCTCCTTCTGGGGGAAGGAACAGGTAGAGGAGCAGGGGCGGCTGGCCTTGAAACCACAGAAAGAGTCCCTTTAGATTTTTCCGATTGCCTTTCTCGAAACCGCCGATCGATCTGAATAGTTAAATTTATCAGATCTTCCAGGGACGCGGGTATTCCCACTCTGGCAAGTTCATCTTTTACGGTGTCAGAAAGTCCTAGACGGAACTGGTGACGAAGTGCAGAGTGATTCCATTGGGTATCTGCGCTCCAAACACGAAAGTCAGTTATGTAATCTTCAACAGGCCTTGGCCCTTGCTGTAGTTTGTCAAGCATGGATTCCGCAGTTTGCTGGGAAAAGGGGTCAGTGTATAACTGAGCCATGGCTGAGAAGAATGAACCCGTGGCAGTCAGAACAGGGTCATGTTGTTCCCGAAAGTTATGAGCCCACGAGAGTGGTTCGTTCAGTAGTAGTGTAATAATAAACCCTACCTTGATGTCCTCTGATGCAAAGGTTCGGTGGTAGCAGAGAAAAATAATGTTCACAAGAATTCCGGAAGGTACGAAACTTCTTGCGTTCTCCAGAAAACCGTTCAGGGATAGGCACTTTGGGTTCCGGAGGGGGAGTGGCATCACGGAACAGACCAGACTCTGAGTAGAAGAATCCATGGCGGTGAAAGGAGCACAGGCCGATGCGACGGTCACCTCATGCGGAAGTCGCTCTTCCATGCGACCAAGATTCTCTTGTAACTTCTGCACAATATATGAGAGCGCAGAAATAGTTTGGTAAATGTCCTTCGGTGGAGAGGCCTCCCTTCCAGACTCCATCTCTGGCTGACTGGTACTGTCACGTACCTGGTAAGAGTCTGGAATGACGAGGTCGGCCTCCCTTGTATCTCCAACCCAAGCCCCACTGAGGATGGGACAGACCTAGGGTGAGGAGTTACACGAGTGCCTGTTGTTGCGTGCAGAACTTGTCAGCTGAGTTGCAGACGTGGAGATGCAGGCAGAGCATCTGGTAAGGAACTGGACTCAGGAAAGCTGGTAGGATGGACAGCTAGCACAGGCACTGGAGACAGCGTTAAGCCAAGCACGAGGCTGGTGCAGGATCACAAGGGTGGCCGGGTTCGGTAGCAGACGGGCAGCGAGGTACTGGAAAAGGCCCCAAAAATCTTGGGCCAAGCTTCCTCGAGGGGCAACTTAGTTTCAAGTTCGCTGTGGAAAGCCAGACCTTATCTCCAGGTTCAAGATTCAAATTGCCTCTTCTCTTCTTGTCGAAGAACTTTTTATTATCTGCCTGGGTCTTGGAGATTGTATCCTGCAGTAATTGGTAGTTGGAGTTAAGGAAGTTCAACCTGTCTTGTACGGCAGGTACAGATGAATCAATAGGCAGCTCAGGCAAGAAAGAAGGATGGTATCCATAATTGGCGAAAAAAGGTGACTGGTTGCCGAATGGGTGGAATTATTGTATGAAAATTCCGCGAGTGGGAGAAGTGATAGCCAGTCATCCTGTGCAAAAGAAGAAAAGCATCGTAGGTACTGTTCAAGGGTTTGATTGACCCTTTCAGTCTGTCCATTAGTTTGTGGGTGATAAGCTGTGGAGAGGCGGAATTCAATGTTCAAAGTTTCACATAAGGCCCTCCAAAATCTAGAAGTGAACTGCACCCCTCGATCAGAAACTATGCTGTCAGGGATGCCATGCAACCTTACAATCTCCTTGATAAAAGTTGAGGCAGTCTCCGGGGCAGAAGGAGTTCCTTGCAGAGGTACAAAGTGGGCCATTTTGGTCAAACGATCAACCACAACGAAAATGGTAGTGAAGTCTTCAGATGGGGGAAGTTCTACTATAAAATCCATGGAGATCAAGCTCCATGGTTTCTCAGGTACAGGAAGGGGCTCAAGTAGACCCCAAGTTCTGGCTCTGTCTGTCTTTTTCCGAAGGCATGAAATACAAGATCTTACATATTTCTTGCAGTCGTTCATCAAGTTTGGCCACCAGAATGTACGGGAGATCAAATTAGCCGTCTTGTGAATCCCAAAGTGACCCGCTAGGGGATGATCATGACATCGCCCTAGGACGGCAACTCTGAACTGTTCTGGGATAAAGATTTGCCTCTTATGGAAGTACAGGCCATCCCTTAGCTGAAGAGCCAGGTCCTTGGAAGGCGGTTGGTCTTCCACATATTTTCTTATTTGTGACATCAGATCCGCCTGAAGAAGTAAAAAACTCTTGGCTGGTAGAATAGTATCAGGTTCCGAGGATACAACTGGATCACTGAACATGCGGGACAAGGCATCTGGTTTCCCGTTCTTTGAGCCAGGACGGTAGGTTATATGAAACATGAAACGAGAGAAAAAAAGTGCCCATCTTGCCTGCCGAGGTCTTAGGCGTTTAGCTGTCTTCAAATACTCAAGATTCTTGTGATCTGTGAAGATAAGAATTGGGTGAGAAGCTCCCTCCAAAAGGTAACGCCATTCTTCAAGAGCAGCCTTAATAGCCAGTATCTCTCGGTCACCAACATCATAATTCCTTTCGGAAGGATTTAATTTTTTAGAGAAGAAGGCCACAGGGTGGAGCAATGATTTGGGCCCTTGGCGTTGGGAAATAATAGCCCCAACTGCATTTTCCGAGGCGTCTACCTCCAAAACATAAGCTAAGGAGGGATCGGGATGTTTCAAGATGGGAGCTGAGGTGAATAAGGCTTTCAACTGTTCAAACGCTGTCTGAGCCTCTGGGGTCCATCGAAAGGGAACATGCTGTTTCGTTAGCTGAGTAATGGGAGTGATGATGCCAGAAAAGTCCTTAATAAATTTTCTATAAAAGTTAGCAAACCCCACGAACCTCTGTACAGCTTTTCTGTCAGTAGGAGCAGGCCATTCCAAGACAGAAGCGACTTTCTGAGGGTCCATGGAGATTCCCTCGGCGGAGATGACAAGCCCTAGGAAATTCTCAACTTGCTTTTCAAAGTCGCATTTTTCAGCCTTTGCGTAAAGTCGGTGTTCCCGCAATCGAGCTAATACCTTTTTTACATGAGTCCGATGGGATTCTAACGTTTCAGAGAATACAAGGATGTCATCCAGATACACGATGACGAATAAATCAAGAAAGTCCCGAAAAACATTGTTTACCAGATGCTGGAATGTGGCTGGAGCATTGCAGAGCCCGAATGGCATGACTTAAATACTCAAAGTGGCCAAAGCGTGTCCGGAAAGCCGTCTTCCATTCGTCTCCCTCCCTGATTCTGACAAGATTATAGGCACCCCTCAAGTCCAGTTTGGAGAACATACGTGCCCCTCGCAGCCTCTGGAATAGTTCGGGAATCAGAGGAAGAGGGTACCGATTCTTGACAGTGACCCTGTTAAGGTCACGATAGTCCACACAGGGCCTCAAGGTGTGGTCTTTTTTCTCAACAAAAAAAATACCGGCTCCTGCTGGTGAAGTGGAAGGCCGAATGAACTGCTTTTCAAGGTTCTCGTAGATATAGGTACTAGGGCTTCCAATTCAGGCTCAGAGAGAGGGTAAATCCGACCAAACGGGATCTCGGCTCCCGGTAGAAGTTCAATGGGGCAATCGTAAGTTCTATGAGGTGGAAGAGTGTCTGCACCCTTTTTATTAAAGACGTCCAGAAATTCGTGATAAGCAACCGGGATCAGTTTAGAGGCTTCATGGTCAGGGTGGATACCCAGGAGGGGCGTGGAGTTGACAGTTCCTCCCAAGAGGCAGTGCGTCTGGCAGTAGTTGGACGAAAAAGAGATATCTCCGGTAAGCCAGTCAACGTGAGGGTTGTGTGCCTTCAACCATGGAATGCCGAGGATAACGGGAAACATGGGAGAAGCTATGACATTAAAACGGAGGAGTTCGCTATGGCCTGAAGAAGTCTGGCAGAGAATAGGCAAGGTCCCTTGAGTAACCGGGCCTGATTTAATACCGGAGCCGTCAGCCAGATGGACATGGAACCCTTGCCTCTTGGTACCCAAGGGCAGCTGCTGAAGAGAAGAAAATGCAGAGTCCACAAAACAGCTGCAGGCCCCAGAGTCTATGATTGCAAGTACTGAAACCGTCTTTTTGGGGAGCTGAAGCTTGATGGGAAGAGAGACATGTGACTGATCCTTCCCAGGGAGATGCATCACAAGAGGCTGACGGGAAGAGACCCTGCAGGTCTCTGCCGGACAAGTTCGTATGAAGTGGCCAACCTCCCCGCAGAAGAGACACAGACTGCCTTGGACTCGACGTAGACGTTTAGCAGGAGAAAGAGGTAACCTACGAAAACTGCTGTGAGGTGCCTTATGCTGTTCCCTCCTTCTGGGGGAAGGAACAGGTAGAGGAGCAGGGGCAGCTGGCCTTGAAACCACAGAAAGAGTCCCTTTAGATTTTTCCGATTGCCTTTCTCGAAACCGCCGATCGATCTGAATAGTTAAATTTATCAGATCTTCCAGGGACGCGGGTATTCCCACTCTGGCAAGTTCATCTTTTACGGTGTCAGAAAGTCCCAGACGGAACTGGTGACGAAGTGCAGGGTGATTCCATTGGGTATCTGCGCTCCAAACACGAAAGTCAGTTACGTAATCTTCAACAGGCCTTAGCCCTTGTTGTAATTTGTCAAGCATGGATTCGGCAGTTTGTTGGGAAAAGGGGTCAGTGTATAACTGAGCCATGGCTGAGAAGAATGAACCCGTGGCAGTCAGAACAGGGTTATGTTGTTCCCGAAGGTGATGAGCCCAGGAGAGTGGTTCGTTCAGTAGTAGTGTAATAATAAACCCTACCTTGATGTCCTCTGATGCAAAGGTTCGGGGTTGCAGAGAAAAATAAAGTTCACAAGAATTCCGGAAGGTACGAAACTTCTTGCGTTCTCCAGAAAACCGTTCAGGGATAGGCACTTTGGGTTCCGGAGGGGGAGTGGCATCACGGAACAGACCAGACTCTGTTTGAGTAGAAGAATCCATGGCGGTGAAAGGAGCACAGGCCGATGCGCCGGTCACCTCATGCGGAAGTCGCTCTTCCATGCGACCAAGATTCTCTTGTAACTTCTGCACAATATTTGAGAGCGCAGAAATAGTTTGGTAAATGTCCTTCGGTGGAGAGGCCTCCCTTCCAGACTCCATCTCTGGCTGACTGGTACTGTCACGTACCTGGTAGGAGTCTGGAATGACAAGGTAGGCCTCCCTTGTATCTCCAACCCAAGCCCCACTGAGGATGGGACAGGTGGTGGCTAGGGTGAGGAGTTACACGAGTGCCTGTAGTTGCGTGCAGAACTTGTCAGCTGAGTTGCAGACGTGGAGATGCAGGCAGAGCATCTGGTAAGGACCTGGACTCAGGAAAGCTGGTAGGATGGACAGCTAGCACAGGCACTGGAGACAGCGTTAAGCCAAGCAGGAGGCTGGTGCAGGATCACAAGGGTGGCCGGGTTCGGTAGCAGACGGGCAGCGAGGTACAAAGGCACAGGCAGGAGGGAGGTCAGATGGTAAGCCGAGATCAGGAACCAGTAATCAAGTATTCAAGTCCGGAAGCAAGGTCAAAGGGAAGCCAAGGTTCAGCAACAGGGATCAAGCCAGGTTTAAACAGAGTTCAGGTATCAGGGTACTTGCTGAAGACCAGTCAGCACTTGTCAGAAGTCAGAGCATCCTTTAAGTAGGCAGGCTGGTGCCAAAGGGAATTAGGAGCGTGCTCCTGCGTGCGTACGTTGCCCGTGCGCACGCGCATGCGCGAATTGCGCACACGCATGCACAATGGTTCTCCAGAAAGGCCGCTGTGTCCCGGGGATGCGCGAGCGCCAGCATTCCGAGACTGTTGACGAATGCGCGCATGCGCAGACGGATTCCCGGCAGCTTCCTTACATTGCCCCCCTTAGGGACAGCCTCTGGATGCCCCTCAGGACCTCTTTTTCCGGGTGGCGTAGAAAGAAAGCTCGTACCAGTCTTGGAGCATGCACATCAGAAGCTGGTTCCCAGGAACTT
This sequence comes from Rana muscosa, assembly GCA_029206835.1. Taxonomy (NCBI): domain Eukaryota; kingdom Metazoa; phylum Chordata; class Amphibia; order Anura; family Ranidae; genus Rana; species Rana muscosa. The sequence continues at coordinate 3,773,292 of JARGYO010000056.1, forward strand.
TCTTCCGGCCCGTAGCCTTTCCATTTAATGAGAAACTGTGTTTGGGTACCTCTCTTCCTACAGTCCAATACGGCCTCCACCTCAAATTCCTCATTCCCTTCGATAAGTAGCGGTGGAGGGGTTTCAGAAATACGATTTGGGAAAGGATTTGGCACTGTAGGCTTCAACAAAGAAACATGGAATACTGGGTGGATTCTCAGGTTCTTGGGTAACACTAATTCGAATGCTACTGCATTGATCTTTCTCTTGACTGGAAAAGGCCCCAAAAATCTTGGGCCAAGCTTCCTCGAGGGGCAACTTAGTTTCAAGTTCGCTGTGGAAAGCCAGACCTTATCTCCAGGTTCAAGATTCAAATTGCCTCTTCTCTTCTTGTCGAAGAACTTTTTATTATCTGCCTGGGTCTTGGAGATTGTATCCTGCAGTAATTGGTAGTTGGAGTTAAGGAAGTTCAACCTGTCTTGTACGGCAGGTACAGAAGAATCAATAGGCAGCTCAGGCAAGAAAGAAGGATGGTATCCATAATTGGCGAAAAAAGGTGACTGTTTGGTTGCCGAATGGGTGGAATTATTGTATGAAAATTCCGCGAGTGGGAGAAGTGATAGCCAGTCATCCTGTGCAAAAGAAGAAAAGCATCGTAGGTACTGTTCAAGGGTTTGATTGACCCTTTCAGTCTGTCCATTAGTTTGTGGGTGATAAGCTGTGGAGAGGCGGAGTTCAATGTTCAAAGTTTCACATAAGGCCCTCCAAAATCTAGAAGTGAACTGCACCCCTCGATCAGAAACTATGCTGTCAGGGATGCCATGCAACCTTACAATCTCCTTGATAAAAGTTGAGGCAGTCTCCGGGGCAGAAGGAGTTCCTTGCAGAGGTACAAAGTGGGCCATTTTGGTCAAACGATCAACCACAACGAAAATGGTAGTGAAGTCTTCAGATGGGGAAGTTCTACTATAAAATCCATGGAGATCATGCTCCATGGTTTCTCAGGTACAGGAAGGGGCTCAAGTAGACCCCAAGTTCTGGCTCTGTCTGTCTTATTCCGAAGGCATGAAATACAAGATCTTACATATTTCTTGCAGTCGTTCATCAAGTTTGGCCCCCAGAATGTACGGGAGATCAAATTAGCCGTCTTGTGAATCCCAAAGTGACCCGCTCTTGTAACTTCTGCAAAATATTTGAGAGCGCAGAAATAGTTTGGTAAATGTCCTTCGGTGGAGAGGCCTCCCTTCCAGACTCCATCTCTGGCTGACTGGTACTGTCACGTTCCTGGTAGGAGTCTGGAATGACGAGGTCAGCCTCCCTTGTATCTCCAACCCAAGCCCCACTGAGGATGGGACAGACCTAGGGTGAGGAGTTACACGAGTGCCTGTAGTTGCGTGCAGAACTTGTCAGCTGAGTTGCAGACGTGGAGATGCAGGCAGAGCATCTGCTAAGGAACTGGACTCAGGAAAGCTGGTAGGATGGAGAGCTAGCACAGGCACTGGAGACAGCGTTAAGCCAAGCAGGAGGCTGGTGCAGGATCACAAGGGTGGCCGGGTTCGGTAGCAGACGGGCAGCGAGGTACTGGAAAAGGCCCCAAAAATCTTGGGCCAAGCTTCCTCGAGGGGCAACTTAGTTTCAAGTTCGCTGTGGAAAGTCAGATCTTATCTCCAGGTTCAAGATTCAAATTGCCTCTTCTCTTCTTGTCGAAGAACTTTTTATTATCTGCCTGGGTCTTGGAGATTGTATCCTGCAGTAATTGGTAGTTGGAGTTAAGGAAGTTCAAACTGTCTTGTACGGCAGGTACAGAAGAATCAATAGGCAGCTCAGGCAAGAAAGAAGGATGGTATCCATAATTGGCGAAAAAAGGTGACTGTTTGGTTGCCGAATGGGTGGAATTATTGTATGAAAATTCCGCGAGTGGGAGAAGTGATAGCCAGTCATCCTGTGCAAAAGAAGAAAAGCATCGTAGGTACTGTTCAAGGGTTTGATTGACCCTTTCAGTCTGTCCATTAGTTTGTGGGTGATAAGCTGTGGAGAGGCGGAGTTCAATGTTCAAAGTTTCACATAAGGCCCTCCAAAATCTAGAAGTGAACTGCACCCCTCGATCAGAAACTATGCTGTCAGGGATGTCATGAAACCTTACAATCTCCTTGATAAAAGTTGAGGCAGTCTCCGGGGCAGAAGGAGTTCCTTGCAGAGGTACAAAGTGGGCCATTTTGGTCAAACGATCAACCACAACGAAAATGGTAGTGAAGTCTTCAGATGGGGGATGTTCTACTATAAAATCCATGGAGATCATGCTCCATGGTTTCTCAGGTACAGGAAGGGGCTCAAGTAGACCCCAAGTTCTGGCTCTGTCTGTCTTATTCCGAAGGCATGAAATACAAGATCTTACATATTTCTTGCAGTCGTTCATCAAGTTTGGCCACCAGAATGTACGGGAGATCAAATTAGCCGTCTTGTGAATCCCAAAGTGACCCGCTAGGGGATGATCATGACATCGCCCTAGGACGGCAACTCTGAACTGTTCTGGGATAAAGATTTGCCTCTTATGGAAGTACAGGCCATCCCTTAGTTGAAGAGCCAGGTCCTTGGAAGGCGGTTGGTCTTCCACATATTTTCTTATTTGTGACATCAGATCCGCCTGAAGAAGTAAAAAATTATTGGCTGGTAGAATAGTATCAGGTTCCGAGGATACAACTGGATCACTGAACATGCGGGACAAGGCATCTGGTTTCCCGTTCTTTGAGCCAGGACGGTAGGTTATATGAAACATGAAACGAGAGAAAAAAAGTGCCCATCTTGCCTGCCGAGGTCTTAGGCGTTTAGCTGTCTTCAAATACTCAAGATTCTTGTGATCTGTGAAGATAAGAATTGGGTGAGAAGCTCCCTCCAAAAGGTAACGCCATTCTTCAAGAGCGGCCTTGATAGCCAGTAGCTCTCGGTCACCAACATCATAATTCCTTTCGGAAGGATTTAATTTTTTAGAGAAGAAGGCCACAGGGTGGAGCAATGATTTGGGCCCTTGGCGTTGGGAAATAATAGCCCCAACTGCATTTTCCGAGGCGTCTACCTCCAAAACATAAGCTAAGGAGGGATCGGGATGTTTCAAGATGGGAGCTGAGGTGAATAAGGCTTTCAACTGTTCAAACGCTGTCTGAGCCTCTGGGGTCCATCGAAAGGGAACATGCTGTTTCGTTAGCTGAGTAATGGGAGTGATGATGCCAGAAAAGTCCTTAATACATTTTCTATAAAAGTTAGCAAACCCCACGAACCTCTGTACAGCTTTTCTGTCAGTAGGAGCAGGCCATTCCAAGACAGAAGCGACTTTCTGAGGGTCCATGGAGATTCCCTCGGCGGAGATGACAAGCCCTAGGAAATGCACAACTTGCTTTTCAAAGTCGCATTTTTCAGCCTTTGCGTAAAGTCGGTGTTCCCGCAATCGAGCTAATACCTTTTTTACATGAGTCCGATGGGATTCTAAAGTTTCAGAGAATACAAGAATGTCATCCAGATACACGATGACGAATAAATCAAGAAAGTCCCGAAAAACATCGTTTACCAGATGCTGGATTGTGGCTGGAGCATTGCAGAGCCCGAATGGCATGACTAAATACTCAAAGTGGCCAAAGCGTGTCCGGAAGGCCGTCTTCCATTCGTCTCCCTCCCTGATTCTGACAAGATTATAGGGACCGTTAGGGTTAGGGTTAGGGTTAGGGGTTAGGGTTAGGGTTAGGGTTAGGTTTTTTTTTTCGTCCAACTACTGCCAGACGCACTGCCTCTTGGGAGGAACTGTCAACTCCACGCCCCTCCTGGGTATCCACTCTGACCATGAAGCCTCTAAACTGATCCCGGTTGCTTATCACGAATTTCTGGATGTCTTTAATAAAAAGAGTGCAGACACTCTTCCACCTCATAGAACTTACGATCACAAGAATCTTGAGTATTTGAAGACAGCTAAACGCCTAAGACCTCGGCAGGCAAGATGGGCACTTTTTTTCTCTCGTTTCATGTTTCATATAACCTACCGTCCTGGCTCAAAGAACGGGAAACCAGATGCCTTGTCCCGCATGTTCAGTGATCCAGTTGTATCCTCGGAACCTGATACTATTCTACCAGCCAATAATTTTTTACTTCTTCAGGCGGATCTGATGTCACAAATAAGAAAATATGTGGAAGACCAACCGCCTTCCAAGGACCTGGCTCTTCAACTAAGGGATGGCCTGTACTTCCATAAGAGGCAAATCTTTATCCCAGAACAGTTCAGAGTTGCCGTCCTAGGGCGATGTCATGATCATCCCCTAGCGGGTACACCAGTGATGATCCATAGTACACCAGTGATGATCCATAGTACACCAGTGATGGCCCGTAGTACACCAGTGATGGCCCATAGTACATCAGTGATGATCCATAGTACATCAATGATGATCCACAGTACATCAGTGATGATCCACAGTACATCAGGGATGGTCCATAGTACATCAGTGATGATCCATAGTACACCAGTGATGATCCATAGTACACCAGTGATGGCCCATAGTACATCAGTGATGAACTATAGTACATCAGTGATGATCCACAGTACATCAGGGATGGTCCATAGTACATCAGTGATGATCCATAGTACACCAGTGATGATCCATAGTACACCAGTGATGGCCCATAGTACATCAGTGATGAACTATAGTACATCAGTGATGATCCACAGTACATCAGTGATGATCCACAGTACATCAGGGATGGTCCATAGTACACCAGTGATGATCCACAGTACACCAGTGATGATCCATAGTACACCAGTGATGGTCCATAGTACATCAGTGATGATCTATAGTACATCAGTGATGGTCCATAGTACATCAGTGATGATCTATATACATAGTACACCAGTGATGATCTATAGTACATCAGTGATGATCTACAGTACATCAGTTATGATCCACAGTACATTAGTGATGATCCACAGTACATCAGTGATGATCCACAATACTTCAGTGATGATCCACAGTACATCAGTGATGATCCACAGTACATCAGGGATGGTCCACAGTATATCAGTGATGATCCATAGTACATCAGTGATGGTCCATAGTACATCAGTGATGGTCCATAGTACACCAGTGATGATCCATAGTACACCAGTGATGATCCATAGTACACCAGTGATGGCCCATAGTACACCAGTGATGGCCCATAGTACATCAGTGATGATCCATAGTACATCAGTGATGATCCACAGTACATCAGTGATGATCCACAGTACATCAGGGATGGTCCATAGTACATCAGTGATGATCCATAGTACACCAGTGATGGCCCATAGTACACCAGTGATGGCCCATAGTACATCAGTGATGATCTATAGCACATCAGTGATGATCTATAGTACATCAGTGATGATTAGTGATGAGCCGAACACCCCCGGGTTCGGTTCGCACCAGAACCCGCGAACGGACCGAAAGTTCGCACGAACATTAGAACCCTATTAAATACAATGGATGCGAACGTTCGGATTCTAAAGTGCTAATTATAACGACTATTATCCATGTTATTGTCCTAAACAGAGTTTGGGAACCCGGGTTCTGCACCAGGGGACATGTATCAATGCAAAAAGAAGTTTTAAAAACGGACGTTTTCCGGGAGCAGTCATTTTAATGATGCATAAAGTGAAAAAAAAGTCAAATATTCCTTTAAATATTGTACCTGGGGGGTGTCTAAAGTATGCCTGTGAAGTGCCACGTGTTTCCCGTGTTTAGAACTGTCCCTGCACAAAATTACATTTCTAAAGGAAAAAAAAGCCATTTAAAACTGCTTGCGGCTTTAATGTAATGTCTGGTCCCGGTAATATGGATGAAAATCTTTAAGAAAAATGGCATAGCTACCCCATCACCCCTACCCCAGCCCATTACCAGCCCCTTTGGGTCTTGTATGGATATTAAGGGGAACCCCGCACACAAAATAAAAAAGGCCCTATATACTCTGAACAGCCATATACAGGCGGTGCATACAAGACAGGGACTGTAGGTTTGTTCTTATGTTGAATCTGTTTGTAATTTTGAACAGTTACATTGTTTAAGTGTAGCTCCAGCCCAAATACCTATTTTTAAGCTTTTTGGAAAACATAGGGAAGGGTTATCACCCCTGACACATTTTTTTGCTGTCTGTGCCCCTGTTCAGAACATTTCACCTCACTTTGCGTCCCAATGACAACTGTTTTTGAAATGTGGTGTTTTTATTGAAACAAGGATTGGTGATAAAGCATCAGTAGAGAGGAGACACCTTTCTCCCATATTAATTCTTACAGGAGAGAATTTTCCTTCCAAGGGGTAGATTTCCTCTCACTTCCTGTTGTCTTCTTCCGTTTGCAAGTAGTAGTCGTTTGTAAGTTGGATGTTTGAAAGTAGGGACCTGCCGTATATACTCTGCAGAAATTGGCCCCTTAGGTGTTGGTGTTGGCACAACACTGTAAGCACTCACAGTTACTCTTGGTGGGTGCTGGAACGCCCTGCTGTCAACTATTATATCAGGAATTGTAATAACATATAATTGTTGAACAGTGGTAGTAAAAATTGGGCCTTTGATGGTGGTGCTGGTGCCACAACACTGTAAGGCCTGACAGTTACTCTTGGTGGGCGCAGCAATGGGCCCTGCTATGAATTATTAGATCAATAATTATAATTGCATGCCCCTGTTGAACAGGGGCTGAAAAATTGGGCCTTTGGTGGTGGTGGTGGTGGTGGTGGTGGTGGTGTTGACACAACACTGTAAGGCCTGACAGTTACTCTTGGTGGGCGCAGCAATGGGCCCTGCTGTGAATTATTAGATCAATAATTATAATTGCATGCCCCTGTTGAACAGGGGCTGAAAAATTGGGCCTTAGGCACTGGTGGCACAACACTGCAACCCCTCACAGATACTGTACTTGGAGCACAGCAATGAGGCATGTTGCAAAGTATTGCATCAAAAATTGTAATTACACGCCCCTGTTAAACAGGGGCTGAAAAATTGGGCCTTAGCCACTGGTGGCGGAACCCATAAACCAAAATGATCTTCCAAGCTATCATCATTTATCGGATCATTGAGGAGGAGGAGGAGGATAGCTAGTCAACATAACAGCACAGGAACTCAGCATCAGCATCAGTCTTGAAGGGATGTGACATTTTAAAATCAATTAGTCTGTTATATCAGCATCAGGTGTGTGGTAGCTGGTGGTGATCCAAGACTGGTTCATCTTGATGAAAGTCAGTCGATCAACCGAGTCGGTGGACAGGCGCACCCTGTGATCCGTGACAAATCCTCCAGCAGCACTGAATGTGCGTTCCGAAAGAACGCTGGATGCAGGACAGGCCAGTAGCTCAATTGCATACTGTGCAAGCTCTGGCCAGTGATCCATCCTCAAGACCCAGTAAGCCAGAGGATTTTCGGTGGTGAAGGTGTCCAAGTCTGACCTTGCCCCTAGGTATTCCTGCACCATGTATATCAGGCGCTGGCGATGGTTGCTGGAAACGATCATACTTTGGGGCTGCGGACTAAAGAATTGTCTGAACGCATCGGTCAGACGGCCACCTTCCCCACCGCTCCTTCTTTGACTGCCCGAAGCCTCAGCAACTCGTTGTCCAGGACCAGGAGTTTGTAACCTCCCAGTCTCTGGGAATGCGTTGCACAGACCTTTCTGCAAGGCCTCCCGGAGTTGTCTCATCCTCTGCTCCCTCTGCGACGGTAACATAAGGTCCGCAACCTTACCCTTGTACCGTGGATCAAGGAGAATGGCCAGCCAGTAATGGTCCCTCTCCTTGATCCAAAGAATACGAGGATCCTTCCGCAGACTTTGCAGGATCAGGGAGGCCATGCAGCGTAGGTTAGCTGAGGCATTCAGTCCGGAGTCCTCTGGGTCACTAAGGACGACATGATCCGCAGCCACCTCCTCCCAGCCACGTACAAGTCCACTGGTTTCTTGGGACTGTAAATCATCCCTAAAAGACTGCTGCTGATGATGCTGAGTGCCAGCCTCCACCTCCATGCTGACACAATCCTCCTCCTCTTCCTGTGCGATGGGTGGGACAGAAGGAACACTGTCAGGGTAAAGGGGGCCTTGAGAGGCAAGGAAGTCCTCCTCTTCCTGCCTCTGTTCTGCCTCAAGCGCCCTGTCCATTATTCCACGCAGCGTGTGCTCCAACAGGTGGACAAGAGGTACAGTGTCACTGATGCATGCACTGTCACTGCTCACCATCCTCGTGGCCTCCTCAAATGGTGCCAGGACAGTGCATGCATCCCTGATCATGCCCCACTGGCGTGGTGAAAAAAACCCGAGCTCCCCTGACCCTGTCCTGGTGCCGTAGTCGCACAGGTACTCATTGATGGCCATCTGCTGCATGTGCAGCCGCTGCAGCATGGCCAACGTTGCGTTCCACCTGGTGGGCATGTCACATATAAGGCGGTTCTTGGGCAGGTTCAACTCCTTTTGCAGCTCAGCCAGGTGAGCACTGGCATTATAAGATCTGCGGAAATGAACACAGACTTTCCTGGCCTGCTTCAGGACATCCTGTAAGCCCGGGTACCTGCCCAAGAACCGCTGAACCACCAGGTTAAGGACGTGAGCCATACAGGGCACATGGGTCAGTTGTCCCTGTCGGAGGGCGGAGAGGAGGTTGATTCCATTGTCACAAACCACCATTCCTGGCTTAAGCTGGCGTGGCGTCAACCACCTCTCGGCCTGCCCCTGCAGAGCAGACAGGACCTCTGCCCCAGTGTGGCTCCTGTCCCCCAAACACACCAGCGCAAGCACGGCATGGCATCTTTTTGCGTAGCCCCTTGAACGCCTATGGAGCACCGCTGGTTCCGAGGACAAACCACAGGAAGAGGCCATGGAGGAAGAAGAAGAGGAGGGGTGGAGGAGAGAGGTGTGTCACAACCAGTAGTAGCATTTTGGAGGCGTGGCGGTGGAACAACCTCCAACACTACTGCACCTTGTCCTGCATCCTTCCCAGCTGCCAAAAGAGTGACCCAATGGGCCGTGAAAGAAAGGTAACGTCCCTGTCCATGCCTGCTGGACCATGAGTCAGCGGTAATATGCACCTTACCGCTGACCGCCCTGTCCAGCGAGGCCAAGACATTGCCTTCCACATGCCTGTAGAGAGCCGGAATCGCCTTCCGTGAGAAAAAGTGGCGTTTGGGAACCTGCCACTGAGGAACCGCACATTGCACAAACTCACGGAAGGGGGCCGAGTCTACCAACTGAAAAGGCAGCAGTTGAAGCACTAGCAATTTAGCCAAGCTAGCATTCAACCGCTGGGCATGTGGATGGCTGGGAGTGAACTTCTTTCGACGGTCCAGCAGCTGGGGCAGGGAAATTTGCCTGCTAGAATCGGACGTTGGTGTACTGCTAGCAGAGTGCCCGCAAGTACTTGGCTGTGACACACCTAATTCTACACCTTCATTCCTCTCAGAGCAGGTTTCAGAGAGGACTGAAGGTATAGTGGGGTTGGAGATCCCAGCTGATGCAGTGCAAGAAGAGGTCCGCTTTGTTCTTTGGTGTGGGTCTTTAAGGTAGGCTTGCCAACGAGCTGCATGGCAGGTCAACATATGTCTGATCAAGCATGTGGTGCCCAAGTGGCTGATGTTTTGGCCACGCGATATACGCTTGAGACATATGTTGCAAACAGCAGCTGTGCGATCTGATGCACTCGCCTCAAAAAAGGCCCACACCAAAGAACTTTTTGAATGACGGGCAGAGGCAGCGCCCTGCACAGGCGGAGCTCTGCGGTGTGATTCCGTCGGTGTGCTGCCCATACGCTGGCCACCCAAGGGCATCCTGCCTCGTTGGAGATGTGCCTCCTCCTCATCCTCCTCCTCCTCCTCTCTCCTATTAGGCACCCACGTGGAGTCAGTGACCTCATCATCCCCTCCCTCCTCATCACTGGAGCCAATCTGGCAGTATGCTGCAGCTGCTGGAGCATGACTGCCAAATTGGTGTCCTTCTTGAGCATCCCCTCTCTCTGCTCTCACGCTACTGCCTTCCTCTATCTGGGTATCATCATCAGATCCTTCGAAACGCTGGGCATCCTCCTGGAGCATGTACCCAACACTGTGCTCAAACAGTTCGGGGGACTCCTCAGGAGGAGGACATGGTGGGTCTAGGGAAGGATTGACTAATGAAGATAATGATACCAGAGAAGAGGACGCTTTGGCAGCTGCTTTGCCAGTACCCTGAGCCTGATGTACTGTGGATTATCACTGATGTACCGTGGTTAATCACTGATGTACTGAGGATCATCACTGATGTACTGTGGATCATCACTGATGTACTGTGGATCATCACTGATGTACTGTGGATCATCACTGATGTACTGAGGATCATCACTGATGTACTATGGATCATCACTGATGTACTATGGATCATCACTGATGTACTATGGATCATCACTGGTGTACTATGGATCATCACTCATGTACTGTGGATCATCACTGATGTACTATAGATCATCACTGATGCACTATGGATCATCACTGATGTACTATGGATCATCACTGATGTACTATGAGCCATCTCTGATGTACTATGGATCATCACTGATGTACTATGGATCATCACTGATGTACTATGGATCATCACTGATGTACTATGAGCCATCACTGATGTACTATGGATCATCACTGATGTACTATGGATCATCACTGATGTACTATGAGCCATCTCTGATGTACTATGAGCCATCTCTGATGTACTATGGATCATCACTGATGTACTATGGATCAACACTGATGTACTATGGATCATCACTGATGTACTATGGATCATCACTGATGTACTATGAGCCATCACTGATGTACTATGAACCATCACTGATGTACTATGGATCATCACTGATGTACTGTGGATCATCACTGATGTACCGTGGATCATCACTGATGTACCGTGGATCATCACTGATGTACTGAGGATCATCACAGATGTACTGTGGATCATCACTGATGTACTATGGGCCATCACGGGTGTACTATGGATCATCACGGGTGTACTATGGATCATCACTGATGTACTATGGACCATCCCTGATGTACTATGGACCATCCCTGATGTACTATGGACCATCCCTGATGTACTATGGACCATCCCTGATGTACTGAGGATCATCACTGATGTACTATAGATCATCACTGATGTACTATGGGCCATCACTGGTGTACTATGGATCATCACTGATGTACTATGAGCCATCGCTGATATACTGTGGATCATCACTGGTGTACTATGGATCATCACTGATGTACTATGGATCATCACTGATGTACTATGGATCATCACTGGTGTACTATGGATCATCACTGATGTACTGTGGACAATCCCTGATGTACTGTGTATCATCACTGATGTACTGATGATCATCACTGATGTACTGTGGATCATCACTGATGTACTATAGATCATCACTAATGTACTGTGGATCATCACTGATGTACTGTGGATCATCTTTGATGTACTGAGGATCATCACTGATGTACTGTGGATCATCACTGATGTACTGTGGATCATCACTGATGTACTATGGACCATCCCTGATGTACTATGGACCATCCCTGATGTACTATGGACCATCCCTGATGTACTGAGGATCATCACTGATGTACTGTGGATCATCACTGATGTACTGTGGATCATCACTGGTGTACTATGGATCATCACTGGTGTACTATGGATCATCACTGGTGTACTATGGATCATCACTGGTGTACTATGGACCATCCCTGATGTACTATGGATCATCACTGATGTACTGTGGATCATCACTGATGTACTATAGTTCATCCCTGATATACTATGGACCATCCCTGATATACTATGGACCATCCCTGATGTACTGTGGATCATCACTGATGTACTGTGGATCATCACTGATGTACTGTGGATCATCACTGATGTACTATGGGCCATCACTGATGTACTGTGGATCATCACTGGTGTGCTATGGATCATCACTGATGTACTGAGGATCATCACTAATGTACTATAGATCATCACTGATGTACTATGGGCCATCACTGGTGTACTATGGATCATCACTAATGTACTATGGATCATCACTGATGTACTATGAGCCATCGCTGATGTACTATGGGCCATCACTGATGTACTGTGGATCATCACTGGTGTGCTATGGATCATCACTGATGTACTATGGGCCATCCCTGATGTACTGAGGATCATCACTGATGTACTATGGACCATCCCTGATGTACTATAGACCATCCCTGATGTACTGTGGATTATCACTGATGTACCGTGGATCATCACTGATGTACTGAGGATCATCACTGATGTACTGTGGATCATCACTGATTTACTGTGGATCATTACTGATGTACTGTGGATCATCACTGATGTACTGAGGATCATCACTGATGTACTGTGGATCATCACTGATGTACTGTGGATCATCACTGATGTACTGAGGATCATCACTAATGTACTATAGATCATCACTGATGTACTATGGGCCATCACTGGTGTACTATGGATCATCACTAATGTACTATGGATCATCACTGATGTACTATGAGCCATCGCTGATGTACTATGGGCCATCACTGATGTACTGTGGATCATCACTGGTGTGCTATGGATCATCACTGATGTACTATGGGCCATCCCTGATGTACTGAGGATCATCACTGATGTACTATGGACCATCCCTGATGTACTATAGACCATCCCTGATGTACTGTGGATTATCACTGATGTACCGTGGATCATCACTGATGTACTGAGGATCATCACTGATGTACTGTGGATCATCACTGATTTACTGTGGATCATTACTGATGTACTGTGGATCATCACTGATGTACTGAGGATCATCACTGATGTACTGTGGATCATCACTGATGTACTGTGGATCATCACTGATGTACTGAGGATCATCACTAATGTACTATAGATCATCACTGATGTACTATGGGCCATCACTGGTGTACTATGGATCATCACTGATGTACTATGGATCATCACTGATGTACTATGAGCCATCGCTGATGTACTATGGGCCATCACTGATGTACTGTGGATCATCACTGGTGTACTATGGATCATCACTGATGTACTATGGATCATCACTGATGTACTATGGATCATCACTGATGTACTGTGGATCATCACTGGTGTACTATAGATCATCACTGATGTACTATGGATCATCACTGATGTACTGTGGATCATCACTGATGTACTGTGGACCATCCCTGATGTACTATGGACCATCCCTGATGTACTGTGGATTATCACTGATGTACCGTGGATCATCACTGATGTACTGAGGATCATCACTGATGTACTGTGGATCATCACTGATGTACTATGGATCATCACTGATGTACTGAGGATCATCACTGATGTACTATGGATCATCACTGATGTACTATGGATCATCACTGATGTACTATGGATCATCACTGGTGTACTATGGATCATCACTGATGTACTATTGATCATCACTGATGTACTGTGGATCATCACTGATGTACTATAGATCATCACTGATGTACTATGGATCATCACTGATGTACTATGGATCATCACTGATGTACTATGAGCCATCTCTGATGTACTATGGATCATCACTGATGTACTATGGATCATCACTGATGTACTATGGATCATCACTGATGTACTATGGATCATCACTGATGTACTATGAGCCATCACTGATGTACTATGGATCATCACTGATGTACTATGGATCATCACTGATGTACTATGAGCCATCACTGATGTACTATGAGCCATCACTGATGTACTATGGATCATCACTGATGTACTGTGGATCATCACTGATGTACCGTGGATCATCACTGATGTACCGTGGATCATCACTGATGTACCGAGGATCATCACAGATGTACTGAGGATCAACACTGATGTACTATGGGCCATCACGGGTGTACTATGGATCATCACGGGTGTACTATGGATCATCACTGATGTACTATGGACCATCCCTGATGTACTATGGACCATCCCTGATGTACTATGGACCATCCCTGATGTACTGAGGATCATCACTGATGTACTATAGATCTTCACTGGTGTACTATGGATCATCACTGATGTACTATGAGCCATCACTGATATACTGTGGATCATCACTGGTGTACTATGGATCATCACTGATGTACTATGGATCATCACTGGTGTACTGTGGATCATCACTGGTGTACTATGGATCATCACTGATGTACTGTGGACAATCCCTGATGTACTGTGGATCATCACTAATGTACTGAGGATCATCACTGATGTACTGTGGATCATCACTGATGTACTATAGATCCTCACTAATGTACTGTGGATCATCACTGATGTACTGTGGATCATCTCTGATGTACTGAGGATCATCACTGATGTACTGTGGATCATCACTGATGTACTGTGGATCATCACTGATGTACTATGGACCATCCCTGATGTACTATGGACCATCCCTGATGTACTATGGACCATCCCTGATGTACTATGGACCATCCCTGATGTACTGAGGATCATCACTGATGTACTGTGGATCATCACTGATGTACTGTGGATCATCACTGATGTACTATGGACCATCACTGGTGTACTATGGATCATCACTGGTGTACTATGGATCATCACTGGTGTACTATGGACCATCCCTGATGTACTATGGATCATCACTGATGTACTGTGGATCATCACTGATGTACTATAGTTCATCACTGATGTACTATGGGCCATCACTGGTGTACTATGGATCATCACTGGTGTACTATGGATCATCACTGATGTACTATGGAACATCCCTGATATACTATGGACCATCCCTGATATACTATGGACCATCCCTGATGTACTGTGGATCATCACTGATCTACTGTGGATCATCACTGATGTACTGTGGATCATCACTGATGTACTATGGGCCATCACTGATGTACTGTGGATCATCACTGGTGTTCTATAGATCATCACTGATGTACTATGGACCATCCCTGATGTACTATGGATCATCACTGATGTACTGTGGATCATCACTGATGTACTATAGTTCATCACTGATGTACTATGGGCCATCACTGGTGTACTATGGATCATCACTGGTGTACTATGGATCATCACTGATGTACTATGGACCATCCCTGATGTACTATGGACCATCCCTGATATACTATGGACCATCCCTGATATACTATGGACCATCCCTGATGTACTGTGGATCATCACTGATGTACTGTGGATCATCACTGATGTACTGTGGATCATCACTGATGTACTATGGGCCATCACTGATGTACTGTGGATCATCACTGGTGTACTATAGATCATCACTGATGTACTATGGGCCATCCCTGATGTACTGAGGATCATCACTGATGTACTATGGACCATCCCTGATGTACTATAGACCATCCCTGATGTACTGTGGATTATCACTGATGTACCGTGGATCATCACTGATGTACTATGGATCATCACTGATGTACTGAGGATCATCACTGATGTACTATGGATCATCACTGATGTACTATGGATCATCACTGATGTACTATGGATCATCACTGGTGTACTATGGATCATCACTGATGTACTATGGATCATCACTGATGTACTGTGGATCATCACTGATGTACTATAGATCATCACTGATGTACTATGGATCATCACTAATGTACTATGGATCATCACTGATGTACTATGAGCCATCTCTGATGTACTATGGATCATCACTGATGTACTATGGATCATCACTGATGTACTATGGATCATCACTGATGTACTATGGATCATCACTGATGTACTATGGATCATCACTGATGTACTATGGATCATCACTGATGTACTATGAGCCATCACTGATGTACTATGAGCCATCACTGATGTACTATGGATCATCACTGATGTACTGTGGATCATCACTGATGTACCGTGGATCATCACTGATGTACCGTGGATCATCACTGATGTACTGAGGATCATCACGGTTGTACTGAGGATCAACACTGATGTACTATGGGCCATCACGGGTGTACTATGGATCATCACGGGTGTACTATGGATCATCACTGATGTACTATGGACCATCCCTGATGTACTATGGACCATCCCTGATGTACTATGGACCATCCCTGATGTACTGAGGATCATCACTGATGTACTATAGATCTTCACTGGTGTACTATGGATCATCACTGATGTACTATGAGCCATCACTGATATACTGTGGATCATCACTGGTGTACTATGGATCATCACTGATGTACTATGGATCATCACTGGTGTACTGTGGATCATCACTGGTGTACTATGGATCATCACTGATGTACTGTGGACAATCCCTGATGTACTGTGGATCATCACTTATGTACTGAGGATCATCACTGATGTACTGTGGATCATCACTGATGTACTATAAATCATCACTAATGTACTGTGGATCATCACTGATGTACTGTGGATCATCTCTGATGTACTGAGGATCATCACTGATGTACTGTGGACCATCACTGATGTACTGTGGATCATCACTGATGTACTATGGACCATCCCTGATGTACTATGGACCATCCCTGATGTACTATGGACCATCCCTGATGTACTGAGGATCATCACTGAGGTACTGTGGATCATCACTGATGTACTGTGGATCATCACTGATGTACTATGGACCATCACTGGTGTACTATGGATCATCACTGGTGTACTATGGATCATCACTGGTGTACTATGGATCATCACTGGTGTACTATGGACCATCCCTGATGTACTATGGATCATCACTGATGTACTGTGGATCATCACTGATGTACTATAGTTCATCACTGATGTACTATGGGCCATCACTGGTGTACTATGGATCATCACTGTTGTACTATGGATCATCACTGATGTACTATGGAACATCCCTGATATACTATGAACCATCCCTGATATACTATGGACCATCCCTGATGTACTGTGGATCATCACTGATCTACTGTGGATCATCACTGATGTACTGTGGATCATCACTGATGTACTATGGACCATCCCTGATGTACTGAGGATCATCACTGATGTACTGTGGATCATCACTGATGTACTGTGGATCATCACTGATGTACTATGGATCATCACTGATGTACTATGGACCATCCCTGATATACTATGGACCATCCCTGATATACTATGGACCATCCCTGATGTACTGTGGATCATCACTGATGTACTGTGGATCATCACTGATGTACTGTGGATCATCACTGATGTACTATGGGCCATCACTGATGTACTGTGGATCATCACTGGTGTACTATAGATCATCACTGATGTACTATGGGCCATCCCTGATGTACTGAGGATCATCACTGATGTACTATGGACCATCCCTGATGTACTATAGACCATCCCTGATGTACTGTGGATTATCACTGATGTACCGTGGATCATCACTGATGTACTGAGGATCATCACTGATGTACTGTGGATCATCACTGATTTACTGTGGATCATTACTGATGTACTGTGGATCATCACTGATGTACTGAGGATCATCACTGATGTACTATGGATCATCACTGATGTACTGTGGATCATCACTGATGTACTGTGGATCATCACTGATGTACCGTGGATCATCACTAATGTACTGAGGATCATCACTAATGTACTATAGATCATCACTGATGTACTATGGGCCATCACTGGTGTACTATGGATCATCACTGATGTACTATGGATCATCACTGATGTACTATGAGCCATCGCTGATGTACTATGGGCCATCACTGATGTACTGTGGATCATCACTGGTGTACTATGGATCATCACTGATGTACTATGGATCATCACTGATGTACTATGGATCATCACTGATGTACTGTGGATCATCACTGGTGTACTATAGATTATCACTGATGTACTATGGATCATCACTGATGTACTGTGGATCATCACTGATGTACTGTGGACCATCCCTGATGTACTATGGACCATCCCTGATGTACTGTGGATTATCACTGATGTACCGTGGATCATCACTGATGTACTGAGGATCATCACTGATGTACTGTGGATCATCACTGATGTACTGTGGATCATCACTGATGTACTGTGGATCATGACTGATGTACTATAGATCATCACTGATGTACTATGGATCATCACTGATGTACTATGGATCATCACTGGTGTACTATGGATCATCACTGATGTACTATGGATCATCACTGATGTACTATGGATCATCACTGATGTACTATGGATCATCACTGATGTACTATGAGCCATCTCTGATGTACTATGAGCCATCTCTGATGTACTATGGATCATCACTGATGTACTATGGATCAACACTGATGTACTATGGATCATCACTGATGTACTATGGATCATCACTGATGTACTATGAGCCATCACTGATGTACTATGGATCATCACTGATGTACTGTGGATCATCACTGATGTACTATGGATCATCACTGATGTACCGTGGATCATCACTGATGTACTGAGGATCATCACTGATGTACTGTGGATCATCACTGATGTACTATGGGCCATCACGGGTGTACTATGGATCATCACTGGTGTACTATGGATCATCACTGATGTACTATGGACCATCCCTGATGTACTATGGACCATCCCTGATGTACTATGGACCATCCCTGATGTACTGAGGATCATCACTGATGTACTATAGATCATCACTGATGTACTATGGGCCATCACTGGTGTACTATGGATCATCACTGATGTACTATGAGCCATCGCTGATGTACTGTGGATCATCACTGGTGTACTATGGATCATCACTGATGTACTATGGATCATCACTGATGTACTATGGATCATCACTGGTGTACTATGGATTGAGCCATCGCTGATGTACTGTGGACCATCACTGGTGTACTATGGATCATCACTGATGTACTATGGATCATCACTGATGTACTATGGATCATCACTGGTGTACTATGGATCATCGCTGGTGTACTATGGATCATCACTGATGTACTGTGGACAATCCCTGATGTACTGTGGATCATCACTGATGTACTGAGGATCATCACTGATGTACTGTGGATCATCACTGATGTACTATAGATCATCACTAATGTACTGTGGATCATCACTGATGTACTGTGGATCATCACTGATGTACTGAGGATCATCACTGTTGTACTGTGGATCATCACTGATGTACTGTGGATCATCACTGATGTACTATGGACCATCCCTGATGTACTATGGACCATCCCTGATGTACTATGGATCATCACTGATGTACTATGGGCCATCAATGATGTACTATGGATCATCACTGATGTACTATGGGCCATCACTGATGTACTATGGATCATCACTGATATACTGTGGACTATCCCTGATGTACTGTGGATCATCACTGATGTACTATGGATCATCGCCGATGTACTATGGATCATCGCTGATGTACTATGGATCATCACTGATGTACTATGGATCATCACTGATGTACTATAGATCATCACTGATGTACTATGGGCCATCACTGATGTACTATGGGCCATCACTGGTGTACTATGGATCATCACTTATGTACTGTGGACCATCACTGGTGTACTATGGATCATCACTGATGTATTATGGATCATCACTGATGTACTTTGAGCCATCACTGATGTACTATGGATCATCACTGATGTACTATGGATCATCACTGATATACTGTGGACTATCCCTGATGTACTGTGGATCATCACTGATGTACTATGGATCATCGTTGATGTACTATGGATCATCACTGATGTACTATGGATCATCACTGATGTACTATGGATCATCACTGATGTACTATAGATCATCACTGATGTACTATGGGCCATCACTGGTGTACTATGGATCATCACTGATGTACTGTGGACCATCACTGGTGTACTATGGATCATCACTGATGTATTATGGATCATTGCTGATGTACTTTGAGCCATCACTGATGTACTATGGATCATCACTGATTTACTGTGGACATCCCTGATGTACTGTGGATCATCACTGATGTACTGTGGATCATCACTGATGTACCGTGGATCATCACTGATATACTGAGGATCATCACCGATGTACTGAGGATCATCACTGATGTACTATGGGCCATCACAGGTGTACTATGGATCATCACTGGTGTACAATGGATCATCACTGATGTACTATGGACCATCCCTGATGTACTGTGGATCATCACTGATGTACTGTGGATCATCACTGATGTACTGTGGATCATCACTGGTGTACTATAGATCATCACTGATGTACTATGGGCCATCCCTGATGTACTGAGGATCATCACTGATGTACTATGGACCATCCCTGATGTACTATAGACCATCCCTGATGTGCTGTGGATTATCACTGATGTACCGTGGATCATCACTGATGTACTGAGGATCATCACTGATGTACTGTGGATCATCACTGATTTACTGTGGGTCATTACTGATGTACTGTGGATCATCACTGATGTACTGAGGATCATCACTAATGTACTATGGATCATCACTGATGTACTGTGGATCATCACTGATGTACCGTGAATCATCACTGATGTACTGAGGATCATCACTAATGTACTATAGATCATCACTGATGTACTATGGGCCATCACTGGTGTACTATGGATCATCACTGATGTACTATGGATCATCACTGATGTACTATGAGCCATCACTGATGTACTATGGGCCATCACTGATGTACTATGGATCATCACTGATGTACTATGGATCATCACTGATGTACTGTGGATCATCACTGGTGTACTATAGATCATCACTGATGTACTGTGGATCATCACTGATGTACTGTGGATCATCACTGATGTACTGTTGATCATCACTGATGTACTATGGACCATCCCTGATGTATTGTGGATTATCACTGATGTACCGTGGATCATCACTGATGTACTGAGGATCATCACTGATGTACTGAGGATCATCACTGATGTACTGTGGATCATCACTGATGTACTGTGGATCATCACTGATGTACTGAGGATCATCACTGATGTACTATGGATCATCACTGGTGTACTATGGATCATCACTGATGTACTGTGGATCATCACTGATGTACTATAGATCATCACTGATGTACTATGGATCATCACTGATGTACTATGGATCATCACTGATGTACTATGAACCATCTCTGATGTACTATGGATCATCACTGATGTACTATGGATCATCACTGATGTACTATGGATCATCACTGATGTACTATGGATCATCACTGATGTACTATGAGCCATCACTGATGTACTATGGGTCATCACTGATGTACTATGGATCATCACTGATGTACTATGGATGATCACTGATGTACTATGAGCCATCTCTGATGTACTATGAGCCATCTCTGATGTACTATGGATCATCACTGATGTACTATGGATCAACACTGATGTACTATGGATCATCACTGATGTACTATGGGTCATCACTGATGTACTATGAGCCATCACTGATGTACTATGGATCATCACTGATGTACTATGGATCATCACTGATGTACTATGGATCATCACTGATGTACTATGGATCATCACTGATGTACTAAAGATCATCACTGATGTACTATGGGCAATCACTGGTGTACTATGGATCATCACTGATGTACTGTGGACCATCACTGATGTACTATGGATCATCACCAATGTACTATGGATCATCACTGATGTACTATGGATCATCACTGATGTACTATGGATCATCACTGATGTACTGTGGATCATCACTGATGTACTGTGGATCATCACTGACGTACTGTGGATCATCACTGACATACTGTGGATCATCACTGATGTACTATGGGCCATCACTGGTGTACTATGGATCATCACTGATGTACTATGGATCATCACTGATGTATTATGGATCATCACTGATGTACTTTGAGCCATCACTGATGTACTATGGATCATCACTGATGTACTATGAATCATCACTGATGTACTGTGGACCATCCCTGATGTACTGTGGATCATCACTGATATACTGTGGATCATCACTCATGTACCGTGGATCATCACTGATGTACTGAGGATCATCACCGATGTACTGAGGATCATCACTGATGTACTATGGGCCATCACAGGTGTACTATGGATCATCCCTGGTGTACTATGGATCATCACTGATGTACTATGGACCATCCCTGATGTACTGTGGATCATCACTGATGTACTGTGGATCATCACTGGTGTACTATAGATCATCACTGATGTACTATGGGCCATCCCTGATGTACTGAGGATCATCACTGATGTACTATGGAACATCCCTGATGTACTATAGACCATCCCTGATGTACTGTGGATTATCACTGATGTACTGTGGATCATCACTGATGTACTGAGGATCATCACTGATGTACTGTGGATCATCACTGATTTACTGTGGATCATTACTGATGTACTGTGGATCATCACTGATGTACTATGGATCATCACTGATGTACTATGGATCATCACTGGTGTACTATGGATTGAGCCATCGCTGATGTACTGTGGATTATCACTGGTGTACTATGGACCATCCCTGATGTACTATGGACCATCCCTGATGTACTATGGATCATCACTGATGTACTATGGGCCATCAATGATGTACTATGGATCATCACTGATGTACTATGGGCCATCACTGATGTACTATGGATCATCACTGATATACTGTGGACTATCCCTGATGTACTGTGGATCATCACTGATGTACTATGGATCATCGCCGATGTACTATGGATCATCGCTGATGTACTATGGATCATCACTGATGTACTATGGATCATCACTGATGTACTATAGATCATCACTGATGTACTATGGGCCATCACTGATGTACTATGGGCCATCACTGGTGTACTATGGATCATCACTTATGTACTGTGGACCATCACTGGTGTACTATGGATCATCACTGATGTAGTATGGATCATCACTGATGTACTTTGAGCCATCACTGATGTACTATGGATCATCACTGATGTACTATGGATCATCACTGATATACTGTGGACTATCCCTGATGTACTGTGGATCATCACTGATGTACTATGGATCATCGTTGATGTACTATGGATCATCACTGATGTACTATGGATCATCACTGATGTACTATGGATCATCACTGATGTACTATAGATCATCACTGATGTACTATGGGCCATCACTGGTGTACTATGGATCATCACTGATGTACTGTGGACCATCACTGGTGTACTATGGATCATCACTGATGTATTATGGATCATCGCTGATGTACTTTGAGCCATCACTGATGTACTATGGATCATCACTGATTTACTGTGGACCATCCCTGATGTACTGTGGATCATCACTGATGTACTGTGGATCATCACTGATGTACCGTGGATCATCACTGATATACTGAGGATCATCACCGATGTACTGAGGATCATCACTGATGTACTATGGGCCATCACAGGTGTACTATGGATCATCACTGGTGTACTATGGATCATCACTGATGTACTATGGACCATCCCTGATGTACTGTGGATCATCACTGATGTACTGTGGATCATCACTGATGTACTGTGGATCATCACTGGTGTACTATAGATCATCACTGATGTACTATGGGCCATCCCTGATGTACTGAGGATCATCACTGATGTACTATGGACCATCCCTGATGTACTATAGACCATCCCTGATGTGCTGTGGATTATCACTGATGTACCGTGGATCATCACTGATGTACTGAGGATCATCACTGATGTACTGTGGATCATCACTGATTTACTGTGGGTCATTACTGATGTACTGTGGATCATCACTGATGTACTGAGGATCATCACTAATGTACTATGGATCATCACTGATGTACTGTGGATCATCACTGATGTACCGTGAATCATCACTGATGTACTGAGGATCATCACTAATGTACTATAGATCATCACTGATGTACTATGGGCCATCACTGGTGTACTATGGATCATCACTGATGTACTATGGATCATCACTGATGTACTATGAGCCATCACTGATGTACTATGGGCCATCACTGATGTACTATGGATCATCACTGATGTACTATGGATCATCACTGATGTACTGTGGATCATCACTGGTGTACTATAGATCATCACTGATGTACTGTGGATCATCACTGATGTACTGTGGATCATCACTGATGTACTGTGGATCATCACTGATGTACTATGGACCATCCCTGATGTATTGTGGATTATCACTGATGTACCGTGGATCATCACTGATGTACTGAGGATCATCACTGATGTACTGAGGATCATCACTGATGTACTGTGGATCATCACTGATGTACTGTGGATCATCACTGATGTACTGAGGATCATCACTGATGTACTATGGATCATCACTGGTGTACTATGGATCATCACTGATGTACTGTGGATCATCACTGATGTACTATAGATCATCACTGATGTACTATGGATCATCACTGATGTACTATGGATCATCACTGATGTACTATGAACCATCTCTGATGTACTATGGATCATCACTGATGTACTATGGATCATCACTGATGTACTATGGATCATCACTGATGTACTATGGATCATCACTGATGTACTATGAGCCATCACTGATGTACTATGGATCATCACTGATGTACTATGGATGATCACTGATGTACTATGGATGATCACTGATGTACTATGAGCCATCTCTGATGTACTATGAGCCATCTCTGATGTACTATGGATCATCACTGATGTACTATGGATCAACACTGATGTACTATGGATCATCACTGATGTACTATGGGTCATCACTGATGTACTATGAGCCATCACTGATGTACTATGGATCATCACTGATGTACTATGGATCATCACTGATGTACTATGGATCATCACTGATGTACTAAAGATCATCACTGATGTACTATGGGCAATCACTGGTGTACTATGGATCATCACTGATGTACTGTGGACCATCACTGATGTACTATGGATCATCACCAATGTACTATGGATCATCACTGATGTACTATGGATCATCACTGATGTACTATGGATCATCACTGATGTACTGTGGATCATCACTGACGTACTGTGGATCATCACTGACATACTGTGGATCATCACTGATGTACTATGGGCCATCACTGGTGTACTATGGATCATCACTGATGTACTATGGATCATCACTGATGTATTATGGATCATCACTGATGTACTTTGAGCCATCACTGATGTACTATGGATCATCACTGATGTACTATGAATCATCACTGATGTACTGTGGACCATCCCTGATGTACTGTGGATCATCACTGATGTACTGTGGATCATCACTCATGTACCGTGGATCATCACTGATGTACTGAGGATCATCACCGATGTACTGAGGATCATCACTGATGTACTATGGGCCATCACAGGTGTACTATGGATCATCCCTGGTGTACTATGGATCATCACTGATGTACTATGGACCATCCCTGATGTACTGTGGATCATCACTGATGTACTGTGGATCATCACTGATGTACTGTGGATCATCACTGGTGTACTATAGATCATCACTGATGTACTATGGGCCATCCCTGATGTACTGAGGATCATCACTGATGTACTATGGAACATCCCTGATGTACTATAGACCATCCCTGATGTACTGTGGATTATCACTGATGTACTGTGGATCATCACTGATGTACTGAGGATCATCACTGATGTACTGTGGATCATCACTGATTTACTGTGGATCATTACTGATGTACTGTGGATCATCACTGATGTACTATGGATCATCACTGATGTACTATGGATCATCACTGGTGTACTATGGATTGAGCCATCGCTGATGTACTGTGGATTATCACTGGTGTACTATGGATCATCACTGATGTACTATGGATCATCACTGATGTACTATGGATCATCACTGGTGTACTATGGATCATCGCTGGTGTTCTATGGATCATCACTGATGTACTGTGGACAATCCCTGATGTACTGAGGATCATCACTGATGTACTGAGGATCATCACTGATGTACTGTGGATCATCACTGATGTACTATAGATCATCACTAATGTACTGTGGATCATCACTGATGTACTGTTGATCATCACTGATGCACTGAGGATCATCACTGTTGTACTGTGGATCATCACTGATGTACTGTGGATCATCACTGATGTACTATGGACCATCCCTGATGTACTATGGACCATCCCTGATGTACTATGGATCATCACTGATGTACTATGGGCCATCAATGATGTACTATGGATCATCACTGATGTACTATGGGCCATCACTGATGTACTATGGATCATCACTGATATACTGTGGACTATCCCTGATGTACTGTGGATCATCACTGATGTACTATGGATCATCGCCTATGTACTATGGATCATCACTGATGTACTATGGATCATCACTGATGTACTATGGATCATCACTGATGTACTATAGATCATCACTGATGTACTATGGCCCATCACTGATGTACTATGGGCCATCACTGGTGTACTATGGATCATCACTGATGTACTGTGGACCATCACTGGTGTACTATGGATCATCACTGATGTATTATGATCATCACTGATGTACTTTGAGCCATCACTGATGTACTATGGATCATCACTGATGTACTATGGATCATCACTGATATACTGTGGACTATCCCTGATGTACTGTGGATCATCACTGATGTACTATGGATCATCGTCGATGTACTATGGATCATCACTGATGTACTATGGATCATCACTGATGTAATATGGATCATCACTGATGTACTATAGATCATCACTGATGTACTATGGGCCATCACTGGTGTACTATGGATCATCACTGATGTACTGTGGACCATCACTGGTGTACTATGGATCATCACTGATGTATTATGGATCATCACTGATGTACTTTGAGCCATCACTGATGTACTATGGATCATCACTGATGTACTGTGGACCATCCCTGATGTACTGTGGATCATCACTGATGTACTGTGGATCATCACTGATGTACCGTGGATCATCACTGATGTACTGAGGATCATCACCGATGTACTGAGGATCATCACTGATGTACTATGGGCCATCACAGGTGTACTATGGATCATCACTGGTGTACTATGGATCATCACTGATGTACTATGGACCATCCCTGATGTACTGTGGATCATCACTGATGTACTGTGGATCATCACTGATGTACTGTGGATAATCACTGGTGTACTATAGATCATCACTGATGTACTATGGGCCATCCCTGATGTACTGAGGATCATCACTGATGTACTATGGACCATCCCTGATGTACTATAGACCATCCCTGATGTACTGTGGATTATCACTGATGTACCATGGATCATCACTGATGTACTGTGGATCATCACTGATGTACTGTGGATCATCACTGATTTACTGTGGATCATTACTGATGTACTGTGGATCATCACTGATGTACTGAGGATCATCACTGATGTACTATGGATCATCACTGATGTACTGTGGATCATCACTGATGTACCGTGAATCATCACTGATGTACTGAGGATCATCACTAATGTACTATAGATCATCACTGATGTACTATGGGCCATCACTGGTGTACTATGGATCATCACTGATGTACTATGGATCATCACTGATGTACTATGAGCCATCGCTGATGTACTATGGGCCATCACTGATGTACTATGGATCATCACTGATGTACTATGGATCATCACTGATGTACTGTGGATCATCACTGATGTACCGTGAATCATCACTGATGTACTGAGGATCATCACTAATGTACTATAGATCATCACTGATGTACTATGGGCCATCACTGGTGTACTATGGATCATCACTGATGTACTATGGATCATCACTGATGTACTATGAGCCATCACTGATGTACTATGGGCCATCACTGATGTACTATGGATCATCACTGATGTACTATGGATCATCACTGATGTACTGTGGATCATCACTGGTGTACTATAGATCATCACTGATGTACTGTGGATCATCACTGATGTACTGTGGATCATCACTGATGTACTGTTGATCATCACTGATGTACTATGGACCATCCCTGATGTATTGTGGATTATCACTGATGTACCGTGGATCATCACTGATGTACTGAGGATCATCACTGATGTACTGAGGATCATCACTGATGTACTGTGGATCATCACTGATGTACTGTGGATCATCACTGATGTACTGAGGATCATCACTGATGTACTATGGATCATCACTGGTGTACTATGGATCATCACTGATGTACTGTGGATCATCACTGATGTACTATAGATCATCACTGATGTACTATGGATCATCACTGATGTACTATGGATCATCACTGATGTACTATGAACCATCTCTGATGTACTATGGATCATCACTGATGTACTATGGATCATCACTGATGTACTATGGATCATCACTGATGTACTATGAGCCATCACTGATGTACTATGGGTCATCACTGATGTACTATGGATCATCACTGATGTACTATGGATGATCACTGATGTACTATGAGCCATCTCTGATGTACTATGAGCCATCTCTGATGTACTATGGATCATCACTGATGTACTATGGATCAACACTGATGTACTATGGATCATCACTGATGTACTACGGGTCATCACTGATGTACTATGAGCCATCACTGATGTACTATGGATCATCACTGATGTACTATGGATCATCACTGATGTACTATGGATCATCACTGATGTACTATGGATCATCACTGATGTACTAAAGATCATCACTGATGTACTATGGGCAATCACTGGTGTACTATGGATCATCACTGATGTACTGTGGACCATCACTGATGTACTATGGATCATCACCAATGTACTATGGATCATCACTGATGTACTATGGATCATCACTGATGTACTATGGATCATCACTGATGTACTGTGGATCATCACTGATGTACTGTGGATCATCACTGACGTACTGTGGATCATCACTGACATACTGTGGATCATCACTGATGTACTATGGGCCATCACTGGTGTACTATGGATCATCACTGATGTACTATGGATCATCACTGATGTATTATGGATCATCACTGATGTACTTTGAGCCATCACTGATGTACTATGGATCATCACTGATGTACTATGAATCATCACTGATGTACTGTGGACCATCCCTGATGTACTGTGGATCATCACTGATATACTGTGGATCATCACTCATGTACCGTGGATCATCACTGATGTACTGAGGATCATCACCGATGTACTGAGGATCATCACTGATGTACTATGGGCCATCACAGGTGTACTATGGATCATCCCTGGTGTACTATGGATCATCACTGATGTACTATGGACCATCCCTGATGTACTGTGGATCATCACTGATGTACTGTGGATCATCACTGGTGTACTATAGATCATCACTGATGTACTATGGGCCATCCCTGATGTACTGAGGATCATCACTGATGTACTATGGAACATCCCTGATGTACTATAGACCATCCCTGATGTACTGTGGATTATCACTGATGTACTGTGGATCATCACTGATGTACTGAGGATCATCACTGATGTACTGTGGATCATCACTGATTTACTGTGGATCATTACTGATGTACTGTGGATCATCACTGATGTACTATGGATCATCACTGATGTACTATGGATCATCACTGGTGTACTATGGATTGAGCCATCGCTGATGTACTGTGGATTATCACTGGTGTACTATGGACCATCCCTGATGTACTATGGACCATCCCTGATGTACTATGGATCATCACTGATGTACTATGGGCCATCAATGATGTACTATAGATCATCACTGATGTACTATGGGCCATCACTGATGTACTATGGATCATCACTGATATACTGTGGACTATCCCTGATGTACTGTGGATCATCACTGATGTACTATGGATCATCGCCGATGTACTATGGATCATCGCTGATGTACTATGGATCATCACTGATGTACTATGGATCATCACTGATGTACTATAGATCATCACTGATGTACTATGGGCCATCACTGATGTACTATGGGCCATCACTGGTGTACTATGGATCATCACTTATGTACTGTGGACCATCACTGGTGTACTATGGATCATCACTGATGTAGTATGGATCATCACTGATGTACTTTGAGCCATCACTGATGTACTATGGATCATCACTGATGTACTATGGATCATCACTGATATACTGTGGACTATCCCTGATGTACTGTGGATCATCACTGATGTACTATGGATCATCGTTGATGTACTATGGATCATCACTGATGTACTATGGATCATCACTGATGTACTATGGATCATCACTGATGTACTATAGATCATCACTGATGTACTATGGGCCATCACTGGTGTACTATGGATCATCACTGATGTACTGTGGACCATCACTGGTGTACTATGGATCATCACTGATGTATTATGGATCATCGCTGATGTACTTTGAGCCATCACTGATGTACTATGGATCATCACTGATTTACTGTGGACCATCCCTGATGTACTGTGGATCATCACTGATGTACTGTGGATCATCACTGATGTACCGTGGATCATCACTGATATACTGAGGATCATCACCGATGTACTGAGGATCATCACTGATGTACTATGGGCCATCACAGGTGTACTATGGATCATCACTGGTGTACTATGGATCATCACTGATGTACTATGGACCATCCCTGATGTACTGTGGATCATCACTGATGTACTGTGGATCATCACTGATGTACTGTGGATCATCACTGGTGTACTATAGATCATCACTGATGTACTATGGGCCATCCCTGATGTACTGAGGATCATCACTGATGTACTATGGACCATCCCTGATGTACTATAGACCATCCCTGATGTGCTGTGGATTATCACTGATGTACCGTGGATCATCACTGATGTACTGAGGATCATCACTGATGTACTGTGGATCATCACTGATTTACTGTGGGTCATTACTGATGTACTGTGGATCATCACTGATGTACTGAGGATCATCACTAATGTACTATGGATCATCACTGATGTACTGTGGATCATCACTGATGTACCGTGAATCATCACTGATGTACTGAGGATCATCACTAATGTACTATAGATCATCACTGATGTACTATGGGCCATCACTGGTGTACTATGGATCATCACTGATGTACTATGGATCATCACTGATGTACTATGAGCCATCACTGATGTACTATGGGCCATCACTGATGTACTATGGATCATCACTGATGTACTATGGATCATCACTGATGTACTGTGGATCATCACTGGTGTACTATAGATCATCACTGATGTACTGTGGATCATCACTGATGTACTGTGGATCATCACTGATGTACTGTGGATCATCACTGATGTACTATGGACCATCCCTGATGTATTGTGGATTATCACTGATGTACCGTGGATCATCACTGATGTACTGAGGATCATCACTGATGTACTGAGGATCATCACTGATGTACTGTGGATCATCACTGATGTACTGTGGATCATCACTGATGTACTGAGGATCATCACTGATGTACTATGGATCATCACTGGTGTACTATGGATCATCACTGATGTACTGTGGATCATCACTGATGTACTATAGATCATCACTGATGTACTATGGATCATCACTGATGTACTATGGATCATCACTGATGTACTATGAACCATCTCTGATGTACTATGGATCATCACTGATGTACTATGGATCATCACTGATGTACTATGGATCATCACTGATGTACTATGGATCATCACTGATGTACTATGAGCCATCACTGATGTACTATGGATCATCACTGATGTACTATGGATGATCACTGATGTACTATGGATGATCACTGATGTACTATGAGCCATCTCTGATGTACTATGAGCCATCTCTGATGTACTATGGATCATCACTGATGTACTATGGATCAACACTGATGTACTATGGATCATCACTGATGTACTATGGGTCATCACTGATGTACTATGAGCCATCACTGATGTACTATGGATCATCACTGATGTACTATGGATCATCACTGATGTACTATGGATCATCACTGATGTACTATGGATCATCACTGATGTACTAAAGATCATCACTGATGTACTATGGGCAATCACTGGTGTACTATGGATCATCACTGATGTACTGTGGACCATCACTGATGTACTATGGATCATCACCAATGTACTATGGATCATCACTGATGTACTATGGATCATCACTGATGTACTGTGGATCATCACTGACGTACTGTGGATCATCACTGACATACTGTGGATCATCACTGATGTACTATGGGCCATCACTGGTGTACTATGGATCATCACTGATGTACTATGGATCATCACTGATGTATTATGGATCATCACTGATGTACTTTGAGCCATCACTGATGTACTATGGATCATCACTGATGTACTATGAATCATCACTGATGTACTGTGGACCATCCCTGATGTACTGTGGATCATCACTGATGTACTGTGGATCATCACTCATGTACCGTGGATCATCACTGATGTACTGAGGATCATCACCGATGTACTGAGGATCATCACTGATGTACTATGGGCCATCACAGGTGTACTATGGATCATCCCTGGTGTACTATGGATCATCACTGATGTACTATGGACCATCCCTGATGTACTGTGGATCATCACTGATGTACTGTGGATCATCACTGATGTACTGTGGATCATCACTGGTGTACTATAGATCATCACTGATGTACTATGGGCCATCCCTGATGTACTGAGGATCATCACTGATGTACTATGGAACATCCCTGATGTACTATAGACCATCCCTGATGTACTGTGGATTATCACTGATGTACTGTGGATCATCACTGATGTACTGAGGATCATCACTGATGTACTGTGGATCATCACTGATTTACTGTGGATCATTACTGATGTACTGTGGATCATCACTGATGTACTATGGATCATCACTGATGTACTATGGATCATCACTGGTGTACTATGGATTGAGCCATCGCTGATGTACTGTGGATTATCACTGGTGTACTATGGATCATCACTGATGTACTATGGATCATCACTGATGTACTATGGATCATCACTGGTGTACTATGGATCATCGCTGGTGTTCTATGGATCATCACTGATGTACTGTGGACAATCCCTGATGTACTGAGGATCATCACTGATGTACTGAGGATCATCACTGATGTACTGTGGATCATCACTGATGTACTATAGATCATCACTAATGTACTGTGGATCATCACTGATGTACTGTTGATCATCACTGATGTACTGAGGATCATCACTGTTGTACTGTGGATCATCACTGATGTACTGTGGATCATCACTGATGTACTATGGACCATCCCTGATGTACTATGGACCATCCCTGATGTACTATGGATCATCACTGATGTACTATGGGCCATCAATGATGTACTATGGATCATCACTGATGTACTATGGGCCATCACTGATGTACTATGGATCATCACTGATATACTGTGGACTATCCCTGATGTACTGTGGATCATCACTGATGTACTATGGATCATCGCCTATGTACTATGGATCATCACTGATGTACTATGGATCATCACTGATGTACTATGGATCATCACTGATGTACTATAGATCATCACTGATGTACTATGGCCCATCACTGATGTACTATGGGCCATCACTGGTGTACTATGGATCATCACTGATGTACTGTGGACCATCACTGGTGTACTATGGATCATCACTGATGTATTATGATCATCACTGATGTACTTTGAGCCATCACTGATGTACTATGGATCATCACTGATGTACTATGGATCATCACTGATATACTGTGGACTATCCCTGATGTACTGTGGATCATCACTGATGTACTATGGATCATCGTCGATGTACTATGGATCATCACTGATGTACTATGGATCATCACTGATGTAATATGGATCATCACTGATGTACTATAGATCATCACTGATGTACTATGGGCCATCACTGGTGTACTATGGATCATCACTGATGTACTGTGGACCATCACTGGTGTACTATGGATCATCACTGATGTATTATGGATCATCACTGATGTACTTTGAGCCATCACTGATGTACTATGGATCATCACTGATGTACTGTGGACCATCCCTGATGTACTGTGGATCATCACTGATGTACTGTGGATCATCACTGATGTACCGTGGATCATCACTGATGTACTGAGGATCATCACCGATGTACTGAGGATCATCACTGATGTACTATGGGCCATCACAGGTGTACTATGGATCATCACTGGTGTACTATGGATCATCACTGATGTACTATGGACCATCCCTGATGTACTGTGGATCATCACTGATGTACTGTGGATCATCACTGATGTACTGTGGATAATCACTGGTGTACTATAGATCATCACTGATGTACTATGGGCCATCCCTGATGTACTGAGGATCATCACTGATGTACTATGGACCATCCCTGATGTACTATAGACCATCCCTGATGTACTGTGGATTATCACTGATGTACCATGGATCATCACTGATGTACTGTGGATCATCACTGATGTACTGTGGATCATCACTGATTTACTGTGGATCATTACTGATGTACTGTGGATCATCACTGATGTACTGAGGATCATCACTGATGTACTATGGATCATCACTGATGTACTGTGGATCATCACTGATGTACCGTGAATCATCACTGATGTACTGAGGATCATCACTAATGTACTATAGATCATCACTGATGTACTATGGGCCATCACTGGTGTACTATGGATCATCACTGATGTACTATGGATCATCACTGATGTACTATGAGCCATCGCTGATGTACTATGGGCCATCACTGATGTACTATGGATCATCACTGATGTACTATGGATCATCACTGATGTACTGTGGATCATCACTGGTGTACTATAGATCATCACTGATGTACTATGGATCATCACTGATGTACTGTGGATCATCACTGATGTACTGTGGATCATCACTGATGTACTATGGACCATCCCTGATGTATTGTGGATTATCACTGATGTACCGTGGATCATCACTGATGTACTGAGGATCCTCACTGATGTACTGAGGATCATCACTGATGTACTGTGGATCATCACTGATGTACTGTGGATCATCACTGATGTACTGAGGATCATCACTGATGTACTATGGATCATCACTGATGTACTATGGATCATCACTGGTGTACTATGGATCATCACTGATGTACTGTGGATCATCACTGATGTACTATAGATCATCACTGATGTACTATGGATCATCACTGATGTACTATGGATCATCACTGATGTACTATGAGCCATCTCTGATGTACTATGGATCATCACTGATGTACTATGGATCATCACTGATGTACTATGAGCCATCACTGATGTACTATGGATCATCACTGATGTACTATGGATCATCACTGATGTACTATGGATCATCACTGATGTACTATGGATCATCACTGATGTACTATGGATCATCACTGATGTACTATGAGCCATCTCTGATGTACTATGAGCCATCTCTGATGTACTATGGATCATCACTGATGTACTATGGATCAACACTGATGTACTATGGATCATCACTGATGTACTATGGATCATCACTGATGTACTATGAGCCATCACTGATGTACTATGGATCATCACTGATGTACTATGGATCATCACTGATGTACTATGGATCATCACTGATGTACTATGGATCATCACTGATGTACTAAAGATCATCACTGATGTACTATGGGCAATCACTGGTGTACTATGGATCATCACTGATGTACTGTGGACCATCACTGGTGTACTATGGATCATCACCAATGTACTATGGATCATCACTGATGTACTATGGATCATCACTGATGTACTATGGATCATCACTGATGTACTGTGGATCATCACTGATGTACTGTGGATCATCACTGACGTACTGTGGATCATCACTGACGTACTGTGGATCATCACTGATGTACTATGGGCCATCACTGGTGTACTATGGATCATCACTGATGTACTATGGATCATCACTGATGTATTATGGATCATCACTGATGTAATTTGATCCATCACTGATGTACTATGGATCATCACTGATGTACTATGAATCATCACTGATGTACTGTGGACCATCCCTGATGTACTGTGGATCATCACTGATGTAATGTGGATCATCACTCATGTACCGTGGATCATCACTGATGTACTGAGGATCATCACCGATGTACTGAGGATCATCACTGATGTACTATGGGCCATCACAGGTGTACTATGGATCATCCCTGGTGTACTATGGATCATCACTGATGTACTATGGACCATCCCTGATGTACTGTGGATCATCACTGATGTACTGTGGATCATCACTGGTGTACTATAGATCATCACTGATGTACTATGGGCCATCCCTGATGTACTGAGGATCATCACTGATGTACTATGGACCATCCCTGATGTACTATAGACCATCCCTGATGTACTGTGGATTATCACTGATGTACCGTGGATCATCACTGATGTACTGAGAATCATCACTGATGTACTGTGGATCATCACTGATTTACTGTGGATCATTACTGATGTACTGTGGATCATCACTGATGTACTATGGATCATCACTGATGTACTATGGATCATCAATGGTGTACTATGGATTGAGCCATCGCTGATGTACTGTGGATTATCACTGGTGTACTATGGATCATCACTGATGTACTATGGATCATCACTGATGTACTATGGATCATCACTGGTGTACTATGGATCATCGCTGGTGTTCTATGGATCATCACTGATGTACTGTGGACAATCCCTGATGTACTGAGGATCATCACTGATGTACTGAGGATCATCACTGATGTACTGTGGATCATCACTGATGTACTATAGATCATCACTAATGTACTGTGGATCATCACTGATGTACTGTGGATCATCACTGATGTACTGAGGATCATCACTGTTGTACTGTGGATCATCACTGATGTACTGTGGATCATCACTGATGTACTATGGACCATCCCTGATGTACTATGGACCATCCCTGATGTACTATGGATCATCACTGATGTACTATGGGCCATCAATGATGTACTATGGATCATCACTGATGTACTATGGGCCATCACTGATGTACTATGGATCATCACTGATATACTGTGGACTATCCCTGATGTACTGTGGATCATCACTGATGTACTATGGATCATCGCCTATGTACTATGGATCATCACTGATGTACTATGGATCATCACTGATGTACTATGGATCATCACTGATGTACTATAGATCATCACTGATGTACTATGGGCCATCACTGATGTACTATGGGCCATCACTGGTGTACTATGGATCATCACTGATGTACTGTGGACCATCACTGGTGTACTATGGATCATCACTGATGTATTATGATCATCACTGATGTACTTTGAGCCATCACTGATGTACTATGGATCATCACTGATGTACTATGGATCATCACTGATATACTGTGGACTATCCCTGATGTACTGTGGATCATCACTGATGTACTATGGATCATCGTCGATGTACTATGGATCATCACTGATGTACTATGGATCATCACTGATGTAATATGGATCATCACTGATGTACTATAGATCATCACTGATGTACTATGGGCCATCACTGGTGTACTATGGATCATCACTGATGTACTGTGGACCATCACTGGTGTACTATGGATCATCACTGATGTATTATGGATCATCACTGATGTACTTTGAGCCATCACTGATGTACTATGGATCATCACTGATGTACTGTGGACCATCCCTGATGTACTGTGGATCATCACTGATGTACTGTGGATCATCACTGATGTACCGTGGATCATCACTGATGTACTGAGGATCATCACCGATGTACTGAGGATCATCACTGATGTACTATGGGCCATCACAGGTGTACTATGGATCATCACTGGTGTACTATGGATCATCACTGATGTACTATGGACCATCCCTGATGTACTGTGGATCATCACTGATGTACTGTGGATCATCACTGATGTACTGTGGATAATCACTGGTGTACTATAGATCATCACTGATGTACTATGGGCCATCCCTGATGTACTGAGGATCATCACTGATGTACTATGGACCATCCCTGATGTACTATAGACCATCCCTGATGTACTGTGGATTATCACTGATGTACCATGGATCATCACTGATGTACTGAGGATCATCACTGATGTACTGTGGATCATCACTGATTTACTGTGGATCATTACTGATGTACTGTGGATCATCACTGATGTACTGAGGATCATCACTGATGTACTATGGATCATCACTGATGTACTGTGGATCATCACTGATGTACCGTGAATCATCACTGATGTACTGAGGATCATCACTAATGTACTATAGATCATCACTGATGTACTATGGGCCATCACTGGTGTACTATGGATCATCACTGATGTACTATGGATCATCACTGATGTACTATGAGCCATCGCCGATGTACTATGGGCCATCACTGATGTACTATGGATCATCACTGATGTACTATGGATCATCACTGATGTACTGTGGATCATCACTGGTGTACTATAGATCATCACTGATGTACTATGGATCATCACTGATGTACTGTGGATCATCACTGATGTACTGTGGATCATCACTGATGTACTATGGACCATCCCTGATGTATTGTGGATTATCACTGATGTACCGTGAATCATCACTGATGTACTGAGGATCCTCACTGATGTACTGAGGATCATCACTGATGTACTGTGGATCATCACTGATGTACTGTGGATCATCACTGATGTACTGAGGATCATCACTGATGTACTATGGATCATCACTGATGGACTATGTATCATCACTGGTGTACTATGGATCATCACTGATGTACTGTGGATCATCACTGATGTACTATAGATCATCACTGATGTACTATGGATCATCACTGATGTACTATGGATCATCACTGATGTACTATGAGCCATCTCTGATGTACTATGGATCATCACTGATGTACTATGGATCATCACTGATGTACTATGAGCCATCACTGATGTACTATGGATCATCACTGATGTACTATGGATCATCACTGATGTACTATGGATCATCACTGATGTACTATGGATCATCACTGATGTACTATGAGCCATCTCTGATGTACTATGAGCCATCTCTGATGTACTATTGATCATCACTGATGTACTATGGATCAACACTGATGTACTATGGATCATCACTGATGTACTATGGATCATCACTGATGTACTATGAGCCATCACTGATGTACTATGGATCATCACTGATGTACTATGGATCATCACTGATGTACTATGGATCATCACTGATGTACTATGGATCATCACTGATGTACTAAAGATCATCACTGATGTACTATGGGCAATCACTGGTGTACTATGGATCATCACTGATGTACTGTGGACCATCACTGGTGTACTATGGATCATCACCAATGTACTATGGATCATCACTGATGTACTATGGATCATAACTGATGTACTATGGATCATCACTGATGTACTGTGGATCATCACTGACGTACTATGGATCATCACTGACGTACTGTGGATCATCACTGATGTACTATGGGAAATCACTGGTGTACTATGGATCATCACTGATGTACTATGGATCATCACTGATGTATTATGGATCATCACTGATGTACTTTGATCCATCACTGATGTACTATGGATCATCACTGATGTACTATGAATCATCACTGATGTACTGTGGACCATCCCTGATGTACTGTGGATCATCACTGATGTAATGTGGATCATCACTCATGTACCGTGGATCATCACTGATGTACTGAGGATCATCACCGATGTACTGAGGATCATCACTGATGTACTATGGATCATCACTGGTGTACTATGGATTGAGCCATCGCTGATGTACTGTGGATTATCACTGGTGTACTATGGATCATCACTGATGTACTATGGATCATCACTGATGTACTATGGATCATCACTGGTGTACTATGGATCATCGCTGGTGTTCTATGGATCATCACTGATGTACTGTGGACAATCCCTGATGTACTGAGGATCATCACTGATGTACTGAGGATCATCACTGATGTACTGTGGATCATCACTGATGTACTATAGATCATCACTAATGTACTGTGGATCATCACTGATGTACTGTGGATCATCACTGATGTACTGTGGATCATCACTGATGTACTGAGGATCATCACTGTTGTACTGTGGATCATCACTGATGTACTGTGGATCATCACTGATGTACTATGGACCATCCCTGATGTACTATGGACCATCCCTGATGTACTATGGATCATCACTGATGTACTATGGGCCATCAATAATGTACTATGGATCATCACTGATGTACTATGGGCCATCACTGATGTACTATGGATCATCACTGATATACTGTGGACTATCCCTGATGTACTGTGGATCATCACTGATGTACTATGGATCATCGCCTATGTACTATGGATCATCACTGATGTACTATGGATCATCACTGATGTACTATGGATCATCACTGATGTACTATAGATCATCACTGATGTACTATGGGCCATCACTGATGTACT
Source organism: Rana muscosa (assembly GCA_029206835.1). Lineage (NCBI taxonomy): Eukaryota > Metazoa > Chordata > Amphibia > Anura > Ranidae > Rana > Rana muscosa. Next base: position 3,813,932 of record JARGYO010000056.1, read on the forward strand.
ATGGGCCATCACTGGTGTACTATGGATCATCACTGATGTACTGTGGACCATCACTGGTGTACTATGGATCATCACTGATGTATTATGATCATCACTGATGTACTTTGAGCCATCACTGATGTACTATGGATCATCACTGATGTACTATGGATCATCACTGATATACTGTGGACTATCCCTGATGTACTGTGGATCATCACTGATGTACTATGGATCATCGTCGATGTACTATGGATCATCACTGATGTACTATGGATCATCACTGATGTAATATGGATCATCACTGATGTACTATAGATCATCACTGATGTACTATGGGCCATCACTGGTGTACTATGGATCATCACTGATGTACTGTGGACCATCACTGGTGTACTATGGATCATCACTGATGTATTATGGATCATCACTGATGTACTTTGAGCCATCACTGATGTACTATGGATCATCACTGATGTACTGTGGACCATCCCTGATGTACTGTGGATCATCACTGATGTACTGTGGATCATCACTGATGTACCGTGGATCATCACTGATGTACTGAGGATCATCACCGATGTACTGAGGATCATCACTGATGTACTATGGGCCATCACAGGTGTACTATGGGCCATCACAGGTGTACTATGGATCATCACTGGTGTACTATGGATCATCACTGATGTACTATGGACCATCCCTGATGTACTGTGGATCATCACTGATGTACTGTGGATCATCACTGATGTACTGTGGATAATCACTGGTGTACTATAGATCATCACTGATGTACTATGGGCCATCCCTGATGTACTGAGGATCATCACTGATGTACTATGGACCATCCCTGATGTACTATAGACCATCCCTGATGTACTGTGGATTATCACTGATGTACCATGGATCATCACTGATGTACTGAGGATCATCACTGATGTACTGTGGATCATCACTGATTTACTGTGGATCATTACTGATGTACTGTGGATCATCACTGATGTACTGAGGATCATCACTGATGTACTATGGATCATCACTGATGTACTGTGGATCATCACTGATGTACCGTGAATCATCACTGATGTACTGAGGATCATCACTAATGTACTATAGATCATCACTGATGTACTATGGGCCATCACTGGTGTACTATGGATCATCACTGATGTACTATGGATCATCACTGATGTACTATGAGCCATCGCTGATGTACTATGGGCCATCACTGATGTACTATGGATCATCACTGATGTACTATGGATCATCACTGATGTACTGTGGATCATCACTGGTGTACTATAGATCATCACTGATGTACTATGGATCATCACTGATGTACTGTGGATCATCACTGATGTACTGTGGATCATCACTGATGTACTATGGACCATCCCTGATGTATTGTGGATTATCACTGATGTACCGTGGATCATCACTGATGTACTGAGGATCCTCACTGATGTACTGAGGATCATCACTGATGTACTGTGGATCATCACTGATGTACTGTGGATCATCACTGATGTACTGAGGATCATCACTGATGTACTATGGATCATCACTGATGTACTATGGATCATCACTGGTGTACTATGGATCATCACTGATGTAATGTGGATCATCACTGATGTACTATAGATCATCACTGATGTACTATGGATCATCACTGATGTACTATGAGCCATCTCTGATGTACTATGGATCATCACTGATGTACTATGGATCATCACTGATGTACTATGAGCCATCACTGATGTACTATGGATCATCACTGATGTACTATGGATCATTACTGATGTACTATGGATCATCACTGATGTACTATGGATCATCACTGATGTACTATGGATCATCACTGATGTACTATGAGCCATCTCTGATGTACTATGAGCCATCTCTGATGTACTATGGATCATCACTGATGTACTATGGATCAACACTGATGTACTATGGATCATCACTGATGTACTATGGATCATCACTGATGTACTATAAACCATCACTGATGTACTATGGATCAACACTGATGTACTATGGATCATCACTGATGTACTATGGATCATCACTGATGTACTAAAGATGATCACTGATGTACTATGGGCAATCACTGGTGTACTATGGATCATCACTGATGTACTGTGGACCATCACTGGTGTACTATGGATCATCACCAATGTACTATGGATCATCACTGATGTACTATGGATCATCACTGATGTACTATGGATCATCACTGATGTACTGTGGATCATCACTGATGTACTGTGGATCATCACTGACGTACTGTGGATCATCACTGACGTACTGTGGATCATCACTGATGTACTATGGGCCATCACTGGTGTACTATGGATCATCACTGATGTACTATGGATCATCACTGATGTATTATGGATCATCACTGATGTACTTTGATCCATCACTGATGTACTATGGATCATCACTGATGTACTATGAATCATTACTGATGTACTGTGGACCATCCCTGATGTACTGTGGATCATCACTGATGTAATGTGGATCATCACTCATGTACCGTGGATCATCACTGATGTACTGAGGATCATCACCGATGTACTGAGGATCATCACTGATGTACTATGGGCCATCACAGGTGTACTATGGATAATCCCTGGTGTACTATGGATCATCACTGATGTACTATGGACCATCCCTGATGTACTGTGGATCATCACTGATGTACTGTGGATCATCACTGGTGTACTATAGATCATCACTGATGTACTATGGGCCATCCCTGATGTACTGAGGATCATCACTGATGTACTATGGACCATCCCTGATGTACTATAGACCTTCCTTGATGTACTGTGGATTATCACTGATGTATCGTGGATCATCACTGATGTACTGAGGATCATCACTGATGTACTGTGGATCATCACTGATTTACTGTGGATCATTACTGATGTACTGTGGATCATCACTGATGTACTATGGGCCATCACTGGTGTACTATGGATCATCACTGATGTACTATGGGCCATCACTGGTGTACTATGGATCATCACTGATGTACTATGGATCATCACTGATGTACTATGAGCCATCGCTGATGTACTATGGGCCATTACTGATGTACTATGGATCATCACTGATGTACTATGGATCATCACTGATGTACTGTGGATCATCACTGGTGTACTATAGATCATCACTGATGTACTATGGATCATCACTGATGTACTGTGGATCATCACTGATGTACTGTGGATCATCACTGATGTACTATGGACCATCCCTGATGTATTGTGGATTATCACTGATGTACCGTGGATCATCACTGATGTACTGAGGATCATCACTGATGTACTGTGGATCATCACTGATGTACTGTGGATCATCACTGATGTACTGAGGATCATCACTGATGTACTATGGATCATCACTGATGTTCTATGGATCATCACTGATGTACTGTGGATCATCACTGATGTACTGTGGATCATCACTGATGTACTGTGGATCATCACTGATGTACTATGGGCCATCACTGGTGTACTATGGATCATCACTGATGTACTATGGATCATCACTGATGTATTATGGATCATCACTGATGTACTTTGATCCATCACTGATGTACTATGGATCATCACTGATGTACTATGAATCATCACTGATGTACTGTGGACCATCCCTGATGTACTGTGGATCATCACTGACGTAATGTGGATCATCACTCATGTACCGTGGATCGTCACTGATGTACTGAGGATCATCACCGATGTACTGAGGATCATCACTGATGTACTATGGGCCATCACAGGTGTACTATGGATCATCCCTGGTGTACTATGGATCATCACTGATGTACTATGGACCATCCCTGATGTACTGTGGATCATCACTGATGTACTGTGGATCATCACTGATGTACTGTGGATCATCACTGGTGTACTATAGATCATCACTGATGTACTATGGGCCATCCCTGATGTACTGAGGATCATCACTGATGTACTATGGACCATCCCTGATGTACTATAGACCATCCCTGATGTACTGTGGATTATCACTGATGTACCGTGGATCATCACTGATGTACTGAGGATCATCACTGATGTACTGTGGATCATCACTGATTTACTGTGGATCATTACTGATGTACTGTGGATCATCACTGATGTACTATGGGCCATCACTGGTGTACTATGGATCATCACTGATGTACTATGGGCCATCACTGGTGTACTATGGATCATCACTGATGTACTATGGATCATCACTGATGTACTATGAGCCATCTCTGATGTACTATGAGCCATCTCTGATGTACTATGGATCATCACTGATGTACTATGGATCAACACTGATGTACTATGGATCATCACTGATGTACTATGGATCATCACTGATGTACTATGAGCCATCACTGATGTACTATGGATCATCACTGATGTACTATGGATCATCACTGATGTACTATGGATCATCACTGATGTACTAAAGATCATCACTGATGTACTATGGGCAATCACTGGTGTACTATGGATCATCACTGATGTACTGTGGACCATCACTGGTGTACTATGGATCATCACCAATGTACTATGGATCATCACTGATGTACTATGGATCATCACTGATGTACTGTGGATCATCACTGGTGTACTATAGATCATCACTGATGTACTATGGATCATCACTGATGTACTGTGGATCATCACTGATGTACTGTGGATCATCACTGATGTACTATGGACCATCCCTGATGTATTGTGGATTATCACTGATGTACCGTGGATCATCACTGATGTACTGAGGATCATCACTGATGTACTGTGGATCATCACTGATGTACTGTGGATCATCACTGATGTACTGAGGATCATCACTGATGTACTATGGATCATCACTGATGTACTATGGATCATCACTGATGTACTGTGGATCATCACTGATGTACTGTGGATCATCACTGATGTACTGTGGATCATCACTGATGTACTATGGGCCATCACTGGTGTACTATGGATCATCACTGATGTACTATGGATCATCACTGATGTATTATGGATCATCACTGATGTACTTTGATCCATCACTGATGTACTATGGATCATCACTGATGTACTATGAATCATCACTGATGTACTGTGGACCATCCCTGATGTACTGTGGATCATCACTGACGTAATGTGGATCATCACTCATGTACCGTGGATCGTCACTGATGTACTGAGGATCATCACCGATGTACTGAGGATCATCACTGATGTACTATGGGCCATCACAGGTGTACTATGGATCATCCCTGGTGTACTATGGATCATCACTGATGTACTATGGACCATCCCTGATGTACTGTGGATCATCACTGATGTACTGTGGATCATCACTGATGTACTGTGGATCATCACTGGTGTACTATAGATCATCACTGATGTACTATGGGCCATCCCTGATGTACTGAGGATCATCACTGATGTACTATGGACCATCCCTGATGTACTATAGACCATCCCTGATGTACTGTGGATTATCACTGATGTACCGTGGATCATCACTGATGTACTGAGGATCATCACTGATGTACTGTGGATCATCACTGATTTACTGTGGATCATTACTGATGTACTGTGGATCATCACTGATGTACTATGGGCCATCACTGGTGTACTATGGATCATCACTGATGTACTATGGGCCATCACTGGTGTACTATGGATCATCACTGATGTACTATGGATCATCACTGATGTACTATGAGCCATCTCTGATGTACTATGAGCCATCTCTGATGTACTATGGATCATCACTGATGTACTATGGATCAACACTGATGTACTATGGATCATCACTGATGTACTATGGATCATCACTGATGTACTATGAGCCATCACTGATGTACTATGGATCATCACTGATGTACTATGGATCATCACTGATGTACTATGGATCATCACTGATGTACTAAAGATCATCACTGATGTACTATGGGCAATCACTGGTATACTATGGATCATCACTGATGTACTGTGGACCATCACTGGTGTACTATGGATCATCACCAATGTACTATGGATCATCACTGATGTACTATGGATCATCACTGATGTACTATGGATCATCACTGATGTACTGTGGATCATCACTGATGTACTGTGGATCATCACTGACGTAATGTGGATCATCACTGACGTACTGTGGATCATCACTGATGTACTATGGGCCATCACTGGTGTACTATGGATCATCACTGATGTACTATGGATCATCACTGATGTATTATGGATCATCACTGATGTACTTTGATCCATCACTGATGTACTATGGATCATCACTGATGTACTATGAATCATCACTGATGTACTGTGGACCATCCCTGATGTACTGTGGATCATCACTGATGTAATGTGGATCATCACTCATGTACCGTGGATCATCACTGATGTACTGAGGATCATCACCGATGTACTGAGGATCATCACTGATGTACTATGGGCCATCACAGGTGTACTATGGATCATCCCTGGTGTACTATGGATCATCACTGATGTACTATGGACCATCCCTGATGTACTGTGGATCATCACTGATGTACTGTGGATCATCACTGGTGTACTATAGATCATCACTGATGTACTATGGGCCATCCCTGATGTACTGAGGATCATCACTGATGTACTATGGACCATCCCTGATGTACTATAGACCATCCCTGATGTACTGTGGATTATCACTGATGTACCGTGGATCATCACTGATGTACTGAGGATCATCACTGATGTACTGTGGATCATCACTGATTTACTGTGGATCATTACTGATGTACTGTGGATCATCACTGATGTACTATGGGCCATCACTGGTGTACTATGGATCATCACTGATGTACTATGAGCCATCGCTGATGTACTATGGGCCATTACTGATGTACTATGGATCATCACTGATGTACTATGGATCATCACTGATGTACTGTGGATCATCACTGGTGTACTATAGATCATCACTGATGTACTATGGATCATCACTGATGTACTGTGGATCATCACTGATGTACTGTGGATCATCACTGATGTACTATGGACCATCCCTGATGTATTGTGGATTATCACTGATGTACCGTGGATCATCACTGATGTACTGAGGATCATCACTGATGTACTGTGGATCATCACTGATGTACTGTGGATCATCACTGATGTACTGAGGATCATCACTGATGTACTATGGATCATCACTGATGTACTGTGGATCATCACTGATGTACTGTGGATCATCACTGATGTACTGTGGATCATCACTGATGTACTGTGGATCATCACTGATGTACTATGGGCCATCACTGGTGTACTATGGATCATCACTGATGTACTATGGATCATCACTGATGTATTATGGATCATCACTGATGTACTTTGATCCATCACTGATGTACTATGGATCATCACTGATGTACTATGAATCATCACTGATGTACTGTGGACCATCCCTGATGTACTGTGGATCATCACTGACGTAATGTGGATCATCACTCATGTACCGTGGATCGTCACTGATGTACTGAGGATCATCACCGATGTACTGAGGATCATCACTGATGTACTATGGGCCATCACAGGTGTACTATGGATCATCCCTGGTGTACTATGGATCATCACTGATGTACTATGGACCATCCCTGATGTACTGTGGATCATCACTGATGTACTGTGGATCATCACTGATGTACTGTGGATCATCACTGGTGTACTATAGATGATCACTGATGTACTATGGGCCATCCCTGATGTACTGAGGATCATCACTGATGTACTATGGACCATCCCTGATGTACTATAGACCATCCCTGATGTACTGTGGATTATCACTGATGTACCGTGGATCATCACTGATGTACTGAGGATCATCACTGATGTACTGTGGATCATCACTGATTTACTGTGGATCATTACTGATGTACTGTGGATCATCACTGATGTACTATGGGCCATCACTGGTGTACTATGGATCATCACTGATGTACTATGGGCCATCACTGGTGTACTATGGATCATCACTGATGTACTATGGATCATCACTGATGTACTATGAGCCATCGCTGATGTACTATGGGCCATTACTGATGTACTATGGATCATCACTGATGTACTATGGATCATCACTGATGTACTGTGGATCATCACTGGTGTACTATAGATCATCACTGATGTACTATGGATCATCACTGATGTACTGTGGATCATCACTGATGTACTATGGACCATCCCTGATGTATTGTGGATTATCCCTGATGTACCGTGGATCATCACTGATGTACTGAGGATCATCACTGATGTACTGTGGATCATCATTGATGTACTGTGGATCATCACTGATGTACTGAGGATCATCACTGATGTACTATGGATCATCACTGATGTACTATGGATCATCACTGATGTACTGTGGATCATCACTGATGTACTGTGGATCATCACTGATGTACTGTGGATCATCACTGACGTACTGTGGATCATCACTGATGTACTATGGGCCATCACTGGTGTACTATGGATCATCACTGATGTACTATGGATCATCACTGATGTATTATGGATCATCACTGATGTACTTTGATCCATCACTGATGTACTATGGATCATCACTGATGTACTATGAATCATCACTGATGTACTGTGGACCATCCCTGATGTACTGTGGATCATCACTGATGTACTGTGGATCATCACTCATGTACCGTGGATCATCACTGATGTACTGAGGATCATCACTGATGTACTGAGGATCATCACTGATGTACTATGGGCCATCACAGGTGTACTATGGATCATCCCTGGTGTACTATGGATCATCACTGATGTACTATGGACCATCCCTGATGTACTATGGATCATCACTGATGTACTGTGGATCATTACTGATGTACTGTGGATCATCACTGGTGTACTATAGATCATCACTGATGTACTATGGGCCATCCCTGATGTACTGAGGATCATCACTGATGTACTATGGACCATCCCTGATGTACTATAGACCATCCCTGATGTACTGTGGATTATCACTGATGTACCGTGGATCATCACTGATGTACTGAGGATCATCACTGATGTACTGTGGATCATCACTGATTTACTGTGGATCATTACTGATGTACTGTGGATCATCACTGATGTACTATGGGCCATCACTGGTGTACTATGGATCATCACTGATGTACTATGGGCCATCACTGGTGTACTATGGATCATCACTGATGTACTATGGATCATCACTGATGTACTATGAGCCATCGCTGATGTACTATGGGCCATTACTGATGTACTATGGATCATCACTGATGTACTATGGATCATCACTGATGTACTGTGGATCATCACTGGTGTACTATAGATCATCACTGATGTACTATGGATCATCACTGATGTACTGTGGATCATCACTGATGTACTGTGGATTATCACTGATGTACTATGGACCATCCCTGATGTATTGTGGATTATCACTGATGTACCGTGGATCATCACTGATGTACTGAGAATCATCACTGATGTACTGTGGATCATCACTGATGTACTGTGGATCATCACTGATGTACTGAGGATCATCACTGATGTACTATGGATCATCACTGATGTACTATGGATCATCACTGGTGTACTATGGATCATCACTGATGTACTGTGGATCATCACTGATGTACTATAGATCATCACTGATGTAATATGGATCATCACTGATGTACTATGGATCATCACTGATGTACTATGAGCCATCTCTGATGTACTATGGATCATCACTGATGTACTATGGATCATCACTGATGTACTATGGATCATCACTGATGTACTATGGATCATCACTGATGTACTATGAGCCATCACTGATGTACTATGGATCATCACTGATGTACTATGGATCATCACTGATGTACTATGGATCATCACTGATGTACTATGAGCCATCTCTGATGTACTATGAGCCATCTCTGATGTACTATGGATCATCACTGATGTACTATGGATCAACACTGATGTACTATGGATCATCACTGATGTACTATGAGCCATCACTGATGTACTATGGATCATCACTGATGTACTATGGATCATCACTGATGTACTATGGATCATCACTGATGTACTATGGATCATCACTGATGTACTAAAGATCATCACTGATGTACTATGGGCAATCACTGGTGTACTATGGATCATCACTGATGTACTATGGGCAATCACTGGTGTACTATGGATCATCACTGATGTACTGTGGACCATCACTGGTGTACTATGGATCATCACCAATGTACTATGGATCATCACTGATGTACTATGGATCATCACTGACGTACTATGGATCATCACTGACGTACTGTGGATCATCACTGATGTACAGTGGATCATCACTGACGTACTGTGGATCATCACTGACGTACTGTGGATCATCACTGATGTACTATGGGCCATCACTGGTGTACTATGGATCATCACTGATGTACTATGGATCATCACTGATGTATTATGGATCATCACTGATGTACTTTGATCCATCACTGATGTACTATGGATCATCACTGATGTACTATGAATCATCACTGATGTACTGTGGACCATCCCTGATGTACTGTGGATCATCACTGACGTAATGTGGATCATCACTCATGTACCGTGGATCGTCACTGATGTACTGAGGATCATCACCGATGTACTGAGGATCATCACTGATGTACTATGGGCCATCACAGGTGTACTATGGATCATCCCTGGTGTACTATGGATCATCACTGATGTACTATGGACCATCCCTGATGTACTGTGGATCATCACTGATGTACTGTGGATCATCACTGATGTACTGTGGATCATCACTGGTGTACTATAGATCATCACTGATGTACTATGGGCCATCCCTGATGTACTGAGGATCATCACTGATGTACTATGGACCATCCCTGATGTACTATAGACCATCCCTGATGTACTGTGGATTATCACTGATGTACCGTGGATCATCACTGATGTACTGAGGATCATCACTGATGTACTGTGGATCATCACTGATTTACTGTGGATCATTACTGATGTACTGTGGATCATCACTGATGTACTATGGGCCATCACTGGTGTACTATGGATCATCACTGATGTACTATGGGCCATCACTGGTGTACTATGGATCATCACTGATGTACTATGGATCATCACTGATGTACTATGAGCCATCGCTGATGTACTATGGGCCATTACTGATGTACTATGGATCATCACTGATGTACTATGGATCATCACTGATGTACTGTGGATCATCACTGGTGTACTATAGATCATCACTGATGTACTATGGATCATCACTGATGTACTGTGGATCATCACTGATGTACTGTGGATCATCACTGATGTACTATGGACCATCCCTGATGTATTGTGGATTATCACTGATGTACCGTGGATCATCACTGATGTACTGAGGATCATCACTGATGTACTGTGGATCATCATTGATGTACTGTGGATCATCACTGATGTACTGAGGATCATCACTGATGTACTATGGATCATCACTGATGTACTATGGATCATCACTGATGTACTGTGGATCATCACTGATGTACTGTGGATCATCACTGATGTACTGTGGATCATCACTGACGTACTGTGGATCATCACTGATGTACTATGGGCCATCACTGGTGTACTATGGATCATCACTGATGTACTATGGATCATCACTGATGTATTATGGATCATCACTGATGTACTTTGATCCATCACTGATGTACTATGGATCATCACTGATGTACTATGAATCATCACTGATGTACTGTGGACCATCCCTGATGTACTGTGGATCATCACTGATGTACTGAGGATCATCACTGATGTACTATGGATCATCACTGATGTACTATTGATCATCACTGATGTACTATGGATCATCACTGGTGTACTATGGATCATCACTCATGTACTGTGGATCATCACTGATGTACTATAGATCATCACTGATGTACTATGGATCATCACTGATGTACTATGGATCATCACTGATGTACTATGAGCCATCTCTGATGTACTATGGATCATCACTGATGTACTATGGATCATCACTGATGTACTATGGATCATCACTGATGTACTATGAGCCATCACTGATGTACTATGGATCATCACTGATGTACTATGGATCATCACTGATGTACTATGAGCCATCTCTGATGTACTATGAGCCATCTCTGATGTACTATGGATCATCACTGATGTACTATGGATCAACACTGATGTACTATGGATCATCACTGATGTGCTATGGATCATCACTGATGTACTATGGATCATCACTGGTGTACTATGGATCATCACTCATGTACTGTGGATCATCACTGATGTACTATAGATCATCACTGATGTACTATGGATCATCACTGATGTACTATGGATCATCACTGATGTACTATGAGCCATCTCTGATGTACTATGGATCATCACTGATGTACTATGGATCATCACTGATGTACTATGGATCATCACTGATGTACTATGAGCCATCACTGATGTACTATGGATCATCACTGATGTACTATGGATCATCACTGATGTACTATGAGCCATCTCTGATGTACTATGAGCCATCACTGATGTACTATGGATCATCACTGATGTACTGTGGATCATCACTGATGTACCGTGGATCATCACTGATGTACCGTGGATCATCACTGGTGTACTATAGATCATCACTGATGTACTATAGGCCATCCCTGATGTACTGATGATCATCACTGATGTACTATGGACCATCCCTGATGTACTATAGACCATCCCTGATGTACTGTGGATTATCACTGATGTACCGTGGATCATCACTGATGTACTGAGGATCATCACTGATGTACTGTGGATCATCACTGATTTACTGTGGATCATTACTGATGTACTGTGGATCATCACTGATGTACTGAGGATCATCACTGATGTACTATGGATCATCACTGATGTACTATGAATCATCACTGATGTACTGTGGACCATCCCTGATGTACTGTGGATCATCACTGATGTACTGTGGATCATCACTCATGTACCGTGGATCATCACTGATGTACTGAGGATCATCACTGATGTACTGGGGATCATCACTGATGTACTATGGGCCATCACAGGTGTACTATGGATCATCCCTGGTGTACTATGGATCATCACTGATGTACTATGGACCATCCCTGATGTACTGTGGATCATCACTGATGTACTGTGGATCATCACTGATGTACTGTGGATCATCACTGGTGTACTATAGATCATCACTGATGTACTATAGGCCATCCCTGATGTACTGAGGATCATCACTGATGTACTATGGACCATCCCTGATGTACTATAGACCATCCCTGATGTACTGTGGATTATCACTGATGTACCGTGGATCATCACTGATGTACTGAGGATCATCACTGATGTACTGTGGATCATCACTGATTTACTGTGGATCATTACTGATGTACTGTGGATCATCACTGATGTACTGAGGATCATCACTGATGTACTATGGATCATCACTGATGTACTGTGGATCATCACTGATGTACTGTGGATCATCACTGATGTACCATGGATCATCACTGATGTACTGAGGATCATCACTAATGTACTATAGATCATCACTGATGTACTATGGGCCATCACTGGTGTACTATGGATCAACACTGATGTACTATGGATCATCACTGATGTACTATGAGCCATCGCTGATGTACTATGGGCCATCACTGATGTACTGTGGATCATCACTGGTGTACTATAGATCATCACTGATGTACTATGGATCATCACTGATGTAGTGTAGATCATCACTGATGTACTGTGGATCATCACTGATGTACTATGGACCATCCCTGATGTACTGTGGATTATCACTGATGTACCGTGGATCATCACTGATGTACTGAGGATCATCACTGATGTACTGTGGATCATCACTGATGTACTGTGGATCATTACTGATGTACTGTGGATCATCACTGATGTACTGAGGATCATCACTGATGTACTATGGATCATCACTGATGTACTATGGATCATCACTGATGTACTATGGATCATCACTGGTGTACTATGGATCATCACTCATGTACTGTGGATCATCACTGATGTACTATAGATCATCACTGATGTACTATGGATCATCACTGATGTACTATGCATCATCACTGATGTACTATGAGCCATCTCTGATGTACTATGGATCATCACTGATGTACTATGGATCATCACTGATGTACTATGGATCATCACTGATGTACTATGAGCCATCACTGATGTACTATGGATCATCACTGATGTACTATGGATCATCACTGATGTACTATGAGCCATCTCTGATGTACTATGAGCCATCTCTGATGTACTATGGATCATCACTGATGTACTATGGATCAACACTGATGTACTATGGATCATCACTGATGTACTATGGATCATCACTGATGTACTATGGATCAACACTGATGTACTATGGATCATCACTGATGTACTGTGGATCATCACTGATGTACTGTGGATCATCACTGGTGTACTATAGATCATCACTGATGTACTATAGGCCATCCCTGATGTACTGAGGATCATCACTGATGTACTATGGACCATCCCTGATGTACTATAGACCATCCCTGATGTACTGTGGATTATCACTGATGTACCGTGGATCATCACTGATGTACTGAGGATCATCACTGATGTACTGTGGATCATCACTGATTTACTGTGGATCATTACTGATGTACTGTGGATCATCACTGATGTACTGAGGATCATCACTGATGTACAATGGATCATCACTGATGTACTGTGAATCATCACTGATGTACTGTGGATCATCACTGATGTACCGTGGATCATCACTGATGTACTGAGGATCATCACTAATGTACTATAGATCATCACTGATGTACCGTGGACCATCCCTGATGTACTGAGGATCATCACTGATGTACTATAGATCATCACTGATGTACTATGGGCCATCACTGGTGTACTATGGATCATCACTGGTGTACTATAGATCATCACTGATGTACTATGGATCATCACTGATGTAGTGTAGATCATCACTGATGTACTGTGGATCATCACTGATGTACTATGGACCATCCCTGATGTACTGTGGATTATCACTGATGTACCGTGGATCATCACTGATGTACTGAGGATCATCACTGATGTACTGTGGATCATCACTGATGTACTGTGGATCATTACTGATGAACTGTGGATCATCACTGATGTACTGAGGATCATCACTGATGTACTATGGATCATCACTGATGTACTATGGATCATCACTGATGTACTATGGATCATCACTGGTGTACTATGGATCATCACTCATGTACTGTGGATCATCACTGATGTACTATAGATCATCACTGATGTACTATGGATCATCACTGATGTACTATGGATCATCACTGATGTACTATGAGCCATCTCTGATGTACTATGGATCATCACTGATGTACTATGGATCATCACTGATGTACTATGGATCATCACTGATGTACTATGAGCCATCACTGATGTACTATGGATCATCACTGATGTACTATGGATCATCACTGATGTACTATGAGCCATCTCTGATGTACTATGAGCCATCTCTGATGTACTATGGATCATCACTGATGTACTATGGATCAACACTGATGTACTATGGATCATCACTGATGTGCTATGGATCATCACTGATGTACTATGGATCATCACTGATGTACTATGAGCCATCACTGATGTACTATGGATCATCACTGATGTACTGTGGATCATCACTGATGTACCGTGGATCATCACTGATGTACCGTGGATCATCACTGATGTACTGAGGATCATCACAGATGTACTGTGGATCATCACTGATGTACTATGGGCCATCACGGGTGTACTATGGATCATCACTGGTGTACTATGGATCATCACTGATGTACTATGGACCATCCCTGATGTACTATGGACCATCCCTGATGTACTATGGACCATCCCTGATGTACTGAGGATCATCACTGATGTACTATAGATCATCACTGATGTACTATGGGCCATCACTGGTGTACTATGGATCATCACTGATGTACTATGAGCCATCGCTGATATACTGTGGATCATCACTGGTGTACTATGGATCATCACTGATGTACTATGGATCATCACTGATGTACTATGGATCATCACTGGTGTACTATGGATCATCAATGGTGTACTATGGATCATCACTGATGTACTGTGGACAATCCCTGATGTACTGTGGATCATCACGGATGTACTGTGGATCATCACTGATGTACTGTGGATCATCTCTGATGTACTGAGGATCATCACTGATGTACTGTGGATCATCACTGATGTACTGTGGATCATCACTGATGTACTATGGACCATCCCTGATGTACTATGGACCTTCCCTGATGTACTATGGACCATCCCATATGTACTATGGACCATCCCTGATGTACTGAAGATTATCACTGATGTACTGTGGATCATTACTGATGTACTGTGTATCATCACTGATGTACTATGGACCATCACTGGTGTACTATGGATCATCACTGGTGTACTATTGATCATCACTGATGTACTATGGACCATCCCTGATGTACTATGGACCATCCCTGATGTACTATGGACCATCCCTGATGTACTGAGGATCATCACTGATGTACTATGGGCCATCACTGGTGTACTATGGATCATCACTGATGTACTATGAGCCATCGCTGATGTACTGTGGATCATCACTGGTGTACTATGGATCATCACTGATGTACTATGGATCATCACTGATGTACTATGGATCATCAGTGGTGTACTATGGATTGAGCCATCACTGATGTACTGTAGATCATCACTGGTGTACTATGGATCATCACTGATGTACTATGGATCATCACTGATGTACTATGGATCATCACTGGTGTACTATGGATCATCGCTGGTGTACTATGGATCATCACTGATGTACTGTGGACAATCCCTGATGTACTGTGGATCATCACTGATGTACTGAGGATCATCACTGATGTACTGTGGATCATCACTGATGTACTATAGATCATCACTAATGTACTGTGGATCATCACTGATGTACTGTGGATCATCACTGGTGTACTATGGATCATCACTGATGTACTATGGATCATCACTGATGTACTATGGATCATCACTGGTGTACTATGGATCATCACTGGTGTACTATGGATCATCACTGATGTACTGTGGACAATCCCTGATGTACTGTGGTTCATCACTGATGTACTGAGGATCATCACTGATGTACTGTGGATCATCACTGATGTACTATAGATCATCACTAATGTACTGTGGATCATCACTGATGTACTGTGGATCATCACTGATGTACTGAGGATCATCACTGATGTACTGTGGATCATCACTGATGTACTGTGGATCATCACTGATGTACTATGGACCATCCCTGATGTACTATGGACCATCCCTGATGTACTATGGATCATCACTGATGTACTATGGGCCATCACTGATGTACTATGGATCATCACTGATGTACTATGGGCCATCACTGATGTACTATGGATCATCACTGATATACTGTGGACTATCCCTGATGTACTGTGGATCATCACTGATGTACTATGGATTATCACCAATGTACTATGGATCATCACTGATGTACTATGGATCATCACTGATGTACTATGGATCATCACTGATGTACTATAGATCATCACTGATGTACTATGGGCCATCACTGGTGTACTATGGATCATCACTGATGTACTGTGGACCATCACTGGTGTACTATGGATCATCACTGATGTATTATGGATCATCACTGATGTACTTTGAGCCATCACTGATGTACTATGGATCATCACTGGTGTACTATGGATCATCACTGATGTACTATGGACCATCCCTGATGTACTATGGACCATCCCTGATGTACTATGGACCATCCCTGATGTACTGAGGATCATCACTGATGTACTATAGATCATCACTGATGTACTATGGGCCATCACTGGTGTACTATGGATCATCACTGGTGTACTATAGATCATCACTGATGTACTATGGATCATCACTGATGTAGTGTAGATCATCACTGATGTACTGTGGATCATCACTGATGTACTATGGACCATCCCTGATGTACTGTGGATTATCACTGATGTACCGTGGATCATCACTGATGTACTGAGGATCATCACTGATGTACTGTGGATCATCACTGATGTACTGTGGATCATTACTGATGAACTGTGGATCATCACTGATGTACTGAGGATCATCACTGATGTACTATGGATCATCACTGATGTACTATGGATCATCACTGATGTACTATGGATCATCACTGGTGTACTATGGATCATCACTCATGTACTGTGGATCATCACTGATGTACTATAGATCATCACTGATGTACTATGGATCATCACTGATGTACTATGGATCATCACTGATGTACTATGAGCCATCTCTGATGTACTATGGATCATCACTGATGTACTATGGATCATCACTGATGTACTATGGATCATCACTGATGTACTATGAGCCATCACTGATGTACTATGGATCATCACTGATGTACTATGGATCATCACTGATGTACTATGAGCCATCTCTGATGTACTATGAGCCATCTCTGATGTACTATGGATCATCACTGATGTACTATGGATCAACACTGATGTACTATGGATCATCACTGATGTGCTATGGATCATCACTGATGTACTATGGATCATCACTGATGTACTATGAGCCATCACTGATGTACTATGGATCATCACTGATGTACTGTGGATCATCACTGATGTACCGTGGATCATCACTGATGTACCGTGGATCATCACTGATGTACTGAGGATCATCACAGATGTACTGTGGATCATCACTGATGTACTATGGGCCATCACGGGTGTACTATGGATCATCACTGGTGTACTATGGATCATCACTGATGTACTATGGACCATCCCTGATGTACTATGGACCATCCCTGATGTACTATGGACCATCCCTGATGTACTGAGGATCATCACTGATGTACTATAGATCATCACTGATGTACTATGGGCCATCACTGGTGTACTATGGATCATCACTGATGTACTATGAGCCATCGCTGATATACTGTGGATCATCACTGGTGTACTATGGATCATCACTGATGTACTATGGATCATCACTGATGTACTATGGATCATCACTGGTGTACTATGGATCATCAATGGTGTACTATGGATCATCACTGATGTACTGTGGACAATCCCTGATGTACTGTGGATTATCACGGATGTACTGTGGATCATCACTGATGTACTGTGGATCATCTCTGATGTACTGAGGATCATCACTGATGTACTGTGGATCATCACTGATGTACTGTGGATCATCACTGATGTACTATGGACCATCCCTGATGTACTATGGACCATCCCTGATGTACTATGGACCATCCCATATGTACTATGGACCATCCCTGATGTACTGAAGATTATCACTGATGTACTGTGGATCATTACTGATGTACTGTGTATCATCACTGATGTACTATGGACCATCACTGGTGTACTATGGATCATCACTGGTGTACTATTGATCATCACTGATGTACTATGGACCATCCCTGATGTACTATGGACCATCCCTGATGTACTATGGACCATCCCTGATGTACTGAGGATCATCACTGATGTACTATGGGCCATCACTGGTGTACTATGGATCATCACTGATGTACTATGAGCCATCGCTGATGTACTGTGGATCATCACTGGTGTACTATGGATCATCACTGATGTACTATGGATCATCACTGATGTACTATGGATCATCAGTGGTGTACTATGGATTGAGCCATCACTGATGTACTGTAGATCATCACTGGTGTACTATGGATCATCACTGATGTACTATGGATCATCACTGATGTACTATGGATCATCACTGGTGTACTATGGATCATCGCTGGTGTACTATGGATCATCACTGATGTACTGTGGACAATCCCTGATGTACTGTGGATCATCACTGATGTACTGAGGATCATCACTGATGTACTGTGGATCATCACTGATGTACTATAGATCATCACTAATGTACTGTGGATCATCACTGATGTACTGTGGATCATCACTGGTGTACTATGGATCATCACTGATGTACTATGGATCATCACTGATGTACTATGGATCATCACTGGTGTACTATGGATCATCACTGGTGTACTATGGATCATCACTGATGTACTGTGGACAATCCCTGATGTACTGTGGATCATCACTGATGTACTGAGGATCATCACTGATGTACTGTGGATCATCACTGATGTACTATAGATCATCACTAATGTACTGTGGATCATCACTGATGTACTGTGGATCATCACTGATGTACTGAGGATCATCACTGATGTACTGTGGATCATCACTGATGTACTGTGGATCATCACTGATGTACTATGGACCATCCCTGATGTACTATGGACCATCCCTGATGTACTATGGATCATCACTGATGTACTATGGGCCATCACTGATGTACTATGGATCATCACTGATGTACTATGGGCCATCACTGATGTACTATGGATCATCACTGATATACTGTGGACTATCCCTGATGTACTGTGGATCATCACTGATGTACTATGGATTATCACCAATGTACTATGGATCATCACTGATGTACTATGGATCATCACTGATGTACTATGGATCATCACTGATGTACTATAGATCATCACTGATGTACTATGGGCCATCACTGGTGTACTATGGATCATCACTGATGTACTGTGGACCATCACTGGTGTACTATGGATCATCACTGATGTATTATGGATCATCACTGATGTACTTTGAGCCATCACTGATGTACTATGGATCATCACTGATGTACTATGGATCATCACTGATATACTGTGGTCTATCCCTGATGTACTGTGGATCATCACTGATGTACTATGGATCATTGTCGATGTACTATGGATCATCACTGATGTACTATGGATCATCACTGATGTACTATGGATCATCACTGATGTACTGTGGACCATCCCTGATGTACTGTGGATCATCACTGATGTACTGTGGATCATCACTGATGTACTGAGGATCATCACCGATGTACTGAGGATCATCACTGATTTACTGTGGATCATTACTGATGTACTGTGGATCATCACTGATGTACTATGGGCCATCACTGGTGTACTATGGATCATCACTGATGTACTATGGGCCATCACTGGTGTACTATTGATCATCACTGATGTACTATGGATCATCACTGATGTACTATGAGCCATCGCTGATGTACTATGGGCCATTACTGATGTACTATGGATCATCACTGATGTACTATGGATCATCACTGATGTACTGTGGATCATCACTGGTGTACTATAGATCATCACTGATGTACTATGGATCATCACTGATGTACTGTGGATCATCACTGATGTACTGTGGATCATCACTGATGTACTATGGACCATCCCTGATGTATTGTGGATTATCACTGATGTACCGTGGATCATCACTGATGTACTGAGGATCATCACTGATGTACTGTGGATCATCACTGATGTACTGTGGATCATCACTGATGTACTGAGGATCATCACTGATGTACTATGGATCATCACTGATGTACTGTGGATCATCACTGATGTACTGTGGATCATCACTGATGTACTGTGGATCATCACTTATGTACTGTGGATCATCACTGATGTACTATGGGCCATCACTGGTGTACTATGGATCATCACTGATGTACTATGGATCATCACTGATGTATTATGGATCATCACTGATGTACTTTGATCCATCACTGATGTACTATGGATCATCACTGATGTACTATGAATCATCACTGATGTACTGTGGACCATCCCTGATGTACTGTGGATCATCACTGACGTAATGTGGATCATCACTCATGTACCGTGGATCGTCACTGATGTACTGAGGATCATCACCGATGTACTGAGGATCATCACTGATGTACTATGGGCCATCACAGGTGTACTATGGATCATCTCTGGTGTACTATGGATCATCACTGATGTACTATGGACCATCCCTGATGTACTGTGGATCATCACTGATGTACTGTGGATCATCACTGATGTACTGTGGATCATCACTGGTGTACTATAGATGATCACTGATGTACTATGGGCCATCCCTGATGTACTGAGGATCATCACTGATGTACTATGGACCATCCCTGATGTACTATAGACCATCCCTGATGTACTGTGGATTATCACTGATGTACCGTGGATCATCACTGATGTACTGAGGATCATCACTGATGTACTGTGGATCATCACTGATTTACTGTGGATCATTACTGATGTACTGTGGATCATCACTGATGTACTATGGGCCATCACTGGTGTACTATGGATCATCACTGATGTACTATGGGCCATCACTGGTGTACTATGGATCATCACTGATGTACTATGGATCATCACTGATGTACTATGAGCCATCGCTGATGTACTATGGGCCATTACTGATGTACTATGGATCATCACTGATGTACTATGGATCATCACTGATGTACTGTGGATCATCACTGGTGTACTATAGATCATCACTGATGTACTATGGATCATCACTGATGTACTGTGGATCATCACTGATGTACTATGGACCATCCCTGATGTATTGTGGATTATCCCTGATGTACCGTGGATCATCACTGATGTACTGAGGATCATCACTGATGTACTGTGGATCATCATTGATGTACTGTGGATCATCACTGATGTACTGAGGATCATCACTGATGTACTATGGATCATCACTGATGTACTATGGATCATCACTGATGTACTGTGGATCATCACTGATGTACTGTGGATCATCACTGATGTACTGTGGATCATCACTGACGTACTGTGGATCATCACTGATGTACTATGGGCCATCACTGGTGTACTATGGATCATCACTGATGTACTATGGATCATCACTGATGTATTATGGATCATCACTGATGTACTTTGATCCATCACTGATGTACTATGGATCATCACTGATGTACTATGAATCATCACTGATGTACTGTGGACCATCCCTGATGTACTGTGGATCATCACTGATGTACTGTGGATCATCACTCATGTACCGTGGATCATCACTGATGTACTGAGGATCATCACTGATGTACTGAGGATCATCACTGATGTACTATGGGCCATCACAGGTGTACTATGGATCATCCCTGGTGTACTATGGATCATCACTGATGTACTATGGACCATCCCTGATGTACTATGGATCATCACTGATGTACTGTGGATCATTACTGATGTACTGTGGATCATCACTGGTGTACTATAGATCATCACTGATGTACTATGGGCCATCCCTGATGTACTGAGGATCATCACTGATGTACTATGGACCATCCCTGATGTACTATAGACCATCCCTGATGTACTGTGGATTATCACTGATGTACCGTGGATCATCACTGATGTACTGAGGATCATCACTGATGTACTGTGGATCATCACTGATTTACTGTGGATCATTACTGATGTACTGTGGATCATCACTGATGTACTATGGGCCATCACTGGTGTACTATGGATCATCACTGATGTACTATGGGCCATCACTGGTGTACTATGGATCATCACTGATGTACTATGGATCATCACTGATGTACTATGAGCCATCGCTGATGTACTATGGGCCATTACTGATGTACTATGGATCATCACTGATGTACTATGGATCATCACTGATGTACTGTGGATCATCACTGGTGTACTATAGATCATCACTGATGTACTATGGATCATCACTGATGTACTGTGGATCATCACTGATGTACTGTGGATTATCACTGATGTACTATGGACCATCCCTGATGTATTGTGGATTATCACTGATGTACCGTGGATCATCACTGATGTACTGAGAATCATCACTGATGTACTGTGGATCATCACTGATGTACTGTGGATCATCACTGATGTACTGAGGATCATCACTGATGTACTATGGATCATCACTGATGTACTATGGATCATCACTGGTGTACTATGGATCATCACTGATGTACTGTGGATCATCACTGATGTACTATAGATCATCACTGATGTACTATGGATCATCACTGATGTACTATGGATCATCACTGATGTACTATGAGCCATCTCTGATGTACTATGGATCATCACTGATGTACTATGGATCATCACTGATGTACTATGGATCATCACTGATGTACTATGGATCATCACTGATGTACTATGAGCCATCACTGATGTACTATGGATCATCACTGATGTACTATGGATCATCACTGATGTACTATGGATCATCACTGATGTACTATGAGCCATCTCTGATGTACTATGAGCCATCTCTGATGTACTATGGATCATCACTGATGTACTATGGATCAACACTGATGTACTATGGATCATCACTGATGTACTATGAGCCATCACTGATGTACTATGGATCATCACTGATGTACTATGGATCATCACTGATGTACTATGGATCATCACTGATGTACTATGGATCATCACTGATGTACTAAAGATCATCACTGATGTACTATGGGCAATCACTGGTGTACTATGGATCATCACTGATGTACTATGGGCAATCACTGGTGTACTATGGATCATCACTGATGTACTGTGGACCATCACTGGTGTACTATGGATCATCACCAATGTACTATGGATCATCACTGATGTACTATGGATCATCACTGACGTACTATGGATCATCACTGACGTACTGTGGATCATCACTGATGTACAGTGGATCATCACTGACGTACTGTGGATCATCACTGACGTACTGTGGATCATCACTGATGTACTATGGGCCATCACTGGTGTACTATGGATCATCACTGATGTACTATGGATCATCACTGATGTATTATGGATCATCACTGATGTACTTTGATCCATCACTGATGTACTATGGATCATCACTGATGTACTATGAATCATCACTGATGTACTGTGGACCATCCCTGATGTACTGTGGATCATCACTGACGTAATGTGGATCATCACTCATGTACCGTGGATCGTCACTGATGTACTGAGGATCATCACCGATGTACTGAGGATCATCACTGATGTACTATGGGCCATCACAGGTGTACTATGGATCATCCCTGGTGTACTATGGATCATCACTGATGTACTATGGACCATCCCTGATGTACTGTGGATCATCACTGATGTACTGTGGATCATCACTGATGTACTGTGGATCATCACTGGTGTACTATAGATCATCACTGATGTACTATGGGCCATCCCTGATGTACTGAGGATCATCACTGATGTACTATGGACCATCCCTGATGTACTATAGACCATCCCTGATGTACTGTGGATTATCACTGATGTACCGTGGATCATCACTGATGTACTGAGGATCATCACTGATGTACTGTGGATCATCACTGATTTACTGTGGATCATTACTGATGTACTGTGGATCATCACTGATGTACTATGGGCCATCACTGGTGTACTATGGATCATCACTGATGTACTATGGGCCATCACTGGTGTACTATGGATCATCACTGATGTACTATGGATCATCACTGATGTACTATGAGCCATCGCTGATGTACTATGGGCCATTACTGATGTACTATGGATCATCACTGATGTACTATGGATCATCACTGATGTACTGTGGATCATCACTGGTGTACTATAGATCATCACTGATGTACTATGGATCATCACTGATGTACTGTGGATCATCACTGATGTACTGTGGATCATCACTGATGTACTATGGACCATCCCTGATGTATTGTGGATTATCACTGATGTACCGTGGATCATCACTGATGTACTGAGGATCATCACTGATGTACTGTGGATCATCATTGATGTACTGTGGATCATCACTGATGTACTGAGGATCATCACTGATGTACTATGGATCATCACTGATGTACTATGGATCATCACTGATGTACTGTGGATCATCACTGATGTACTGTGGATCATCACTGATGTACTGTGGATCATCACTGACATACTGTGGATCATCACTGATGTACTATGGGCCATCACTGGTGTACTATGGATCATCACTGATGTACTATGGATCATCACTGATGTATTATGGATCATCACTGATGTACTTTGATCCATCACTGATGTACTATGGATCATCACTGATGTACTATGAATCATCACTGATGTACTGTGGACCATCCCTGATGTACTGTGGATCATCACTGATGTACTGTGGATCATCACTCATGTACCGTGGATCATCACTGATGTACTGAGGATCATCACTGATGTACTGAGGATCATCACTGATGTACTATGGGCCATCACAGGTGTACTATGGATCATCCCTGGTGTACTATGGATCATCACTGATGTACTATGGACCATCCCTGATGTACTGTGGATCATCACTGATGTACTGTGGATCATCACTGATGTACTGTGGATCATCACTGGTGTACTATAGATCATCACTGATGTACTATGGGCCATCCCTGATGTACTGAGGATCATCACTGATGTACTATGGACCATCCCTGATGTACTATAGACCATCCCTGATGTACTGTGGATTATCACTGATGTACCGTGGATCATCACTGATGTACTGAGGATCATCACTGATGTACTGTGGATCATCACTGATTTACTGTGGATCATTACTGATGTACTGTGGATCATCACTGATGTACTATGTGCCATCACTGGTGTACTATGGATCATCACTGATGTACTATGGGCCATCACTGGTGTACTATGGATCATCACTGATGTACTATGGATCATCACTGATGTACTATGAGCCATCGCTGATGTACTATGGGCCATTACTGATGTACTATGGATCATCACTGATGTACTATGGATCATCACTGATGTACTGTGGATCATCACTGGTGTACTATAGATCATCACTGATGTACTATGGATCATCACTGATGTACTGTGGATCATCACTGATGTACTGTGGATTATCACTGATGTACTATGGACCATCCCTGATGTATTGTGGATTATCACTGATGTACCATGGATCATCACTGATGTACTGAGAATCATCACTGATGTACTGTGGATCATCACTGATGTACTGTGGATCATCACTGATGTACTGAGGATCATCACTGATGTACTATGGATCATCACTGATGTACTATGGATCATCACTGGTGTACTATGGATCATCACTGATGTACTGTGGATCATCACTGATGTACTATAGATCATCACTGATGTACTATGGATCATCACTGATGTACTATGGATCATCACTGATGTACTATGAGCCATCTCTGATGTACTATGGATCATCACTGATGTACTATGGATCATCACTGATGTACTATGGATCATCACTGATGTACTATGGATCATCACTGATGTACTATGAGCCATCACTGATGTACTATGGATCATCACTGATGTACTATGGATCATCACTGATGTACTATGGATCATCACTGATGTACTATGAGCCATCTCTGATGTACTATGAGCCATCTCTGATGTACTATGGATCATCACTGATGTACTATGGATCAACACTGATGTACTATGGATCATCACTGATGTACTATGAGCCATCACTGATGTACTATGGATCATCACTGATGTACTATGGATCATCACTGATGTACTATGGATCATCACTGATGTACTATGGATCATCACTGATGTACTAAAGATCATCACTGATGTACTATGGGCAATCACTGGTGTACTATGGATCATCACTGATGTACTATGGGCAATCACTGGTGTACTATGGATCATCACTGATGTACTGTGGACCATCACTGGTATACTATGGATCATCACCAATGTACTATGGATCATCACTGATGTACTATGGATCATCACTGACGTACTATGGATCATCACTGATGTACTGTGGATCATCACTGATGTACAGTGGATCATCACTGACGTACTGTGGATCATCACTGACGTACTGTGGATCATCACTGGTGTACTATGGATCATCACTGATGTACTATGGATCATCACTGATGTATTATGGATCATCACTGATGTACTTTGAGCCATCACTGATGTACTATGGATCATCACTGATGTACTATGAATCATCACTGATGTACTGTGGACCATCCCTGATGTACTGTGGATCATCACTGATGTACTGTGGATCATCACTCATGTACCGTGGATCATCACTGATGTACTGAGGATCATCACCGATGTACTGAGGATCATCACTGATGTACTATGGGCCATCACAGGTGTACTATGGATCATCCCTGGTGTACTATGGATCATCACTGATGTACTATGGACCATCCCTGATGTACTGTGGATCATCACTGATGTACTGTGGATCATCACTGATGTACTGTGGATCATCACTGGTGTACTATAGATCATCACTGATGTACTATAGGCCATCCCTGATGTACTGATGATCATCACTGATGTACTATGGACCATCCCTGATGTACTATAGACCATCCCTGATGTACTGTGGATTATCACTGATGTACCGTGGATCATCACTGATGTACTGAGGATCATCACTGATGTACTGTGGATCATCACTGATTTACTGTGGATCATTACTGATGTACTGTGGATCATCACTGATGTACTGAGGATCATCACTGATGTACTATGGATCATCACTGATGTACTATGAATCATCACTGATGTACTGTGGACCATCCCTGATGTACTGTGGATCATCACTGATGTACTGTGGATCATCACTCATGTACCGTGGATCATCACTGATGTACTGAGGATCATCACTGATGTACTGGGGATCATCACTGATGTACTATGGGCCATCACAGGTGTACTATGGATCATCCCTGGTGTACTATGGATCATCACTGATGTACTATGGACCATCCCTGATGTACTGTGGATCATCACTGATGTACTGTGGATCATCACTGATGTACTGTGGATCATCACTGGTGTACTATAGATCATCACTGATGTACTATAGGCCATCCCTGATGTACTGAGGATCATCACTGATGTACTATGGACCATCCCTGATGTACTATAGACCATCCCTGATGTACTGTGGATTATCACTGATGTACCGTGGATCATCACTGATGTACTGAGGATCATCACTGATGTACTGTGGATCATCACTGATTTACTGTGGATCATTACTGATGTACTGTGGATCATCACTGATGTACTGAGGATCATCACTGATGTACTATGGATCATCACTGATGTACTGTGGATCATCACTGATGTACTGTGGATCATCACTGATGTACCATGGATCATCACTGATGTACTGAGGATCATCACTAATGTACTATAGATCATCACTGATGTACTATGGGCCATCACTGGTGTACTATGGATCAACACTGATGTACTATGGATCATCACTGATGTACTATGAGCCATCGCTGATGTACTATGGGCCATCACTGATGTACTGTGGATCATCACTGGTGTACTATAGATCATCACTGATGTACTATGGATCATCACTGATGTAGTGTAGATCATCACTGATGTACTGTGGATCATCACTGATGTACTATGGACCATCCCTGATGTACTGTGGATTATCACTGATGTACCGTGGATCATCACTGATGTACTGAGGATCATCACTGATGTACTGTGGATCATCACTGATGTACTGTGGATCATTACTGATGTACTGTGGATCATCACTGATGTACTGAGGATCATCACTGATGTACTATGGATCATCACTGATGTACTATGGATCATCACTGATGTACTATGGATCATCACTGGTGTACTATGGATCATCACTCATGTACTGTGGATCATCACTGATGTACTATAGATCATCACTGATGTACTATGGATCATCACTGATGTACTATGCATCATCACTGATGTACTATGAGCCATCTCTGATGTACTATGGATCATCACTGATGTACTATGGATCATCACTGATGTACTATGGATCATCACTGATGTACTATGAGCCATCACTGATGTACTATGGATCAACACTGATGTACTATGGATCATCACTGATGTACTATGGATCATCACTGATGTACTATGGATCAACACTGATGTACTATGGATCATCACTGATGTACTGTGGATCATCACTGATGTACTGTGGATCATCACTGGTGTACTATAGATCATCACTGATGTACTATAGGCCATCCCTGATGTACTGAGGATCATCACTGATGTACTATGGACCATCCCTGATGTACTATAGACCATCCCTGATGTACTGTGGATTATCACTGATGTACCGTGGATCATCACTGATGTACTGAGGATCATCACTGATGTACTGTGGATCATCACTGATTTACTGTGGATCATTACTGATGTACTGTGGATCATCACTGATGTACTGAGGATCATCACTGATGTACAATGGATCATCACTGATGTACTGTGAATCATCACTGATGTACTGTGGATCATCACTGATGTACCGTGGATCATCACTGATGTACTGAGGATCATCACTAATGTACTATAGATCATCACTGATGTACCGTGGATCATCACTGATGTACTGAGGATCATCACTAATGTACTATAGATCATCACTGATGTACTATGGGCCATCACTGGTGTACTGTGGATCAACACTGATGTACTATGGATCATCACTGATGTACTATGAGCCATCGCTGATGTACTATGGGCCATCACTGATGTACTGTGGATCATCACTGGTGTACTATGGATCATCACTGATGTACTATGGATCATCACTGATGTACTATGGATCATCACTGATGTACTGTGGATCATCACTGGTGTACTATAGATCATCACTGATGTACTATGGATCATCACTGATGTAGTGTAGATCATCACTGATGTACTGTGGATCATCACTGATGTACTATGGACCATCCCTGATGTACTGTGGATTATCACTGATGTACCGTGGATCATCACTGATGTACTGAGGATCATCACTGATGTACTGTGGATCATCACTGATGTACTGTGGATCATTACTGATGTACTGTGGATCATCACTGATGTACTGAGGATCATCACTGATGTACTATGGATCATCACTGATGTACTATGGATCATCACTGATGTACTATGGATCATCACTGGTGTACTATGGATCATCACTCATGTACTGTGGATCATCACTGATGTACTATAGATCATCACTGATGTACTATGGATCATCACTGATGTACTATGGATCATCACTGATGTACTATGAGCCATCTCTGATGTACTATGGATCATCACTGATGTACTATGGATCATCACTGATGTACTATGGATCATCACTGATGTACTATGAGCCATCACTGATGTACTATGGATCATCACTGATGTACTATGGATCATCACTGATGTACTATGAGCCATCTCTGATGTACTATGAGCCATCTCTGATGTACTATGGATCATCACTGATGTACTATGGATCAACACTGATGTACTATGGATCATCACTGATGTGCTATGGATCATCACTGATGTACTATGGATCATCACTGGTGTACTATGGATCATCACTCATGTACTGTGGATCATCACTGATGTACTATAGATCATCACTGATGTACTATGGATCATCACTGATGTACTATGGATCATCACTGATGTACTATGAGCCATCTCTGATGTACTATGGATCATCACTGATGTACTATGGATCATCACTGATGTACTATGGATCATCACTGATGTACTATGAGCCATCACTGATGTACTATGGATCATCACTGATGTACTATGGATCATCACTGATGTACTATGAGCCATCTCTGATGTACTATGAGCCATCACTGATGTACTATGGATCATCACTGATGTACTGTGGATCATCACTGATGTACCGTGGATCATCACTGATGTACCGTGGATCATCACTGATGTACTGAGGATCATCACAGATGTACTGTGGATCATCACTGATGTACTATGGGCCATCACGGGTGTACTATGGATCATCACTGGTGTACTATGGATCATCACTGATGTACTATGGACCATCCCTGATGTACTATGGACCATCCCTGATGTACTATGGACCATCCCTGATGTACTGAGGATCATCACTGATGTACTATAGATCATCACTGATGTACTATGGGCCATCACTGGTGTACTATGGATCATCACTGGTGTACTATAGATCATCACTGATGTACTATGGATCATCACTGATGTAGTGTAGATCATCACTGATGTACTGTGGATCATCACTGATGTACTATGGACCATCCCTGATGTACTGTGGATTATCACTGATGTACCGTGGATCATCACTGATGTACTGAGGATCATCACTGATGTACTGTGGATCATCACTGATGTACTGTGGATCATTACTGATGAACTGTGGATCATCACTGATGTACTGAGGATCATCACTGATGTACTATGGATCATCACTGATGTACTATGGATCATCACTGATGTACTATGGATCATCACTGGTGTACTATGGATCATCACTCATGTACTGTGGATCATCACTGATGTACTATAGATCATCACTGATGTACTATGGATCATCACTGATGTACTATGGATCATCACTGATGTACTATGAGCCATCTCTGATGTACTATGGATCATCACTGATGTACTATGGATCATCACTGATGTACTATGGATCATCACTGATGTACTATGAGCCATCACTGATGTACTATGGATCATCACTGATGTACTATGGATCATCACTGATGTACTATGAGCCATCTCTGATGTACTATGAGCCATCTCTGATGTACTATGGATCATCACTGATGTACTATGGATCAACACTGATGTACTATGGATCATCACTGATGTGCTATGGATCATCACTGATGTACTATGGATCATCACTGATGTACTATGAGCCATCACTGATGTACTATGGATCATCACTGATGTACTGTGGATCATCACTGATGTACCGTGGATCATCACTGATGTACCGTGGATCATCACTGATGTACTGAGGATCATCACAGATGTACTGTGGATCATCACTGATGTACTATGGGCCATCACGGGTGTACTATGGATCATCACTGGTGTACTATGGATCATCACTGATGTACTATGGACCATCCCTGATGTACTATGGACCATCCCTGATGTACTATGGACCATACCTGATGTACTGAGGATCATCACTGATGTACTATAGATCATCACTGATGTACTATGGGCCATCACTGGTGTACTATGGATCATCACTGATGTACTATGAGCCATCGCTGATATACTGTGGATCATCACTGGTGTACTATGGATCATCACTGATGTACTATGGATCATCACTGATGTACTATGGATCATCACTGGTGTACTATGGATCATCAATGGTGTACTATGGATCATCACTGATGTACTGTGGACAATCCCTGATGTACTGTGGATCATCACGGATGTACTGTGGATCATCACTGATGTACTGTGGATCATCTCTGATGTACTGAGGATCATCACTGATGTACTGTGGATCATCACTGATGTACTGTGGATCATCACTGATGTACTATGGACCATCCCTGATGTACTATGGACCATCCCTGATGTACTATGGACCATCCCATATGTACTATGGACCATCCCTGATGTACTGAAGATTATCACTGATGTACTGTGGATCATTACTGATGTACTGTGTATCATCACTGATGTACTATGGACCATCACTGGTGTACTATGGATCATCACTGGTGTACTATTGATCATCACTGATGTACTATGGACCATCCCTGATGTACTATGGACCATCCCTGATGTACTATGGACCATCCCTGATGTACTGAGGATCATCACTGATGTACTATGGGCCATCACTGGTGTACTATGGATCATCACTGATGTACTATGAGCCATCGCTGATGTACTGTGGATCATCACTGGTGTACTATGGATCATCACTGATGTACTATGGATCATCACTGATGTACTATGGATCATCAGTGGTGTACTATGGATTGAGCCATCACTGATGTACTGTAGATCATCACTGGTGTACTATGGATCATCACTGATGTACTATGGATCATCACTGATGTACTATGGATCATCACTGGTGTACTATGGATCATCGCTGGTGTACTATGGATCATCACTGATGTACTGTGGACAATCCCTGATGTACTGTGGATCATCACTGATGTACTGAGGATCATCACTGATGTACTGTGGATCATCACTGATGTACTATAGATCATCACTAATGTACTGTGGATCATCACTGATGTACTGTGGATCATCACTGGTGTACTATGGATCATCACTGATGTACTATGGATCATCACTGATGTACTATGGATCATCACTGGTGTACTATGGATCATCACTGGTGTACTATGGATCATCACTGATGTACTGTGGACAATCCCTGATGTACTGTGGATCATCACTGATGTACTGAGGATCATCACTGATGTACTGTGGATCATCACTGATGTACTATAGATCATCACTAATGTACTGTGGATCATCACTGATATACTGTGGACTATCCCTGATGTACTGTGGATCATCACTGATGTACTATGGATTATCACCAATGTACTATGGATCATCACTGATGTACTATGGATCATCACTGATGTACTATGGATCATCACTGATGTACTATAGATCATCACTGATGTACTATGGGCCATCACTGGTGTACTATGGATCATCACTGATGTACTGTGGACCATCACTGGTGTACTATGGATCATCACTGATGTATTATGGATCATCACTGATGTACTTTGAGCCATCACTGATGTACTATGGATCATCACTGATGTACTATGGATCATCACTGATATACTGTGGTCTATCCCTGATGTACTGTGGATCATCACTGATGTACTATGGATCATTGTCGATGTACTATGGATCATCACTGATGTACTATGGATCATCACTGATGTACTATGGATCATCACTGATGTACTGTGGACCATCCCTGATGTACTGTGGATCATCACTGATGTACTGTGGATCATCACTGATGTACTGAGGATCATCACCGATGTACTGAGGATCATCACTGATGTACTATGGGCCATCACAGGTGTACTATGGATCATCACTGGTGTACTATGGATCATCACTGATGTACTATGGACCATCCCTGATGTACTGTGGATCATCACTGATGTACTGTGGATCATCACTGATGTACTGTGGATCATCACTGGTGTACTATAGATCATCACTGATGTACTATGGGCCATCCCTGATGTACTGAGGATCATCACTGATGTACTATGGACCATCCCTGATGTACTATAGACCATCCCTGATGTACTGTGGATCATCACTGATGTACCGTGGATCATCACTGATGTACTGAGGATCATCACTGATTTACTGTGGATCATTACTGATGTACTGTGGATCATCACTGATGTACTGAGGATCATCACTGATGTACTATGGATCATCACTGATGTACTGTGGATCATCACTGATGTACCGTGAATCATCACTGATGTACTGAGGATCATCACTAATGTACTATAGATCATCACTGATGTACTATGGGCCATCACTGGTGTACTATGGATCATCACTGATGTACTATGGATCATCACTGATGTACTATGAGCCATCGCTGATGTACTATGGGCCATCACTGATGTACTATGGATCATCACTGATGTACTATGGATCATCACTGATGTACTGTGGATCATCACTGGTGTACTATAGATCATCACTGATGTACTATGGATCATCACTGATGTACTGTGGATCATCACTGATGTACTGTGGATCATCACTGATGTACTATGGACCATCCCTGATGTATTGTGGATTATCACTGATGTACCGTGGATCATCACTGATGTACTATGGATCATCACTGATGTACTATGGATTATCACTGATATACTGTGGACTATCCCTGATGTACTGTGGATCATCACTGATGTACTATGGATCATTGTCGATGTACTATGGATCATCACTGATGTACTATGGATCATCACTGATGTACTATGGATCATCACTGATGTACTATAGATCACCACTGATGTACTATGGGTCATCACTGGTGTACTATGGATCATCACTGATGTACTGTGGACCATCACTGGTGTACTATGGATCATCACTGATGTATTATGGATCATCACTGATGTACTTTGAGCCATCACTGATGTACTATGGATCATCACTGATGTACTGTGGACCATCCCTGATGTACTGTGGATCATCACTGATGTACTGTGGATCATCACTGATGTACCGTGGATCATCACTGATGTACTGAGGATCATCACCAATGTACTGAGGATCATCACTAATGTACTATGGGCCATCACAGGTGTACTATGGATCATCACTGGTGTACTATGGATCATCACTGATGTTCTATGGACCATCCCTGATGTACTGTGGATCATCACTGATGTACTGTGGATCATCACTGATGTACTGTGGATCATCACTGGTGTACTATAGATCATCACTGATGTACTATGGGCCATCCCTGATGTACTGAGGATCATCACTGATGTACTATGGACCATCCCTGATGTACTATAGACCATCCCTGATGTACTGTGGATCATCACTGATGTACCGTGGATCATCACTGATGTACTGAGGATCATCACTGATGTACTGTAGATCATCACTGATTTACTGTGGATCATTACTGATGTACTGTGGATCATCACTGATATACTGAGGATCATCACTGATGTACTGTGGATCATCACTGATGTACTGTGGATCATCACTGATGTACCGTGAATCATCACTGATGTACTGAGGATCATCACTAATGTACTATAGATCATCACTGATGTACTATGGGCCATCACTGGTGTACTATGGATCATCACTGATGTACTATGGATCATCACTGATGTACTATGAGCCATCGCTGATGTACTATGGGCCATCACTGATGTACTATGGATCATCACTGATGTACTATGGATCATCACTGATGTACTGTGGATCATCACTGGTGTACTATAGATCATCACTGATGTACTATGGATCATCACTGATGTACTGTGGATCATCACTGATGTACTGTGGATCATCACTGATGTACTATGGACCATCCCTGATGTATTGTGGATTATCACTGATGTACCGTGGATCATCACTGATGTACTGAGGATCATCACTGATGTACTGTGGATCATCACTGATGTACTGTGGATCATTACTGATGTACTGTGGATCATCACTGATGTACTGAGGATCATCACTGATGTACTATGGATCATCACTGATGTACTATGGATCATCACTGATGTACTATGGATCATCACTGGTGTACTATGGATCATCACTGATGTACTGTGGATCATCACTGATGTACTATAGATCATCACTGATGTACTATGGATCATCACTGATGTACTATGAGCCATCTCTGATGCACTATGGATCATCACTGATGTACTATGGATCATCACTGATGTACTATGGATCATCACTGATGTACTATGGACCATCCCTGATGTACTGTGGATCATCACTGATGTACTGTGGATCATCACTGATGTACTGTGGATCATCACTGGTGTACTATAGATCATCACTGATGTACTATGGGCCATCCCTGATGTACTGAGGATCATCACTGATGTACTATGGACCATCCCTGATGTACTATAGACCATCCCTGATGTACTGTGGATCATCACTGATGTACAGTGGATCATCACTGATGTACTGAGGATCATCACTGATTTACTGTGGATCATTACTGATGTACTGTGGATCATCACTGATGTACTGAGCATCATCACTGATGTACTATGGATCATCACTGATGTACTGTGGATCATCACTGATGTACCGTGAATCATCACTGATGTACTGAGGATCATCACTAATGTACTATAGATCATCACTGATGTACTATGGGCCATCACTGGTGTACTATGGATCATCACTGATGTACTATGGATCATCACTGATGTACTATGAGCCATCGCTGATGTACTATGGGCCATCACTGATGTACTATGGATCATCACTGATGTACTATGGATCATCACTGATGTACTGTGGATCATCACTGGTGTACTATAGATCATCACTGATGTACTATGGATCATCACTGATGTACTGTGGATCATCACTGATGTACTGTGGATCATCACTGATGTACTATGGACCATCCCTGATGTATTGTGGATTATCACTGATGTACCGTGGATCATCACTGATGTACTATGGATCATCACTGATGTACTATGGATTATCACTGATATACTGTGGACTATCCCTGATGTACTGTGGATCATCACTGATGTACTATGGATCATTGTCGATGTACTATGGATCATCACTGATGTACTATGGATCATCACTGATGTACTATGGATCATCACTGATGTACTATAGATCACCACTGATGTACTATGGGCCATCACTGGTGTACTATGGATCATCACTGATGTACTGTGGACCATCACTGGTGTACTATGGATCATCACTGATGTATTATGGATCATCACTGATGTACTTTGAGCCATCACTGATGTACTATGGATCATCACTGATGTACTGTGGACCATCCCTGATGTACTGTGGATCATCACTGATGTACTGTGGATCATCACTGATGTACCGTGGATCATCACTGATGTACTGAGGATCATCACCAATGTACTGAGGATCATCACTAATGTACTATGGGCCATCACAGGTGTACTATGGATCATCACTGGTGTACTATGGATCATCACTGATGTTCTATGGACCATCCCTGATGTACTGTGGATCATCACTGATGTACTGTGGATCATCACTGGTGTACTATAGATCATCACTGATGTACTATGGGCCATCCCTGATGTACTGAGGATCATCACTGATGTACTATGGACCATCCCTGATGTACTATAGAATATCCCTGATGTACTGTGGATCATCACTGATGTACCGTGGATCATCACTGATGTACTGAGGATCATCACTGATGTACTGTAGATCATCACTGATTTACTGTGGATCATTACTGATGTACAGTGGATCATCACTGATGTACTGAGGATCATCACTGATGTACTGTGGATCATCACTGATGTACTGTGGATCATCACTGATGTACCGTGAATCATCACTGATGTACTGAGGATCATCACTAATGTACTATAGATCATCACTGATGTACTATGGGCCATCACTGGTGTACTATGGATCATCACTGATGTACTATGGATCATCACTGATGTACTATGAGCCATCGCTGATGTACTATGGGCCATCACTGATGTACTATGGATCATCACTGATGTACTATGGATCATCACTGATGTACTGTGGATCATCACTGGTGTACTATAGATCATCACTGATGTACTATGGATCATCACTGATGTACTGTGGATCATCACTGATGCACTGTGGATCATCACTGATGTACTATGGACCATCCCTGATGTATTGTGGATTATCACTGATGTACCGTGGATCATCACTGATGTACTGAGGATCATCACTGATGTACTGTGGATCATCACTGATGTACTGTGGATCATTACTGATGTACTGTGGATCATCACTGATGTACTGAGGATCATCACTGATGTACTATGGATCATCACTGATGTACTATGGATCATCACTGATGTACTATGGATCATCACTGGTGTACTATGGATCATCACTGATGTACTGTGGATCATCACTGATGTACTATAGATCATCACTGATGTACTATGGATCATCACTGATGTACTATGAGCCATCTCTGATGTACTATGGATCATCACTGATGTACTATGGATCATCACTGATGTACTATGGATCATCACTGATGTACTATGGATCATCACTGATGTACTATGAGCCATCACTGATGTACTATGGATCATCACTGATGTACTATGGATCATCACTGATGTACTATGGATTAGTGATGAGCCGAACACCCCCGGGTTCTGTTCGCACCAGAACCCGCGAACGGACCGAAAGTTCGTACGAACATTAGAACCCTATTAAATACAATGGATGCGAACGTTCGAATTCTAAAGTGCTAATTATAACAACTATTATGCATGTTATTGTCCTAAAAAGGGTTTGGGAACCCGGGTTCTGCACCAGGGGACATGTATCAATGCAAAAAGAAGTTTTAAAAACGGTCGTTTTTCGGGAGCAGTCATTTTAATGATGCATAAAGTGAAAAAAAAAGTCAAATATTCCTTTAAATATCGTACCTGGGGGGTGTCTAAAGTATGCCTGTGAAGTGCCACGTGTTTCCCGTGTTTAGAACTGTCCCTGCACAAAATGACACTTCTAAAGGAAAGAAAAGCCATTTAAAACTGCTTGCGGCTTTAATGTAATGTCTGGTCCCGGTAATATGGATGAAAATCTTTAAGAAAAATGGCATAGCTACCCCATGACCCCCCCCCCTACCCCAGCCCATTACCAGCCCCTTTGGGTCTTGTATGGATATTAAGGGGAACCCCGCACATAAAATAAAAAAGGCCCTATATACTCTGAACAGCCTTTTACAGGCGGTGCATACAAGACAGGGACTGTAGGTTTGTTCTTATGTAGAATGTGTTTGTAATTTTGAACAGGTACATTGTTGAAGTGTAGCTCCAGCCCAAAAATCTATTTTTAAACTTTTTGGAAAACATAGGTAAGGGTTATCACCCCTGTAACATTTGTTTTGCTGTCTGTGCCCCTGTTCAGAACATTTCACCTCACTTTCCGTCCCAATGACAACTGTTTTTGAAATGTGGTGTTTTTCTTGAAACAAGGATTGCTGATAAAGCATCAGTACAGAGGAGACACCTTTCTCCCATATTTATTCTTACAGGAGAGAATTTTCCTTCCTAGGGGTAGATTTCCTCTCACTTCCTGTTGTCTTCTTTCGTTTGCAAGTAGGAGTCGTTTGTAAGTTGGATGTTTGAAAGTAGGGACCTGCCGTATATACTCTGCAGAAATAGGCCCCTTAGTTGTTGGTGTTGGCACAACACTGTAAGCACTCACAGTTACTCTTGGTTGGTGCTGGAACGCCCTGCTGCCAACTATTATATCAGGAATTTTAATTACATATAATTGTTGAACAGTGGTAGTAAAAATTGGGGCTTTGATGGTGGTGCTGGTGCCACAACACTGTAAGCCCTGACAGTTACTCTTGGTGGGTGCAGCAATGGGCCCTGCTGTGAATTATTAGATCAAGAATTGTAATTGCATGCCCCTGTTGAACAGGGGCTGAAAAATTGGGCTTTTCGTGGTGGTGGTGGTGGTGTTGCCACAACACTGTAAGCCCTCAGAGTTACTCTTGGTGGGTGCAGGAATGGGCCCTGCTGTGAATTATTAGATCAAGAATTGTAATTACATGCCCCTTTTGAACAGGGGCTGAAAAATTGGGCCTTTCGTGGTGGTGGTGGTGGTGGTGGTGGCGTTGCCACAACACTGTAAGCCCTCAGACTTACTCTTGGTGGGTGCAGGAATGGGCCCTGCTGTGAATTATTACATCAAGAATTGTAATTGCATGCCCCTGTTGAACAGGGGCTGAAAAATTGGGCCTTAGGCACTGGTGGCACAACACTACAACCCCTCACAGATACTGTACTTGGAGCACAGCAATGAGCCCTGTTGCTAAGTATTGCTTCAAAAATTGAAATGACACGCCCCTGTTAAACAGGGGCTGAAAAATTGGGCCTTAGGCACTGGTGGCACAACACTACAACCCCTCACAGATACTGTACTTGGAGCACAGCAATGAGCCCTATGGCAAATTATTGCTAAAAAAATTGTAAGTACACGCCCCTGTAAAACAGGGGCTGAAAAATTGGGCCTTAGCCACTGGTGGCGGCACCCATAAACTAAAATGATCTTCCAAGCTATCATCATCAATCGTATCATTGAGGACTCGGAGGAGGAGGATAGCCAGTCAACATAACAGCACAGGCACTCAGCATCAGCATCAGTCTTGAAGGGACGTGACATGTTAAAATCAATTAGTCTGTTATATCAGCATCAGGTGTGTGGTAGCTGGTGGTGATCCAAGACTGGTTCATCTTGATGAAAGTCAGTCGATCAACCGAGTCGGTGGACAGGCGCACCCTGTGATCCGTGACAAATCCTCCAGCAGCACTGAATGTGCGTTCCGAAAGAACGCTGGATGCAGGACAGGCCAGTAGCTCAATTGCATACTGTGCAAGCTCTGGCCAGTGATCCATCCTCAAGACCCAGTAAGCCAGAGGATTTTCGGTGGGGAAGGTGTCCAAGTCTGACCTTGCCCCTAGATATTCCTGCACCATGTTTATCAGACGCTGGCGATGGTTGCTGGAACCAATCATACTTTGGGGCTGCGGACTAAAGAATTGTCTGAACGCATCGGTCAGACGGCCACCTTCCCCACCGCTCCTTCTTTGACTGGCCGAAGCCTCAGCAACTCGTTGTCCTGGACCAGGAGTTTGTAACCTCCCAGTCTCTGGGAACGCGTTGCACAGACCTTTCTGCAAGGCCTCCCGGAGTTGTCTCATCCTCTGCTCCCTCTGCGACGGTAACATAAGGTCCGCAACCTTACCCTTGTACCGTGGATCAAGGAGAGTGGCCAGCCAGTAATGGTCCCTCTCCTTGATCCGAAGAATACGAGGATCCTTCCGCAGACTTTGCAGGATCAGGGAGGCCATGCAGCGTAGGTTTGCTGAGGCATTCGCTCCGGAGTCCTCTGGGTCACTAAGGACGACATGATCCGCAGTCACCTCCTCCCAGCCACGTACAAGTCCACTGGTTTCTTGGGACTGTAAATCATCCCTAAAAGACTGCTGCTGATGATGCTGAGTGCCAGCCTCCACCTCCATGCTGACACAATCCTCCTCCTCCTCCTCCTCCTCTTCCTCTTCCTGTGCGATGGGTGGGACAGAAGGAACACTGTCTGGGTAAAGGGGGCCTTGAGAGGCAAGGAAGTCCTCCTCTTCCTGCCTCTGTTCTGCCTCAAGTGCCCTGTCCATTATTCCACGCAGCGTGTGCTCCAACAGGTGGACAAGAGGTACAGTGTCACTGATGCATGCACTGTCACTGCTCACCATCCTCGTGGCCTCCTCAAATGGTGCCAGGACAGTGCATGCATCCCTGATCATGCCCCACTGGCGTGGAGAAAAAAAACCAAGCTCCCCTGACCCTGTCCTGGTGCCGTAGTCACACAGGTACTCATTGATGGCCCTCTGCTGCGTGTGCAGCCGCTGCAGCATGGCCAACGTTGAGTTCCACCTGGTGGGCATGTCACATATAAGGCGGTTCTTGGGCAGGTTCAACTCCTTTTGCAGCTCAGCCAGGCGAGCACTGGCATTATAAGATCTGCGGAAATGCACACAGACTTTCCTGGCCTGCCTCAGGACATCCTGTAAGCCCGGGTACCTGCCCAAGAACCGCTGCACCACCAGGTTAAGGACGTGAGCCACACAGGGCACATGGGTCAGTTGTCCCTGTCGGAGGGCGGAGAGGAGGTTGGTGCCATTGTCGCAAACCACCATTCCTGGCTTAAGCTGGCGTGGCGTCAACCACCTCTCGGCCTGGCCCTGCAGAGCAGACAGGACCTCTGCCCCAGTGTGGCTTCTGTCCCCCAAACACACCAGCGCAAGCACGGCATGGCATCTTTTTGCCTGCGTACTTGCGTAGCCCCGTGAACGGCTACGGAGCACCGCTGGTTCATAGGACAAACCACAGGAAGAGGCCATGGAGGAAGAAGAAGAGGAGGGGGTGGAGGAGAGAGGTGTGTCACAACCAGTAGTAGCATTTTGGAGGCGTGGCGGTGGGACAACCTCCAACACTACTGCACCTTGTCCTGCATCCTTCCCAGCTGCCAAAAGAGTGACCCAATGGGCCGTGAAAGAAAGGTAACGTCCCTGTCCATGCCTGCTGGACCATGAGTCAGCGGTAATATGCACCTTACCGCTGACCGCCCTGTCCAGCGAGGCCAAGACATTGCCTTCCACATGCCGGTAGAGAGCCGGAATAGCCTTCCGTGAGAAAAAGTGGCGTTTGGGAACCTGCCACTGAGGAACCGCACATTGCACAAACTCACGGAAGGGGGCCAAGTCTACCAACTGAAAAGGCAGCAGTTGAAGCGCTAGCAATTTAGCCAAGCTAGCATTCAACCGCTGGGCATGTGGATGGCTGGGAGTGAACTTCTTTTGACGGTCCAGCAGCTGGGGCAGGGAAATTTGCCTGCTAGAATCGGACGTCGGTGTACTGCTAGCAGAGTGGCTGCAAGTACTTGGCTGTGACACACCTAATTCTACACCTTCATTCCTCTCAGTGCATGTTTCAGAGAGGACTGAAGTTATAGTGGGGTTGGAGATCCCAGCTGATGCGGTGCAAGGAGAGGTCCGCTTTGTTCTTTGGTGTGGGTCTTTGAGGTAGGCTTGCCAACGAGCTGCATGGCAGGTCAACATATGTCTGGTCAGGCATGTGGTACCCAAGCGGCTGATGTTTTGGCCACGCGATATACGCTTGAGACATATGTTGCAAACAGCAGCTGTGCGATCTGATGCACTAGCCTCAAAAAAGGCCCACACCAAGGAACTTTTTGAATGACGGGCAGAGGCAGCGCCCTGCACAGGCGGAGCTCTGCGGTGTGATTCCGTCGGTGTACTGCCCTTACGCTGGCCACCAAAGGGCATCCTGTCTCGTTGGAGATGTGCCTCCTCCTCATCCTCCTCCTCCTCTCTCCTATTAGGCACCCACGTGGAGTCAGTGACCTCATCATCCCCTCCCTCCTCATCACTGGAGCCAATCTGGCAG
The DNA here is from genome assembly GCA_029206835.1 of Rana muscosa. NCBI lineage: Eukaryota > Metazoa > Chordata > Amphibia > Anura > Ranidae > Rana > Rana muscosa. The sequence goes on from JARGYO010000056.1 coordinate 3,858,662, forward strand.
TATGCTGCAGCTGCTGGAACATGACTGCCAGATTGGTGTCCTTCTTGAGCATCCCCTCTGTCTGCTCTCACCCTACTGCCTTCCTGTAGCTGGGTTTCATCATCAGACCCTTCGAAACGCTGGGCATCCTCCTGGAGCATGTACCCAACACTGTGCTCAAACAGTTCGGGGGACTCCTCAGGAGGAGGACATGGTGGGTCTAGGGAAGGAGTGACTGATGATGAGTCTGACATTGATACCAGGGAAGAGGACGCTTTGGCAGCTGCTTTGCCAGTACCCTGAGCCTGGGTGAGAGAGGATGAGGAGGAGGAGGAGGGCTTGGTCATCCACTCTACCAAGTCTTCGGCATGATGTGGCTCAACATGTCCAGCTGCCGAAAAGAAGGACAAGCGTGTCCCATGGCCATGTGCTGATGACAATGCACCGCGTCCACGACCAGCATTGTTGCCCCCAGACACAGAGCCTGCTTGCCCTCTTTTATTGCCTCCTGACTGTCTGCCTCTCCTTGTTTGCCTTCCAGACATTCTAATAGATGGCCTGCAGGGAGATGGGAAAAAAGCAATAAGGGCTACCTTCAGGTGTCCTTCTCTGTCCCTTGAAACAAGGACTTGCACAGTGAAAGAAACTGACACTCTCCCTACCTACAGTTTTCTGTCCCTAGAAAAAATGTTTTTTTTTAAGCACAATATAGCACAAGGAGAATTCACTCACTGTCCTTCCAGGTCCCTAGAAACAAGGACTTGCACAGTGAAAGAAACTGACACTCTCCCTACCTACAGTTTTCTGTCCCTAGAAAAAATGTTTTTTTTAAGCACACTATAGCACAAGGAGAATTCACTCAATGTCCTTCCAGGTCCCTGGAAACAAGGACTTGCACAGTGAAAGAAACTGACACTCTCCCTACCTACAGTTTTCTGTCACCAGAAAAAATGTATTTTTTAAGCACACTATAGCACAAGGAGAATTCACTCACTGTCCTTCCCAGTCCCTAGAAACAAGGACTTGCACAGTGAAAGAAACTGACACTATCCCTACCTACAGTTTTCTGTCCCTAGAAAAAATGTTTTTTTTAAGCACAATATAGCACAAGGAGAATTCACTCACTGTCCTTCCAGGTCCCTGGAAACAAGGACTTGCACAGTGAAAGAAACTGACACTCTCCCTACCTACAGTTTTCTGTCCCTAGAAAAAATGTTTTTTTTAAGCACAATATAGCACAAGGAGAATTCACTCACTGTCCTTCCAGGTCCCTGGAAACAAGGACTTGCACAGTGAAAGAAACTGACACTCTCCCTACCTACAGTTTTCTGTCCCTAGAAAAAATGTTTTTTTTAAGCACAATATAGCACAAGGAGAATTCACTCACTGTCCTTCCAGGTCCCTAGAAACAAGGACTTGCACAGTGAAAGAAACTGACACTCTCCCTACCTACAGTTTTCTGTCCCTAGAAAAAATGTTTTTTTTAGGCACACTATAGCACAAGGAGAATTCACTCAATGTCCTTCCAGGTCCCTGGAAACAAGGACTTGCACAGTGAAAGAAACTGACACTCTCCCTACCTACAGTTTTCTGTCACCAGAAAAAATGTATTTTTTAAGCACACTATAGCACAAGGAGAATTCACTCACTGTCCTTCCCAGTCCCTAGAAACAAGGACTTGCACAGTGAAAGAAACTGACACTCTCCCTACCTACAGTTTTCTGTCCCTAGAAAAAATGTTTTTTTTAAGCACACTATAGCACAAGGAGAATTCACTCAATGTCCTTCCAGGTCCCTGGAAACAAGGACTTGCACAGTGAAAGAAACTGACACTCTCCCTACCTAGAGTTTTCTGTCCCTAGAAAAAATGTTTTTTTTAAGCACACTATAGCACAAGGAGAATTCACTCACTGTCCTTCCCAGTCCCTAGAAACAAGGACTTGCACAGTGAAAGAAACTGACACTCTCCCTACCTACAGTTTTCTGTCCCTAGAAAAAATGTTTTTTTTAAGCACAATATAGCACAAGGAGAATTCACTCACTGTCCTTCCAGGTCCCTAGAAACAAGGACTTGCACAGTGAAAGAAACTGACACTCTCCCTACCTACAGTTTTCTGTCCCTAGAAAAAATGTTTTTTTTAAGCACACTATAGCACAAGGAGAATTCACTCAATGTCCTTCCAGGTCCCTGGAAACAAGGACTTGCACAGTGAAAGAAACTGACACTCTCCCTACCTACAGTTTTCTGTCCCTAGAAAAAATGTTTTTTTTAAGCACAATATAGCACAAGGAGAATTCACTCACTGTCCTTCCAGGTCCCTGGAAACAAGGACTTGCACAGTGAAAGAAACTGACACTCTCCCTACCTACAGTTTTCTGTCCCTAGAAAAAATGTTTTTTTTAAGCACAATATAGCACAAGGAGAATTCACTCACTGTCCTTCCAGGTCCCTAGAAACAAGGACTTGCACAGTGAAAGAAACTGACACTCTCCCTACCTACAGTTTTCTGTCCCTAGAAAAAATGTTTTTTTTAAGCACAATATAGCACAAGGAGAATTCACTCACTGTCCTTCCAGGTCCCTGGAAACAAGGACTTGCACAGTGAAAGAAACTGACACTCTCCCTACCTACAGTTTTCTGTCCCTAGAAAAAATGTTTTTTTTAAGCACAATATAGCACAAGGAGAATTCACTCACTGTCCTTCCAGGTCCCTGGAAACAAGGACTTGCACAGTGAAAGAAACTGACACTCTCCCTACCTACAGTTTTCTGTCCCTAGAAAAAATGGTTTTTTTTAACCACAATATAGCACAAGGAGAATTCACTCACTGTCCTTCCAGGTCCCTGGAAACAAGGACTTGCACAGTGAAAGAAACTGACACTCTCCCTACCTACAGTTTTCTGTCCCTAGAAAAAATGTTTTTTTTAAGCACACTATAGCACAAGCACAAAACACACTGACACTCTCCCTACCTATCCTTCTCTTTCCCTAAACTAAAGGAATCCAGGTTAAGCAAGAAAGAAATAAAAGTCACTGTCCCTGCCTATGCTGCTCTATCCCTGCTCCGGAACACACTACACTAGGCCGCCGTGCTGGCGGCCTTTTATAGTGTGGGGCGTGTACTACACACCCTCAGCAATAATTGGCCACAGGCATCCTGCCTGTGGCCAATCATTGCTCTCCTCGCTGCCGGCGCTGTGATTGGCCAAGCATGCGGGGTCACAGTGCATGCTTGGCCAATCACAGCGCCTGGATGACACTGCGATGGCGTAGTGCATTGTGGGCCGTTCGCGTCACTCGAATTTGGCACGAACGGCCCAAATCGTTCGATCTTCGTCGAACGATCGAACAGCCGATGTTCGAGTCGAACGTATGTTCGACTCGAACACGAAGCTCATCCCTACTATGGATCATCACTGATGTACTATGAGCCATCTCTGATGTACTATGAGCCATCTCTGATGTACTATGGATCATCACTGATGTACTATGGATCAACACTGATGTACTATGGATCATCACTGATGTACTATGGATCATCACTAATGTACTATGAGCCATCACTGATGTACTATGGATCATCACTGATGTACTATGGATCATCACTGATGTACTGTGGATCATCACTGATGTACTGTGGATCATCACTGATGTACTGTGGATCATCACTGACGTACTGTGGATCATCACTGATGTACTGTGGATCATCACTGATGTACTATGGGCCATCACTGGTGTACTATGGATCATCACTGATGTACTATGGATCATCACTGATGTATTATGGATCATCACTGATGTACTTTGAGCCATCACTGATGTACTATGGATCATCACTGATGTACTATGGATCATCACTGATGTACTATGGATCATCACTGATGTACTATGGATCATCACTGATGTACTATGAGCCATCACTGATGTACTATGGATCATCACTGATGTACTATGAATCATCACTGATGTACTGTGGACCATCCCTGATGTACTGAGGATCATCACTGATGTACTATGGGCCATCACAGGTGTACTATGGATCATCACTGATGTACTGTGGATCATCACTGATGTACTGTTGATCATCACTGATGTACTGTGGATCATCACTGATGTACTGAGGATCATCACCGATGTACTGAGGATCATCACTGATGTACTATGGGCCATCACAGGTGTACTATGGATCATCACTGATGTACTGTGGATCATCACTGATGTACTGTGGATCATCACTGATGTACTATGGACCATCCCTGATGTATTGTGGATTATCACTGATGTACCGTGGATCATCACTGATGTACTGAGGATCATCACTGATGTACTGTGGATCATCACTGATGTACTGTGGATCATTACTGATGTACTGTGGATCATCACTGATGTACTGAGGATCATCACTGATGTACTATGGATCATCACTGATGTACTATGGATCATCACTGGTGTACTATGGATCATCACTGATATACTGTGGATCATCACTGATGTACTATAGATCATCACTGATGTACTATGGATCATCACTGATGTACTATGGATCATCACTGATGTACTATGAACCATCTCTGATGTACTATGGATCATCGCTGATGTACTATGGATCATCACTGATGTACTATGGATCATCACTGATGTACTATGAGCCATCACTGATGTAGTATGGATCATCACTGATGTACTATGGATCATCACTGATGTACTATGGATCATCACTGATGTACTATGAGCCATCTCTGATGTACTATGAGCCATCTCTGATGTACTATGAGCCATCTCTGATGTACTATGGATCATCACTGATGTACTATGGATCAACACTGATGTACTATGGATCATCACTGGTGTACTATGAGCCATCACTGATGTACTATGGATCATCCATGATGTACTATGGATCATCACTGATGTACTATGGATCATCACTGATGTACTGTGGATCATCACTGATGTACTGTGGATCATCACTGACGTACTGTGGATCATCACTGACGTACTGTGGATCATCACTGATGTACTATGGGCCATCACTGGTGTACTATGGATCATCACTGATGTACTATGGATCATCACTGATGTATTATGGATCATCACTGATGTACTTTGAGCCATCACTGATGTACTATGGATCATCACTGATGTACTATGGATCATCACTGATGTACTATGAGCCATCACTGATGTACTATGGATCATCACTGATGTACTATGAATCATCACTGATGTACTGTGGACCATCCCTGATGTACTGTGGATCATCACTGATGTACTGTGGATCATCACTGATGTACTGTGGATCATCACTGATGTACTGAGGATCATCACTGATGTACTATGGGCCATCACAGGTGTACTATGGATCATCCCTGGTGTACTATGGATCATCACTGATGTACTATGGACCATCCCTGATGTACTGTGGATCATCACTGATGTACTGTGGATCATCACTGGTGTACTATAGATCATCACTGATGTACTATGGGCCATCCCTGATGTACTGAGGATCATCACTGATGTACTATGGACCATCCCTGATGTACTATAGACCATCCCTGATGTACTGTGGATTATCACTGATGTACCGTGGATCATCACTGATGTACTGAGGATCATCACTGATGCACTGTGGATCATCACTGATTTACTGTGGATCATTACTGATGTACTGTGGATCATCACTGATGTACTGAGGATCATCACTGATGTACTATGGATCATCACTGATGTACTGTGGATCATCACTGATGTACTGTGGATCATCACTGATGTACCGTGGATCATCACTGATGTACTGAGGATCATCACTAATGTACTATAGATCATCACTGATGTACTATGGGCCATCACTGGTGTACTATGGATCATCACTGATGTACTATGGATCATCACTGATGTACTATGGGCCATCACTGGTGTACTATGTGCCATCACTGGTGTACTATGGATCAACACTGATGTACTATGGATCATCACTGATGTACTATGAGCCATCGCTGATGTACTATGGGCCATCACTGATGTACTGTGGATCATCACTGGTGTACTATGGATCATCACTGATGTACTATGGATCATCACTGATGTACTATGGATCATCACTGATGTACTGTGGATCATCACTGGTGTACTATAGATCATCACTGATGTACTATGGATCATCACTGATGTAGTGTAGATCATCACTGATGTACTGTGGATCATCACTGATGTACTATGGACCATCCCTGATGTACTGTGGATTATCACTGATGTACCGTGGATCATCACTGATGTACTGAGGATCATCACTGATGTACTGTGGATCATCACTGATGTACTGTGGATCATTACTGATGTACTGTGGATCATCACTGATGTACTGATGATCATCACTGATGTACTATGGATCATCACTGATGTACTATGGATCATCACTGATGTACTATGGATCATCACTGGTGTACTATGGATCATCACTCATGTACTGTGGATCATCACTGATGTACTATAGATCATCACTGATGTACTATGGATCATCACTGATGTACTATGGATCATCACTGATGTACTATGAGCCATCTCTGATGTACTATGGATCATCACTGATGTACTATGGATCATCACTGATGTACTATGGATCATCACTGATGTACTATGAGCCATCACTGATGTACTATGGATCATCACTGATGTACTATGGATCATCACTGATGTACTATGAGCCATCTCTGATGTACTATGAGCCATCTCTGATGTACTATGGATCATCACTGATGTACTATGGATCAACACTGATGTACTATGGATCATCACTGATGTGCTATGGATCATCACTGATGTACTATGGATCATCACTGATGTACTATGAGCCATCACTGATGTACTATGGATCATCACTGATGTACTGTGGATCATCACTGATGTACCGTGGATCATCACTGATGTACCGTGGATCATCACTGATGTACTGAGGATCATCACAGATGTACTGTGGATCATCACTGATGTACTATGGGCCATCACGGGTGTACTATGGATCATCACTGGTGTACTATGGATCATCACTGATGTACTATGGACCATCCCTGATGTACTATGGACCATCCCTGATGTACTATGGACCATCCCTGATGTACTGAGGATCATCACTGATGTACTATAGATCATCACTGATGTACTATGGGCCATCACTGGTGTACTATGGATCATCACTGATGTACTATGAGCCATTGCTGATATACTGTGGATCATCACTGGTGTACTATGGATCATCACTGATGTACTATGGATCATCACTGATGTACTATGGATCATCACTGGTGTACTATGGATCATCAATGGTGTACTATGGATCATCACTGATGTACTGTGGACAATCCCTGATGTACTGTGGATCATCACGGATGTACTGAGGATCATCACTGATGTACTGTGGATCATCACTGATGTACTATAGATCATCACTAATGTACTGTGGATCATCACTGATGTACTGTGGATCATCTCTGATGTACTGAGGATCATCACTGATGTACTGTGGATCATCACTGATGTACTGTGGATCATCACTGATGTACTATGGACCATCCCTGATGTACTATGGACCATCCCTGATGTACTATGGACCATCCCATATGTACTATGGACCATCCCTGATGTACTGAAGATCATCACTGATGTACTGTGGATCATTACTGATGTACTGTGTATCATCACTGATGTACTATGGACCATCACTGGTGTACTATGGATCATCACTGGTGTACTATTGATCATCACTGATGTACTATGGACCATCCCTGATGTACTATGGACCATCCCTGATGTACTATGGACCATCCCTGATGTACTGAGGATCATCACTGATGTACTATGGGCCATCACTGGTGTACTATGGATCATCACTGATGTACTATGAGCCATCGCTGATGTACTGTGGATCATCACTGGTGTACTATGGATCATCACTGATGTACTATGGATCATCACTGATGTACTATGGATCATCACTGGTGTACTATGGATTGAGCCATCACTGATGTACTGTGGATCATCACTGGTGTACTATGGATCATCACTGATGTACTATGGATCATCACTGATGTACTATGGATCATCACTGGTGTACTATGGATCATCGCTGGTGTACTATGGATCATCACTGATGTACTGTGGACAATCCCTGATGTACTGTGGATCATCACTGATGTACTGAGGATCATCACTGATGTACTGTGGATCATCACTGATGTACTATAGATCATCACTAATGTACTGTGGATCATCACTGATGTACTGTGGATCATCACTGGTGTACTATGGATCATCACTGATGTACTATGGATCATCACTGATGTACTATGGATCATCACTGGTGTACTATGGATCATCGCTGGTGTACTATGGATCATCACTGATGTACTGTGGACAATCCCTGATGTACTGTGGATCATCACTGATGTACTGAGGATCATCACTGATGTACTGTGGATCATCACTGATGTACTATAGATCATCACTAATGTACTGTGGATCATCACTGATGTACTGTGGATCATCACTGATGTACTGTGGATCATCACTGATGTACTGTGGATCATCACTGATGTACTATGGACCATCCCTGATGTACTATGGACCATCCCTGATGTACTATGGATCATCACTGATGTACTATGGGCCATCACTGATGTACTATGGATCATCACTGATGTACTATGGGCCATCACTGATGTACTATGGATCATCACTGATATACTGTGGACTATCCCTGATGTACTGTGGATCATCACTGATGTACTATGGATTATCGCTGATGTACTATGGATCATCACTGATGTACTATGGATCATCACTGATGTACTATGGATCATCACTGATGTACTATAGATCATCACTGATGTACTATGGGCCATCACTGGTGTACTATGGATCATCACTGATGTACTGTGGACCATCACTGGTGTACTATGGATCATCACTGATGTATTATGGATCATCACTGATGTACTTTGAGCCATCACTGATGTACTATGGATCATCACTGATGTACTATGGATCATCACTGATATACTGTGGTCTATCCCTGATGTACTGTGGATCATCACTGATGTACTATGGATCATTGTCGATGTACTATGGATCATCACTGATGTACTATGGATCATCACTGATGTACTATGGATCATCACTGATGTACTGTGGACCATCCCTGATGTACTGTGGATCATCACTGATGTACTGTGGATCATCACTGATGTACCGTGGATCATCACTGATGTACTGAGGATCATCACCGATGTACTGAGGATCATCACTGATGTACTATGGGCCATCACAGGTGTAATATGGATCATCACTGGTGTACTATGGATCATCACTGATGTACTATGGACCATCCCTGATGTACTGTGGATCATCACTGATGTACTGTGGATCATCACTGATGTACTGTGGATCATCACTGGTGTACTATAGATCATCACTGATGTACTATGGGCCATCCCTGATGTACTGAGGATCATCACTGATGTACTATGGACCATCCCTGATGTACTATAGACCATCCCTGATGTACTGTGGATCATCACTGATGTACCGTGGATCATCACTGATGTACTGAGGATCAATCACTGATTTACTGTGGATCATTACTGATGTACAGTGGATCATCACTGATGTACTGAGGATCATCACTGATGTACTATGGATCATCACTGATGTACTGTGGATCATCACTGATGTACCGTGAATCATCACTGATGTACTGAGGATCATCACTAATGTACTATAGATCATCACTGATGTACTATGGGCCATCACTGGTGTACTATGGATCATCACTGATGTACTATGGATCATCACTGATGTACTATGAGCCATCGCTGATGTACTATGGGCCATCACTGATGTACTATGGATCATCACTGATGTACTATGGATCATCACTGATGTACTGTGGATCATCACTGGTGTACTATAGATCATCACTGATGTACTATGGATCATCACTGATGTACTGTGGATCATCACTGATGTACTATGGACCATCCCTGATGTATTGTGGATTATCACTGATGTACCGTGGATCATCACTGATGTACTATGGATCATCACTGATGTACTATGGATTATCACTGATATACTGTGGACTATCCCTGATGTACTGTGGATCATCACTGATGTACTATGGATCATTGTCGATGTACTATGGATCATCACTGATGTACTATGGATCATCACTGATGTACTATGGATCATCACTGATGTACTATAGATCACCACTGATGTACTATGGATCATCACTGATGTACTGTGGACCATCACTGGTGTACTATGGATCATCACTGATGTATTATGGATCATCACTGATGTACTTTGAGCCATCACTGATGTACTATGGATCATCACTGATGTACTGTGGACCATCCCTGATGTACTGTGGATCATCACTGATGTACTGTGGATCATCACTGATGTACCGTGGATCATCACTGATGTACTGAGGATCATCACCAATGTACTGAGGATCATCACTAATGTACTATGGGCCATCACAGGTGTACTATGGATCATCAATGGTGTACTATGGATCATCACTGATGTTCTATGGACCATCCCTGATGTACTGTGGATCATCACTGATGTACTATGGATCATCACTGATGTACTATGGATCATCACTGGTGTACTATGGATCATCAATGGTGTACTATGGATCATCACTGATGTACTGTGGACAATCCCTGATGTACTGTGGATCATCACGGATGTACTGAGGATCATCACTGATGTACTGTGGATCATCACTGATGTACTATAGATCATCACTAATGTACTGTGGATCATCACTGATGTACTGTGGATCATCTCTGATGTACTGAGGATCATCACTGATGTACTGTGGATCATCACTGATGTACTGTGGATCATCACTGATGTACTATGGACCATCCCTGATGTACTATGGACCATCCCTGATGTACTATGGACCATCCCATATGTACTATGGACCATCCCTGATGTACTGAAGATCATCACTGATGTACTGTGGATCATTACTGATGTACTGTGTATCATCACTGATGTACTATGGACCATCACTGGTGTACTATGGATCATCACTGGTGTACTATTGATCATCACTGATGTACTATGGACCATCCCTGATGTACTATGGACCATCCCTGATGTACTATGGACCATCCCTGATGTACTGAGGATCATCACTGATGTACTATGGGCCATCACTGGTGTACTATGGATCATCACTGATGTACTATGAGCCATCGCTGATGTACTGTGGATCATCACTGGTGTACTATGGATCATCACTGATGTACTATGGATCATCACTGATGTACTATGGATCATCACTGGTGTACTATGGATTGAGCCATCACTGATGTACTGTGGATCATCACTGGTGTACTATTGATCATCACTGATGTACTATGGATCATCACTGATGTACTATGGATCATCACTGGTGTACTATGGATCATCGCTGGTGTACTATGGATCATCACTGATGTACTGTGGACAATCCCTGATGTACTGTGGATCATCACTGATGTACTGAGGATCATCACTGATGTACTGTGGATCATCACTGATGTACTATAGATCATCACTAATGTACTGTGGATCATCACTGATGTACTGTGGATCATCACTGGTGTACTATGGATCATCACTGATGTACTATGGATCATCACTGATGTACTATGGATCATCACTGGTGTACTATGGATCATCGCTGGTGTACTATGGATCATCACTGATGTACTGTGGACAATCCCTGATGTACTGTGGATCATCACTGATGTACTGAGGATCATCACTGATGTACTGTGGATCATCACTGATGTACTATAGATCATCACTAATGTACTGGGGATCATCACTGATGTACTGTGGATCATCACTGATGTACTGTGGATCATCACTGATGTACTGTGGATCATCACTGATGTACTATGGACCATCCCTGATGTACTATGGACCATCCCTGATGTACTATGGATCATCACTGATGTACTATGGGCCATCACTGATGTACTATGGATCATCACTGATGTACTATGGGCCATCACTGATGTACTATGGATCATCACTGATATACTGTGGACTATCCCTGATGTACTGTGGATCATCACTGATGTACTATGGATTATCGCTGATGTACTATGGATCATCACTGATGTACTATGGATCATCACTGATGTACTATGGATCATCACTGATGTACTATGGATCATCACTGATGTACTATAGATCATCACTGGTGTACTATGGGCCATCACTGGTGTACTATGGATCATCACTGATGTACTGTGGACCATCACTGGTGTACTATGGATCATCACTGATGTATTATGGATCATCACTGATGTACTTTGAGCCATCACTGATGTACTATGGATCATCACTGATGTACTATGGATCATCACTGATATACTGTGGTCTATCCCTGATGTACTGTGGATCATCACTGATGTACTATGGATCATTGTCGATGTACTATGGATCATCACTGATGTACTATGGATCATCACTGATGTACTATGGATCATCACTGATGTACTGTGGACCATCCCTGATGTACTGTGGATCATCACTGATGTACTGTGGATCATCACTGATGTACCGTGGATCATCACTGATGTACTGAGGATCATCACCGATGTACTGAGGATCATCACTGATGTACTATGGGCCATCACAGGTGTACTATGGATCATCACTGGTGTACTATGGATCATCACTGATGTACTATGGACCATCCCTGATGTACTGTGGATCATCACTGATGTACTGTGGATCATCACTGATGTACTGTGGATCATCACTGGTGTACTATAGATCATCACTGATGTACTATGGGCCATCCCTGATGTACTGAGGATCATCACTGATGTACTATGGACCATCCCTGATGTACTATAGACCATCCCTGATGTACTGTGGATCATCACTGATGTACCGTGGATCATCACTGATGTACTGAGGATCATCACTGATTTACTGTGGATCATTACTGATGTACTGTGGATCATCACTGATGTACTGAGGATCATCACTGATGTACTATGGATCATCACTGATGTACTGTGGATCATCACTGATGTACCGTGAATCATCACTGATGTACTGAGGATCATCACTAATGTACTATAGATCATCACTGATGTACTATGGGCCATCACTGGTGTACTATGGATCATCACTGATGTACTATGGATCATCACTGATGTACTATGAGCCATCGCTGATGTACTATGGGCCATCACTGATGTACTATGGATCATCACTGATGTACTATGGATCATCACTGATGTACTGTGGATCATCACTGGTGTACTATAGATCATCACTGATGTACTATGGATCATCACTGATGTACTGTGGATCATCACTGATGTACTGTGGATCATCACTGATGTACTATGGACCATCCCTGATGTATTGTGGATTATCACTGATGTACCGTGGATCATCACTGATGTACTATGGATCATCACTGATGTACTATGGATTATCACTGATATACTGTGGACTATCCCTGATGTACTGTGGATCATCACTGATGTACTATGGATCATTGTCGATGTACTATGGATCATCACTGATGTACTATGGATCATCACTGATGTACTATGGATCATCACTGATGTACTATAGATCACCACTGATGTACTATGGGCCATCACTGGTGTACTATGGATCATCACTGATGTACTGTGGACCATCACTGGTGTACTATGGATCATCACTGATGTATTATGGATCATCACTGATGTACTTTGAGCCATCACTGATGTACTATGGATCATCACTGATGTACTGTGGACCATCCCTGATGTACTGTGGATCATCACTGATGTACTGTGGATCATCACTGATGTACCGTGGATCATCACTGATGTACTGAGGATCATCACCAATGTACTGAGGATCATCACTAATGTACTATGGGCCATCACAGGTGTACTATGGATCATCACTGGTGTACTATGGATCATCACTGATGTTCTATGGACCATCCCTGATGTACTGTGGATCATCACTGATGTACTGTGGATCATCACTGATGTACTGTGGATCATCACTGGTGTACTATAGATCATCACTGATGTACTATGGGCCATCCCTGATGTACTGAGGATCATCACTGCCGTACTATGGACCATCCCTGATGTACTATAGACCATCCCTGATGTACTGTGGATCATCACTGATGTACCGTGGATCATCACTGATGTACTGAGGATCATCACTTATGTACTGTAGATCATCACTGATTTACTGTGGATCATTACTGATGTACTGTGGATCATCACTGATGTACTGAGGATCATCACTGATGTACTGTGGATCATCACTGATGTACTGTGGATCATCACTGATGTACCGTGAATCATCACTGATGTACTGAGGATCATCACTAATGTACTATAGATCATCACTGATGTACTATGGGCCATCACTGGTGTACTATGGATCATCACTGATGTACTATGGATCATCACTGATGTACTATGAGCCATCGCTGATGTACTATGGGCCATCGCTGATGTACTATGGATCATCACTGATGTACTATGGATCATCACTGATGTACTGTGGATCATCACTGGTGTACTATAGATCATCACTGATGTACTATGGATCATCACTGATGTACTGTGGATCATCACTGATGTACTGTGGATCATCACTGATGTACTATGGACCATCCCTGATGTATTGTGGATTATCACTGATGTACCGTGGATCATCACTGATGTACTGAGGATCATCACTGATGTACTGTGGATCATCACTGATGTACTGTGGATCATTACTGATGTACTGTGGATCATCACTGATGTACTGAGGATCATCACTGGTGTACTATTGATCATCACTGATGTACTATGGACCATCCCTGATGTACTATGGACCATCCCTGATGTACTATGGACCATCCCTGATGTACTGAGGATCATCACTGATGTACTATGGGCCATCACTGGTGTACTATGGATCATCACTGATGTACTATGAGCCATCGCTGATGTACTGTGGATCATCACTGGTGTACTATGGATCATCACTGATGTACTATGGATCATCACTGATGTACTATGGATCATCACTGGTGTACTATGGATTGAGCCATCACTGATGTACTGTGGATCATCACTGGTGTACTATTGATCATCACTGATGTACTATGGATCATCACTGATGTACTATGGATCATCACTGGTGTACTATGGATCATCGCTGGTGTACTATGGATCATCACTGATGTACTGTGGACAATCCCTGATGTACTGTGGATCATCACTGATGTACTGAGGATCATCACTGATGTACTGTGGATCATCACTGATGTACTATAGATCATCACTAATGTACTGTGGATCATCACTGATGTACTGTGGATCATCACTGGTGTACTATGGATCATCACTGATGTACTATGGATCATCACTGATGTACTATGGATCATCACTGGTGTACTATGGATCATCGCTGGTGTACTATGGATCATCACTGATGTACTGTGGACAATCCCTGATGTACTGTGGATCATCACTGATGTACTGAGGATCATCACTGATGTACTGTGGATCATCACTGATGTACTATAGATCATCACTAATGTACTGGGGATCATCACTGATGTACTGTGGATCATCACTGATGTACTGTGGATCATCACTGATGTACTGTGGATCATCACTGATGTACTATGGACCATCCCTGATGTACTATGGACCATCCCTGATGTACTATGGATCATCACTGATGTACTATGGGCCATCACTGATGTACTATGGATCATCACTGATGTACTATGGGCCATCACTGATGTACTATGGATCATCACTGATATACTGTGGACTATCCCTGATGTACTGTGGATCATCACTGATGTACTATGGATTATCGCTGATGTACTATGGATCATCACTGATGTACTATGGATCATCACTGATGTACTATGGATCATCACTGATGTACTATGGATCATCACTGATGTACTATAGATCATCACTGGTGTACTATGGGCCATCACTGGTGTACTATGGATCATCACTGATGTACTGTGGACCATCACTGGTGTACTATGGATCATCACTGATGTATTATGGATCATCACTGATGTACTTTGAGCCATCACTGATGTACTATGGATCATCACTGATGTACTATGGATCATCACTGATATACTGTGGTCTATCCCTGATGTACTGTGGATCATCACTGATGTACTATGGATCATTGTCGATGTACTATGGATCATCACTGATGTACTATGGATCATCACTGATGTACTATGGATCATCACTGATGTACTGTGGACCATCCCTGATGTACTGTGGATCATCACTGATGTACTGTGGATCATCACTGATGTACCGTGGATCATCACTGATGTACTGAGGATCATCACCGATGTACTGAGGATCATCACTGATGTACTATGGGCCATCACAGGTGTACTATGGATCATCACTGGTGTACTATGGATCATCACTGATGTACTATGGACCATCCCTGATGTACTGTGGATCATCACTGATGTACTGTGGATCATCACTGATGTACTGTGGATCATCACTGGTGTACTATAGATCATCACTGATGTACTATGGGCCATCCCTGATGTACTGAGGATCATCACTGATGTACTATGGACCATCCCTGATGTACTATAGACCATCCCTGATGTACTGTGGATCATCACTGATGTACCGTGGATCATCACTGATGTACTGAGGATCATCACTGATTTACTGTGGATCATTACTGATGTACTGTGGATCATCACTGATGTACTGAGGATCATCACTGATGTACTATGGATCATCACTGATGTACTGTGGATCATCACTGATGTACCGTGAATCATCACTGATGTACTGAGGATCATCACTAATGTACTATAGATCATCACTGATGTACTATGGGCCATCACTGGTGTACTATGGATCATCACTGATGTACTATGGATCATCACTGATGTACTATGAGCCATCGCTGATGTACTATGGGCCATCACTGATGTACTATGGATCATCACTGATGTACTATGGATCATCACTGATGTACTGTGGATCATCACTGGTGTACTATAGATCATCACTGATGTACTATGGATCATCACTGATGTACTGTGGATCATCACTGATGTACTGTGGATCATCACTGATGTACTATGGACCATCCCTGATGTATTGTGGATTATCACTGATGTACCGTGGATCATCACTGATGTACTATGGATCATCACTGATGTACTATGGATTATCACTGATATACTGTGGACTATCCCTGATGTACTGTGGATCATCACTGATGTACTATGGATCATTGTCGATGTACTATGGATCATCACTGATGTACTATGGATCATCACTGATGTACTATGGATCATCACTGATGTACTATAGATCACCACTGATGTACTATGGGCCATCACTGGTGTACTATGGATCATCACTGATGTACTGTGGACCATCACTGGTGTACTATGGATCATCACTGATGTATTATGGATCATCACTGATGTACTTTGAGCCATCACTGATGTACTATGGATCATCACTGATGTACTGTGGACCATCCCTGATGTACTGTGGATCATCACTGATGTACTGTGGATCATCACTGATGTACCGTGGATCATCACTGATGTACTGAGGATCATCACCAATGTACTGAGGATCATCACTAATGTACTATGGGCCATCACAGGTGTACTATGGATCATCACTGGTGTACTATGGATCATCACTGATGTTCTATGGACCATCCCTGATGTACTGTGGATCATCACTGATGTACTGTGGATCATCACTGATGTACTGTGGATCATCACTGGTGTACTATAGATCATCACTGATGTACTATGGGCCATCCCTGATGTACTGAGGATCATCACTGCCGTACTATGGACCATCCCTGATGTACTATAGACCATCCCTGATGTACTGTGGATCATCACTGATGTACCGTGGATCATCACTGATGTACTGAGGATCATCACTTATGTACTGTAGATCATCACTGATTTACTGTGGATCATTACTGATGTACTGTGGATCATCACTGATGTACTGAGGATCATCACTGATGTACTGTGGATCATCACTGATGTACTGTGGATCATCACTGATGTACCGTGAATCATCACTGATGTACTGAGGATCATCACTAATGTACTATAGATCATCACTGATGTACTATGGGCCATCACTGGTGTACTATGGATCATCACTGATGTACTATGGATCATCACTGATGTACTATGAGCCATCGCTGATGTACTATGGGCCATCGCTGATGTACTATGGATCATCACTGATGTACTATGGATCATCACTGATGTACTGTGGATCATCACTGGTGTACTATAGATCATCACTGATGTACTATGGATCATCACTGATGTACTGTGGATCATCACTGATGTACTGTGGATCATCACTGATGTACTATGGACCATCCCTGATGTATTGTGGATTATCACTGATGTACCGTGGATCATCACTGATGTACTGAGGATCATCACTGATGTACTGTGGATCATCACTGATGTACTGTGGATCATTACTGATGTACTGTGGATCATCACTGATGTACTGAGGATCATCACTGATGTACTATGGATCATCACTGATGTACTATGGATCATCACTGATGTTCTATGGATCATCACTGGTGTACTATGGATCATCACTGATGTACTGTGGATCATCACTGATGTACTATAGATCATCACTGATGTACTATGGATCATCACTGATGTACTATGGATCATCACTGATGTACTATGAGCCATCTCTGATGTACTATGGATCATCACTGATGTACTATGGATCATCACTGATGTACTATGGATCATCACTGATGTACTATGGATCATCACTGATGTACTATGAGCCATCACTGATGTACTATGGATCATCACTGATGTACTATGGATCATCACTGATGTACTATGGATCATCACTGATGTACTATGAGCCATCTCTGATGTACTATGAGCCATCTCTGATGTACTATGAGCCATCTCTGATGTACTATGGATCATCACTGATGTACTATGGATCAACACTGATGTACTATGGATCATCACTGATGTACTATGGATCATCACTGATGTACTATGAGCCATCACTGATGTACTATGGATCATCACTGATGTACTATGGATCATCACTGATGAACTGTGGATCATCACTGATGTACTGTGGATCATCACTGACGTACTGTGGATCATCACTGACGTACTGTGGATCATCACTGATGTACTATGGGCCATCACTGGTGTACTATGGATCATCACTGATGTACTATGGATCATCACTGATGTATTATGGATCATCACTGATGTACTTTGAGCCATCACTGATGTACTATGGATCATCACTGATGTACTATGGATCATCACTGATGTACTATGGATCATCACTGATGTACTATGGATCATCACTGATGTACTATGAGCCATCACTGATGTACTATGGATCATCACTGATGTACTATGAATCATCACTGATGTACTGTGGACCATCCCTGATGTACTGAGGATCATCACTGATGTACTATGGGCCATCACAGGTGTACTATGGATCATCACTGATGTACTGTGGATCATCACTGATGTACTGTTGATCATCACTGATGTACTGTGGATCATCACTGATGTACTGAGGATCATCACCGATGTACTGAGGATCATCACTGATGTACTATGGGCCATCACAGGTGTACTATGGATCATCACCGATGTACTGTGGATCATCACTGATGTTCTGTGGATCATCACTGATGTACTATGGACCATCCCTGATGTATTGTGGATTATCACTGATGTACCGTGGATCATCACTGATGTACTGAGGATCATCACTGATGTACTGTGGATCATCACTGATGTACTGTGGATCATTACTGAAGTACTGTGGATCATCACTGATGTACTGAGGATCATCACTGATGTACTATGGATCATCACTGATGTACTATGGATCATCACTGGTGTACTATGGATCATCACTGATGTACTGTGGATCATCACTGATGTACTATAGATCATCACTGATGTACTATGGATCATCACTGATGTACTATGGATCATCACTGATGTACTATGAGCCATCTCTGATGTACTATGGATCATCGCTGATGTACTATGGATCATCACTGATGTACTATGGATCATCACCGATGTACTATGGATCATCACTGATGTACTATGAGCCATCACTGATGTAGTATGGATCATCACTGATGTACTATGGATCATCACTGATGTACTATGGATCATCACTGATGTACTATGAGCCATCTCTGATGTACTATGAGCCATCTCTGATGTACTATGAGCCATCTCTGATGTACTATGGATCATCACTGATGTACTATGGATCAACACTGATGTACTATGGATCATCACTGGTGTACTATGAGCCATCACTGATGTACTATGGATCATCCATGATGTACTATGGATCATCACTGATGTACTATGGATCATCACTGATGTACTGTGGATCATCACTGATGTACTGTGGATCATCACTGACGTACTGTGGATCATCACTGACGTACTGTGGATCATCACTGATGTAATATGGGCCATCACTGGTGTACTATGGATCATCACTGATGTACTATGGATCATCACTGATGTATTATGGATCATCACTGATGTACTTTGAGCCATCACTGATGTACTATGGATCATCACTGATGTACTATGGATCATCACTGATGTACTATGAGCCATCACTGATGTACTATGGATCATCACTGATGTACTATGAATCATCACTGATGTACTGTGGACCATCCCTGATGTACTGTGGATCATCACTGATGTACTGTGGATCATCACTGATGTACTGTGGATCATCACTGATGTACTGAGGATCATCACCGATGTACTGAGGATCATCACTGATGTACTATGGGCCATCACAGGTGTACTATGGATCATCCCTGGTGTACTATGGATCATCACTGATGTACTATGGACCATCCCTGATGTACTATGGACCATCCCTGATGTACTATGGACCACCCCTGATGTACTGAGGATCATCACTGATGTACTATGGGCCATCACTGGTGTACTATGGATCATCACTGATGTACTATGAGCCATCGCTGATGTACTGTGGATCATCACTGGTGTACTATGGATCATCACTGATGTACTATAGATCATCACTGATGTACTATGGATCATCACTGATGTACTATGGATTGAGCCATCGCTGATGTACTGTGGATCATCACTGGTGTACTATGGATCATCACTGATGTACTATGGATCATCTCTGATGTACTATGGATCATCACTGGTGTACTATGGATCATCGCTTGTGTACTATGGATCATCACTGATGTACTGTGGACAATCCCTGATGTACTGTGGATCATCAATGATGTACTGAGGATCATCACTGATGTACTGTGGATCATCACTGATGTACTATAGATCATCACTAATGTACTGTGGATCATCACTGATGTACTGTGGATCATCACTGATGTACTGAGGATCATCACTGTTGTACTGTGGATCATCACTGATGTACTGTGGATCATCACTGATGTACTATGGACCATCCCTGATGTACTATGGATCATCACTGATGTACTATGGGCCATCAATGATGTACTATGGATCATCACTGATGTACTATGGGCCATCACTGATGTACTATGGATCATCACTGATATACTGTGGACTATCCCTGATGTACTGTGGATCATCACTGATGTACTATGGATCATCGCTGATGTACTATGGATCATCACTGATGTACTATGGATCATCACTGATGTTCTATGGATCATCACTGATGTACTATAGATCATCACTGATGTACTATGGGCCATCACTGATGTACTATGGGCCATCACTGGTGTACTATGGATCATCACTGATGTACTGTGGACCATCACTGGTGTACTATGGATCATCACTGATGTATTATGGATCATCACTGATGTACTTTGAGCCATCACTGATGTACTATGGATCATCACTGATGTACTATGGATCATCACTGATATACTGTGGACTATCCCTGATGTACTGTGGATCATCACTGATGTACTATGGATCATCGTCGATGTACTATGGATCATCACTGATGTACTATGGATCATCACTGATGTACTATGGATCATCACTGATGTACTATAGATCATCACTGATGTACTATGGGCCATCACTGGTGTACTATGGATCATCACTGATGTACTGTGGACCATCACTGGTGTACTATGGATCATCACTGATGTATTATGGATCATCACTGATGTACTTTGAGCCATCACTGATGTACTATGGATAATCACTGATGTACTGTGGACCATCCCTGATGTACTGTGGATCATCACTGATGTACTGTGGATCATCACTGATGTACCGTGGATCATCACTGATGTACTGAGGATCATCACCGATGTACTGAGGATCATCACTGATGTACTATGGGCCATCACAGGTGTACTATGGATCATCACTGGTGTACTATGGATCATCACTGATGTACTATGGACCATCCCTGATGTACTGTGGATCATCACTGATGTACTGTGGATCATCACTGATGTACTGTGGATCATCACTGGTGTACTATAGATCATCACTGATGTACTATGGGCCATCCCTGATGTACTGAGGATCATCACTGATGTACTATGGACCATCCCTGATGTACTATAGACCATCCCTGATGTACTGTGGATTATCACTGATGTACCGTGGATCATCACTGATGTACTGAGGATCATCACTGATGTACTGTGGATCATCACTGATTTACTGTGGATCATTACTGATGAACTGTGGATCATCACTGATGTACTGAGGATCATCACTGATGTACTATGGATCATCACTGATGTACTGTGTATCATCACTGATGTACCGTGAATCATCACTGATGTACTGAGGATCATCACTAATGTACTATAGATCATCACTGATGTACTATGGACCATCACTGGTGTACTATGGATCATCACTGATGTACTATGGATCATCACTGATGTACTGTGGATCATCACTGGTGTACTATAGATCATCACTGATGTACTGTGTATCATCACTGGTGTACTATAGATCATCACTGATGTACTATGGATCATCACTGATGTACTGTGGATCATCACTGATGTACTGTGGATCATCACTGATGTACTATGGACCATCCCTGATGTATTGTGGATTATCACTGATGTACCGTGGATCATCACTGATGTACTGAAGATCATCACTGATGTACTGAGGATCATCACTGATGTACTGTGGATCATCACTGATGTACTGTGGATCATCACTGATGTACTGAGGATCATCACTGATGTACTATGGATCATCACTGATGTACTATGGATCATCACTGGTGTACTATGGATCATTACTGATGTACTGTGGATCATCACTGATGTACTATAGATCATCACTGATGTACTATGGATCATCACTGATGTACTATGGATCATCACTGATGTACTATGGATCATCACTGATGTACTATGAGCCATCACTGATGTACTATGGATCATCACTGATGTACTATGGATCATCACTGATGTACTATGGATCATCACTGATGTACTATGAGCCATCTCTGATGTACTATGAGCCATCTCTGATGTACTATGGATCATCACTGATGTACTATGGATCAACACTGATGTACTATGGATCATCACTGATGTACTATGGATCATCACTGATGTACTATGAGCCATCACTGATGTACTATGGATCATCACTGATGTACTATGGATCATCACTGATGTACTATGGATCATCACTGATGTACTATGGATCATCACTGATGTACTATGGATCATCACTGATGTACTAAAGATCATCACTGATGTACTATGGGCAATCACTGATGTACTATGGATCATCACTGATGTACTGTGGACCATCACTGGTGTACTATGGATCATCACCAATGTACTATGGATCATCACTGATGTACTATGGACCATCCCTGATGTACTATAGACCATCCCTGATGTACTGTGGATTATCACTGATGTACCGTGGATCATCACTGATGTACTGAGGATCATCACTGATGTACTGTGGATCATCACTGATTTACTGTGGATCATTACTGATGTACTGTGGATCATCACTGATGTACTATGGATCATCACTGATGTACTATGGATCATCACTGGTGTACTATGGATTGAGCCATCACTGATGTACTGTGGATCATCACTGGTGTACTATGGATCATCACTGATGTACTATGGATCATCACTGATGTACTATGGATCATCACTGGTGTACTAAGGATCATCGCTGGTGTACTATGGATCATCACTGATGTACTGTGGACAATCCCTGATGTACTGTGGATCATCACTGATGTACTGAGGATCATCACTGATGTACTGTGGATCATCACTGATGTACTATAGATCATCACTAATGTACTGTGGATCATCACTGATGTACTGTGGATCATCACTGATGTACTGAGGATCATCACTGTTGTACTGTGGATCATCACTGATGTACTGTGGATCATCACTGATGTACTATGGACCATCCCTGATGTACTATGGACCATCCCTGATGTACTATGGATCATCACTGATGTACTATGGGCCATCAATGATGTACTATGGATCATCACTGATGAACTATGGGCCATCACTGATGTACTATGGATCATCACTGATATACTGTGGACTATCCCTGATGTACTGTGGATCATCACTGATGTACTATGGATCATCGCCGATGTACTATGGATCATCACTGATGTACTATGGATCATCACTGATGTACTATGGGCCATCACTGATGTACTATGGGCCATCACTGGTGTACTATGGATCATCACTGATGTACTGTGGACCATCACTGGTGTACTATGGATCATCACTGATGTATTATGGATCATCACTGATGTACTTTGAGCCATCACTGATGTACTATGGATCATCACTGATGTACTATGGATCATCACTGATATACTGTGGACTATCCCTGATGTACTGTGGATCATCACTGATGTACTATGGATCATCGTCGATGTACTATGGATCATCACTGATGTACTATGGATCATCACTGATGTACTATGGATCATCACTGATGTACTATAGATCATCACTGATGTACTATGGGCCATCACTGGTGTACTATGGATCATCACTGATGTACTGTGGACCATCACTGGTGTACTATGGATCATCACTTATGTATTATGGATCATCACTGAAGTACTTTGAGCCATCACTGATGTACTATGGATCATCACTGATGTACTGTGGACCATCCCTGATGTACTGTGGATCATCACTGATGTACTGTGGATCATCACTGATGTACCGTGGATCATCACTGATGTACTGAGGATCATCACCGATGTACTGAGGATCATCACTGATGTACTATGGGCCATCACAGGTGTACTATGGATCATCACTGGTGTACTATGGATCATCACTGATGTACTATGGACCATCCCTGATGTACTGTGGATCATCACTGATGTACTGTGGATCATCACTGGTGTACTATAGATCATCACTGATGTACTATGGGCCATTCCTGATGTACTGAGCATCATCACTGATGTACTATGGACCATCCCTGATGTACTATAGACCATCCCTGATGTACTGTGGATTATCACTGATGTACCGTGGATCATCACTGATGTAGTGAGGATCATCACTGATGTACTGTGGATCATCACTGATTTACTGTGGATCATTACTGATGTACTGTGGATCATCACTGATGTACTGAGGATCATCACTGATGTACTATGGATCATCACTGATGTACTGTGGATCATCACTGATGTACCATGAATCATCACTGATGTACTGAGGATCATCACTAATGTACTATAGATCATCACTGATGTACTATGGGCCATCACTGGTGTACTATGGATCATCACTGATGTACTATGGATCATCACTGATGTACTATGAGCCATCGCTGATGTACTATAGGCCATCACTAATGTACTATGGATCAACACTGATGTACTATGGATCATCACTGATGTACTGTGGATCATCACTGGTGTACTATAGATCATCACTGATGTACTGTGGATCATCACTGATGTACTGTGGATCATCACTGATGTACTATGGACCATCCCTGATGTATTGTGGATTATCACTGATGTACCGTGGATCATCACTGATGTACTGAGGATCATCACTGATGTACTGAGGATCATCACTGATGTACTGTGGATCATCACTGATGTACTGTGGATCATCACTGATGTACTGAGGATCATCACTGATGTACTATGGATCATCACTGGTGTACTATGGATCATCACTGATGTACTGTGGATGATCACTGATGTACTATAGATCATCACTGATGTACTATGGATCATCACTGATGTACTATGGATCATCACTGATGTACTATGAGCCATCTCTGACGTACTATGGATCATCACTGATGTACTATGGATCATCACTGATGTACTATGGATCATCACTGATGTACTATGGATCATCACTGATGTACTATGAGCCATCACTGATGTACTATGGATCATCACTGATGTACTATGGATCATCACTGATGTACTATGGATCATCACTGATGTACTATGAGCCATCTCTGATGTACTATGAGCCATCTCTGATGTACTATGGATCATCACTGATGTACTATGGATCAACACTGATGTACTATGGATCATCACTGATGTACTATGGATCATCACTGATGTACTATGAGCCATCACTGATGTACTATGGATCATCACTGATGTACTATGGATCATCACTGATGTACTATGGATCATCACTGATGTACTAAAGATCATCACTGATGTACTATGGGCAATCACTGGTGTACTATGGATCATCACTGATGTACTGTGGACCATCACTGGTGTACTATGGATCATCACCAATGTACTATGGATCATCACTGATGTACTATGGATCATCACTGATGTACTATGGATCATCACTGATGTACTGTTGATCATCACTGATGTACTGTGGATCATCACTGACGTACTGTGGATCATCACTGACGTACTGTGGATCATCACTGATGTACTATGGGCCATCACTGGTGTACTATGGATCATCACTGATGTACTATGGATCATCACTGATGTATTATGGATCATCACTGATGTACTTTGAGCCATCACTGATGTACTATGGATCATCACTGATGTACTATGAATCATCACTGATGTACTGTGGACCATCCCTGATGTACTGTGGATCATCACTGATGTACTGTGGATCATCACTCATGTACCGTGGATCATCACTGATGTACTGAGGATCATCACCGATGTACTGAGGATCATCACTGATGTACTATGGGCCATCACAGGTGTACTATGGATCATCCCTGGTGTACTATGGATCATCACTGATGTACTATGGACCATCCCTGATGTACTGTGGATCATCACTGATGTACTGTGGATCATCACTGATGTACTGTGGATCATCACTGGTGTACTATAGATCATCACTGATGTACTATGGGCCATCCCTGATGTACTGAGGATCATCACTGATGTACTATGGACCATCCCTGATGTACTATAGACCATCCCTGATGTACTGTGGATTATCACTGATGTACCGTGGATCATCACTGATGTACTGAGGATCATCACTGATGTACTGTGGATCATCACTGATGTACTGTGGATCATCACTGATTTACTGTGGATCATTACTGATGTACTGTGGATCATCACTGATGTACTATGGATCATCACTGGTGTACTATGGATCATCACTGATGTACTATGGATCATCACTGGTGTACTATGGATTGAGCCATCGCTAATGTACTGTGGATCATCACTGATGTACTATGGATCATCACTGATGTACTATGGATCATCACTGATGTACTATGGATCATCACTGGTGTACTATGGATCATCGCTGGTGTACTATGGATCATCACTGATGTACTGTGGACAATCCCTGATGTACTGTGGATCATCACTTATGTACTGAGTATCATCGCTGATGTACTGTGGATCATCACTGATGTACTATAGATCATCACTAATGTACTGTGGATCATCACTGATGTACTGTGGATCATCACTGATGTACTGAGGATCATCACTGTTGTACTGTGGATCATCACTGATGTACTGTGGATCATCACTGATGTACTATGGGCCATCACTGATGTAATATGGATCATCACTGATATACTGTGGACTATCCCTGATGTACTGTGGATCATCACTGATGTACTATGGATCATCGCCGATGTACTATAGATCATCACTGATGTACTATGGATCATCACTGATGTACTATGGATCATCACTGATGTACTATAGATCATCACTGATGTACTATGGGCCATCACTGATGTACTATGGGCCATCACTGGTGTACTATGGATCATCACTGATGTACTGTGGACCATCACTGGTGTACTATGGATCATCACTGATGTATTATGGATCATCACTGATGAACTTTGAGCCATCACTGATGTACTATGGATCATCACTGATGTACTATGGATCATCACTGATATACTGTGGACTATCCCTGATGTATTGTGGATCATCACTGATGTACTATGGATCATCATCAATGTACTATGGATCATCACTGATGTACTATGGATCATCACTGATGTACTATGGACCATCCCTGATGTATTGTGGATTATCACTGATGTACCGTGGATCATCACTGATGTACTGAGGATCATCACTGATGTACTGAGGATCATCACTGATGTACTGTGGATCATCACTGATGTACTGTGGATCATCACTGATGTACTGAGGATCATCACTGATGTACTATGGATCATCACTGGTGTACTATGGATCATCACTGATGTACTGTGGATGATCACTGATGTACTATAGATCATCACTGATGTACTATGGATCATCACTGATGTACTATGGATCATCACTGATGTACTATGAGCCATCTCTGACGTACTATGGATCATCACTGATGTACTATGGATCATCACTGATGTACTATGGATCATCACTGATGTACTATGGATCATCACTGATGTACTATGAGCCATCACTGATGTACTATGGATCATCACTGATGTACTATGGATCATCACTGATGTACTATGGATCATCACTGATGTACTATGAGCCATCTCTGATGTACTATGAGCCATCTCTGATGTACTATGGATCATCACTGATGTACTATGGATCAACACTGATGTACTATGGATCATCACTGATGTACTATGGATCATCACTGATGTACTATGAGCCATCACTGATGTACTATGGATCATCACTGATGTACTATGGATCATCACTGATGTACTATGGATCATCACTGATGTACTAAAGATCATCACTGATGTACTATGGGCAATCACTGGTGTACTATGGATCATCACTGATGTACTGTGGACCATCACTGGTGTACTATGGATCATCACCAATGTACTATGGATCATCACTGATGTACTATGGATCATCACTGATGTACTATGGATCATCACTGATGTACTGTTGATCATCACTGATGTACTGTGGATCATCACTGACGTACTGTGGATCACCACTGACGTACTGTGGATCATCACTGATGTACTATGGGCCATCACTGGTGTACTATGGATCATCACTGATGTACTATGGATCATCACTGATGTATTATGGATCATCACTGATGTACTTTGAGCCATCACTGATGTACTATGGATCATCACTGATGTACTATGAATCATCACTGATGTACTGTGGACCATCCCTGATGTACTGTGGATCATCACTGATGTACTGTGGATCATCACTCATGTACCGTGGATCATCACTGATGTACTGAGGATCATCACCGATGTACTGAGGATCATCACTGATGTACTATGGGCCATCACAGGTGTACTATGGATCATCCCTGGTGTACTATGGATCATCACTGATGTACTATGGACCATCCCTGATGTACTGTGGATCATCACTGATGTACTGTGGATCATCACTGATGTACTGTGGATCATCACTGGTGTACTATAGATCATCACTGATGTACTATGGGCCATCCCTGATGTACTGAGGATCATCACTGATGTACTATGGACCATCCCTGATGTACTATAGACCATCCCTGATGTACTGTGGATTATCACTGATGTACCGTGGATCATCACTGATGTACTGAGGATCATCACTGATGTACTGTGGATCATCACTGATGTACTGTGGATCATCACTGATTTACTGTGGATCATTACTGATGTACTGTGGATCATCACTGATGTACTATGGATCATCACTGATGTACTATGGATCATCACTGATGTACTATGGATCATCACTGGTGTACTATGGATTGAGCCATCGCTAATGTACTGTGGATCATCACTGATGTACTATGGATCATCACTGATGTACTATGGATCATCACTGATGTACTATGGATCATCACTGATGTACTATGGATCATCACTGGTGTACTATGGATCATCGCTGGTGTACTATGGATCATCACTGATGTACTGTGGACAATCCCTGATGTACTGTGGATCATCACTTATGTACTGAGTATCATCGCTGATGTACTGTGGATCATCACTGATGTACTATAGATCATCACTAATGTACTGTGGATCATCACTGATGTACTGTGGATCATCACTGATGTACTGAGGATCATCACTGTTGTACTGTGGATCATCACTGATGTACTGTGGATCATCACTGATGTACTATGGGCCATCACTGATGTACTATGGATCATCACTGATATACTGTGGACTATCCCTGATGTACTGTGGATCATCACTGATGTACTATGGATCATCGCCGATGTACTATAGATCATCACTGATGTACTATGGATCATCACTGATGTACTATGGATCATCACTGATGTACTATAGATCATCACTGATGTACTATGGGCCATCACTGATGTACTATGGGCCATCACTGGTGTACTATGGATCATCACTGATGTACTGTGGACCATCACTGGTGTACTATGGATCATCACTGATGTATTATGGATCATCACTGATGAACTTTGAGCCATCACTGATGTACTATGGATCATCACTGATGTACTATGGATCATCACTGATATACTGTGGACTATCCCTGATGTATTGTGGATCATCACTGATGTACTATGGATCATCATCAATGTACTATGGATCATCACTGATGTACTATGGATCATCACTGATGTACTATGGATCATCACTGATGTACTATAGATCATCACTGATGTACTATGGGCCATCACTGGTGTACTATGGATCATCACTGATGTACTGTGGACCATCACTGGTGTACTATGGGTCATCACTGATGTATTATGGATCATCACTGATGTACTTCGAGCCATCACTGATGTACTATGGATCATCACTGATGTACTGTGGACCATCCCTGATGTACTGTGGATCATCACTGATGTACTGTGGATCATCACTGATGTACCGTGGATCATCACTGATGTACTGAGGATCATCACTGATGTACTGAGGATCATCACCGATGTACTGAGGATCATCACTGATGTACTATGGGCCATCACAGGTGTACTATGGATCATCACTGGTGTACTATGGATCATCACTGATGTACTATGGACCATCCCTGATGTACTGTGGATCATCACTGATGTACTGTGGATCATCACTGATGTACTGTGGATCATCACTGGTGTACTATAGATCATCACTGATGTACTATGGGCCATCCCTGATGTACTGAGGATCATCACTGATGTACTATGGACCATCCCTGATGTACTATAGACCATCCCTGATGTACTGTGGATTATCACTGATGTACTATGGATCATCACTGATGTACTGAGGATCATCACTGATGTACTGTGGATCATCACTGATTTACTGTGGATCATTACTGATGTACTGTGGATCATCACTGATGTACTGAGGATCATCACTGATGTACTATGGATCATCACTGATGTACTGTGGATCATCACTGATGTACCGTGAATCATCACTGATGTACTGAGGATCATCACTAATGTACTATAGATCATCACTGATGTACTATGGGCCATCACTGGTGTACTATGGATCATCACTGATGTACTATGGATCATCACTGATGTACTATGAGCCATCACTGATGTACTATGGGCCATCACTGATGTACTATGGATCATCACTGATGTACTATGGATCATCACTGATGTACTGTGGATCATCACTGGTGTACTATAGATCATCACTGATGTACTATGGATCATCACTGATGTACTGTGGATCATCACTGATGTACTGTGGATCATCACTGATGTACTATGGACCATCCCTGATGTATTGTGGATTATCACTGATGTACCGTGGATCATCACTGATGTACTGAGGATCATCACTGATGTACTGAGGATCATCACTGATGTACTGTGGATCATCACTGATGTACTGTGGATCATCACTGATGTACTGAGGATCATCACTGATGTACTATGGATCATCACTGATGTACTAAGGATAATCACTGGTGTACTATGGATCATCACTGATGTACTGTGGATCATCACTGATGTGCTATAGATCATCACTGATGTACTATAGATCATCACTGATGTACTATGGATCATCACTGATGTACTATGGATCATCACTGATGTACTATGAGCCATCTCTGATGTACTATGGATCATCACTGATGTACTATGGATCATCACTGATGTACTATGGATCATCACTGATGTACTATGAGCCATCACTGATGTACTATGGATCATCACTGATGTACTATGGATCATCACTGATGTACTATGGATCATCACTGATGTACTATGAGCCATCTCTGATGTACTATGAGCCATCTCTGATGTACTATGGATCATCACTGATGTACTATGGATCAACACTGATGTACTATGGATCATTACTGATGTACTATGGATCATCACTGATGTACTATGAGCCATCACTGATGTACTATGGATCATCACTGATGTACTATGGATCATCACTGATGTACTATGGATCATCACTGATGTACTATGGATCATCACTGATGTACTATGGATCATCACTGATGTACTGTGGATCATCACTGATGTACTGTGGATCATCACTGACATACTGTGGATCATCACTGACGTACTGTGGATCATCACTGATGTACTATGGGCCATCACTGGTGTACTATGGATCATCACTGATGTACTATGGATCATCACTGATGTATTATGGATCATCACTGATGTACTTTGAGCCATCACTGATGTACTATGGATCATCACTGATGTACTATGAATCATCACTGATGTACTGTGGATCATCCCTGGTGTACTATGGATCATCACTGATGTACTATGGACCATCCCTGATGTACTGTGGATCATCACTGATGTACTGTGGATCATCACTGATGTACTGTGGATCATCACTGGCTTACTATAGATCATCACTGATGTACTATGGGCCATCCCTGATGTACTGAGGATCATCACTGATGTACTATGGACCATCCCTGATGTACTATAGACCATCCCTGATGTACTGTGGATTATCACTGATGTACTGTGGATCATCACTGATGTACTGAGGATCATCACTGATGTACTGTGGATCATCACTGATTTACTGTGGATCATTACTGATGTACTGTGGATCATCACTGATGTACTATGGGCCATCACTGGTGTACTATGGATCATCACTGATGTACTATGGGCCATCACTGGTGTACTATGGATCATCACTGATGTACTATGGATCATCACTGATGTACTATGGATCATCACTGATGTACTATGAGCCATCGTTGATGTACTATGGGCCATCACTGATGTACTATGGATCATCACTGATGTACTATGGATCATCACTGATGTACTGTGGATCATCACTGGTGTACTATAGATCATCACTGATGTACTATGGATCATCACTGATGTACTGTGGATCATCACTGATGTACTGTGGATCATCACTGATGTACTATGGACCATCCCTGATGTATTGTGGATTATCACTGATGTACCGTGGATCATCACTGATGTACTGAGGATCATCACTGATGTACTGTGGATCATCACTGATGTACTGTGGATCATCACTGATGTACTGAGGATCATCACTGATGTACTATGGATCATCACTGATGTACTATGGATCATCACTGGTGTACTATGGATCATCACTGATGTACTGTGGATCATCACTGATGTACTATAGATCATCACTGATGTACTATGAATCATCACTGATGTACTATGGATCATCACTGATGTACTATGAGCCATCTCTGATGTACTATGGATCATCACTGATGTACTATGGATCATGACTGATGTACTATGGATCATCACTGATGTACTATGGATCATCACTGATGTACTATGAGCCATCACTGATGTACTATGGATCATCACTGATGTACTATGGATCATCACTGATGTACTATGAGCCATCTCTGATGTACTATGAGCCATCTCTGATGTACTATGAGCCATCTCTGATGTACTATGGATCATCACTGATGTACTATGGATCAACACTGATGTACTATGGATCATCACTGATGTACTATGGATCATCACTGATGTACTATGAGCCATCACTGATGTATTATGGATCATCACTGATGTACTATGGATCATCACTGATGTACTATGGATCATCACTGATGTACTATGGATCATCACTGATGTACTAAAGATCATCACTGATGTACTATGGGCAATCAC
Organism: Rana muscosa; assembly: GCA_029206835.1. NCBI lineage: Eukaryota > Metazoa > Chordata > Amphibia > Anura > Ranidae > Rana > Rana muscosa. Next base: position 3,893,364 of record JARGYO010000056.1, read on the forward strand.
TGGTGTACTATGGATCATCACTGATGTACTGTGGACCATCACTGGTGTACTATGGATCATCACCAATGTACTATGGATCATCACTGATGTACTATGGATCATCACTGACGTACTATGGATCATCACTGATGTACTGTGGATCATCACTGATGTACTGTGGATCATCACTGACGTACTGTGGATCATCACTGACGTACTGTGGATCATCACTTATGTACTATGGGCCATCACTGGTGTACTATGGATCATCACTGATGTACTATGGATCATCACTGATGTATTATGGATCATCACTGATGTACTTTGAGCCATCACTGATGTACTATGGATCATCACTGATGTGCTATGAATCATCACTGATGTACTGTGGACCATCCCTGATGTACTGTGGATCATCACTGATGTACTGTGGATCATCACTCATGTACCGTGGATCATCACTGATGTACTGAGGATCATCACCGATGTACTGATGATCATCACTGATGTACTATGGGCCATCACAGGTGTACTATGGATCATCCCTGGTGTACTATGGATCATCACTGATGTACTATGGACCATCCCTGATGTACTGTGGATCATCACTGATGTACTGTGGATCATCACTGATGTACTGTGGATCATCACTGGTGTACTATAGATCATCACTGATGTACTATGGGCCATCCCTGATGTACTGAGGATCATCACTGATGTACTATGGACCATCCCTGAAGTACTATAGACCATCCCTGATGTACTGTGGATTATCACTGATGTACTGTGGATCATCACTGATGTACTGAGGATCATCACTGATGTACTGTGGATCATCACTGATTTACTGTGGATCATTACTGATGTACTGTGGATCATCACTGATGTACTGAGGATCATCACTGATGTACTATGGATCATCACTGATGTACTGTGGATCATCACTGATGTACTGTGGATCATCACTGATGTACCGTGGATCATCACTGATGTACTGAGGATCATCACTAATGTACTATAGATCGTCACTGATGTACTATGGGCCATCACTGGTGTACTATGGATCATCACTGATGTACTATGGATCATCACTGATGTACTATGAGCCATCGCTGATGTACTATGGGCCATCACTGATGTACTGTGGATCATCACTGGTGTACTATGGATCATCACTGATGTACTATGGATCATCACTGATGTACTATGGATCATCACTGATGTACTGTGGATCATCACTGGTGTACTATAGATCATCACTGATGTACTATGGATCATCACTGATGTAGTGTAGATCATCACTGATGTACTGTGGATCATCACTGATGTACTATGGACCATCCCTGATGTACTGTGGATTATCACTGATGTACCGTGGATCATCACTGATGTACTGTGGATCAACACTGATGTCCTGTGGATCATCACTGATGTACTGAGGATCATCACTGATGTACTGTGGATCATCACTGATGTACTATGGATCATCAATGATGTACTGTGGATCATCACTGATTTACTATAGATCATCACTGATGTACTGTGGATCATCACTGATGTCCTGTGGATCATCACTGATGTCCTGTGGATCATCACTGATGTCCTGTGGATCATCACTGATGTACTGTGGATCATCACTGATGTACTATGGATCATCACTGATGTACTGTGGATCATCACTGATGTACTATAGATCATCACTGATGTACTATGGATCATCACTGATGTACTGTGGATCATCACTGATGTACTATGGGCCATCACGGGTGTACTATGGATAATCACTGGTGTACTATGGATCATCACTGATGTACTATGGACCATCCCTGATGTACTATGGACCATCCCTGATGTACTATGGACCATCCCTGATGTACTATAGATCATCACTGATGTACTATGGGCCATCACTGGTGTACTATGGATCACATCAATGATGTACTGAGGATCATCACTGATGTACTGAGGATCATCACTGATGTACTATGGATCATCACTGATGTACTGTGGATCATCACTGATGTACTATAGATCATCACTGATGTACTGTGGATCATCACTGGTGTACTATGGATCATCACTGATGTACTGAGGATCATCACTGATGTACTATGGATCATCACTGATGTACTGTGGATCATCACTGATGTACTATAGATCATCACTGATGTACTATGGATCATCACTGATGTACTGTGGATCATCACTGATGTACTGTGGATCATCACTGATGTACTGTGGACCATCACTGATGTTCTATGGGCCATCACTGGTGTACTATGGATCATCACTGATGTACCGTAGATCATCACTGATGTACCGTGGATCATCACTGATGTACTATGGATCATCACTGATGTACTGTGGATCATCACTGATGTACTATAGATCATCACTGATGTACTGTGGATCATCACTGGTGTACTATGGATCATCACTGATGTACTGAGGATCATCACTGATGTACTATGGATCATCACTGATGTACTGTGGATCATCAATAATGTACTATAGATCATCACTGATGTACTATGGATCATCACTGATGTACTGTGGATCATCACTGATGTACTGTGGATCATCACTGATGTACTGTGGACCATCACTGATGTACTGTGGACCATCACTGATGTACTGTGGATCATCACTGATGTTCTAGGAATCATCACTGATGTACTATAGATCATCACTGATGTACTATAGATCATCACTGATGTACTATGGATCATCACTGGTGTACTATGGACCGTCACTGGTGTACTATGGATCGTCACTGGTGTACTATGGATCATCACTGGTGTACTGTGGATCATCACTGATGTACTGTGGATCATCACTGATGTACTATAGTTCATCACTGATGTTCTATGGGCCATCACTGGTGTACTATGGATCATCACTGATGTACCGTAAATCATCACTGATGTACCGTGGATCATCACTGATGTACTAAGGATCATCACTGATGTACTGTTGATAATCACTTATGTACTATGGGCCATCACAGGTGTACTATGGATCATCACTGATGTACTATGGACCATCCCTGATGTACTATGGACCATCCCTGATGTACTGAGGATCATCACTGATGTACTATAGATCATCACTGATGTACTATGGGCCATCACTGGTGTACTATGGATCATCACTGATGTACTATAGATCATCACTGATGTACTGTGGATCATCACTGATGTACTATGGGCCATCACGGGTGTACTATGGATCATCACTGGTGTACTATGGATCATCACTGATGTACTATGGACCATCCCTGATGTACTATGGACCATCCCTGATGTACTATGGACCATCCCTGATGTACTGAGGATCATCACTGATGTACTGTGGATCATCACTGATGTACTGTGGAATATCAGTGATGTACTATGGACCATCACTGATGTACTATGGATCATCACTGATGTACTGTGGATCATCACTGATTTACTGTGGATTATCACTGATGTACTGTGGACCATCACTGATGTACTGTGGACCATCACTGATGTACTGTGGACCATCACTGATGTACTGTGGATAATCACTGATGTTCTGTGGATCATCACTGATGTACTATAGATCGTCACTGATGTACTATGGATCATCACTGGTGTACTATGGATCATCACTGGTGTACTATGGATCATCACTGGTGTACTATGGATCATCACTGGTGTACTATGGACCATCCCTGATGTACTGTTGATTATCACTGATGTACTGTGGATCATCGCTGATGTACTATAGTTCATCACTGATGTACTGTGGATCATCACTGATGTACTATAGATCATCACTGATGTACTGTGGATCATCACTGGTGTACTATGGATCATCACTGATGTACTGAGGATCATCACTGATGTACTATGGATCATCACTGATGTACTATGGGCCATCACTGGTGTAATATGGGCCATCACTGGTGTACTATGGATCATCATTGGTGTACTATGGATCATCACTGGTGTATTGTGGACCATCACTGATGTACTGAGGACCATCACTGATGTACTGTGGATCATCACTGATGTACTGTGGATCATCCCTGGTGTACTATGGATCATCACTGGTGTACTATGGATCATCACTGGTGTACTATGGATCATCACTGATATACTGTGGACCATCCCTGATGTACTATGGATCATCACTGATGTACTATGGATCATCACTGATGTACTATGAGCCATCACTGATGTACTATGGGCCATCACTGATGTACTGTGGATCATCACTGATGTACTATGGATCATCACTGATGTACTATGGATCATCACTGATGTACTATGGATCATCACTGGTGTACTATGGATCATCACTGATGTACTGTGGACCATCCCTGATGTACTGTGGATCATCACTGATGTCCTGTGGATCATCACTGATGTACTGTGAATCAACACTAATGTCCTGTGGATCATCACTGATGTACTGAGGATCATCACTGATGTACTGTGGATCATCACTGATGTACTATGGATCATCACTGATTTACTATAGATCATCACTGATGTCCTGTGGATCATCACTGATGTCCTGTGGATCATCACTGATGTCCTGTGGATCATCACTGATGTACTGTGGATCATCACTGATGTACTATGGATCATCACTGATGTACTGTGGATCATCACTGATGTACTATAGATCATCACTGATGTACTATGGATCATCACTGATGTACTGTGGATCATCACTGATGTACTGTGGATCATCACTGATGCACTATGGGCCATCACGGGTGTACTATGGATCATCACTGGTGTACTATGGATCATCACTGATGTACTATGGACCATCCCTGATGTACTATGGACCATCCCTGATGTACTATGGACCATCCCTGATGTACTATAGATCATCACTGATGTACTATGGGCCATCACTGGTGTACTATGGATCACATCAATGATGTACTGAGGATCATCACTGATGTACTGAGGATCATCACTGATGTACTATGGATCATCACTGATGTACTGTGGATCATCACTGATGTACTATAGATCATCACTGATGTACTGTGGATCATCACTGGTGTACTATGGATCATCACTGATGTACTGAGGATCATCACTGATGTACTATGGATCATCACTGATGTACTGTGGATCATCACTGATGTACTATAGATCATCACTGATGTACTATGGATCATCACTGATGTACTGTGGATCATCACTGATGTACTGTGGATCATCACTGATGTACTGTGGACCATCACTGATGTACTGTGGACCATCACTGATGTACTGTGGATCATCACTGATGTTCTATGGATCATCTCTGATGTACTATAGATCATCACTGATGTACTATAGATCATCACTGATGTACTATGGGCCATCACTGGTGTACTATGGATCATCACTGATGTACTATGAGCCATCGCTGATGTACTGTGGATCATCACTGGTGTACTATGGATCATCACTGATGTACTATGGATCATCACTGGTGTACTATGGATCATCACTGATGTACTGTGGACAATCCCTGATGTACTGTGGATCATCACTGATGTACTGAGGATCATCACTGAAGTACTGTGGATCATCACTGATGTACTATAGATCATCACTAATGTACTGTGGATCATCACTGATGTACTGTGGACCATCACTGATGTACTGTGGATAATCACTGATGTTCTGTGGATCATCACTGATGTACTATAGATCGTCACTGATGTACTATGGATCATCACTGATGTACTATAGATCATCACTGATGTACTATGGACCATCACTGGTGTACTATGGATCATCACTGGTGTACTATGGATCATCACTGGTGTACTATGGATCATCACTGGTGTACTATGGACCATCCCTGATGTGCTGTGGATTATCACTGATGTACTGTGGATCATCGCTTATGTACTATAGTTCATCACTGATGTACTGTGGATCATCACTGATGTACTATAGATCATCACTGATGTACTGTGGATCATCACTGGTGTACTATGGATCATCACTGATGTACTGAGGATCATCACTGATGTACTATGGATCATCACTGATGTACTGTGGATCATCACTGATGTACTATAGATCATCACTGATGTACTATGGATCATCACTGATGTACTGTGGATCATCACTGATGTACTGTGGATCATCACTGATGTACTGTGGACCATCACTGATGTACTGTGGACCATCACTGATGTACTGTGGATCATCACTGATGTTCTATGGATCATCACTGATGTACTATAGATCATCACTGATGTACTATGGATCATCACTGGTGTACTATGGACCATCACTGGTGTACTATGGATCGTCACTGGTGTACTATGGATCATCACTGGTGTACTGTGGATCATCACTGATGTACTGTGGATCATCACTGATGTACTATAGTTCATCACTGATGTTCTATGGGCCATCACTGGTGTACTATGGATCATCACTGATGTACCGTAGATCATCACTGATGTACCGTGGATCATCACTGATGTACTAAGGATCATCACTGATGTACTGAGGATAATCACTGATGTACTATGGGCCATCACGGGTGTACTATGGATCATCACTGATGTACTATGGACCATCCCTGATGTACTATGGACCATCCCTGATGTACTATGGACCATCCCTGATGTACTGAGGATCATCACTGATGTACTATAGATCGTCACTGATGTACTATGGGCCATCACTGGTGTACTATGGATCATCACTGATGTACTATGAGCCATCGCTGATGTACTGTGGATCATCACTGGTGTACTATGGATCATCACTGATGTACTATGGATCATCACTGATGTACTATGGATCATCACTGGTGTACTATGGATCATCACTGGTGTACTATGGATCATCACTGATGTACTGTGGACAATCCCTGATGTACTGTGGATCATCACTGATGTACTGAGGATCATCACTGAAGTACTGTGGATCATCACTGATGTTCTATAGATCATCACTAATGTACTGTGGATCATCACTGATGTACTGTGGATCATCACTGATGTACTGAGGATCATCACTGATGTACTATGGATCATCACTGATGTACTGTGGATCATCACTGATGTACTATGGGCCATCACGGGTGTTCTATGGATCATCACTGGTGTACTATGGATCATCACTGATGTACTATGGACCATCCCTGATGTACTATGGACCATCCCTGATGTACTATGGACCATCCCTGATGTACTGAGGATCATCACTGATGTACTGTGGATCATCACTGATGTACTGTGGATTATCAGTGATGTACTATGGACCATCACTGATGTACTATGGATCATCACTGATGTACTCTGGATCATCACTGATGTACTGTGGATTATCACTGATGTACTGTGGATCATCACTGATGTACTGTGGATCATCACTGATGTACTATAGATCATCACTGATGTACTATGGATCATCACTGATGTACTGTGGATCATCACTGATGTACTGTGGATCATCACTGATGTACTGTGGACCATCACTGATGTACTGTGGACCATCACTGATGTACTGTGGATCATCACTGATGTTCTATGGATCATCACTGATGTACTATAGATCATCACTGATGTACTATGGATCATCACTGGTGTACTATGGACCGTCACTGGTGTACTATGGATCGTCACTGGTGTACTATGGATCATCACTGGTGTACTGTGGATCATCACTGATGTACTGTGGATCATCACTGATGTACTATAGTTCATCACTGATGTTCTATGGGCCATCACTGGTGTACTATGGATCATCACTGATGTACCGTAGATCATCACTGATGTACCGTGGATCATCACTGATGTACTAAGGATCATCACTGATGTACTGAGGATAATCACTGATGTACTATGGGCCATCACGGGTGTACTATGGATCATCACTGATGTACTATGGACCATCCCTGATGTACTATGGACCATCCCTGATGTACTATGGACCATCCCTGATGTACTGAGGATCATCACTGATGTACTATAGATCGTCACTGATGTACTATGGGCCATCACTGGTGTACTATGGATCATCACTGATGTACTATGAGCCATCGCTGATGTACTGTGGATCATCACTGGTGTACTATGGATCATCACTGATGTACTATGGATCATCACTGATGTACTATGGATCATCACTGGTGTACTATGGATCATCACTGGTGTACTATGGATCATCACTGATGTACTGTGGACAATCCCTGATGTACTGTGGATCATCACTGATGTACTGAGGATCATCACTGAAGTACTGTGAATCATCACTGATGTACTATAGATCATCACTAATGTACTGTGGATCATCACTGATGTACTGTGGATCATCACTGATGTACTGAGGATCATCACTGATGTACTATGGATCATCACTGATGTACTGTGGATCATCACTGATGTACTATGGGCCATCACGGGTGTTCTATGGATCATCACTGGTGTACTATGGATCATCACTGATGTACTATGGACCATCCCTGATGTACTATGGACCATCCCTGATGTACTATGGACCATCCCTGATGTACTGAGGATCATCACTGATGTACTGTGGATCATCACTGATGTACTGTGGATTATCAGTGATGTACTATGGACCATCACTGATGTACTATGGATCATCACTGATGTACTGTGGATCATCACTGATGTACTGTGGATTATCACTGATGTACTGTGGACCATCACTGATGTACTGTGGACCATCACTGATGTACTGTGGACCATCACTGATGTACTGTGGATAATCACTGATGTTCTGTGGATCATCACTGATGTACAATAGATTGTCACTGATGTACTATGGATCATCACTGATGTACTATAGATCATCACTGATGTACTATAGATCATCACTGATGTACTATGGACCATCACTGGTGTACTATGGATCATCACTGGTGTACTATGGATCATCACTGGTGTACTATGGATCATCACTGGTGTACTATGGACCATCCCTGATGTACTGTGGATCATCACTGATGTACTATGGTTCATCGCTGATGTACTATAGTTCATCACTGATGTACTATGGGCCATCACTGGTGTAATATGGATCATCACTGGTGTACTATGGATCATCACTGATGTACTATGGACCATCCCTGATATACTATGGACCATCCCTGATGTACTGTGGATCATCACTGATGTACTGTGGATCATCACTGATGTACTGTGGATCATCACTGATGTACTATAGATCATCACTGATGTACTATGGGCCATCACTGGTGTACTTTGGGCCATCACTGGTGTACTATGGATCATCATTGGTGTACTATGGATCATCACTGGTGTACTGTGGACCATCACTGATGTACTGTGGACCATCACTGATGTACTGTGGATCATCACTGATGTACTGTGGATCATCCCTGGTGTACTATGGATCATCACTGGTGTACTATGGATCATCACTGGTGTACTATGGATCATCACTGGTGTACTATGGATCATCACTGATGTACTATGGATCATCACTGGTGTACTATGGATCATCACTGATGTACTGTGGACCATCCCTGATGTACTGTGGATCATCACTGATGTACTGTGGATCATCACTGATGTACTAAGGATCATCACTGATGTACTGTGGATAATCACTGATGTACTATGGGCCATCACGGGTGTACTATGGATCATCACTGATGTACTATGGACCATCCCTGATGTACTATGGACCATCCCTGATGTACTGAGGATCATCACTGATGTACTATAGATCATCACTGATGTACTATGGGCCATCACTGGTGTACTATGGATCATCACTGATGTACTATGAGCCATCGCTGATGTACTGTGGATCATCACTGGTGTACTATGGATCATCACTGATGTACTATGGATCATCACTGGTGTACTATGGATCATCACTGGTGTACTATGGATCATCACTGATGTTCTATGGGCCATCACTGGTGTACTATGGATCATCACCGATGTACCGTAGATCATCACTGATGTACCGTGGATCATCACTGATGTACTAAGGATCATCACTGATGTACTGTGGATAATCACTGATGTACTATGGGCCATCACGGGTGTACTATGGATCATCACTGATGTACTATGGACCATCCCTGATGTACTATGGACCATCCCTGATGTACTATGGACCATCCCTGATGTACTGAGGATCATCACTGATGTACTATAGATCATCACTGATGTACTATGGGCCATCACTGGTGTACTATGGATCATCACTGATGTACTATGAGCCATCGCTGATGTACTGTGGATCATCACTGGTGTACTATGGATCATCACTGATGTACTATGGATCATCACTGGTGTACTATGGATCATCACTGGTGTACTATGGATCATCACTGATGTACTGTGGACAATCCCTGATGTACTGTGGATCATCACTGATGTACTGAGGATCATCACTGAAGTACTGTGGATCATCACTGATGTACTATAGATCATCACTAATGTACTGTGGATCATCACTGATGTACTGTGGACCATCACTGATGTACTGTGGATAATCACTGATGTTCTGTGGATCATCACTGATGTACTATAGATCGTCACTGATGTACTATGGATCATCACTGATGTACTATAGATCATCACTGATGTACTATGGACCATCACTGGTGTACTATGGATCATCACTGGTGTACTATGGATCATCACTGGTGTACTATGGATCATCACTGGTGTACTATGGACCATCCCTGATGTGCTGTGGATTATCACTGATGTACTGTGGATCATCGCTTATGTACTATAGTTCATCACTGATGTACTGTGGATCATCACTGATGTACTATAGATCATCACTGATGTACTGTGGATCATCACTGGTGTACTATGGATCATCACTGATGTACTGAGGATCATCACTGATGTACTATGGATCATCACTGATGTACTGTGGATCATCACTGATGTACTATAGATCATCACTGATGTACTATGGATCATCACTGATGTACTGTGGATCATCACTGATGTACTGTGGATCATCACTGATGTACTGTGGACCATCACTGATGTACTGTGGACCATCACTGATGTACTGTGGATCATCACTGATGTTCTATGGATCATCACTGATGTACTATAGATCATCACTGATGTACTATGGATCATCACTGGTGTACTATGGACCGTCACTGGTGTACTATGGATCGTCACTGGTGTACTATGGATCATCACTGGTGTACTGTGGATCATCACTGATGTACTGTGGATCATCACTGATGTACTATAGTTCATCACTGATGTTCTATGGGCCATCACTGGTGTACTATGGATCATCACTGATGTACCGTAGATCATCACTGATGTACCGTGGATCATCACTGATGTACTAAGGATCATCACTGATGTACTGAGGATAATCACTGATGTACTATGGGCCATCACGGGTGTACTATGGATCATCACTGATGTACTATGGACCATCCCTGATGTACTATGGACCATCCCTGATGTACTATGGACCATCCCTGATGTACTGAGGATCATCACTGATGTACTATAGATCGTCACTGATGTACTATGGGCCATCACTGGTGTACTATGGATCATCACTGATGTACTATGAGCCATCGCTGATGTACTGTGGATCATCACTGGTGTACTATGGATCATCACTGATGTACTATGGATCATCACTGATGTACTATGGATCATCACTGGTGTACTATGGATCATCACTGGTGTACTATGGATCATCACTGATGTACTGTGGACAATCCCTGATGTACTGTGGATCATCACTGATGTACTGAGGATCATCACTGAAGTACTGTGGATCATCACTGATGTACTATAGATCATCACTAATGTACTGTGGATCATCACTGATGTACTGTGGATCATCACTGATGTACTGAGGATCATCACTGATGTACTATGGATCATCACTGATGTACTGTGGATCATCACTGATGTACTATGGGCCATCACGGGTGTTCTATGGATCATCACTGGTGTACTATGGATCATCACTGATGTACTATGGACCATCCCTGATGTACTATGGACCATCCCTGATGTACTATGGACCATCCCTGATGTACTGAGGATCATCACTGATGTACTGTGGATCATCACTGATGTACTATAGATCATCACTGATGTACTATGGATCATCACTGATGTACTGTGGATCATCACTGATGTACTGTGGATCATCACTGATGTACTGTGGACCATCACTGATGTACTGTGGATCATCACTGATGTTCTATGGATCATCACTGATGTACTATAGATCATCACTGATGTACTATGGATCATCACTGGTGTACTATGGACCGTCACTGGTGTACTATGGATCGTCACTGGTGTACTATGGATCATCACTGGTGTACTGTGGATCATCACTGATGTACTGTGGATCATCACTGATGTACTATAGTTCATCACTGATGTACTATGGATCATCACTGGTGTACTATGGACCGTCACTGGTGTACTATGGATCGTCACTGGTGTACTATGGATCATCACTGGTGTACTGTGGATCATCACTGATGTACTGTGGATCATCACTGATGTACTGAGGATCATCACTGAAGTACTGTGAATCATCACTGATGTACTATGGATCATCACTGGTGTACTATGGATCATCACTATGGACCATCCCTGATGTACTATGGACCATCCCTGATGTACTATGGACCATCCCTGATGTACTGAGGATCATCACTGATGTACTGTGGATCATCACTGATGTACTGTGGATTATCAGTGATGTACTATGGACCATCACTGATGTACTATGGATCATCACTGATGTACTGTGGATCATCACTGATGTACTGTGGATTATCACTGATGTACTGTGGACCATCACTGATGTACTGTGGACCATCACTGATGTACTGTGGACCATCACTGATGTACTGTGGATAATCACTGATGTTCTGTGGATCATCACTGATGTACAATAGATCATCACTGATGTACTATGGATCATCACTGATGTACTATAGATCATCACTGATGTACTATAGATCATCACTGATGTACTATGGACCATCACTGGTGTACTATGGATCATCACTGGTGTACTATGGATCATCACTGGTGTACTATGGATCATCACTGGTGTACTATGGACCATCCCTGATGTACTGTGGATCATCACTGATGTACTATGGTTCATCGCTGATGTACTATAGTTCATCACTGATGTACTATGGGCCATCACTGGTGTAATATGGATCATCACTGGTGTACTATGGATCATCACTGATGTACTATGGACCATCCCTGATATACTATGGACCATCCCTGATGTACTGTGGATCATCACTGATGTACTGTGGATCATCACTGATGTACTGTGGATCATCACTGATGTACTATAGATCATCACTGATGTACTATGGGCCATCACTGGTGTACTTTGGGCCATCACTGGTGTACTATGGATCATCATTGGTGTACTATGGATCATCACTGATGTACTATGGATCATCACTGATGTACTATGGATCATCACTGGTGTACTATGGATCATCACTGGTGTACTATGGATCATCACTGATGTACTGTGGACAATCCCTGATGTACTGTGGATCATCACTGATGTACTGAGGATCATCACTGAAGTACTGTGAATCATCACTGATGTACTATAGATCATCACTAATGTACTGTGGATCATCACTGATGTACTGTGGATCATCACTGATGTACTGAGGATCATCACTGATGTACTATGGATCATCACGGATGTACTGTGGATCATCACTGATGTACTATGGGCCATCACGGGTGTTCTATGGATCATCACTGGTGTACTATGGATCATCACTGATGTACTATGGACCATCCCTGATGTACTATGGACCATCCCTGATGTACTATGGACCATCCCTGATGTACTGAGGATCATCACTGATGTACTGTGGATCATCACTGATGTACTGTGGATTATCAGTGATGTACTATGGACCATCACTGATGTACTATGGATCATCACTGATGTACTGTGGATCATCACTGATGTACTGTGGATTATCACTGATGTACTGTGGACCATCACTGATGTACTGTGGACCATCACTGATGTACTGTGGACCATCACTGATGTACTGTGGATAATCACTGATGTTCTGTGGATCATCACTGATGTACAATAGATCGTCACTGATGTACTATGGATCATCACTGATGTACTATAGATCATCACTGATGTACTATAGATCATCACTGATGTACTATGGACCATCACTGGTGTACTATGGATCATCACTGGTGTACTATGGATCATCACTGGTGTACTATGGATCATCACTGGTGTACTATGGACCATCCCTGATGTACTGTGGATCATCACTGATGTACTATGGTTCATCGCTGATGTACTATAGTTCATCACTGATGTACTATGGGCCATCACTGGTGTAATATGGATCATCACTGGTGTACTATGGATCATCACTGATGTACTATGGACCATCCCTGATATACTATGGACCATCCCTGATGTACTGTGGATCATCACTGATGTACTGTGGATCATCACTGATGTACTGTGGATCATCACTGATGTACTATAGATCATCACTGATGTACTATGGGCCATCACTGGTGTACTTTGGGCCATCACTGGTGTACTATGGATCATCATTGGTGTACTATGGATCATCACTGGTGTACTGTGGACCATCACTGATGTACTGTGGACCACCACTGATGTACTGTGGATCATCACTGATGTACTGTGGATCATCCCTGGTGTACTATGGATCATCACTGGTGTACTATGGATCATCACTGGTGTACTATGGATCATCACTGGTGTACTATGGATCATCACTGATGTACTATGGATCATCACTGGTGTACTATGGATCATCACTGATGTACTGTGGACCATCCCTGATGTACTGTGGATCATCACTGATGTCCTGTGGATCATCACTGATGTACTGTGGATCAACACTGATGTCCTGTGGATCATCACTGATGTACTGAGGATCATCACTGATGTACTGTGGATCATCACTGATGTACTATGGATCATCACTGATGTACTATGGATCATCACTGATTTACTATAGATCATCATTGATGTACTGTGGATCATCACTGATGTACTGTGGATCATCACTGATGTACTATGGATCATCACTGATGTACTGTGGATCATCACTGGTGTACTATGGATCATCACTGGTGTACTATGGATCATCCCTGATGTACTGTAGACCATCCCTGATGTACTGTGGATCATCACTGATGTCCTGTGGATCATCACTGATGTCCTGTGGATCATCACTGATGTACTGTGGATCATCACTGATGTACTATGGATCATCACTGATGTACTGTGGATCATCACTGATGTACTATAGATCATCACTGATGTACTATGGATTATCACTGATGTACTGTGGATCATCACTGATGTACTGTGGATCATCACTGATGTACTATGGGCCATCATGGGTGTACTATGGATCATAACTGGTGTACTATGGATCATCACTGATGTACTATGGACCATCCCTGATGTACTATGGACCATCCCTGATGTACTATGGACCATCCCTGATGTACTATAGATCATCACTGATGTACTATGGATCATCACTGATGTACTGTGGATCATCACTGATGTACTATAGATCATCACTGATGTACTATGGATCATCACTGATGTACTGTGGATCATCACTGATGTACTGTGGATCATCACTGATGTACTGTGGACCATCACTGATGTACTGTGGACCATCACTGATGTACTGTGGATCATCACTGATGTTCTATGGATCATCACTGATGTACTATAGATCATCACTGATGTACTATAGATCATCACTGATGTACTATGGATCATCACTGGTGTACTATGGACCATCACTGGTGTACTATGGATCATCACTGGTGTACTATGGATCATCACTGGTGTACTGTGGATCATCACTGATGTACTGTGGATCAACACTGATGTACTATAGTTCATCACTGATGTTCTATGGGCCATCACTGGTGTACTATGGATCATCACTGGTGTACTATGGATCATCACTGATGTACTATGGACTATCCCTGATGTACTATGGACCATCCCTGATGTACTGTGAATCATCACTGATGTACTGTGGATCATCACTGATGTACTGTGGATCATCACTGATGTACTATAGATCATCACTGATGTACTATGGGCCATCACTGGTGTAGTATGGGCCATCACTGGTGTACTATGGATCATCACTGATGTACTATGGACCATCACTGATGTACTGTGGATCATCACTGATGTACTGTGGATCATCCCTGGTGTACTATGGATCATTACTGGTGTATTATGGATCATCACTGGTGTACTATGGATCATCACTGATGTACTATGGGCCATCACTGATGTACTATGGATCATCACTGATATACTGTGGACCATCCCTGATGTACTGTGGATCATCACTGATGTACTGTGGATCATCTATGATGTACTGTGGATCATCACTGATGTACTGTGGATCATCACTGATGTACTATAGATCATCACTGATGTAGTATGGGCCATCACTGGTGTACTATGGGCCATCACTGATGTACTATGGATCTTCACTGATGTACTATGGATCATCACTGATGTAATATAGATCATCACTGATGTACTATGGGCCATCAGTGGTGTACTATGGATCATCACTGATGTACTGTGGACCATCCCTGATGTACTGTGGACCATCCCTGATGTACTGTGGATCATCACTGATGTACTATGGATCATCACTGATGTACTATGAGCCATCTCTGATGTATTATGGATCATCACTGATGTACTATGGATCATCACTGATGTACTATGGATCTTTACTGATGTACTGTGGACCATCCCTGATGTACTGTGGATCATCACTGACGTACTGTGGACCATCCCTGATGTACCGGGGATCATCACTGATGTACCGTGGATCATCACTGATGTACTGAGGATCATCACTGATGTACTATGGGCCATCACAGGTGTACTATGGATCATCACTGGTGTACTATGGATCATCACTGATGTACTATGGACCATCCCTGATGTACTATGGACCATCACTGGTGTACTGTGGATCATCACTGGGGAACTATGGATCATCACTGATGTACTATGGATCATCACTGATGTACTATGGATCATCACTGATGTGCTATGGATCATCACTGGTGTACTATGGATCATCACTGGTGTACTGTGGATCATCACTGATGTACTGTGGATCAACACTGATGTACTATAGTTCATCACTGATGTTCTATGGGCCATCACTGGTGTACTATGGATCATCACTGGTGTACTATGGATCATCACTGATGTACTATGGACTATCCCTGATGTACTATGGACCATCCCTGATGTACTGTGAATCATCACTGATGTACTGTGGATCATCACTGATGTACTGTGGATCATCACTGATGTACTATAGATCATCACTGATGTACTATGGGCCATCACTGGTGTAGTATGGGCCATCACTGGTGTACTATGGATCATCACTGATGTACTATGGACCATCACTGATGTACTGTGGATCATCACTGATGTACTGTGGATCATCCCTGGTGTACTATGGATCATTACTGGTGTATTATGGATCATCACTGGTGTACTATGGATCATCACTGATGTACTATGGGCCATCACTGATGTACTATGGATCATCACTGATATACTGTGGACCATCCCTGATGTACTGTGGATCATCACTGATGTACTGTGGATCATCTATGATGTACTGTGGATCATCACTGATGTACTGTGGATCATCACTGATGTACTATAGATCATCACTGATGTAGTATGGGCCATCACTGGTGTACTATGGGCCATCACTGATGTACTATGGATCATCACTGATGTACTATGGATCATCACTGATGTAATATAGATCATCACTGATGTACTATGGGCCATCAGTGGTGTACTATGGATCATCACTGATGTACTGTGGACCATCCCTGATGTACTGTGGACCATCCCTGATGTACTGTGGATCATCACTGATGTACTATGGATCATCACTGATGTACTATGAGCCATCTCTGATGTATTATGGATCATCACTGATGTACTATGGATCATCACTGATGTACTATGGATCTTTACTGATGTACTGTGGACCATCCCTGATGTACTGTGGATCATCACTGATGTACTGTGGACCATCCCTGATGTACCGGGGATCATCACTGATGTACCGTGGATCATCACTGATGTACTGAGGATCATCACTGATGTACTATGGGCCATCACAGGTGTACTATGGATCATCACTGGTGTACTATGGATCATCACTGATGTACTATGGACCATCCCTGATGTACTATGGACCATCACTGGTGTACTGTGGATCATCACTGGGGAACTATGGATCATCACTGATGTACTATGGATCATCACTGATGTACTATGGATCATCACTGATGTGCTATGGATCATCACTGATGTACTATGGATCATCACTGGTGTACTATGGATCATCACTGATGTACTGTGGACCATCCCTGATGTACTGAGGATCATCACTGATGTACTATAGATCATCACTGATGTACTGTGGATCATCACTGATGTACTGAGGATCATCACTGATGTACTATGGATCATCACTGATGTACTATAGATCATCACTGATGTACTGTGGATCATCACTGATGTACTGTAGACCATCCCTGATGTACTGTGGATCATCACTGATGTCCTGTGGATCATCACTGATGTCCTGTGGATCATCACTGATGTACTGTGGATCATCACTGATGTACTATGGATCATCACTGATGTACTGTGGATCATCACTGATGTACTATAGATCATCACTGATGTACTATGGATTATCACTGATGTACTGTGGATCATCACTGATGTACTGTGGATCATCACTGATGTACTATGGGCCATCACGGGTGTACCATGGATCATAACTGGTGTACTATGGATCATCACTGATGTACTATGGACCATCCCTGATGTACTATGGACCATCCCTGATGTACTATGGACCATTCCTGATGTACTATGGACCATCCCTGATGTACTATAGATCATCACTGATGTACTATGGATCATCACTGATGTACTGTGGATCATCACTGATGTACTATAGATCATCACTGATGTACTATGGATCATCACTGATGTACTGTGGATCATCACTGATGTACTGTGGATCATCACTGATGTACTGTGGACCATCACTGATGTACTGTGGACCATCACTGATGTACTGTGGATCATCACTGATGTTCTATGGATCATCACTGATGTACTATAGATCATCACTGATGTACTATAGATCATCACTGATGTACTATGGATCATCACTGGTGTACTATGGACCATCACTGGTGTACTATGGATCATCACTGGTGTACTATGGATCATCACTGGTGTACTGTGGATCATCACTGATGTACTATGAGCCATCACTGATGTACTATGGGCCATCACTGATGTACTGTGGATCATCACTGGGGAACTATGGATCATCACTGATGTACTATGGATCATCACTGATGTACTATGGATCATCACTGATGTGCTATGGATCATCACTGATGTACTATGGATCATCACTGGTGTACTATGGATCATCACTGATGTACTGTGGACCATCCCTGATGTACTGTGGATCATCACTGATGTACTGTGGATCATCACTGATGTACTGAGGATCATCACTGATGTACTATGGATCATCACTGATGTACTATAGATCATCACTGATGTACTGTGGATCATCACTGATGTACTGTAGACCATCCCTGATGTACTGTGGATCATCACTGATGTCCTGTGGATCATCACTGATGTCCTGTGGATCATCACTGATGTACTGTGGATCATCACTGATGTACTGTGGACCATCCCTGATGTACTGTGGACCATCCCTGATGTACTGTGGATCATCACTGATGTACTATGGATCATCACTGATGTACTATGAGCCATCACTGATGTACTATGGATCATCACTGATGTACTATGGATCATCACTGATGTACTATGGATCTTTACTGATGTACTGTGGACCATCCCTGATGTACTGTGGATCATCACTGATGTACTGTGGACCATCCCTGATGTACCGGGGATCATCACTGATGTACCGTGGATCATCACTGATGTACTGAGGATCATCACTGATGTACTATGGGCCATCACGGGTGTACTATGGATCATCACTGGTGTACTATGGATCATCACTGATGTACTATGGACCATCCCTGATGTACTATGGACCATCACTGGTGTACTGTGGATCATCACTGGGGAACTATGGATCATCACTGATGTACTATGGATCATCACTGATGTACTATGGATCATCACTGATGTGCTATGGATCATCACTGATGTACTATGGATCATCACTGGTGTACTATGGATCATCACTGATGTACTGTGGACCATCCCTGATGTACTGAGGATCATCACTGATGTACTATAGATCATCACAGATGTACTATGGGCCATCACTGGTGTACTATGGATCATCACTGATGTACTGTGGATCATCACTGATGTACTATGAGCCATCACTAATGTACTATGGGCCATCACTGATGTACTGTGGATCATCACTGGGGAACTATGGATCATCACTGATGTACTATGGATCATCACTGATGTGCTATGGATCATCACTGATGTACTATGGATCATCACTGGTGTACTATGGATCATCACTGATGTACTGTGGACCATCCCTGATGTACTGTGGATCATCACTGATGTACTGTGGATCATCACTGATGTACTGAGGATCATCACTGATGTACTATGGATCATCACTGATGTACTATAGATCATCACTGATGTACTGTGGATCATCACTGATGTACTGTAGACCATCCCTGATGTACTGTGGATCATCACTGATGTCCTGTGGATCATCACTGATGTCCTGTGGATCATCACTGATGTACTGTGGATCATCACTGATGTACTATGGATCATCACTGATGTACTGTGGATCATCACTGATGTACTATAGATCATCACTGATGTACTATGGATTATCACTGATGTACTGTGGATCATCACTGATGTACTGTGGATCATCACTGATGTACTATGGGCCATCACGGGTGTACTATGGATCATAACTGGTGTACTATGGATCATCACTGATGTACTATGGACCATCACTGATGTACTATGAGCCATCTATGATGTACTATGGATCATCACTGATGTACTATGGATCATCACTGATGTACTATGGATCATCACTGATGTACTATGAGCCATCACTGATGTACTATGGATCATCACTGATGTACTATGGATCATCACTGATGTACTATGAGCCATCTCTGATGAACTATGAGCCATCTCTGATGTGCTATGGATCATCACTGATGTACTATGGATCAACACTGATGTACTATGGATCATCACTGATGTACTATGGATCATCACTGATGTACTATGAGCCATCACTGATGTACTATGGATCATCACTGATGTACTGTGGATCATCACTGATGTGCCGTGGATCATCACTGATGTACCGTGGATCATCACTGATGTACTGAGGATCATCACTGATGTACTGTGGATCATCACTGATGTACTATGGGCCATCACGGGTGTACTATGGATCATCACTGGTGTACTATGGATCATCACTGATGTACTATGGACCATCCCTGATGTACTATGGACCATCCCTGATGTACTGAGGATCATCACTGATGTACTATAGATCATCACTGATGTACTATAGATCATCACTGATGTACTATGGGCCATCACTGGTGTACTGTGGATCATCACTGGTGTACTATGGATCATTACTGACGTACTATGGATCATCACTGATGTACTATGGATCATCACTGGTGTACTATGGATCATCACTGGTGTACTATGGATCATCACTGATATACTGTGGACAATCCCTGATGTACTGTGGATCATCACTGATGTACTGAGGATCATCACTGATGTACTGTGGATCATCACTGATGTACTATAGATCATCACTAATGTACTGTGGATCATCACTGATGTACTGTGGATCATCACTGATGTACTGAGGATCATCACTGATGTACTGTGGATCATCACTGATGTACTGTGGATCATCACTGATGTACTATGGACAATCCCTGATGTACTATGGACCATCCCTGATGTACTATGGACCATCCCTGATGTACTATGGACCATCCCTGATGTACTATGGACCATCCCTGATGTACTGAGGATCATCACTGATGTACTATGGATCATCACTGATGTACTGTGGATCATCACTGATGTACTATGGACCATCACTGGTGTACTATGGATCATCACTGGTGTACTATGGATCATCACTGGTGTACTATGGATCATCACTGGTGTACTATGGACCATCCCTGATGTACTGTGGATCATCACTGATGTACTGTGGATCATCACTGATGTACTATAGTTCATCACTGATGTACTATGGGCCATCCCTGATGTACTGTGGATCATTACTGATGTACTGTGGATCATCACTGATGTACTGTGGATCATCACTGATGTACTGTGGATCATCACTGATGTACTATGGACCATCACTGGTATAATTTGGGCCATCACTGGTGTACTATGGATCATCATTGGTGTACTATGGATCATCACTGGTGTACTGTGGACCATCACTGATGTTCTGAGGACCATCACTCATGTACTGTGGATCATCACTGATGTACTGTGGATCATCCCTGGTGTACTATGGATCATCACTGGTGTACTATGGATCATCACTGGTGTACTATGGATCATCACTGATATACTGTGGACCATCCCTGATGTACTATGGATCATCACTGATGTACTATGGATCATCACTGATGTACTATGAGCCATCACTGATGTACTATGGGCCATCACTGATGTACTGTGGATCATCACTGATGTACTATGGATCATCACTGATGTACTATGGATCATCACTGGTGTACTATGGATCATCACGGATGTACTATGGACCATCCCTGATGTACTGTGGATCATCACTGATGTCCTGTGGATCATCACTGATGTACTGTGGATCAACACTGATGTCCTGTGGATCATCACTGATGTACTGAGGATCATCACTGATGTACTGTGGATCATCACTGATGTACTATGGATCATCAATGATGTACTGTGGATCATCACTGATTTACTATAGATCATCACTGATGTACTGTGGATCATCACTGATGTCCTGTGGATCATCACTGATGTCCTGTGGATCATCACTGATGTACTGTGGATCATCACTGATGTACTGTGGATCATCACTGATGTATTATAGATCATCACTGATGTACTATGGATCATCACTGATGTACTGTGGATCATCACTGATGTACTATGGGCCATCACGGGTGTACTATGGATCATCACTGGTGTACTATGGATCATCACTGATGTACTATGGACCATCCCTGATGTACTATGGACCATCCCTGATGTACTATAGATCATCACTTATGTACTATGGGCCATCACTGGTGTACTATGGATCATCAATGATGTACTGAGGATCATCACTGATGTACTGAGGATCATCACTGATGTACTATGGATCATCACTGATGTACTGTGGATCATCACTGATGTACTATAGATCATCACTGATGTACTGTGGATCATCACTGGTGTACTATGGATCATCACTGATGTACTGAGGATCATCACTGATGTACTATGGATCATCACTGATGTACTGTGGATCATCACTGATGTACTATAGATCATCACTGATGTACTGTGGATCATCACTGATGTACTATAGATCATCACTGATGTACTGTGGATCATCACTGATGTACTGTGGATCATCACTGATGTACTGTGGACCATCACTGATGTACTGTGGACCATCACTGATGTACTGTGGATCATCACTGATGTTCTATGGATCATCACTGATGTACTATAGATCATCACTGATGTACTATAAATCATCACTGATGTACTATGGATCATCACTGGTGTACTATGGACTGTCACTGGTGTACTATGGATCATCACTGGTGTACTATGGATCATCACTGGTGTTCCATAGATCATCACTGATGTACCGTGGATCATCACTGATGTACTGAGGATCATCACTGATGTACTGTGGATCATCACTGATGTACTATGGGCCATCACGGGTGTACTATGGATCATCACTGATGTACTATGGACCATCCCTGATGTACTATGGACCATCCCTGATGTACTATGGACAATCCCCGATGTACTGAGGATCATCACTGATGTGCTATAGATCATCACTGATGTACTATGGGCCATCACTGGTGTACTATGGATCATCACTGATGTACTATGAGCCATCGCTGATGTATTGTGGATCATCACTGGTGTACTATGGATCATCACTGATGTACTATGGAACATCACTGATGTACTATGGATCATCACTGGTGTACTATGGATCATCACTGGTGTACTATGGATCATCACTGATGTACTGTGGACAATCCCTGATGTACTGTGGATCATCACTGATGTACTGAGGATCATCACTGAAGTACTGTGGATCATCACTGATGTACTATAGATCATCACTAATGTACTGTGGATCATCACTGATGTACCGTGGATCATCACTGATGTACTGAGGATCATCACTGATGTACTGTGGATCATCACTGATGTACTGTGGATCATCACTGATGTACTATGGACAATCCCTGATGTACTATGGACCATCCCTGATGTACTATGGACCATCCCTGATGTACTATGGACCATCCCTGATGTACTATGGACCATCCCTGATGTACTGAGGATCATCACTGATGTACTGTGGATCATCACTGATGTACTATGGACCATCACTGGTGTACTATGGATCATCACTGGTGTACTATGGATCATCACTGGTGTACTATGGATCATCACTGGTGTACTATGGACCATCCCTGATGTACTGTGGATCATCACTGATGTACTGTGGATCATCACTGATGTACTATAGTTCATCACTGATGTACTATGGGCCATCACTGGTGTACTATGGATCATCACTGGTGTACTATGGATCATCACTGATGTACTATGGACCATCCCTGATATACTATGGGCCATCCCTGATATACTATGGACCATCCCTGATGTACTGTGGATCATCACTGATGTACTGTGGATCATCACTGATGTACTGTGGATCATCACTGATGTACTGTGGATCATCACTGATGTACTATGGACCATCACTGGTATAATTTGGGCCATCACTGGTGTACTATGGATCATCATTGGTGTACTATGGATCATCACTGGTGTACTGTGGACCATCACTGATGTACTGAGGACCATCACTGATGTACTGTGGATCATCACTGATGTAATGTGGATCATCCCTGGTGTACTATGGATCATCACTGGTGTACTATGGATCATCACTGGTGTACTATGGATCATCACTGATATACTGTGGACCATCCCTGATGTACTATGGATCATCACTGATGTACTATGGATCATCACTGATGTACTATGAGCCATCACTGATGTACTATGGGCCATCACTGATGTACTGTGGATCATCACTGATGTACTATGGATCATCACTGATGTACTATGGATCATCACTGATGTACTATGGATCATCACTGGTGTACTATGGATCATCACTGATGTACTGTGGACCATCCCTGATGTACTGTGGATCATCACTGATGTCCTGAGGATCATCACTGATGTACTGTGGATCAACACTGATGTCCTGTGGATCATCACTGATATACTGAGGATCATCACTGATGTACTGTGGATCATCACTGATGTACTATGGATCATCAATGATGTACTGTGGATCATCACTGATTTACTATAGATCATCACTGATGTCCTGTGAATCATCACTGATGTCCTGTGGATCATCACTGATGTACTGTGGATCATCACTGATGTACTGTGGATCATCACTGATGTACTATGGATCATCACTGATGTACTATAGATCATCACTGATGTACTATGGATCATCACTGATGTACTGTGGATCATCACTGATGTACTGTGGATCATCACTGATGTACTATGGGCCATCACGGGTGTACTATGGATCATCACTGGTGTACTATGGATCATCACTGATGTACTATGGACCATCCCTGATGTACTATGGACCATCCCTGATGTACTATAGATCATCACTGATGTACTATGGGCCATCACTGGTGTACTATGGATCATCAATGATGTACTGAGGATCATCACTGATGTACTGAGGATCATCACTGATGTACTATGGATCATCACTGATGTACTGTGGATCATCACTGATGTACTATAGATCATTACTGATGTACTATGGGCCATCACTGGTGTACTATGGATCATCACTGATGTACTATGAGCCATCGCTGATGTACTGTGGATCATCACTGGTGTACTATGGATCATCACTGATGTACTATGGAACATCACTGATGTACTATGGATCATCACTGGTGTACTATGGATCATCACTGGTGTACTATGGATCATCACTGATGTACTGTGGACAATCCCTGATGTACTGTGGATCATCACTGATGTACTGAGGATCATCACTGAAGTACTGTGGCTCATCACTGATGTACTATAGATCACCACTAATGTACTGTGGATCATCACTGATGTACTGTGGATCATCACTGATGTACTGAGGATCATCACTGATGTACTATGGACCATCCCTGATGTACTATGGACCATCCCTGATGTACTATGGACCATCCCTGATGTACTATGGACCATCCCTGATGTACTATGGACCATCCCTGATGTACTGAGGATCATCACTGATGTACTGTGGATCATCACTGATGTACTGTGGATCATCACTGATGTACTGTGGATTATCACTGATGTACTGTGGACCATCACTGATGTACTGTGGACCCTCACTGATGTATTGTGGACCCTCACTGATGTACTGTGGACAATCACTGATGTACTGTGGACCATCACTGATGTACTGTGGATAATCACTGATGTTCTATGGATCATCACTGATGTACTATAGATCATCACTGATGTACTATGGATCATCACTGATGTACTATAGATCATCACTGATGTACTATATACCATCACTGGTGTACTATGGATCATCACTGGTGTACTATGGATCATCACTGGTGTACTATGGATCATCACTGGTGTACTATGGACCATCCCTGATGTACTGTGGATCATCACTGATGTACTGTGGATCATCACTGGTGTACTATAGTTCATCACTGATGTACTATGGGCCATCACTGGTGTACTATGGATCATCACTGGTGTACTATGGATCATCACTGATGTACTATGGACCATCCCTGATATACTATGGACCATCCCTGATGTACTGTGGATCATCACTGATGTACTGTGGATCATCACTGATGTACTATAGATCATCACTGATGTACTATGGGCCATCACTGGTGTACTATGGG
The DNA here is from genome assembly GCA_029206835.1 of Rana muscosa. Taxonomy (NCBI): domain Eukaryota; kingdom Metazoa; phylum Chordata; class Amphibia; order Anura; family Ranidae; genus Rana; species Rana muscosa. The sequence goes on from JARGYO010000056.1 coordinate 3,920,758, forward strand.
CCATCACTGGTGTACTATGGGCCATCACTGGTGTACTATGGATCATCATTGGTGTACTATGGATCATCATTGGTGTACTATGGATCATCACTGGTGTACTGTGGACCATCACTGATGTACTGTGGACCATCACTGATGTACTGTGGATCGTCACTGATGTACTGTGGATCATCCCTGGTGTACTATGGATCATCACTGGTGTACTATGGATCATCACTGGTGTACTATGGATCATCACTGATGTACTATGGATCATCATTGATGTACTATGGATCATCACTGGTGTACTATGGATCATCACTGATGTACTGTGGACCATCCCTGATGTACTGTGGATCATCACTGATGTCCTGTGGATCATCACTGATGTACTGTGGATCAACACTGATGTCCTGTGGATCATCACTGATGTACTGAGGATCATCACTGATGTACTGTGGATCATCACTGATGTACTATGGATCATCACTGATGTACTGTGGATCATCACTGATTTACTATAGATCATCTTTGATGTACTGTGGATCATCACTGATGTACTGTGGATCATCACTGATGTACTATGGATCATCACTGATGTACTGTGGATCATCACTGGTGTACTATGAATCATCACTGGTGTACTATGGATCATCCCTGATGTACTGTGGACCATCCCTGATGTACTGTGGATCATCACTGATGTCCTGTGGATCATCACTGATGTCCTGTGGATCATCACTGATATACTGTGGATCATCACTGATGTACTATGGATCATCACTGATGTACTGTGGATCATCACTGATGTACTATAGATCATCACTGATGTACTATGGATCATCACTGATGTACTGTGGATCATCACTGATGTACTGTGGATCATCACTGATGTACTATGGGCCATCACGGGTGTACTATGGATCATCACTGGTGTACTATGGATCATCACTGATGTACTATGGACCATCCCTGATGTACTATGGACCATCCCTGATGTACTATGGACCATCCCTGATGTACTGAGGATAATCACTGATGTGCTATAGATCATCACTGATGTACTATGGGCCATCACTGGTGTACTATGGATCATCAATGATGTACTGAGGATCATCACTGATGTACTGAGGATCATCACTGATGTACTATAGATCATCACTGATGTACTGTGGATCATCACTGGTGTACTATGGATCATCACTGATGTACTGAGGATCATCACTGTTGTACTATGGATCATCACTGATGTACTGTGGATCATCACTGATGTACTATAGATCATCACTGATGTACTATGGATCATCACTGATGTACTGTGGATCATCACTGATGTACTGTGGATCATCACTGATGTACTGTGGACCATCACTGATGTACTGTGGACCATCACTGATGTACTGTGGATCATCACTGATGTTCTATGGATCATCACTGATGTACTATAGATCATCACTGATGTACTATAGATCATCACTGATGTACTATGGATCATCACTGGTGTACAATGGACCGTCACTGGTGTACTATGGATCATCACTGGTGTACTATGGATCATCACTGGTGTACTGTGGATCATCACTGATGTACTGTGGATCAACACTGATGTACTATAGTTCATCACTGATGTTCTATGGGCCATCACTGGTGTACTATGGATCATCACTGGTGTACTATGGATCATCACTGATGTACTATGGACTATCCCTGATGTACTATGGACCATCCCTGATGTACTGTGAATCATCACTGATGTACTGTGAATCATCACTGATGTACTGTGGATCATCACTGATGTACTATAGATCATCACTGATGTACTATGGGCCATCACTGGTGTACTATGGGCCATCACTGGTGTACTATGGATCATCACTGGTGTACTATGGATCATCACTGATGTACTATGGACCATCACTGATGTACTGTGGATCATCACTGATGTACTGTGGATCATCCCTGGTGTACTATGGATCATTACTTGTGTATTATGGATCATCACTGGTGTACTATGGATCATCACTGATGTACTATGGGCCATCAGTGATGTACTATGGATCATCACTGATATACTGTGGACTATCCCTGATGTACTGCGGATCATCACTGATGTACTGTGGATCATCTATGATGTACTGTGGATCATCACTGATGTACTGTGGATCATCACTGATGTACTATAGATCATCACTGGTGTACTATGGGCCATCACTGATGTACTATGGATCATCACTGATGTACTATGGATCATCACTGATGTACTATAGATCATCACTGATGTACTATGGGCCATCAGTGGTGTACTATGGATCATCACTGATGTACTGTGGACCATCCCTGATGTACTGTGGACCATCCCTGATGTACTGTGGATCATCACTGATGTACTATGGATCATCACTGATGTACTATGCGCCATCACTGATGTACTATGGATCATAATTGATGTACTATGGATCATCACTGATGTACTATGGATCATCACTGATGTACTATAGATCATCACTGATGTACTATGGGCCATCAGTGGTGTACTATGGATCATCACTGATGTACTGTGGACCATCCCTGATGTACTGTGGATCATCACTGATGTACTATGGATCATCACTGATGTACTATGAGCCATCACTGATGTACTATGGATCATAATTGATGTACTATGGATCATCACTGATGTACTATGGATCATCACTGATGTACTATGGATCTTTACTGATGTACTGTGGACCATCTCTGATGTACTGTGGATCATCACTGATGTACTGTGGACCATCCCTGATGTACCGTGGATCATCACTTATGTACTGTGGATCATCACTGATGTACCGTGGATCATCACTGATGTACTGAGGATCATCACTGATGTACTATGGGCCATCACGGGTGTACTATGGATCATCACTGGTGTACTATGGATCATCACTGATGTACTATGGACCATCCCTGATGTACTATGGACCATCCCTGATGTACTGAGGATCATCACTGATGTACTATAGATCATCACTGATGTACTATGGGCCATCACTGGTGTACTATGGATCATCACTGATGTACTATGGATCATCAATGATGTACTATGAGCCATCACTGATGTACTATGGGCCATCACTGATGTACTGTGGATCATCACTGGGGAACTATGGATCATCACTGATGTACTATGGATCATCACTGATGTGCTATGGATCATCACTGATGTACTATGGATCATCACTGGTGTACTATGGATCATCACTGATGTACTGTGGACCATCCCTGATGTACTATGGACCATCCCTGATGTACTGTGGATCATCACTGATGTACTGTGGATCATCACTGATGTACTATGAGCCATCACTGATGTACTATGGGCCATCACTGATGTACTGTGGATCATCACTGGGGAACTATGGACCATCCCTAATGTACTGTGGACCATCCCTGATGTACTGTGGATCATCACTGATGTACTGTGGATCATCACGGATGTACTATAGATAATCACTGATGTACTATGGGCCATCACTGGTGTACTATGGGCCATCACTGGTGTACTATGGGCCATCACTGGTGTACTATGGGCCATCACTGCTGTACTATGGATCATCACTGATGTACTGTGGATCATCACTGATGTACTGTGGATCATCCCTGGTGTATTATGGATCATCACTGGTGTACTATGGATCATCACTGGTGTACTATGGATCATCACTGATGTACTAAGGGCCATCACTGATGTACTATGGATCATCACTGATATACTGTGGACCATCCCTGATGTACTGTGGATCATCACTGATGTACTGTGGATCATCACTAATGTACTATGGGCCATCACTGGTGTACTATGGGCCATCACTGGTGTACTGAGGATCATCACTGATGTACTGTGGATCATCACTGATGTACTATGGGCCATCGCGGGTGTACTATGGATCATCACTGATGTACTATGGACCATCCCTGATGTACTATGGACCATCCCTGATGTACTGAGGATCATCACTGATGTACTATAGATCATCACTGATGTACTATGGGCCCTGATGTACTATGGACCATCCCTGATGTACTGAGGATCATCACTGATGTACTATGGGCCATCACTGGTGTACTATGGATCATCACTGGTGTACTATGGATCATCACTGATGTACTATGGACCATCCCTGATGTACTATGGACCATCCCTGAAGTACTGTGGATCATCACTGATGTACTATGGATCATCACTGATGTACTATGGATCATCACTGATGTACTATGGGCCATCACTGGTGTACTATGGATCATCACTGGTGTACTATGGATCATCACTGATGTACTATGGACCATCCCTGATGTACTATGGACCATCCCTGATGTACTGTGGATCATCACTGATGTACAATGGATCATCACTGGTGTACTATGGATCATCACTGATGTACTGTGGACCATCCCTGATGTACTGTGGATCATCACTGATGTACCGTGGATCATCACTGATGTACTAAGGATCATCACTGCTGTACTGTGGATCATCACTGATGTACTATGGGCCATCACAGGTGTACTATGGATCATCACTGGTGTACTATGGATCATAACTGATGTACTATGGACCATCCCTGATGTACTATGGACCATCCCTGATGTACTATGGATCATCACTGGTGTACTATGGATCATCACTGATGTACTATGGATCATCACTGATGTACTATGGATCATCACTGATGTACTATGTATCATCACTGGTGTACTATGGATCATCACTGGTGTACTATGGATCATCACTGATGTACTGTGGATCATCAATGATGTACTGTGGATCATCACTGATGTACTGAGGATCATCACTGATGTACTGAGGATCATCACTGATGTACTATGGATCATCACTGATGTACTATAGATCATCACTGATGTACTATGGATCATCACTGATGTACTATGGATCATCACTGATGTACTATGGATCATCCCTGATGTACTATGGACCATCACTGATGTACTATGGGCCATCACTGATGTACTGTGGATCATCACTGGTGTACTATGGATCATCAGTGATGTACTATGGATCATCACTAATGTACTATGGATCATCACTGATGTACTATGGATCATCACTGGTGTACTATGGATCATCACTGGTGTACTATGGATCATCACTGATGTACTGTGGATCATCAATGATGTACTGTGGATCATCACTGATGTACTGAGGATCATCACTGATCTACTGAGGATCATCACTGATGTACTATGGATCATCACTGATGTACTATAGATCATCACTGATGTAATATGGTTTATCACTGATGTACTATGGATCATCACTGATGTACTATGGATCATCACTGATGTACTATGGACCATCCCTGATGTACTGTGGATCATCACTGATGTACTGTGGATTATCGCTGATGTACTGTGGACCATCACTGATGTACTGTGGATCATCACTGATGTACTATAGATCATCACTGATGTACTATGGGCCATCACTGGTGCACTATGGGCCATCACTGGTGTACTATGGATCATCACTGGTGTACTATGGATCACCACTGATGTACTATGGGCCATCACTGATGTACTATGGATCATCACTGATGTACTATGGGCCATCACTGATGTACTATGGATCATCACTGATATACTGTGGACTATCCCTGCTGTACTGTGGATCATCACTGATGTACTGTGGATCATTACTGATGTACTATAGATCATTACTGGTGTACTATGGGCCATCACTGGTGTACTATGGATCATCACCGATGTACTATGGATCATCACTGATGTACTATGGATCATCACTGATGTACTATGGATCATCACTGATGTACTATAGATCATCACTGATGTACTATGGGCCATCACTGGTGTACTATGGATCATCACTGATGTACTGTGGACCATCACTGGTGTACTATGGATCATCACCAATGTACTATGGATCATCACTGATGTACTATGGATCATCACTGATGTACTGTGGATCATCACTGATGTACTGTGGATCATCACTGATGTACTGTGGATCATCACTGATGTACTGTGGATCATCACTGATGTACTATGGGCCATCACTGGTGTACTATGGATCATCACTGATGTACTATGGATCATCACTGATGTACTATGGATCATCACTGATGTATTATGGATCATCACTGATGTACTTTGAGCCATCACTGATGTACTATGGATCATCACTGATGTACTATGGATCATCACTGATGTACTATGAGCCATCACTGATGTACTATGGATCATCACTGATGTACTATGGATCATCACTGATGTACTGTGGATCATCACTGATGTACTGTGGATCATCACTGATGTACTGTGGATCATCACTGATGTACCATGGATCATCACTGATGTACTGAGGATCATCACCGATGTACTGAGGATCATCGCTGATGTACTATGGGCCATCACAGGTGTACTATGGATCATCACTGGTGTACTATGGATCATCACTGATGTACTATGGACCATCCCTGATGTACTGTGGATCATCACTGATGTACTGTGGATCATCACTGATGTACTGTGGATCATCACTGGTGTACTATAGATCATCACTGATGTACTATGGGCCATCACTGATGTACTATGGATCATCACTGATGTACTATGGACCATCACTGATGTACTATGGATCATCACTGATGTACTATAGATCATCACTGATGTACTATGGACCATCACTGGTGTACTATGGACCATCCCTGATGTACTGTGGATCATCACTGATGTACTGTGTATCATCACTGATGTACTGTGGATCATCACTGGTGTACTATAGATCATCACTGATGTACTATGGGCCATCACTGGTGTACTATGGATCATCACTGATGTACTGTGGATCATCACTGATGTACTGTGGATTATCACTGATGTACTGTGGACCATCACTGATGTACTGTGGACCATCACTGATGTACTGTGGACCATCACTGATGTACTGTGGATAATCACTGATGTTCTATGGATCATCACTGATGTTCTATGAGCCATCACTGATGTACTATGGATCATCACTGATGTATCACTGATGTACTATGGACCATCACTGGTGTACTATGGATCATCACTGGTGTAATATGGACCATCCCTGATGTACTGTGGATCATCACTGATGTATTGTGGATCATCCCTGATGTACTGTGGATCATCACTGATGTATTGTGGATCATCACTGATGTACTGTAGTTCATCACTGATGTACTATGGGCCATCACTGATGTACTATGGATCATCACTGATGTACTATGGATCATCACTGATGTACTATGGATCATCACTGATGTACTATGGATCATCACTGGTGTACTGGGGATCATCACTGATGTACTGTGGACCATCCCTGATGTACTGTGGATCATCACTGATGTACTGTGGATCATCACTGATGTACTGAGGATCATCACTGATGTACTATGGATCATCACTGATGTTCTATGAGCCATCACTGATGTACTATGGATCATCACTGATGTACTATGAGCCATCACTGGTGTACTATGGGCCATCACTGGTGTACTATGGATCATCACTGGTGTACTATGGATCATCACTGGTGTACTATGGATCATCACTGGTGTACTATGGATCATCACTGATGTAACGTGGATCATCACTTATGTACTATGGGCCATCACGGGTGTACTATGGATCATCACTGGTGTACTATGGATCATCAATGGTGTACTATGGACCATCCCTGATGTACTATGGACCATCCCTGATGTATTGAGGATCATCACTGATGTACTATAGATCATCACTGATGTACTATGGGCAATCACTGGTGTACTATGGATCATCACTGATGTACTGTGTATCATCACTGATGTACTATGGATCATCACTGATGTACTTTGGATCATCACTGATGTACTATGAGCCATCACTGATGTACTATGGGCCATCACTGATGTACTGTGGATCATCACTGGTGTACTATGGACCATCCCTGATGTACTATGGACCATCCCTGATGTACTGTGGATCATCACTGATGTACTGTGGATCATCACTGATGTACTATAGATAATCACTGATGTACTATGGGCCATCACTGGTGTACTATGGGCCATCACTGGTGTACTATGGGCCATCACTGTTGTACTATGGATCATCACTGGTGTACTATGGATCATCACTGATGTACTGTGGATCATCACTGATGTACTGTGGATCATCCCTGGTGTACTATGGATCATCACTGGTGTACTATGGATCATCACTGGTGTACTATGGATCATCACTGATGTACTATGGGCCATCACTGATGTACTATGGATCATCACTGATATACTGTGGACCATCCCTGATGTACTGTGGATCATCACTGATGTACTGTGGATCATCACTAATGTACTATGGGCCATCACTGGTGTACTATGGGCCATCACTGGTGTACTATGGATCATCACTCATGTACTATGGATCATCACTGATGTACTATGGATCATCACTGGTGTACTGTAGATCATCACTGATGTACTGTGGACCATCCCTGATGTACTGTGGATCATCACTGATGTACTGTGGATCATCACTGATGTACTGAGGATCATCACTGATGTACTATGGATCATCACTGATGTACTATGAGCCATCACTGGTGTACTATGGATCATCACTGATGTACTGTGGACCATCCCTGATGTACTGTGGATCATCACTGATGTACTGTGGATCATCACTGATGTACTGTTGATCATCACTGATGTACTGTGGATCATCACTGATGTAACGTGGATCATCACTGATGTACTATGGGCCATCACGGGTGTACTATGGATCATCACTGGTGTACTATGAATCATCACTGGTGTACTATGGACCATCCCTGATGTACTATGGACCATCCCTGATGTACTGAGGATCATCACTGATGTACTATAGATCATCACTGATATACTATGGGCCATCACTAGTGTACTATGGATCATCACTGATGTACTGTGGATCATCACTGATGTACTATGGATCATCACTGATGTACTATGGATCATCAATGATGTACTATGAGCCATTACTGATGTACTATGGGCCATCACTGATGTACTGTGGATCATCACTGGTGTACTATGGATCATCACTGATGTACTAAGGATCATCACTAATGTACTATGGATCATCACTAATGTACTATGGATCATCACTGATGTACTATGGATCATCACTGGTGTACTATGGATCATCACTGATGTACTGTGGACCATCCCTGATGTACTGTGGATCATCACTGATGTACTGTGGATCATCACTGATGTACTGAGGATCATCACTGATGTACTATGGATCATCACTGATGTACTGTGGATCATCACTGATGTACTATGGATCATCACTGATGTACTATGGATCATCACTGGTGTACTTTGGATCTTCACTGGTGTACTGTGGATCATCACTGATGTACTGTGGATCATCACTGATGTACTGAGGATCATCACTGATGTACTGTGGATCATCACTGATGTACTATGGGCCATCACGGGTGTACTATTGATCATCACTGGTGTACTATGGATCATCACTGATGTACTATGGACCATCCCTGATGGTACATCAGTGATGATCCACAGTTCATCAGTGATGATCCACAGTACATCAGTGATGATCCATAGTACATCAGTGATGATCCATAGTACATTGGTGATGATCCATAGTACACCAGTGATGGTCCACAGTATATCAGTGATGATCCATAGTACACCAGTGATGGCCCATAGTACATCAGTGATGATCTATAGTACATCAGTGATGATCCATAGTACATCAGTGATGATCCATAGTACATCAGTGATGATCCATAGTACATCGGTGATGATCCATAGTACACCAGTGATGGCCCATAGTACACCAGTAATGATCTATAGTACATCAGTGATGATCCACAGTACATCAGTGATGATCCACAGTACATCAGTGATGATCCACAGTACATCAGTGATGATCCACAGTACATTAGGGATAGTCCACAGTATATCAGTGATGATCCATAGTACATCAGTGATGGCCCATAGTACATCAGTGATGATCCATAGTACATCAGTGATGGCCCATAGTACATCAGTGATGATCCATAGTACACCAGTGATGATCCATAGTACACCAGTGATGGCCCATAGTACACCAGTGATGGCCCATAGTACATCAGTGATGATCTATAGTACATCAGTGATGATCCACAGTACATCAGTGATGGTCCACAGTACATCAGCGATAATCCACAGTACATCAGTGATGATCCACAGTACATCAGGGATGGTCCATAGTACATCAGTGATGATCCATAGTACATCAGTGATGATCTATAGTACATCAGTGATGATCCATAGTACATCAGTGATGATCCTCAGTACATCAGTGATGATCCTCAGTACATCAGTGATGATCCACAGTACATCATTGATGATCCACAGTACATCAGTGATGATCCATAGTACACCAGTGATGATCCATAGTACACCAGTGATGATCCATAGTACATCAGTGATGATCCATAGTACAATAGTTATGATCCATAGTACATCACTGATGATCCATAGTACACCAGTGATGATCCACAGTACATCAGTGATGGCCCATAGTACATCAGTACATCAGTGATGATCCATAGTACACCAGTGATGATCCATAGTACATCAGGGATGGTCCATAGTACATCAGGGATGGTCCATAGTACATCAGGGATGGTCCATAGTACATCAGTTATGATCCATAGTGCACCTGTGATGACCCATAGTACATCAGTGATGATCCACAGTACATCAGTGATGATCCTCAGTACATCAGTGATGATCCACGGTACATCAGTTATGATCCACAGTACATCAGTGATGATCCACAGTACATCAGGGATGGTCCACAGTACATCAGTGATGATCCATAGAACTCCAGTGATGATCCATAGTACATCAGTGATGATCCACAGTACATCAGGGATGGTCCATAGTACATCAGGGATGGTCCATAGTACATCAGGGATGATCCATAGTACACCAGTGATGATCCATAGTACACCAGTGATGGCCCATAGTACATCAGTGATGATCCATAGTACATCAGTGATGATCCACAGTACTTCAGGGATGGTCCATAGTACATCAGGAATGGTCCATAGTACATCAGTGATGATCCATAGTACACCAGTGATGATCCATAGTACACCAGTGATGGCCCATAGTACATCAGTGATGATCTATAGTACATCAGTGATGATCCTCAGTACATCAGGGATGGTCCATAGTACATCAGGGCCCATAGTACATCAGTGATGATCTATAGTACATCAGTGATGATCCTCAGTACATCAGGGATGGTCCATAGTACATCAGGGATGGTCCATAGTACATCAGTGATGATCCATAGTACACCCGTGATGGCCCATAGTACATCAGTGATGATCCACAGTACATCAGTGATGATACATAGTACACCAGTGATGGCCCATAGTACACCCGTGATGGCCCATAGAACACCCGTGATGGCCCATAGTACATCAGTGATGATCCACAGTACATCAGTGATGATCCTCAGTACATCAGTGATGAACCACAGTACATCAGTGATAATCCATAGTACATCAGGGCCCATAGTACATCAGTGATGATCTATAGTACATCATTGATGATCCTCAGTACATCAGGGATGGTCCATAGTACATCAGGGCCCATAGTACATCAGTGATGATCTATAGTACATCAGTGATGATCCTCAGTACATCAGGGATGGTCCATAGTACATCAGGGATGGTCCATAGTACATCAGTGATGATCCATAGTACACCCGTGATGGCCCATAGTACATCAGTGATGATCCACAGTACATCAGTGATGACATTCAGTACATCAGTGATGATCCACAGTACATCAGTGATGATCCATAGTACACCAGTGATGGCCCATAGTACACCAGTGATGGCCCATAGTACATTAGTGATGATCCACAGTACATCAGTGATGATCCACAGTACATCAGGGATGGTCCACAGTATATTAGTGATGATCCATAGTACATCAGTGATGGCCCTTAGTACATCAGTGATGATCCATAGTACACCAGTGATGATCCATAGTACCCCAGTGATGATCCATAATACACCAGGGATGATCCACAGTACATCAGTGATGATCCACAGTACATCAGTGATGATCCATAGTACACCAGTGATGATCCATAGTACACCAGTGATGGCCCATAGTACACCAGTGATGGCCCATAGTACACCAGTGATGGCCCATAGTACACCAGTGATGGCCCATAGTACATCAGTGATTATCTATAGTACATCAGTGATGATCCACAGTACATCAGTGATGATCCACAGTACATCAGGGATGGTCCATAGTACATCAGGGATGGTCCACAGTACATCAGTGATGATCCACAGTACATCAGTGATGATCCATAGTACATCAGTGATGATCCATAGTACATCAGTGATGATCCATAGTACATCAGTGATGATCCATAGTACACCAGTGATGGCCCATAGTACACCAGTGATGGCCCATAGTACACCAGTGATGATCCACAGTACATTAGTGATGATCCACAGTACATCAGGGATGGTCCATAGTACATCAGGGATGGTCCACAGTACATCAGTGATGATCCACAGTACATCAGTGATGATCCACAGTACATCAGGGATGGTCCACAGTATATCAGTGATGATCCATAGTACATCAGTGATGATCCACAGTACACCAGTGATGATCCATAGTACACCAGTGATGATCCATAGTACATCAGTGATGATCCACAGTACATCAGTGATGATCCACAGTACATCAGGGATGGTCCATAGTACATCAGGGATGGTCCATAGTACAGCAGTGATGATCCATAGTACACCAGTGATGATCCATAGTACACCAGTGATGGCCCATAGTACATCAGTGATGAACTATAGTGCATCAGTGATGATCCACAATACATCAGTGATGATCCACAGTACATCAGGGATGGTCCATATTACACCAGTGATGATCCATAGTACACCAGTGATGATCCATAGTACACCAGTGATGATCCATAGTACACCAGTGATGGTCCATAGTACATCAGTGATGATCTATAGTACATCAGTGATGATCCATAGTACATCAGTAATGATCTATAGTACATCAGCGATGATCCATAGAACATCAGTGATTATCCACAGTACATCAGTGATGGTCCACAGTACATCAGTGATGGTCCACAGTACATCAGTGATGGTCCACAGTACATCAGTGATGGTCCACAGTACATCAGTGATAATCCACAGTACATCAGTGATAATCCACAGTACATCAGTGATGATCTATAGTACATCAGTGATGATCCACAGTACATCAGTGATGATCCATAGTACATCAGTGATGATCCTCAGTACATCAGTGATGATCCACAGTACATCAGTGATGATCCACAGTACATCAGTGATGATCTATAGTACATCAGTGATGATCCTCAGTACATCAGTGATGATCCACAGTACATCAGTGATGATCCACAGTACATCAGGGATGGTCCACAGTACATCAGTGATGATCCATAGTACACCAGTGATGATCCATAGTACATCAGTGATGATCCATAACACATCAGTGATGATCCATAGTACATCAGTGATGATCCATAGTACATCAGTGATGATCCATAGTTCCCCAGTGATGATCCACAGTACATCAGTGATGGCCCATAGTACATCAGTGATGGCTCATAGTACATCAGTGATGATCCATAGTACATCAGTGATGATCCACAGTACATCAGTGATGATCCATAGTACACCAGTGATGGCCCATAGTACATCAGTGATGATCTATAGTACATCAGTGATGATCCTCAGTACATCAGGGATGGTCCATAGTACATCAGGGATGGTCCATAGTACATCAGTGATGATCCATTGTACACCAGTGATGATCCATAGTACACCTGTGATGGCCCATAGTACATCAGTGATGATCCTCAGTACATCAGTGATGATCCACGGTACATCAGTGATGATCCACGGTACATCAGGGATGGTCCACAGTACATCAGTGATGATCCACAGTACATCAGGGATGGTCCACAGTACATCAGTAAAGATCCATAGTACATCAGTGATGATCCATAGTACATCAGTGATGATCCATAGTACATCAGTGATGATACATAGTACATCAATTATGATCCATAGTACATCAGTGATGGCTCATAGTACATCAGTGATGATCTATAGTACATCAGTGATGATCCTCAGTACATCAGGGATGGTCCATAGTACATCAGGGATGGTCCATAGTACATCAGTGATGATCCATTGTACACCAGTGATGATCCATAGTACACCTGTGATGGCCCATAGTACATCAGTGATGATCCTCAGTACATCAGTGATGATCCACGGTACATCAGTGATGATCCACTGTACATCAGGGATGGTCCACAGTACATCAGTGATGATCCACAGTACATCAGGGATGGTCCACAGTACATCAGTAAAGATCCATAGTACATCAGTGATGATCCACAGTACATCAGGGATGGTCCACAGTACATCAGGGATGGTCCACAGTACATCAGTGATGATCCATAGTACACCACTGATGGCCCATAGTACATCAGTGATGATCTATAGTACATCAGTGATGATCCATAGTACATCAGTGATGATCCATAGTACATCAGTGATGGCCCATAGTACACCAGTGATGGCCCATAGTACATCAGTGATGACCCTAGTACATCAGTGATGATCCACAGTACATCAGTGATGATCCACAGTACATCATAGATGATCCACAGTACATCAGTGATGATCCACAGTACATCAGGGATGGTCCACAGTATATCAGTGATGATCCATAGTACATCAGTGATGGCCCATAGTACTTCAGTGATGATCCATAGTACACCAGTGATGATCCATAATACACCAGTAATGATCCATAGCACAACAGGGATGATCCACAGTACATCAGTGATGATCCACAGTACATCAGTGATGGTCCATAGTACATCAGTGATGATCCATAGTACACCAGTGATGATCCATAGTACACCAGTGATGGCCCATAGTACACCAGCGATGGCCCATAGAACATCAGTGATGATCTATAGTACATTAGTGATGATCCACAGTACATCAGTGATGATTCACAGTACATCAGGGATGGTCCATAGTACATCAGGGATAGACCATAGTACATCAGTGATGATCCATAGTACACCAGTGATGATCCATAGTACACCAGTGATGGCCCATAGAACATCAGTGATGAACTATAGTACATCAGTGTTGACCCACAGTACATCAGTGATGATCCACAGTACACCAGTGATGATCCATAGTACACCAGTGATGATCCATAGTACACCAGTGATGGTCCATAGTACACCAGTGATGATCCATAGTACATCAGTGATGATCTATAGTACATCAGTGATGATCTATAGTACATCAGTGATGATCCATAGAACATCAGTGATGATCCACAGTACATCAGTGATGGTCCACAGTACATCAGTGATGGTCCAGAGTACAGTGATGATCCACAGTACATCAGTGATGATCCACAGTACATCAGTGATGATCCATAGTACATCAGTGATGATCTATAGTACATCAGTGATGATCCACAGTACATCAGTGATGATCCATAGTACATCAGTGATGATCCTCAGTACATCAGTGATGATCCATAGTACACCAGTGATGATCCACAGTACAACAGTGATGATCTATAGTACATCAGTGATGATCCACAGTACATCAGTGATGATCCATAGTACATCAGTGATGATCCTCAGTACATCAGTGATGATCCTCAGTACATCATTGATGATCCATAGTACACCAGTGATGGCCCATAGTACATCAGTGATGATCTATAGTACATCAGTGATGATCCTCAGTACATCAGGGATGGTCCATAGTACATCAGGGATGGTCCATAGTACATCAGGGATGGTCCATAGTACATCAGTGATGATCCATAGTACACCAGTGATGATCCATAGTACACCCGTGATGGCCCACAGTACATCAGTGATGATCCACAGTACATCAGTGATAATCCATAGTACATCAGTGATGATCTATAGTACATCAGTGATGATCCACAGTACATCAGTGATGATCCATAGTACATCAGTGATGATCCACAGTACATCAGTGATGATCCACAGGACATCAGTGATGATCCACAGGACATCAGTGATGATCCACAGTACATCAGGGATGGTCCACAGTACATCAGGGATGATCCATAGTACACCAGTGATGATCCATAGTACACCAGTGATGATCCACAGTACATCAGTGATGATCCATAGTACATCAGTGATGATCCACAGTACATCAGTGATGATCCACAGTACATCAATGATGATCTATAGTAAATCAGTGATGATCCACAGTACATCAGTGATGATCCATAGTACAACAGTGATGATCCACAGTACATCAGTGATGATCCTCAGTACATCAGTGATGATCCACAGGACATCAGTGTTGATCCACAGTACATCAGTGATGATCCACAGGACATCAGTGATGATCCACAGTACATCAGGGATGGTCCACAGTACATCAGTGATGATCCATAGTACACCAGTGATGATCCATAGTACATCAGTGATGATCCATAGTACATCAGTGATGATCCATAGTACACCAGTGATGATCCATAGTACACCAGTGATGATCCATAGTACACCAGTGATGATCCATAGTACACCAGTGATGATCCATAGTACACCAGGCATGATCCACAGTACATCAGTGATGATCCACAGTACATCAGTGATGGTCCACAGTACATCAGTGATGGTCCACAGTACACCAGTGATGATCCATAGTACACCAATGATGATCCATAGTACACCAGTGATGGCCCATAGTACACCAGTGATGGCCCATAGTACATCAGTGATGATCTATAGTACATCAGTGATGATCCACAGTACATCAGTGATGATCCACAGTACATCAGTGATGATCCACAGTACATCAGGGATGGTCCATAGTATATCAGGGATGGTCCATAGTACATCAGTGATGATCCATAGTACACCAGTGATGATCCATAGTACACCAGTGATGGCCCATAGTACATCAGTGATGAACTATAGTACATCAGTGATGATCCACAGTACATCAGTGATGATCCACAGTACATCAGGGATGGTCCATAGTACACCAGTGATGATCCATAGTACACCAGTGATGATCCATAGTACACCAGTGATGATCCATAGAACACCAGTGATGGTCCATAGTACATCAGTGATGATCTATAGTACATCAGTGATGATCCATAGTACATCAGTGATGATCTATAGTACATCAGTGATGATCCACAGAACATCAGTGATTATCCACAGTACATCAGTGATGGTCCACAGTACATCAGTGATGGTCCACAGTACATCAGTGATGGTCCACGGTACATCAGTGATGGTCCACAGTACATCAGTGATGATCCATAGTACATCAGTGATGGTCCATAGTACATCACTGATAATCCACAGTACATCAGTGATGATCCACAATACATCAGTGATGATCCTCAGTACATCAGGGATGGTCCATAGTACATCAGGGATGGTCCATAGTACATCAGGTATGGTCCATAGTACATCAGGGATGGTCCATAGTACATCAGTGATGATCCATAGTACACCAGTGATGATCCATAGTACACCAGTGATGATCCATAGTACACCCGTGATGGCCCATAGTACATCAGTGATGATCCACAGTACATCAGTGATGATCCATAGTACATCAGTGATGATCCTCAGTACATCAGTGATGATCCACAGTACATCAGTGATGATCCACAGTACATTAGTGATGATCTATAGTACATCAGTGATGATCCACAGTACTTAAGTGATGATTCTCAGTACATCAGTGATGATCCACAGTACATCAGGGATTGTCCACAGTACATCAGTGATGATCCATAGTACACCAGTGATGATCCATAGTACACCAGTGATGATCCATAGTACATCAGTGATGATCCATAGTACATCAGTGATGATCCATAGTACACCAGTGATGATCCACAGTACATCAGCGATGGCTCATAGTACATCAGTGATGATCCATAGTACACCAGTGATGGCCCATAGTACATCAGTGATGATCTATAGTACATCAGTGATGATCCTCAGTACATCAGGGATGGTCCATAGTACATCAGGGATGGTCCATAGTACATCAGGGATGGTCCATAGTACATCAGTGATGATCCATAGTACACCCGTGATGGCCCATAGTACATCAGTGATTATCCACAGTACATCAGTGATGATCCTTAGTACATCAGTGATGATCCATGGTACATCAGTGATGATCTACGGTACATCAGTGATGATCCATAGTACACCAGTGATGGCCCATAGAACATAAGTGATGAACTTCAGTACATCAGTGATGATCCACAGTACATCAGTGATGATCCACAGTACACCAGTGATGATCCATAGTACACCAGTGACGATCCATAGTACACCAGTGACGGTCCATAGTACACCAGTGATGATCCATAGTACATCAGTGATGATCTATAGTACATCAGTGATGATCTATAGTACATCAGTGATGATCCATAGAACATCAGTGATGATCCACAGTACATCAGTGATGGTCCACAGTACATCAGTGATGGTCCACAGTACATCAGTGATGATCCACAGTACATCAGGGATGGTCCACAGTATATTAGTGATGATCCATAGTACATCAGTGATGGCCCTTAGTACATCAGTGATGATCCATAGTACACCAGTGATGATCCATAGTACCCCAGTGATGATCCATAATACACCAGGGATGATCCACAGTACATCAGTGATGATCCACAGTACATCAGTGATGATCCATAGTACACCAGTGATGATCCATAGTACACCAGTGATGGCCCATAGTACACCAGTGATGGCCCATAGTACACCAGTGATGGCCCATAGTACACCAGTGATGGCCCATAGTACATCAGTGATTATCTATAGTACATCAGTGATGATCCACAGTACATCAGGGATGGTCCATAGTACATCAGGGATGGTCCACAGTACATCAGTGATGATCCACAGTACATCAGTGATGATCCATAGTACATCAGTGATGATCCATAGTACATCAGTGATGAACCATAGTACATCAGTGATGATCCATAGTACACCAGTGATGGCCCATAGTACACCAGTGATGGCCCATAGTACACCAGTGATGATCCACAGTACATTAGTGATGATCCACAGTAAATCAGTGATGATCCACAATACATCAGTGATGATCCACAGTACATCAGGGATGGTCCACAGTATATCAGTGATGATCCATAGTACATCAGTGATGATCCACAGTACACCAGTGATGATCCATAGTACACCAGTGATGATCCATAGTACATCAGAGATGATCCACAGTACATCAGTGATGATCCACAGTACATCAGGGATGGTCCATAGTACATCAGGGATGGTCCATAGTACATCAGTGATGATCCATAGTACACCAGTGATGATCCATAGTACACCAGTGATGGCCCATAGTACATCAGTGATGAACTATAGTACATCAGTGATGATCCACAATACATCAGTGATGATCCACAGTACATCAGGGATGGTCCATATTACACCAGTGATGATCCATAGTACACCAGTGATGATCCATAGTACACCAGTGATGATCCATAGTACACCAGTGATGGTCCATAGTACATCAGTGATGATCTATAGTACATCGGTGATGATCCATAGTACATCAGTAATGATCTATAGTACATCAGCGATGATCCATAGAACATCAGTGATTATCCACAGTACATCAGTGATGGTCCACAGTACATCAGTGATGGTCCACAGTACATCAGTGATGGTCCACAGTACATCAGTGATAATCCACAGTACATCAGTGATAATCCACAGTACATCAGTGATGATCCACAGTACATCAGTGATGATCTATAGTACATCAGTGATGATCCACAGTACATCAGTGATGATCCATAGTACATCAGTGATGATCCTCAGTACATCAGTGATGATCCACAGTACATCAGTGATGATCCACAGTACATCAGTGATGATCTATAGTACATCAGTGATGATCCATAGTACATCAGTGATGATCCTCAGTACATCAGTGATGATCCACAGTACATCAGTGATGATCCACAGTACATCAGGGATGGTCCACAGTACATCAGTGATGATCCATAGTACACCAGTGATGATCCATAGTACATCAGTGATGATCCATAGCACATCAGTGATGATCCATAGTACATCAGTGATGATCCATAGTACATCAGTGATGATCCATAGTTCCCCAGTGATGATCCACAGTACATCAGTGATGGCCCATAGTACATCAGTGATGGCTCATAGTACATCAGTGATGATCCATAGTACATCAGTGATGATCCACAGTACATCAGTGATGATCCATAGTACACCAGTGATGGCCCATAGTACATCAGTGATGATCTATAGTACATCAGTGATGATCCTCAGTACATCAGTGATGATCCACGGTACATCAGTGATGATCCACGGTACATCAGGGATGGTCCACAGTACATCAGAGATGATCCACAGTACATCAGGGATGGTCCACAGTACATCAGTAAAGATCCATAGTACATCAGTGATGATCCATAGTACATCAGTGATGATCCATAGTACATCAGTGATGATACATAGTACATCAATTATGATCCATAGTACATCAGTGATGGCTCATAGTACATCAGTGATGATCCATAGTACATCAGTGATGATCCACAGTACATCAGGGATGGTCCACAGTACATCAGGGATGGTCCACAGTACATCAGTGATGATCCATAGTACACCACTGATGGCCCATAGTACATCAGTGATGATCTATAGTACATCAGTGATGATCCATAGTACATCAGTGATGATCCATAGTACATCAGTGATGGCCCATAGTACACCAGTGATGGCCCATAGTACATCAGTGATGATCTATAGTACATCAGTGATGATCCACAGTACATCAGTGATGATCCACAGTACATCATAGATGATCCACAGTACATCAGTGATGATCCACAGTACATCAGGGATGGTCCACAGTATATCAGTGATGATCCATAGTACATCAGTGATGGCCCATAGTACTTCAGTGATGATCCATAGTACACCAGTGATGATCCATAATACACCAGTAATGATCCATAGTACAACAGGGATGATCCACAGTACATAAGTGATGATCCACAGTACATCAGTGATGGTCCATAGTACATCAGTGATGATCCATAGTACACCAGTGATGATCCATAGTACACCAGTGATGGCCCATAGTACACCAGTGATGGCCCATAGTACATCAGTGATGATCTATAGTACATCAGTTATGATCCACAGTACATCAGTGATGATTCACAGTACATCAGGGATGGTCCATAGTACATCAGGGATAGACCATAGTACATCAGTGATGATCCATAGTACACCAGTGATGATCCATAGTACACCAGTGATGGCCCATAGAACATCAGTGATGAACTATAGTAAATCAGTGTTGATCCACAGTACATCAGTGATGATCCACAGTACACCAGTGATGATCCATAGTACACCAGTGATGATCCATAGTACACCAGTGATGGTCCATAGTACACCAGTGATGATCCATAGTACATCAGTGATGATCTATAGTACATCAGTGATGATCTATAGTACATCAGTGATGATCCATAGAACATCAGTGATGATCCACAGTACATCAGTGATGGTCCACAGTACATCAGTGATGGTCCACAGTACATCAGTGATGATCCACAGTACATCAGTGATGATCCACAGTACATCAGTGATGATCCATAGTACATCAGTGATGATCTATAGTACATCAGTGATGATCCACAGTACATCAGTGATGATCCATAGTACATCAGTGATGATCCTCAGTACATCAGTGATGATCCATAGTACACCAGTGATGATCCACAGTACAACAGTGATGATCTATAGTACATCAGTGATGATCCACAGTACATCAGTGATGATCCATAGTACATCAGTGATGATCCTCAGTACATCGGTGATGATCCTCAGTACATCATTGATGATCCATAGTACACCAGTGATGGCCCATAGTACATCAGTGATGATCTATAGTACATCAGTGATGATCCTCAGTACATCAGGGATGGTCCATAGTACATCAGGGATGGTCCATAGTACATCAGTGATGATCCATAGTACACCAGTGATGATCCATAGTACACCAGTGATGATCCATAGTACACCAGTGATGATCCATAGTACACCCGTGATGGCCCATAGTACATCAGTGATGATCCACAGTACATCAGTGATGATCCACAGTACATCAGTGATAATCCATAGTACATCAGTGATGATCTATAGTACATCAGTGATGATCCACAGTACATCAGTGATGATCCATAGTACATCAGTGATGATCCACAGTACATCAGTGATGATCCACAGGACATCAGTGATGATCCACAGGACATCAGTGATGATCCACAGTACATCAGGGATGGTCCACAGTACATCAGGGAGGATCCATAGTACACCAGTGATGATCCACAGTACATCAGTGATGATCCATAGTACATCAGTGATGATCCACAGTACATCAGTGATGATCCACAGTACATCAATGATGATCTATAGTAAATCAGTGATGATCCACAGTACATCAGTGATGATCCATAGTACATCAGTGATGATCCACAGTACATCAGTGATGATCCTCAGTACATCAGTGATGATCCACAGGACATCAGTGTTGATCCACAGTACATCAGTGATGATCCACAGGACATCAGTGATGATCCACAGTACATCAGGGATGGTCCACAGTACATCAGTGATGATCCATAGTACACCAGTGATGATCAATAGTACACCAGTGATGATCCATAGTACACCAGTGATGATCCATAGTACACCAGTGATGATCCATAGTACACCAGGCATGATCCACAGTACATCAGTGATGATCCACAGTACATCAGTGATGGTCCACAGTACATCAGTGATGGTCCACAGTCCACCAGTGATGATCCATAGTACACCAATGATGATCCATAGTACACCAGTGATGGCCCATAGTACACCAGTGATGGCCCATAGTACATCAGTGATGATCTATAGTACATCAGTGATGATCCACAGTACATCAGTGATGATCCACAGTACATCAGTGATGGTCCACAGTACATCAGTGATGGTCCACAGTCCACCAGTGATGATCCATAGTACACCAATGATGATCCATAGTACACCAGTGATGGCCCATAGTACATCAGTGATGGCTCATAGTACATCAGTGATGATCCATAGTACATCAGTGATGATCCACAGTACATCAGTGATGATCCATAGTACACCAGTGATGGCCCATAGTACATCAGTGATGATCCACAGTACATCAGTGATGATCCTCAGTACATCAGTGATGATCCACAGGACATCAGTGTTGATCCACAGTACATCAGTGATGATCCACAGGACATCAGTGATGATCCACAGTACATCAGTGATGATCCATAGTACATCAGTGATGATCCTCAGTACATCAGTGATGATCCTCAGTACATCATTGATGATCCATAGTACACCAGTGATGGCCCATAGTACATCAGTGATGATCCATAGTACATCAGTGATGATCCTCAGTACATCAGTGATGATCCACAGTACATCAGTGATGATCCACAGTACATCAGTGATGATCTATAGTACATCAGTGATGATCCATAGTACATCAGTGATGATCCTCAGTACATCAGTGATGATCCACAGTACATCAGTGATGATCCACAGTACATCAGGGATGGTCCACAGTACATCAGTGATGATCCATAGTACACCAGTGATGATCCATAGTACATCAGTGATGATCCATAGCACATCAGTGATGATCCATAGTACATCAGTGATGATCCATAGTACATCAGTGATGATCCATAGTTCCCCAGTGATGATCCACAGTACATCAGTGATGGCCCATAGTACATCAGTGATGGCTCATAGTACATCAGTGATGATCCATAGTACATCAGTGATGATCCACAGTACATCAGTGATGATCCATAGTACACCAGTGATGGCCCATAGTACATCAGTGATGATCTATAGTACATCAGTGATGATCCTCAGTACATCAGTGATGATCCACGGTACATCAGTGATGATCCACGGTACATCAGGGATGGTCCACAGTACATCAGAGATGATCCACAGTACATCAGGGATGGTCCACAGTACATCAGTAAAGATCCATAGTACATCAGTGATGATCCATAGTACATCAGTGATGATCCATAGTACATCAGTGATGATACATAGTACATCAATTATGATCCATAGTACATCAGTGATGGCTCATAGTACATCAGTGATGATCCATAGTACATCAGTGATGATCCACAGTACATCAGGGATGGTCCACAGTACATCAGGGATGGTCCACAGTACATCAGTGATGATCCATAGTACACCACTGATGGCCCATAGTACATCAGTGATGATCTATAGTACATCAGTGATGATCCATAGTACATCAGTGATGATCCATAGTACATCAGTGATGGCCCATAGTACACCAGTGATGGCCCATAGTACATCAGTGATGATCTATAGTACATCAGTGATGATCCACAGTACATCAGTGATGATCCACAGTACATCATAGATGATCCACAGTACATCAGTGATGATCCACAGTACATCAGGGATGGTCCACAGTATATCAGTGATGATCCATAGTACATCAGTGATGGCCCATAGTACTTCAGTGATGATCCATAGTACACCAGTGATGATCCATAATACACCAGTAATGATCCATAGTACAACAGGGATGATCCACAGTACATAAGTGATGATCCACAGTACATCAGTGATGGTCCATAGTAC
This sequence comes from Rana muscosa, assembly GCA_029206835.1. NCBI lineage: Eukaryota > Metazoa > Chordata > Amphibia > Anura > Ranidae > Rana > Rana muscosa. The sequence goes on from JARGYO010000056.1 coordinate 3,945,679, forward strand.
ATCAGTGATGATCCATAGTACACCAGTGATGATCCATAGTACACCAGTGATGGCCCATAGTACACCAGTGATGGCCCATAGTACATCAGTGATGATCTATAGTACATCAGTTATGATCCACAGTACATCAGTGATGATTCACAGTACATCAGGGATGGTCCATAGTACATCAGGGATAGACCATAGTACATCAGTGATGATCCATAGTACACCAGTGATGATCCATAGTACACCAGTGATGGCCCATAGAACATCAGTGATGAACTATAGTAAATCAGTGTTGATCCACAGTACATCAGTGATGATCCACAGTACACCAGTGATGATCCATAGTACACCAGTGATGATCCATAGTACACCAGTGATGGTCCATAGTACACCAGTGATGATCCATAGTACATCAGTGATGATCTATAGTACATCAGTGATGATCTATAGTACATCAGTGATGATCCATAGAACATCAGTGATGATCCACAGTACATCAGTGATGGTCCACAGTACATCAGTGATGGTCCACAGTACATCAGTGATGATCCACAGTACATCAGTGATGATCCACAGTACATCAGTGATGATCCATAGTACATCAGTGATGATCTATAGTACATCAGTGATGATCCACAGTACATCAGTGATGATCCATAGTACATCAGTGATGATCCTCAGTACATCAGTGATGATCCATAGTACACCAGTGATGATCCACAGTACAACAGTGATGATCTATAGTACATCAGTGATGATCCACAGTACATCAGTGATGATCCATAGTACATCAGTGATGATCCTCAGTACATCGGTGATGATCCTCAGTACATCATTGATGATCCATAGTACACCAGTGATGGCCCATAGTACATCAGTGATGATCTATAGTACATCAGTGATGATCCTCAGTACATCAGGGATGGTCCATAGTACATCAGGGATGGTCCATAGTACATCAGTGATGATCCATAGTACACCAGTGATGATCCATAGTACACCAGTGATGATCCATAGTACACCAGTGATGATCCATAGTACACCCGTGATGGCCCATAGTACATCAGTGATGATCCACAGTACATCAGTGATGATCCACAGTACATCAGTGATAATCCATAGTACATCAGTGATGATCTATAGTACATCAGTGATGATCCACAGTACATCAGTGATGATCCATAGTACATCAGTGATGATCCACAGTACATCAGTGATGATCCACAGGACATCAGTGATGATCCACAGGACATCAGTGATGATCCACAGTACATCAGGGATGGTCCACAGTACATCAGGGAGGATCCATAGTACACCAGTGATGATCCACAGTACATCAGTGATGATCCATAGTACATCAGTGATGATCCACAGTACATCAGTGATGATCCACAGTACATCAATGATGATCTATAGTAAATCAGTGATGATCCACAGTACATCAGTGATGATCCATAGTACATCAGTGATGATCCACAGTACATCAGTGATGATCCTCAGTACATCAGTGATGATCCACAGGACATCAGTGTTGATCCACAGTACATCAGTGATGATCCACAGGACATCAGTGATGATCCACAGTACATCAGGGATGGTCCACAGTACATCAGTGATGATCCATAGTACACCAGTGATGATCAATAGTACACCAGTGATGATCCATAGTACACCAGTGATGATCCATAGTACACCAGTGATGATCCATAGTACACCAGGCATGATCCACAGTACATCAGTGATGATCCACAGTACATCAGTGATGGTCCACAGTACATCAGTGATGGTCCACAGTCCACCAGTGATGATCCATAGTACACCAATGATGATCCATAGTACACCAGTGATGGCCCATAGTACACCAGTGATGGCCCATAGTACATCAGTGATGATCTATAGTACATCAGTGATGATCCACAGTACATCAGTGATGATCCACAGTACATCAGTGATGATCCACAGTACATCAGGGATGGTCCATAGTATATCAGGGATGGTCCATAGTACAACAGTGATGATCCATAGTACACCAGTGATGATCCATAGTACACCAGTGATGGCCCATAGTACATCAGTGATGAACTATAGTACATCAGTGATGATCCACAGTACATCAGTGATGATTCACAGTACATCAGGGATGGTCCATAGTACACCAGTGATGATCCATAGTACACCAGTGATGATCCATAGTACACCAGTGATGGTCCATAGTACATCAGTGATGATCTATAGTACATCAGTGATGATCCATAGTACATCAGTGATGATCTATAGTACATCAGTGATGATCCACAGAACATCAGTGATTATCCACAGTACATCAGTGATGGTCCACAGTACATCAGTGATGGTCCACAGTACATCAGTGATGGTCCACGGTACATCAGTGATGGTCCACAGTACATCAGTGATAATCCACAGTACATCAGTGATGATCCACAGTACATCAGTGATGATCCATAGTACATCAGTGATGGTCCATAGTACATCACTGATAATCCACAGTACATCAGTGATGATCCACAATACATCAGTGATGATCCTCAGTACATCAGGGATGGTCCATAGTACATCAGGGATGGTCCATAGTACATCAGGGATGGTCCATAGTACATCAGGGATGGTCCATAGTACATCAGTGATGATCCATAGTACACCAGTGATGATCCATAGTACACCCGTGATGGCCCATAGTACATCAGTGATGATCCACAGTACATCAGTGATGATCCATAGTACATCAGTGATGATCCTCAGTACATCAGTGATGATCCACAGTACATCAGTGATGATCCACAGTACATTAGTGATGATCTATAGTACACCAGTGATGATCCATAGTACATCAGTGATGATCCATAGTACATCAGTGATGATCCATAGTACACCAGTGATGATCCACAGTACATCAGCGATGGCTCATAGTACATCAGTGATGATCCATAGTACACCAGTGATGGCCCATAGTACATCAGTGATGATCTATAGTACATCAGTGATGATCCTCAGTACATCAGGGATGGTCCATAGTACATAAGGGATGGTCCATAGTACATCAGGGATGGTCCATAGTACATCAGTGATGATCCATAGTACACCCGTGATGGCCCATAGTACATCAGTGATTATCCACAGTACATCAGTGATGATCCTTAGTACATCAGTGATGATCCACGGTACATCAGTGATGATCTACGGTACATCAGTGATGATCCATAGTACACCAGTGATGGCCCATAGAACATCAGTGATGAACTATAGTACATCAGTGATGATCCACAGTACATCAGTGATGATCCACAGTACACCAGTGATGGTCCATAGTACACCAGTGACGATCCATAGTACACCAGTGACGGTCCATAGTACACCAGTGATGATCCATAGTACATCAGTGATGATCTATAGTACATCAGTGATGATCTATAGTACATCAGTGATGATCCATAGAACATCAGTGATGATCCACAGTACATCAGTGATGGTCCACAGTACATCAGTGATGGTCCACAGTACATCAGTGATGATCCACAGTACATCAGTGATGATCCACAGTACATCAGTGATGATCCATAGTACATCAGTGATGATCTATAGTACATCAGTGATGATCCACAGTACATCAGTGATGATCCATAGTACATCAGTGATGATCCTCAGTACATCAGTGATGATCCATAGTACACCAGTGATGATCCACAGTACATCAGTGATGATCTATAGTACATCAGTGATGATCCACAGTACATCAGTGATGATCCATAGTACATCAGTGATGATCCTCAGTACATCAGTGATGATCCTCAGTACATCATTGATGATCCATAGTACACCAGTGATGGCCCATAGTACATCAGTGATGATCTATAGTACATCAGGGATGGTCCATAGTACATCAGGGATGGTCCATAGTACATCAGTGATTATCCATAGTACACCAGTGATGATCCATAGTACACCCGTGATGGCCCATAGTACATCAGTGATGATCCACAGTACATCAGTGATGATCCATAGTACATCAGTGATGATCTATAGTACATCAGTGATGATCCATAGAACATCAGTGATGATCCACAGTACATCAGTGATGGTCCACAGTACATCAGTGATGGTCCACAGTACATCAGTGATGATCCACAGTACATCAGTGATGATCCACAGTACATCAGTGATGATCCATAGTACATCAGTGATGATCTATAGTACATCAGTGATGATCCACAGTACATCAGTGATGATCCATAGTACATCAGTGATGATCCTCAGTACATCAGTGATGATCCATAGTACACCAGTGATGATCCACAGTACAACAGTGATGATCTATAGTACATCAGTGATGATCCACAGTACATCAGTGATGATCCATAGTACATCAGTGATGATCCTCAGTACATCGGTGATGATCCTCAGTACATCATTGATGATCCATAGTACACCAGTGATGGCCCATAGTACATCAGTGATGATCTATAGTACATCAGTGATGATCCTCAGTACATCAGGGATGGTCCATAGTACATCAGGGATGGTCCATAGTACATCAGTGATGATCCATAGTACACCAGTGATGATCCATAGTACACCAGTGATGATCCATAGTACACCAGTGATGATCCATAGTACACCCGTGATGGCCCATAGTACATCAGTGATGATCCACAGTACATCAGTGATGATCCACAGTACATCAGTGATAATCCATAGTACATCAGTGATGATCTATAGTACATCAGTGATGATCCACAGTACATCAGTGATGATCCATAGTACATCAGTGATGATCCACAGTACATCAGTGATGATCCACAGGACATCAGTGATGATCCACAGGACATCAGTGATGATCCACAGTACATCAGGGATGGTCCACAGTACATCAGGGAGGATCCATAGTACACCAGTGATGATCCACAGTACATCAGTGATGATCCATAGTACATCAGTGATGATCCACAGTACATCAGTGATGATCCACAGTACATCAATGATGATCTATAGTAAATCAGTGATGATCCACAGTACATCAGTGATGATCCATAGTACATCAGTGATGATCCACAGTACATCAGTGATGATCCTCAGTACATCAGTGATGATCCACAGGACATCAGTGTTGATCCACAGTACATCAGTGATGATCCACAGGACATCAGTGATGATCCACAGTACATCAGGGATGGTCCACAGTACATCAGTGATGATCCATAGTACACCAGTGATGATCAATAGTACACCAGTGATGATCCATAGTACACCAGTGATGATCCATAGTACACCAGTGATGATCCATAGTACACCAGGCATGATCCACAGTACATCAGTGATGATCCACAGTACATCAGTGATGGTCCACAGTACATCAGTGATGGTCCACAGTCCACCAGTGATGATCCATAGTACACCAATGATGATCCATAGTACACCAGTGATGGCCCATAGTACACCAGTGATGGCCCATAGTACATCAGTGATGATCTATAGTACATCAGTGATGATCCACAGTACATCAGTGATGATCCACAGTACATCAGTGATGATCCACAGTACATCAGGGATGGTCCATAGTATATCAGGGATGGTCCATAGTACAACAGTGATGATCCATAGTACACCAGTGATGATCCATAGTACACCAGTGATGGCCCATAGTACATCAGTGATGAACTATAGTACATCAGTGATGATCCACAGTACATCAGTGATGATTCACAGTACATCAGGGATGGTCCATAGTACACCAGTGATGATCCATAGTACACCAGTGATGATCCATAGTACACCAGTGATGGTCCATAGTACATCAGTGATGATCTATAGTACATCAGTGATGATCCATAGTACATCAGTGATGATCTATAGTACATCAGTGATGATCCACAGAACATCAGTGATTATCCACAGTACATCAGTGATGGTCCACAGTACATCAGTGATGGTCCACAGTACATCAGTGATGGTCCACGGTACATCAGTGATGGTCCACAGTACATCAGTGATAATCCACAGTACATCAGTGATGATCCACAGTACATCAGTGATGATCCATAGTACATCAGTGATGGTCCATAGTACATCACTGATAATCCACAGTACATCAGTGATGATCCACAATACATCAGTGATGATCCTCAGTACATCAGGGATGGTCCATAGTACATCAGGGATGGTCCATAGTACATCAGGGATGGTCCATAGTACATCAGGGATGGTCCATAGTACATCAGTGATGATCCATAGTACACCAGTGATGATCCATAGTACACCCGTGATGGCCCATAGTACATCAGTGATGATCCACAGTACATCAGTGATGATCCATAGTACATCAGTGATGATCCTCAGTACATCAGTGATGATCCACAGTACATCAGTGATGATCCACAGTACATTAGTGATGATCTATAGTACACCAGTGATGATCCATAGTACATCAGTGATGATCCATAGTACATCAGTGATGATCCATAGTACACCAGTGATGATCCACAGTACATCAGCGATGGCTCATAGTACATCAGTGATGATCCATAGTACACCAGTGATGGCCCATAGTACATCAGTGATGATCTATAGTACATCAGTGATGATCCTCAGTACATCAGGGATGGTCCATAGTACATAAGGGATGGTCCATAGTACATCAGGGATGGTCCATAGTACATCAGTGATGATCCATAGTACACCCGTGATGGCCCATAGTACATCAGTGATTATCCACAGTACATCAGTGATGATCCTTAGTACATCAGTGATGATCCACGGTACATCAGTGATGATCTACGGTACATCAGTGATGATCCATAGTACACCAGTGATGGCCCATAGAACATCAGTGATGAACTATAGTACATCAGTGATGATCCACAGTACATCAGTGATGATCCACAGTACACCAGTGATGGTCCATAGTACACCAGTGACGATCCATAGTACACCAGTGACGGTCCATAGTACACCAGTGATGATCCATAGTACATCAGTGATGATCTATAGTACATCAGTGATGATCTATAGTACATCAGTGATGATCCATAGAACATCAGTGATGATCCACAGTACATCAGTGATGGTCCACAGTACATCAGTGATGGTCCACAGTACATCAGTGATGATCCACAGTACATCAGTGATGATCCACAGTACATCAGTGATGATCCATAGTACATCAGTGATGATCTATAGTACATCAGTGATGATCCACAGTACATCAGTGATGATCCATAGTACATCAGTGATGATCCTCAGTACATCAGTGATGATCCATAGTACACCAGTGATGATCCACAGTACATCAGTGATGATCTATAGTACATCAGTGATGATCCACAGTACATCAGTGATGATCCATAGTACATCAGTGATGATCCTCAGTACATCAGTGATGATCCTCAGTACATCATTGATGATCCATAGTACACCAGTGATGGCCCATAGTACATCAGTGATGATCTATAGTACATCAGGGATGGTCCATAGTACATCAGGGATGGTCCATAGTACATCAGTGATTATCCATAGTACACCAGTGATGATCCATAGTACACCCGTGATGGCCCATAGTACATCAGTGATGATCCACAGTACATCAGTGATGATCCATAGTACATCAGTGATGATCTATAGTACATCAGTGATGATCCACAGTACATCAGTGATGATCCATAGTACATCAGTGATGATCCACAGTACATCAGTGATGATCCACAGGACATCAGTGATGATCCACAGGACATCAGTGATGATCCACAGGACATCAGTGATGATCTATAGTAAATCAGTGATGATCCACAGTACATCATTGATGATCCATAGTACATCAGTGATGATCCACAGTACATCAGTGATGATCCTCAGTACATCAGTGATGATCCACAGGACATCAGTGTTGATCCACAGTACATCAGTGATGGCCCATAGTACATCAGTGATGGCTCATAGTACATCAGTGATGATCCATAGTACATCAGTGATGATCCATAGTACATCAGGGATGGTCCACAGTATATCAGTGATGATCTATAGTACACCAGTGATGATCCATAGTACACCAGTGATGATCCATAGTACACCAGGGATGATCCACAGTACATCAGTGATGATCCACAGTACATCAGTGATGGTCCTCAGTACATCAGTGATGGTCCACAATACACCAGTGATGATCCATAGTACACCAATGATGATCCATACTACACCAGTGATGGCCCATATTACACCAGTGATGGCCCATAGTACATCAGTGATGATCTATAGTACATCAGTGATGATCCACAGTACATCAGTGATGATCCACAGTACATCAGTGATGATCCACAGTACATCAGGGATGGTCCATAGTATATCAGGGATGGTCCATAGTATATCAGGGATGGTCCATAGTATATCAGTGATGGTCCACAATACACCAGTGATGATCCATAGTACACCAATGATGATCCATACTACACCAGTGATGGCCCATATTACACCAGTGATGGCCCATAGTACATCAGTGATGATCTATAGTACATCAGTGATGATCCACAGTACATCAGTGATGATCCACAGTACATCAGTGATGATCCACAGTACATCAGGGATGGTCCATAGTATATCAGGGATGGTCCATAGTATATCAGGGATGGTCCATAGTACATCAGTGATGATCCATAGTACACCAGTGATGATCCATAGTACACCAGTGATGGCCCATAGTACATCAGTGATGAACTATAGTACATATGTGATGATCCACAGTACATCAGTGTTGATCCACAGTACATCAGGGATGGTCCATAGTACACCAGTGATGATCCATAGTACACCAGTGATGATCCATAGTACACCAGTGATGATCCATAGTACACCAGTGATGGTCCATAGTACATCAGTGATGATCCACAGTACATCAGTGATGATCCACAGTACATCAGTGATGATCCTCAGTACATCAGGGATGGTCCATAGTACATCAGGGATGGTCCATAGTACATCAGGGATGGTCCACAGTACATCAGTGATGATCCACAGTACATCAGAGATGATCCACAGTACATCAGTGATGATCCACAGTACATTAGTGATGATCTATAGTACATCAGTGATGATCCACAGTACATCAGTGATGATCCTCAGTACATCAGTGATGATCCACAGTACATCAGGGATTGTCCACAGTACATCAGTGATGATCCATAGTACACCAGTGATGATCCATAGTACACCAGTGATGATCCATAGTACATCAGTGATGATCCATAGTACATCAGTGATGATCCATAGTACACCAGTGATGATCCACAGTATATCAGCGATGGCTCATAGTACATCAGTGATGATCCATAGTACACCAGTGATGGCCCATAGTACATCAGTGATGATCTATAGTACATCAGTGATGATCCTCAGTACATCAGGGATGGTCCATAGTACATCAGGGATGGTCCATAGTACATCAGGGATGGTCCATAGTACATCAGAGATTGTCCATAGTACATCAGTGATGATCCATAGTACACCAGTGATGATCCATAGTACACCCGTGATGGCCCATAGTACATCAGTGATGATCCACAGTACATCTGTGATGATCCTCAGTACATCAGTGATGATCCACGGTACATCAGTGATGATCCATGGTACATCAGTGATGATCCACAGTACATCAGTGATGATCCATAGTACATCAGTGATGGCTCATAGTACATCAGTGATGATCCATAGTACATCAGTGATGATCCATAGTACATCAGTGTTGATACATAGTACATCAGTAATGATCCACAGTACATCAGTGATGATCCACAGTACATCAGTGATGATCCATAGTACATCAGTGTTGATCAGTGTTGATCCATAGTACATCAGTGATGATCCATAGTACATCAGAGATGGCTCATAGTACATCAGAGATGGCTCATAGTACATCAGTGATGATCCACAGTACATCAGTGATGATCCACAGTACATCAGTAATGATCCACAGTACATCAGTGATGATCCACAGTACATCAGTGATGATCCATAGAACATCAGTGATGATCCATAGTACACCAGTGATGATCCACAGTACATCAGTGATGGCCCATCGTACATCAGCGATGGCTCATAGTACATCAGTGATGATCCATAGTACATCAGTGATGATCCATAGTACACCAGTGATGGCCCATAGTACATCAGTGATGATCTATAGTACATTAGTGATGATCCTCAGTACATCAGTGATGATCCACGGTACATCAGTGATGATCCACAGTACATCAGTGATGATCCACAGTACATCAGTTATGATCCATAGTACATCAGTGATGATCCTCAGTACATCAGTGATGATCCACAGTACATCAGTAATGATCCACAGTAAATCAGTGATGATCCACAGTACATCAGTGATGATCCTCAGTACATCAGTGATGATCCACGGTACATCAGTGATAATCCACAGTACATCAGGGATGGTCTATAGTACATCAGGGATGGTCCATAGTACATCAGTGATGATCATCAGTACATCAGGGATGGCCCATAGTACATCAGTGATGATCTATAGTACACCAGTGATGATCCACAGTACATCAGTGATGATCCACAGTACATCAGTGATGATCCACAGTACATCAGGGATGGTCCATAGTACATCATTGATGATCCATAGTACACCAGGGATGATCCATAGTACACCTGTGATGGCCCATAGTACATCAGTGATGATCCTCAGTACATCGGTGATGATCCTCAGTACATCAGTGATGATCCACAGTACATCAGGAATGGTCCACAGTACATCAGTGATGATTCATAGTACATCAGTGATGATCCATAGTACACCATTGATGGCTCAAAGTTCATCAGTGATGATCCATAATACATCAGTGATGATCCATAGTACATCAGTGATGATCCATAGTACACCAGTGATGGCCCATAGTACATCAGTGATGATCCACAGTACGTCAGTGATGATCCACAGTACGTCAGTGATGATCCACAGTACATCAGTGATGATCCATAGTACATCAGTGATGATCCATAGTACATCAGTGATGATCCATAGTACATTGGTGATGATCCATAGTACACCAGTGATGGTCCACAGTACATCAGTGATGATCCATAGTACACCAGTGATTGCCCATAGTACATCAGTGATGATCTTTAGTACATCAGTGATGATCCATAGTACATCAGTGATGATCCATAGTACATCAGTGATGATCCATAGTACATCAGTGATGATCCATAGTACATCATTGATTTCTCATAGTACATCAGTGATGATCCATAGTACATCAGTGATGATCCATAGTACATCAGTGTTGATCCATAGTACATCAGTGATGATCCATAGTACATCAGAGATGGCTCATAGTACATCAGAGATGGCTCATAGTACATCAGAGATGGCTCATAGTACATCAGTGATGATCCATAGTATATCAGTGATGATCCATAGTACATCAGTGATGATCCATAGTACATCAGTGATGGCTCAGAGTACATCAGTGATGATCCATAGTACATCAGTGATGATCCATAGTACATCAGTGATGATCCATAGTACATCAGTGATGATCCATAGTACATCAGAGATGGCTCATAGTACATCAGTGATGATCCATAGTACATCAGTGATGATCCATAGTACATCAGTGATGATCTATAGTACATCAGTGATGATCCACAGTACATCAGTGATGATCCATAGTACACCAGTGATGATCCATAGTACATCAGTGATGATCCATAGTACATCAGTGATGATCCATAGTACATCAGTGATGATCCTCAGTACATCAGTGATGATCCACAGTACATCAGTAATGATCCACAGTACATCAGTGATGATCCACAGTACATCAGTGATGATCCTCAGTACATCAGTGATGATCCACGGCACATCAGTGATAATCCACAATACATCAGGGATGGTCCATAGTACATCAGTGATGATCCACAGTACATCAGTGATGATCCACAGTACATCAGTGATGATCCATAGTACATCAGTGATGATCTATAGTACACCAGTGATGATCCACAGTACATCAGTGATGATCCATAGTACATCAGTGATGATCCATAGTACACCAGTGATGGCCCATAGTACATCAGTGATGATCTATAGTACATTAGTGATGATCCTCAGTACATCAGTGATTATTCACGGTACATCAGTGATGATCCACAGTACATCAGTGATGATCCATAGTACACCAGTGATGATCCTCAGTACATCAGTGATGATCCACAGTACATCAGTAATGATCCACAGTAAATCAGTGATGATCCACAGTACATCAGTGATGATCCTCAGTAAATCAGTGATGATCCACGGTACATCAGTGATAATCCACAGTACATCAGGGATGGTCTATAGTACATCAGGGATGGTCCATAGTACATCAGTGATGATCCTCAGTACATCAGGGATGGCCCATAGTACATCAGTGATGATCTATAGTACACCAGTGATGATCCACAGTACATCAGTGATGATCCACAGTACATCAGGGATGGTCCATAGTACATCAGTGATGATCCATAGTACACCAGTGATGATCCATAGTACACCTGTGATGACCCATAGTACATCAGTGATGATCCTCAGTACATCGGTGATGATCCTCAGTACATCAGTGATGATCCACGGTACATCAGTGATGATCCACAGTACATCAGTGATGATCCACAGTACATCAGGGATGGTCCACAGTACATCAGTGATGATCCATAGTACATCAGTGATGGCTCAAAGTACATCAGTGATGATCCATAATACATCAGTGATGATCCATAGTACACCAGTGATGGTCCACAGTACATCAGTGATGATCCATAGTACACCAGTGATGGCCCATAGTACATCAGTGATGATCTATAGTACATCAGTGATGATCCATAGTACATCAGTGATGATCCATAGTACATCAGTGATGATCCATAGTACATCGACGATGATCCATAGTACATCAGTGATGATCCACAGTACATCAGGGATAGTCCACAGTATATCAGTGATGATCCATAGTACATCAGTGATGATCTATAGTACATCAGTGATGATCCACAGTACATCAGTGATGATCCATAGTACATCAGTGATGATCCTCAGTACATCAGTGATGATCCATAGTACACCAGTGATGATCCACAGTACATCAGTGATGATCTATAGTACATCAGTGATGATCCACAGTACATCAGTGATGATCCATAGTACATCAGTGATGATCCTCAGTACATCAGTGATGATCCTCAGTACATCATTGATGATCCATAGTACACCAGTGATGGCCCATAGTACATCAGTGATGATCTATAGTACATCAGGGATGGTCCATAGTACATCAGGGATGGTCCATAGTACATCAGTGATTATCCATAGTACACCAGTGATGATCCATAGTACACCCGTGATGGCCCATAGTACATCAGTGATGATCCACAGTACATCAGTGATGATCCATAGTACATCAGTGATGATCTATAGTACATCAGTGATGATCCACAGTACATCAGTGATGATCCATAGTACATCAGTGATGATCCACAGTACATCAGTGATGATCCACAGGACATCAGTGATGATCCACAGGACATCAGTGATGATCCACAGGACATCAGTGATGATCTATAGTAAATCAGTGATGATCCACAGTACATCATTGATGATCCATAGTACATCAGTGATGATCCACAGTACATCAGTGATGATCCTCAGTACATCAGTGATGATCCACAGGACATCAGTGTTGATCCACAGTACATCAGTGATGGCCCATAGTACATCAGTGATGGCTCATAGTACATCAGTGATGATCCATAGTACATCAGTGATGATCCATAGTACATCAGGGATGGTCCACAGTATATCAGTGATGATCTATAGTACACCAGTGATGATCCATAGTACACCAGTGATGATCCATAGTACACCAGGGATGATCCACAGTACATCAGTGATGATCCACAGTACATCAGTGATGGTCCTCAGTACATCAGTGATGGTCCACAATACACCAGTGATGATCCATAGTACACCAATGATGATCCATACTACACCAGTGATGGCCCATATTACACCAGTGATGGCCCATAGTACATCAGTGATGATCTATAGTACATCAGTGATGATCTACAGTACATCAGTGATGATCCACAGTACATCAGTGATGATCCACAGTACATCAGGGATGGTCCATAGTATATCAGGGATGGTCCATAGTATATCAGGGATGGTCCATAGTATATCAGTGATGGTCCACAATACACCAGTGATGATCCATAGTACACCAATGATGATCCATACTACACCAGTGATGGCCCATATTACACCAGTGATGGCCCATAGTACATCAGTGATGATCTATAGTACATCAGTGATGATCCACAGTACATCAGTGATGATCCACAGTACATCAGTGATGATCCACAGTACATCAGGGATGGTCCATAGTATATCAGGGATGGTCCATAGTATATCAGGGATGGTCCATAGTACATCAGTGATGATCCATAGTACACCAGTGATGATCCATAGTACACCAGTGATGGCCCATAGTACATCAGTGATGAACTATAGTACATATGTGATGATCCACAGTACATCAGTGTTGATCCACAGTACATCAGGGATGGTCCATAGTACACCAGTGATGATCCATAGTACACCAGTGATGATCCATAGTACACCAGTGATGATCCATAGTACACCAGTGATGGTCCATAGTACATCAGTGATGATCCACAGTACATCAGTGATGATCCACAGTACATCAGTGATGATCCTCAGTACATCAGGGATGGTCCATAGTACATCAGGGATGGTCCATAGTACATCAGGGATGGTCCACAGTACATCAGTGATGATCCACAGTACATCAGAGATGATCCACAGTACATCAGTGATGATCCACAGTACATTAGTGATGATCTATAGTACATCAGTGATGATCCACAGTACATCAGTGATGATCCTCAGTACATCAGTGATGATCCACAGTACATCAGGGATTGTCCACAGTACATCAGTGATGATCCATAGTACACCAGTGATGATCCATAGTACACCAGTGATGATCCATAGTACATCAGTGATGATCCATAGTACATCAGTGATGATCCATAGTACACCAGTGATGATCCACAGTATATCAGCGATGGCTCATAGTACATCAGTGATGATCCATAGTACACCAGTGATGGCCCATAGTACATCAGTGATGATCTATAGTACATCAGTGATGATCCTCAGTACATCAGGGATGGTCCATAGTACATCAGGGATGGTCCATAGTACATCAGGGATGGTCCATAGTACATCAGAGATTGTCCATAGTACATCAGTGATGATCCATAGTACACCAGTGATGATCCATAGTACACCCGTGATGGCCCATAGTACATCAGTGATGATCCACAGTACATCTGTGATGATCCTCAGTACATCAGTGATGATCCACGGTACATCAGTGATGATCCATGGTACATCAGTGATGATCCACAGTACATCAGTGATGATCCATAGTACATCAGTGATGGCTCATAGTACATCAGTGATGATCCATAGTACATCAGTGATGATCCATAGTACATCAGTGTTGATCCATAGTACATCAGTAATGATCCACAGTACATCAGTGATGATCCACAGTACATCAGTGATGATCCATAGTACATCAGTGTTGATCAGTGTTGATCCATAGTACATCAGTGATGATCCATAGTACATCAGAGATGGCTCATAGTACATCAGAGATGGCTCATAGTACATCAGTGATGATCCACAGTACATCAGTGATGATCCACAGTACATCAGTAATGATCCACAGTACATCAGTGATGATCCACAGTACATCAGTGATGATCCATAGAACATCAGTGATGATCCATAGTACACCAGTGATGATCCACAGTACATCAGTGATGGCCCATCGTACATCAGCGATGGCTCATAGTACATCAGTGATGATCCATAGTACATCAGTGATGATCCATAGTACACCAGTGATGGCCCATAGTACATCAGTGATGATCTATAGTACATTAGTGATGATCCTCAGTACATCAGTGATGATCCACGGTACATCAGTGATGATCCACAGTACATCAGTGATGATCCACAGTACATCAGTTATGATCCATAGTACATCAGTGATGATCCTCAGTACATCAGTGATGATCCACAGTACATCAGTAATGATCCACAGTAAATCAGTGATGATCCACAGTACATCAGTGATGATCCTCAGTACATCAGTGATGATCCACGGTACATCAGTGATAATCCACAGTACATCAGGGATGGTCTATAGTACATCAGGGATGGTCCATAGTACATCAGTGATGATCATCAGTACATCAGGGATGGCCCATAGTACATCAGTGATGATCTATAGTACACCAGTGATGATCCACAGTACATCAGTGATGATCCACAGTACATCAGTGATGATCCACAGTACATCAGGGATGGTCCATAGTACATCATTGATGATCCATAGTACACCAGGGATGATCCATAGTACACCTGTGATGGCCCATAGTACATCAGTGATGATCCTCAGTACATCGGTGATGATCCTCAGTACATCAGTGATGATCCACAGTACATCAGGAATGGTCCACAGTACATCAGTGATGATTCATAGTACATCAGTGATGATCCATAGTACACCATTGATGGCTCAAAGTTCATCAGTGATGATCCATAATACATCAGTGATGATCCATAGTACATCAGTGATGATCCATAGTACACCAGTGATGGCCCATAGTACATCAGTGATGATCCACAGTACGTCAGTGATGATCCACAGTACGTCAGTGATGATCCACAGTACATCAGTGATGATCCACAGTACATCAGTGATGATCCATAGTACATCAGTGATGATCCATAGTACATCAGTGATGATCCATAGTACATTGGTGATGATCCATAGTACACCAGTGATGGTCCACAGTACATCAGTGATGATCCATAGTACACCAGTGATTGCCCATAGTACATCAGTGATGATCTTTAGTACATCAGTGATGATCCATAGTACATCAGTGATGATCCATAGTACATCAGTGATGATCCATAGTACATCAGTGATGATCCATAGTACATCATTGATTTCTCATAGTACATCAGTGATGATCCATAGTACATCAGTGATGATCCATAGTACATCAGTGTTGATCCATAGTACATCAGTGATGATCCATAGTACATCAGAGATGGCTCATAGTACATCAGAGATGGCTCATAGTACATCAGAGATGGCTCATAGTACATCAGTGATGATCCATAGTATATCAGTGATGATCCATAGTACATCAGTGATGATCCATAGTACATCAGTGATGGCTCAGAGTACATCAGTGATGATCCATAGTACATCAGTGATGATCCATAGTACATCAGTGATGATCCATAGTACATCAGTGATGATCCATAGTACATCAGAGATGGCTCATAGTACATCAGTGATGATCCATAGTACATCAGTGATGATCCATAGTACATCAGTGATGATCTATAGTACATCAGTGATGATCCACAGTACATCAGTGATGATCCATAGTACACCAGTGATGATCCATAGTACATCAGTGATGATCCATAGTACATCAGTGATGATCCATAGTACATCAGTGATGATCCTCAGTACATCAGTGATGATCCACAGTACATCAGTAATGATCCACAGTACATCAGTGATGATCCACAGTACATCAGTGATGATCCTCAGTACATCAGTGATGATCCACGGTACATCAGTGATAATCCACAATACATCAGGGATGGTCCATAGTACATCAGTGATGATCCACAGTACATCAGTGATGATCCACAGTACATCAGTGATGATCCATAGTACATCAGTGATGATCTATAGTACACCAGTGATGATCCACAGTACATCAGTGATGATCCATAGTACATCAGTGATGATCCATAGTACACCAGTGATGGCCCATAGTACATCAGTGATGATCTATAGTACATTAGTGATGATCCTCAGTACATCAGTGATTATTCACGGTACATCAGTGATGATCCACAGTACATCAGTGATGATCCATAGTACACCAGTGATGATCCTCAGTACATCAGTGATGATCCACAGTACATCAGTAATGATCCACAGTAAATCAGTGATGATCCACAGTACATCAGTGATGATCCTCAGTAAATCAGTGATGATCCACGGTACATCAGTGATAATCCACAGTACATCAGGGATGGTCTATAGTACATCAGGGATGGTCCATAGTACATCAGTGATGATCCTCAGTACATCAGGGATGGCCCATAGTACATCAGTGATGATCTATAGTACACCAGTGATGATCCACAGTACATCAGTGATGATCCACAGTACATCAGGGATGGTCCATAGTACATCAGTGATGATCCATAGTACACCAGTGATGATCCATAGTACACCTGTGATGACCCATAGTACATCAGTGATGATCCTCAGTACATCGGTGATGATCCTCAGTACATCAGTGATGATCCACGGTACATCAGTGATGATCCACAGTACATCAGTGATGATCCACAGTACATCAGGGATGGTCCACAGTACATCAGTGATGATCCATAGTACATCAGTGATGGCTCAAAGTACATCAGTGATGATCCATAATACATCAGTGATGATCCATAGTACACCAGTGATGGTCCACAGTACATCAGTGATGATCCATAGTACACCAGTGATGGCCCATAGTACATCAGTGATGATCTATAGTACATCAGTGATGATCCATAGTACATCAGTGATGATCCATAGTACATCAGTGATGATCCATAGTACATCGACGATGATCCATAGTACATCAGTGATGATCCACAGTACATCAGGGATAGTCCACAGTATATCAGTGATGATCCATAGTACATCAGTGATGATCCATAGTACATCAGTGATGGCTCAAAGTACATCAGTGATGATCCATAATACATCAGTGATGATCCATAGTACACCAGTGATGGTCCACAGTACATCAGTGATGATCCATAGTACACCAGTGATGGCCCATAGTACATCAGTGATGGCCCATAGTACATCAGTGATGATCTATAGTACATCAGTGATGAATCATAGTACATCAGTGATGATCCATAGTACATCAGTGATGATCCATAGTACATCGGCGATGATCCATAGTACATCAGTGATGATCCACAGTACATCAGGGATAGTCCACAGTATATCAGTGATGATCCATAGTACATCAGTGATGGCCCATAGTACATCAGTGATGATCCATAGTACATCAGTGATGGCCCATAGTACATCAGTGATGATCCATAGTACATCAGGGATGGTCCATAGTACATCAGGGATGGTCCATAGTACATCAGTGATGATCCACAGTACATCAGTGATGATCCACAGTACATCAGTGATGATCCTCAGTACATCAGTGATGATCCACAGTACATCAGTGATGATCCACAGTACATTAGTGATGATCTATAGTACATCAGTGATGATCCACAGTACATTGTCCACAGTACATCAGTGATTGTCCACAGTACATCAGTGATGATCCATAGTACACCAGCGATGATCCATAGTACACCAGTGATGATCCATAGTACATCAGTGATGATCCATAGTACACCAGTGATGATCCACAGTACATCAGCGATGGCTCAATCCATAGTACACCAGTGATGATCCATAGTACATCAGTGATGATCCATAGTACACCAGTGATGATCCATAGTACACCAGTGATGGCCCATAGTACATCAGTGATGAACTATAGTACATCAGTGATGATCCACAGTACATCAGTGATGATCCACAGTACATCAGGGATGGTCCATAGTACACCAGTGATGATCCATAGTACACCAGTGATGATCCATAGTACACCAGTGATGATCCATAGTACACCAGTGATGGTCCATAGTACATCAGTGATGATCCACAGTACATCAGTGATGATCCACAGTACATCAGTGATGATCCTCAGTACATCAGGGATGGTCCATAGTACATCAGGGATGGTCCATAGTACATCAGGGATGGTCCATAGTATATCAGGGATGGTCCATAGTACATCAGTGATGATCCACAGTACATCAGTGATGATCCACAGTACATCAGTGATGATCCTCAGTACATCAGAGATGATCCACAGTACATCAGTGATGATCCACAGTACATTAGTGATGATCTATAGTACATCAGTGATGATCCACAGTACATCAGTGATGATCCTCAGTACATCAGTGATGATCCACAGTACATCAGGGATTGTCCACAGTACATCAGTGATGATCCATAGTACACCAGTGATGATCCATAGTACACCAGTGATGGCCCATAGTACATCAGTGATGAACTATAGTACATATGTGATGATCCACAGTACATCAGTGTTGATCCACAGTACATCAGGGATGGTCCATAGTACACCAGTGATGATCCATAGTACACCAGTGATGATCCATAGTACACCAGTGATGATCCATAGTACACCAGTGATGGTCCATAGTACATCAGTGATGATCCACAGTACATCAGTGATGATCCACAGTACATCAGTGATGATCCTCAGTACATCAGGGATGGTCCATAGTACATCAGGGATGGTCCATAGTACATCAGGGATGGTCCACAGTACATCAGTGATGATCCACAGTACATCAGAGATGATCCACAGTACATCAGTGATGATCCACAGTACATTAGTGATGATCTATAGTACATCAGTGATGATCCACAGTACATCAGTGATGATCCTCAGTACATCAGTGATGATCCACAGTACATCAGGGATTGTCCACAGTACATCAGTGATGATCCATAGTACACCAGTGATGATCCATAGTACACCAGTGATGATCCATAGTACATCAGTGATGATCCATAGTACACCAGTGATGATCCACAGTATATCAGCGATGGCTCATAGTACATCAGTGATGATCCATAGTACACCAGTGATGGCCCATAGTACATCAGTGATGATCTATAGTACATCAGTGATGATCCTCAGTACATCAGGGATGGTCCATAGTACATCAGGGATGGTCCATAGTACATCAGGGATGGTCCATAGTACATCAGAGATTGTCCATAGTACATCAGTGATGATCCATAGTACACCAGTGATGATCCATAGTACACCCGTGATGGCCCATAGTACATCAGTGATGATCCACAGTACATCTGTGATGATCCTCAGTACATCAGTGATGATCCACGGTACATCAGTGATGATCCATGGTACATCAGTGATGATCCACAGTACATCAGTGATGATCCATAGTACATCAGTGATGGCTCATAGTACATCAGTGATGATCCATAGTACATCAGTGATGATCCATAGTACATCAGTGTTGATCCATAGTACATCAGTAATGATCCACAGTACATCAGTGATGATCCACAGTACATCAGTGATGATCCATAGTACATCAGTGTTGATCAGTGTTGATCCATAGTACATCAGTGATGATCCATAGTACATCAGAGATGGCTCATAGTACATCAGAGATGGCTCATAGTACATCAGTGATGATCCACAGTACATCAGTGATGATCCACAGTACATCAGTAATGATCCACAGTACATCAGTGATGATCCACAGTACATCAGTGATGGTCCATAGAACATCAGTGATGATCCATAGTACACCAGTGATGATCCACAGTACATCAGTGATGGCCCATAGTACATCAGCGATGGCTCATAGTACATCAGTGATGATCCATAGTACATCAGTGATGATCCATAGTACACCAGTGATGGCCCATAGTACATCAGTGATGATCTATAGTACATTAGTGATGATCCTCAGTACATCAGTGATGATCCACGGTACATCAGTGATGATCCACAGTACATCAGTGATGATCCACAGTACATCAGTTATGATCCATAGTACATCAGTGATGATCCTCAGTACATCTGTGATGATCCACAGTACATCAGTAATGATCCACAGTAAATCAGTGATGATCCACAGTACATCAGTGATGATCCTCAGTACATCAGTGATGATCCACGGTACATCAGTGATAATCCACAGTACATCAGGGATGGTCTATAGTACATCAGGGATGGTCCATAGTACATCAGTGATGATCATCAGTACATCAGGGATGGCCCATAGTACATCAGTGATGATCTATAGTACACCAGTGATGATCCACAGTACATCAGTGATGATCCACAGTACATCAGTGATGATCCACAGTACATCAGGGATGGTCCATAGTACATTATTGATGATCCATAGTACACCAGGGATGATCCATAGTACACCTGTGATGGCCCATAGTACATCAGTGATGATCCTCAGTACATCGGTGATGATCCTCAGTACATCAGTGATGATCCACGGTACATCAGTGATGATCCACAGTACATCAGTGATGATCCACAGTACATCAGGAATGGTCCACAGTACATCAGTGATGATTCATAGTACATCAGTGATGATCCATAGTACACCAGTGATGGCTCAAAGTTCATCAGTGATGATCCATAATACATCAGTGATGATCCATAGTACATCAGTGATGATCCATAGTACACCAGTGATGGCCCATAGTACATCAGTGATGATCCATAGTACGTCAGTGATGATCCACAGTACGTCAGTGATGATCCACAGTACATCAGTGATGATCCACAGTACATCAGTGATGATCCATAGTACATCAGTGATGATCCATAGTACATCAGTGATGATCCATAGTACATTGGTGATGATCCATAGTACACCAGTGATGGTCCACAGTACATCAGTGATGATCCATAGTACACCAGTGATTGCCCATAGTACATCAGTGATGATCTTTAGTACATCAGTGATGATCCATAGTACATCAGTGATGATCCATAGTACATCAGTGATGATCCATAGTACATCAGTGATGATCCATAGTACATCATTGATTTCTCATAGTACATCAGTGATGATCCATAGTACATCAGTGATGATCCATAGTACATCAGTGTTGATCCATAGTACATCAGTGATGATCCATAGTACATCAGAGATGGCTCATAGTACATCAGAGATGGCTCATAGTACATCAGAGATGGCTCATAGTACATCAGTGATGATCCATAGTATATCAGTGATGATCCATAGTACATCAGTGATGATCCATAGTACATCAGTGATGGCTCAGAGTACATCAGTGATGATCCATAGTACATCAGTGATGATCCATAGTACATCAGTGATGATCCATAGTACATCAGAGATGGCTCATAGTACATCAGTGATGATCCATAGTACATCAGTGATGATCCATAGTACATCAGTGATGATCTATAGTACATCAGTGATGATCCACAGTACATCAGTGATGATCCATAGTACACCAGTGATGATCCATAGTACATCAGTGATGATCCATAGTACATCAGTGATGATCCATAGTACATCAGTGATGATCCTCAGTACATCAGTGATGATCCACAGTACATCAGTAATGATCCACAGTACATCAGTGATGATCCACAGTACATCAGTGATGATCCTCAGTACATCAGTGATGATCCACGGTACATCAGTGATAATCCACAATACATCAGGGATGGTCCATAGTACATCAGTGATGATCCACAGTACATCAGTGATGATCCACAGTACATCAGTGATGATCCATAGTACATCAGTGATGATCTATAGTACACCAGTGATGATCCACAGTACATCAGTGATGATCCATAGTACATCAGTGATGATCCATAGTACACCAGTGATGGCCCATAGTACATCAGTGATGATCTATAGTACATTAGTGATGATCCTCAGTACATCAGTGATTATTCACGGTACATCAGTGATGATCCACAGTACATCAGTGATGATCCATAGTACACCAGTGATGATCCACAGTACATCAGTGATGATCCTCAGTACATCAGGGATGGTCCATAGTACATCAGGGATGGTCCATAGTACATCAGGGATGGTCCACAGTACATCAGTGATGATCCACAGTACATCAGAGATGATCCACAGTACATCAGTGATGATCCACAGTACATTAGTGATGATCTATAGTACATCAGTGATGATCCACAGTACATCAGTGATGATCCTCAGTACATCAGTGATGATCCACAGTACATCAGGGATTGTCCACAGTACATCAGTGATGATCCATAGTACACCAGTGATGATCCATAGTACACCAGTGATGATCCATAGTACATCAGTGATGATCCATAGTACACCAGTGATGATCCACAGTATATCAGCGATGGCTCATAGTACATCAGTGATGATCCATAGTACACCAGTGATGGCCCATAGTACATCAGTGATGATCTATAGTACATCAGTGATGATCCTCAGTACATCAGGGATGGTCCATAGTACATCAGGGATGGTCCATAGTACATCAGGGATGGTCCATAGTACATCAGAGATTGTCCATAGTACATCAGTGATGATCCATAGTACACCAGTGATGATCCATAGTACACCCGTGATGGCCCATAGTACATCAGTGATGATCCACAGTACATCTGTGATGATCCTCAGTACATCAGTGATGATCCACGGTACATCAGTGATGATCCATGGTACATCAGTGATGATCCACAGTACATCAGTGATGATCCATAGTACATCAGTGATGGCTCATAGTACATCAGTGATGATCCATAGTACATCAGTGATGATCCATAGTACATCAGTGTTGATCCATAGTACATCAGTAATGATCCACAGTACATCAGTGATGATCCACAGTACATCAGTGATGATCCATAGTACATCAGTGTTGATCAGTGTTGATCCATAGTACATCAGTGATGATCCATAGTACATCAGAGATGGCTCATAGTACATCAGAGATGGCTCATAGTACATCAGTGATGATCCACAGTACATCAGTGATGATCCACAGTACATCAGTAATGATCCACAGTACATCAGTGATGATCCACAGTACATCAGTGATGATCCATAGAACATCAGTGATGATCCATAGTACACCAGTGATGATCCACAGTACATCAGTGATGGCCCATAGTACATCAGCGATGGCTCATAGTACATCAGTGATGATCCATAGTACATCAGTGATGATCCATAGTACACCAGTGATGGCCCATAGTACATCAGTGATGATCTATAGTACATTAGTGATGATCCTCAGTACATCAGTGATGATCCACGGTACATCAGTGATGATCCACAGTACATCAGTGATGATCCACAGTACATCAGTTATGATCCATAGTACATCAGTGATGATCCTCAGTACATCCGTGATGATCCACAGTACATCAGTAATGATCCACAGTAAATCAGTGATGATCCACAGTACATCAGTGATGATCCTCAGTACATCAGTGATGATCCACGGTACATCAGTGATAATCCACAGTACATCAGGGATGGTCTATAGTACATCAGGGATGGTCCATAGTACATTAGTGATGATCATCAGTACATCAGGGATGGCCCATAGTACATCAGTGATGATCTATAGTACACCAGTGATGATCCACAGTACATCAGTGATGATCCACAGTACATCAGTGATGATCCACAGTACATCAGGGATGGTCCATAGTACATTATTGATGATCCATAGTACACCAGGGATGATCCATAGTACACCTGTGATGGCCCATAGTACATCAGTGATGATCCTCAGTACATCAGTGATGATCCTCAGTACATCAGGGATGGTCCATAGTACATTATTGATGATCCATAGTACACCAGGGATGATCCATAGTACACCTGTGATGGCCCATAGTACATCAGTGATGATCCTCAGTACATCAGTGATGATCCATAGTACATCAGTGATGATCCATAGTACATCAGTGATGATCCATAGTACATCAGTGATGATCCATAGTACATCAGAGATGGCTCATAGTACATCAGTGATGATCCACAGTACATCAGTGATGATCCATAGTACACCAGTGATGATCCATAGTACATCAGTGATGATCCATAGTACATCAGTGATGATCCATAGTACATCAGTGATGATCCTCAGTACATCAGTGATGATCCACAGTACATCAGTAATGATCCACAGTACATCAGTGATGATCCACAGTACATCAGTGATGATCCTCAGTACATCAGTGATGATCCACGGTACATCAGTGATAATCCACAATACATCAGGGATGGTCCATAGTACATCAGTGATGATCCACAGTACATCAGTGATGATCCACAGTACATCAGGGATGGTCCATAGTACATTATTGATGATCCATAGTACACCAGGGATGATCCATAGTACACCTGTGATGGCCCATAGTACATCAGTGATGATCCTCAGTACATCGGTGATGATCCTCAGTACATCAGGGATGGTCCATAGTACATTATTGATGATCCATAGTACACCAGGGATGATCCATAGTACACCTGTGATGGCCCATAGTACATCAGTGATGATCCTCAGTACATCAGTGATGATCCATAGTACATCAGTGATGATCCATAGTACATCAGTGATGATCCATAGTACATCAGTGATGATCCATAGTACATCAGAGATGGCTCATAGTACATCAGTGATGATCCACAGTACATCAGTGATGATCCATAGTACACCAGTGATGATCCATAGTACATCAGTGATGATCCATAGTACATCAGTGATGATCCATAGTACATCAGTGATGATCCTCAGTACATCAGTGATGATCCACAGTACATCAGTAATGATCCACAGTACATCAGTGATGATCCACAGTACATCAGTGATGATCCTCAGTACATCAGTGATGATCCACGGTACATCAGTGATAATCCACAATACATCAGGGATGGTCCATAGTACATCAGTGATGATCCACAGTACATCAGTGATGATCCACAGTACATCAGTGATGATCCATAGTACATCAGTGATGATCTATAGTACACCAGTGATGATCCACAGTACATCAGTGATGATCCATAGTACATCAGTGATGATCCATAGTACACCAGTGATGGCCCATAGTACATCAGTGATGATCTATAGTACATTAGTGATGATCCTCAGTACATCAGTGATTATTCACGGTACATCAGTGATGATCCACAGTACATCAGTGATGATCCATAGTACACCAGTGATGATCCTCAGTACATCAGTGATGATCCACAGTACATCAGTAATGATCCACAGTAAATCAGTGATGATCCACAGTACATCAGTGATGATCCTCAGTAAATCAGTGATGATCCACGGTACATCAGTGATAATCCACAGTACATCAGGGATGGTCTATAGTACATCAGGGATGGTCCATAGTACATCAGTGATGATCCTCAGTACATCAGGGATGGCCCATAGTACATCAGTGATGATCTATAGTACACCAGTGATGATCCACAGTACATCAGTGATGATCCACAGTACATCAGGGATGGTCCATAGTACATCAGTGATGATCCATAGTACACCAGTGATGATCCATAGTACACCTGTGATGACCCATAGTACATCAGTGATGATCCTCAGTACATCGGTGATGATCCTCAGTACATCAGTGATGATCCACGGTACATCAGTGATGATCCATAGTACATCAGTGATGATCCATAGTACACCAGTGATGGCCCATAGTACATCAGTGATGATCTATAGTACATTAGTGATGATCCTCAGTACATCAGTGATTATTCACGGTACATCAGTGATGATCCACAGTACATCAGTGATGATCCATAGTACACCAGTGATGATCCACAGTACATCAGTGATGATCCTCAGTACATCAGGGATGGTCCATAGTACATCAGGGATGGTCCATAGTACATCAGGGATGGTCCACAGTACATCAGTGATGATCCACAGTACATCAGAGATGATCCACAGTACATCAGTGATGATCCACAGTACATTAGTGATGATCTATAGTACATCAGTGATGATCCACAGTACATCAGTGATGATCCTCAGTACATCAGTGATGATCCACAGTACATCAGGGATTGTCCACAGTACATCAGTGATGATCCATAGTACACCAGTGATGATCCATAGTACACCAGTGATGATCCATAGTACATCAGTGATGATCCATAGTACACCAGTGATGATCCACAGTATATCAGCGATGGCTCATAGTACATCAGTGATGATCCATAGTACACCAGTGATGGCCCATAGTACATCAGTGATGATCTATAGTACATCAGTGATGATCCTCAGTACATCAGGGATGGTCCATAGTACATCAGGGATGGTCCATAGTACATCAGGGATGGTCCATAGTACATCAGAGATTGTCCATAGTACATCAGTGATGATCCATAGTACACCAGTGATGATCCATAGTACACCCGTGATGGCCCATAGTACATCAGTGATGATCCACAGTACATCTGTGATGATCCTCAGTACATCAGTGATGATCCACGGTACATCAGTGATGATCCATGGTACATCAGTGATGATCCACAGTACATCAGTGATGATCCATAGTACATCAGTGATGGCTCATAGTACATCAGTGATGATCCATAGTACATCAGTGATGATCCATAGTACATCAGTGTTGATCCATAGTACATCAGTAATGATCCACAGTACATCAGTGATGATCCACAGTACATCAGTGATGATCCATAGTACATCAGTGTTGATCAGTGTTGATCCATAGTACATCAGTGATGATCCATAGTACATCAGAGATGGCTCATAGTACATCAGAGATGGCTCATAGTACATCAGTGATGATCCACAGTACATCAGTGATGATCCACAGTACATCAGTAATGATCCACAGTACATCAGTGATGATCCACAGTACATCAGTGATGATCCATAGAACATCAGTGATGATCCATAGTACACCAGTGATGATCCACAGTACATCAGTGATGGCCCATAGTACATCAGCGATGGCTCATAGTACATCAGTGATGATCCATAGTACATCAGTGATGATCCATAGTACACCAGTGATGGCCCATAGTACATCAGTGATGATCTATAGTACATTAGTGATGATCCTCAGTACATCAGTGATGATCCACGGTACATCAGTGATGATCCACAGTACATCAGTGATGATCCACAGTACATCAGTTATGATCCATAGTACATCAGTGATGATCCTCAGTACATCCGTGATGATCCACAGTACATCAGTAATGATCCACAGTAAATCAGTGATGATCCACAGTACATCAGTGATGATCCTCAGTACATCAGTGATGATCCACGGTACATCAGTGATAATCCACAGTACATCAGGGATGGTCTATAGTACATCAGGGATGGTCCATAGTACATCAGTGATGATCATCAGTACATCAGGGATGGCCCATAGTACATCAGTGATGATCTATAGTACACCAATGATGATCCACAGTACATCAGTGATGATCCACAGTACATCAGTGATGATCCACAGTACATCAGGGATGGTCCATAGTACATTATTGATGATCCATAGTACACCAGGGATGATCCATAGTACACCTGTGATGGCCCATAGTACATCAGTGATGATCCTCAGTACATCGGTGATGATCCTCAGTACATCAGTGATGATCCACGGTACATCAGTGATGATCCACAGTACATCAGTGATGATCCACAGTACATCAGGAATGGTCCACAGTACATCAGTGATGATTCATAGTACATCAGTGATGATCCATAGTACACCAGTGATGGCTCAAAGTTCATCAGTGATGATCCATAATACATCAGTGATGATCCATAGTACATCAGTGATGATCCATAGTACACCAGTGATGGCCCATAGTACATCAGTGATGATCCACAGTACGTCAGTGATGATCCACAGTACGTCAGTGATGATCCACAGTACATCAGTGATGATCCACAGTACATCAGTGATGATCCATAGTACATCAGTGATGATCCATAGTACATCAGTGATGATCCATAGTACATTGGTGATGATCCATAGTACACCAGTGATGGTCCACAGTACATCAGTGATGATCCATAGTACACCAGTGATTGCCCATAGTACATCAGTGATGATCTTTAGTACATCAGTGATGATCCATAGTACATCAGTGATGATCCATAGTACATCAGTGATGATCCATAGTACATCAGTGATGATCCATAGTACATCATTGATTTCTCATAGTACATCAGTGATGATCCATAGTACATCAGTGATGATCCATAGTACATCAGTGATGATCCATAGTACATCAGTGATGATCCATAGTACATCAGAGATGGCTCATAGTACATCAGAGATGGCTCATAGTACATCAGAGATGGCTCATAGTACATCAGTGATGATCCATAGTATATCAGTGATGATCCATAGTACATCAGTGATGATCCATAGTACATCAGTGATGGCTCAGAGTACATCAGTGATGATCCATAGTACATCAGTGATGATCCATAGTACATCAGTGATGATCCATAGTACATCAGTGATGATCCATAGTACATCAGAGATGGCTCATAGTACATCAGTGATGATCCACAGTACATCAGTGATGATCCATAGTACACCAGTGATGATCCATAGTACATCAGTGATGATCCATAGTACATCAGTGATGATCCATAGTACATCAGTGATGATCCACAGTACATCAGTGATGATCCACAGTACATCAGTAATGATCCACAGTACATCAGTGATGATCCACAGTACATCAGTGATGATCCTCAGTACATCAGTGATGATCCACGGTACATCAGTGATAATCCACAATACATCAGGGATGGTCCATAGTACATCAGTGATGATCCACAGTACATCAGTGATGATCCACAGTACATCAGTGATGATCCATAGTACATCAGTGATGATCTATAGTACACCAGTGATGATCCACAGTACATCAGTGATGATCCATAGTACATCAGTGATGATCCATAGTACACCAGTGATGGCCCATAGTACATCAGTGATGATCTATAGTACATTAGTGATGATCCTCAGTACATCAGTGATTATTCACGGTACATCAGTGATGATCCACAGTACATCAGTGATGATCCATAGTACACCAGTGATGATCCTCAGTACATCAGTGATGATCCACAGTACATCAGTAATGATCCACAGTAAATCAGTGATGATCCACAGTACATCAGTGATGATCCTCAGTAAATCAGTGATGATCCACGGTACATCAGTGATAATCCACAGTACATCAGGGATGGTCCATAGTACATCAGTGATGATCCTCAGTACATCAGGGATGGCCCATAGTACATCAGTGATGATCTATAGTACACCAGTGATGATCCACAGTACATCAGTGATGATCCACAGTACATCAGGGATGGTCCATAGTACATCAGTGATGATCCATAGTACACCAGTGATGATCCATAGTACACCTGTGATGACCCATAGTACATCAGTGATGATCCTCAGTACATCGGTGATGATCCTCAGTACATCAGTGATGATCCACGGTACATCAGTGATGATCCACAGTACATCAGTGATGATCCACAGTACATCAGGGATGGTCCACAGTACATCAGTGATGATCCATAGTACATCAGTGATGGCTCAAAGTACATCAGTGATGATCCATAATACATCAGTGATGATCCATAGTACACCAGTGATGGTCCACAGTACATCAGTGATGATCCATAGTACACCAGTGATGGCCCATAGTACATCAGTGATGATCTATAGTACATCAGTGATGATCCATAGTACATCAGTGATGATCCATAGTACATCAGTGATGATCCATAGTACATCGACGATGATCCATAGTACATCAGTGATGATCCACAGTACATCAGGGATAGTCCACAGTATATCAGTGATGATCCATAGTACATCAGTGATGATCCATAGTACATCAGTGATGGCTCAAAGTACATCAGTGATGATCCATAATACATCAGTGATGATCCATAGTACACCAGTGATGGTCCACAGTACATCAGTGATGATCCATAGTACACCAGTGATGGCCCATAGTACATCAGTGATGGCCCATAGTACATCAGTAATGATCTATAGTACATCAGTGATGAATCATAGTACATCAGTGATGATCCATAGTACATCAGTGATGATCCATAGTACATCGGCGATGATCCATAGTACATCAGTGATGATCCACAGTACATCAGGGATAGTCCACAGTATATCAGTGATGATCCATAGTACATCAGTGATGGCCCATAGTACATCAGTGATGATCCATAGTACATCAGTGATGGCCCATAGTACATCAGTGATGATCCATAGTACATCAGGGATGGTCCATAGTACATCAGGGATGGTCCATAGTACATCAGTGATGATCCACAGTACATCAGTGATGATCCACAGTACATCAGTGATGATCCTCAGTACATCAGTGATGATCCACAGTACATCAGTGATGATCCACAGTACATTAGTGATGATCTATAGTACATCAGTGATGATCCACAGTACATTGTCCACAGTACATCAGTGATTGTCCACAGTACATCAGTGATGATCCATAGTACACCAGCGATGATCCATAGTACACCAGTGATGATCCATAGTACATCAGTGATGATCCATAGTACATCAGTGATGATCCATAGTACACCAGTGATGATCCACAGTACAGCAGCGATGGCTCAATCCATAGTACACCAGTGATTATCCATAGTACATCAGTGATGATCCATAGTACACCAGTGATGATCCACAGTACATCAGCGATGGCTCAATCCATAGTACACCAGTGATGATCCATAGTACATCAGTGATGATCCATAGTACACCAGTGATGATCCATAGTACACCAGTGATGGCCCATAGTACATCAGTGATGAACTATAGTACATCAGTGATGATCCACAGTACATCAGTGATGATCCACAGTACATCAGGGATGGTCCATAGTACACCAGTGATGATCCATAGTACACCAGTGATGATCCATAGTACACCAGTGATGATCCATAGTACACCAGTGATGGTCCATAGTACATCAGTGATGATCCACAGTACATCAGTGTTGATCCACAGTACATCAGTGATGATCCTCAGTACATCAGGGATGGTCCATAGTACATCAGGGATGGTCCATAGTACATCAGGGATGGTCCATAGTATATCAGGGATGGTCCATAGTACATCAGTGATGATCCACAGTACATCAGTGATGATCCACAGTACATCAGTGATGATCCTCAGTACATCAGAGATGATCCACAGTACATCAGTGATGATCCACAGTACATTAGTGATGATCTATAGTACATCAGTGATGATCCACAGTACATCAGTGATGATCCTCAGTACATCAGTGATGATCCACAGTACATCAGGGATTGTCCACAGTACATCAGTGATGATCCATAGTACACCAGTGATGATCCATAGTACACCAGTGATGATCCATAGTACATCAGTGATGATCCATAGTACATCAGTGATGATCCATAGTACACCAGTGATGATCCACAGTATATCAGTGATGGCTCATAGTACATCAGTGATGATCCATAGTACACCAGTGATGGCCCATAGTACGTTAGTGATGATCTATAGTACATCAGTGATGATCCTCAGTACATCAGGGATGGTCCATAGTACATCAGGGATGGTCCATAGTACATCAGGGATGGTCCATAGTACATCAGTGATGATCCATAGTACACCAGTGATGATCCATAGTACACCCGTGATGGCCCATAGTACATCAGTGATGATCCACAGTACATCTGTGATGATCCTCAGTACATCAGTGATGATCCACGGTACATCAGTGATGATCCACGGTACATCAGTGATGATCCACAGTACATCAGTGATGATCCATAGTACATCAGTGATGGCTCATAGTACATCAGTGATGATCCATAGTACATCAGTGATGATCCATAGTACATTAGTGTTGATCCATAGTACATCAGTAATGATCCACAGTACATCAGTGATGATCCACAGTACATCAGTGATGATCCATAGTACATCAGTGTTGATCAGTGTTGATCCATAGTACATCAGTGATGATCCATAGTACATCAGAGATGGCTCATAGTACATCAGAGATGGCTCATAGTACATCAGTGATGATCCACAGTACATCAGTGATGATCCACAGTACATCAGTAATGATCCACAGTACATCAGTGATGATCCACAGTACATCAGTGATGATCCACAGTACATCAGTGATGATCCATAGTACATCAGTGATGACCCATAGTACACCAGTGATGATCCACAGTACATCAGTGATGGCCCATAGTACATCAGCGATGGCTCATAGTACATCAGTGATGATCCATAGTACATCAGTGATGATCCATAGTACACCAGTGATGGCCCATAGTACATCAGTGATGATCTATAGTACATTAGTGATGATCCTCAGTACATCAGTGATGATCCACGGTACATCAGTCATGATCCACAGTACATCAGTGATGATCCACAGTACATCAGTGATGATCCATAGTACATCAGTGATGATCCTCAGTACATCAGTGATGATCCACAGTACATCAGTAATGATCCACAGTAAATCAGTGATGATCCACAGTACACCAGTGATGGCCCATAGTACATCAGTGTTGATCCATAGTACATCAGTAATGATCCACAGTACATCAGTGATGATCCACAGTACATCAGTGATGATCCATAGTACATCAGTGTTGATCAGTGTTGATCCATAGTACATCAGTGATGATCCATAGTACATCAGAGATGGCTCATAGTACATCAGAGATGGCTCATAGTACATCAGTGATGATCCACAGTACATCAGTGATGATCCACAGTACATCAGTAATGATCCACAGTACATCAGTGATGATCCACAGTACATCAGTGATGATCCATAGTACATCAGTGATGATCCATAGTACACCAGTGATGATCCACAGTACATCAGTGATGGCCCATAGTACATCAGCGATGGCTCATAGTACATCAGTGATGATCCATAGTACATCAGTGATGATCCATAGTACACCAGTGATGGCCCATAGTACATCAGTGATGATCTATAGTACATTAGTGATGATCCACAGTACATCAGTGATGATCCACAGTACATCAGTGATGATACATAGTACATCAGTGATGATCTATAGTACACCAGTGATGATCCACAGTACATCAGTGATGATCCATAGTACATCAGTGATGATCCATAGTACACCAGTGATGGCCCATAGTACATCAGTGATGATCTATAGTACATTAGTGATGATCTTCAGTACATCAGTGATTATTCACGGTACATCAGTGATGATCCACAGTACATCAGTGATGATCCATAGTACACCAGTGATGATCCTCAGTACATCAGTGATGATCCACAGTACATCAGTAACGATCCACAGTAAATCAGTGATGATCCACAGTACATCAGTGATGATCCATAGAACATCAGTGATGATCCATAGTACACCAGTGATGATCCATAGTACACCAGTGATGATCCACAGTACATCAGTGATGGCCCATAGTACATCAGCGATGGCTCATAGTACATCAGTGATGATCCATAGTACATCAGTGATGATCCATAGTACACCAGTGATGGCCCATAGTACATCAGTGATGATCTATAGTACATTAGTGATGATCCTCAGTACATCAGTGATGATCCACGGTACATCAGTGATGATCCACAGTACATCAGTGATGATCCACAGTACATCAGTGATGATCCATAGTACATCAGTGATGATCCTCAGTACATCAGTGATGATCCACAGTACATCAGTAATGATCCACAGTAAATCAGTGATGATCCACAGTAAATCAGTGATGATCCACAGTACATCAGTGATGATCCTCAGTACATCAGTGATGATCCACGGTACATCAGTGATTATCCACAGTACATCAGGGATGGTCTATAGTACATCAGGGATGGTCCATAGTACATCAGTGATGATCCTCAGTACATCAGGGATGGCCCATAGTACATCAGTGATGATCTATAGTACACCAGTGATGATCCACAGTACATCAGTGATGATCCACAGTACATCAGTGATGATCCACAGTACATCAGGGATGGTCCATAGTACATCATTGATGATCCATAGTACACCAGGGATGATCCATAGTACACCTGTGATGGCCCATAGTACATCAGTGATGATCCTCAGTACATCGGTGATGATCCTCAGTACATCAGTGATGATCCACGGTACATCAGTGATGATCCACAGTACATCAGTGATGATCCACAGTACATCAGGGATGGTCCACAGTACATCAGTGATGATTCATAGTACATCAGTGATGATCCATAGTACATCAGTGATGATCCATAGTACATCAGTGATGGCTCAAAGTTCATCAGTGATGATCCATAATACATCAGTGATGATCCATAGTACATCAGTGATGATCCATAGTACACCAGTGATGGCCCATAGTACATCAGTGATGATCCACAGTACGTCAGTGATGATCCACAGTACATCAGTGATGATCCACAGTACATCAGTGATGATCCACAGTACATCAGTGATGATCCATAGTACATCAGTGATGATCCATAGTACATCAGTGATGATCCATAGTACATTGGTGATGATCCATAGTACACCAGTGATGGTCCACAGTACATCAGTGATGATCCATAGTACACCAGTGATTGCCCATAGTACATCAGTGATGATCTTTAGTACATCAGTGATGATCCATAGTACATCAGTGATGATCCATAGTACATCAGTGATGGCTCATAGTACATCAGTGATGATCCATAGTACATCAGTGATGATCCATAGTACATCAGTGTTGATCCATAGTACATCAGTGATGATCCATAGTACATCAGAGATGGCTCATAGTACATCAGAGATGGCTCATAGTACATTAGAGATGGCTCATAGTACATCAGTGATGATCCATAGTATATCAGTGATGATCCATAGTACATCAGTGATGATCCATAGTACATCAGTGACGGCTCAGAGTACATCAGTGATGATCCATAGTACATCAGTGATGATCCATAGTACATCAGTGATGATCCATAGTACATCAGTGATGATCCATAGTACATCAGAGATGGCTCATAGTACATCAGTGATGATCCATAGTACATCAGTGATGATCCATAGTACATCAGTGATGATCTATAGTACATCAGTGATGATCCACAGTACATCAGTGATGATCCATAGTACACCAGTGATGATCCATAGTACATCAGTGATGATCCATAGTACATCAGTGATGATCCATAGTACATCAGTGATGATCCTCAGTACATCAGTGATGATCCACAGTACATCAGTAATGATCCACAGTACATCAGTGATGATCCACAGTACATCAGTGATGATCCTCAGTACATCAGTGATGAACCACGGTACATCAGTGATAATCCACAATACATCAGGGATGGTCCATAGTACATCAGTGATGATCCACAGTACATCAGTGATGATCCACAGTACATCAGTGATGATCCATAGTACATCAGTGATGATCTATAGTACACCAGTGATGATCCACAGTACATCAGTGATGATCCATAGTACATCAGTGATGATCCATAGTACACCAGTGATGGCCCATAGTACATCAGTGATGATCTATAGTACATTAGTGATGATCCTCACTACATCAGTGATTATTCACGGTACATCAGTTATGATCCACTGTACATCAGTGATGATCCATAGTACACCAGTGATGATCCTCAGTACATCAGTGATGATCCACAGTACATCAGTAATAATCCACAGTAAATCAGTGATGATCCACAGTACATCAGTGATGATCCTCAGTAAATCAGTGATGATCCACGGTACATCAGTGATAATCCACAGTACATCAGGGATGGTCTATAGTACATCAGGGATGGTCCATAGTACATCAGTGATGATCCTCAGTACATCAGGGATGGCCCATAGTACATCAGTGATGATCTATAGTACACCAGTGATGATCCACAGTACATCAGTGATGATCCACAGTACATCAGGGATGGTCCATAGTACATCAGTGATGATCCATAGTACACCAGTGATGATCCATAGTACACCTGTGATGGCCCATAGTACATCAGTGATGATCCTCAGTACATCGGTGATGATCCTCAGTACATCAGTGATGATCCACGGTACATCAGTGATGATCCACAGTACATCAGTGATGATCCACAGTACATCAGGGATGGTCCACAGTACATCAGTGATGATCCATAGTACATCAGTGATGGCTCAAAGTACATCAGTGATGATCCATAATACATCAGTGATGATCCATAGTACACCAGTGATGGTCCACAGTACATCAGTGATGATCCATAGTACACCAGTGATGGCCCATAGTACATCAGTGATGATCTATAGTACATCAGTGATGATCCATAGTACATCAGTGATGATCCATAGTACATCAGTGATGATCCATAGTACATCGACGATGATCCATAGTACATCAGTGATGATCCACAGTACATCAGTGATGATCCACAGTACATCAGTGATGATTCATAGTACATCAGTGATGATCCATAGTACATCAGTGATGATCCATAGTACATTGGTGATGATCCATAGTACACCAGTAGGGATGAGCTTTGTGTTCGAGTCGAACATACGTTCGACTCGAACATCGGCTGTTCGATCGTTCGACGAAGATCGAACGATTTGGGCCGTTCGCGCCAAATTCGAGTGACGCGAACGGCCCACAATGCACTACGCCATCGCAGTGTCATCCAGGCGCTGTGATTGGCCAAGCATGCACTGTGACCCCGCATGCTTGGCCAATCACAGCGCCGACAGCGAGGAGAGCAATGATTGGCCACAGGCAGGATGCCTGTGGCCAATTATTGCTGAGGGTGTTTAGTACACGCCCCACACTATAAAAGGCCGCCAGCACGGCGGCCTAGTGTAGTGTGTTCCGGAGCAGGGAAAGAGAAGCATAGGCAGGGACAGTGACATTTATTTTTTCTTGTTTAACCTGGATTCCTTTAGTTTAAGGAAAGAGAAGGATAGGTAGGGAGAGTGTCAGTGTTTTTTACTGTGCGAATCCTTGTTTCTAGGGACAGGGAAGGACAGTGAGGGAATTCTCCTTGTGCTATAGTGTGCTTTAAAAAAACATTTTTTATAGGGACAGAAAACTATAGGTAGGGAGAGTGTCAGTGTGTTTTACTGTGCGAATCCTTGTTTCTAGGGACAGGGAAGGACAGTGAGGGAAATTCTCCTTGTGCTATAGTGTGCTTTAAAAAAAACATTTTTTCTAGGGACAGAAAACTATAGGTAGGGAGAGTGTCAGTGTGTTTTACTGTGCGAATCCTTGTTTCTAGGGACAGGGAAGGACAGTGAGGGAAATTCTCCTTGTGCTATAGTGTGCTTTAAAAAAACATTTTTTCTAGGGACAGAAAACTATAGGTAGGGAGAGTGTCAGTGTGTTTTACTGTGCGAATCCTTGTTTCTAGGGACAGGGAAGGACAGTGAGGGAAATTCTCCTTGTGCTATAGTGTGCTTTAAAAAAACATTTTTTCTAGGGACAGAAAACTATAGGTAGGGAGAGTGTCAGTGTGTTTTACTGTGCGAATCCTTGTTTCTA
The DNA here is from genome assembly GCA_029206835.1 of Rana muscosa. Lineage (NCBI taxonomy): Eukaryota > Metazoa > Chordata > Amphibia > Anura > Ranidae > Rana > Rana muscosa. The sequence continues at coordinate 3,985,147 of JARGYO010000056.1, forward strand.
GGGACAGGGAAGGACAGTGAGGGAAATTCTCCTTGTGCTATAGTGTGCTTTAAAAAAACATTTTTTCTAGGGACAGAAAACTATAGGTAGGGAGAGTGTCAGTGTGTTTTACTGTGCGAATCCTTGTTTCTAGGGACAGGGAAGGACAGTGAGGGAAATTCTCCTTGTGCTATAGTGTGCTTTAAAAAAACATTTTTTCTAGGGACAGAAAACTATAGGTAGGGAGAGTGTCAGTGTGTTTTACTGTGCGAATCCTTGTTTCTAGGGACAGGGAAGGACAGTGAGGGAAATTCTCCTTGTGCTATAGTGTGCTTTAAAAAAACATTTTTTCTAGGGACAGAAAACTATAGGTAGGGAGAGTGTCAGTGTGTTTTACTGTGCGAATCCTTGTTTCTAGGGACAGGGAAGGACAGTGAGGGAAATTCTCCTTGTGCTATAGTGTGCTTTAAAAAAATATTTTTTCTAGGGACAGAAAACTATAGGTAGGGAGAGTGTCAGTGTGTTTTACTGTGCGAATCCTTGTTTCTAGGGACAGGGAAGGACAGTGAGGGAAATTCTCCTTGTGCTGTAGTGTGCTTTAAAAAAACATTTTTTCTAGGGACAGAAAACTATAGGTAGGAAGAGTGTCAGTTTCTTTCACTGTGATAATCCTTGTTTCTAGGGACAGGGAAGGAAAGTGAGGGAAATTCTCCTTGTGCTATAGTGTGCTTTAAAAAAACATTTTTTCTAGGGACAGAAAACTATAGGTAGGAAGAGTGTCAGTTTCTTTCACTCTGATAATCCTTCTTTCTAGGGACAGGGAAGGACAGTGAGGGAAATTCTCCTTGTGCTATAGTGTGCTTTAAAAAAACATTTTTTCTAGGGACAGAAAACTATAGGTAGGAAGAGTGTCAGTTTCTTTCACTCTGATAATCCTTGTTTCTAGGGACAGGGAAGGACAGTGAGGGAAATTCTCCTTGTGCTATAGTGTGCTTTAAAAAAACATTTTTTCTAGGGACAGAAAACTATAGGTAGGGAGAGTGTCAGTGTGTTTTACTGTGCGAATCCTTGTTTCTAGGGACAGGGAAGGACAGTGAGGGAAATTCTCCTTGTGCTATAGTGTGCTTTAAAAAAACATTTTTTCTAGGGACAGAAAACTATAGGTAGGGAGAGTGTCAGTGTGTTTTACTGTGCGAATCCTTGTTTCTAGGGACAGGGAAGGACAGTGAGGGAAATTCTCCTTGTGCTATAGTGTGCTTTAAAAAAACATTTTTTCTAGGGACAGAAAACTATAGGTAGGGAGAGTGTCAGTGTGTTTTACTGTGCGAATCCTTGTTTCTAGGGACAGGGAAGGACAGTGAGGGAAATTCTCCTTGTGCTATAGTGTGCTTTAAAAAAACATTTTTTCTAGGGACAGAAAACTATAGGTAGGGAGAGTGTCAGTGTGTTTTACTGTGCGAATCCTTGTTTCTAGGGACAGGGAAGGACAGTGAGGGAAATTCTCCTTGTGCTATAGTGTGCTTTAAAAAAACATTTTTTCTAGGGACAGAAAACTATAGGTAGGAAGAGTGTCAGTTTCTTTCACTGTGATAATCCTTGTTTCTAGGGACAGGGAAGCAAAGTGAGGGAAATTCTCCTTGTGCTATAGTGTGCTTTAAAAAAACATTTTTTCTAGGGACAGAAAACTATAGGTAGGAAGAGTGTCAGTTTCTTTCACTGTGATAATCCTTGTTTCTAGGGACAGGGAAGGACAGTGAGGGAAATTCTCCTTGTGCTATAGTGTGCTTTAAAAAAACATTTTTTCTAGGGACAGAAAACTATAGGTAGGGAGAGTATCAGTGTGTTTTACTGTGCGAATCCTTGTTTCTAGGGACAGGGAAGGACAGTGAGGAAAATTCTCCTTGTGCTATATTGTGCTTTAAAAAACATTTTTTCTAGGGACAGAAAACTATAGGTAGGAAGAGTGTCAGTTTCTTTCACTGTGATAATCCTTGTTTCTAGGGACAGGGAAGGAAAGTGAGAGAAATTCTCCTTGTGCTATAGTGTGCTTTAAAAAAAACATTTTTTCTAGGGACAGAAAACTATAGGTAGGAAGAGTGTCAGTTTATTTCACTGTGATAATCCTTGTTTCTAGGGACAGGGAAGGACAGTGAGGGAAATTCTCCTTGTGCTATAGTGTGCTTTAAAAAAACATTTTTTCTAGGGACAGAAAACTATAGGTAGGAAGAGTGTCAGTTTCTTTCACTCTGATAATCCTTGTTTCTAGGGACAGGGAAGGACAGTGAGGGAAATTCTCCTTGTGCTATAGTGTGCTTTAAAAAAACATTTTTTCTAGGGACAGAAAACTATAGGTAGGGAGAGTGTCAGTGTGTTTTACTGTGCAAATCCTTGTTTCTAGGGACAGGGAAGGACAGTGAGGGAAATTCTCCTTGTGCTATAGTGTGCTTTAAAAAAACATTTTTTCTAGGGACAGAAAACTATAGGTAGGAAGAGTGTCAGTTTCTTTCACTGTGATAATCCTTGTTTCTAGGGACAGGGAAGGACAGTGAGGGAAATTCTCCTTGTGCTATAGTGTGCTTTAAAAAAACACTTTTTCTAGGGACAGAAAACTATAGGTAGGGAGAGTGTCAGTGTGTTTTACTGTGCGAATCCTTGTTTCTAGGGACAGGGAAGGACAGTGAGGGAAATTCTCCTTGTGCTATAGTGTGCTTTAAAAAAACATTTTTTCTAGGGACAGAAAACTATAGGTAGGGAGAGTGTCAGTGTGTTTTACTGTGCGAATCCTTGTTTCTAGGGACAGGGAAGGACAGTGAGGGAAATTCTCCTTGTGCTATAGTGTGCTTTAAAAAAACATTTTTTCTAGGGACAGAAAACTATAGGTAGGGAGAGTGTCAGTGTGTTTTACTGTGCGAATCCTTGTTTCTAGGGACAGGGAAGGACAGTGAGGGAAATTCTCCTTGTGCTATAGTGTGCTTTAAAAAAACATTTTTTCTAGGGACAGAAAACTATAGGTAGGAAGAGTGTCAGTTTCTTTCACTCTGATAATCCTTGTTTCTAGGGACAGGGAAGCAAAGTGAGGGAAATTCTCCTTGTGCTATAGTGTGCTTTAAAAAAACATTTTTTCTAGGGACAGAAAACTATAGGTAGGAAGAGTGTCAGTTTCTTTCACTGTGATAATCCTTGTTTCTAGGGACAGGGAAGGACAGTGAGGGAAATTCTCCTTGTGCTATAGTGTGCTTTAAAAAAACATTTTTTCTAGGGACAGAAAACTATAGGTAGGGAGAGTGTCAGTGTGTTTTACTGTGCGAATCCTTGTTTCTAGGGACAGGGAAGGACAGTGAGGGAAATTCTCCTTGTGCTATAGTGTGCTTTAAAAAAACATTTTTTCTAGGGACAGAAAACTATAGGTAGGGAGAGTGTCAGTGTGTTTTACTGTGCGAATCCTTGTTTCTAGGGACAGGGAAGGACAGTGAGGGAAATTCTCCTTGTGCTATAGTGTGCTTTAAAAAAACATTTTTTCTAGGGACAGAAAACTATAGGTAGGGAGAGTGTCAGTGTGTTTTACTGTGCGAATCCTTGTTTCTAGGGACAGGGAAGGACAGTGAGGGAAATTCTCCTTGTGCTATAGTGTGCTTTAAAAAAATATTTTTTCTAGGGACAGAAAACTATAGGTAGGGAGAGTGTCAGTGTGTTTTACTGTGCAAATCCTTGTTTCTAGGGACAGGGAAGGACAGTGAGGGAAATTCTCCTTGTGCTGTAGTGTGCTTTAAAAAAACATTTTTTCTAGGGACAGAAAACTATAGGTAGGAAGAGTGTCAGTTTCTTTCACTCTGATAATCCTTGTTTCTAGGGACAGGGAAGGACAGTGAGGGAAATTCTCCTTGTGCTATAGTGTGCTTTAAAAAAACATTTTTTCTAGGGACAGAAAACTATAGGTAGGAAGAGTGTCAGTTTCTTTCACTCTGATAATCCTTGTTTCTAGGGACAGGGAAGGACAGTGAGGGAAATTCTCCTTGTGCTATAGTGTGCTTTAAAAAAACATTTTTTCTAGGGACAGAAAACTATAGGTAGGGAGAGTGTCAGTGTGTTTTACTGTGCGAATCCTTGTTTCTAGGGACAGGGAAGGACAGTGAGGGAAATTCTCCTTGTGCTATAGTGTGCTTTAAAAAAACATTTTTTCTAGGGACAGAAAACTATAGGTAGGGAGAGTGTCAGTGTGTTTTACTGTGCGAATCCTTGTTTCTAGGGACAGGGAAGGACAGTGAGGGAAATTCTCCTTGTGCTATAGTGTGCTTTAAAAAAACATTTTTTCTAGGGACAGAAAACTATAGGTAGGGAGAGTGTCAGTGTGTTTTACTGTGCGAATCCTTGTTTCTAGGGACAGGGAAGGACAGTGAGGGAAATTCTCCTTGTGCTATAGTGTGCTTTAAAAAAACATTTTTTCTAGGGACAGAAAACTATAGGTAGGGAGAGTGTCAGTGTGTTTTACTGTGCGAATCCTTGTTTCTAGGGACAGGGAAGGACAGTGAGGGAAATTCTCCTTGTGCTATAGTGTGCTTTAAAAAAACATTTTTTCTAGGGACAGAAAACTATAGGTAGGAAGAGTGTCAGTTTCTTTCACTGTGATAATCCTTGTTTCTAGGGACAGGGAAGCAAAGTGAGGGAAATTCTCCTTGTGCTATAGTGTGCTTTAAAAAAACATTTTTTCTAGGGACAGAAAACTATAGGTAGGAAGAGTGTCAGTTTCTTTCACTGTGATAATCCTTGTTTCTAGGGACATCGAAGGACAGTGAGGGAAATTCTCCTTGTGCTATAGTGTGCTTTAAAAAAACATTTTTTCTAGGGACAGAAAACTATAGGTAGGGAGAGTATCAGTGTGTTTTACTGTGCGAATCCTTGTTTCTAGGGACAGGGAAGGACAGTGAGGAAAATTCTCCTTGTGCTATATTGTGCTTTAAAAAACATTTTTTTCTAGGGACAGAAAACTATAGGTAGGAAGAGTGTCAGTTTCTTTCACTGTGATAATCCTTGTTTCTAGGGACAGGGAAGGAAAGTGAGGGAAATTCTCCTTGTGCTATAGTGTGCTTTAAAAAAAACATTTTTTTCTAGGGACAGAAAACTATAGGTAGGAAGAGTGTCAGTTTCTTTCACTGTGATAATCCTTGTTTCTAGGGACAGGGAAGGACAGTGAGGGAAATTCTCCTTGTGCTATAGTGTGCTTTAAAAAAACATTTTTTCTAGGGACAGAAAACTATAGGTAGGGAGAGTGTCAGTGTGTTTTACTGTGCGAATCCTTGTTTCTAGGGACAGGGAAGGACAGTGAGGGAAATTCTCCTTGTGCTATAGTGTGCTTTAAAAAAACATTTTTTCTAGGGACAGAAAACTATAGGTAGGGAGAGTGTCAGTGTGTTTTACTGTGCGAATCCTTGTTTCTAGGGACAGGGAAGGACAGTGAGGGAAATTCTCCTTGTGCTATAGTGTGCTTTAAAAAACATTTTTTCTAGGGACAGAAAACTATAGGTAGGGAGAGTGTCAGTGAGTTTTACTGTGCGAATCCTTGTTTCTAGGGACAGGGAAGGACAGTGAGGGAAATTCTCCTTGTGCTATAGTGTGCTTTAAAAAAACATTTTTTCTAGGGACAGAAAACTATAGGTAGGAAGAGTGTCAGTTTCTTTCACTGTGATAATCCTTGTTTCTAGGGACAGGGAAGCAAAGTGAGGGAAATTCTCCTTGTGCTATAGTGTGCTTTAAAAAAACATTTTTTCTAGGGACAGAAAACTATAGGTAGGAAGAGTGTCAGTTTCTTTCACTGTGATAATCCTTGTTTCTAGGGACAGGGAAGGACAGTGAGGGAAATTCTCCTTGTGCTATAGTGTGCTTTAAAAAAACATTTTTTCTAGGGACAGAAAACTATAGGTAGGAAGAGTGTCAGTTTCTTTCACTGTGATAATCCTTGTTTCTAGGGACATCGAAGGACAGTGAGGGAAATTCTCCTTGTGCTATAGTGTGCTTTAAAAAAACATTTTTTCTAGGGACAGAAAACTATAGGTAGGGAGAGTATCAGTGTGTTTTACTGTGCGAATCCTTGTTTCTAGGGACAGGGAAGGACAGTGAGGAAAATTCTCCTTGTGCTATATTGTGCTTTAAAAAACATTTTTTCTAGGGACAGAAAACTATAGGTAGGAAGAGTGTCAGTTTCTTTCACTGTGATAATCCTTGTTTCTAGGGACAGGGAAGGAAAGTGAGGGAAATTCTCCTTGTGCTATAGTGTGCTTTAAAAAAAACATTTTTTCTAGGGACAGAAAACTATAGGTAGGAAGAGTGTCAGTTTCTTTCACTGTGATAATCCTTGTTTCTAGGGACAGGGAAGGACAGTGAGGGAAATTCTCCTTGTGCTATAGTGTGCTTTAAAAAAACATTTTTTCTAGGGACAGAAAACTATAGGTAGGGAGAGTGTCAGTGTGTTTTACTGTGCGAATCCTTGTTTCTAGGGACAGGGAAGGACAGTGAGGGAAATTCTCCTTGTGCTATAGTGTGCTTTAAAAAAACATTTTTTCTAGGGACAGAAAACTATAGGTAGGGAGAGTGTCAGTGTGTTTTACTGTGCGAATCCTTGTTTCTAGGGACAGGGAAGGACAGTGAGGGAAATTCTCCTTGTGCTATAGTGTGCTTTAAAAAACATTTTTTCTAGGGACAGAAAACTATAGGTAGGGAGAGTGTCAGTGTGTTTTACTGTGCAAATCCTTGTTTCTAGGGACAGGGAAGGACAGTGAGGGAAATTCTCCTTGTGCTATAGTGTGCTTTAAAAAAACATTTTTTCTAGGGACAGAAAACTATAGGTAGGAAGAGTGTCAGTTTCTTTCACTGTGATAATCCTTGTTTCTAGGGACAGGGAAGCAAAGTGAGGGAAATTCTCCTTGTGCTATAGTGTGCTTTAAAAAAACATTTTTTCTAGGGACAGAAAACTATAGGTAGGAAGAGTGTCAGTTTCTTTCACTGTGATAATCCTTGTTTCTAGGGACAGGGAAGGACAGTGAGGGAAATTCTCCTTGTGCTATAGTGTGCTTTAAAAAAACATTTTTTCTAGGGACAGAAAACTATAGGTAGGGAGAGTATCAGTGTGTTTTACTGTGCGAATCCTTGTTTCTAGGGACAGGGAAGGACAGTGAGGAAAATTCTCCTTGTGCTATATTGTGCTTTAAAAAACATTTTTTCTAGGGACAGAAAACTATAGGTAGGAAGAGTGTCAGTTTCTTTCACTGTGATAATCCTTGTTTCTAGGGACAGGGAAGGAAAGGGAGGGAAATTCTCCTTGTGCTATAGTGTGCTTTAAAAAAACATTTTTTCTAGGGACAGAAAACTATAGGTAGTGTGACAGCAGGAAGGTAAAGTCACCTGGTTGCATCCAGGGGGGTAGATATATTTCGCCCAGATTCAGGCTTTACGCCGACTTATACAACTAGGTGGAGAGTTGTATAAGCCCAGCTAAGGCTAGTGGGCTCATGGATGACTCATATGTCTAGGGAGAGTGTGGGGCGTCGTGCAGACAGGGAGTTGATGAGACCAGCTGAAGCTTGTCAGCTCATTTAGGCCTCTATAAGAACTCCCAGCTTCATTAGATGTTAGCTCATGCCTGGAACCAGACCTGTGTGGACTGTCTAGGGAGAGTGAACCCCTGTGCGGTGAGGCAAAGCCTGTGTGGCTATTTGTTTGGACTTTTACTAAACCAGGGACTTAGGGACTAGGACAGCACCAGGCTGATCCCAGTTGTTAGTTTAGGAAACCTGCATGTTTAGTCAGAGGTCAAACTGACCAGGATTTATTTTGTTTATGTTTCTTTTTGGCTTTGCTGTGGTTTTTGTCACTGTACATAGAGAAATAAACCGCACCTTTTGATTTTGAAAACCACAACCTCCGTCTGCTGGCCCTGTTTTTGTGTGGGGAGCCCAACCAGGGGGTCACACACACCCGCTACCGAGTTAACCCCCTTACAGTTGGTGGAGAACCAGTGGCAGTTTTTTTTAAGCCAGCATGGAGGAGATACTGAAACAGCTGGCTCTAGCAAATGCCAATCAACAGCAGACAAATGCAGGTTTGCAAAGGAGCCTTGCAGCCCAGCAGCAAGCTCATCAACAAGCCCAGCAGCAATCTGAGGCCCGCTTCATAGACCTGTTACAGAAGCAAGAGCAGAGACTACAACAAATGGAAGCAGTAATGCAGCAACGTCCGCAGACCAGTGAGGAAAGCCGTCCCACTAATACCGCGTCCTTTGGGGTGAGTCGTTTATTGACAAAAATGACTGGAGAGGATGATCCAGAGGTATTTTTGACCACATTTGAAAGGACTGCTGAAAGAGAAAAGTGGCCTGAGGAGCAGTGGGCTGGACTGGTGGCTCCTCTGTTAACTGGTGAATCGCAGAAGGCTTACTATGACCTAGAGCCTGACCAAGCAAAAGACTATGTGATGCTAAAAGCTGAAATATTGGCAAGGCTGGGTGTCACCCTGGCTGTCCGGGCTCAGCGTGTGCATAACTGGACTTTCCAGCTTGGAAAACCCCCCAGGTCTCAAATGTATGATCTCATTCACCTGAGCAGGAAGTGGCTACAGCCAGAGACTTTGTCCGCACCAGAGATTGTGGAACGTGTTGTAATGGATCGGTTTTTGAGAGCTCTTCCTACTGCCATCCAAAAGTGGGTAAGCCATGGAGACCCAGAGACGGCCGGTGGTCTTGTGGATCGTGTAGAGAAATACTTGGCTACAGAGAACCTGACGGCCTCTTCCAGAGACTCTCGGACTTTCCACCCTAAGACCAGACCATCCCCAGGGGCGGATAAGAAGATTCCAAGGGGTAAGGGTGGAGAGAGTGAGAGGGTGGGAGCTCTACCCCAAGTTTGGCGAGAACAGCCTGGGAAATCAGCGGCTCAAGAGGCGGCAAGAAGGATCGTTTGCTACCGCTGCCGGCAAGCGGGACATATTGCAGCAAATTGCCCGGTTGTGGAGGAACCCATGCAATGTGACTTTCTGATGGACAGACGTCAGTCGCTGTGTGCGACAGTCGCATGCACTGCCATTCGGGGAACTGAGAAACATTTATGCAAAATGTGTATTAATGGTAGAAATGTTGTGGTATTACTGGATTCAGGTAGCCTTGTGACCCTGATAAAGGCTGAATTAGTTAAAACAGAGGTCTCTGGGAATAGCAAGGTAGCTGTTATTTGTGTGCATGGGGACACCCGAGAGTATCCAGTGACTACAGTGTGTTTCGAGACCCCCAAAGGTACCCTCTCTCATCCAGTGGGGTTAGTATCTCAATTACCGCATGATGCCATTGTGGGAAGGGATTTTCCGAAGTTCTGGGAACTGTGGGATGATCCTGAGCCCCCCACTGGTGCCCCTATGTACCAGGAATGTGATAGCCAGAACTCCTCTGAGAGTGGTGAGGACTCTCCAGAATTTCCCTTGTCAGTATTGGCAGGGGAGACTCAAGAAACTGGAGAGGAGCCCACCTCCTCAGACGAAAACCTACCGTCTGTGGAGTTTTCTGATCTGGAGGTTCACAGGGAAAATTTTGCCACAGAACAGTTAAAAGACCCCGCCCTAATAAAGGCACGGGAAAACGTAGTGGAAATAGATGGCGAGTTAGTGAACCCAGATAATACCTGCACTTACCCATACTTCAACGTAGAGAAGGACCTACTGTATCGGGTGGCAAAAAGGGCAGAAGAAACCGTTGAGCAGCTTGTGGTGCCCAAACCTTACAGGAAGTTGGTGTTGGAGTTGGCCCATGGGCACATTCTTGGAGGTCATCTGGGGACAGAGAAAACCCGAGAGAGGGTATTACAGAGATTCTATTGGCCTGGGGTGATGAAGGACATAGAAAATTATTGTTCCTCCTGCCCTGTGTGTCAGAGGTCGGCCCCGATGCCACATTTCCGTAGCCCGCTGGTCCCTCTACCCATCATTGAGGTCCCGTTTGAGAGAATCGCAATGGATTTGGTAGGTCCTATAATCAAGTCCGCTAGGGGGCACCAGTACATATTGGTTATAATGGACTATGCCACCCGTTATCCAGAAGCGATCCCTCTCAGAAATACCTCGGCCAAAACCATAGCCAAAGAGCTATCTCTTGTTTTTAGCCGGGTGGGTATTTGTAAAGAACTGCTTACGGACCAAGGTACACCCTTTATGTCCCGGGTTATGAAAGAGCTGTGTAAATTGCTCAAAGTGACGCAATTGCGTACATCTGTGTATCACCCCCAAACCGATGGGCTGGTTGAAAGATTCAGAAAAAAAAAAAAAAGGTTAAAGAAAGTGGTGGATAGAGATGGAAAGGATTGGGCCTGTCTACTTCCTTATTTGATGTTTGCTATTAGGGAGGTGCCCCAATCCTCTACGGGATTCTCCCCCTTTGAGTTACTGTATGGGAGACACCCAAGAGGGCTGTTGGATATTGCCAAGGAAACTTGGGAAAGTGAGAGTTCTCCCCACAGGAGTGTGATTGAGCATGTCGCCCTGATGTAAGATCGAATTGCACAGGTAATGCCCATCGTGAAGGAACATTTGGCCCAAGCGCAGTTGGCACAGCAGAGAGTGTACAACCGTGGAGCAAAGACCCGTACCTTTTCCCCGGGGGATAGGATATTGGTACTTGTCCCTACGGTTGAAAGTAAATTCCTTGCCAAATGGCAAGGCCCCTACGAGATAATGGAAAAAGTGAGCGAAGTGAATTACAAGGTCAGACAACCAGGAAGGCGAAAGCCCGAACAGATATATCACGTTAATCTGTTGAAAGCCTGGAGGGATAGAGAGTCCCTAGTCGCAGAAACTTGGTCACCAGCTCAAACTGGTTGCGTGATTCCGGAGGTTGGAATAGCAGCCACCTTGTCACAACCCCAACAACAGGAGGTTAAGGAGTTTGTGCTTCGCAACAAGGAGGTGTTCTCTGAGCTGCCGGGACAAACATCTGGGGTAGAGCATGATATTATTACCCCGCCCGGTGAAAGGGTGAAGTTAAAACCCTATCGGATCCCAGAGGCCCGACGGGAGGCAATACGGGAGGAAGTACAGAAAATGCTGAACTTAGGGGTGATAGAGGAGTCCCAAAGTGATTGGTCTAGTCCCATTGTGTTGGTGCCTAAACCGGATGGGAGCTGGCGATTTTGTAACGATTTTCGTCAGTTGAACAAAGTTACAAAATTTGACACCTACCCCATGCCACGTATAGATGAGTTGATCGACCGGCTGGGAACAGCCCGATACATGACGACTCTTGACCTCACAAAAGGGTATTGGCAAATTCCCCTGGCCAAGTCGGCCAAAGAGAAAACCGCATTTGTAACCCCAGACGGGGCGTTCCAATATAAGAGAATGCCGTTCGGGTTACAGAATGCGCCGGCCACATTCCAGCGGAAAATGGACCAGATACTGAGGCCCCATCGGAAGTATGCTGCGGCTTACCTGGATGACGTAATTGTCCATAGCACAGATTGGGCCTCACATCTGCCAAAAGTGCAAGCAGTCCTAGACTCTATCCGGGAAGCGGGGTTTACGGCTAACCCCAAGAAGTGTACCATTGGGCAGGAGGAGGCCAAATATCTTGGGTACACCATTGGCAGGGGAGTGATAAAACCCCAACTCAACAAAGTCGAGGCCATCCAGAGTTGGCCACGTCCCAACAGCAAGAAGCAGGTACGGGCCTTTCTGGGAATCGCGGGTTATTATCTGCGCTTCATTCCCCACTTTGCTTCTAAGGCTGTGCCCCTAACCAACCTGACGAAAGGGAAAGGGTCGGTCATGATTAAATGGACCCCCGAGGCTGAGGTAGCATTCCAATTCTTGAAACAAGCCTTATGTAGCCAGCCAGTGTTGTACTCACCCGACTTCTCTAAAGACTTTGTCGTACAAAGTGATGCGTCAGATGTGGGGTTAGGAGCAGTATTGTCCCAGGTCTGGAACGGGGAAGAGCACCCAGTCATTTACCTCAGCAGGAAGTTGAAGTCCCATGAGGTAAATTACGCCACGGTTGAAAAGGAGTGTTTAGCGGTGAAGTGGGCTCTAGATTCCCTTCGGTACTATCTGCTAGGTAGGCACTTTGACATGGTTACGGATCACGCTCCGTTAAAGTGGATGGCTCAAAACAAGGAAACAAATAGAAGAGTGAATAGGTGGTTCCTGGCCCTCCAGGAATTCAACTTCACAGTAAAGCATCGCCCTGGCGTTCAAATGGGGAATGTGGATGCTTTGTCTCGAGTACATGAATGCCTGATTGCTGGTGTTCCAACCCCGAGGTTAAAACAAGAGGGGGGGGTATGTGACAGCAGGAAGGTAAAGTCACCTGGTTGCATCCAGGGGGGTAGATATATTTCGCCCAGATTCAGGCTTTACGCCGACTTATACAACTAGGTGGAGAGTTGTATAAGCCCAGCTAAGGCTAGTGGGCTCATGGATGACTCATATGTCTAGGGAGAGTGTGGGGCGTCGTGCAGACAGGGAGTTGATGAGACCAGCTGAAGCTTGTCAGCTCATTTAGGCCTCTATAAGAACTCCCAGCTTCATTAGATGTTAGCTCATGCCTGGAACCAGACCTGTGTGGACTGTCTAGGGAGAGTGAACCCCTGTGCGGTGAGGCAAAGCCTGTGTGGCTATTTGTTTGGACTTTTACTAAACCAGGGACTTAGGGACTAGGACAGCACCAGGCTGATCCCAGTTGTTAGTTTAGGAAACCTGCATGTTTAGTCAGAGGTCAAACTGACCAGGATTTATTTTGTTTATGTTTCTTTTTGGCTTTGCTGTGGTTTTTGTCACTGTACATAGAGAAGTAAACCGCACCTTTTGCTTTTGAAAACCACAACCTCCGTCTGCTGGCCCTGTTTTTGTGTGGGGAGCCCAACCAGGGGGTCACACACACCCGCTACCGAGTTAACCCCCTCACAGTAGGAAGAGTGTCAGTTTCTTTCACTGTGATAATCCTTGTTTCTAGGGACAGGGAAGGAAAGTGAGGGAAATTCTCCTTGTGCTATAGTGTGCTTTAAAAAAACATTTTTTCTAGGGACAGAAAACTATAGGTAGGGAGAGTGTCAGTGTGTTTTACTGTGCGAATCCTTGTTTCTAGGGACAGGGAAGGACAGTGAGGGAAATTCTCCTTGTGCTATAGTGTGCTTTAAAAAAACATTTTTCTAGGGACAGAAAACTATAGGTAGGGAGAGTGTCAGTGTGTTTCACTGTGCGAATCCTTGTTTCTAGGGACAGGGAAGGACAGTGAGGGAAATTCTCCTTGTGCTATAGTGTGCTTTAAAAAAACATTTTTTCTAGGGACAGAAAACTATAGGTAGGAAGAGTGTCAGTTTCTTTCACTGTGATAATCCTTGTTTCTAGGGACAGGGAAGGAAAGTGAGGGAAATTCTCCTTGTGCTATAGTGTGCTTTAAAAAAACATTTTTTCTAGGGACAGAAAACTATAGGTAGGAAGAGTGTCAGTTTCTTTCACTGTGATAATCCTTGTTTCTAGGGACAGGGAAGGAAAGTGAGGGAAATTCTCCTTGTGCTATAGTGTGCTTTAAAAAAACATTTTTTCTAGGGACAGAAAACTATAGGTAGGAAGAGTGTCAGTTTCTTTCACTGTGATAATCCTTGTTTCTAGGGACAGGGAAGGACAGTGAGGGAAATTCTCCTTGTGCTATAGTGTGCTTTAAAAAAACATTTTTTCTAGGGACAGAAAACTATAGGTAGGAAGAGTGTCAGTTTCTTTCACTGTGATAATCCTTGTTTCTAGGGACAGGGAAGGACAGTGAGGGAAATTCTCCTTGTGCTATAGTGTGCTAAAGCATTCCTCATCAACCATCTTTGAAATCCTTGTTTTTTGGACAGTCAGGGAAATTGTCGTTGTGCTATTCTGTGCAAAAGCAATCATCCTCAACCATATTTAGAAATCCTTAAGTAAAGGGACAGAGAAGGACACCTGAAGGTAGCCCTTATTGCTTTTTTCCCATCTCCCTGCAGGCCATCTATTAGAATGTCTGGAAGGCAAACAAGGAGAGGCAGACAGTCAGGAGGCAATAAAAGAGGGCAAGCAGGCTCTGTGTCTGGGGGCAACAGTGCTGGTCGTGGACGCGGTGCATTGTCATCAGCACATGGCCATGGGACACGCTTGTCCTTCTTTTTGGCAGCTGGACATGTTGAGCCACATCATGCCGAAGACTTGGTAGAGTGGATGACCAAGCCCTCCTCCTCCTCCTCATCCTCTCTCACCCAGGCTCAGGGTACTGGCAAAGCAGCTGCCAAAGCGTCCTCTTCCCTGGTATCAATGTCAGACTCATCATCAGTCACTCCTTCCCTAGACCCACCATGTCCTCCTCCTGAGGAGTCCCCTGAACTGTTTGAGCACAGTGTTGGGTACATGCTCCAGGAGGATGCCCAGCGTTTCGAAGGGTCTGATGATGAAACCCAGCTACAGGAAGGCAGTAGCATGAGAGCAGACAGAGGGGATGCTCAAGAAAGACACCAATCTGGCAGTCATGTTCCAGCAGCTGCAGCATACTGCCAGATTGGCTCCAGTGATGAGGAGGGAGGGGATGATGAGGTCACTGACTCCACGTGGGTGCCTAATAGGAGAGAGGAGGAGGAGGAGGATGAGGAGGAGGCACATCTCCAACGAGGCAGGATGCCCTTTGGTGGCCAGCGTAAGGGCAGTACACCGACGGAATCACACCGCAGAGCTCCGTCTGTGCAGGGCGCTGCCTCTGCCCGTCATTCAAAAAGTTCTTTGGTGTGGGCCTTTTTTGAGGCTAGTGCATCAGATCGCACAGCTGCTGTTTGCAACATATGTCTCAAGTGTATATCGCGTGGCCAAAACATCAGCCGCTTGGGTACCACATGCCTGACCAGACATATGTTGACCTGCCATGCAGCTCGTTGGCAAGCCTACCTCAAAGACCCACACCAAAGAACAAAGCGGACCTCTCCTTGCACCGCATCAGCTGGGATCTCCAACCCCACTATAACTTCAGTCCTCTCTGAAACATGCACTGAGAGGAATGAAGGTGTAGAATTAGGTGTGTCACAGCCAAGTACTTGCGGCCACTCTGCTAGCAGTACACCGACTTCCGATTCTAGCAGGCAAATTTCCCTGCCCCAGCTGCTGGACCGTCAAAAGAAGTTCACTCCCAGCCATCCACATGCCCAGCGGTTGAATGCTAGCTTGGCTAAATTGCTAGCGCTTCAACTGCTGCCTTTTCAGTTGGTAGACTCGGCCCCCTTCCGTGAGTTTGTGCAATGTGCAGTGGCAGGTTCCCAAACGCCACTTTTTCTCACGGAAGGCTATTCCGGCTCTCTACCGGCATGTGGAAGGCAATGTCTTGGCCTCGCTGGACAGGGCGGTCAGCGGTAAGGTGCATATTACCGCTGACTCATGGTCCAGCAGGCATGGACAGGGACGTTACCTTTCTTTCACGGCCCATTGGGTCACTCTTTTGGCAGCTGGGAAGGATGCAGGACAAGGTGCAGTAGTGTTGGAGGTTGTTCCACCGCCACGCCTCCAAAATGCTACTACTGGTTGTGACACACCTCTCTCCTCCACCCCCTCCTCTTCTTCT
Organism: Rana muscosa; assembly: GCA_029206835.1. Lineage (NCBI taxonomy): Eukaryota > Metazoa > Chordata > Amphibia > Anura > Ranidae > Rana > Rana muscosa. The sequence goes on from JARGYO010000056.1 coordinate 4,000,715, forward strand.
TCCTCCATGGCCTCTTCCTGTGGTTTGTCCTATGAACCAGCGGTGCTCCGTAGCCGTTCAAGGGGCTACGTAAGTACGCAGGCAAAAAGATGCCATGCCGTGCTTGCGCTGGTGTGTTTGGGGGACAGAAGCCACACTGGGGCAGAGGTCCTGTCTGCTCTGCAGGGCCAGGCCGAGAGGTGGTTGACGCCACGCCAGCTTAAGCCAGGAATGGTGGTTTGCGACAATGGCACCAACCTCCTCTCCGCCTTCCGACAGGGACAACTGACCCATGTGCCCTGTGTGGCTCACGTCCTTAACCTGGTGGTGCAGCGGTTCTTGGGCAGGTACCCGGGCTTACAGGATGTCCTGAGGCAGGCCAGGAAAGTCTGTGTGCATTTCCGCAGATCTTATAATGCCAGTGCTCGCCTGGCTGAGCTGCAAAAGGAGTTGAACCTGCCCAAGAACCGCCTTATATGTGACATGCCCACCAGGTGGAACTCAACGTTGGCCATGCTGCAGCGGCTGCACACGCAGCAGAGGGCCATCAATGAGTACCTGTGCGACTACGGCACCAGGACAGGGTCAGGGGAGCTTGTTTTTTTTTTCTCCACGCCAGTGGGGCATGATCAGGGATGCATGCACTGTCCTGGCACCATTTGAGGAGGCCACAAGGATGGTGAGCAGTGACAGTGCATGCATCAGTGACACTGTACCTCTTGTCCACCTGTTGGAGCACACGCTGCGTGGAATAATGGACAGGGCACTTGAGGCAGAACAGAGGCAGGAAGAGGAGGACTTCCTTGCCTCTCAAGGCCCCCTTTACCCAGACAGTGTTCCTTCTGTCCCACCCATCGTACAGGAAGAGGAGGAGGAGGAGGAGGAGGAGGAGGATTGTGTCAGCATGGAGGTGGAGGCTGGCACTCAGCATCATCAGCAGCAGTCTTTTAGGGATGATTTACAGCCCCAAGAAACCAGTGGACTTGTACGTGGCTGGGAGGAGGTGGCTGCGGATCATGTCGTCCTTAGTGACCCAGAGGACTCCGGAGCGAATGCCTCAGCAAACCTACGCTGCATGGCCTCCCTGATCCTGCAAAGTCTGCGGAAGGATCCTCGTATTCTTCGGATCAAGGAGAGGGACCATTACTGGCTGGCCACTCTCCTTGATCCACGGTACAAGGGTAAGGTTGCGGACCTTATGTTACCGTCGCAGAGGGAGCAGAGGATGAGACAACTCCGGGAGGCCTTGCAGAAAGGTCTGTGCAATGCGTTCCCAGAGACTGGGAGGTTACAAACTCCTGGTCCTGGACAACGAGTTGCTGAGGCTTCGGCCAGTCAAAGAAGGAGCGGTGGGGAAGGTGGCCGTCTGACCGATGCGTTCAGACAATTCTTTAGTCCGCAGCCCCAAAGTATGATCGGTTCCAGCAACCATCGCCAGCGTCTGATAAACATGGTGCAGGAATATCTAGGGGCAAGGTCAGACTTGGACACCTTCCCCACCGAAAATCCTCTGGCTTACTGGGTCTTGAGGATGGATCACTGGCCAGAGCTTGCACAGTATGCAATTGAGCTACTGGCCTGTCCTGCATCCAGCGTTCTTTCGGAACGCACATTCAGTGCTGCTGGAGGATTTGTCACGGATCACAGGGTGCGCCTGTCCACCGACTCGGTTGATCGACTGACTTTCATCAAGATGAACCAGTCTTGGATCACCACCAGCTACCACACACCTGATGCTGATATAACAGACTAATTGATTTTAACATGTCACATCCCTTCAAGACTGATGCTGATGCTGAGTGCCTGTGCTGTTATGTTGACTGGCTATCCTCCTCCTCCGAGTCCTCAATGATACGATTGATGATGATAGCTTGGAAGATCATTTTTGTTTATGGGTGCCGCCACCAGTGGCTAAGGCCCAATTTTTCAGCCCCTGTTTTACAGGGGCGTGTAATTACAATTTTTTTAGCAATAATTTGCCATAGGGCTCATTGCTGTGCTCCAAGTACAGTATCTGTGAGGGGTTGGAGTGTTGTGGCACCAGTGCCTAAGTCCCAATTTTTCAGCCCCTGTTTAACAGGGGCGTGTCATTACAATTTTTGAAGCAATACTTTGCAACAGGGCTCATTGCTGTGCTCCAAGTACAGTATCTGTGAGGGGTTGTAGTGTTGTGCCACCAGTGCCTAAGGCCCAATTTTTCAGCCCCTGTTCAACAGGGGCATGCAATTACAATTCTTGATCTAATAATTCACAGCAGGGCCCATTGCTGCACCCACCAAGAGTAACTCTGAGGGCTTACAGTGTTGTGGCAACGCCACCACCACCACCACCACGAAAGGCCCAATTTTTCAGCCCCTGTTCAAAAGGGGCATGTAATTACAATTCTTGATCTAATAATTCACAGCAGGGCCCATTCCTGCACCCACCAAGAGTAACTCTGAGGGCTTACAGTGTTGTGGCAACGCCACCACCACCACCACCACAAAAGGCCCAATTTTTCAGCCCCTGTTCAAAAGGGGCATGTAATTACAATTCTTGATCTAATAATTCACAGCAGGGCCCATTCCTGCACCCACCAAGAGTAACTCTGAGGGCTTACAGTGTTGTGGCAACGCCACCACCACCACCACCACGAAAGGCCCAATTTTTCAGCCCCTGTTCAAAAGGGGCATGTAATTACAATTCTTGATCTAATAATTCACAGCAGGGCCCATTCCTGCACCCACCAAGAGTAACTCTGAGGGCTTACAGTGTTGTGGCAACGCCACCACCACCACCACCACGAAAGGCCCAATTTTTCAGCCCCTGTTCAAAAGGGGCATGTAATTACAATTCTTGATCTAATAATTCACAGCAGGGCCCATTCCTGCACCCACCAAGAGTAACTCTGAGGGCTTACAGTGTTGTGGCAATGCCACCACCACCACCACCACGAAAGGCCCAATTTTTCAGCCCCTGTTCAAAAGGGGCATGTAATTACAATTCTTGATCTAATAATTCACAGCAGGGCCCATTCCTGCACCCACCAAGAGTAACTCTGAGGGCTTACAGTGTTGTGGCAACACCACCACCACCACCACCACCACAAAAGGCACAATTTTTCAGCCCCTGTTCAAGAGGGGCATGCAATTACAATTCTTGATCTAATAATTCACAGCAGGGCCCATTGCTGCACCCACCAAGAGTAACTGTCAGGGCTTACAGTGTTGTGGCACCAGCACCACCATCAAAGGCCCAATTTTTACTACCACTGTTCAACAATTATATGTAATTAAAATTCCTGATATAATAGTTGACAGCAGGGCGTTCCAGCACCAACCAAGAGTAACTGTGAGTGCTTACAGTGTTGTGCCAACACCAACAACTAAGGGGCCTATTTCTGCAGAGTATATACGGCAGGTCCCTACTTTCAAACATCCAACTTACAAACGACTCCTACTTGCAAACGCAAGAAGACAACAGGAAGTGAGAGGAAATCTACCCCTAGGAAGGAAAATTCTCTCCTGTAAGAATTAATATGGGAGAAAGGTGTCTCCTCTGTACTGATGCTTTATCACCAATCCTTGTTTCAAGAAAAACACCACATTTCAAAAACAGTTGTCATTGGGACGGAAAGTGAGGTGAAATGTTCTGAACAGGGGCGCAGACAGCAAAACAAATGTTACAGGGGTGATAACCCTTACCTATGTTTTCCAAAAAGTTTAAAAATAGATTTTTGGGCTGGAGCTACACTTAAACAATGTACCTGTTCAAAATTACAAACAGATTCTACATAAGAACAAACCTACAGTCCCTGTCTTGTATGCACCGCCTGTATACGGCTGTTCAGAGTATATAGGGCCTTTTTTATTTTATGTGCGGGGTTCCCCTTAATATCCATACAAGACCCAAAGGGACTGGTAATGGGCTGGGGTAGGGGGGGGGTCATGGGGTAGCTATGCCATTTTTCTTAAAGATTTTCATCCATATTACCGGGACCAGACATTACATTAAAGCCGCAAGCAGTTTTAAATGGCTTTTTTTTCCTTTAGAAGTGTCATTTTGTGCAGGGACAGTTCTAAACACGGGAAACACGTGGCACTTCACAGGCATACTTTAGACACCCCCTAGGTACGATATTTAAAGGAATATTTGACTTTTTTTTTTTCACTTTATGCATCATTAAAATGACTGCTCCCGAAAAACGACCGTTTTTAAAACTTCTTTTTGCATTGATACATGTCCCCTGGTGCACAACCCGGGTTCCCAAACCCTTTTTAGGACAATAACATGCATAATAGTTGTTATAATTAGCACTTTAGAATTCGAACGTTCGCATCCATTGTATTTAATAGGGTTCTAATGTTCGTACGAACTTTCGGTCCGTTCGCGGGTTCTGGTGCGAACCGAACCCGGGGGTGTTCGGCTCATCACTATACACCAGTGATGGTCCACAGTACATCAGTGATGATCCATAGTACACCAGTGATTGCCCATAGTACATCAGTGATGATCTTTAGCACATCAGTGATGATCCATAGTACATCAGTGATGATCCATAGTACATCAGTGATGATCCATAGTACATCAGTGATGATTCATAGTACATCAGTGATGGCTCATAGTACATCAGTGATGATCCATAGTACATCAGTGATGATCCATAGTACATCAGTGTTGATCCATAGTACATCAGTGATGATCCATAGTACATCAGAGATGGCTCATAGTACATCAGAGATGGCTCATAGTACATCAGAGATGGCTCATAGTACATCAGTGATGATCCATAGTACATCAGTGATGATCCATAGTACATCAGTGATGGCTCAGAGTACATCAGTGATGATCCATAGTACATCAGTGATGATCCATAGTACATCAGTGATGATCCATAGTACATCAGTGATGATCCATAGTACATCAGAGATGGCTCATAGTACATCAGTGATGATCCATAGTACATCAGTGATGATCCATAGTACATCAGTGATGATCTATAGTACATCAGTGATGATCCACAGTACATCAGTGATGATCCATAGTACACCAGTGATGATCTATAGTACATCAGTGATGATCCATAGTACATCAGTGATGATCCACAGTACATCAGTGATGATCCACAGTACATCAGTGATGATCCTCAGTACATCAGTGATGATCCACGGTACATCAGTGATAATCCACAATACATCAGGGATGGTCCATAGTACATCAGTGATGATCCACAGTACATCAGTGATGATCCACAGTACATCAGTGATGATCCATAGTACATCAGTGATGATCTATAGTACACCAGTGATGATCCACAGTACATCAGTGATGATCCATAGAACATCAGTGATGATCCATAGTACACCAGTGATGGCCCATAGTACATCAGTGATGATCTATAGTACATTAGTGATGATCCTCAGTACATCAGTGATTATTCACGGTACATCAGTGATGATCCACAGTACATCAGTGATGATCCATAGTACATCAGTGATGATCCTCAGTACATCAGTGATGATCCACAGTACATCAGTAATGATCCACAGTAAATCAGTGATGATCCACAGTACATCAGTGATGATCCTCAGTACATCAGTGATGATCCACGGTACATCAGTGATAATCCACAGTACATCAGGGATGGTCTATAGTACATCAGGGATGGTCCATAGTACATCAGTGATGATCCTCAGTACATCAGGGATGGCCCATAGTACATCATTGATGATCTATAGTACACCAGTGATGATCCACAGTACATCAGTGATGATCCACAGTACATCAGGGATGGTCCATAGTACATCAGTGATGATCCATAGTACACCAGTGATGATCCATAGTACACCTGTGATGGCCCATAGTACATCAGTGATGATCCTCAGTACATCGGTGATGATCCTCAGTACATCAGTGATGATCCACGGTACATCAGTGATGATCCACAGTACATCAGTGATGATCCACAGTACATCAGGGATGGTCCACAGTACATCAGTGATGATTCATAGTACATCAGTGATGGCTCAAAGTACATCAGTGATGATCCATAATACATCAGTGATGATCCATAGTACACCAGTGATGGTCCACAGTACATCAGTGATGATCCATAGTACACCAGTGATGGCCCATAGTACATCAGTGATGATCTATAGTACATCAGTGATGATCCATAGTACATCAGTGATGATCCATAGTACATCAGTGATGATCCATAGTACTTTGACAATGATCCATAGTACATCAGTGATGATCCACAGTACATCAGGGATAGTCCACAGTATATCAGTGATGATCCATAGTACATCAGTGATGATCCATAGTACATCAGTGATGGCTCAAAGTACATCAGTGATGATCCATAATACATCAGTGATGATCCATAGTACACCAGTGATGGTCCACAGTACATCAGTGATGATCCATAGTACACCAGTGATGGCCCATAGTACATCAGTGATGGCCCATAGTACATCAGTGATGATCTATAGTACATCAGTGATGATCCATAGTACATCAGTGATGATCCATAGTACATCAGTGATGATCCATAGTACATCGACGATGATCCATAGTACATCAGTGATGATCCACAGTACATCAGGGATAGTCCACAGTATATCAGTGATGATCCATAGTACATCAGTGATGATCCATAGTACATCAGTGATGGCTCAAAGTACATCAGTGATGATCCATAATACATCAGTGATGATCCATAGTACACCAGTGATGGTCCATAGTACATCAGTGATGATCCATAGTACACCAGTGATGGCCCATAGTACATCAGTGATGGCCCATAGTACATCAGTGATGATCTATAGTACATCAGTGATGATCCATAGTACATCAGTGATGATCCATAGTACATCAGTGATGATCCATAGTACATTGGCGATGATCCATAGTACATCAGTGATGATCCACAGTACATCAGGGATAGTCCACAGTATATCAGTGATGATCCATAGTACATCAGTGATGGCCCATAGTACATCAGTGATGATCCATAGTACATCAGTGATGGCCCATAGTACATCAGTGATGATCCATAGTACATCAGGGATGGTCCATAGTACATCAGTGATGATCCACAGTACATCAGTGATGATCCACAGTACATCAGTGATGATCCTCAGTACATCAGTGATGATCCACAGTACATCAGTGATGATCCACAGTACATTAGTGATGATCTATAGTACATCAGTGATGATCCACAGTACATCAGTGATGATCCTCAGTACATCAGTGATGATCCACAGTACATCAGGGATTGTCCACAGTACATCAGTGATGATCCATAGTACACCAGCGATGATCCATAGTACACCAGTGGTGATCCATAGTACATCAGTGATGATCCATAGTACATCAGTGATGATCCATAGTACACCAGTGATGATCCACAGTACATCAGCGATGGCTCAATCCATAGTACACCAGTGATGATCCATAGTACATCAGTGATGATCCATAGTACATCAGTGATGATCCATAGTACACCAGTGATGATCCACAGTACATCAGCGATGGCTCATAGTACATCAGTGATGATCCATAGTACACCAGTGATGGCCCATAGTACATCAGTGATGATCTATAGTACATCAGTGATGATCCTCAGTACATCAGGGATGGTCCATAGTACATCAGGGATGGTCCATAGTACATCAGGGATGGTCCATAGTACATCAGTGATGATCCATAGTACACCAGTGATGATCCATAGTACACCCGTGATGGCCCATAGTACATCAGTGATGATCCACAGTACATCAGTGATGATCCACAGTACATCAGTGATGATCCATAGTACATCAGTGATGATCTATAGTACATCAGTGATGATCCACAGTACATCAGTGATGATCCATAGTACATCAGTGATGATCCACAGTACATCAGTGATGATCCACAGGACATTAGTGATGATCCACAGGACATCAGTGATGATCCACAGGGCATCAGTGATGATCCACAGTACATCAGTGATGATCTATAGTAAATCAGTGATGATCCACAGTACATCATTGATGATCCATAGTACATCAGTGATGATCCACAGTACATCAGTGATGATCCTCAGTACATCAGTGATGATCCACAGGACATCAGTGTTGATCCACAGTACATCAGTGATGATCCAGAGGACATCAGTGATGATCCACAGTACATCAGGGATGGTCCACAGTACATCAGTGATGATCCATAGTACACCAGTGATGATCCATAGTACATCAGTGATGATCCATAGTACATCAGTGATGATCCATAGTACATCAGTGATGATCCACAGTACATCAGTGATGGCCCATAGTACATCAGTGATGGCTCATAGCACATCAGTGATGATCCATAGTACATCAGCGATGATCCATAGTACATCAGGGATGGTCCACAGTATATCAGTGATGATCCATAGTACACCAGTGATGATCCATAGTACACCAGTGATGATCCATAGTACACCAGGGATGATCCACAGTACATCAGTGATGATCCACAGTACATCAGTGATGGTCCTCAGTACATCAGTGATGGTCCACAATACACCAGTGATAATCCATAGTACACCAATGATGATCCATAGTACACCAGTGATGGCCCATAGTACATCAGTGATGATCTATAGTACATCAGTGATTATCCACAGTACAATAGTGATGATCCACAGTACATCAGGGATGGTCCATAGTATATCAGGGATGGTCCATAGTATATCAGGGATGGTCCATAGTACATCAGTGATGATCCATAGTACACCAGTGATGATCCATAGTACACCAGTGATGGCCCATAGTACATCAGTGATGAACTATAGTACATCAGTGATGATCCACAGTACATCAGTGATGATCCACAGTACATCAGGTATGGTCCATAGTACACCAGTGATGATCCATAGTACACCAGTGATGATCCATAGTACACCAGTGATGATCCATAGTACACCAGTGATGGTCCATAGTACATCAGTGATGATCCACATTACATCAGTGATGATCCACAGTACATCAGTGATGATCCTCAGTACATCAGGGATGGTCCATAGTACATCAGGGATGGTCCATAGTACATCAGGGATGGTCCATAGTACATCAGTGATGATCCACAGTACATCAGTGATGATCCTCAGTACATCAGAGATGATCCACAGTACATCAGTGATGATCCACAGTACATTAGTGATGATCCACAGTACATCAGTGATGATCCTCAGTACATCAGTGATGATCCACAGTACATCAGGGATTGTCCACAGTACATCAGTGATGATCCATAGTACACCAGTGATGATCCATAGTACACCAGTGATGATCCATAGTACATCAGTGATGATCCATAGTACATCAGTGATGATCCATAGTACACCAGTGATGATCCACAGTATATCAGCGATGGCTCATAGTACATCAGTGATGATCCATAGTACACCAGTGATGGCCCATAGTACATCAGTGATGATCTATAGTACATCAGTGATGATCCTCAGTACATCAGGGATGGTCCATAGTACATCAGGGATGGTCCATAGTACATCAGTGATGATCCATAGTACACCAGTGATGATCCATAGTACACCCGTGATGGCCCATAGTACATCAGTGATGATCCACAGTACATCTGTGATGATCCTCAGTACATTAGTGATGATCCACGGTACATCAGTGATGATCCACGGTACATCAGTGATGATCCACAGTACATCAGTGATGATCCATTGTACATCAGTGATGGCTCATAGTACATCAGTGATGATCCATAGTACATCAGTGATGATCCATAGTACATCAGTGTTGATCCATAGTACATCAGTACTGATCCACAGTACATCAGTGATGATCCACAGTACATCAGTGATGATCCATAGTACATCAGTGTTGATCAGTGTTGATCCATAGTACATCAGTGATGATCCATAGTACATCAGAGATGGCTCATAGTACATCAGAGATGGCTCATAGTACATCAGTGATGATCCACAGTACATCAGTGATGATCCACAGTACATCAGTAATGATCCACAGTACATCAGTGATGATCCACAGTACATCAGTGATGATCCATAGTACATCAGTGATGATCCATAGTACACCAGTGATGATCCACAGTACATCAGTGATGGCCCATAGTACATCAGCGATGGCTCATAGTACATCAGTGATGATCCATAGTACATCAGTGATGATCCATAGTACACCAGTGATGGCCCATAGTACATCAGTGATGATCTATAGTACATTAGTGATGATCCTCAGTACATCAGTGATGATCCACGGTACATCAGTGATGATCCACAGTACATCAGTGATGATCCACAGTACATCAGTGATGATCCATAGTACATCAGTGATGATCCTCAGTACATCAGTGATGATCCACAGTACATCAGTAATGATCCACAGTAAATCAGTGATGATCCACAGTACATCAGGGATGGTCCACAGTACATCAGTGATGATCCATAGTACACCAGTGATGATCCATAGTACATCAGTGATGATCCATAGTACATCAGTGATGATCCACAGTACATCAGTGATGGCCCATAGTACATCAGTGATGGCTCATAGTACATCAGTGATGATCCATAGTACATCAGCGATGATCCATAGTACATCAGGGATGGTCCACAGTATATCAGTGATGATCCATAGTACACCAGTGATGATCCATAGTACACCAGTGATGATCCATAGTACACCAGGGATGATCCACAGTACATCAGTGATGATCCACAGTACATCAGTGATGATCCACAGTACATCAGTGATGGTCCTCAGTACATCAGTGATGGTCCACAATACACCAGTGATAATCCATAGTACACCAATGATGATCCATAGTACACCAGTGATGGCCCATAGTACATCAGTGATGATCTATAGTACATCAGTGATTATCCACAGTACAATAGTGATGATCCACAGTACATCAGGGATGGTCCATAGTATATCAGGGATGGTCCATAGTATATCAGGGATGGTCCATAGTACATCAGTGATGATCCATAGTACACCAGTGATGATCCATAGTACACCAGTGATGGCCCATAGTACATCAGTGATGAACTATAGTACATCAGTGATGATCCACAGTACATCAGTGATGATCCACAGTACATCAGGTATGGTCCATAGTACACCAGTGATGATCCATAGTACACCAGTGATGATCCATAGTACACCAGTGATGATCCATAGTACACCAGTGATGGTCCATAGTACATCAGTGATGATCCACAGTACATCAGTGATGATCCACAGTACATCAGTGATGATCCTCAGTACATCAGGGATGGTCCATAGTACATCAGGGATGGTCCATAGTACATCAGGGATGGTCCATAGTACATCAGTGATGATCCACAGTACATCAGGGATGATCCTCAGTACATCAGAGATGATCCACAGTACATCAGTGATGATCCACAGTACATTAGTGATGATCCACAGTACATCAGTGATGATCCTCAGTACATCAGTGATGATCCACAGTACATCAGGGATTGTCCACAGTACATCAGTGATGATCCATAGTACACCAGTGATGATCCATAGTACACCAGTGATGATCCATAGTACATCAGTGATGATCCATAGTACATCAGTGATGATCCATAGTACACCAGTGATGATCCACAGTATATCAGCGATGGCTCATAGTACATCAGTGATGATCCATAGTACACCAGTGATGGCCCATAGTACATCAGTGATGATCTATAGTACATCAGTGATGATCCTCAGTACATCAGGGATGGTCCATAGTACATCAGGGATGGTCCATAGTACATCAGTGATGATCCATAGTACACCAGTGATGATCCATAGTACACCCGTGATGGCCCATAGTACATCAGTGATGATCCACAGTACATCTGTGATGATCCTCAGTACATTAGTGATGATCCACGGTACATCAGTGATGATCCACGGTACATCAGTGATGATCCACAGTACATCAGTGATGATCCATTGTACATCAGTGATGGCTCATAGTACATCAGTGATGATCCATAGTACATCAGTGATGATCCATAGTACATCAGTGTTGATCCATAGTACATCAGTAATGATCCACAGTACATCAGTGATGATCCACAGTACATCAGTGATGATCCATAGTACATCAGTGTTGATCAGTGTTGATCCATAGTACATCAGTGATGATCCATAGTACATCAGAGATGGCTCATAGTACATCAGAGATGGCTCATAGTACATCAGTGATGATCCACAGTACATCAGTGATGATCCACAGTACATCAGTAATGATCCACAGTACATCAGTGATGATCCACAGTACATCAGTGATGATCCATAGTACATCAGTGATGATCCATAGTACACCAGTGATGATCCACAGTACATCAGTGATGGCCCATAGTACATCAGCGATGGCTCATAGTACATCAGTGATGATCCATAGTACATCAGTGATGATCCATAGTACACCAGTGATGGCCCATAGTACATCAGTGATGATCTATAGTACATTAGTGATGATCCTCAGTACATCAGTGATGATCCACGGTACATCAGTGATGATCCACAGTACATCAGTGATGATCCACAGTACATCAGTGATGATCCATAGTACATCAGTGATGATCCTCAGTACATCAGTGATGATCCACAGTACATCAGTAATGATCCACAGTAAATCAGTGATGATCCACAGTACATCAGGGATGGTCCACAGTACATCAGTGATGATCCATAGTACACCAGTGATGATCCATAGTACATCAGTGATGATCCATAGTACATCAGTGATGATCCATAGTACATCAGTGATGATCCACAGTACATCAGTGATGGCCCATAGTACATCAGTGATGGCTCATAGTACATCAGTGATGATCCATAGTACATCAGCGATGATCCATAGTACATCAGGGATGGTCCACAGTATATCAGTGATGATCCATAGTACACCAGTGATGATCCATAGTACACCAGTGATGATCCATAGTACACCAGGGATGATCCACAGTACATCAGTGATGATCCACAGTACATCAGTGATGGTCCTCAGTACATCAGTGATGGTCCACAATACACCAGTGATAATCCATAGTACACCAATGATGATCCATAGTACACCAGTGATGGCCCATAGTACATCAGTGATGATCTATAGTACATCAGTGATTATCCACAGTACATCAGTGATGATCCACAGTACATCAGTGATGATCCACAGTACATCAGGGATGGTCCATAGTATATCAGGGATGGTCCATAGTATATCAGGGATGGTCCATAGTACATCAGTGATGATCCATAGTACACCAGTGATGATCCATAGTACACCAGTGATGGCCCATAGTACATCAGTGATGAACTATAGTACATCAGTGATGATCCACAGTACATCAGTGATGATCCACAGTACATCAGGGATGGTCCATAGTACACCAGTGATGATCCATAGTACACCAGTGATGATCCATAGTACACCAGTGATGATCCATAGTACACCAGTGATGGTCCATAGTACATCAGTGATGATCCACAGTACATCAGTGATGATCCACAGTACATCAGTGATGATCCTCAGTACATCAGGGATGGTCCATAGTACATCAGGGATGGTCCATAGTACATCAGGGATGGTCCATAGTACATCAGTGATGATCCACAGTACATCAGTGATGATCCTCAGTACATCAGAGATGATCCACAGTACATCAGTGATGATCCACAGTACATTAGTGATGATCCTCAGTACATCAGTGATGATCCTCAGTACATCAGTGATGATCCACAGTACATCAGGGATTGTCCACAGTACATCAGTGATGATCCATAGTACACCAGTGATGATCCATAGTACACCAGTGATGATCCATAGTACATCAGTGATGATCCATAGTACATCAGTGATGATCCATAGTACACCAGTGATGATCCACAGTATATCATCGATGGCTCATAGTACATCAGTGATGATCCATAGTACACCAGTGATGGCCCATAGTACATCAGTGATGATCTATAGTACATCAGTGATGATCCTCAGTACATCAGGGATGGTCCATAGTACATCAGGGATGGTCCATAGTACAGCAGGGATGGTCCATAGTACATCAGTGATGATCCATAGTACACCAGTGATGATCCATAGTACACCCGTGATGGCCCATAGTACATCAGTGATGATCCACAGTACATCTGTGATGATCCTCAGTACATTAGTGATGATCCACGGTACATCAGTGATGATCCACGGTACATCAGTGATGATCCACAGTACATCAGTGATGATCCATAGTACATCAGTGATGGCTCATAGCACATCAGTGATGATCCATAGTACATCAGTGATGATCCATAGTACATCAGTGTTGATCCATAGTACATCAGTAATGATCCACAGTACATCAGTGATGATCCACAGTACATCAGTGATGATCCATAGTACATCAGTGTTGATCAGTGTTGATCCATAGTACATCAGTGATGATCCATAGTACATCAGAGATGGCTCATAGTACATCAGTGATGATCCACAGTACATCAGTGATGATCCACAGTACATCAGTAATGATCCACAGTACATCAGTGATGATCCACAGTACATCAGTGATGATCCATAGTACATCAGTGATGATCCATAGTACACCAGTGATGATCCACAGTACATCAGTGATGGCCCATAGTACATCAGCGATGGCTCATAGTACATCAGTGATGATCCATAGTACATCAGTGATGATCCATAGTACACCAGTGATGGCCCATAGTACATCAGTGATGATCTATAGTACATTAGTGATGATCCTCAGTACATCAGTGATGATCCACGGTACATCAGTGATGATCCACAGTACATCAGTGATGATCCACAGTACATCAGTGATGATCCATAGTACATCAGTGATGATCCTCAGTACATCAGTGATGATCCATAGTACACCCGTGATGGCCCATAGTACATCAGTGATGATCCACAGTACATCAGTGATGATCCACAGTACATCAGTGATGATCCTCAGTACATCAGGGATGGTCCATAGTACATCAGGGATGGTCCATAGTACATCAGGGATGGTCCATAGTACATCAGGGATGGTCCATAGTACATCAGTGATGATCCACAGTACATCAGTGATGATCCTCAGTACATCAGAGATGATCCACAGTACATCAGTGATGATCCACAGTACATTAGTGATGATCCACAGTACATCAGTGATGATCCTCAGTACATCAGTGATGATCCACAGTACATCAGGGATTGTCCACAGTACATCAGTGATGATCCATAGTACACCAGTGATGATCCATAGTACACCAGTGATGATCCATAGTACATCAGTGATGATCCATAGTACATCAGTGATGATCCATAGTACACCAGTGATGATCCACAGTATATCAGCGATGGCTCATAGTACATCAGTGATGATCCATAGTACACCAGTGATGGCCCATAGTACATCAGTGATGATCTATAGTACATCAGTGATGATCCTCAGTACATCAGGGATGGTCCATAGTACATCAGGGATGGTCCATAGTACATCAGGGATGGTCCATAGTACATCAGTGATGATCCATAGTACACCAGTGATGATCCATAGTACACCCGTGATGATCCACAGTACATCTGTGATGATCCTCAGTACATTAGTGATGATCCACGGTACATCAGTGATGATCCACGGTACATCAGTGATGATCCACAGTACATCAGTGATGATCCATAGTACATCAGTGATGGCTCATAGTACATCAGTGATGATCCATAGTACATCAGTGATGATCCATAGTACATCAGTGTTGATCCATAGTACATCAGTAATGATCCACAGTACATCAGTGATGATCCACAGTACATCAGTGATGATCCATAGTACATCAGTGTTGATCAGTGTTGATCCATAGTACATCAGTGATGATCCATAGTACATCAGAGATGGCTCATAGTACATCAGAGATGGCTCATAGTACATCAGTGATGATCCACAGTACATCAGTGATGATCCACAGTACATCAGTAATGATCCACAGTACATCAGTGATGATCCACAGTACATCAGTGATGATCCATAGTACATCAGTGATGATCCATAGTACACCAGTGATGATCCACAGTACATCAGTGATGGCCCATAGTACATCAGCGATGGCTCATAGTACATCAGTGATGATCCATAGTACATCAGTGATGATCCATAGTACACCAGTGATGGCCCATAGTACTTCAGTGATGATCTATAGTACATTAGTGATGATCCTCAGTACATCAGTGATGATCCACGGTACATCAGTGATGATCCACAGTACATCAGTGATGATCCACAGTACATCAGTGATGAACCATAGTACATCAATGATGATCCTCAGTACATCAGTGATGATCCACAGTACATCAGTAATGATCCACAGTAAATCAGTGATGATCCACAGTACATCATTGATGATCCTCAGTACATCAGTGATGATCCACGGTACATCAGTGATAATCCACAGTACATCAGGGATGGTCTATAGTACATCAGGGATGGTCCATAGTACATCAGTGATGATCCTCAGTACATCAGGGATGGCCCATAGTACATCAGTGATGATCTATAGTACACCAGTGATGATCCACAGTACATCAGTGATGATCCACAGTACATCAGTGATGATCCACAGTACATCAGGGATGGTCCATAGTACATCATTGATGATCCATAGTACACCAAGGATGATCCATAGTACACCTGTGATGGCCCATAGTACATCAGTGATGATCCTCAGTACATCGGTGATGATCCTCAGTACATCAGTGATGATCCACGGTACATCAGTGATGATCCACAGTACATCAGTGATGATCCACAGTACATCAGGGATGGTCCACAGTACATCAGTGATGATTCATAGTACATCAGTGATGATCCATAGTACATCAGTGATAATCCTCAGTACATCAGTGATGATCCACAGTACATCAGTAATGATCCACAGTACATCAGTGATGATCCACAGTACATCAGTGATGATCCTCAGTACATCAGTGATGATCCACGGTACATCAGTGATAATCCACAATACATCAGGGATGGTCCATAGTACATCAGTGATGATCCACAGTACATCAGTGATGATCCATGGTACATCAGTGATAATCCACAGTACATCAGGGATGGTCTATAGTACATTAGTGATGATCCTCAGTACATCAGTGATTATTCATGGTACATCAGTGATGATCCACAGTACATCAGTGATGATCCATAGTACATCAGTGATGATCCTCAGTACATCAGTAATGATCCACAGTAAATCAGTGATGATCCACAGTACATCAGTGATGATCCTCAGTACATCAGTGATGATCCACGGTACATCAGTGATAATCCATAGTACATCAGTGATGGCTCAAAGTATATCAGTGATGATCCATAATACATCAGTGATGATCCATAGTACACCTGTGATGGCCCATAGTACATCAGTGATGATCCTCAGTACATCGGTGATGATCCTCAGTACATCAGTGATGATCCACGGTACATCAGTGATGATCCACAGTACATCAGTGATGATCCACAGTACATCAGGGATGGTCCACAGTACATCAGTGATGATTCATAGTACATCAGTGATGATCCATAGTACATCAGTGATGATCCTCAGTACATCAGTGATGATCCACAGTACATCAGTAATGATCCACAGTACATCAGTGATGATCCACAGTACATCAGTGATGATCCTCAGTACATCAGTGATGATCCACGGTACATCAGTGATAATCCACAATACATCAGGGATGGTCCATAGTACATCAGTGATGATCCACAGTACATCAGTGATGATCCATGGTACATCAGTGATAATCCACAGTACATCAGGGATGGTCTATAGTACATTAGTGATGATCCTCAGTACATCAGTGATTATTCATGGTACATCAGTGATGATCCACAGTACATCAGTGATGATCCATAGTACATCAGTGATGATCCTCAGTACATCAGTAATGATCCACAGTAAATCAGTGATGATCCACAGTACATCAGTGATGATCCTCAGTACATCAGTGATGATCCACAGTACATCAGGGATTGTCCACAGTACATCAGTGATGATCCATAGTACACCAGTGATGATCCATAGTACACCAGTGATGATCCATAGTACATCAGTGATGATCCATAGTACATCAGTGATGATCCATAGTACACCAGTGATGATCCACAGTATATCAGCGATGGCTCATAGTACATCAGTGATGATCCATAGTACACCAGTGATGGCCCATAGTACATCAGTGATGATCTATAGTACATCAGTGATGATCCTCAGTACATCAGGGATGGTCCATAGTACATCAGGGATGGTCCATAGTACATCAGGGATGGTCCATAGTACATCAGTGATGATCCATAGTACACCAGTGATGATCCATAGTACACCCGTGATGGCCCATAGTACATCAGTGATGATCCACAGTACATCTGTGATGATCCTCAGTACATTAGTGATGATCCACGGTACATCAGTGATGATCCACGGTACATCAGTGATGATCCACAGTACATCAGTGATGATCCATAGTACATCAGTGATGGCTCATAGTACATCAGTGATGATCCATAGTACATCAGTGATGATCCATAGTACATCAGTGTTGATCCATAGTACATCAGTAATGATCCACAGTACATCAGTGATGATCCACAGTACATCAGTGATGATCCATAGTACATCAGTGTTGATCAGTGTTGATCCATAGTACATCAGTGATGATCCATAGTACATCAGAGATGGCTCATAGTACATCAGAGATGGCTCATAGTACATCAGTGATGATCCACAGTACATCAGTGATGATCCACAGTACATCAGTAATGATCCACAGTACATCAGTGATGATCCACAGTACATCAGTGATGATCCATAGTACATCAGTGATGATCCATAGTACACCAGTGATGATCCACAGTACATCAGTGATGGCCCATAGTACATCAGCGATGGCTCATAGTACATCAGTGATGATCCATAGTACATCAGTGATGATCCATAGTACACCAGTGATGGCCCATAGTACATCAGTGATGATCTATAGTACATTAGTGATGATCCTCAGTACATCAGTGATGATCCACGGTACATCAGTGATGATCCACAGTACATCAGTGATGATCCACAGTACATCAGTGATGATCCATAGTACATCAATGATGATCCTCAGTACATCAGTGATGATCCACAGTACATCAGTAATGATCCACAGTAAATCAGTGATGATCCACAGTACATCATTGATGATCCTCAGTACATCAGTGATGATCCACGGTACATCAGTGATAATCCACAGTACATCAGGGATGGTCTATAGTACATCAGGGATGGTCCATAGTACATCAGTGATGATCCTCAGTACATCAGGGATGGCCCATAGTACATCAGTGATGATCTATAGTACACCAGTGATGATCCACAGTACATCAGTGATGATCCACAGTACATCAGTGATGATCCACAGTACATCAGGGATGGTCCATAGTACATCATTGATGATCCATAGTACACCAAGGATGATCCATAGTACACCTGTGATGGCCCATAGTACATCAGTGATGATCCTCAGTACATCGGTGATGATCCTCAGTACATCAGTGATGATCCACGGTACATCAGTGATGATCCACAGTACATCAGTGATGATCCACAGTACATCAGGGATGGTCCACAGTACATCAGTGATGATTCATAGTACATCAGTGATGATCCATAGTACATCAGTGATGATCCTCAGTACATCAGTGATGATCCACAGTACATCAGTAATGATCCACAGTACATCAGTGATGATCCACAGTACATCAGTGATGATCCTCAGTACATCAGTGATGATCCACGGTACATCAGTGATAATCCACAATACATCAGGGATGGTCCATAGTACATCAGTGATGATCCACAGTACATCAGTGATGATCCATGGTACATCAGTGATAATCCACAGTACATCAGGGATGGTCTATAGTACATTAGTGATGATCCTCAGTACATCAGTGATTATTCATGGTACATCAGTGATGATCCACAGTACATCAGTGATGATCCATAGTACATCAGTGATGATCCTCAGTACATCAGTAATGATCCACAGTAAATCAGTGATGATCCACAGTACATCAGTGATGATCCTCAGTACATCAGTGATGATCCACGGTACATCAGTGATAATCCATAGTACATCAGTGATGGCTCAAAGTATATCAGTGATGATCCATAATACATCAGTGATGATCCATAGTACATCAGTGATGATCCATAGTACACCAGTGATGGCCCATAGTACATCAGTGATGATCCACAGTATGTCAGTGATGATCCACAGTACGTCAGTGATGATCCACAGTACATCAGTGATGATCCACAGTACATCAGTGATGATCCATAGTACATCAGTGATGATCCATAGTACATCAGTGATGATCCATAGTACATTGGTGATGATCCATAGTACACCAGTGATGGTCCACAGTACATCAGTGATGATCCATAGTACACCAGTGATTGCCCATAGTACATCAGTGATGATCTTTAGTACATCAGTGATGATCCATAGTACATCAGTGATGATCCATAGTACATCAGTGATGATCCATAGTACATCAGTGATGATCCATAGTACATCAGTGATGGCTCATAGTACATCAGTGATGATCCATAGTACATCAGTGTTGATCCATAGTACATCAGTGATGATCCATAGTACATCAGAGATGGCTCATAGTACATCAGAGATGATCCATAGTACATCAGAGATGGCTCATAGTACATCAGAGATGGCTCATAGTACATCAGAGATGGCTCATAGTACATCAGTGATGATCCATAGTACATCAGTGATGATCCATAGTACATCAGTGATGATCCATAGTACATCAGTGATGGCTCATAGTACATCAGTGATGATCCACAGTACATCAGTGATGATCCATAGTACATCAGAGATGGCTCATAGTACATCAGTGATGATCCATAGAACATCAGTGATGATCCATAGTACATCAGTGATGATCTATAGTACATCAGTGATGATCCTCAGTACATCAGTGATGATCCATAGTACACCAGTGATGATCCATAGTACATCAGTGATGATCCATAGTACATCAGTGATGATCCTCAGTACATCAGTGATGATCCACAGTACATCAGTAATGATCCACAGTACATCAGTGATGATCCACAGTACATCAGTGATGATCCTCAGTACATCAGTGATGATCCACGGTACATCAGTGATAATCCACAATACATCAGGGATGGTCCATAGTACATCAGTGATGATCCACAGTACATCAGTGATGATCCATGGTACATCAGTGATAATCCACAGTACATCAGGGATGGTCTATAGTACATTAGTGATGATCCTCAGTACATCAGTGATTATTCATGGTACATCAGTGATGATCCACAGTACATCAGTGATGATCCATAGTACATCAGTGATGATCCTCAGTACATCAGTAATGATCCACAGTAAATCAGTGATGATCCACAGTACATCAGTGATGATCCTCAGTACATCAGTGATGATCCACGGTACATCAGTGATAATCCACAGTACATCAGGGATGGTCTATAGTACATCAGGGATGGTCCATAGTACATCAGTGATGATCCTCAGTACATCAGGGATGGCCCATAGTACATCAGTGATGATCTATAGTACACCAGTGATGATTCACAGTACATCAGTGATGATCCACAGTACATCAGTGATGATCCACAGTACATCAGGGATGGTCCATAGTACATCAGTGATGATCCATAGCACACCAGTGATGATCCATAGTACACCTGTGATGGCCCATAGTACATCAGTGATGATCCTCAGTACATCGGTGATGATCCTCAGTACATCAGTGATGATCCACGGTACATCAGTGATGATCCACAGTACATCAGTGATGATCCACAGTACATCAGGGATGGTCCACAGTACATCAGTGATGATCCATAGTACATCAGTGATGGCTCAAAGTACATCAGTGATGATCCATAATACATCAGTGATGATCCATAGTACACCAGTGATGGTCCACAGTACATCAGTGATGATCCATAGTACACCAGTGATGGCCCATAGTACATCAGTGATGATCTATAGTACATCAGTGATGATCCATAGTACATCAGTGATGATCCATAGTACATCAGTGATGATCCATAGTACATCGACGATGATCCATAGTACATCAGTGATGATCCACAGTACATCAGGGATAGTCCACAGTATATCAGTGATGATCCATAGTACATCAGTGATGATCCATAGTACATCAGTGATGGCTCAAAGTACATCAGTGATGATCCATAATACATCAGTGATGATCCATAGTACACCAGTGATGGTCCACAGTACATCAGTGATGATCCATAGTACACCAGTGATGGCCCAAAGTACATCAGTGATGGCCCATAGTACATCAGTGATGATCTATAGTACATCAGTGATGATCCATAGTCCATCAGTCATGATCCATAGTACATCAGTGATGATCCATAGTACATCAGCGATGATCCATAGTACATCAGTGATGATCCACAGTACATCAGGGATAGTCCACAGTATATCAGTGATGATCCATAGTACATCAGTGATGGCCCATAGTACATCAGTGATGATCCATAGTACATCAGTGATGGCCCATAGTACATCAGTGATGATCCATAGTACATCAGGGATGGTCCATAGTACATCAGGGATGGTCCATAGTACATCAGTGATGATCCACAGTACATCAGTGATGATCCACAGTACATCAGTGATGATCCTCAGTACATCAGTGATGATCCACAGTACATCAGTGATGATCCACAGTACATTAGTGATGATCTATAGTACATCAGTGATGATCCACAGTACATCAGTGATGATCCTCAGTACATCAGTGATGATCCACAGTACATCAGGGATTGTCCACAGTACATCAGTGATGATCCATAGTACACCAGCGATGATCCATAGTACACCAGTGATGATCCATAGTACATCAGTGATGACCTATGGATCAGTGGTACATCAGTGATGATCCATAGTACACCAGTGATGATCCACAGTACATCAGCGATGGCTCAATCCATAGTACACCAGTGATGATCCATAGTACATCAGTGATGATCCATAGTACATCAGTGATGATCCATAGTACACCAGTGATGATCCACAGTACATCAGGGATGGTCCCTAGTACATCAGTGATGATCCATAGTACACCAGTGATGGCCCATAGTACATCAGTGATGATCTATAGTACATCAGTGATGATCCTCAGTACATCAGGGATGGTCCCTAGTACATCAGGGATGGTCCATAGTACATCAGGGATGGTCCATAGTACATCAGTGATGATCCATAGTACACCAGTGATGATCCATAGTACACCCGTGATGGCCCATAGTACATCAGTGATGATCCACCGTACATCAGTGATGATCCTCAGTACATCAGTGGTGATCCACAGTACATCAGGGATAGTCCACAGTATATCAGTGATGATCCATAGTACATCAGTGATGATCCATAGTACATCAGTGATGGCTCAAAGTACATCAGTGATGATCCATAATACATCAGTGATGATCCATAGTACACCAGTGATGGTCCACAGTACATCAGTGATGATCCATAGTACACCAGTGATGGCCCATAGTACATCAGTGATGGCCCATAGTACATCAGTGATGATCTATAGTACATCAGTGATGATCCATAGTCCATCAGTGATGATCCATAGTACATCAGTGATGATCCATAGTACATCAGCGATGATCCATAGTACATCAGTGATGATCCACAGTACATCAGGGATAGTCCACAGTATATCAGTGATGATCCATAGTACATCAGTGATTGCCCATAGTACATCAGTGATTATCCATAGTACATCAGTGATGGCCCATAGTACATCAGTGATGATCCATAGTACACCAGGGATGGTCCATAGTACATCAGGGATGGTCCATAGTACATCAGTGATGATCCACAGTACATCAGTGATGATCCACAGTACATCAGTGATCATCCTCAGTACATCAGTGATGATCCACAGTACATCAGTGATGATCCACAGTACATTAGTGATGATCTATAGTACATCAGTGATGATCCACAGTACATCAGTGATGATCCTCAGTACAGCAGTGATGATCCACAGTACATCAGGGATTGTCAACAGTACATCAGTGATGATCCATAGTACACCAGCGATGATCCATAGTACACCAGTGATGATCCATAGTACATCAGTGATGATCTATGGATCAGTGGTACATCAGTGATGATCCATAGTACACCAGTGATGATCCACAGTACATCAGCGATGGCTCAATCCATAGTACACCAGTGATGATCCATAGTACATCAGTGATGATCCATAGTACACCAGTGATGATCCACAGTACATCAGCGATGGCTCATAGTACATCAGTGATGATCCATAGTACACCAGTGATGGCCCATAGTACATCAGTGATGATCTATAGTACATCAGTGATGATCCTCAGTACATCAGGGATGGTCCATAGTACATCAGGGGTGGTCCATAGTACATCAGGGATGGTCCATAGTACATCAGTGATGATCCATAGTACACCAGTGATGAGCCATAGTACACCCGTGATGGCCCATAGTACATCAGTGATGATCCACAGTACATCAGTGATGATCCTCAGTACATCAGTGATGATCCACGGTACATCAGTGATGATCCACGGTACATCAGTGATGATCCACGGTACATCAGTGATGATCCATAGTACATCAGTGATGGCTCATAGTACATCAGTGATGATCCATAGTCCATCAGTCATGATCCATAGTACATCAGTGATGATCCATAGTACATCAGCGATGATCCATAGTACATCAGTGATGATCCACAGTACATCAGGGATAGTCCACAGTATATCAGTGATGATACATAGTACATCAGTGATGGCCCATAGTACATCAGTGATGATCCATAGTACATCAGTGATGGCCCATAGTACATCAGTGATGATCCATAGTACATCAGGGATGGTCCATAGTACATCAGGGATGGTCCATAGTACATCAGTGATGATCCACAGTACATCAGTGATGATCCACAGTACATCAGTGATGATCCTCAGTACATCAGTGATGATCCACAGTACATCAGTGATGATCCACAGTACATTAGTGATGATCTATAGTACATCAGTGATGATCCACAGTACATCAGTGATGATCCTCAGTACATCAGTGATGATCCACAGTACATCAGGGATTGTCCACAGTACATCAGTGATGATCCATAGTACACCAGCGATGATCCATAGTACACCAGTGATGATCCATAGTACATCAGTGATGATCTATGGATCAGTGGTACATCAGTGATGATCCATAGTACACCAGTGATGATCCACAGTACATCAGCGATGGCTCATAGTACATCAGTGATGATCCATAGTACACCAGTGATGGCCCATAGTACATCAGTGATGATCTATAGTACATCAGTGATGATCCTCAGTACATCAGGGATGGTCCCTAGAACATCAGGGATGGTCCTTAGTACATCAGGGATGGTCCATAGTACATCAGTGATGATCCATAGTACACCAGTGATGATCCATAGTACACCCGTGATGGCCCATAGTACATCAGTGATGATCCACAGTACATCAGTGATGATCCTCAGTACATCAGTGATGATCCACAGTACATCAGGGATAGTCCACAGTATATCAGTGATGATCCATAGTACATCAGTGATGATCCATAGTACATCAGTGATGGCTCAAAGTACATCAGTGATGATCCATAATACATCAGTGATGATCCATAGTACACCAGTGATGGTCCACAGTACATCAGTGATGATCCATAGTACACCAGTGATGGCCCATAGTACATCAGTGATGGCCCATAGTACATCAGTGATGATCTATAGTACATCAGTGATGATCCATAGTCCATCAGTGATGATCCATAGTACATCAGTGATGATCCATAGTACATCAGCGATGATCCATAGTACATCAGTGATGATCCACAGTACATCAGGGATCGTCCACAGTATATCAGTGATGATCCATAGTACATCAGTGATTGCCCATAGTACATCAGTGATGATCCATAGTACATCAGTGATGGCCCATAGTACATCAGTGATGATCCATAGTACATCAGGGATGGTCCATAGTACATCAGGGATGGTCCATAGTACATCAGTGATGATCCACAGTACATCAGTGATGATCCACAGTACATCAGTGATGATCCTCAGTACATCAGTGATGATCCACAGTACATCAGTGATGATCCACAGTACATTAGTGATGATATATAGTACATCAGTGATGATCCACAGTACATCAGTGATGATCCTCAGTACATCAGTGATGATCCACAGTACATCAGGGATTGTCCACAGTACATCAGTGATGATCCATAGTACACCAGCGATGATCCATAGTACACCAGTGATGATCCATAGTACATCAGTGATGATCTATGGATCAGTGGTACATCAGTGATGATCCATAGTACACCAGTGATGATCCACAGTACATCAGCGATGGCTCAATCCATAGTACACCAGTGATGATCCATAGTACATCAGTGATGTTCCATAGTACATCAGTGATGATCCATAGTACACCAGTGATGATCCACAGTACATCAGCGATGGCTCATAGTACATCAGTGATGATCCATAGTACACCGGTGATGGCCCATAGTACATCAGTGATGATCTATAGTACATCAGTGATGATCCTCAGTACATCAGGGATGGTCCATAGTACATCAGGGATGGTCCATAGTACATCAGGGATGGTCCATAGTACATCAGTGATGATCCATAGTACACCAGTGATGAGCCATAGTACACCCGTGATGGCCCATAGTACATCAGTGATGATCCACAGTACATCAGTGATGATCCTCAGTACATCAGTGATGATCCACGGTACATCAGTGATGATCCACGGTACATCAGTGATGATCCACAGTACATCAGTGATGATCCATAGTACATCAGTGATGGCTCATAGTACATCAGTGATGATCCATAGTACATCAGTGATGATCCATAGTACATCAGTGTTGATCCATAGTACATCAGTGATGATCCATAGTACATCAGAGATGGCTCATAGTACATCAGAGATGGCTCATAGTACATCAGTGATGATCCATAGTACATCAGTGATGATCCATAGTACATCAGTGATGGCTCATAGTACATCAGTGATGATCCATAGTACATCAGTGATGATCCATAGTACATCAGTGATGATCCATAGTACATCAGTGATGATCCATAGTACATCAGAGATGGCTCATAGTACATCAGTGATGATCCATAGTACATCAGTGATGATCCATAGTATATCAGTGATGATCTATAGTACATCAGTGATGATCCACAGTACATCAGTGATGATCCATAGTACACCAATGATGATCCATAGTACACCAGTGATGATCCATAGTACATCAGTGATGATCCATAGTACATCAGTGATGATCCTCAGTACATCAGTGATGATCTACAGTACATCAGTAATGATCCACAGTACATCAGTGATGATCCACAGTACATCAGTGATGATCCTCAGTACATCAGTGATGATCCACGGTACATCAGTGATAATCCACAGTACATCAGGGATGGTCCATAGTACATCAGTGATGATCCACAGTACATCAGTGATGATCCACAGTACATCAGTGATGATCCATATTACATCAGTGATGATCCATAGTACACCAGTGATGATCCACAGTACATCAGTGATGATCCACAGTACATCAGTGATGATCCACAGTACATCAGTAATGATCCACAGTACATCAGTGATGATCCACAGTACATCAGTGATGATCCATAGTACATCAGTGATGATCCATAGTACACCAGTGATGATCCACAGTACATCAGTGATGGCCCATAGTACATCAGCGATGGCTCATAGTACATCAGTGATGATCCATAGTACATCAGTGATGATCCATAGTACACCAGTGATGGCCCATAGTACATCAGTGATGATCTATAGTACATTAGTGATGATCCTCAGTACATCAGTGATGATCCACGGTACATCAGTGATGATCCACAGTACATCAGTGATGATCCACAGTACATCAGTGATGATCCATAGTACATCAGTGATGATCCTCGGTACATCAGTGATGATCCACAGTACATCAGTAATGATCCACAGTAAATCAGTGATGATCCACAGTACATCATTGATGATCCTCAGTACATCAGTGATGATCCACGGTACATCAGTGATAATCCACAGTACATCAGGGATGGTCTATAGTACATCAGGGATGGTCCATAGTACATCAGTGATGATCCTCAGTACATCAGGGATGGCCCATAGTACATCAGTGATGATCTATAGTACACCAGTGATGATCCACAGTACATCAGTGATGATCCACAGTACATCAGTGATGATCCACAGTACATCAGGGATGGTCCATAGTACATCATTGATGATCCATAGTACACCAAGGATGATCCATAGTACACCTGTGATGGCCCATAGTACATCAGTGATGATCCTCAGTACATCGGTGATGATCCTCAGTACATCAGTGATGATCCACGGTACATCAGTGATGATCCACAGTACATCAGTGATGATCCACAGTACATCAGGGATGGTCCACAGTACATCAGTGATGATTCATAGTACATCAGTGATGATCCATAGTACATCAGTGATGGCTCAAAGTATATCAGTGATGATCCATAATACATCAGTGATGATCCATAGTACATCAGTGATGATCCATAGTACACCAGTGATGGCCCATAGTACATCAGTGATGATCCACAGTATGTCAGTGATGATCCACAGTACGTCAGTGATGATCCACAGTACATCAGTGATGATCCACAGTACATCAGTGATGATCCATAGTACATCAGTGATGATCCATAGTACATCAGTGATGATCCATAGTACATTGGTGATGATCCATAGTACACCAGTGATGGTCCACAGTACATCAGTGATGATCCATAGTACACCAGTGATTGCCCATAGTACATCAGTGATGATCTTTAGTACATCAGTGATGATCCATAGTACATCAGTGATGATCCATAGTACATCAGTGATGATCCATAGTACATCAGTGATGATCCATAGTACATCAGTGATGGCTCATAGTACATCAGTGATGATCCATAGTACATCAGTGTTGATCCATAGTACATCAGTGATGATCCATAGTACATCAGAGATGGCTCATAGTACATCAGAGATGATCCATAGTACATCAGAGATGGCTCATAGTACATCAGAGATGGCTCATAGTACATCAGAGATGGCTCATAGTACATCAGTGATGATCCATAGTACATCAGTGATGATCCATAGTACATCAGTGATGATCCATAGTACATCAGTGATGGCTCATAGTACATCAGTGATGATCCACAGTACATCAGTGATGATCCATAGTACATCAGAGATGGCTCATAGTACATCAGTGATGATCCATAGAACATCAGTGATGATCCATAGTACATCAGTGATGATCTATAGTACATCAGTGATGATCCTCAGTACATCAGTGATGATCCATAGTACACCAGTGATGATCCATAGTACATCAGTGATGATCCATAGTACATCAGTGATGATCCTCAGTACATCAGTGATGATCCACAGTACATCAGTAATGATCCACAGTACATCAGTGATGATCCACAGTACATCAGTGATGATCCTCAGTACATCAGTGATGATCCACGGTACATCAGTGATAATCCACAATACATCAGGGATGGTCCATAGTACATCAGTGATGATCCACAGTACATCAGTGATGATCCATGGTACATCAGTGATAATCCACAGTACATCAGGGATGGTCTATAGTACATTAGTGATGATCCTCAGTACATCAGTGATTATTCATGGTACATCAGTGATGATCCACAGTACATCAGTGATGATCCATAGTACATCAGTGATGATCCTCAGTACATCAGTAATGATCCACAGTAAATCAGTGATGATCCACAGTACATCAGTGATGATCCTCAGTACATCAGTGATGATCCACGGTACATCAGTGATAATCCACAGTACATCAGGGATGGTCTATAGTACATCAGGGATGGTCCATAGTACATCAGTGATGATCCTCAGTACATCAGGGATGGCCCATAGTACATCAGTGATGATCTATAGTACACCAGTGATGATCCACAGTACATCAGTGATGATCCACAGTACATCAGTGATGATCCACAGTACATCAGGGATGGTCCATAGTACATCAGTGATGATCCATAGCACACCAGTGATGATCCATAGTACACCTGTGATGGCCCATAGTACATCAGTGATGATCCTCAGTACATCGGTGATGATCCTCAGTACATCAGTGATGATCCACGGTACATCAGTGATGATCCACAGTACATCAGTGATGATCCACAGTACATCAGGGATGGTCCACAGTACATCAGTGATGATCCATAGTACATCAGTGATGGCTCAAAGTACATCAGTGATGATCCATAATACATCAGTGATGATCCATAGTACACCAGTGATGGTCCACAGTACATCAGTGATGATCCATAGTACACCAGTGATGGCCCATAGTACATCAGTGATGATCTATAGTACATCAGTGATGATCCATAGTACATCAGTGATGATCCATAGTACATCAGTGATGATCCATAGTACATCGACGATGATCCATAGTACATCAGTGATGATCCACAGTACATCAGGGATAGTCCACAGTATATCAGTGATGATCCATAGTACATCAGTGATGATCCATAGTACATCAGTGATGGCTCAAAGTACATCAGTGATGATCCATAATACATCAGTGATGATCCATAGTACACCAGTGATGGTCCACAGTACATCAGTGATGATCCATAGTACACCAGTGATGGCCCAAAGTACATCAGTGATGGCCCATAGTACATCAGTGATGATCTATAGTACATCAGTGATGATCCATAGTCCATCAGTCATGATCCATAGTACATCAGTGATGATCCATAGTACATCAGCGATGATCCATAGTACATCAGTGATGATCCACAGTACATCAGGGATAGTCCACAGTATATCAGTGATGATCCATAGTACATCAGTGATGGCCCATAGTACATCAGTGATGATCCATAGTACATCAGTGATGGCCCATAGTACATCAGTGATGATCCATAGTACATCAGGGATGGTCCATAGTACATCAGGGATGGTCCATAGTACATCAGTGATGATCCACAGTACATCAGTGATGATCCACAGTACATCAGTGATGATCCACAGTACATCAGTGATCATCCTCAGTACATCAGTGATGATCCACAGTACATCAGTGATGATCCACAGTACATTAGTGATGATCTATAGTACATCAGTGATGATCCACAGTACATCAGTGATGATCCTCAGTACATCAGTGATGATCCACAGTACATCAGGGATTGTCAACAGTACATCAGTGATGATCCATAGTACACCAGCGATGATCCATAGTACACCAGTGATGATCCATAGTACATCAGTGATGATCTATGGATCAGTGGTACATCAGTGATGATCCATAGTACACCAGTGATGATCCACAGTACATCAGCGATGGCTCATAGTACATCAGTGATGATCCATAGTACACCAGTGATGGCCCATAGTACATCAGTGATGATCTATAGTACATCAGTGATGATCCTCAGTACATCAGGGATGGTCCCTAGAACATCAGGGATGGTCCTTAGTACATCAGGGATGGTCCATAGTACATCAGTGATGATCCATAGTACACCAGTGATGATCCATAGTACACCCGTGATGGCCCATAGTACATCAGTGATGATCCACAGTACATCAGTGATGATCCTCAGTACATCAGTGATGATCCACAGTACATCAGGGATAGTCCACAGTATATCAGTGATGATCCATAGTACATCAGTGATGATCCATAGTACATCAGTGATGGCTCAAAGTACATCAGTGATGATCCATAATACATCAGTGATGATCCATAGTACACCAGTGATGGTCCACAGTACATCAGTGATGATCCATAGTACACCAGTGATGGCCCATAGTACATCAGTGATGGCCCATAGTACATCAGTGATGATCTATAGTACATCAGTGATGATCCATAGTCCATCAGTGATGATCCATAGTACATCAGTGATGATCCATAGTACATCAGCGATGATCCATAGTACATCAGTGATGATCCACAGTACATCAGGGATCGTCCACAGTATATCAGTGATGATCCATAGTACATCAGTGATTGCCCATAGTACATCAGTGATGATCCATAGTACATCAGTGATGGCCCATAGTACATCAGTGATGATCCATAGTACATCAGGGATGGTCCATAGTACATCAGGGATGGTCCATAGTACATCAGTGATGATCCACAGTACATCAGTGATGATCCACAGTACATCAGTGATGATCCATAGTACATCAGTGATGATCCACAGTACATCAGTGATGATCCACAGTACATTAGTGATGATCTATAGTACATCAGTGATGATCCACAGTACATCAGTGATGATCCTCAGTACATCAGTGATGATCCACAGTACTTCAGGGATTGTCCACAGTACATCAGTGATGATCCATAGTACACCAGCGATGATCCATAGTACACCAGTGATGATCCATAGTACATCAGTGATGATCTATGGATCAGTGGTACATCAGTGATGATCCATAGTACACCAGTGATGATCCACAGTACATCAGCGATGGCTCAATCCATAGTACACCAGTGATGATCCATAGTACATCAGTGATGTTCCATAGTACATCAGTGATGATCCATAGTACACCAGTGATGATCCACAGTACATCAGCGATGGTTCATAGTACATCAGTGATGATCCATAGTACACCAGTGATGGCCCATAGTACATCAGTGATGATCTATAGTACATCAGTGATGATCCTCAGTACATCAGGGATGGTCCATAGTACATCAGGGATGGTCCATAGTACATCAGGGATGGTCCATAGTACATCAGTGATGATCCATAGTACACCAGTGATGAGCCATAGTACACCCGTGATGGCCCATAGTACATCAGTGATGATCCACAGTACATCAGTGATGATCCTCAGTACATCAGTGATGATCCACGGTACATCAGTGATGATCCACGGTACATCAGTGATGATCCACAGTACATCAGTGATGATCCATAGTACATCAGTGATGGCTCATAGTACATCAGTGATGATCCATAGTACATCAGTGATGATCCATAGTACATCAGTGTTGATCCATAGTACATCAGTGATGATCCATAGTACATCAGAGATGGCTCATAGTACATCAGAGATGGCTCATAGTACATCAGTGATGATCCATAGTACGTCAGTGATGATCCATAGTACATCAGTGATGGCTCATAGTACATCAGTGATGATCCATAGTACATCAGTGATGATCCATAGTACATCAGTGATGATCCATAGTACATCAGTGATGATCCATAGTACATCAGAGATGGCTCATAGTACATCAGTGATGATCCATAGTACATCAGTGATGATCCATAGTATATCAGTGATGATCTATAGTACATCAGTGATGATCCACAGTACATCAGTGATGATCCATAGTACACCAATGATGATCCATAGTACACCAGTGATGATCCATAGTACATCAGTGATGATCCATAGTACATCAGTGATGATCCTCAGTACATCAGTGATGATCTACAGTACATCAGTAATGATCCACAGTACATCAGTGATGATCCACAGTACATCAGTGATGATCCTCAGTACATCAGTGATGATCCACGGTACATCAGTGATAATCCACAGTACATCAGGGATGGTCCATAGTACATCAGTGATGATCCACAGTACATCAGTGATGATCCACAGTACATCAGTGATGATTCATAGTACATCAGTGATGATCTATAGTACACCAGTGATGATCCACAGTACATCAGTGATGATCCATATTACATCAGTGATGATCCATAGTACACCAGTGATGATCCACAGTACATCAGTGATGGCCCATAGTACATCAGCGATGGCTCATAGTACATCAGTGATGATCCATAGTACATCAGTGATGATCCATAGTACACCAGTGATGGCCCATAGTACATCAGTGATGATCTATTGTACATTAGTGATGATCCTCAGTACATCAGTGATGATCCACGGTACATCAGTGATGATCCACAGTACATCAGTGATGATCCACAGTACATCAGTGATGATCCATAGTACATCAGTGATGATCCTCAGTACATCAGTGATGATCCACAGTACATCAGTAATGATCCACAGTAAATCAGTAATGATCCACAGTACATCAGTGATGATCCTCAGTACATCAGTAATGATCCACAGTACATCAGTGATGATCCTCAGTACATCAGTAATGATCCACAGTACATCAGTAATGATCCATGGTACATCAGTGATAATCCACAGTACATCAGGGATGGTCTATAGTACATCAGGGATGGTCCATAGTACATCAGTGATGATCCTCAGTACATCAGGGATGGCCCATAGTACATCAGTGATGATCTATAGTACACCAGTGATGATCCACAGTACATCAGTGATGGCCCATAGTACATCAGTGATGATCCACAGTACATCAGTGATGATCCACAGTACATCAGTGATGATCCACAGTACATCAGGGATGGTCCATAGTATATCAGGGATGGTCCATAGTATATCAGGGATGGTCCATAGTACATCAGTGATGGCCCATAGTACATCAGTGATGAAGTATAGTACATCAGTGATGATCCACAGTACATCAGTGATGATCCATAGTACATCAGGGATGGTCCATAGTACACCAGTGATGATCCATAGTACACCAGTGATGATCCATAGTACACCAGTGATGATCCATAGTACATCAGTGATGATCCACAGTACATCAGTGATGATCCACAGTACATCAGTGATGATCCTCAGTACATCAGGGATGGTCCATAGTACATCAGGGATGGTCCATAGTACATCAGGGATGGTCCATAGTACATCAGTGATGATCCACAGTACATCAGTGATGATCCACAGTACATCAGTGATGATCCTCAGTACATCAGAGATGATCCACAGTACATCAGTGATGATCCACAGTACATTAGTGATGATCTATAGTACATCAGTGATGATCCACAGTACATCAGTGATGATCCTCAGTACATCAGTGATGATCCACAGTACATCAGGGATTGTCCACAGTACATCAGTGATGATCCATAGTACACCAGTGATGATCCATAGTACACCAGTGATGGCCCATAGTACATCAGTGATGATCTATAGTACATCAGTGATGATCCTCAGTACATCAGGGATGGTCCATAGTACATCAGGGATGTTCCATAGTACATCAGGGATGGTCCATAGTACATCAGTGATGATCCATAGTACACCAGTGATGATCCATAGTACACCCGTGATGGCCCATAGTACATCAGTGATGATCCACAGTACATCTGTGATGATCCTCAGTACATCAGTGATGATCCACGGTACATCAGTGATGATCCACGGTACATCAGTGATGATCCACAGTACATCAGTGATGATCCATAGTACATCAGTGATGGCTCATAGTACATCAGTGATGATCCATAGTACATCAGTGATGATCCATAGTACATCAGTGTTGATCCATAGTACATCAGTGATGATCCATAGTACATCAGAGATGGCTCATAGTACATCAGAGATGGCTCATAGTACATCAGTGATGATCCATAGTACATCAGTGATGATCAATAGTACATCAGTGATGGCTCATAGTACATCAGTGATGATCCATAGTACATCAGTGATGATCCATAGTACATCAGTGATGATCCATAGTACATCAGAGATGGCTCATAGTACATCAGAGATGGCTCATAGTACATCAGTGATGATCCATAGTACATCAGTGATGATCCATAGTATATCAGTGATGATCTATAGTACATCAGTGATGATCCACAGTACATCAGTGATGATCCATAGTACACCAATGATGATCCATAGTACACCAGTGATGATCCATAGTACATCAGTAATGATCCATAGTACATCAGTGATGATCCTCAGTACATCAGTGATGATCTACAGTACATCAGTAATGATCCACAGTACATCAGTGATGATCCATAGTACATCAGAGATGGCTCATAGTACATCAGTGATGATCCATAGAACATCAGTGATGATCCATAGTACATCAGTGATGATCTATAGTACATCAGTGATGATCCTCAGTACATCAGTGATGATCCATAGTACACCAGTGATGATCCATAGTACATCAGTGATGATCCATAGTACATCAGTGATGATCCTCAGTACATCAGTGATGATCCACAGTACATCAGTAATGATCCACAGTACATCAGTGATGATCCACAGTACATCAGTGATGATCCTCAGTACATCAGTGATGATCCACGGTACATCAGTGATAATCCACAATACATCAGGGATGGTCCATAGTACATCAGTGATGATCCACAGTACATCAGTGATGATGCATGGTACATCAGTGATAATCCACAGTACATCAGGGATGGTCTATAGTACATTAGTGATGATCCTCAGTACATCAGTGATTATTCATGGTACATCAGTGATGATCCACAGTACATCAGTGATGATCCATAGTACATCAGTGATGATCCTCAGTACATCAGTAATGATCCACAGTAAATCAGTGATGATCCACAGTACATCAGTGATGATCCTCAGTACATCAGTGATGATCCACGGTACATCAGTGATAATCCACAGTACATCAGGGATGGTCTATAGTACATCAGGGATGGTCCATAGTACATCAGTGATGATCCTCAGTACATCAGGGATGGCCCATAGTACATCAGTGATGATCTATAGTACACCAGTGATGATCCACAGTACATCAGTGATGATCCACAGTACATCAGTGATGATCCACAGTACATCAGGGATGGTCCATAGTACATCAGTGATGATCCATAGCACACCAGTGATGATCCATAGTACACCTGTGATGGCCCATAGTACATCAGTGATGATCCTCAGTACATCGGTGATGATCCTCAGTACATCAGTGATGATCCACGGTACATCAGTGATGATCCACAGTACATCAGTGATGATCCACAGTACATCAGGGATGGTCCACAGTACATCAGTGATGATCCATAGTACATCAGTGATGGCTCAAAGTACATCAGTGATGATCCATAATACATCAGTGATGATCCATAGTACACCAGTGATGGTCCACAGTACATCAGTGATGATCCATAGTACACCAGTGATGGCCCATAGTACATCAGTGATGATCTATAGTACATCAGTGATGATCCATAGTACATCAGTGATGATCCATAGTACATCAGTGATGATCCATAGTACATCGACGATGATCCATAGTACATCAGTGATGATCCACAGTACATCAGGGATAGTCCACAGTATATCAGTGATGATCCATAGTACATCAGTGATGATCCATAGTACATCAGTGATGGCTCAAAGTACATCAGTGATGATCCATAATACATCAGTGATGATCCATAGTACACCAGTGATGGTCCACAGTACATCAGTGATGATCCATAGTACACCAGTGATGGCCCAAAGTACATCAGTGATGGCCCATAGTACATCAGTGATGATCTATAGTACATCAGTGATGATCCATAGTCCATCAGTCATGATCCATAGTACATCAGTGATGATCCATAGTACATCAGCGATGATCCATAGTACATCAGTGATGATCCACAGTACATCAGGGATAGTCCACAGTATATCAGTGATGATCCATAGTACATCAGTGATGGCCCATAGTACATCAGTGATGATCCATAGTACATCAGTGATGGCCCATAGTACATCAGTGATGATCCATAGTACATCAGGGATGGTCCATAGTACATCAGGGATGGTCCATAGTACATCAGTGATGATCCACAGTACATCAGTGATGATCCACAGTACATCAGTGATGATCCTCAGTACATCAGTGATGATCCACAGTACATCAGTGATGATCCACAGTACATTAGTGATGATCTATAGTACATCAGTGATGATCCACAGTACATCAGTGATGATCCTCAGTACATCAGTGATGATCCACAGTACATCAGGGATTGTCCACAGTACATCAGTGATGATCCATAGTACACCAGCGATGATCCATAGTACACCAGTGATGATCCATAGTACATCAGTGATGACCTATGGATCAGTGGTACATCAGTGATGATCCATAGTACACCAGTGATGATCCACAGTACATCAGCGATGGCTCAATCCATAGTACACCAGTGATGATCCATAGTACATCAGTGATGATCCATAGTACATCAGTGATGATCCATAGTACACCAGTGATGATCCACAGTACATCAGGGATGGTCCCTAGTACATCAGTGATGATCCATAGTACACCAGTGATGGCCCATAGTACATCAGTGATGATCTATAGTACATCAGTGATGATCCTCAGTACATCAGGGATGGTCCCTAGTACATCAGGGATGGTCCATAGTACATCAGGGATGGTCCATAGTACACCAGTGATGATCCATAGTACACCCGTGATGGCCCATAGTACATCAGTGATGATCCACCGTACATCAGTGATGATCCTCAGTACATCAGTGGTGATCCACAGTACATCAGGGATAGTCCACAGTATATCAGTGATGATCCATAGTACATCAGTGATGATCCATAGTACATCAGTGATGGCTCAAAGTACATCAGTGATGATCCATAATACATCAGTGATGATCCATAGTACACCAGTGATGGTCCACAGTACATCAGTGATGATCCATAGTACACCAGTGATGGCCCATAGTACATCAGTGATGGCCCATAGTACATCAGTGATGATCTATAGTACATCAGTGATGATCCATAGTCCATCAGTGATGATCCATAGTACATCAGTGATGATCCATAGTACATCAGCGATGATCCATAGTACATCAGTGATGATCCACAGTACATCAGGGATAGTCCACAGTATATCAGTGATGATCCATAGTACATCAGTGATTGCCCATAGTACATCAGTGATGATCCATAGTACATCAGTGATGGCCCATAGTACATCAGCGATGATCCATAGTACACCAGGGATGGTCCATAGTACATCAGGGATGGTCCATAGTACATCAGTGATGATCCACAGTACATCAGTGATGATCCACAGTACATCAGTGATCATCCTCAGTACATCAGTGATGATCCACAGTACATCAGTGATGATCCACAGTACATTAGTGATGATCTATAGTACATCAGTGATGATCCACAGTACATCAGTGATGATCCTCAGTACATCAGTGATGATCCACAGTACATCAGGGATTGTCAACAGTACATCAGTGATGATCCATAGTACACCAGCGATGATCCATAGTACACCAGTGATGATCCATAGTACATCAGTGATGATCTATGGATCAGTGGTACATCAGTGATGATCCATAGTACACCAGTGATGATCCACAGTACATCAGCGATGGCTCAATCCATAGTACACCAGTGATGATCCATAGTACATCAGTGATGATCCATAGTACACCAGTGATGATCCACAGTACATCAGCGATGGCTCATAGTACATCAGTGATGATCCATAGTACACCCGTGATGGCCCATAGTACATCAGTGATGATCTATAGTACATCAGTGATGATCCTCAGTACATCAGGGATGGTCCATAGTACATCAGGGGTGGTCCATAGTACATCAGGGATGGTCCATAGTACATCAGTGATGATCCATAGTACACCAGTGATGAGCCATAGTACACCCGTGATGGCCCATAGTACATCAGTGATGATCCACAGTACATCAGTGATGATCCTCAGTACATCAGTGATGATCCACGGTACATCAGTGATGATCCACGGTACATCAGTGATGATCCACAGTACATCAGTGATGATCCATAGTACATCAGTGATGGCTCATAGTACATCAGTGATGATCCATAGTCCATCAGTCATGATCCATAGTACATCAGTGATGATCCATAGTACATCAGCGATGATCCATAGTACATCAGTGATGATCCACAGTACATCAGGGATAGTCCACAGTATATCAGTGATGATCCATAGTACATCAGTGATGGCCCATAGTACATCAGTGATGATCCATAGTACATCAGTGATGGCCCATAGTACATCAGTGATGATCCATAGTACATCAGGGATGGTCCATAGTACATCAGGGATGGTCCATAGTACATCAGTGATGATCCACAGTACATCAGTGATGATCCACAGTACATCAGTGATGATCCTCAGTACATCAGTGATGATCCACAGTACATCAGTGATGATCCACAGTACATTAGTGATGATCTATAGTACATCAGTGATGATCCACAGTACATCAGTGATGATCCTCAGTACATCAGTGATGATCCACAGTACATCAGGGATTGTCCACAGTACATCAGTGATGATCCATAGTACACCAGCGATGATCCATAGTACACCAGTGATGATCCATAGTACATCAGTGATGATCTATGGATCAGTGGTACATCAGTGATGATCCATAGTACACCAGTGATGATCCACAGTACATCAGCGATGGCTCATAGTACATCAGTGATGATCCATAGTACACCAGTGATGGCCCATAGTACATCAGTGATGATCTATAGTACATCAGTGATGATCCTCAGTACATCAGGGATGGTCCCTAGAACATCAGGGATGGTCCTTAGTACATCAGGGATGGTCCATAGTACATCAGTGATGATCCATAGTACACCAGTGATGATCCATAGTACACCCGTGATGGCCCATAGTACATCAGTGATGATCCACAGTACATCAGTGATGATCCTCAGTACATCAGTGATGATCCACAGTACATCAGGGATAGTCCACAGTATATCAGTGATGATCCATAGTACATCAGTGATGATCCATAGTACATCAGTGATGGCTCAAAGTACATCAGTGATGATCCATAATACATCAGTGATGATCCATAGTACACCAGTGATGGTCCACAGTACATCAGTGATGATCCATAGTACACCAGTGATGGCCCATAGTACATCAGTGATGGCCGATAGTACATCAGTGATGATCTATAGTACATCAGTGATGATCCATAGTCCATCAGTGATGATCCATAGTACATCAGTGATGATCCATAGTACATCAGCGATGATCCATAGTACATCAGTGATGATCCACAGTACATCAGGGATCGTCCACAGTATATCAGTGATGATCCATAGTACATCAGTGATTGCCCATAGTACATCAGTGATCATCCATAGTACATCAGTGATGGCCCATAGTACATCAGTGATGATCCATAGTACATCAGGGATGGTCCATAGTACATCAGGGATGGTCCATAGTACATCAGTGATGATCCACAGTACATCAGTGATGATCCACAGTACATCAGTGATGATCCTCAGTACATCAGTGATGATCCACAGTACATCAGTGATGATCCACAGTACATTAGTGATGATCTATAGTACATCAGTGATGATCCACAGTACATCAGTGATGATCCTCAGTACATCAGTGATGATCCACAGTACATCAGGGATTGTCCACAGTACATCAGTGATGATCCATAGTACACCAGCGATGATCCATAGTACACCAGTGATGATCCATAGTACATCAGTGATGATCTATGGATCAGTGGTACATCAGTGATGATCCATAGTACACCAGTGATGATCCACAGTACATCAGCGATGGCTCAATCCATAGTACACCAGTGATGATCCATAGTACATCAGTGATGTTCCATAGTACATCAGTGATGATCCATAGTACACCAGTGATGATCCACAGTACATCAGCGATGGCTCATAGTACATCAGTGATGATCCATAGTACACCAGTGATGGCCCATAGTACATCAGTGATGATCTATAGTACATCAGTGATGATCCTCAGTACATCATGGATGGTCCATAGTACATCAGGGATGGTCCATAGTACATCAGGGATGGTCCATAGTACATCAGTGATGATCCATAGTACACCAGTGATGAGCCATAGTACACCCGTGATGGCCCATAGTACATCAGTGATGATCCACAGTACATCAGTGATGATCCTCAGTACATCAGTGATGATCCACGGTACATCAGTGATGATCCACGGTACATCAGTGATGATCCATAGTACATCAGTGATGGCTCATAGTACATCAGTGATGATCCATAGTACATCAGTGATGATCCATAGTACATCAGTGTTGATCCATAGTACATCAGTGATGATCCATAGTACATCAGAGATGGCTCATAGTACATCAGAGATGGCTCATAGTACATCAGTGATGATCCATAGTACATCAGTGATGATCCATAGTACATCAGTGATGGCTCATAGTACATCAGTGATGATCCATAGTACATCAGTGATGATCCATAGTACATCAGTGATGATCCATAGTACATCAGTGATGATCCATAGTACATCAGAGATGGCTCATAGTACATCAGTGATGATCCATAGTACATCAGTGATGATCCATAGTATATCAGTGATGATCTATAGTACATCAGTGATGATCCACAGTACATCAGTGATGATCCATAGTACACCAATGATGATCCATAGTACACCAGTGATGATCCATAGTACATCAGTGATGATCCATAGTACATCAGTGATGATCCTCAGTACATCAGTGATGATCTACAGTACATCAGTAATGATCCACAGTACATCAGTGATGATCCACAGTACATCAGTGATGATCCTCAGTACATCAGTGATGATCCACGGTACATCAGTGATAATCCACAGTACATCAGGGATGGTCCATAGTACATCAGTGATGATCCACAGTACATCAGTGATGATCCACAGTACATCAGTGATGATTCATAGTACATCAGTGATGATCTATAGTACACCAGTGATGATCCACAGTACATCAGTGATGATCCATATTACATCAGTGATGATCCATAGTACACCAGTGATGATCCACAGTACATCAGTGATGGCCCATAGTACATCAGCGATGGCTCATAGTACATCAGTGATGATCCATAGTACATCAGTGATGATCCATAGTACACCAGTGATGGCCCATAGTACATCAGTGATGATCTATTGTACATTAGTGATGATCCTCAGTACATCAGTGATGATCCACGGTACATCAGTGATGATCCACAGTACATCAGTGATGATCCACAGTACATCAGTGATGATCCATAGTACATCAGTGATGATCCTCAGTACATCAGTGATGATCCACAGTACATCAGTAATGATCCACAGTAAATCAGTAATGATCCACAGTACATCAGTGATGATCCTCAGTACATCAGTAATGATCCACAGTACATCAGTGATGATCCTCAGTACATCAGTAATGATCCACAGTACATCAGTAATGATCCACGGTACATCAGTGATAATCCACAGTACATCAGGGATGGTCTATAGTACATCAGGGATGGTCCATAGTACATCAGTGATGATCCTCAGTACATCAGGGATGGCCCATAGTACATCAGTGATGATCTATAGTACACCAGTGATGATCCACAGTACATCAGTGATGGCCCATAGTACATCAGTGATGATCCACAGTACATCAGTGATGATCCACAGTACATCAGTGATGATCCACAGTACATCAGGGATGTCCATAGTATATCAGGGATGGTCCATAGTATATCAGGGATGGTCCATAGTACATCAGTGATGGCCCATAGTACATCAGTGATGAAGTATAGTACATCAGTGATGATCCACAGTACATCAGTGATCATCCATAGTACATCAGGGATGGTCCATAGTACACCAGTGATGATCCATAGTACACCAGTGATGATCCATAGTACACCAGTGATGATCCATAGTACACCAGTGATGGTCCATAGTACATCAGTGATGATCCACAGTACATCAGTGATGATCCACAGTACATCAGTGATGATCCTCAGTACATCAGGGATGGTCCATAGTACATCAGGGATGGTCCATAGTACATCATGGATGGTCCATAGTACATCAGGGATGGTCCATAGTACATCAGTGATGATCCACAGTACATCAGTGATGATCCACAGTACATCAGTGATGATCCTCAGTAGATCAGAGATGATCCACAGTACATCAGTGATGATCCACAGTACATTAGTGATGATCTATAGTACATCAGTGATGATCCACAGTACATCAGTGATGATCCTCAGTACATCAGTGATGATCCACAGTACATCAGGGATTGTCCACAGTACATCAGTGATGATTCATAGTACACCAGTGATGATCCATAGTACACCAGTGATGGCCCATAGTACATCAGTGATGATCTATAGTACATCAGTGATGATCCTCAGTACATCAGGGATGGTCCATAGTACATCAGGGATGTTCCATAGTACATCAGGGATGGTCCATAGTACATCAGTGATGATCCATAGTACACCAGTGATGATCCATAGTACACCCGTGATGGCCCATAGTACATCAGTGATGATCCACAGTACATCTGTG
Organism: Rana muscosa; assembly: GCA_029206835.1. Classification (NCBI taxonomy): domain Eukaryota; kingdom Metazoa; phylum Chordata; class Amphibia; order Anura; family Ranidae; genus Rana; species Rana muscosa. The sequence goes on from JARGYO010000056.1 coordinate 4,045,272, forward strand.
ATGATCCTCAGTACATCAGTGATGATCCACGGTACATCAGTGATGATCCACGGTACATCAGTGATGATCCACAGTACATCAGTGATGATCCATAGTACATCAGTGATGGCTCATAGTACATCAGTGATGATCCATAGTACATCAGTGATGATCCATAGTACATCAGTGTTGATCCATAGTACATCAGTGATGATCCATAGTACATCAGAGATGGCTCATAGTACATCAGAGATGGCTCATAGTACATCAGTGATGATCCATAGTACATCAGTGATGATCCATAGTACATCAGTGATGGCTCATAGTACATCAGTGATGATCCATAGTACATCAGTGATGATCCATAGTACATCAGTGATGATCCATAGTACATCAGTGATGATCCATAGTACATCAGAGATGGCTCATAGTACATCAGTGATGATCCATAGTACATCAGTGATGATCCATAGTATATCAGTGATGATCTATAGTACATCAGTGATGATCCACAGTACATCAGTGATGATCCATAGTACACCAATGATGATCCATAGTACACCAGTGATGATCCATAGTACATCAGTGATGATCCATAGTACATCAGTGATGATCCTCAGTACATCAGTGATGATCTACAGTACATCAGTAATGATCCACAGTACATCAGTGATGATCCACAGTACATCAGTGATGATCCTCAGTACATCAGTGATGATCCACGGTACATCAGTGATAATCCACAGTACATCAGGGATGGTCCATAGTACATCAGTGATGATCCACAGTACATCAGTGATGATCCACAGTACATCAGTGATGATTCATAGTACATCAGTGATGATCTATAGTACACCAGTGATGATCCACAGTACATCAGTGATGATCCATATTACATCAGTGATGATCCATAGTACACCAGTGATGATCCACAGTACATCAGTGATGGCCCATAGTACATCAGCGATGGCTCATAGTACATCAGTGATGATCCATAGTACATCAGTGATGATCCATAGTACACCAGTGATGGCCCATAGTACATCAGTGATGATCTATTGTACATTAGTGATGATCCTCAGTACATCAGTGATGATCCACGGTACATCAGTGATGATCCACAGTACATCAGTGATGATCCACAGTACATCAGTGATGATCCATAGTACATCAGTGATGATCCTCAGTACATCAGTGATGATCCACAGTACATCAGTAATGATCCACAGTAAATCAGTAATGATCCACAGTACATCAGTGATGATCCTCAGTACATCAGTAATGATCCACAGTACATCAGTGATGATCCTCAGTACATCAGTAATGATCCACAGTACATCAGTAATGATCCACGGTACATCAGTGATAATCCACAGTACATCAGGGATGGTCTATAGTACATCAGGGATGGTCCATAGTACATCAGTGATGATCCTCAGTACATCAGGGATGGCCCATAGTACATCAGTGATGATCTATAGTACACCAGTGATGATCCACAGTACATCAGTGATGGCCCATAGTACATCAGTGATGATCCACAGTACATCAGTGATGATCCACAGTACATCAGTGATGATCCACAGTACATCAGGGATGTCCATAGTATATCAGGGATGGTCCATAGTATATCAGGGATGGTCCATAGTACATCAGTGATGGCCCATAGTACATCAGTGATGAAGTATAGTACATCAGTGATGATCCACAGTACATCAGTGATCATCCATAGTACATCAGGGATGGTCCATAGTACACCAGTGATGATCCATAGTACACCAGTGATGATCCATAGTACACCAGTGATGATCCATAGTACACCAGTGATGGTCCATAGTACATCAGTGATGATCCACAGTACATCAGTGATGATCCACAGTACATCAGTGATGATCCTCAGTACATCAGGGATGGTCCATAGTACATCAGGGATGGTCCATAGTACATCATGGATGGTCCATAGTACATCAGGGATGGTCCATAGTACATCAGTGATGATCCACAGTACATCAGTGATGATCCACAGTACATCAGTGATGATCCTCAGTAGATCAGAGATGATCCACAGTACATCAGTGATGATCCACAGTACATTAGTGATGATCTATAGTACATCAGTGATGATCCACAGTACATCAGTGATGATCCTCAGTACATCAGTGATGATCCACAGTACATCAGGGATTGTCCACAGTACATCAGTGATGATCCATAGTACACCAGTGATGATCCATAGTACACCAGTGATGGCCCATAGTACATCAGTGATGATCTATAGTACATCAGTGATGATCCTCAGTACATCAGGGATGGTCCATAGTACATCAGGGATGTTCCATAGTACATCAGGGATGGTCCATAGTACATCAGTGATGATCCATAGTACACCAGTGATGATCCATAGTACACCCGTGATGGCCCATAGTACATCAGTGATGATCCACAGTACATCTGTGATGATCCTCAGTACATCAGTGATGATCCACGGTACATCAGTGATGATCCACGGTACATCAGTGATGATCCACAGTACATCAGTGATGATCCATAGTACATCAGTGATGGCTCATAGTACATCAGTGATGATCCATAGTACATCAGTGATGATCCATAGTACATCAGTGTTGATCCATAGTACATCAGTGATGATCCATAGTACATCAGAGATGGCTCATAGTACATCAGAGATGGCTCATAGTACATCAGTGATGATCCATAGTACATCAGTGATGATCCATAGTACATCAGTGATGGCTCATAGTACATCAGTGATGATCCTCAGTACATCAGTGATGATCCACAGTACATCAGTAATGATCCACAGTACATCAGTGATGATCCACAGTACATCAGTGATGATCCTCAGTACATCAGTGATGATCCACGGTACATCAGTGATAATCCACAATACATCAGGGATGGTCCATAGTACATCAGTGATGATCCACAGTACATCAGTGATGATCCATGGTACATCAGTGATAATCCACAGTACATCAGGGATGGTCTATAGTACATTAGTGATGATCCTCAGTACATCAGTGATTATTCATGGTACATCAGTGATGATCCACAGTACATCAGTGATGATCCATAGTACATCAGTGATGATCCTCAGTACATCAGTAATGATCCACAGTAAATCAGTGATGATCCACAGTACATCAGTGATGATCCTCAGTACATCAGTGATGATCCACGGTACATCAGTGATAATCCACAGTACATCAGGGATGGTCTATAGTACATCAGGGATGGTCCATAGTACATCAGTGATGATCCTCAGTACATCAGGGATGGCCCATAGTACATCAGTGATGATCTATAGTACACCAGTGATGATCCACAGTACATCAGTGATGATCCACAGTACATCAGTGATGATCCACAGTACATCAGGGATGGTCCATAGTACATCAGTGATGATCCATAGCACACCAGTGATGATCCATAGTACACCTGTGATGGCCCATAGTACATCAGTGATGATCCTCAGTACATCGGTGATGATCCTCAGTACATCAGTGATGATCCACGGTACATCAGTGATGATCCACAGTACATCAGTGATGATCCACAGTACATCAGGGATGGTCCACAGTACATCAGTGATGATCCATAGTACATCAGTGATGGCTCAAAGTACATCAGTGATGATCCATAATACATCAGTGATGATCCATAGTACACCAGTGATGGTCCACAGTACATCAGTGATGATCCATAGTACACCAGTGATGGCCCATAGTACATCAGTGATGATCTATAGTACATCAGTGATGATCCATACTACATCAGTGATGATCCATAGTACATCAGTGATGATCCATAGTACATCAGTGATGATCCATAGTACATCAGTGATGATCCATAGTACATCAGTGATGGCTCAAAGTACATCAGTGATGATCCATAATACATCAGTGATGATCCATAGTACACCAGTGATGGTCCACAGTACATCAGTGATGATCCATAGTACACCAGTGATGGCCCAAAGTACATCAGTGATGGCCCATAGTACATCAGTGATGATCTATAGTACATCAGTGATGATCCATAGTCCATCAGTCATGATCCATAGTACATCAGTGATGATCCATAGTACATCAGCGATGATCCATAGTACATCAGTGATGATCCACAGTACATCAGGGATAGTCCACAGTATATCAGTGATGATCCATAGTACATCAGTGATGGCCCATAGTACATCAGTGATGATCCATAGTACATCAGTGATGGCCCATAGTACATCAGTGATGATCCATAGTACATCAGGGATGGTCCATAGTACATCAGGGATGGTCCATAGTACATCAGTGATGATCCACAGTACATCAGTTATGATCCACAGTACATCAGTGATGATCCATAGTACATCAGTGATGATCCTCAGTACATCAGTAATGATCCACAGTAAATCAGTGATGATCCACAGTACATCAGTGATGATCCTCAGTACATCAGTGATGATCCACGGTACATCAGTGATAATCCACAGTACATCAGGGATGGTCTATAGTACATCAGGGATGGTCCATAGTACATCAGTGATGATCCTCAGTACATCAGGGATGGCCCATAGTACATCAGTGATGATCTATAGTACACCAGTGATGATCCACAGTACATCAGTGATGATCCACAGTACATCAGTGATGATCCACAGTACATCAGGGATGGTCCATAGTACATCAGTGATGATCCATAGCACACCAGTGATGATCCATAGTACACCTGTGATGGCCCATAGTACATCAGTGATGATCCTCAGTACATCGGTGATGATCCTCAGTACATCAGTGATGATCCACGGTACATCAGTGATGATCCACAGTACATCAGTGATGATCCACAGTACATCAGGGATGGTCCACAGTACATCAGTGATGATCCATAGTACATCAGTGATGGCTCAAAGTACATCAGTGATGATCCATAATACATCAGTGATGATCCATAGTACACCAGTGATGGTCCACAGTACATCAGTGATGATCCATAGTACACCAGTGATGGCCCATAGTACATCAGTGATGATCTATAGTACATCAGTGATGATCCATAGTACATCAGTGATGATCCATAGTACATCAGTGATGATCCATAGTACATCAGTGATGATCCATAGTACATCAGTGATGATCCATAGTACATCAGTGATGGCTCAAAGTACATCAGTGATGATCCATAATACATCAGTGATGATCCATAGTACACCAGTGATGGTCCACAGTACATCAGTGATGATCCATAGTACACCAGTGATGGCCCAAAGTACATCAGTGATGGCCCATAGTACATCAGTGATGATCTATAGTACATCAGTGATGATCCATAGTCCATCAGTCATGATCCATAGTACATCAGTGATGATCCATAGTACATCAGCGATGATCCATAGTACATCAGTGATGATCCACAGTACATCAGGGATAGTCCACAGTATATCAGTGATGATCCATAGTACATCAGTGATGGCCCATAGTACATCAGTGATGATCCATAGTACATCAGTGATGGCCCATAGTACATCAGTGATGATCCATAGTACATCAGGGATGGTCCATAGTACATCAGGGATGGTCCATAGTACATCAGTGATGATCCACAGTACATCAGTGATGATCCACAGTACATCAGTGATGATCCTCAGTACATCAGTGATGATCCACAGTACATCAGTGATGATCCACAGTACATTAGTGATGATCTATAGTACATCAGTGATGATCCACAGTACATCAGTGATGATCCTCAGTACATCAGTGATGATCCACAGTACATCAGGGATTGTCCACAGTACATCAGTGATGATCCATAGTACACCAGCGATGATCCATAGTACACCAGTGATGATCCATAGTACATCAGTGATGACCTATGGATCAGTGGTACATCAGTGATGATCCATAGTACACCAGTGATGATCCACAGTACATCAGCGATGGCTCAATCCATAGTACACCAGTGATGATCCATAGTACATCAGTGATGATCCATAGTACATCAGTGATGATCCATAGTACACCAGTGATGATCCACAGTACATCAGGGATGGTCCCTAGTACATCAGTGATGATCCATAGTACACCAGTGATGGCCCATAGTACATCAGTGATGATCTATAGTACATCAGTGATGATCCTCAGTACATCAGGGATGGTCCCTAGTACATCAGGGATGGTCCATAGTACATCAGGGATGGTCCATAGTACACCAGTGATGATCCATAGTACACCCGTGATGGCCCATAGTACATCAGTGATGATCCACCGTACATCAGTGATGATCCTCAGTACATCAGTGGTGATCCACAGTACATCAGGGATAGTCCACAGTATATCAGTGATGATCCATAGTACATCAGTGATGATCCATAGTACATCAGTGATGGCTCAAAGTACATCAGTGATGATCCATAATACATCAGTGATGATCCATAGTACACCAGTGATGGTCCACAGTACATCAGTGATGATCCATAGTACACCAGTGATGGCCCATAGTACATCAGTGATGGCCCATAGTACATCAGTGATGATCTATAGTACATCAGTGATGATCCATAGTCCATCAGTGATGATCCATAGTACATCAGTGATGATCCATAGTACATCAGCGATGATCCATAGTTCATCAGTGATGATCCACAGTACATCAGGGATAGTCCACAGTATATCAGTGATGATCCATAGTACATCAGTGATTGCCCATAGTACATCAGTGATGATCCATATTACATCAGTGATGGCCCATAGTACATCAGTGATGATCCATAGTACACCAGGGATGGTCCATAGTACATCAGGGATGGTCCATAGTACATCAGTGATGATCCACAGTACATCAGTGATGATCCACAGTACATCAGTGATCATCCTCAGTACATCAGTGATGATCCACAGTACATCAGTGATGATCCACAGTACATTAGTGATGATCTATAGTACATCAGTGATGATCCACAGTACATCAGTGATGATCCTCAGTACATCAGTGATGATCCACAGTACATCAGGGATTGTCAACAGTACATCAGTGATGATCCATAGTACACCAGCGATGATCCATAGTACACCAGTGATGATCCATAGTACATCAGTGATGATCTATGGATCAGTGGTACATCAGTGATGATCCATAGTACACCAGTGATGATCCACAGTACATCAGCGATGGCTCAATCCATAGTACACCAGTGATGATCCATAGTACATCAGTGATGATCCATAGTACACCAGTGATGATCCACAGTACATCAGCGATGGCTCATAGTACATCAGTGATGATCCATAGTACACCAGTGATGGCCCATAGTACATCAGTGATGATCTATAGTACATCAGTGATGATCCTCAGTACATCAGGGATGGTCCATAGTACATCAGGGGTGGTCCATAGTACATCAGGGATGGTCCATAGTACATCAGTGATGATCCATAGTACACCAGTGATGAGCCATAGTACACCCGTGATGGCCCATAGTACATCAGTGATGATCCACAGTACATCAGTGATGATCCTCAGTACATCAGTGATGATCCACGGTACATCAGTGATGATCCACGGTACATCAGTGATGATCCACAGTACATCAGTGATGAACCATAGTACATCAGTGATGGCTCATAGTACATCAGTGATGATCCATAGTCCATCAGTCATGATCCATAGTACATCAGTGATGATCCATAGTACATCAGCGATGATCCATAGTACATCAGTGATGATCCACAGTACATCAGGGATAGTCCACAGTATATCAGTGATGATCCATAGTACATCAGTGATGGCCCATAGTACATCAGTGATGATCCATAGTACATCAGTGATGGCCCATAGTACATCAGTGATGATCCATAGTACATCAGGGATGGTCCATAGTACATCAGGGATGGTCCATAGTACATCAGTGATGATCCACAGTACATCAGTGATGATCCACAGTACATCAGTGATGATCCTCAGTACATCAGTGATGATCCACAGTACATCAGTGATGATCCACAGTACATTAGTGATGATCTATAGTACATCAGTGATGATCCACAGTACATCAGTGATGATCCTCAGTACATCAGTGATGATCCACAGTACATCAGGGATTGTCCACAGTACATCAGTGATGATCCATAGTACACCAGCGATGATCCATAGTACACCAGTGATGATCCATAGTACATCAGTGATGATCTATGGATCAGTGGTACATCAGTGATGATCCATAGTACACCAGTGATGATCCACAGTACATCAGCGATGGCTCATAGTACATCAGTGATGATCCATAGTACACCAGTGATGGCCCATAGTACATCAGTGATGATCTATAGTACATCAGTGATGATCCTCAGTACATCAGGGATGGTCCCTAGAACATCAGGGATGGTCCTTAGTACATCAGGGATGGTCCATAGTACATCAGTGATGATCCATAGTACACCAGTGATGATCCATAGTACACCCGTGATGGCCCATAGTACATCAGTGATGATCCACAGTACATCAGTGATGATCCTCAGTACATCAGTGATGATCCACAGTACATCAGGGATAGTCCACAGTATATCAGTGATGATCCATAGTACATCAGTGATGATCCATAGTACATCAGTGATGGCTCAAAGTACATCAGTGATGATCCATAATACATCAGTGATGATCCATAGTACACCAGTGATGGTCCACAGTACATCAGTGATGATCCATAGTACACCAGTGATGGCCCATAGTACATCAGTGATGGCCGATAGTACATCAGTGATGATCTATAGTACATCAGTGATGATCCATAGTCCATCAGTGATGATCCATAGTACATCAGTGATGATCCATAGTACATCAGCGATGATCCATAGTACATCAGTGATGATCCACAGTACATCAGGGATCGTCCACAGTATATCAGTGATGATCCATAGTACATCAGTGATTGCCCATAGTACATCAGTGATGATCCATAGTACATCAGTGATGGCCCATAGTACATCAGTGATGATCCATAGTACATCAGGGATGGTCCATAGTACATCAGGGATGGTCCATAGTACATCAGTGATGATCCACAGTACATCAGTGATGATCCACAGTACATCAGTGATGATCCTCAGTACATCAGTGATGATCCACAGTACATCAGTGATGATCCACAGTACATTAGTGATGATCTATAGTACATCAGTGATGATCCACAGTACATCAGTGATGATCCTCAGTACATCAGTGATGATCCACAGTACATCAGGGATTGTCCACAGTACATCAGTGATGATCCATAGTACACCAGCGATGATCCATAGTACACCAGTGATGATCCATAGTACATCAGTGATGATCTATGGATCAGTGGTACATCAGTGATGATCCATAGTACACCAGTGATGATCCACAGTACATCAGCGATGGCTCAATCCATAGTACACCAGTGATGATCCATAGTACATCAGTGATGTTCCATAGTACATCAGTGATGATCCATAGTACACCAGTGATGATCCACAGTACATCAGCGATGGCTCATAGTACATCAGTGATGATCCATAGTACACCAGTGATGGCCCATAGTACATCAGTGATGATCTATAGTACATCAGTGATGATCCTCAGTACATCATGGATGGTCCATAGTACATCAGGGATGGTCCATAGTACATCAGGGATGGTCCATAGTACATCAGTGATGATCCATAGTACACCAGTGATGAGCCATAGTACACCCGTGATGGCCCATAGTACATCAGTGATGATCCACAGTACATCAGTGATGATCCTCAGTACATCAGTGATGATCCACGGTACATCAGTGATGATCCACGGTACATCAGTGATGATCCATAGTACATCAGTGATGGCTCATAGTACATCAGTGATGATCCATAGTACATCAGTGATGATCCATAGTACATCAGTGTTGATCCATAGTACATCAGTGATGATCCATAGTACATCAGAGATGGCTCATAGTACATCAGAGATGGCTCATAGTACATCAGTGATGATCCATAGTACATCAGTGATGATCCATAGTACATCAGTGATGGCTCATAGTACATCAGTGATGATCCATAGTACATCAGTGATGATCCATAGTACATCAGTGATGATCCATAGTACATCAGTGATGATCCATAGTACATCAGAGATGGCTCATAGTACATCAGTGATGATCCATAGTACATCAGTGATGATCCATAGTATATCAGTGATGATCTATAGTACATCAGTGATGATCCACAGTACATCAGTGATGATCCATAGTACACCAATGATGATCCATAGTACACCAGTGATGATCCATAGTACATCAGTGATGATCCATAGTACATCAGTGATGATCCTCAGTACATCAGTGATGATCTACAGTACATCAGTAATGATCCACAGTACATCAGTGATGATCCACAGTACATCAGTGATGATCCTCAGTACATCAGTGATGATCCACGGTACATCAGTGATAATCCACAGTACATCAGGGATGGTCCATAGTACATCAGTGATGATCCACAGTACATCAGTGATGATCCACAGTACATCAGTGATGATTCATAGTACATCAGTGATGATCTATAGTACACCAGTGATGATCCACAGTACATCAGTGATGATCCATATTACATCAGTGATGATCCATAGTACACCAGTGATGATCCACAGTACATCAGTGATGGCCCATAGTACATCAGCGATGGCTCATAGTACATCAGTGATGATCCATAGTACATCAGTGATGATCCATAGTACACCAGTGATGGCCCATAGTACATCAGTGATGATCTATTGTACATTAGTGATGATCCTCAGTACATCAGTGATGATCCACGGTACATCAGTGATGATCCACAGTACATCAGTGATGATCCACAGTACATCAGTGATGATCCATAGTACATCAGTGATGATCCTCAGTACATCAGTGATGATCCACAGTACATCAGTAATGATCCACAGTAAATCAGTAATGATCCACAGTACATCAGTGATGATCCTCAGTACATCAGTAATGATCCACAGTACATCAGTGATGATCCTCAGTACATCAGTAATGATCCACAGTACATCAGTAATGATCCACGGTACATCAGTGATAATCCACAGTACATCAGGGATGGTCTATAGTACATCAGGGATGGTCCATAGTACATCAGTGATGATCCTCAGTACATCAGGGATGGCCCATAGTACATCAGTGATGATCTATAGTACACCAGTGATGATCCACAGTACATCAGTGATGGCCCATAGTACATCAGTGATGATCCACAGTACATCAGTGATGATCCACAGTACATCAGTGATGATCCACAGTACATCAGGGATGTCCATAGTATATCAGGGATGGTCCATAGTATATCAGGGATGGTCCATAGTACATCAGTGATGGCCCATAGTACATCAGTGATGAAGTATAGTACATCAGTGATGATCCACAGTACATCAGTGATGATCCATAGTACATCAGGGATGGTCCATAGTACACCAGTGATGATCCATAGTACACCAGTGATGATCCATAGTACACCAGTGATGATCCATAGTACACCAGTGATGGTCCATAGTACATCAGTGATGATCCACAGTACATCAGTGATGATCCACAGTACATCAGTGATGATCCTCAGTACATCAGGGATGGTCCATAGTACATCAGGGATGGTCCATAGTACATCATGGATGGTCCATAGTACATCAGGGATGGTCCATAGTACATCAGTGATGATCCACAGTACATCAGTGATGATCCACAGTACATCAGTGATGATCCTCAGTAGATCAGAGATGATCCACAGTACATCAGTGATGATCCACAGTACATTAGTGATGATCTATAGTACATCAGTGATGATCCACAGTACATCAGTGATGATCCTCAGTACATCAGTGATGATCCACAGTACATCAGGGATTGTCCACAGTACATCAGTGATGATCCATAGTACACCAGTGATGATCCATAGTACACCAGTGATGGCCCATAGTACATCAGTGATGATCTATAGTACATCAGTGATGATCCTCAGTACATCAGGGATGGTCCATAGTACATCAGGGATGTTCCATAGTACATCAGGGATGGTCCATAGTACATCAGTGATGATCCATAGTACACCAGTGATGATCCATAGTACACCCGTGATGGCCCATAGTACATCAGTGATGATCCACAGTACATCTGTGATGATCCTCAGTACATCAGTGATGATCCACGGTACATCAGTGATGATCCACGGTACATCAGTGATGATCCACAGTACATCAGTGATGATCCATAGTACATCAGTGATGGCTCATAGTACATCAGTGATGATCCATAGTACATCAGTGATGATCCATAGTACATCAGTGTTGATCCATAGTACATCAGTGATGATCCATAGTACATCAGAGATGGCTCATAGTACATCAGAGATGGCTCATAGTACATCAGTGATGATCCATAGTACATCAGTGATGATCCATAGTACATCAGTGATGGCTCATAGTACATCAGTGATGATCCATAGTACATCAGTGATGATCCATAGTACATCAGTGATGATCCATAGTACATCAGAGATGGCTCATAGTACATCAGTGATGATCCATAGTACATCAGTGATGATCCATAGTATATCAGTGATGATCTATAGTACATCAGTGATGATCCACAGTACATCAGTGATGATCCATAGTACACCATTGATGATCCATAGTACACCAGTGATGATCCATAGTACATCAGTGATGATCCATAGTACATCAGTGATGATCCTCAGTACATCAGTGATGATCTACAGTACATCAGTAATGATCCACAGTACATCAGTGATGATCCACAGTACATCAGTGATGATCCTCAGTACATCAGTGATGATCCACGGTACATCAGTGATAATCCACAGTACATCAGGGATGGTCCATAGTACATCAGTGATGATCCACAGTACATCAGTGATGATCCACAGTACATCAGTGATGATTCATAGTACATCAGTGATAATCTATAGTACACCAGTGATGATCCACAGTACATCAGTGATGATCCATATTACATCAGTGATGATCCATAGTACACCAGTGATGATCCACAGTACATCAGTGATGGCCCATAGTACATCAGTGATGGCCCATAGTACATCAGCGATGGCTCATAGTACATCAGTGATGATCCATAGTACATCAGTGATGATCCATAGTACACCAGTGATGGCCCATAGTACATCAGTGATGATCTATTGTACATTAGTGATGATCCTCAGTACATCAGTGATGATCCACGGTACATCAGTGATGATCCACAGTACATCAGTGATGATCCACAGTACATCAGTGATGATCCATAGTACATCAGTGATGATCCTCAGTACATCAGTGATGATCCACAGTACATCAGTAATGATCCACAGTAAATCAGTGATGATCCACAGTACATCAGTGATGATCCTCAGTACATCAGTAATGATCCACAGTACATCAGTGATGATCCTCAGTACATCAGTAATGATCCACAGTACATCAGTAATGATCCACGGTACATCAGTGATAATCCACAGTACATCAGGGATGGTCTATAGTACATCAGGGATGGTCCATAGTACATCAGTGATGATCCTCGGTACATCAGGGATGGCCCATAGTACATCAGTGATGATCTATAGTACACCAGTGATGATCCACAGTACATCAGTGATGGCCCATAGTACATCAGGGATGGTCCATAGTATATCAGGGATGGTCCATAGTATATCAGGGATGGTCCATAGTACATCAGTGATGGCCCATAGTACATCAGTGATGAAGTATAGTACATCAGTGATGATCCACAGTACATCAGTGATGATCCATAGTACATCAGGGATGGTCCATAGTACACCAGTGATGATCCATAGTACACCAGTGATGATCCATAGTACACCAGTGATGATCCATAGTACACCAGTGATGGTCCATAGTACATCAGTGATGATCCACAGTACATCAGTGATGATCCACAGTACATCAGTGATGATCCTCACTACATCAGGGATGGTCCATAGTACATCAGGGATGGTCCATAGTACATCAGGGATGGTCCATAGTACATCAGGGATGGTCCATAGTACATCAGTGATGATCCACAGTACATCAGTGATGATCCTCAGTACATCAGAGATGATCCACAGTACATCAGTGATGATCCACAGTACATTAGTGATGATCTATAGTACATCAGTGATGATCCACAGTACATCAGTGATGATCCTCAGTACATCAGTGATGATCCACAGTACATCAGGGATTGTCCACAGTACATCAGTGATGATCCATAGTACACCAGTGATGATCCATAGTACACCAGTGATGGCCCATAGTACATCAGTGATGATCTATAGTACATCAGTGATGATCCTCAGTACATCAGGGATGGTCCATAGTACATCAGGGATGTTCCATAGTACATCAGGGATGGTCCATAGTACATCAGTGATGATCCATAGTACACCAGTGATGATCCATAGTACACCCGTGATGGCCCATAGTACATCAGTGATGATCCACAGTACATCTGTGATGATCCTCAGTACATCAGTGATGATCCACAGTACATCAGTGATGATCCACGGTACATCAGTGATGATCCACAGTACATCAGTGATGATCCATAGTACATCAGTGATGGCTCATAGTACATCAGTGATGATCCATAGTACATCAGTGATGATCCATAGTACATCAGTGTTGATCCATAGTACATCAGTGATGATCCATAGTACATCAGAGATGGCTCATAGTACATCAGAGATGGCTCATAGTACATCAGTGATGATCCATAGTACATCAGTGATGATCCATAGTACATCAGTGATGGCTCATAGTACATCAGTGATGATCCATAGTACATCAGTGATGATCCATAGTACATCAGTGGTGGCTCATAGTACATCAGTGATGATCCATAGTACATCAGTGATGATCCATAGTACATCAGTGTTGATCCATAGTACATCAGTGATGATCCATAGTACATCAGAGATGGCTCATAGTACATCAGAGATGGCTCATAGTACATCAGAGATGGCTCATAGTACATCAGTGATGATCCATAGTACATCAGTGATGATCCATAGTACATCAGTGATGATCCATAGTACATTAGTGATGGCTCATAGTACATCAGTGATGATCCATAGTACATCAGTGATAATCCATAGTACATCAGTGATGATCCATAGTACATCAGTGATGATCCATAGTATATCAGAGATGGCTCATAGTACATCAGTGATGATCCATAGTACATCAGTGATGATCCATAGTACATCAGTGATGATCTATAGTACATCAGTGATGATCCACAGTACATCAGTGAGGATCCATAGTACACCAGTGATGATCCATAGTACATCAGTGATGATTCATAGTACATCAGTGATGATCCATAGTACATCAGTGATGATCCATAGTACATCAGTGATAATCCTCAGTACATCAGTAATGATCCACAGTACATCAGTAATGATCCACAGTACATCAGTGATGATCCACAGTACATCAGTGATGATCCTCAGTACATCAGTGATGATCCACGGTACATCAGTGATAATCCACAATACATCAGGGATGGTCCATAGTACATCAGTGATGATCCACAGTACATCAGTGATGATCCACAGTACATCAGTGATGATCCATAGTACATCAGTGATGATCTATAGTACACCAGTGATGATCCACAGTACATCAGTGATGATCCATAGTACATCAGTGATGATCCATAGTACATCAGTGATGGCCCATAGTACATCAGCGATGGCTCATAGTACATCAGTGATGATCCATAGTACATCAGTGATGATCCATAGTACACCAGTGATGGCCCATAGTACATCAGTGATGATCTATAGTACATTAGTGATGATCCTCAGTACATCAGTGATGATTCACGGTACATCAGTGATGATCCATAGTACATCAGTGATGATCCACAGTACATCAGTGATGATCCATAGTACATCAGTGATGATCCTCAGTACATCAGTGATGATCCACAGTACATCAGTAATGATCCACAGTAAATCAGTGATGATCCACAGTAAATCAGTGATGATCCACAGTACATCAGTGATGATCCTCAGTACATCAGTGATGATCCACGGTACATCAGTGATAATCCACAGTACATCAGGGATGGTCTATAGTACATCAGAGATGGTCCATAGTACATCAGTGATGATCCTCAGTACATCAGGGATGGCCCATAGTACATCAGTGATGATCTATAGTACACCAGTGATGATCCACAGTACATCAGTGATGATCCACAGTACATCAGTGATGATCCACAGTACATCAGGGATGGTCCATAGTACATCAGTGATGATCCATAGTACACCTGTGATGGCCCATAGTACATCAGTGATGATCCTCAGTACATCGGTGATGATCCTCAGTACATCAGGGATGATCCACGGTACATCAGTGATGATCCACAGTACATCAGTGATGATCCACAGTACATCAGGGATGGTCCACAGTACATCAGTGATGATCCATAGTACATCAGTGATGGCTCAAAGTACATCAGTGATGATCCATAATACATCAGTGATGATCCATAGTACACCAGTGATGGTCCACAGTACATCAGTGATGATCTATAGTACACCAGTGATGGCCCATAGTACATCAGTGATGATCTATAGTACATCGGTGATGATCCATAGTACATCAGTGATGATCCATAGTACATCAGTGATGATCCATAGTACATCGTCGATGATCCATAGTACATCAGTGATGATCCACAGTACATCAGGGATAGTCCACAGTATATCAGTGATGATCCATAGTACATCAGTGATGATCCATAGTACATCAGTGATGGCTCAAAGTACATCAGTGATGATCCATAGTACACCAGTGATGGTCCACAGTACATCAGTGATGATCCATAGTACACCAGTGATGGCCCATAGTACATCAGTGATGATATATAGTACATCAGTGATGATCCATAGTACATCAGTGATGATCCATAGTACATCAGTGATGATCCATAGTACATCGGCGATGATCCATAGTACATCAGTGATGATCCACAGTACATCAGGGATAGTCCACAGTATATCAGTGATGATCCATAGTACATCAGTGATGGCCCATAGTACATCAGTGATGATCCATAGTACATCAGTGATGGCCCATAGTACATCAGTGATGATCCATAGTACATCAGGGATGGTCCATAGTACATCAGGGATGGTCCACAGTACATCAGTGATGATCCACAGTACATCAGTGATGATCCTCAGTACATCAGTGATGATCCACAGTACATCGGTGATGATCCACAGTACATTAGTGATGATCTATAGTACATCAGTGATGATCCACAGTACATCAGTGATGATCCTCAGTACATCAGTGATGATCCACAGTACATCAGGGATTGTCCACAGTATATCAGTGATGATCCATAGTACACCAGCGATGATCCATAGTACACCAGTGATGATCCATAGTACATCAGTGATGATCCATAGTACATCAGTGATGATCCATAGTAAACCAGTGATGATCCACAGTACATCAGCGATGGCTCAATCCATAGTACACCAGTGATGATCCATAGTACATCAGTGATGATCCATAGTACATCAGTGATGATCCATAGTACACCAGTGATGATCCACAGTACATCAGCGATGGCTCATAGTACATCAGTGATGATCCATAGTACACCAGTGATGGCCCATAGTACATCAGTGATGATCTATAGTACATCAGTGATGATCCTCAGTACATCAGGGATGGTCCATAGTACATCAGGGATGGTCCATAGTACATCAGGGATGGTCCATAGTACATCAGTGATGATTCATAGTACACCAGTGATGATCCATAGTACACCCGTGATGGCCCATAGTACATCAGTGATGATCCACAGTACATCAGTGATGATCCTCAGTACATCAGTGATGATCCATGGTACATCAGTGATGATCCACGGTACATCAGTGATGATCCACAGTACATCAGTGATGATCCATAGTACATCAGTGATGGCTCATAGTACATCAGTGATGATCCATAGTACATCAGTGTTGATCCATAGTACATCAGTGATGATCCATAGTACATCAGAGATGGCTCATAGTACATCAGAGATGGCTCATAGTACATCAGTGATGATCCATAGTACATCAGTGATGATCCATAGTACATCAGTGATGGCTCATAGTACATCAGTGATGATCCATAGTACATCAGTGATGATCCATAGTACATCAGTGATGATCCTTAGTACATCAGTGATGATCCATAGTACATCAGAGATGGCTCATAGTACATCAGTGATGATCCATAGTACATCAGTGATGATCCATAGTACATCAGTGATGATCTATAGTACATCAGTGATGATCCACAGTACATCAGTGATGATCCATAGTACACCAGTGATGATCCATAGTACACCAGTCATGATCCATAGTACATCAGTGATGATCCATAGTACATCAGTGATGATCCATAGTACATCAGTGATGATCCTCAGTACATCAGTGATGATCCACAGTACATCAGTAATGATCCACAGTACATCAGTGATGATCCTCAGTACATCAGTGATGATCCACAGTACATCAGTGATAATCCACAGTACATCAGGGATGGTCCATAGTACATCAGTGATGATCCACAGTACATCAGTGATGATCCACAGTACATCAGTGATGATCCATAGTACATCAGTGATGATCTATAGTACACCGTGATGATCCACAGTACATCAGTGATGATCCACAGTACATCAGGGATGGTCCATAGTACATCAGTGATGATCCATAGTACACCAGTGATGATCCATAGTACACCTGTGATGGCCCATAGTACATCAGTGATGATCCTCAGTACATCGGTGATGATCCTCAGTACATCAATGATGATCCACGGTACATCAGTGATGATCCACAGTACATCAGTTATGATCCACAGTACATCAGGGATGGTCCACAGTACATCAGTGATGATCCATAGTACATCAGTGATGGCTCAAAGTACATCAGTGATGATCCATAATACATCAGTGATTATCCATAGTACACCAGTGATGGTCCACAGTACATCAGTGATGATCCATAGTACACCAGTGATGGCCCATAGTACATCAGTGATGATCTATAGTACATCAGTGATGATCCATAGTACATCAGTGATGATCCATAGTACATCAGTGATGATCCATAGTACATCGACGATGATCCATAGTACATCAGTGATGATCCACAGTACATCAGGGATAGTCCACAGTATATCAGTGATGATCCATAGTACATCAGTGATGATCCATAGTACATCAGTGATGGCTCAAAGTACATCAGTGATGATCCATAATACATCAGTGATGATCCATAGTACACCAGTGATGGTCCACAGTACATCAGTGATGATCCATAGTACACCAGTGATGGCCCATAGTACATCAGTGATGGCCCATAGTACATCAGTGATGATCTATAGTCCATCAGTGATGATCCATAGTACATCAGTGATGATCTATAGTACATCAGTGATGATCCATAGTACATCGGCGATGATCCATAGTACATCAGTGATGATCCACAGTACATCAGGGATAGTCCACAGTATATCAGTGATGATCCATAGTACATCAGTGATGGCCCATAGTACATCAGTGATGATCCATAGTACATCAGTGATGGCCCATAGTACATCAGTGATGATCCATAGTACATCAGGGATGGTCCATAGTACATCAGTGATGATCCACAGTACATCAGTGATGATCCACAGTACATCAGTGATGATCCTCAGTACATCAGTGATGATCCACAGTACATCAGTGATGATCCACAGTACATTAGTGATGATCTATAGTACATCAGTGATGATCCACAGTACATCAGTGATGATCCTCAGTACATCAGTGATGATCCACAGTACATCAGGGATTGTCCACAGTACATCAGTGATGATCCATAGTACACCAGCGATGATCCATAGTACACCAGTGATGATCCATAGTACATCAGTGATGATCCATAGTACACCAGTGATGATCCACAGTACATCAGCGATGGCTCAATCCATAGTACACCAGTGATGATCCATAGTACATCAGTGATGATCCATAGTACATCAGTGATGATCCATAGTACACCAGTGATGATCCACAGTACATCAGCGATGGCTCAATCCATAGTACACCAGTGATGATCCATAGTACATCAGTGACGATCCATAGTACATCAGTGATGATCCATAGTACACCAGTGATGATCCACAGAACATCAGCAATGGCTCATATTACATCAGTGATGATCCATAGTACACCAGTGATGGCCCATAGTACATCAGTGATGATCTATAGTACATCAGTGATGATCCTCAGTGCATCAGGGATGGTCCATAGTACATCAGGGATGGTCCATAGTACATCAGGGATGGTCCATAGTACATCAGTGATGATCCATAGTACACCAGTGATGATCCATAGTACACCCGTGATGGCCCATAGTACATCAGTGATGATCCACAGTACATCAGTGATGATCCACAGTACATCAGTGATGATCCACGGTACATCAGTGATGATCCACGGTACATCAGTGATGATCCACAGTACATCAGTGATGATCCATAGTACATCAGTGATGGCTCATAGTACATCAGAGATGGCTCATAGTACATCAGTGATGATCCATAGTACATCAGTGATGATCCATAGTACATCAGTGATGGCTCATAGTACATCAGTGATGATCCATAGTACATCAGTGATGATCTATAGTACATCAGTGATGATCCATAGTACATCAGTGATGATCCATAGTACATCAGAGATGGCTCATAGTACATCAGTGATGATCCATAGTACATCAGTGATGATCCATAGTACATCAGTGATGATCTATAGTACATCAGTGATGATCCACAGTACATCAGTGATGATCCATAGTACACCAGTGATGATCCATAGTACACCAGTGATGATCCATAGTACATCAGTGATGATCCATAGTACATCAGTGATGATCCTCAGTACATCAGTGATGATCCACAGTACATCAGTAATGATCCACAGTACATCAGTGATGATCCACAGTACATCAGTGATGATCCTCAGTACATCAGTGATGATCCATGGTACATCAGTGATAATCCACAGTACATCAGGGATGGTCCATAGTACATCAGTGATGATCCACAGTACATCAGTGATGATCCACAGTACATCAGTGATGATCTATTGTACACCAGTGATGATCAACAGTACATCAGTGATGATCCATAGTACATCAGTGATGATCCATAGTACATCAGTGATGATCCATGGTACACCAGTGATGATCCACAGTACATCAGTGATGGCCCATAGTACATCAGCGATGGCTCATAGTACATCAGTGATGATCCATAGTACATCAGTGATGATCCATAGTACACCAGTGATGGCCCATAGTACATCAGTGATGATCTATAGTACATTAGTGATGATCCTCAGTACATCAGTGATGATACATGGTACATCAGTGATGATCCACAGTACATCAGTGATGATCCACAGTACATCAGTGATGATCCATAGTACATCAGTGATGATCCTCAGTACATCAGTGATAATCCACAGTACATCAGTAATGATCCACAGTAAATCAGTGATGATCCACAGTACATCAGTGATGATCCTCAGTACATCAGTGATGATCCACGGTACATCAGTGATAATCCACAGTACATCAGGGATGGTCTATAGTACATCAGGGATGGTCCATAGTACATCAGTGATGATCCACAGTACATCAGGGATGGCCCATAGTACATCAGTGATGATCTATAGTACACAAGTGATGATCCACAGTACATCAGTGATGATCCATAGTACACCAGTGATGATCCACAGTACATCAGTGATGATCCACAGTACATCAGTGATGATCCTCAGTACATCAGGGATGGTCCATAGTACATCAGGGATGGTCCATAGTACATCAGGGATGGTCCATAGTACATCAGTGATGATTCACAGTACATCAGTGATGATCCACAGTACATCAGTGATGATCCTCAGTACATCAGAGATGATCCACAGTACATCAGTGATGATCCACAGTACATTAGTGATGATCTATAGTACATCAGTGATGATCCACAGAACATCAGTGATGATCCTCAGTACATCAGTGATGATCCACAGTACATCAGGGATTGTCCACAGTACATCAGTGATGATCCATAGTACACCAGTGATGATCCATAGTACACCAGTGATGATCCATAGTACATCAGTGATGATCCATAGTACACCAGTGATGATCCACAGTATGTAAGCGATGGCTCATAGTACATCAGTGATGATCCACAGTACATCAGTGATGATCCATAGTACATCAGTGATGATCCTCAGTACATCAGTGATGATCCACAGTACATCAGTGATGATCCACAGTACATCAGTGATGATCTATAGTACATCAGTGATGATCCATAGTACATCAGTGATGATCCTCAGTACATCAGTGATGATCCACAGTACATCAGTGATGATCCACAGTACATCAGGGATGGTCCACAGTACATCAGTGATGATCCATAGTACACCAGTGATGATCCATAGTACATCAGTGATGATCCATAGCACATCAGTGATGATCCATAGTACATCAGTGATGATCCATAGTACATCAGTGATGATCCATAGTTCCCCAGTGATGATCCACAGTACATCAGTGATGGCCCATAGTACATCAGTGATGGCTCATAGTACATCAGTGATGATCCATAGTACATCAGTGATGATCCACAGTACATCAGTGATGATCCATAGTACACCAGTGATGGCCCATAGTACATCAGTGATGATCTCTAGTACATCAGTGATGATCCTCAGTACATCAGGGATGGTCCATAGTACATCAGGGATGGTCCATAGTACATCAGTGATGATCCATTGTACACCAGTGATGATCCATAGTACACCTGTGATGGCCCATAGTACATCAGTGATGATCCTCAGTACATCAGTGATGATCCACGGTACATCAGTGATGATCCACGGTACACCAGGGATGGTCCACAGTACATCAGTGATGATCCACAGTACATCAGGGATGGTCCACAGTACATCAGTAAAGATCCATAGTACATCAGTGATGATCCATAGTACATCAGTGATGATACATAGTACATCAATTATGATCCATAGTACATCAGTGATGGCTCATAGTACATCAGTGATGATCCATAGTACATCAGTGATGATCCACAGTTCATCAGGGATGGTCCACAGTACATCAGGGATGGTCCACAGTACATCAGTGATGATCCATAGTACACCACTGATGGCCCATAGTACATCAGTGATGATCTATAGTACATCAGTGATGATCCATAGTACATCAGTGATGATCCATAGTACATCAGTGATGGCCCATAGTACACCAGTGATGGCCCATAGTACATCAGTGATGATCTATAGTACATCAGTGATGATCCACAGTACATCAGTGATGATCCACAGTACATCATAGATGATCCACAGTACATCAGTGATGATCCACAGTACATCAGGGATGGTCCACAGTATATCAGTGATGATCCATAGTACATCAGTAATGGCCCATAGTACTTCAGTGATGATCCATATTACACCAGTGATGATCCATAATACACCAGTAATGATCCATAGTACAACAGGGATGATCCACAGTACATCAGTGATGATCCACAGTACATCAGTGATGGTCCATAGTACATCAGTGATGATCCATAGTACACCAGTGATGATCCATAGTACACCAGTGATGGCCCATAGTACACCAGTGATGGCCCATAGTACATCAGTGATGATCTATAGTACATCAGTGATGATCCACAGTACATCAGTGATGATTCACAGTACATCAGGGATGGTCCATAGTACATCAGGGATAGACCATAGTACATCAGTGATGATCCATAGTACACCAGTGATGATCCATAGTACACCAGTGATGGCCCATAGAACATCAGTGATCAACTATAGTACATCAGTGTTGATCCACAGTACATCAGTGATGATCCACAGTACACCAGTGATGATCCATAGTACACCAGTGATGATCCATAGTACACCAGTGATGGTCCATAGTACACCAGTGATGATCCATAGTACATCAGTGATGATCTATAGTACATCAGTGATGATCCATAGAACATCAGTGATGATCCACAGTACATCAGTGATGGTCCACAGTACATCAGTGATGGTCCACAGTACATCAGTGATGATCCACAGTACATCAGTGATGATCCACAGTACATCAGTGATGATCCATAGTACATCAGTGATGATCTATAGTACATCAGTGATGATCCACAGTACATCAGTGATGATCCATAGTACATCAGTGATGATCCTCAGTACATCAGTGATGATCCATAGTACACCGGTGATGATCCACAGTACAACAGTGATGATCTATAGTACATCAGTGATGATCCTTAAACAAGCTATCTCACGTAATGAAACCCAGTGGATACATAGGTTGGGTACTTTAAGTCCGCATGGTCTCAACATCGAACTTGATCTAAATTGTTTTTTATCTAATTGGTAGTTTTTAGGTTTATGCATTATGGAAAGTAATTTTTATTAAATTTTTTATGGGTATATGTATGTATATGTGTATGTGTGTGTATATATATGTATGTATGTGTATGTGTATATATATATATATATATATATATATATATATATATGTATGTATGTATTTATTTTATTTTTTTATATTTTAATTTTAATTTTAGTTTTATATATTTATTTTTCTATTTTATTTATTTATTTATTTATTTTTTTTATTTTGCCCCATTCCTTTCCGTGATGCATATCCACTATATTGCACTTTATTGTATTTTCATTGATTTAGTCAATGATTATTTTATCTATGCTAATTTATTCATGTATTCAGATTCATTGATTTATTCATGTGTTCACATTGTTAACCCCTGTCATTGTCATATAACAATAAAGTTCTCACATTTTGATCAATGATGGGCAATGATGTGACTCAGGAAGCTAATGGTTTTTTGCCGTGAGAGGTTCTACCTTTTTTCTAATTGGCTCACAATAAGTGCGGCGGAGACCTCCGCGCATATATAAGGATCTTCTTTGACCGGAGATGATGTCCTTGATGATGCCCTGGAGGAGGGGCGAAATGCATTGACAAATTTCCGGTCAACACTAAGAACCAGTGACGCTGCTTCCGGTTCTTGTGGAACGCACGCCGTTGTGAACCCGGAACACACTGACGCTCGGTTATCATTGAAGGCTTGTGAGTTTTCCCAATAACAGCGTATTGTTAATCTGTTCCTAAGCGGTACTTCACAAGTTGCTTTTTCTTTTTATTCCCCACATGGTCCTCTGATCTCTGCTGCTATTGAGCCAACTGTTGAATTTCACCGAACATTATTGGTCCTAGAAGTTGGATGTTGGGTGACTTTTATTTTATTTTAAAGCATTTTTATTTTTATTTTATTTATTTTTTTCCCTTCCTTCTATATTACAACCACTGTTGCAAATGGGACATTATTTCTTTGATGTTGAAAACCATCTGTAGTACTGTGAATTACTCCTAGAGCTATTTGCCTGGTTGTTCAGTTCATTTAATGTTTTGCACAGTATATTTTCTGGTTTTACTTAGTTGATCACTTTTTAGTGGTAACATTTAGTATTACACCCACTGCATTTCTGGTGACACCAATCATTGGTGCATAATCTTTTCACTAATAGTGTGTACCATCATCCCGAAAGGTTTAGATGGTTGACATTCACACATACGTTTGTATTGAGCACATTTATATTCGCTAGCGCTGCATTTTATAATTTTTTATCTCTCAAGGTGTTAGTGCCTTATGCTGTAGCAGCTGCGCATATAATAATTTCTTTTCACTTGTCATTTATTTTTGTATGTCTCCATAAGCGCGAGTTTTAGTTTTTGTTTATTTACCTTTCACTTATTGTGTGCACTCAGCAGCTATGGAAATTTTCACATTTGTTAATAATAGAAATTTGAATGCAGATGATTTTTTCTCACAATCCAACACCAATTTAGATATTAACCAAGACTTTAAAAGTCTCAGAAGTGCTTTGGACAAGCAGGTTAAAGCATGGTGGGATGTGTTCACTTTAGGTAAATACATCAAGGACAATATAACCCCCAGAAGACTCAGGTGGGATATTGCTCCCAATGATGGCCTAGTGGATAAAGATTTAGAGGACGAATGGTTCTCTTTTTTTAATCATACAGAGAAAAAATTGTTACATCTACTAATAAGTAGGAAGGAAAGAAAACTGAAGGTACTGGAGGCTAACATTAATGCTTTGAAAGCTAAATTAGGACCTTCAATTGCCTCAGGTGAATACAAAGAAAAAATGAAACAGTTACAGGATTTTGTTGAAAAGTTAGATAAAGAAACCCAAAAGAAAAAAATGAAAAAATTCATTAGAGACACCAATGATTATAAATCCAATAAAGTTTATAGGTGGCAAGAATTGGTAGAAGAAGATACTCCTGATCCCAGTGATTCTATGGATGAGACACAAGCGGGGTACATTCATCCTAAAACTCCTATAAAATACGAAGGCCAACGCAAAGAATCGGGTAGGGGTGTACAACGTGGTGGAGGAAGGGGCACTCCGCGACCTTCCACCCCACATTATGGAATCCCCACATACAATCGATTCGAGCCACTAGATTATGATCATCCACAACAATCCAATAGAGGCTCTTATAACACAAGATGTTATGAACAAAGAGGAAATTATGGTGGTCCTTCTTGGACACCGTATCATTATGACCAATATCCCCCACGAGGTAGAGGTGGTTATCCCAGCCATAACAACTTTAGAGGGGATTTTCAGAGGAGAGGTTTTGGGGGGCCACCGAGGAGACCTCGGGGTGGACCCAATCCCAGAGGCCGAGGGAGAGGCCATTACCCACAGGATGTGAGGGAAGAAGAATGGAGACCCTGGTATCCCCTGGGACCCCCCTCATACAATCAAGACCAAACAAGAAGAGACGAACAAGAGGATGTAGGGGAGGGAAAAGGAAAAAGGAAAAGGGCAAACTCAATTCAGGAATCTTTAATTTGAGTGATGCAGTTTTTTCTGAAGAAGAGAATAAAGTCCTCCAGCTAGGACTTAAATTCGCTTTAGATAAAGATTTTAATAAGTTCGATGTTTTTATTGATTTTCAGAAATTTATTAGAAAAATAAATATTAAAAAGACCTATGCTAAAAACAATAAGGACATAATTCCGAAAGGAGTAATGGACGAATTGACTCATACCACACTAAGAAATAATTCAATTTTCAATCCTAAACCGAAGAACAATCATTTTGTTGAGGTCTTCAAATCGGTAGTCGAAGAAGACCTAAGAAAATTAAAAATACAACCAAGTAGAAAGAAAAAAGATGTTGAAAAGGGTCTAGAATTATTAGAGCAAAATAAAAATATAGTGATAAGATCAGCTGACAAGGGGGGGGGTTTGGTAATTCTTAATAAAAGTGATTATCTTGACGAATTAAATAGATTAGTATCTGACAAAGAGACATATGAGGAACTTAAAGGTAATCCTACCAACAAATATAAAGCCAAATTGAAACGTCTTACAAAGCAAGCACACCTAACAGGGATTTTAAATAAAAAAGAAACCAGATTTTTAGTCCCTGATGCCCCCAAAGTTCCGGTAATATACCAATTACCCAAAATTCATAAAGACCCCCATAGACCTCCTGAGAGGCCTATAGTTAGCGGGGTAGACTCATTATTTTCCAGAATGGGGGAGTACCTGGATAATTTTCTCCAACCACTAGTACAAAAATGCCCCGCCTATCTAAAAGATAGCAAAGATCTGATTACATTTTTGGAGCCTCTTACTGTGGATCAGGACTGCATTCTTGCCAGTGTGGATGTTAATTCCCTGTACACGAACATACAGCAACATCATGCTTTAGAGGCAGTCAAATGGGCTCTTGACAAAACAGATATCAAGCCCAAACAAAAAGTTTTTTTACTTGAAGCCTTGGATCTGGCTATGAGCCATAACTTTTTTTGGCATGAAAATAAATATTTTAGACAACGTAAAGGTGTTGCAATGGGCGCCAAATATGCCCCTTCAGTAGCAAATCTTTTCATGAGCTGGTGGGAATCCAAAGCAATCTATGGAAGAAATATACCCCAGTTAAGCTTTTACAAACGTTATATCGATGATATTTTTATTATTTGGGCAGGATCAAGAGATTCCTTTTTTAAGTTCCTGGAAGAAATTGGTAACAACCAGTGTGGTATCTCCTTTTCGGAGGTTGTTAGTTATGATTCTGTTAATTTTCTAGATTTGGTGATTTTCAAAGAAAATGATAAATTACTTACTCGCACATATTTCAAGGAAGTTGACAGAAATGGATATATACCACTTGGAAGTTGCCATCACCCAAGATGGTTAAGTGGAATACCGAAAAGCCAAATGTTGCGAGTGCGGCGCAACTGTAACAAAATTGAAGACGATGATGTACAATCAAAAATTATTTTGGAAAGATTTCAAGAGAAAGGATATGACATCAAGGCTCTCAATAAGACCAGGGAAGATATTCGGAGCTTAGATAGAAAACAGCTCTTTGAAAAGAAAATCCGAGATAAGAAAGATTATGGAATCGCATTTCTTACAGGATATACCAGACAACACAAGCAATTTGAAAGAATCATTAAGGAGCATTGGCCACTGTTACGTAAAGATAAAGATCCAACCAGTGTCCTACCAGTTGCACCTCATTTTATCTATACCAAACCCCCCACATTAAGATTAAAACTGGCCCCTAATGTCGTGAATCCCCCTAAGAGATTATTCACATTTTTGGACCAGACAGGTTTTTATAGCTGTGGTAAATGCATGATTTGTCGTACCTCCAAACACAGGGTTAGGAAAACAACCCATTTTAGTGTGTCTGGGAAAACTTATGAAATTAAAGAATTTATTACCTGTGGAACCACACATGTCACTTATCTTCTTTCCTGCCCTTGTGGGCTCCACTATGTGGGCAGAACCACCAGAAAATTGGGTATTAGATTAAGAGAGCATGTAAATAGGATTAGAAAAGGGTTCAAGCATCACAGTTTGTCTAATCATTTTAGGTTATTCCACAACAGTGACCCTAGGGGTCTTAGGTTTTGTGGAATCGATAGGGTTGAGGCACATTGGAGAGGGTCCAACCTTAAACAAGCTATCTCACGTAATGAAACCCAGTGGATACATAGGTTGGGTACTTTAAGTCCGCATGGTCTCAACATCGAACTTGATCTAAATTGTTTTTTATCTAATTGGTAGTTTTTAGGTTTATGCATTACGGAAAGTAATTTTTATTAAATTTTTTATGGGTATATGTATGTATATGTGTATGTGTGTGTATATATATGTATGTATGTGTATGTGTATATATATATATATATATATATATATATATGTATGTATGTATTTATTTTATTTTTTTTATATTCTAATTTTAATTTTAGTTTTATATATTTATTTTTCTATTTAATTTTATTTTTATTTATTTTTTTTTTTGCCCCATTCCTTTCCGTGATGCATATCCACTATATTGCACTTTATTGTATTTTCATTGATTTAGTCAATGATTATTTTATCTATGCTAATTTATTCATGTATTCAGATTCATTGATTTATTCATGTGTTCACATTGTTAACCCCTGTCATTGTCATATAACAATAAAGTTCTCACATTTTGATCAATGATGGGCAATGATGTGACTCAGGAAGCTAATGTTTTTTTGCGGTGAGAGGTTCTACCTTTTTTCTAATTGGCTCACAATAAGTGTGGCGGAGACCTCCGCGCATATATAAGGATCTTCTTTGACCGGAGATGATGTCCTTGATGATGCCCTGGAGGAGGGGCGAAATGCATTGACAAATTTCCGGTCAACACTAAGAACCAGTGACGCTGCTTCCGGTTCTTGTGGAACGCACGCCGTTGTGAACCCGGAACACACTGACGCTCGGTTATCATTGAAGGCTTGTGAGTTTTCCCAATAAAAGCGTATTGTTAATCTGTTCCTAAGCGGTACTTCACAAGTTGCTTTTTCTTTTTATTCCCCACATGGTCCTCTGATCTCTGCTGCTATTGAGCCAACTGTTGAATTTCACCGAACATTATTGGTCCTAGAAGTTGGATGTTGGGTGACTTTTATTTTATTTTAAAGCATTTTTATTTTTATTTTATTTTTTTTCCCCCTTCCTTCTATATTACAACCACTGTTGCAAATGGGACATTATTTCTTTGATGTTGAAAACCATCTGTAGTACTGTGAATTACTCCTAGAGCTATTTGCCTGGTTGTTCAGTTCATTTAATGTTTTGCACAGTATATTTTCTGGTTTTACTTAGTTGATCACTTTTTAGTAGTAACATTTAGTATTACACCCACTCCATTTCTGGTGACACCAATCATTGGTGCATAATCTTTTCACTAATAGTGTGTACCATCATCCCGAAAGGTTTAGATGGTTGACATTCACACATACGTTTGTATTGAGCACATTTATATTTGCTAGCGCTGCATTTTATAATTTTTTATCTCTCAAGGTGTTAGTGCCTTATGCTGTAGCAGCTGCGCATATAATAATTTCTTTTCACTTGTCATTTATTTTTGTATGTCTCCATAAGCGCGAGTTTTAGTTTTTGTTTATTTACCTTTCACTTATTGTGTGCACTCAGCAGCTATGGAAATTTTCACATTTGTTAATAATAGAAATTTGAATGCAGATGATTTTTTCTCACAATCCAACACCAATTTAGATATTAACCAAGACTTTAAAAGTCTCAGAAGTGCTTTGGACAAGCAGGTTAAAGCATGGTGGGATGTGTTCACTTTAGGTAAATACATCAAGGACAATATAACCCCCAGAAGACTCAGGTGGGATATTGCTCCCAATGATGGCCTAGTGGACAAAGATTTAGAGGACGAATGGTTCTCTTTTTTTAATCATACAGAGAAAAAATTGTTACAACTACTAATAAGTAGGAAGGAAAGAAAACTGAAGGTACTGGAGGCTAACATTAATGCTTTGAAAGCTAAATTAGGACCTTCAATTGCCTCAGGTGAATACAAAGAAAAAATGAAACAGTTACAGGATTTTGTTGAAAAGTTAGATAAAGAAACCCAAAAGAAAAAAATGAAAAAATTCATTAGAGACACCAATGATTATAAATCCAATAAAGTTTATAGGTGGCAAGAATTGGTAGAAGAAGATACTCCTGATCCCAGTGATTCTATGGATGAGACGCAAGCGGGGTACATTCATCCTAAAACTCCTATAAAATACGAAGGCCAACGCAAAGAATCGGGTAGGGGTGTACAACGTGGTGGAGGAAGGGGCACTCCGCGACCTTCCACCCCACATTATGGAATCCCCACATACAATCGATTCGAGCCACTAGATTATGATCATCCACAACAATCCAATAGAGGCTCTTATAACACAAGATGTTATGAACAAAGAGGAAATTATGGTGGTCCTTCTTGGACACCGTATCATTATGACCAATATCCCCCACGAGGTAGAGGTGGTTATCCCAGCCATAACAACTTTAGAGGGGATTTTCAGAGGAGAGGTTTTGGGGGGCCACCGAGGAGACCTCGGGGTGGACCCAATCCCAGAGGCCGAGGGAGAGGCCATTACCCACAGGATGTGAGGGAAGAAGAATGGAGACCCTGGTATCCCCTGGGACCCCCCTCATACAATCAAGACCAAACAAGAAGAGACGAACAAGAGGATGTAGGGGAGGGAAAAGGAAAAAGGAAAAGGGCAAACTCAATTCAGGAATCTTTAATTTGAGTGATGCAGTTTTTTCTGAAGAAGAGAATAAAGTCCTCCAGCTAGGACTTAAATTCGCTTTAGATAAAGATTTTAATAAGTTCGATGTTTTTATTGATTTTCAGAAATTTATTAGAAAAATAAATATTAAAAAGACCTATGCTAAAAACAATAAGGACATAATTCCGAAAGGAGTAATGGACGAATTTACTCATACCACACTAAGAAATAATTCAATTTTCAATCCTAAACCGAAGAACAATCATTTTGTTGAGGTCTTCAAATCGGTAGTCGAAGAAGACCTAAGAAAATTAAAAATACAACCAAGTAGAAAGAAAAAAGATGTTGAAAAGGGTCTAGAATTATTAGAGCAAAATAAAAATATAGTGATAAGATCAGCTGACAAGGGGGGGGGGGGTTTGGTAATTCTTAATAAAAGTGATTATCTTGACGAATTAAATAGATTAGTATCTGACAAAGAGACATATGAGGAACTTAAAGGTAATCCTACCAACAAATATAAAGCCAAATTGAAACGTCTTACAAAGCAAGCACACCTAACAGGGATTTTAAATAAAAAAGAAACCAGATTTTTAGTCCCTGATGCCCCCAAAGTTCCGGTAATATACCAATTACCCAAAATTCATAAAGACCCCCATAGACCTCCTGGGAGGCCTATAGTTAGCGGGGTAGACTCATTATTTTCCAGAATGGGGGAGTACCTGGATAATTTTCTCCAACCACTAGTACAAAAATGCCCCGCCTATCTAAAAGATAGCAAAGATCTGATTACATTTTTGGAGCCTCTTACTGTGGATCAGGACTGCATTCTTGCCAGTGTGGATGTTAATTCCCTGTACACGAACATACAGCAACATCATGCTTTAGAGGCAGTCAAATGGGCTCTTGACAAAACAGATATCAAGCCCAAACAAAAAGTTTTTTTACTTGAAGCCTTGGATCTGGCTATGAGCCATAACTTTTTTTGGCATGAAAAGAAATTTTTTAGACAACGTAAAGGTGTTGCAATGGGCGCCAAATATGCCCCTTCAGTAGCAAATCTTTTCATGAGCTGGTGGGAATCCAAAGCAATCTATGGAAGAAATATACCCCAGTTAAGCTTTTACAAACGTTATATCGATGATATTTTATTATTTGGGCAGGATCAAGAGATTCCTTTTTTAAGTTCCTGGAAGAAATTGGTAACAACCAGTGTGGTATCTCCTTTTCGGAGGTTGTTAGTTATGATTCTGTTAATTTTCTAGATTTGGTGATTTTCAAAGAAAATGATAAATTACTTACTCGCACATATTTCAAGGAAGTTGACAGAAATGGATATATACCACTTGGAAGTTGCCATCACCCAAGATGGTTAAGTGGAATACCGAAAAGCCAAATGTTGCGAGTGTGGCGCAACTGTAACAAAATTGAAGACTATGATGTACAATCAAAAATTATTTTGGAAAGATTTCAAGAGAAAGGATATGACATCAAGGCTCTCAATAAGACCAGGGAAGATATTCGGAGCTTAGATAGAAAACAGCTCTTTGAAAAGAAAATCCGAGATAAGAAAGATTATGGAATCGCATTTCTTACAGGATATACCAGACAACACAAGCAATTTGAAAGAATCATTAAGGAGCATTGGCCACTGTTACGTAAAGATAAAGATCTAACCAGTGTCCTACCAGTTGCACCTCATTTTATCTATACCAAACCCCCCACATTAAGATTAAAACTGGCCCCTAATGTCGTGAATCCCCCTAAGAGATTATTCACATTTTTGGACCAGACAGGTTTTTATAGCTGTGGTAAATGCATGATTTGTCGTACCTCCAAACACAGGGTTAGGAAAACAACATATTTTAGTGTGTCTGGGAAAACTTATGAAATTAAAGAATTTATTACCTGTGGAACCACACATGTCACTTATCTTCTTTCCTGCCCTTGTGGGCTCCACTATGTGGGCAGAACCACCAGAAAATTGGGTATTAGATTAAGAGAGCATGTAAATAGGATTAGAAAAGGGTTCAAGCATCACAGTTTGTCTAATCATTTTAGGTTATTCCACAACAGTGACCCTAGGGGTCTTAGGTTTTGTGGAATCGATAGGGTTGAGGCACATTGGAGAGGGTCCAACCTTAAACAAGCTATCTCACGTAATGAAACCCAGTGGATACATAGGTTGGGTACTTTAAGTCCGCATGGTCTCAACATCGAACTTGATCTAAATTGTTTTTTATCTAATTGGTAGTTTTTAGGTTTATGCATTACGGAAAGTAATTTTTATTAAATTTTTTATGGGTATATGTATGTATATGTGTATGTGTGTGTATATATATGTATGTATGTGTATGTGTATATATATATATATATATATATATATATATATATATATATATATATGTATGTATGTATTTATTTATTTTTTTTATATTTTAATTTTAATTTTAGTTTTATATATTTATTTTTCTATTTTTTTTTTTTTTGCCCCATTCCTTTCCGTGATGCATATCCACTATATTGCACTTTATTGTATTTTCATTGATTTAGTCAATGATTATTTTATCTATGCTAATTTATTCATGTATTCAGATTCATTGATTTATTCATGTGTTCACATTGTTAACCCCTGTCATTGTCATATAACAATAAAGTTCTCACATTTTGATCAATGATGGGCAATGATGTGACTCAGGAAGCTAATGGTTTTTTGCGGTGAGAGGTTCTACCTTTTTTCTAATTGGCTCACAATAAGTGTGGCGGAGACCTCCGCGCATATATAAGGATCTTCTTTGACCGGAGATGATGTCCTTGATGATGCCCTGGAGGAGGGGCGAAATGCATTGACAAATTTCCGGTCAACACTAAGAACCAGTGACGCTGCTTCCGGTTCTTGTGGAACGCACGCCGTTGTGAACCCGGAACACACTGACGCTCGGTTATCATTGAAGGCTTGTGAGTTTTCCCAATAACAGCGTATTGTTAATCTGTTCCTAAGCGGTACTTCACAAGTTGCTTTTTCTTTTTATTCCCCACATGGTCCTCTGATCTCTGCTGCTATTGAGCCAACTGTTGAATTTCACCGAACATTATTGGTCCTAGAAGTTGGATGTTGGGTGACTTTTATTTTATTTTAAAGCATTTTTATTTTTATTTTATTTATTTTTTTCCCTTCCTTCTATATTACAACCACTGTTGCAAATGGGACATTATTTCTTTGATGTTGAAAACCATCTGTAGTACTGTGAATTACTCCTAGAGCTATTTGCCTGGTTGTTCAGTTCATTTAATGTTTTGCACAGTATATTTTCTGGTTTTACTTAGTTGATCACTTTTTAGTGGTAACATTTAGTATTACACCCACTGCATTTCTGGTGACACCAATCATTGGTGCATAATCTTTTCACTAATAGTGTGTACCATCATCCCGAAAGGTTTAGATGGTTGACATTCACACATACGTTTGTATTGAGCACATTTATATTCGCTAGCGCTGCATTTTATAATTTTTTATCTCTCAAGGTGTTAGTGCCTTATGCTGTAGCAGCTGCGCATATAATAATTTCTTTTCACTTGTCATTTATTTTTGTATGTCTCCATAACCGTGAGTTTTAGTTTTTGTTTATTTAGTGATGATCCACAGTACACCAGTGATGATCCATAGTACACCAGTGATGATCCATAGTACACCAGTGATGGTCCATAGTACACCAGTGATGATCCATAGTACATCAGTGATGATCTATAGTACATCAGTGATGATCCATAGAACATCAGTGATGATCCACAGTACATCAGTGATGGTCCACAGTACATCAGTGATGGTCCACAGTACATCAGTGATGATCCACAGTACATCAGTGATGATCCACAGTACATCAGTGATGATCCATAGTACATCAGTGATGATCTATAGTACAACAGTGATGATCCACAGTACATCAGTGATGATCCATAGTACATCAGTGATGATCCTCAGTACATAAGTGATGATCCATAGTACACCGGTGATGATCCACAGTACAACAGTGATGATCTATAGTACATCAGTGATGATCCACAGTACATCAGTGATGATCCATAGTACATCAGTGATGATCCTCAGTACATCAGTGATGATCCTCAGTACATCATTGATGATCCATAGTACACCAGTGATGGCCCATAGTACATCAGTGATGATCTATAGTACATCAGTGATGATCCTCAGTACATCAGGGATGGTCCATAGTACATCAGGGATGGTCCATAGTACATCAGTGATGATCCATAGTACACCAGCAATGATCCATAGTACACCCGTGATGGCCCATAGTAGATCAGTGATGATCCACAGTACATCAGTGATGATCCACAGTACATCAGTGATAATCCATAGTACATCAGTGATGATCTATAGTACATCAGTGATGATCCACAGTACATCAGTGATGATCCATAGTACATCAGTGATGATCCACAGTACATCAGTGATGATCCACAGGACATCAGTGATGACCCACAGGACATCAGTGATGATCCACAGTACATCAGGGATGGTCCACAGTACATCAGGGATGATCCATAGTACACCAGTGATGATCCATAGTACACCAGTGATGATCCACAGTACATCAGTGATGATCCATAGTACATCAGTGATGATCCACAGTACATCAATGATGATCTATAGTAAATCAGTGATGATCCACAGTACATCAGTGATGATCCATAGTACATCAGTGATGATCCACAGTACATCAGTGATGATCCTCAGTACATCAGTGATGATCCACAGGACATCAGTGTTGATCCACAGTACATCAGTGATGATCCACAGGACATCAGTGATGATCCACAGTACATCAGGGATGGTCCACAGTACATCAGTGATGATCCATAGTACACCAATGATGATCCATAGTACATCAGTGATGATCCATAGTACACCAGTGATGATCCATAGTACCCCAGTGATGATCCATAGTACACCAGTGATGATCCATAGTACACCAGTGATGATCCATAGTACACCAGGGATGATCCACAGTACATCAGTGATGATCCACAGTACATCAGTGATGGTCCACAGTACATCAGTGATGGTCCACAGTACACCAGTGATGATCCATAGTACACCAATGATGATCCATAGTACACCAGTGATGGCCCATAGTACACCAGTGATGGCCCATAGTACATCAGTGATGATCTATAGTACATCAGTGATGATCCACAGTACATCAGTGATGATCCACAGTACATCAGTGATGATCCACAGTACATCAGGGATGGTCCATAGTATATCAGGGATGGTCCATAGTACATCAGTGATGATCCATAGTACACCAGTGATGATCCATAGTACATCAGTGATGAACTATAGTACATCAGTGATGATCCACAGTACATCAGTGATGATCCACAGTACATCAGGGATGGTCCACAGTACATCAGTGATGATCCACAGTACATCAGGGATGGTCCACAGTACATCAGTAAAGATCCATAGTACATCAGTGATGATCCATAGTACATCAGTGATGATCCATAGTACATCAGTGATGATACATAGTACATCAATTATGATCCATAGTACATCAGTGATGGCTCATAGTACATCAGTGATGATCCATAGTATATCAGTGATGATCCACAGTACATCAGGGATGGTCCACAGTACATCAGGGATGGTCCACAGTACATCAGTGATGATCCATAGTACACCACTGATGGCCCATAGTACATCAGTGATGATCTATAGTACATCAGTGATGATCCATAGTACATCAGTGATGATCCATAGTACATCAGTGATGGCCCATAGTACACCAGTGATGGCCCATAGTACATCAGTGATGATCTATAGTACATCAGTGATGATCCACAGTACATCAGTGATGATCCACAGTACATCATAGATGATCCACAGTACATCAGTGATGATCCACAGTACATCAGGGATGGTCCACAGTATATCAGTGATGATCCATAGTACATCAGTAATGGCCCATAGTACTTCAGTGATGATCCATAGTACACCAGTGATGATCCATAATACACCAGTAATGATCCATAGTACAACAGGGATGATCCACAGTACATCAGTGATGATCCACAGTACATCAGTGATGGTCCATAGTACATCAGTGATGATCCATAGTACACCAGTGATGATCCATAGTACACCAGTGATGGCCCATAGTACACCAGTGATG
The DNA here is from genome assembly GCA_029206835.1 of Rana muscosa. NCBI lineage: Eukaryota > Metazoa > Chordata > Amphibia > Anura > Ranidae > Rana > Rana muscosa. The sequence goes on from JARGYO010000056.1 coordinate 4,083,301, forward strand.
GCCCATAGTACATCAGTGATGATCTATAGTACATCAGTGATGATCCACAGTACATCAGTGATGATTCACAGTACATCAGGGATGGTCCATAGTACATCAGGGATAGACCATAGTACATCAGTGATGATCCATAGTACACCAGTGATGATCCATAGTACACCAGTGATGGCCCATAGAACATCAGTGATGAACTATAGTACATCAGTGTTGATCCACAGTACACCAGTGATGATCCATAGTACACCAGTGATGGTCCATAGTACACCAGTGATGATCCATAGTACATCAGTGATGATCTATAGTACATCAGTGATGATCCATAGAACATCAGTGATGATCCACAGTACATCAGTGATGGTCCACAGTACATCAGTGATGGTCCACAGTACATCAGTGATGATCCACAGTACATCAGTGATGATCCACAGTACATCAGTGATGATCCATAGTACATCAGTGATGATCTATAGTACATCAGTGATGATCCACAGTACATCAGTGATGATCCATAGTACATCAGTGATGATCCTCAGTACATCAGTGATGATCCATAGTACACCGGTGATGATCCACAGTACAACAGTGATGATCTATAGTACATCAGTGATGATCCACAGTACACCAGTGATGATCCATAGTACACCAGTGATGATCCATAGTACACCAGTGATGGTCCATAGTACACCAGTGATGATCCATAGTACATCAGTGATGATCTATAGTACATCAGTGATGATCCATAGAACATCAGTGATGATCCACAGTACATCAGTGATGGTCCACAGTACATCAGTGATGGTCCACAGTACATCAGTGATGATCCACAGTACATCAGTGATGATCCACAGTACATCAGTGATGATCCATAGTACATCAGTGATGATCTATAGTACATCAGTGATGATCCACAGTACATCAGTGATGATCCATAGTACATCAGTGATGATCCTCAGTACATCAGTGATGATCCATAGTACACCGGTGATGATCCACAGTACAACAGTGATGATCTATAGTACATCAGTGATGATCCACAGTACATCAGTGATGATCCATAGTACATCAGTGATGATCCTCAGTACATCAGTGATGATCCTCAGTACATCATTGATGATCCATAGTACACCAGTGATGGCCCATAGTACATCAGTGATGATCTATAGTACATCAGTGATGATCCTCAGTACATCAGGGATGGTCCATAGTACATCAGGGATGGTCCATAGTACATCAGGGATGGTCCATAGTACATCAGTGATGATCTATAGTACACCAGTGATGATCCATAGTACACCCGTGATGGCCCATAGTAGATCAGTGATGATCCACAGTACATCAGTGATGATCCACAGTACATCAGTGATAATCCATAGTACATCAGTGATGATCTATAGTACATCAGTGATGATCCACAGTACATCAGTGATGATCCATAGTACATCAGTGATGATCCACAGTACATCAGTGATGATCCACAGGACATCAGTGATGATCCACAGGACATCAGTGATGATCCACAGTACATCAGGGATGGTCCACAGTACATCAGGGATGATCCATAGTACACCAGTGATGATCCATAGTACACCAGTGATGATCCACAGTACATCAGTGATGATCCATAGTACATCAGTGATGATCCACAGTACATCAATGATGATCTATAGTAAATCAGTGATGATCCACAGTACATCAGTGATGATCCATAGTACATCAGTGATGATCCACAGTACATCAGTGATGATCCTCAGTACATCAGTGATGATCCACAGGACATCAGTGTTGATCCACAGTACATCAGTGATGATCCACAGGACATCAGTGATGATCCACAGTACATCAGGGATGGTCCACAGTACATCAGTGATGATCCATAGTACACCAGTGATGATCCATAGTACATCAGTGATGATCCATATTACATCAGTGATGATCCATAGTACACCAGTGATGATCCATAGTACCCCAGTGATGATCCATAGTACACCAGTGATGATCCATAGTACACCAGGGATGATCCACAGTACATCAGTGATGATCCACAGTACATCAGTGATGGTCCACAGTACATCAGTGATGGTCCACAGTACACCAGTGATGATCCATAGTACACCAATGATGATCCATAGTACACCAGTGATGGCCCATAGTACACCAGTGATGGCCCATAGTACATCAGTGATGATCTATAGTACATCAGTGATGATCCACAGTACATCAGTGATGATCCACAGTACATCAGTGATGATCCACAGTACATCAGGGATGGTCCATAGTATATCAGGGATGGTCCATAGTACATCAGTGATGATCCATAGTACACCAGTGATGATCCATAGTACACCAGTGATGGCCCATAGTACATCAGTGATGAACTATAGTACATCAGTGATGATCCACAGTACATCAGTGATGATCCACAGTACATCAGGGATGGTCCACAGTACATCAGTGATGATCCACAGTACATCAGGGATGGTCCACAGTACATCAGTAAAGATCCATAGTACATCAGTGATGATCCATAGTACATCAGTGATGATCCATAGTACATCAGTGATGATTAGTGATGAGCCGAACACCCCCGGGTTCGGTTCGCACCAGAACCCGCGAACGGACCGAAAGTTCGAACGAACATTAGAACCCTATTAAATACAATGGATGCGAACGTTCGAATTCTAAAGTGCTAATTATAACAACTATTATGCATGTTATTGTCCTAAAAAGGGTTTGGGAACCCGGGTTCTGCACCAGGGGACATGTATCAATGCAAAAAGAAGTTTTAAAAACGGTCGTTTTTCGGGAGCAGTCATTTTAATGATGCATAAAGTGAAAAAAAAAAGTCAAATATTCCTTTAAATATCGTACCTGGGGGGTGTCTAAAGTATGCCTGTGAAGTGCCACGTGTTTCCCGTGTTTAGAACTGTCCCTGCACAAAATGACACTTCTAAAGGAAAAAAAAAGCCATTTAAAACTGCTTGCGGCTTTAATGTAATGTCTGGTCCCGGTAATATGGATGAAATTCTTTAAGAAAAATGGCATAGCTACCCCATGACCCCCCCCCCTACCCCAGCCCATTACCAGCCCCTTTGGGTCTTGTATGGATATTAAGGGGAACCCCGCACATAAAATAAAAAAGGCCCTATATACTCTGAACAGCCCTATACAGGCGGTGCATACAAGACAGGGACTGTAGGTTTGTTCTTATGTAGAATCTGTTTGTAATTTTGAACAGGTACATTGTTGAAGTGTAGCTCCAGACCAAAAATCTATTTTTAAACTTTTTGGAAAACATAGGTAAGGGTTATCACCCCTGTAACATTTGTTTTGCTGTCTGTGCCCCTGTTCAGAACATTTCACCTCACTTTCCGTCCCAATGACAACTGTTTTTGAAATGTGGTGTTTTTCTTGAAACAAGGATTGCTGATAAAGCATCAGTACAGAGGAGACACCTTTCTCCCATATTTATTCTTACAGGAGAGAATTTTCCTTCCTAGTGGTAGATTTCCTCTCACTTCCTGTTGTCTTCTTGCGTTTGCAAGTAGGAGTCGTTTGTAAGTTGGATGTTTGAAAGTAGGGACCTGCCGTATATACTCTGCAGAAATAGGCCCCTTAGTTGTTGGTGTTGGCACAACACTGTAAGCACTCACAGTTACTCTTGGTTGGTGCTGGAACGCCCTGCTGTCAACTATTATATCAGGAATTTTAATTACATATAATTGTTGAACAGTGGTAGTAAAAATTGGGCCTTTGATGGTGGTGCTGGTGCCACAACACTGTAAGCCCTGACAGTTACTCTTGGTGGGTGCAGCAATGGGCCCTGCTGTGAATTATTAGATCAAGAATTGTAATTACATGCCCCTGTTGAACAGGGGCTGAAAAATTGGGCCTTAGGCACTGGTGGCACAACACTGCAACCCCTCACAGATACTGTACTTGGAGCACAGCAATGAGCCCTGTTGCAAAGTATTGCTTCAAAAATTGTAATTACACGCCCCTGTTAAACAGGGGCTGAAAAATTGGGCGTTAGGCACTGGTGGCGGCACCCATAAACAAAAATGATCTTCCAAGCTATCATCATCAATCGTATCATTGAGGACTCGGAGGAGGAGGATAGCCAGTCAACATAACAGCACAGGCACTCAGCATCAGCATCAGTCTTGAAGGGATGTGACATGTTAAAATCAATTAGTCTGTTATATCAGCATCAGGTGTGTGGTAGCTGGTGGTGATCCAAGACTGGTTCATCTTGATGAAAGTCAGTCGATCAACCGAGTCGGTGGACAGGCGCACCCTGTGATCCGTGACAAATCCTCCAGCAGCACTGAATGTGCGTTCCGAAAGAACGCTGGATGCAGGACAGGCCAGTAGCTCAATTGCATACTGTGCAAGCTCTGGCCAGTGATCCATCCTCAAGACCCAGTAAGCCAGAGGATTTTCGGTGGGGAAGGTGTCCAAGTCTGACCTTGCCCCTAGATATTCCTGCACCATGTTTATCAGACGCTGGCGATGGTTGCTGGAACCGATCATACTTTGGGGCTGCGGACTAAAGAATTGTCTGAACGCATCGGTCAGACGGCCACCTTCCCCACCGCTCCTTCTTTGACTGGCCGAAGCCTCAGCAACTCGTTGTCCAGGACCAGGAGTTTGCAACCTCCCAGTCTCTGGGAACGCGTTGCACAGACCTTTCTGCAAGGCCTCCCGGAGTTGTCTCATCCTCTGCTCCCTCTGCGACGGTAACATAAGGTCCGCAACCTTACCCTTGTACCGTGGATCAAGGAGAGTGGCCAGCCAGTAATGGTCCCTCTCCTTGATCCGAAGAATACGAGGATCCTTCCGCAGACTTTGCAGGATCAGGGAGGCCATGCAGCGTAGGTTTGCTGAGGCATTCGCTCCGGAGTCCTCTGGGTCACTAAGGACGACATGATCCGCAGCCACCTCCTCCCAGCCACGTACAAGTCCACTGGTTTCTTGGGACTGTAAATCATCCCTAAAAGACTGCTGCTGATGATGCTGAGTGCCAGCCTCCACCTCCATGCTGACACAATCCTCCTCCTCCTCCTCCTCCTCTTCCTGTGCGATGGGTGGGACAGAAGGAACACTGTCTGGGTAAAGGGGGCCTTGAGAGGCAAGGAAGTCCTCCTCTTCCTGCCTCTGTTCTGCCTCAAGTGCCCTGTCCATTATTCCACGCAGCGTGTGCTCCAACAGGTGGACAAGAGGTACAGTGTCACTGATGCATGCACTGTCACTGCTCACCATCCTCGTGGCCTCCTCAAATGGTGCCAGGACAGTGCATGCATCCCTGATCATGCCCCACTGGCGTGGAGAAAAAAAACCAAGCTCCCCTGACCCTGTCCTGGTGCCGTAGTCGCACAGGTACTCATTGATGGCCCTCTGCTGCGTGTGCAGCCGCTGCAGCATGGCCAACGTTGAGTTCCACCTGGTGGGCATGTCACATATAAGGCGGTTCTTGGGCAGGTTCAACTCCTTTTGCAGCTCAGCCAGGCGAGCACTGGCATTATAAGATCTGCGGAAATGCACACAGACTTTCCTGGCCTGCCTCAGGACATCCTGTAAGCCCGGGTACCTGCCCAAGAAGCGCTGCACCACCAGGTTAAGGACGTGAGCCACACAGGGCACATGGGTCAGTTGTCCCTGTCGGAGGGCGGAGAGGAGGTTGGTGCCATTGTCGCAAACCACCATTCCTGGCTTAAGCTGGCGTGGCGTCAACCACCTCTCGGCCTGGCCCTGCAGAGCAGACAGGACCTCTGCCCCAGTGTGGCTTCTGTCCCCCAAACACACCAGCGCAAGCACGGCATGGCATCTTTTTGCCTGCGTACTTGCGTAGCCCCGTGAACGGCTACGGAGCACCGCTGGTTCATAGGACAAACCACAGGAAGAGGCCATGGAGGAAGAAGAAGAGGAGGGGGTGGAGGAGAGAGGTGTGTCACAACCAGTAGTAGCATTTTGGAGGCGTGGCGGTGGGACAACCTCCAACACTACTGCACCTTGTCCTGAATCCTTCCCAGCTGCCAAAAGAGTGACCCAATGGGCCGTGAAAGAAAGGTAACGTCCCTGTCCATGCCTGCTGGACCATGAGTCAGCGGTAATATGCACCTTACCGCTGACCGCCCTGTCCAGCGAGGCCAAGACATTGCCTTCCACATGCCGGTAGAGAGCCGGAATAGCCTTCCGTGAGAAAAAGTGGCGTTTGGGAACCTGCCACTGAGGAACCGCACATTGCACAAACTCACGGAAGGGGGCCGAGTCTACCAACTGAAAAGGCAGCAGTTGAAGCGCTAGCAATTTAGCCAAGCTAGCATTCAACCGCTGGGCATGTGGATGGCTGGGAGTGAACTTCTTTCGACGGTCCAGCAGCTGGGGCAGGGAAATTTGCCTGCTAGAATCGGACGTCGGTGTACTGCTAGCAGAGTGGGCGCAAGTACTTGGCTGTGACACACCTAATTCTACACCTTCATTCCTCTCAGTGCATGTTTCAGAGAGGACTGAAGTTATAGTGGGGTTGGAGATCCCAGCTGATGCGGTGCAAGGAGAGGTCCGCTTTGTTCTTTGGTGTGGGTCTTTGAGGTAGGCTTGCCAACGAGCTGCATGGCAGGTCAACATATGTCTGGTCAGGCATGTGGTACCCAAGCGGCTGATGTTTTGGCCACGCGATATACGCTTGAGACATATGTTGCAAACAGCAGCTGTGCGATCTGATGCACTAGCCTCAAAAAAGGCCCACACCAAAGAACTTTTTGAATGACGGGCAGAGGCAGCGCCCTGCACAGGCGGAGCTCTGCGGTGTGATTCCGTCGGTGTACTGCCCTTACGCTGGCCACCAAAGGGCATCCTGCCTCGTTGGAGATGTGCCTCCTCCTCATCCTCCTCCTCCTCCTCTCTCCTATTAGGCACCCACGTGGAGTCAGTGACCTCATCATCCCCTCCCTCCTCATCACTGGAGCCAATCTGGCAGTATGCTGCAGCTGCTGGAACATGACTGCCAGATTGGTGTCCTTCTTGAGCATCCCCTCTGTCTGCTCTCACGCTACTGCCTTCCTCTAGCTGGGTTTCATCATCAGACCCTTCGAAACGCTGGGCATCCTCCTGGAGCATGTACCCAACACTGTGCTGAAACAGTTCGGGGGACTCCTCAGGAGGAGGACATGGTGGGTCTAGGGAAGGAGTGACTGATGATTTGTCTGACATTGATACCAGGGAAGACGACGCTTTGGCAGCTGCTTTTCCAGTACCCTGAGCCTGGGTGAGAGAGGATGAGGAGGAGGAGGAGGGCTTGGTCATCCACTCTACCAAGTCTTCGGCATGATGTGGCTCAACATGTCCAGCTGCCGAAAAGAAGGACAAGCGTGTCCCATGGCCATGTGCTGATGACAATGCACCGCGTCCACGACCAGCACTGTTGCCCCCAGACACAGAGCCTGCTTGCCCTCTTTTATTGCCTCCTGACTGTCTGCCTCTCCTTGTTTGCCTTCCAGACATTCTAATAGATGGCCTGCAGGGAGATGGGAAAAAAGCAATAAGGGCTACCTTCAGGTGTCCTTCTCTGTCCCTTGAAACAAGGACTTTCACAGTGAAAGAAACTGACACTCTCCCTACCTACAGTTTTCTGTCCCTAGAATAAATGTTTTTTTTTAAGCACAATATAGCACAAGGACAATTCACTCACTGTCCTTACAGGTCCATGGAAACAAGGACTTGCAGAGTGAAAGAAAAAAAACACTCTCCCTACCTACAGTTTTCTGTCCCTAGAAAAAATGTTTTTTTTAATCACAATATAGCACAAGAACAATTCACTCACTGTCCTTACAGGTCCCTGGAAACAAGGACTTGCAGAGTGAAAGAAAAAAAACACTCTCCCTACCTACAGTTTTCTGTCCCTAGAAAAAATGTTTTTTTTAATCACAATATAGCACAAGGACAATTCACTCACTGTCCTTACAGGTCCCTGGAAACAAGGACTTGCAGAGTGAAATAAACTGACACTCTCCCTACCTACAGTTTTCTGTCCCTAGAAAAAATGTTTTTTTTAATCACAATATAGCACAAGGACAATTCACTCACTGTCCTTACAGGTCCCTGGAAACAAGGACTTGCAGAGTGAAATAAACTGACACTCTCCCTACCTACAGTTTTCTGTCCCTAGAATAAATGTTTTTTTTAAGCACAATATAGCACAAGGACAATTCACTCACTGTCCTTACAGGTCCCTGGAAACAAGGACTTGCAGAGTGAAAGAAAAAAAACACTCTCCCTACCTACAGTTTTCTGTCCCTAGAAAAAATGTTTTTTTTAATCACAATATAGCACAAGAACAATTCACTCACTGTCCTTTCAGGTCCCTGGAAACAAGGACTTGCAGAGTGAAAGAAAAAAAACACTCTCCCTACCTACAGTTTTCTGTCCCTAGAAAAAATGTTTTTTTTTAATCACAATATAGCACAAGGACAATTCACTCACTGTCCTTACAGGTCCCTGGAAACAAGGACTTGCAGAGTGAAAGAAAATAAACACTCTCCCTACCTACAGTTTTCTGTCCCTAGAATAAATGTTTTTTTTAAGCACAATATAGCACAAGGACAATTCACTCACTGTCCTTACAGGTCCCTGGAAACAAGGACTTGCAGAGTGAAAGAAAAAAAACACTCTCCCTACCTACAGTTTTCTGTCCCTAGAAAAAATGTTTTTTTTAATCACAATATAGCACAAGGACAATTCACTCACTGTCCTTACAGGTCCCTGGAAACAAGGACTTGCAGAGTGAAATAAACTGACACTCTCCCTACCTACAGTTTTCTGTCCCTAGAAAAAATGTTTTTTTTAATCACAATATAGCACAAGGACAATTCACTCACTGTCCTTACAGGTCCCTGGAAACAAGGACTTGCAGAGTGAAATAAACTGACACTCTCCCTACCTACAGTTTTCTGTCCCTAGAATAAATGTTTTTTTTAAGCACAATATAGCACAAGGACAATTCACTCACTGTCCTTACAGGTCCCTGGAAACAAGGACTTGCAGAGTGAAAGAAAAAAAACACTCTCCCTACCTACAGTTTTCTGTCCCTAGAAAAAATGTTTTTTTTAATCACAATATAGCACAGGGACAATTCACTCACTGTCCTTACAGGTCCCTGGAAACAAGGACTTGCAGAGTGAAATAAACTGACACTCTCCCTACCTACAGTTTTCTGTCCCTAGAATAAATGTTTTTTTTAAGCACAATATAGCACAAGGACAATTCACTCACTGTCCTTACAGGTCCCTGGAAACAAGGACTTGCAGAGTGAAAGAAAAAAAACACTCTCCCTACCTACAGTTTTCTGTCCCTAGAAAAAATTTTTTTTTAATCACAATATAGCACAAGGACAATTCACTCACTGTCCTTACAGGTCCCTGGAAACAAGGACTTGCAGAGTGAAATAAACTGACATTCTCCCTACCTACAGTTTTCTGTCCCTAGAATAAATGTTTTTTTAAGCACAATATAGCACAAGGACAATTCACTCACTGTCCTTACAGGTCCCTGGAAACAAGGACTTGCAGAGTGAAAGAAAAAAAACACTCTCCCTACCTACAGTTTTCTGTCCCTAGAAAAAATGTTTTTTTTAATCACAATATAGCACAAGGACAATTCACTCACTGTCCTTACAGGTCCCTGGAAACAAGGACTTGCAGAGTGAAAGAAAAAAAACACTCTCCCTACCTACAGTTTTCTGTCCCTAGAAAAAATGTTTTTTTTAATCACAATATAGCACAAGGACAATTCACTCACTGTCCTTACAGGTCCCTGGAAACAAGGACTTGCAGAGTGAAATAAACTGACACTCTCCCTACCTACAGTTTTCTGTCCCTAGAATAAATGTTTTTTTTTAAGCACAATATAGCACAAGGACAATTCACTCACTGTCCTTACAGGTCCCTGGAAACAAGGACTTGCAGAGTGAAAGAAAAAAAACACTCTCCCTACCTACAGTTTTCTGTCCCTAGAAAAAATGTTTTTTTTAATCACAATATAGCACAAGGACAATTCACTCACTGTCCTTACAGGTCCCTGGAAACAAGGACTTGCAGAGTGAAATAAACTGACACTCTCCCTACCTACAGTTTTCTGTCCCTAGAATAAATGTTTTTTTTAAGCACAATATAGCACAAGGACAATTCACTCACTGTCCTTACAGGTCCCTGGAAACAAGGACTTGCAGAGTGAAAAAAAAAACACTCTCCCTACCTACAGTTTTCTGTCCCTAGAAAAAATGTTTTTTTTAATCACAATATAGCACAAGAACAATTCACTCACTGTCCTTACAGGTCCCTGGAAACAAGGACTTGCAGAGTGAAAGAAAAAAAACACTCTCCCTACCTACAGTTTTCTGTCCCTAGAAAAAATGTTTTTTTAATCACAATATAGCACAAGGACAATTCACTCACTGTCCTTACAGGTCCCTGGAAACAAGGACTTGCAGAGTGAAAGAAAAAAAACACTCTCCCTACCTACAGTTTTCTGTCCCTAGAATAAATGTTTTTTTTAAGCACAATATAGCACAAGGACAATTCACTCACTGTCCTTACAGGTCCCTGGAAACAAGGACTTGCAGAGTATAAGAAAAAAAACACTCTCCCTACCTACAGTTTTCTGTCCCTAGAAAAAATGTTTTTTTAATCACAATATAGCACAAGGACAATTCACTCACTGTCCTTACAGGTCCCTGGAAACAAGGACTTGCAGAGTGAAATAAACTGACACTCTCCCTACCTACAGTTTTCTGTCCCTAGAATAAATGTTTTTTTTAAGCACAATATAGCACAAGGACAATTCACTCACTGTCCTTACAGGTCCCTGGAAACAAGGACTTGCAGAGTGAAAGAAAAAAAACACTCTCCCTACCTACAGTTTTCTGTCCCTAGAAAAAATGTTTTTTTTTAAGCACAATATAGCACAAGGACAATTCACTCACTGTCCTTCCAGGTCCCTGGAAACAAGGACTTGCAGAGTGAAAGAAAAAAAACACTCTCCCTACCTACAGTTTTCTGTCCCTAGAAAAAATGTTTTTTTTAATCACAATATAGCACAAGGACAATTCACTCACTGTCCTTACAGGTCCCTGGAAACAAGGACTTGCAGAGTGAAAGAAACTGACACTCTCCCTACCTACAGTTTTCTGTCCCTAGAATAAATGTTTTTTTAAGCACAATATAGCACAAGGACAATTCACTCACTGTCCTTCCAGGTCCCTGGAAACAAGGACTTGCAGAGTGAAAGAAACTGACACTGTCCCTACCTACAGTTTTCTGTCCCTAGAATAAATGTTTTTTTTAAGCACACTATAGCACAAGCACAAAACACACTGACACTCTCCCTACCTATCCTTCTCTTTCCCTAAACTAAAGGAATCCAGGTTAAGCAAGAAAGAAATAACAGTCACTGTCCCTGCCTATGCTGCTCTATCCCTGCTCCGGAACACACTACACTAGGCCGCCGTGCTGGCGGCCTTTTATAGTGTGGGGCATGTACTAAACACCCTCAGCAATAATTGGCCACAGGCATCCTGCCTGTGGCCAATCATTGCTCTCCTCGCTGCCGGCGCTGTGATTGGCCAAGCATGCGGGGTCACAGTGCATGCTTGGCCAATCACAGCGCCTGGATGACACTGCGATGGCGTAGTGCATTGTGGGCCGTTCGCGTCACTCGAATTTGGCGCGAACGGCCCAAATCGTTCGATCTTCGTCGAACGATCGAACAGCCGATGTTCGAGTCGAACGTATGTTCGACTCGAACACGAAGCTCATCCCTAGTGATGATACATAGTACATCAATTATGATCCATAGTACATCAGTGATGGCTCATAGTACATCAGTGATGATCCATAGTACATCAGTGATGATCCACAGTACATCAGGGATGGTCCACAGTACATCAGGGATGGTCCACAGTACATCAGTGATGATCCATAGTACACCACTGATGGCCCATAGTACATCAGTGATGATCTATAGTACATCAGTGATGATCCATAGTACATCAGTGATGATCCATAGTACATCAGTGATGGCCCATAGTACACCAGTGATGGCCCATAGTACATCAGTGATGATCTATAGTACATCAGTGATGATCCACAGTACATCAGTGATGATCCACAGTACATCATAGATGATCCACAGTACATCAGTGATGATCCACAGTACATCAGGGATGGTCCACAGTATATCAGTGATGATCCATAGTACATCAGTAATGGCCCATAGTACTTCAGTGATGATCCGTAGTACACCAGTGATGATCCATAATACACCAGTAATGATCCATAGTACAACAGGGATGATCCACAGTACATCAGTGATGATCCACAGTACATCAGTGATGGTCCATAGTACATCAGTGATGATCCATAGTACACCAGTGATGATCCATAGTACACCAGTGATGGCCCATAGTACACCAGTGATGGCCCATAGTACATCAGTGATGATCTATAGTACATCAGTGATGATCCACAGTACATCAGTGATGATTCACAGTACATCAGGGATGGTCCATAGTACATCAGGGATAGACCATAGTACATCAGTGATGATCCATAGTACACCAGTGATGATCCATAGTACACCAGTGATGGCCCATAGAACACCAGTGATGGCCCATAGAACATCAGTGATGAACTATAGTACATCAGTGTTGATCCACAGTACACCAGTGATGATCCATAGTACACCAGTGATGGTCCATAGTACACCAGTGATGATCCATAGTACATCAGTGATGATCTATAGTACATCAGTGATGATCCATAGAACATCAGTGATGATCCACAGTACATCAGTGATGGTCCACAGTACATCAGTGATGGTCCACAGTACATCAGTGATGATCCACAGTACATCAGTGATGATCCACAGTACATCAGTGATGATCCATAGTACATCAGTGATGATCTATAGTACATCAGTGATGATCCACAGTACATCAGTGATGATCCATAGTACATCAGTGATGATCCTCAGTACATCAGTGATGATCCATAGTACACCGGTGATGATCCACAGTACAACAGTGATGATCTATAGTACATCAGTGATGATCCACAGTACACCAGTGATGATCCATAGTACACCAGTGATGATCCATAGTACACCAGTGATGGTCCATAGTACACCAGTGATGATCCATAGTACATCAGTGATGATCTATAGTACATCAGTGATGATCCATAGAACATCAGTGATGATCCACAGTACATCAGTGATGATCCATAGTACATCAGTGATGATCCACAGTACATCAGTGATGATCCACAGGACATCAGTGATGATCCACAGGACATCAGTGATGATCCACAGTACATCAGGGATGGTCCACAGTACATCAGGGATGATCCATAGTACACCAGTGATGATCCATAGTACACCAGTGATGATCCACAGTACATCAGTGATGATCCATAGTACATCAGTGATGATCCACAGTACATCAGTGATGATCCACAGTACATCAATGATGATCTATAGTAAATCAGTGATGATCCACAGTACATCAGTGATGATCCATAGTACATCAGTGATGATCCACAGTACATCAGTGATGATCCTCAGTACATCAGTGATGATCCACAGGACATCAGTGTTGATCCACAGTACATCAGTGATGATCCACAGGACATCAGTGATGATCCACAGTACATCATGGATGGTCCACAGTACATCAGTGATGATCCATAGTACACCAGTGATGATCCATAGTACATCAGTGATGATCCATAGTACATCAGTGATGATCCATAGTACACCAGTGATGATCCATAGTACCCCAGTGATGATCCATAGTACACCAGTGATGATCCATAGTACACCAGTGATGATCCATAGTACACCAGGGATGATCCACAGTACATCAGTGATGATCCACAGTACATCAGTGATGGTCCACAATACATCAGTGATGGTCCACAGTACACCAGTGATGATCCATAGTACACCAATGATGATCCATAGTACACCAGTGATGGCCCATAGTACACCAGTGATGGCCCATAGTACATCAGTGATGATCTATAGTACATCAGTGATGATCACAGTACATCAGTGATGATCCACAGTACATCAGTGATGATCCACAGTACATCAGGGATGGTCCATAGTATATCAGGGATGGTCCATAGTACATCAGTGATGATCCATAGTACACCAGTGATGATCCATAGTACACCAGTGATGGCCCATAGTACATCAGTGATGAACTATAGTACATCAGTGATGATCCACAGTACATCAGTGATGATCCACAGTACATCAGGGATGGTCCATAGTACACCAGTGATGATCCATAGTACACCAGTGATGATCCATAGTACACCAGTGATGGTCCATAGTACATCAGTAATGATCTATAGTACATCAGTGATGATCCACAGAACATCACTGATTATCCACAGTACATCAGTGATGGTCCACAGTACATCAGTGATGGTCCACAGTACATCAGTGATGGTCCACGGTACATCAGTGATGGTCCACAGTACATCAGTGATAATCCACAGTACATCAGTGATGATCCACAGTACATCAGTGATGATCCATAGTACATCAGTGATGGTCCATAGTACATCACTGATAATCCACAGTACATCAGTGATGATCCACAATACATCAGTGATGATCCTCAGTACATCAGGGATGGTCCATAGTACATCAGGGATGGTCCATAGTACATCAGGGATGGTCCATAGTACATCAGGGATGGTCCATAGTACATCAGGGATGGTCCATAGTACACCAGTGATGATCCATAGTACACCAGTGATGATCCATAGTACACCCGTGATGGCCCATAGTACATCAGTGATGATCCACAGTACATCAGTGATGATCCATAGTACATCAGTGATGATCCTCAGTACATCAGTGATAATCCACAGTACATCAGTGATGATCCACAGTACATTAGTGATGATCTATAGTACATCAGTGATGATCCACAGTACTTCAGTGATGATTCTCAGTACATCAGTGATGATCCACAGTACATCAGGGATTGTCCACAGTACATCAGTGATGATCCATAGTACACCAGTGATGATCCATAGTACACCAGTGATGATCCATAGTACATCAGTGATGATCCATAGTACATCAGTGATGATCCATAGTACACCAGTGATGATCCACAGTACATCTGGGATGGTCCATAGTACATCAGTGATGATCCATAGTACACCCGTGATGGCCCATAGTACATCAGTGATTATCCACAGTACATCAGTGATGATCCTTAGTACATCAGTGATGATCCACGGTACATCAGTGATGATCTACGGTACATCAGTGATGATCCATAGTACACCAGTGATGGCCCATAGAACATCAGTGATGAACTATAGTACATCAGTGATGATCCACAGTACATCAGTGATGATCCACAGTACACCAGTGATGATCCATAGTACACCAGTGATGATCCATAGTACACCAGTGACGGTCCATAGTACACCAGTGATGATCCATAGTACATCAGTGATGATCTATAGTACATCAGTGATGATCTATAGTACATCAGTGATGATCCATAGAACATCAGTGATGATCCACAGTACATCAGTGATGGTCCACAGTACATCAGTGATGGTCCACAGTACATCAGTGATGATCCACAGTACATCAGTGATGATCCACAGTACATCAGTGATGATCCATAGTACATCAGTGATGATCTATAGTACATCAGTGATGATCCACAGTACATCAGTGATGATCCATAGTACATCAGTGATGATCCTCAGTACATCAGTGATGATCCATTGTACACCAGTGATGATCCACAGTACATCAGTGATGATCTATAGTACATCAGTGATGATCCACAGTACATCAGTGATGATCCATAGTACATCAGTGATGATCCTCAGTACATCAGTGATGATCCTCAGTACATCATTGATGATCCATAGTACACCAGTGATGGCCCATAGTACATCAGTGATGATCTATAGTACATCAGGGATGGTCCATAGTACATCAGGGATGGTCCATAGTACATCAGGGATGGTCCAAAGTACATCAGTGATTATCCATAGTACACCAGTGATGATCCATAGTACACCCGTGATGGCCCATAGTACATCAGTGATGATCCACAGTACATCAGTGATGATCCATAGTACATCAGTGATGATCTATAGTACATCAGTGATGAGCCACAGTACATCAGTGATGATCCATAGTACATCAGTGATGATCCACAGGACATCAGTGATGATCCACAGGACATCAGTGATGATCCACAGGACATCAGTGATGATCCACAGTACATCAGTGATGATCTATAGTAAATCAGTGATGATCCACAGTACATAATTGATGATCCATAGTACATCAGTGATGATCCACAGTACATCAGTGATGATCCTCAGTACATCAGTGATGATCCACAGGACATCAGTGTTGATCCACAGTACATCAGTGATGGCCCATAGTACATCAGTGATGGCTCATAGTACATCAGTGATGATCCATAGTACATCAGTGATGATCCATAGTACATCAGGGATGGTCCACAGTATATCAGTGATGATCCATAGTACACCAGTGATGATCCATAGTACACCAGTGATGATCCATAGTACACCAGGGATGATCCACAGTACATCAGTGATGATCCACAGTACATCAGTGATGGTCCTCAGTACATCAGTGATGGTCCACAATACACCAGTGATGATCCATAGTACACCAATGATGATCCATACTACACCAGTGATGGCCCATATTACACCAGTGATGGCCCATAGTACATCAGTGATGATCTATAGTACATCAGTGATGATCCACAGTACATCAGTGATGATCCACAGTACATCAGTGATGATCCACAGTACATCAGGGATGGTCCATAGTATATCAGGGATGGTCCATAGTACATCAGTGATGATCCATAGTACACCAGTGATGATCCATAGTACACCAGTGATGGCCCATAGTACATCAGTGATGAACTATAGTACATCAGTGATGATCCACAGTACATCAGTGATGATCCACAGTACATCAGGGATGGTCCATAGTACACCAGTGATGATCCATAGTACACCAGTGATGATCCATAGTACACCAGTGATGATCCATAGTACACCAGTGATGGTCCATAGTACATCAGTGATGATCCACAGTACATCAGTGATGATCCACAGTACATCAGTGATGATCCTCAGTACATCAGGGATGATCCATAGTACATCAGGGATGGTCCATAGTACATCAGGGATGGTCCATAGTACGTCAGGGATGGTCCACAGTACATCAGTGATGATCCACAGTACATCAGAGATGATCCACAGTACATCAGTGATGATCCACAGTACATTAGTGATGATCTATAGTACATCAGTGATGATCCACAGTACATCAGTGATGATCCTCAGTACATCAGTGATGATCCACAGTACATCAGGGATTGTCCACAGTACATCAGTGATGATCCATAGTACACCAGTGATGATCCATAGTACACCAGTGATGATCCATAGTACATCAGTGATGATCCATAGTACATCAGTGATGATCCATAGTACACCAGTGATGATCCACAGTATATCAGCGATGGCTCATAGTACATCAGTGATGATCCATAGTACACCAGTGATGGCCCATAGTACATCAGTGATGATCTATACTACATCAGTGATGATCCTCAGTACATCAGGGATGGTCCATAGTACATCAGGGATGGTCCATAGTACATCAGAGATGGTCCATAGTACATCAGTGATGATCCATAGTACACCAGTGATGATCCATAGTACATCAGTGATGATCTATAGTACATCAGTGATGATCCATAGTACATCAGTGATGATCTATAGTACATCAGTGATGATCCACAGAACATCAGTGATTATCCACAGTACATCAGTGATGGTCCACAGTACATCAGTGATGGTCCACGGTACATCAGTGATGGTCCACGGTACATCAGTGATGGTCCACAGTACATCAGTGATAATCCACAGTACATCAGTGGTGATCCACAGTACATCAGTGATGATCCATAGTACATCAGTGATGGTCCATAGTACATCACTGATAATCCACAGTACATCAGTGATGATCCACAGTACATCAGTAATGATCCTCAGTACATCAGGGATGGTCCATAGTACATCAGGGATTGTCCATAGTACATCAGGGATGGTCCATAGTACATCAGGGATGGTCCATAGTACATCAGTGATGATCCATAGTACACCAGTGATGATCCATAGTACACCAGTGATGATCCATAGTACACCCGTGATGGCCCATAGTACATCAGTGATGATCCACAGTACATCAGTGATGATCCATAGTACATCAGTGATGATCCTCAGTACATCAGTGATGATCCACAGTACATCAGTGATGATCCACAGTACATTAGTGATGATCTATAGTACATCAGTGATGATCCACAGTACTTCAGTGATGATTCTCAGTACATCAGTGATGATCCACAGTACATCAGGGATTGTCCACAGTACATCAGTGATGATCCATAGTACACCAGTGATGATCCATAGTACACCAGTGATGATCCATAGTACATCAGTGATGATCCATAGTACATCAGTGATGATCCATAGTACACCAGTGATGATCCACAGTACATCAGCGATGGCTCATAGTACATCAGTGATGATTCATAGTACACCAGTGATGGCCCATAGTACATCAGTGATGATCTATAGTACATCAGTGATGATCCTCAGTACATCAGGGATGGTCCATAGTACATCAGGGATGGTCCATAGTACATCAGTGATGATCCATAGTACACCCGTGATGGCCCATAGTACATCAGTGATTATCCACAGTACATCAGTGATGATCCTTAGTACATCAGTGATGATCCACGGTACATCAGTGATGATCTACGGTACATCAGTGATGATCCATAGTACACCAGTGATGGCCCATAGAACATCAGTGATGAACTATAGTACATCAGTGATGATCCACAGTACATCAGTGATGATCCACAGTACACCAGTGATGATCCATAGTACACCAGTGACGATCCATAGTACACCAGTGACGGTCCATAGTACACCAGTGATGATCCATAGTACATCAGTGATGATCTATAGTACATCAGTGATGATCTATAGTACATCAGTGATGATCCATAGAACATCAGTGATGATCCACAGTACATCAGTGATGGTCCACAGTACATCAGTGATGGTCCACAGTACATCAGTGATGATCCACAGTACATCAGTGATGATCCACAGTACATCAGTGATGATCTATAGTACATCAGTGATGATCCACAGTACATCAGTGATGATTCACAGTACATCAGGGATGGTCCATAGTACATCAGGGATAGACCATAGTACATCAGTGATGATCCATAGTACACCAGTGATGATCCATAGTACACCAGTGATGGCCCATAGAACATCAGTGATGAACTATAGTACATCAGTGTTGATCCACAGTACACCAGTGATGATCCATAGTACACCAGTGATGGTCCATAGTACACCAGTGATGATCCATAGTACATCAGTGATGATCTATAGTACATCAGTGATGATCCATAGAACATCAGTGATGATCCACAGTACATCAGTGATGGTCCACAGTACATCAGTGATGGTCCACAGTACATCAGTGATGATCCACAGTACATCAGTGATGATCCACAGTACATCAGTGATGATCCATAGTACATCAGTGATGATCTATAGTACATCAGTGATGATCCACAGTACATCAGTGATGATCCATAGTACATCAGTGATGATCCTCAGTACATCAGTGATGATCCATAGTACACCGGTGATGATCCACAGTACAACAGTGATGATCTATAGTACATCAGTGATGATCCACAGTACACCAGTGATGATCCATAGTACACCAGTGATGATCCATAGTACACCAGTGATGGTCCATAGTACACCAGTGATGATCCATAGTACATCAGTGATGATCTATAGTACATCAGTGATGATCCATAGAACATCAGTGATGATCCACAGTACATCAGTGATGGTCCACAGTACATCAGTGATGGTCCACAGTACATCAGTGATGATCCACAGTACATCAGTGATGATCCACAGTACATCAGTGATGATCCATAGTACATCAGTGATGATCTATAGTACATCAGTGATGATCCACAGTACATCAGTGATGATCCATAGTACATCAGTGATGATCCTCAGTACATCAGTGATGATCCATAGTACACCGGTGATGATCCACAGTACAACAGTGATGATCTATAGTACATCAGTGATGATCCACAGTACATCAGTGATGATCCATAGTACATCAGTGATGATCCTCAGTACATCAGTGATGATCCTCAGTACATCATTGATGATCCATAGTACACCAGTGATGGCCAATAGTACATCAGTGATGATCTATAGTACATCAGTGATGATCCTCAGTACATCAGGGATGGTCCATAGTACATCAGGGATGGTCCATAGTACATCAGGGATGGTCCATAGTACATCAGTGATGATCTATAGTACACCAGTGATGATCCATAGTACACCCGTGATGGCCCATAGTAGATCAGTGATGATCCACAGTACATCAGTGATGATCCACAGTACATCAGTGATAATCCATAGTACATCAGTGATGATCTATAGTACATCAGTGATGATCCACAGTACATCAGTGATGATCCATAGTACATCAGTGATGATCCACAGTACATCAGTGATGATCCACAGGACATCAGTGATGATCCACAGGACATCAGTGATGATCCACAGTACATCAGGGATGGTCCACAGTACATCAGGGATGATCCATAGTACACCAGTGATGATCCATAGTACACCAGTGATGATCCACAGTACATCAGTGATGATCCATAGTACATCAGTGATGATCCACAGTACATCAATGATGATCTATAGTAAATCAGTGATGATCCACAGTACATCAGTGATGATCCATAGTAAATCAGTGATGATCCACAGTACATCAGTGATGATCCTCAGTACATCAGTGATGATCCACAGGACATCAGTGTTGATCCACAGTACATCAGTGATGATCCACAGGACATCAGTGATGATCCACAGTACATCAGGGATGGTCCACAGTACATCAGTGATGATCCATAGTACACCAGTGATGATCCATAGTACATCAGTGATGATCCATAATACATCAGTGATGATCCATAGTACACCAGTGATGATCCATAGTACCCCAGTGATGATCCATAGTACACCAGTGATGATCCATAGTACACCAGTGATGATCCATAGTACACCAGGGATGATCCACAGTACATCAGTGATGATCCACAGTACATCAGTGATGGTCCACAGTACATCAGTGATGGTCCACAGTACACCAGTGATGATCCATAGTACACCAATGATGATCCATAGTACACCAGTGATGGCCCATAGTACACCAGTGATGGCCCATAGTACATCAGTGATGATCTATAGTACATCAGTGATGATCCACAGTACATCAGTGATGATCCACAGTACATCAGTGATGATCCACAGTACATCAGGGATGGTCCATAGTATATCAGGGATGGTCCATAGTACATCAGTGATGATCCATAGTACACCAGTGATGATCCATAGTACACCAGTGATGGCCCATAGTACATCAGTGATGAACTATAGTACATCAGTGATGATCCACAGTACATCAGTGATGATCCACAGTACATCAGGGATGGTCCACAGTACATCAGTGATGATCCACAGTACATCAGGGATGGTCCACAGTACATCAGTAAAGATCCATAGTACATCAGTGATGATCCATAGTACATCAGTGATGATCCATAGTACATCAGTGATGATACATAGTACATCAATTATGATCCATAGTACATCAGTGATGGCTCATAGTACATCAGTGATGATCCATAGTACATCAGTGATGATCCACAGTACATCAGGGATGGTCCACAGTACATCAGGGATGGTCCACAGTACATCAGTGATGATCCATAGTACACCACTGATGGCCCATAGTACATCAGTGATGATCTATAGTACATCAGTGATGATCCATAGTACATCAGTGATGATCCATAGTACATCAGTGATGGCCCATAGTACACCAGTGATGGCCCATAGTACATCAGTGATGATCTATAGTACATCAGTGATGATCCACAGTACATCAGTGATGATCCACAGTACATCATAGATGATCCACAGTACATCAGTGATGATCCACAGTACATCATGGATGGTCCACAGTATATCAGTGATGATCCATAGTACATCAGTAATGGGCCATAGTACTTCAGTGATGATCCATAGTACACCAGTGATGATCCATAATACACCAGTAATGATCCATAGTACAACAGGGATGATCCACAGTACATCAGTGATGATCCACAGTACATCAGTGATGGTCCATAGTACATCAGTGATGATCCATAGTACACCAGTGATGATCCATAGTACACCAGTGATGGCCCATAGTACACCAGTGATGGCCCATAGTACATCAGTGATGATCTATAGTACATCAGTGATGATCCACAGTACATCAGTGATGATTCACAGTACATCAGGGATGGTCCATAGTACATCAGGGATAGACCATAGTACATCAGTGATGATCCATAGTACACCAGTGATGATCCATAGTACACCAGTGATGGCCCATAGAACATCAGTGATGAACTATAGTACATCAGTGTTGATCCACAGTACACCAGTGATGATCCATAGTACACCAGTGATGGTCCATAGTACACCAGTGATGATCCATAGTACATCAGTGATGATCTATAGTACATCAGTGATGATCCATAGAACATCAGTGATGATCCACAGTACATCAGTGATGGTCCACAGTACATCAGTGATGGTCCACAGTACATCAGTGATGATCCACAGTACATCAGTGATGATCCACAGTACATCAGTGATGATCCATAGTACATCAGTGATGATCTATAGTACATCAGTGATGATCCACAATACATCAGTGATGATCCATAGAACATCAGTGATGATCCACAGTACATCAGTGATGGTCCACAGTACATCAGTGATGGTCCACAGTACATCAGTGATGATCCACAGTACATCAGTGATGATCCACAGTACATCAGTGATGATCCATAGTACATCAGTGATGATCTATAGTACATCAGTGATGATCCACAGTACATCAGTGATGATCCATAGTACATCAGTGATGATCCTCAGTACATCAGTGATGATCCATAGTACACCGGTGATGATCCACAGTACAACAGTGATGATCTATAGTACATCAGTGATGATCCACAGTACATCAGTGATGATCCATAGTACATCAGTGATGATCCTCAGTACATCAGTGATGATCCTCAGTACATCATTGATGATCCATAGTACACCAGTGATGGCCCATAGTACATCAGTGATGATCTATAGTACATCAGTGATGATCCTCAGTACATCAGGGATGGTCCATAGTACATCAGGGATGGTCCATAGTACATCAGTGATGATCCATAGTACACCAGTGATGATCCATAGTACACCCGTGATGGCCCATAGTAGATCAGTGATGATCCACAGTACATCAGTGATGATCCACAGTACATCAGTGATAATCCATAGTACATCAGTGATGATCTATAGTACATCAGTGATGATCCACAGTACATCAGTGATGATCCATAGTACATCAGTGATGATCCACAGTACATCAGTGATGATCCACAGGACATCAGTGATGATCCACAGGACATCAGTGATGATCCACAGTACATCAGGGATGGTCCACAGTACATCAGGGATGATCCATAGTACACCAGTGATGATCCATAGTACACCAGTGATGATCCACAGTACATCAGTGATGATCCATAGTACATCAGTGATGATCCACAGTACATCAGTGATGATCCACAGTACATCAATGATGATCTATAGTAAATCAGTGATGATCCACAGTACATCAGTGATGATCCATAGTACATCAGTGATGATCCACAGTACATCAGTGATGATCCTCAGTACATCAGTGATGATCCACAGGACATCAGTGTTGATCCACAGTACATCAGTGATGATCCACAGGACATCAGTGATGATCCACAGTACATCAGGGATGGTCCACAGTACATCAGTGATGATCCATAGTACACCAGTGATGATCCATAGTACATCAGTGATGATCCATAGTACATCAGTGATGATCCATAGTACACCAGTGATGATCCATAGTACCCCAGTGATGATCCATAGTACACCAGTGATGATCCATAGTACACCAGTGATGATCCATAGTACACCAGGGATGATCCACAGTACATCAGTGATGATCCACAGTACATCAGTGATGGTCCACAGTACATCAGTGATGGTCCACAGTACACCAGTGATGATCCATAGTACACCAATGATGATCCATAGTACACCAGTGATGGCCCATAGTACACCAGTGATGGCCCATAGTACATCAGTGATGATCTATAGTACATCAGTGATGATCCACAGTACATCAGTGATGATCCACAGTACATCAGTGATGATCCACAGTACATCAGGGATGGTCCATAGTATATCAGGGATGGTCCATAGTACATCAGTGATGATCCATAGTACACCAGTGATGATCCATAGTACACCAGTGATGGCCCATAGTACATCAGTGATGAACTATAGTACATCAGTGATGTTCCACAGTACATCAGTGATGATCCACAGTACATCAGGGATGGTCCATAGTACACCAGTGATGATCCATAGTACACCAGTGATGATCCATAGTACACCAGTGATGGTCCATAGTACATCAGTAATGATCTATAGTACATCAGTGATGATCCACAGAACATCAGTGATTATCCACAGTACATCAGTGATGGTCCACAGTACATCAGTGATGGTCCACAGTACATCAGTGATGGTCCACGGTACATCAGTGATGGTCCACAGTACATCAGTGATAATCCACAGTACATCAGTGATGATCCACAGTACATCAGTGATGATCCATAGTACATCAGTGATGGTCCATAGTACATCACTGATAATCCACAGTACATCAGTGATGATCCACAATACATCAGTGATGATCCTCAGTACATCAGGGATGGTCCATAGTACATCAGGGATGGTCCATAGTACATCAGGGATGGTCCATAGTACATCAGTGATGGTCCATATTACATCAGGGATGGTCCATAGTACATCAGTGATGATCCATAGTACACCAGTGATGATCCATAGTACACCAGTGATGATCCATATTACACCCGTGATGGCCCATAGTACATCAGTGATGATCCACAGTACATCAGTGATGATCCATAGTACATCAGTGATGATCCTCAGTACATCAGTGATAATCCACAGTACATCAGTGATGATCCACAGTACTTCAGTGATGATTCTCAGTACATCAGTGATGATCCACAGTACATCAGGGATTGTCCACAGTACATCAGTGATGATCCATAGTACACCAGTGATGATCCATAGTACACCAGTGATGATCCATAGTACATCAGTGATGATCCATAGTACATCAGTGATGATCCATAGTACACCAGTGATGATCCACAGTACATCTGGGATGGTCCATAGTACATCAGTGATGATCCATTAGTACACCCGTGATGGCCCATAGTACATCAGTGATTATCCACAGTACATCAGTGATGATCCTTAGTACATCAGTGATGATCCACGGTACATCAGTGATGATCTACGGTACATCAGTGATGATCCATAGTACACCAGTGATGGCCCATAGAACATCAGTGATGAACTATAGTACATCAGTGATGATCCACAGTACATCAGTGATGATCCACAGTACACCAGTGATGATCCATAGTACACCAGTGACGATCCATAGTACACCAGTGACGGTCCATAGTACACCAGTGATGATCCATAGTACATCAGTGATGATCTATAGTACATCAGTGATGATCTATAGTACATCAGTGATGATCCATAGAACATCAGTGATGATCCACAGTACATCAGTGATGGTCCACAGTACATCAGTGATGGTCCACAGTACATCAGTGATGATCCACAGTACATCAGTGATGATCCACAGTACATCAGTGATGATCCATAGTACATCAGTGATGATCTATAGTACATCAGTGATGATCCACAGTACATCAGTGATGATCCATAGTACATCAGTGATGATCCTCAGTACATCAGTGATGATCCATTGTACACCAGTGATGATCCACAGTACATCAGTGATGATCTATAGTACATCAGTGATGATCCACAGTACATCAGTGATGATCCATAGTACATCAGTGATGATCCTCAGTACATCAGTGATGATCCTCAGTACATCATTGATGATCCATAGTACACCAGTGATGGCCCATAGTACATCAGTGATGATCTATAGTACATCAGGGATGGTCCATAGTACATCAGGGATGGTCCATAGTACATCAGGGATGGTCCAAAGTACATCAGTGATTATCCATAGTACACCAGTGATGATCCATAGTACACCCGTGATGGCCCATAGTACATCAGTGATGATCCACAGTACATCAGTGATGATCCATAGTACATCAGTGATGATCTATAGTACATCAGTGATGATCCACAGTACATCAGTGATGATCCATAGTACATCAGTGATGATCCACAGGACATCAGTGATGATCCACAGGACATCAGTGATGATCCACAGGACATCAGTGATGATCCACAGTACATCAGTGATGATCTATAGTAAATCAGTGATGATCCACAGTACATAATTGATGATCCATAGTACATCAGTGATGATCCACAGTACATCAGTGATGATCCTCAGTACATCAGTGATGATCCACAGGACATCAGTGTTGATCCACAGTACATCAGTGATGGCCCATAGTACATCAGTGATGGCTCATAGTACATCAGTGATGATCCATAGTACATCAGTGATGATCCATAGTACATCAGGGATGGTCCACAGTATATCAGTGATGATCCATAGTACACCAGTGATGATCCATAGTACACCAGTGATGATCCATAGTACACCAGGGATGATCCACAGTACATCAGTGATGATCCACAGTACATCAGTGATGGTCCTCAGTACATCAGTGATGGTCCACAATACACCAGTGATGATCCATAGTACACCAATGATGATCCATACTACACCAGTGATGGCCCATATTACACCAGTGATGGCCCATAGTACATCAGTGATGATCTATAGTACATCAGTGATGATCCACAGTACATCAGTGATGATCCACAGTACATCAGTGATGATCCACAGTACATCAGGGATGGTCCATAGTATATCAGGGATGGTCCATAGTATATCAGGGATGGTCCATAGTACATCAGTGATGATCCATAGTACACCAGTGATGATCCATAGTACACCAGTGATGGCCCATAGTACATCAGTGATGAACTATAGTACATCAGTGATGATCCACAGTACATCAGTGATGATCCACAGTACATCAGGGATGGTCCATAGTACACCAGTGATGATCCATAGTACACCAGTGATGATCCATAGTACACCAGTGATGATCCATAGTACACCAGTGATGGTCCATAGTACATCAGTGATGATCCACAGTACATCAGTGATGATCCACAGTACATCAGTGATGATCCTCAGTACATCAGGGATGATCCATAGTACATCAGGGATGGTCCATAGTACATCAGGGATGGTCCATAGTACGTCAGGGATGGTCCACAGTACATCAGTGATGATCCACAGTACATCAGAGATGATCCACAGTACATCAGTGATGATCCACAGTACATTAGTGATGATCTATAGTACATCAGTGATGATCCACAGTACATCAGTGATGATCCTCAGTACATCAGTGATGATCCACAGTACATCAGGGATTGTCCACAGTACATCAGTGATGATCCATAGTACACCAGTGATGATCCATAGTACATCAGTGATGATCCATAGTACATCAGTGATGATCCATAGTACACCAGTGATGATCCACAGTATATCAGCGATGGCTCATAGTACATCAGTGATGATCCATAGTACACCAGTGATGGCCCATAGTACATCAGTGATGATCTATACTACATCAGTGATGATCCTCAGTACATCAGGGATGGTCCATAGTACATCAGGGATGGTTCATAGTACATCAGAGATAGACCATAGTACATCAGTGATGATCCATAGTACACCAGTGATGATCCATAGTACACCAGTGATGGCCCATAGAACATCAGTGATGAACTATAGTACATCAGTGTTGATCCACAGTACACCAGTGATGATCCATAGTACACCAGTGATGGTCCATAGTACACCAGTGATGATCCATAGTACATCAGTGATGATCTATAGTACATCAGTGATGATCCATAGAACATCAGTGATGATCCACAGTACATCAGTGATGGTCCACAGTACATCAGTGATGGTCCACAGTACATCAGTGATGATCCACAGTACATTAGTGATGATCCATAGTACATCAGTGATGATCTATAGTACATCAGTGATGATCCATAGTACATCAGTGATGATCCATAGAACATCAGTGATGATCCACAGTACATCAGTGATGGTCCACAGTACATCAGTGATGGTCCACAGTACATCAGTGATGATCCACAGTACATCAGTGATGATCCATAGTACATCAGTGATGATCTATAGTACATCAGTGATGATCCACAGTACATCAGTGATGATCCATAGTACATCAGTGATGATCCTCAGTACATCAGTGATGATCCATAGTACACCGGTGATGATCCACAGTACAACAGTGATGATCTATAGTACATCAGTGATGATCCACAGTACATCAGTGATGATCCATAGTACATCAGTGATGATCCTCAGTACATCAGTGATGATCCTCAGTACATCATTGATGATCCATAGTACACCAGTGATGGCCCATAGTACATCAGTGATGATCTATAGTACATCAGTGATGATCCTCAGTACATCAGGGATGGTCCATAGTACATCAGGGATGGTCCATAGTACATCAGTGATGATCCATAGTACACCAGTGATGATCCATAGTACACCCGTGATGGCCCATAGTAGATCAGTGATGATCCACAGTACATCAGTGATGATCCACAGTACATCAGTGATAATCCATAGTACATCAGTGATGATCTATAGTACATCAGTGATGATCCACAGTACATCAGTGATGATCCATAGTACATCAGTGATGATCCACAGTACATCAGTGATGATCCACAGGACATCAGTGATGATCCACAGGACATCAGTGATGATCCACAGTACATCAGGGATGGTCCACAGTACATCAGGGATGATCCATAGTACACCAGTGATGATCCATAGTACACCAGTGATGATCCACAGTACATCAGTGATGATCCATAGTACATCAGTGATGATCCACAGTACATCAGTGATGATCCACAGTACATCAATGATGATCTATAGTAAATCAGTGATGATCCACAGTACATCAGTGATGATCCATAGTACATCAGTGATGATCCACAGTACATCAGTGATGATCCTCAGTACATCAGTGATGATCCACAGGACATCAGTGTTGATCCACAGTACATCAGTGATGATCCACAGGACATCAGTGATGATCCACAGTACATCAGGGATGGTCCACAGTACATCAGTGATGATCCATAGTACACCAGTGATGATCCATAGTACATCAGTGATGATCCATAGTACATCAGTGATGATCCATAGTACACCAGTGATGATCCATAGTACCCCAGTGATGATCCATAGTACACCAGTGATGATCCATAGTACACCAGTGATGATCCATAGTACACCAGGGATGATCCACAGTACATCAGTGATGATCCACAGTACATCAGTGATGGTCCACAGTACATCAGTGATGGTCCACAGTACACCAGTGATGATCCATAGTACACCAATGATGATCCATAGTACACCAGTGATGGCCCATAGTACACCAGTGATGGCCCATAGTACATCAGTGATGATCTATAGTACATCAGTGATGATCCACAGTACATCAGTGATGATCCACAGTACATCAGTGATGATCCACAGTACATCAGGGATGGTCCATAGTATATCAGGGATGGTCCATAGTACATCAGTGATGATCCATAGTACACCAGTGATGATCCATAGTACACCAGTGATGGCCCATAGTACATCAGTGATGAACTATAGTACATCAGTGATGATCCACAGTACATCAGTGATGATCCACAGTACATCAGGGATGGTCCATAGTACACCAGTGATGATCCATAGTACACCAGTGATGATCCATAGTACACCAGTGATGGTCCATAGTACATCAGTAATGATCTATAGTACATCAGTGATGATCCACAGAACATCAGTGATTATCCACAGTACATCAGTGATGGTCCACAGTACATCAGTGATGGTCCACAGTACATCAGTGATGGTCCACGGTACATCAGTGATGGTCCACAGTACATCAGTGATAATCCACAGTACATCAGTGATGATCCACAGTACATCAGTGATGATCCATAGTACATCAGTGATGGTCCATAGTACATCACTGATAATCCACAGTACATCAGTGATGATCCACAATACATCAGTGATGATCCTCAGTACATCAGGGATGGTCCATAGTACATCAGGGATGGTCCATAGTACATCAGGGATGGTCCATAGTACATCAGTGATGGTCCATATTACATCAGGGATGGTCCATAGTACATCAGTGATGATCCATAGTACACCAGTGATGATCCATAGTACACCAGTGATGATCCATAGTACACCCGTGATGGCCCATAGTACATCAGTGATGATCCACAGTACATCAGTGATGATCCATAGTACATCAGTGATGATCCTCAGTACATCAGTGATAATCCACAGTACATCAGTGATGATCCACAGTACATTAGTGATGATCTATAGTACATCAGTGATGATCCACAGTACTTCAGTGATGATTCTCAGTACATCAGTGATGATCCACAGTACATCAGGGATTGTCCACAGTACATCAGTGATGATCCATAGTACACCAGTGATGATCCATAGTACACCAGTGATGATCCATAGTACATCAGTGATGATCCATAGTACATCAGTGATGATCCATAGTACACCAGTGATGATCCACAGTACATCTGGGATGGTCCATAGTACATCAGTGATGATCCATTAGTACACCCGTGATGGCCCATAGTACATCAGTGATTATCCACAGTACATCAGTGATGATCCTTAGTACATCAGTGATGATCCACGGTACATCAGTGATGATCTACGGTACATCAGTGATGATCCATAGTACACCAGTGATGGCCCATAGAACATCAGTGATGAACTATAGTACATCAGTGATGATCCACAGTACATCAGTGATGATCCACAGTACACCAGTGATTATCCATAGTACACCAGTGACGATCCATAGTACACCAGTGACGGTCCATAGTACACCAGTGATGATCCATAGTACATCAGTGATGATCTATAGTACATCAGTGATGATCTATAGTACATCAGTGATGATCCATAGAACATCAGTGATGATCCACAGTACATCAGTGATGGTCCACAGTACATCAGTGATGGTCCACAGTACATCAGTGATGATCCACAGTACATCAGTGATGATCCACAGTACATCAGTGATGATCCATAGTACATCAGTGATGATCTATAGTACATCAGTGATGATCCACAGTACATCAGTGATGATCCATAGTACATCAGTGATGATCCTCAGTACATCAGTGATGATCCATTGTACACCAGTGATGATCCACAGTACATCAGTGATGATCTATAGTACATCAGTGATGATCCACAGTACATCAGTGATGATCCA
Organism: Rana muscosa; assembly: GCA_029206835.1. Lineage (NCBI taxonomy): Eukaryota > Metazoa > Chordata > Amphibia > Anura > Ranidae > Rana > Rana muscosa. The sequence continues at coordinate 4,115,138 of JARGYO010000056.1, forward strand.
TAGTACATCAGTGATGATCCTCAGTACATCAGTGATGATCCTCAGTACATCATTGATGATCCATAGTACACCAGTGATGGCCCATAGTACATCAGTGATGATCTATAGTACATCAGGGATGGTCCATAGTACATCAGGGATGGTCCATAGTACATCAGGGATGGTCCAAAGTACATCAGTGATTATCCATAGTACACCAGTGATGATCCATAGTACACCCGTGATGGCCCATAGTACATCAGTGATGATCCACAGTACATCAGTGATGATCCATAGTACATCAGTGATGATCTATAGTACATCAGTGATGATCCACAGTACATCAGTGATGATCCATAGTACATCAGTGATGATCCACAGGACATCAGTGATGATCCACAGGACATCAGTGATGATCCACAGGACATCAGTGATGATCCACAGTACATCAGTGATGATCTATAGTAAATCAGTGATGATCCACAGTACATAATTGATGATCCATAGTACATCAGTGATGATCCACAGTACATCAGTGATGATCCTCAGTACATCAGTGATGATCCACAGGACATCAGTGTTGATCCACAGTACATCAGTGATGGCCCATAGTACATCAGTGATGGCTCATAGTACATCAGTGATGATCCATAGTACATCAGTGATGATCCATAGTACATCAGGGATGGTCCACAGTATATCAGTGATGATCCATAGTACACCAGTGATGATCCATAGTACACCAGTGATGATCCATAGTACACCAGGGATGATCCACAGTACATCAGTGATGATCCACAGTACATCAGTGATGGTCCTCAGTACATCAGTGATGGTCCACAATACACCAGTGATGATCCATAGTACACCAATGATGATCCATACTACACCAGTGATGGCCCATATTACACCAGTGATGGCCCATAGTACATCAGTGATGATCTATAGTACATCAGTGATGATCCACAGTACATCAGTGATGATCCACAGTACATCAGTGATGATCCACAGTACATCAGGGATGGTCCATAGTATATCAGGGATGGTCCATAGTATATCAGGGATGGTCCATAGTACATCAGTGATGATCCATAGTACACCAGTGATGATCCATAGTACACCAGTGATGGCCCATAGTACATCAGTGATGAACTATAGTACATCAGTGATGATCCACAGTACATCAGTGATGATCCACAGTACATCAGGGATGGTCCATAGTACACCAGTGATGATCCATAGTACACCAGTGATGATCCATAGTACACCAGTGATGATCCATAGTACACCAGTGATGGTCCATAGTACATCAGTGATGATCCACAGTACATCAGTGATGATCCACAGTACATCAGTGATGATCCTCAGTACATCAGGGATGATCCATAGTACATCAGGGATGGTCCATAGTACATCAGGGATGGTCCATAGTACGTCAGGGATGGTCCACAGTACATCAGTGATGATCCACAGTACATCAGAGATGATCCACAGTACATCAGTGATGATCCACAGTACATTAGTGATGATCTATAGTACATCAGTGATGATCCACAGTACATCAGTGATGATCCTCAGTACATCAGTGATGATCCACAGTACATCAGGGATTGTCCACAGTACATCAGTGATGATCCATAGTACACCAGTGATGATCCATAGTACATCAGTGATGATCCATAGTACATCAGTGATGATCCATAGTACACCAGTGATGATCCACAGTATATCAGCGATGGCTCATAGTACATCAGTGATGATCCATAGTACACCAGTGATGGCCCATAGTACATCAGTGATGATCTATACTACATCAGTGATGATCCTCAGTACATCAGGGATGGTCCATAGTACATCAGGGATGGTTCATAGTACATCAGAGATAGACCATAGTACATCAGTGATGATCCATAGTACACCAGTGATGATCCATAGTACACCAGTGATGGCCCATAGAACATCAGTGATGAACTATAGTACATCAGTGTTGATCCACAGTACACCAGTGATGATCCATAGTACACCAGTGATGGTCCATAGTACACCAGTGATGATCCATAGTACATCAGTGATGATCTATAGTACATCAGTGATGATCCATAGAACATCAGTGATGATCCACAGTACATCAGTGATGGTCCACAGTACATCAGTGATGGTCCACAGTACATCAGTGATGATCCACAGTACATTAGTGATGATCCATAGTACATCAGTGATGATCTATAGTACATCAGTGATGATCCATAGTACATCAGTGATGATCCATAGAACATCAGTGATGATCCACAGTACATCAGTGATGGTCCACAGTACATCAGTGATGGTCCACAGTACATCAGTGATGATCCACAGTACATCAGTGATGATCCATAGTACATCAGTGATGATCTATAGTACATCAGTGATGATCCACAGTACATCAGTGATGATCCATAGTACATCAGTGATGATCCTCAGTACATCAGTGATGATCCATAGTACACCGGTGATGATCCACAGTACAACAGTGATGATCTATAGTACATCAGTGATGATCCACAGTACATCAGTGATGATCCATAGTACATCAGTGATGATCCTCAGTACATCAGTGATGATCCTCAGTACATCATTGATGATCCATAGTACACCAGTGATGGCCCATAGTACATCAGTGATGATCTATAGTACATCAGTGATGATCCTCAGTACATCAGGGATGGTCCATAGTACATCAGGGATGGTCCATAGTACATCAGTGATGATCCATAGTACACCAGTGATGATCCATAGTACACCCGTGATGGCCCATAGTAGATCAGTGATGATCCACAGTACATCAGTGATGATCCACAGTACATCAGTGATAATCCATAGTACATCAGTGATGATCTATAGTACATCAGTGATGATCCACAGTACATCAGTGATGATCCATAGTACATCAGTGATGATCCACAGTACATCAGTGATGATCCACAGGACATCAGTGATGATCCACAGGACATCAGTGATGATCCACAGTACATCAGGGATGGTCCACAGTACATCAGGGATGATCCATAGTACACCAGTGATGATCCATAGTACACCAGTGATGATCCACAGTACATCAGTGATGATCCATAGTACATCAGTGATGATCCACAGTACATCAGTGATGATCCACAGTACATCAATGATGATCTATAGTAAATCAGTGATGATCCACAGTACATCAGTGATGATCCATAGTACATCAGTGATGATCCACAGTACATCAGTGATGATCCTCAGTACATCAGTGATGATCCACAGGACATCAGTGTTGATCCACAGTACATCAGTGATGATCCACAGGACATCAGTGATGATCCACAGTACATCAGGGATGGTCCACAGTACATCAGTGATGATCCATAGTACACCAGTGATGATCCATAGTACATCAGTGATGATCCATAGTACATCAGTGATGATCCATAGTACACCAGTGATGATCCATAGTACCCCAGTGATGATCCATAGTACACCAGTGATGATCCATAGTACACCAGTGATGATCCATAGTACACCAGGGATGATCCACAGTACATCAGTGATGATCCACAGTACATCAGTGATGGTCCACAGTACATCAGTGATGGTCCACAGTACACCAGTGATGATCCATAGTACACCAATGATGATCCATAGTACACCAGTGATGGCCCATAGTACACCAGTGATGGCCCATAGTACATCAGTGATGATCTATAGTACATCAGTGATGATCCACAGTACATCAGTGATGATCCACAGTACATCAGTGATGATCCACAGTACATCAGGGATGGTCCATAGTATATCAGGGATGGTCCATAGTACATCAGTGATGATCCATAGTACACCAGTGATGATCCATAGTACACCAGTGATGGCCCATAGTACATCAGTGATGAACTATAGTACATCAGTGATGATCCACAGTACATCAGTGATGATCCACAGTACATCAGGGATGGTCCATAGTACACCAGTGATGATCCATAGTACACCAGTGATGATCCATAGTACACCAGTGATGGTCCATAGTACATCAGTAATGATCTATAGTACATCAGTGATGATCCACAGAACATCAGTGATTATCCACAGTACATCAGTGATGGTCCACAGTACATCAGTGATGGTCCACAGTACATCAGTGATGGTCCACGGTACATCAGTGATGGTCCACAGTACATCAGTGATAATCCACAGTACATCAGTGATGATCCACAGTACATCAGTGATGATCCATAGTACATCAGTGATGGTCCATAGTACATCACTGATAATCCACAGTACATCAGTGATGATCCACAATACATCAGTGATGATCCTCAGTACATCAGGGATGGTCCATAGTACATCAGGGATGGTCCATAGTACATCAGGGATGGTCCATAGTACATCAGTGATGGTCCATATTACATCAGGGATGGTCCATAGTACATCAGTGATGATCCATAGTACACCAGTGATGATCCATAGTACACCAGTGATGATCCATAGTACACCCGTGATGGCCCATAGTACATCAGTGATGATCCACAGTACATCAGTGATGATCCATAGTACATCAGTGATGATCCTCAGTACATCAGTGATAATCCACAGTACATCAGTGATGATCCACAGTACATTAGTGATGATCTATAGTACATCAGTGATGATCCACAGTACTTCAGTGATGATTCTCAGTACATCAGTGATGATCCACAGTACATCAGGGATTGTCCACAGTACATCAGTGATGATCCATAGTACACCAGTGATGATCCATAGTACACCAGTGATGATCCATAGTACATCAGTGATGATCCATAGTACATCAGTGATGATCCATAGTACACCAGTGATGATCCACAGTACATCTGGGATGGTCCATAGTACATCAGTGATGATCCATTAGTACACCCGTGATGGCCCATAGTACATCAGTGATTATCCACAGTACATCAGTGATGATCCTTAGTACATCAGTGATGATCCACGGTACATCAGTGATGATCTACGGTACATCAGTGATGATCCATAGTACACCAGTGATGGCCCATAGAACATCAGTGATGAACTATAGTACATCAGTGATGATCCACAGTACATCAGTGATGATCCACAGTACACCAGTGATTATCCATAGTACACCAGTGACGATCCATAGTACACCAGTGACGGTCCATAGTACACCAGTGATGATCCATAGTACATCAGTGATGATCTATAGTACATCAGTGATGATCTATAGTACATCAGTGATGATCCATAGAACATCAGTGATGATCCACAGTACATCAGTGATGGTCCACAGTACATCAGTGATGGTCCACAGTACATCAGTGATGATCCACAGTACATCAGTGATGATCCACAGTACATCAGTGATGATCCATAGTACATCAGTGATGATCTATAGTACATCAGTGATGATCCACAGTACATCAGTGATGATCCATAGTACATCAGTGATGATCCTCAGTACATCAGTGATGATCCATTGTACACCAGTGATGATCCACAGTACATCAGTGATGATCTATAGTACATCAGTGATGATCCACAGTACATCAGTGATGATCCATAGTACATCAGTGATGATCCTCAGTACATCAGTGATGATCCTCAGTACATCATTGATGATCCATAGTACACCAGTGATGGCCCATAGTACATCAGTGATGATCTATAGTACATCAGGGATGGTCCATAGTACATCAGGGATGGTCCATAGTACATCAGGGATGGTCCAAAGTACATCAGTGATTATCCATAGTACACCAGTGATGATCCATAGTACACCCGTGATGGCCCATAGTACATCAGTGATGATCCACAGTACATCAGTGATGATCCATAGTACATCAGTGATGATCTATAGTACATCAGTGATGATCCACAGTACATCAGTGATGATCCATAGTACATCAGTGATGATCCACAGGACATCAGTGATGATCCACAGGACATCAGTGATGATCCACAGGACATCAGTGATGATCCACAGTACATCAGTGATGATCTATAGTAAATCAGTGATGATCCACAGTACATAATTGATGATCCATAGTACATCAGTGATGATCCACAGTACATCAGTGATGATCCTCAGTACATCAGTGATGATCCACAGGACATCAGTGTTGATCCACAGTACATCAGTGATGGCCCATAGTACATCAGTGATGGCTCATAGTACATCAGTGATGATCCATAGTACATCAGTGATGATCCATAGTACATCAGGGATGGTCCACAGTATATCAGTGATGATCCATAGTACACCAGTGATGATCCATAGTACACCAGTGATGATCCATAGTACACCAGGGATGATCCACAGTACATCAGTGATGATCCACAGTACATCAGTGATGGTCCTCAGTACATCAGTGATGGTCCACAATACACCAGTGATGATCCATAGTACACCAATGATGATCCATACTACACCAGTGATGGCCCATATTACACCAGTGATGGCCCATAGTACATCAGTGATGATCTATAGTACATCAGTGATGATCCACAGTACATCAGTGATGATCCACAGTACATCAGTGATGATCCACAGTACATCAGGGATGGTCCATAGTATATCAGGGATGGTCCATAGTATATCAGGGATGGTCCATAGTACATCAGTGATGATCCATAGTACACCAGTGATGATCCATAGTACACCAGTGATGGCCCATAGTACATCAGTGATGAACTATAGTACATCAGTGATGATCCACAGTACATCAGTGATGATCCACAGTACATCAGGGATGGTCCATAGTACACCAGTGATGATCCATAGTACACCAGTGATGATCCATAGTACACCAGTGATGATCCATAGTACACCAGTGATGGTCCATAGTACATCAGTGATGATCCACAGTACATCAGTGATGATCCACAGTACATCAGTGATGATCCTCAGTACATCAGGGATGATCCATAGTACATCAGGGATGGTCCATAGTACATCAGGGATGGTCCATAGTACGTCAGGGATGGTCCACAGTACATCAGTGATGATTCACAGTACATCAGAGATGATCCACAGTACATCAGTGATGATCCACAGTACATTAGTGATGATCTATAGTACATCAGTGATGATCCACAGTACATCAGTGATGATCCTCAGTACATCAGTGATGATCCACAGTACATCAGGGATTGTCCACAGTACATCAGTGATGATCCATAGTACACCAGTGATGATCCATAGTACACCAGTGATGATCCATAGTACATCAGTGATGATCCATAGTACATCAGTGATGATCCATAGTACACCAGTGATGATCCACAGTATATCAGCGATGGCTCATAGTACATCAGTGATGATCCATAGTACACCAGTGATGGCCCATAGTACATCAGTGATGATCTATACTACATCAGTGATGATCCTCAGTACATCAGGGATGGTCCATAGTACATCAGGGATGGTTCATAGTACATCAGAGATGGTCCATAGTACATCAGTGATGATCCATAGTACACCAGTGATGATCCATAGTACATCAGTGATGATCTATAGTACATCAGTGATGATCCATAGTACATCAGTGATGATCTATAGTACATCAGTGATGATCCACAGAACATCAGTGATTATCCACAGTACATCAGTGATGGTCCACAGTACATCAGTGATGGTCCACAGTACATCAGTGATGGTCCACGGTACATCAGTGATGGTCCACAGTACATCAGTGATAATCCACAGTACATCAGTGGTGATCCACAGTACATCAGTGATGATCCATAGTACATCAGTGATGGTCCATAGTACATCACTGATAATCCACAGTACATCAGTGATGATCCACAGTACATCAGTAATGATCCTCAGTACATCAGGGATGGTCCATAGTACATCAGGGATTGTCCATAGTACATCAGGGATGGTCCATAGTACATCAGGGATGGTCCATAGTACATCAGTGATGATCCATAGTACACCAGTGATGATCCATAGTACACCCGTGATGGCCCATAGTACATCAGTAATGATCCTCAGTACATCAGGGATGATCCTCAGTACATCAGGGATGGTCCATAGTACATCAGGGATGGTCCATAGTACATCAGGGATGGTCCATAGTACATCAGTGATGGTCCATATTACATCAGGGATGGTCCATAGTACATCAGTGATGATCCATAGTACACCAGTGATGATCCATAGTACACCAGTGATGATCCATAGTACACCCGTGATGGCCCATAGTACATCAGTGATGATCCACAGTACATCAGTGATGATCCATAGTACATCAGTGATGATCCTCAGTACATCAGTGATAATCCACAGTACATCAGTGATGATCCACAGTACATTAGTGATGATCTATAGTACATCAGTGATGATCCACAGTACTTCAGTGATGATTCTCAGTACATCAGTGATGATCCACAGTACATCAGGGATTGTCCACAGTACATCAGTGATGATCCATAGTACACCAGTGATGATCCATAGTACACCAGTGATGATCCATAGTACATCAGTGATGATCCATAGTACATCAGTGATGATCCATAGTACACCAGTGATGATCCACAGTACATCTGGGATGGTCCATAGTACATCAGTGATGATCCATTAGTACACCCGTGATGGCCCATAGTACATCAGTGATTATCCACAGTACATCAGTGATGATCCTTAGTACATCAGTGATGATCCACGGTACATCAGTGATGATCTACGGTACATCAGTGATGATCCATAGTACACCAGTGATGGCCCATAGAACATCAGTGATGAACTATAGTACATCAGTGATGATCCACAGTACATCAGTGATGATCCACAGTACACCAGTGATTATCCATAGTACACCAGTGACGATCCATAGTACACCAGTGACGGTCCATAGTACACCAGTGATGATCCATAGTACATCAGTGATGATCTATAGTACATCAGTGATGATCTATAGTACATCAGTGATGATCCATAGAACATCAGTGATGATCCACAGTACATCAGTGATGGTCCACAGTACATCAGTGATGGTCCACAGTACATCAGTGATGATCCACAGTACATCAGTGATGATCCACAGTACATCAGTGATGATCCATAGTACATCAGTGATGATCTATAGTACATCAGTGATGATCCACAGTACATCAGTGATGATCCATAGTACATCAGTGATGATCCTCAGTACATCAGTGATGATCCATTGTACACCAGTGATGATCCACAGTACATCAGTGATGATCTATAGTACATCAGTGATGATCCACAGTACATCAGTGATGATCCATAGTACATCAGTGATGATCCTCAGTACATCAGTGATGATCCTCAGTACATCATTGATGATCCATAGTACACCAGTGATGGCCCATAGTACATCAGTGATGATCTATAGTACATCAGGGATGGTCCATAGTACATCAGGGATGGTCCATAGTACATCAGGGATGGTCCAAAGTACATCAGTGATTATCCATAGTACACCAGTGATGATCCATAGTACACCCGTGATGGCCCATAGTACATCAGTGATGATCCACAGTACATCAGTGATGATCCATAGTACATCAGTGATGATCTATAGTACATCAGTGATGATCCACAGTACATCAGTGATGATCCATAGTACATCAGTGATGATCCACAGGACATCAGTGATGATCCACAGGACATCAGTGATGATCCACAGGACATCAGTGATGATCCACAGTACATCAGTGATGATCTATAGTAAATCAGTGATGATCCACAGTACATAATTGATGATCCATAGTACATCAGTGATGATCCACAGTACATCAGTGATGATCCTCAGTACATCAGTGATGATCCACAGGACATCAGTGTTGATCCACAGTACATCAGTGATGGCCCATAGTACATCAGTGATGGCTCATAGTACATCAGTGATGATCCATAGTACATCAGTGATGATCCATAGTACATCAGGGATGGTCCACAGTATATCAGTGATGATCCATAGTACACCAGTGATGATCCATAGTACACCAGTGATGATCCATAGTACACCAGGGATGATCCACAGTACATCAGTGATGATCCACAGTACATCAGTGATGGTCCTCAGTACATCAGTGATGGTCCACAATACACCAGTGATGATCCATAGTACACCAATGATGATCCATACTACACCAGTGATGGCCCATATTACACCAGTGATGGCCCATAGTACATCAGTGATGATCTATAGTACATCAGTGATGATCCACAGTACATCAGTGATGATCCACAGTACATCAGTGATGATCCACAGTACATCAGGGATGGTCCATAGTATATCAGGGATGGTCCATAGTATATCAGGGATGGTCCATAGTACATCAGTGATGATCCATAGTACACCAGTGATGATCCATAGTACACCAGTGATGGCCCATAGTACATCAGTGATGAACTATAGTACATCAGTGATGATCCACAGTACATCAGTGATGATCCACAGTACATCAGGGATGGTCCATAGTACACCAGTGATGATCCATAGTACACCAGTGATGATCCATAGTACACCAGTGATGGTCCATAGTACATCAGTGATGATCCACAGTACATCAGTGATGATCCACAGTACATCAGTGATGATCCTCAGTACATCAGGGATGATCCATAGTACATCAGGGATGGTCCATAGTACATCAGGGATGGTCCATAGTACGTCAGGGATGGTCCACAGTACATCAGTGATGATTCACAGTACATCAGAGATGATCCACAGTACATCAGTGATGATCCACAGTACATTAGTGATGATCTATAGTACATCAGTGATGATCCACAGTACATCAGTGATGATCCTCAGTACATCAGTGATGATCCACAGTACATCAGGGATTGTCCACAGTACATCAGTGATGATCCATAGTACACCAGTGATGATCCATAGTACACCAGTGATGATCCATAGTACATCAGTGATGATCCATAGTACATCAGTGATGATCCATAGTACACCAGTGATGATCCACAGTATATCAGCGATGGCTCATAGTACATCAGTGATGATCCATAGTACACCAGTGATGGCCCATAGTACATCAGTGATGATCTATACTACATCAGTGATGATCCTCAGTACATCAGGGATGGTCCATAGTACATCAGGGATGGTTCATAGTACATCAGAGATGGTCCATAGTACATCAGTGATGATCCATAGTACACCAGTGATGATCCATAGTACATCAGTGATGATCTATAGTACATCAGTGATGATCCATAGTACATCAGTGATGATCTATAGTACATCAGTGATGATCCACAGAACATCAGTGATTATCCACAGTACATCAGTGATGGTCCACAGTACATCAGTGATGGTCCACAGTACATCAGTGATGGTCCACGGTACATCAGTGATGGTCCACAGTACATCAGTGATAATCCACAGTACATCAGTGGTGATCCACAGTACATCAGTGATGATCCATAGTACATCAGTGATGGTCCATAGTACATCACTGATAATCCACAGTACATCAGTGATGATCCACAGTACATCAGTAATGATCCTCAGTACATCAGGGATGGTCCATAGTACATCAGGGATTGTCCATAGTACATCAGGGATGGTCCATAGTACATCAGGGATGGTCCATAGTACATCAGTGATGATCCATAGTACACCAGTGATGATCCATAGTACACCAGTGATGATCCATAGTACACCCGTGATGGCCCATAGTACATCAGTGATGATCCACAGTACATCAGTGATGATCCATAGTACATCAGTGATGATCCTCAGTACATCAGTGATGATCCACAGTACATCAGTGATGATCCACAGTACATTAGTGATGATCTATAGTACATCAGTGATGATCCACAGTACTTCAGTGATGATTCTCAGTACATCAGTGATGATCCACAGTACATCAGGGATTGTCCACAGTACATCAGTGATGATCCATAGTACACCAGTGATGATCCATAGTACACCAGTGATGATCCTTAGTACATCAGTGATGATCCATAGTACATCAGTGATGATCCATAGTACACCAGTGATGATCCACAGTACATCAGCGATGGCTCATAGTACATCAGTGATGATTCATAGTACACCAGTGATGCCCCATAGTACATCAGTGATGATCTATAGTACATCAGTGATGATCCTCAGTACATCAGGGATGGTCCATAGTACATCAGGGATGGTCCATAGTACATCAGTGATGATCCATAGTACACCCGTGATGGCCCATAGTACATCAGTGATTATCCACAGTACATCAGTGATGATCCTTAGTACATCAGTGATGATCCACGGTACATCAGTGATGATCTACGGTACATCAGTGATGATCCATAGTACACCAGTGATGGCCCATAGAACATCAGTGATGAACTATAGTACATCAGTGATGATCCACAGTACATCAGTGATGATCCACAGTACACCAGTGATGATCCATAGTACACCAGTGACGATCCATAGTACACCAGTGACGGTCCATAGTACACCAGTGATGATCCATAGTACATCAGTGATGATCCATAGAACATCAGTGATGATCCACAGTACATCAGTGATGGTCCACAGTACATCAGTGATGGTCCACAGTACATCAGTGATGATCCACAGTACATCAGTGATGATCCACAGTACATCAGTGATGATCCATAGTACATCAGTGATGATCCACAGTACATTAGTGATGATCTATAGTACATCAGTGATGATCCACAGTACTTCAGTGATGATTCTCAGTACATCAGTGATGATCCACAGTACATCAGGGATTGTCCACAGTACATCAGTGATGATCCATAGTACACCAGTGATGATCCATAGTACACCAGTGATGATCCATAGTACATCAGTGATGATCCATAGTACATCAGTGATGATCCATAGTACACCAGTGATGATCCACAGTACATCAGCGATGGCTCATAGTACATCAGTGATGATCCATAGTACACCAGTGATGGCCCATAGTACATCAGTGATGATCTATAGTACATCAGTGATGATCCTCAGTACATCAGGGATGGTCCATAGTACATCAGGGATGGTCCATAGTACATCAGGGATGGTCCATAGTACATCAGTGATGATCCATAGTACACCCGTGATGGCCCATAGTACATCAGTGATTATCCACAGTACATCAGTGATGATCCTTAGTACATCAGTGATGATCCACGGTACATCAGTGATGATCTACGGTACATCAGTGATGATCCATAGTACACCAGTGATGGCCCATAGAACATCAGTGATGAACTATAGTACATCAGTGATGATCCACAGTACATCAGTGATGATCCACAGTACACCAGTGATGATCCATAGTACACCAGTGACGATCCATAGTACACCAGTGACGGTCCATAGTACACCAGTGATGATCCATAGTACATAAGTGATGATCTATAGTACATCAGTGATGATCTATAGTACATCAGTGATGATCCATAGAACATCAGTGATGATCCACAGTACATCAGTGATGGTCCACAGTACATCAGTGATGGTCCACAGTACATCAGTGATGATCCACAGTACATCAGTGATGATCCACAGTACATCAGTGATGATCCATAGTACATCAGTGATGATCTATAGTACATCAGTGATGATCCACAGTACATCAGTGATGATCCATAGTACATCAGTGATGATCCTCAGTACATCAGTGATGATCCATAGTACACCAGTGATGATCCACAGTACATCAGTGATGATCTATAGTACATCAGTGATGATCCACAGTACATCAGTGATGATCCATAGTACATCAGTGATGATCCTCAGTACATCAGTGATGATCCTCAGTACATCATTGATGATCCATAGTACACCAGTGATGGCCCATAGTACATCAGTGATGATCTATAGTACATCAGGGATGGTCCATAGTACATCAGGGATGGTCCATAGTACATCAGGGATGGTCCATAGTACATCAGTGATTATCCATAGTACACCAGTGATGATCCATAGTACACCCGTGATGGCCCATAGTACATCAGTGATGATCCACAGTACATCAGTGATGATCCATAGTACATCAGTGATGATCTATAGTACATCAGTGATGATCCACAGGACATCAGTGATCATCCACAGGACATCAGTGATGATCTATAGTAAATCAGTGATGATCCATAGTACACCAGTGATGGCCCATAGTACATCAGTGATGATCTATAGTACATCAGGGATGGTCCATAGTACATCAGGGATGGTCCATAGTACATCAGGGATGATCCATAGTACATCAGTGATGATCCACAGTACATCAGTGATGATCCACAGGACATCAGTGATCATCCACAGGACATCAGTGATGATCTATAGTAAATCAGTGATGATCCACAGTACATCATTGATGATCCATAGTACATCAGTGATGATCCACAGTACATCAGTGATGATCCTCAGTACATCAGTGATGATCCACAGGACATCAGTGTTGATCCACAGTACATCAGTGATGGCCCATAGTACATCAGTGATGGCTCATAGTACATCAGTGATGATCCATAGTACATCAGTGATGATCCATAGTACATCAGGGATGGTCCACAGTATATCAGTGATGATCCATAGTACACCAGTGATGATCCATAGTACACCAGTGATGATCCATAGTACACCAGGGATGATCCACAGTACATCAGTGATGATCCACAGTACATCAGTGATGGTCCTCAGTACATCAGTGATGGTCCACAATACACCAGTGATGATCCATAGTACACCAATGATGATCCATACTACACCAGTGATGGCCCATATTACACCAGTGATGGCCCATAGTACATCAGTGATGATCTATAGTACATCAGTGATGATCCACAGTACATCAGTGATGATCCACAGTACATCAGTGATGATCCACAGTACATCAGGGATGGTCCATAGTATATCAGGGATGGTCCATAGTATATCAGGGATGGTCCATAGTACATCAGTGATGATCCATAGTACACCAGTGATGATCCATAGTACACCAGTGATGGCCCATAGTACATCAGTGATGAACTATAGTACATCAGTGATGATCCACAGTACATCAGTGATGATCCACAGTACATCAGGGATGGTCCATAGTACACCAGTGATGATCCATAGTACACCAGTGATGATCCATAGTACACCAGTGATGATCCATAGTACACCAGTGATGGTCTATAGTACATCAGTGATGATCCACAGTACATCAGTGATGATCCACAGTACATCAGTGATGATCCTCAGTACATCAGGGATGGTCCATAGTACATCAGGGATGGTCCATAGTACATCAGGGATGGTCCACAGTACATCAGTGATGATCCACAGTACATCAGAGATGATCCACAGTACATAAGTGATGATCCACAGTACATTAGTGATGATCTATAGTACATCAGTGATGATCCACAGTACATCAGTGATGATCCTCAGTACATCAGTGATGATCCACAGTACATCAGGGATTGTCCACAGTACATCAGTGATGATCCATAGTACACCAGTGATGATCCATAGTACACCAGTGATGATCCATAGTACATCAGTGATGATCCATAGTACATCAGTGATGATCCATAGTACACCAGTGATGATCCACAGTATATCAGCGATGGCTCATAGTACATCAGTGATGATCCATAGTACACCAGTGATGGCCCATAGTACATCAGTGATGATCTATAGTACATCAGTGATGATCCTCAGTACATCAGGGATGGTCCATAGTACATCAGGGATGGTCCATAGTACATCAGGGATGGTCCATAGTACATCAGTGATGATCCATAGTACACCAGTGATGATCCATAGTACACCCGTGATGGCCCATAGTACATCAGTGATGATCCACAGTACATCTGCGATGATCCTCAGTACATCAGTGATGATCCACGGTACATCAGTGATGATCCACGGTACATCAGTGATGATCCACAGTACATCAGTGATGATCCATAGTACATCAGTGATGGCTCATAGTACATCAGTGATGATCCATAGTACATCAGTGATGATCCATAGTACATCAGTGTTGATCCATAGTACATCAGTAATGATCCACAGTACATCAGTGATGATCCACAGTACATCAGTGATGATCCATAGTACATCAGTGTTGATCAGTGTTGATCCATAGTACATCAGTGATGATCCATAGTACATCAGAGATGGCTCATAGTACATCAGAGATGGCTCATAGTACATCAGTGATGATCCACAGTACATCAGTGATGATCCACAGTACATCAGTAATGATCCACAGTACATCAGTGATGATCCACAGTACATCAGAGATGATCCATAGAACATCAGTGATGATCCATAGTACACCAGTGATGATCCACAGTACATCAGTGATGGCCCATAGTACATCAGCGATGGCTCATAGTACATCAGTGATGATCCATAGTACATCAGTGATGATCCATAGTACACCAGTGATGGCCCATAGTACATCAGTGATGATCTATAGTACATTAGTGATGATCCTCAGTACATCAGTGATGATCCACGGTACATCAGTGATGATCCACAGTACATCAGTGATGATCCACAGTACATCAGTGATGATCAATAGTACATCAGTGATGATCCTCAGTACATCAGTGATGATCCACAGTACATCAGTAATGATCCACAGTAAATCAGTGATGATCCACAGTACATCAGTGATGATCCTCAGTACATCAGTGATGATCCACGGTACATCAGTGATAATCCACAGTACATCAGGGATGGTCTATAGTACATCAGGGATGGTCCATAGTACATCAGTGATGATCCTCAGTACATCAGGGATGGCCCATAGTACATCAGTGATGATCTATAGTACACCAGTGATGATCCACAGTACATCAGTGATGATCCACAGTACATCAGTGATGATCCACAGTACATCAGGGATGGTCCATAGTACATCATTAATGATCCATAGTACACCAGGGATGATCCATAGTACACCTGTGATGGCCCATAGTACATCAGTGATGATCCTCAGTACATCGGTGATGATCCTCAGTACATCAGTGATGATCCACGGTACATCAGTGATGATCCACAGTACATCAGTGATGATCCACAGTACATCAGGGATGGTCCACAGTACATCAGTGATGATTCATAGTACATTAGTGATGATCCATAGTACATCAGTGATGGCTCAAAGTTCATCAGTGATGATCCATAATACATCAGTGATGATCCATAGTACATCAGTGATGATCCATAGTACACCAGTGATGGCCCACAGTACATCAGTGATGATCCACAGTACATCAGTGATGATCCATAGTACATCAGTGATGATCCATAGTACATCAGTGATGATCCATAGTACATTGGTGATGATCCATAGTACATTGGTGATGATCCATAGTACACCAGTGATGGTCCACAGTACATCAGTGATGATCCATAGTACAAGAGTGATTGCCCATAGTACATCAGTGATGATCTTTAGTACATCAGTGATGATCCATAGTACATCAGTGATGATCCATAGTACATCAGTGATGATCCATAGTACATCAGTGATGGCTCATAGTACATCAGTGATGATCCATAGTACATCAGTGATGATCCATAGTACATCAGTGTTGATCCATAGTACATCAGTGATGATCCATAGTACATCAGAGATGGCTCATAGTACATCAGAGATGGCTCATAGTACATCAGAGATGGCTCATAGTACATCAGTGATGATCCATAGTATATCAGTGATGATCCATAGTACATCAGTGATGATCCATAGTACATCAGTGATGGCTCAGAGTACATCAGTGATGATCCATAGTACATCAGTGATGATCCATAGTACATCAGTGATGATCCATAGTACACCAGTGATGATCCATAGTACATCAGAGATGGCTCATAGTACATCAGTGATGATCCATAGTACATCAGTGATGATCCATAGTACATCAGTGATGATCTATAGTACATCAGTGATGATCCACAGTACATCAGTGATGATCCATAGTACACCAGTGATGATCCATAGTACATCAGTGATGATCCATAGTACATCAGTGATGATCCATAGTACATCAGTGATGATCCTCAGTACATCAGTGATGATCCACAGTACATCAGTAATGATCCACAGTACATCAGTGATGATCCACAGTACATCAGTGATGATCCTCAGTACATCAGTGATGATCCACGGTACATCAGTGATAATCCACAATACATCAGGGATGGTCCATAGTACATCAGTGATGATCCACAGTACATCAGTGATGATCCACAGTACATCAGTGATGATCCATAGTACATCAGTGATGATCTATAGTACACCAGTGATGATCCACAGTACATCAGTGATGATCCACGGTACATCAGTGATAATCCACAGTACATCAGGGATGGTCTATAGTACATCAGGGATGGTCCATAGTACATCAGTGATGATCCTCAGTACATCAGGGATGGCCCATAGTACATCAGGGATGATCTATAGTACACCAGTGATGATCCACAGTACATCAGTGATGATCCACAGTACATCAGTGATGATCCACAGTACATCAGGGATGGTCCATAGTACATCATTAATGATCCATAGTACACCAGGGATGATCCATAGTACACCTGTGATGGCCCATAGTACATCAGTGATGATCCTCAGTACATCGGTGATGATCCTCAGTACATCAGTGATGATCCACGGTACATCAGTGATGATCCAAAGTACATCAGTGATGATCCACAGTACATCAGGGATGGTCCACAGTACATCAGTGATGATTCATAGTACATTAGTGATGATCCATAGTACATCAGTGATGGCTCAAAGTTCATCAGTGATGATCCATAATACATCAGTGATGATCCATAGTACATCAGTGATGATCCATAGTACACCAGTGATGGCCCATAGTACATCAGTGATGATCCACAGTACGTCAGTGATGATCCACAGTACGTCAGTGATGATCCACAGTACATCAGTGATGATCCACAGTACATCAGTGATGATCCATAGTACATCAGTGATGATCCATAGTACATCAGTGATGATCCATAGTACATCGGTGATGATCCATAGTACACCAGTGATGGTCCACAGTACATCAGTGATGATCCACAGTACATCAGTGATGATCCATAGTACATCAGTGATGATCCATAGTACATCAGTGATGATCCATAGTACATTGGTGATGATCCATAGTACATCAGTGATGATCCATAGTACATCAGTGATGATCCATAGTACATCAGTGATGGCTCAGAGTACATCAGTGATGATCCATAGTACATCAGTGATGATCCATAGTACATCAGTGATGATCCATAGTACACCAGTGATGATCCATAGTACATCAGAGATGGCTCATAGTACATCAGTGATGATCCATAGTACATCAGTGATGATCCATAGTACATCAGTGATGATCTATAGTACATCAGTGATGATCCACAGTACATCAGTGATGATCCATAGTACACCAGTGATGATCCATAGTACATCAGTGATGATCCATAGTACATCAGTGATGATCCATAGTACATCAGTGATGATCCTCAGTACATCAGTGATGATCCACAGTACATCAGTAATGATCCACAGTACATCAGTGATGATCCACAGTACATCAGTGATGATCCTCAGTACATCAGTGATGATCCACGGTACATCAGTGATAATCCACAATACATCAGGGATGGTCCATAGTACATCAGTGATGATCCACAGTACATCAGTGATGATCCACAGTACATCAGTGATGATCCATAGTACATCAGTGATGATCTATAGTACACCAGTGATGATCCACAGTACATCAGTGATGATCCACGGTACATCAGTGATAATCCACAGTACATCAGGGATGGTCTATAGTACATCAGGGATGGTCCATAGTACATCAGTGATGATCCTCAGTACATCAGGGATGGCCCATAGTACATCAGGGATGATCTATAGTACACCAGTGATGATCCACAGTACATCAGTGATGATCCACAGTACATCAGTGATGATCCACAGTACATCAGGGATGGTCCATAGTACATCATTAATGATCCATAGTACACCAGGGATGATCCATAGTACACCTGTGATGGCCCATAGTACATCAGTGATGATCCTCAGTACATCGGTGATGATCCTCAGTACATCAGTGATGATCCACGGTACATCAGTGATGATCCAAAGTACATCAGTGATGATCCACAGTACATCAGGGATGGTCCACAGTACATCAGTGATGATTCATAGTACATTAGTGATGATCCATAGTACATCAGTGATGGCTCAAAGTTCATCAGTGATGATCCATAATACATCAGTGATGATCCATAGTACATCAGTGATGATCCATAGTACACCAGTGATGGCCCATAGTACATCAGTGATGATCCACAGTACGTCAGTGATGATCCACAGTACGTCAGTGATGATCCACAGTACATCAGTGATGATCCACAGTACATCAGTGATGATCCATAGTACATCAGTGATGATCCATAGTACATCAGTGATGATCCATAGTACATCGGTGATGATCCATAGTACACCAGTGATGGTCCACAGTACATCAGTGATGATCCACAGTACATCAGTGATGATCCATAGTACATCAGTGATGATCCATAGTACATCAGTGATGATCCATAGTACATTGGTGATGATCCATAGTACATCAGTGATGATCCATAGTACACCAGTGATGGCCCATAGTACATCAGTGATGATCCACAGTACGTCAGTGATGATCCACAGTACGTCAGTGATGATCCACAGTACATCAGTGATGATCCATAGTACATCAGTGATGATCCATAGTACAACAGTGATGGCCCATAGTACATCAGTGATGATCCACAGTACGTCAGTGATGATCCATAGTACATCAGTGATGATCCACAGTACATCAGTGATGATCCATAGTACATCAGTGATGATCCATAGTACACCAGTGATGGCCCATAGTACATCAGTGATGATCTATAGTACATTAGTGATGATCCTCAGTACATCAGTGATTATTCACGGTACATCAGTGATGATCCACAGTACATCAGTGATGATCCATAGTACACCAGTGATGATCCTCAGTACATCAGTGATGATCCATAGTACATCAGTAATGATCCACAGTAAATCAGTGATGATCCACAGTACATCAGTGATGATCCTCAGTAAATCAGTGATGATCCACGGTACATCAGTGATAATCCACAGTACATCAGGGATGGTCTATAGTACATCAGGGATGGTCCATAGTACATCAGTGATGATCCTCAGTACATCAGGGATGGCCCATAGTACATCAGTGATGATCTATAGTACACCAGTGATGATCCACAGTACATCAGTGATGATCCACAGTACATCAGGGATGGTCCATAGTACATCAGTGATGATCCATAGTACACCAGTGATGATCCATAGTACACCTGTGATGGCCCATAGTACATCAGTGATGATCCTCAGTACATCGGTGATGATCCTCAGTACATCAGTGATGATCCACGGTACATCAGTGATGATCCACAGTACATCAGTGATGATCCACAGTACATCAGGGATGGTCCACAGTACATCAGTGATGATCCATATTACATCAGTAATGGCTCAAAGTACATCAGTGATGATCCATAATACATCAGTGATGATCCATAGTACACCAGTGATGGTCCACAGTACATCAGTGATGATCCATAGTACACCAGTGATGGCCCATAGTACATCAGTGATGATCTATAGTACATCAGTGATGATCTATAGTACATCAGTGATGATCCATAGTTCATCAGTGATGATCCATAGTACATCGACGATGATCCATAGTACATCAGTGATGATCCACAGTACATCAGGGATAGTCCACAGTATATCAGTGATGATCCACAGTACATCAGTTATGATCCATAGTACATCAGTGATGGCTCAAAGTACATCAGTGATGATCCATAATACATCAGTGATGATCCATAGTACACCAGTGATGGTCCACAGTACATCAGTGATGATCCATAGTACACCAGTGATGGCCCATAGTACATCAGTGATGGCCCATAGTACATCAGTGATGATCTATAGTACATCAGTGATGATCCATAGTACATCAGTGATGATCCATAGTACATCAGTGATGATCCATAGTACATCGGCGATGATCCATAGTACATCAGTGATGATCCACAGTACATCAGGGATAGTCCACAGTATATCAGTGATGATCCATAGTACATCAGTGATGGCCCATAGTACATCAGTGATGATCCATAGTACATCAGTGATGGCCCATAGTACATCAGTGATGATCCATAGTACATCAGGGATGGTCCATAGTACATCAGGGATGGTCCATAGTACATCAGTGATGATCCACAGTACATCAGTGATGATCCACAGTACATAAGTGATGATCCTCAGTACATCAGTGATGATCCACAGTACATCAGTGATGATCCACAGTACATTAGTGATGATCTATAGTACATCAGTGATGATCCACAGTACATTGTCCACAGTACATCAGTGATTGTCCACAGTACATCAGTGATGATCCATAGTACACCAGCGATGATCCATAGTACACCAGTGATGATCCATAGTACATCAGTGATGATCCATAGTACATCAGTGATGATCCATAGTACACCAGTGATGATCCACAGTACATCAGCGATGGCTCAATCCATAGTACACCAGTGATGATCCATAGTACATCAGTGATGATCCATAGTACACCAGTGATGATCCACAGTACATCAGCGATGGCTCAATCCATAGTACACCAGTGATGATCCATAGTACATCAGTGATGATCCATAGTACACCAGTGATGATCCATAGTACACCAGTGATGGCCCATAGTACATCAGTGATGAACTATAGTACATCAGTGATGATCCACAGTACATCAGTGATGATCCACAGTACATCAGGGATGGTCCATAGTACACCAGTGATGATCCATAGTACACCAGTGATGATCCATAGTACACCAGTGATGATCCATAGTACACCAGTGATGGTCCATAGTACATAAGTGATGATCCACAGTACATCAGTGATGATCCACAGTACATCAGTGATGATCCTCAGTACATCGGGGATGGTCCATAGTACATCAGGGATGGTCCATAGTACATCAGGGATGGTCCATAGTATATCAGGGATGGTCCATAGTACATCAGTGATGATCCACAGTACATCAGTGATGATCCACAGTACATCAGTGATGATCCTCAGTACATCAGAGATGATCCACAGTACATCAGGGATGATCCACAGTACATTAGTGATGATCTATAGTACATCAGTGATGATCCTCAGTACATCAGTGATGATCCACAGTACATCAGGGATTGTCCACAGTACATCAGTGATGATCCATAGTACACCAGTGATGATCCATAGTACACCAGTGATGATCCATAGTACATCAGTGATGATCCATAGTACATCAGTGATGATCCATAGTACACCAGTGATGATCCACAGTATATCAGCGATGGCTCATAGTACATCAGTGATGATCCATGGTACACCAGTGATGGCCCATAGTACATTAGTGATGATCTATAGTACATCAGTGATGATCCTCAGTACATCAGGGATGGTCCATAGTACATCAGGGATGGTCCATAGTACATCAGGGATGGTCCATAGTACATCTGTGATGATCCTCAGTACATCAGTGATGATCCACGGTACATCAGTGATGATCCACGGTACATCAGTGATGATCCACAGTACATCAGTAATGATCCATAGTACATCAGTGATGGCTCATAGTACATCAGTGATGATCCATAGTACATCAGTGATGATCCATAGTACATCAGTGTTGATCCATAGTACATCAGTAATGATCCACAGTACATCAGTGATGATCCACAGTACATCAGTGATGATCCATAGTACATCAGTGTTGATCAGTGTTGATCCATAGTACATCAGTGATGATCCATAGTACATCAGAGATGGCTCATAGTACATCAGAGATGGCTCATAGTACATCAGTGATGATCCACAGTACATCAGTGATGATCCACAGTACATCAGTAATGATCCACAGTACATCAGTGATGATCCATAGTACATCAGTGATGATCCATAGTACACCAGTGATGATCCACAGTACATCAGTGATGGCCCATAGTACATCAGCGATGGCTCATAGTACATCAGTGATGATCCATAGTACATCAGTGATGATCCATAGTACACCAGTGATGGCCCATAGTACATCAGTGATGATCCATAGTACATTAGTGATGATCCTCAGTACATCAGTGATGATCCACGGTACATCAGTCATGATCCACAGTACATCAGTGATGATCCACAGTACATCAGTGATGATCCATAGTACATCAGTGATGATCCTCAGTACATCAGTGATGATCCACAGTACATCAGTAATGATCCACAGTAAATCAGTGACGATCCACAGTACACCAGTGATGGCCCATAGTACATCAGTGTTGATCCATAGTACATCAGTAATGATCCACACTACATCAGTGATGATCCACAGTACATCAGTGATGATCCATAGTACATCAGTGTTGATCAGTGTTGATCCATAGTACATCAGTGATGATCCATAGTACTTTAGAGATGGTTCATAGTACATCAGAGATGGCTCATAGTACATCAGTGATGATCCACAGTACATCAGTAATGATCCACAGTACATCAGTGATGATCCACAGTACATCAGTGATGATCCATAGTACATCAGTGATGATCCATAGTACACCAGTGATGATCCACAGTACATCAGTGATGGCCCATAGTACATCAGCGATGGCTCATAGTACATCAGTGATGATCCATAGTACATCAGTGATGATCCATAGTACACCAGTGATGGCCCATAGTACATCAGTGATGACCCATAGTACATCAGTGATGATCTATAGTACATTAGTGATGATCCACAGTACATCAGTGATGATCCACAGTACATCAGTGATGATACATAGTACATCAGTGATGATCTAGAGTACACCAGTGATGATCCACAGTACATCAGTGATGATCCATAGTACATCAGTGATGATCCAAAGTACACCAGTGATGGCCCATAGTACATCAGTGATGATCTATAGTACATTAGTGATGATCCTCAGTACATCAGTGATTATTCACGGTACATCAGTGATGATCCACAGTACATCAGTGATGATCCATAGTACACCAGTGATGATCCTCAGTACATCAGTGATGATCCACAGTACATCAGTAATGATCCACAGTAAATCAGTGATGATCCACAGTACATCAGTGATGATCCTCAGTACATCAGTGATGATCCACGGTACATCAGTGATAATCCACAGTACATCAGGGATGGTCTATAGTACATCAGGAATGTTCCATAGTACATCAGTGATGATCCTCAGTACATCAGGGATGGCCCATAGTACATCAGTGATGATCTATAGTACACCAGTGATGATCCACATTACATCAGTGATGATCCACAGTACATCAGGGATGGTCCATAGTACATCAGTGATGATCCATAGTACACCAGTGATGATCCATAGTACACCTGTGATGGCCCATAGTACATCAGTGATGATCCTCAGTACATCGGTGATGATCCTCAGTACATCAGTGATGATCCACAGTACATCAGTGATGATCCACAGTACATCAGTGATGATCCACAGTACATCAGGGATGGTCCACAGTACATCAGTGATGATCCATAGTACAGCAGTGATGGCTCAAAGTACATCAGTGATGATCCATAATACATCAGTGATGATACATAGTACACCAGTGATGGTCCACAGTACATCAGTGATGATCCATAGTACACCAGTGATGGCCCATAGTACATCAGTGATGATCTATAGTACATCAGTGATGATCCATAGTACATCAGTGATGATCCATAGTACATCAGTGATGATCCATAGTACATCAACGATGATCCATAGTACATCAGTGATGATCCACAGTACATCAGGGATAGTCCACAGTATATCAGTGATGATCCATAGTACATCAGTGATGATCCATAGTACATCAGTGATGGCTCAAAGTACATCAGTGATGATCCATAATACATCAGTGATGATCCATAGTACATCAGTGATGATCTATAGTACATCAGTGATGATCCATAGTACATCAGTGATGATCCATAGTACATCGGCGATGATCCATAGTACATCAGTGATGATCCACAGTACATCAGGGATAGTCCACAGTATATCAGTGATGATCCATAGTACATCAGTGATGGCCCATAGTACATCAGTGATGATCCATAGTACATCAGTGATGGCCCATAGTACATCAGTGATGATCCATAGTACATCAGGGATGGTCCATAGTACATCAGGGATGGTCCATAGTACATCAGTGATGATCCACAGTACATCAGTGATGATCCACAGTACATCAGTGATGATCCTCAGTACATCAGTGATGATCCACAGTACATCAGTGATGATCCACAGTACATTAGTGATGATCTATAGTACATCAGTGATGATCCACAGTACATCAGTGATGATCCTCAGTACATCAGTGATGATCCACAGTACATCAGGGATTGTCCACAGTACATCAGTGATGATCCATAGTACACCAGCGATGATACATAGTACACCAGTGATGATCCATAGTACATCAGTGATGATCCATAGTACATCAGTGATGATCCATAGTACACCAGTGATGATCCACAGTACATCAGCGATGGCTCAATCCATAGTACACCAGTGATGATCCATAGTACATCAGTGATGATCCATAGTACACCAGTGATGATCCACAGTACATCAGCGATGGCTCAATCCATAGTACACCAGTGATGATCCATAGTACATCAGTGATGATCCATAGTACACCAGTGATGATCCATAGTACACCAGTGATGGCCCATAGTACATCAGTGATGAACTATAGTACATCAGTGATGATCCACAGTACATCAGTGATGATCCACAGTACATCAGGGATGGTCCATAGTACACCAGTGATGATCCATAGTACACCAGTGATGATCCATAGTACACCAGTGATGATCCATAGTACACCAGTGATGATCCATAGTACACCAGTGATGGTCCATAGTACATCAGTGATGATCCACAGTACATCAGTGATGATCCACAGTACATCAGTGATGATCCTCAGTACATCAGGGATGGTCCATAGTACATCAGGGATGGTCCATAGTACATCAGGGATGGTCCATAGTATATCAGGGATGGTCCATAGTACATCAGTGATGATCCACAGTACATCAGTGTTGATCAGTGTTGATCCATAGTACATCAGTGATGATCCATAGTACATCAGAGATGGCTCATAGTACATCAGAGATGGCTCATAGTACATCAGTGATGATCCACAGTACATCAGTGATGATCCACAGTACATCAGTAATGATCCACAGTACATCAGTGATGATCCACAGTACATCAGTGATGATCCATAGTACATCAGTGATGATCCATAGTACACCAGTGATGATCCACAGTACATCAGTGATGGCCCATAGTACATCAGCGATGGCTCATAGTACATCAGTGATGATCCATAGTACATCAGTGATGATCCATAGTACACCAGTGATGGCCCATAGTACATCAGTGATGGCCCATAGTACATCAGTGATGATCTATAGTACATTAGTGATGATCCACAGTACATCAGTGATGATCCACAGTACATCAGTGATGATACATAGTACATCAGTGATGATCTATAGTACACCAGTGATGATCCACAGTACATCAGTGATGATCCATAGTACATCAGTGATGATCCATAGTACACCAGTGATGGCCCATAGTACATCAGTGATGATCTATAGTACATTAGTGATGATCCTCAGTACATCAGTGATTATTCACGGTACATCAGTGATGATCCACAGTACATCAGTGATGATCCATAGTACACCAGTGATGATCCTCAGTACATCAGTGATGATCCACAGTACATCAGTAATGATCCACAGTAAATCAGTGATGATCCACAGTACATCAGTGATGATCCTCAGTACATCAGTGATGATCCACGGTACATCAGTGATAATCCACAGTACATCAGGGATGGTCTATAGTACATCAGGAATGTTCTATAGTACATCAGTGATGATCCTCAGTACATCAGTGATGGCCCATAGTACATCAGTGATGATCTATAGTACACCAGTGATGATCCACAGTACATCAGTGATGATCCACAGTACATCAGGGATGGTCCATAGTACATCAGTGATGATCCATAGTACACCAGTGATGATCCATAGTACACCTGTGATGGCCCATAGTACATCAGTGATGATCCTCAGTACATCGGTGATGATCCTCAGTACATCAGTGATGATCCACGGTACATCAGTGATGATCCACAGTACATCAGTGATGATCCACAGTACATCAGGGATGGTCCACAGTACATCAGTGATGATCCATAGTACATCAGTGATGGCTCAAAGTACATCAGTGATGATCCATAATACATCAGTGATGATCCATAGTACACCAGTGATGGTCCACAGTACATCAGTGATGATCCATAGTACACCAGTGATGGCCCATAGTACATCAGTGATGATCTATAGTACATCAGTGATGATCCATAGTACATCAGTGATGATCCATAGTACATCAGTGAAGATCCATAGTACATCGACGATGATCCATAGTACATCAGTGATGATCCACAGTACATCAGGGATAGTCCACAGTATATCAGTGATGATCCATAGTACATCAGTGATGATCCATAGTACATCAGTGATGGCTCAAAGTACATCAGTGATGATCCATAATACATCAGTGATGATCCATAGTACATCAGTGATGATCTATAGTACATCAATGATGATCCATAGTACATCAGTGATGATCCATAGTACATCAGTGATGATCCATAGTACATCGGCGATGATCCATAGTACATCGGCGATGATCCATAGTACATCAGTGATGATCCACAGTACATCAGGGATAGTCCACAGTATATCAGTGATGATCCATAGTACATCAGTGATGGCCCATAGTACATCAGTGATGATCCATAGTACATCAGTGATGGCCCATAGTACATCAGTGATGATCCATAGTACATCAGGGATGGTCCATAGTACATCAGGGATGGTCCATAGTACATCAGTGATGATCCACAGTACATCAGTGATGATCCACAGTACATCAGTGATGATCCTCAGTACATCAGTGATGATCCACAGTACATCAGTGATGATCCACAGTACATTAGTGATGATCTATAGTACATCAGTGATGATCCACAGTACATCAGTGATGATCCTCGGTACATCAGTGATGATCCACAGTACATCAGGGATTGTCCACAGTACATCAGTGATGATCCATAGTACACCAGCGATGATCCATAGTACACCAGTGATGGTCCATAGTACATCAGCGATGGCTCATAGTACATCAGTGATGATCCATGGTACACCAGTGATGGCCCATAGTACATTAGTGATGATCTATAGTACATCAGTGATGATCCTCAGTACATCAGGGATGGTCCATAGTACATCAGGGATGGTCCATAGTACATCAGGGATGGTCCATAGTACATCTGTGATGATCCTCAGTACATCAGTGATGATCCACGGTACATCAGTGATGATCCACGGTACATCAGTGATGATCCACAGTACATCAGTAATGATCCATAGTACATCAGTGATGGCTCATAGTACATCAGTGATGATCCATAGTACATCAGTGATGATCCATAGTACATCAGTGTTGATCCATAGTACATCAGTAATGATCCACAGTACATCAGTGATGATCCACAGTACATCAGTGATGATCCATAGTACATCAGTGTTGATCAGTGTTGATCCATAGTACATCAGTGATGATCCATAGTACATCAGAGATGGCTCATAGTACATCAGAGATGGCTCATAGTACATCAGTGATGATCCACAGTACATCAGTGATGATCCACAGTACATCAGTAATGATCCACAGTACATCAGTGATGATCCATAGTACATCAGTGATGATCCATAGTACACCAGTGATGATCCACAGTACATCAGTGATGGCCCATAGTACATCAGCGATGGCTCATAGTACATCAGTGATGATCCATAGTACATCAGTGATGATCCATAGTACACCAGTGATGGCCCATAGTACATCAGTGATGATCCATAGTACATTAGTGATGATCCTCAGTACATCAGTGATGATCCACGGTACATCAGTCATGATCCACAGTACATCAGTGATGATCCACAGTACATCAGTGATGATCCATAGTACATCAGTGATGATCCTCAGTACATCAGTGATGATCCACAGTACATCAGTAATGATCCACAGTAAATCAGTGACGATCCACAGTACACCAGTGATGGCCCATAGTACATCAGTGTTGATCCATAGTACATCAGTAATGATCCACACTACATCAGTGATGATCCACAGTACATCAGTGATGATCCATAGTACATCAGTGTTGATCAGTGTTGATCCATAGTACATCAGTGATGATCCATAGTACTTTAGAGATGGTTCATAGTACATCAGAGATGGCTCATAGTACATCAGTGATGATCCACAGTACATCAGTAATGATCCACAGTACATCAGTGATGATCCACAGTACATCAGTGATGATCCATAGTACATCAGTGATGATCCATAGTACACCAGTGATGATCCACAGTACATCAGTGATGGCCCATAGTACATCAGCGATGGCTCATAGTACATCAGTGATGATCCATAGTACATCAGTGATGATCCATAGTACACCAGTGATGGCCCATAGTACATCAGTGATGACCCATAGTACATCAGTGATGATCTATAGTACATTAGTGATGATCCACAGTACATCAGTGATGATCCACAGTACATCAGTGATGATACATAGTACATCAGTGATGATCTAGAGTACACCAGTGATGATCCACAGTACATCAGTGATGATCCATAGTACATCAGTGATGATCCAAAGTACACCAGTGATGGCCCATAGTACATCAGTGATGATCTATAGTACATTAGTGATGATCCTCAGTACATCAGTGATTATTCACGGTACATCAGTGATGATCCACAGTACATCAGTGATGATCCATAGTACACCAGTGATGATCCTCAGTACATCAGTGATGATCCACAGTACATCAGTAATGATCCACAGTAAATCAGTGATGATCCACAGTACATCAGTGATGATCCTCAGTACATCAGTGATGATCCACGGTACATCAGTGATAATCCACAGTACATCAGGGATGGTCTATAGTACATCAGGAATGTTCCATAGTACATCAGTGATGATCCTCAGTACATCAGGGATGGCCCATAGTACATCAGTGATGATCTATAGTACACCAGTGATGATCCACATTACATCAGTGATGATCCACAGTACATCAGGGATGGTCCATAGTACATCAGTGATGATCCATAGTACACCAGTGATGATCCATAGTACACCTGTGATGGCCCATAGTACATCAGTGATGATCCTCAGTACATCGGTGATGATCCTCAGTACATCAGTGATGATCCACAGTACATCAGTGATGATCCACAGTACATCAGTGATGATCCACAGTACATCAGGGATGGTCCACAGTACATCAGTGATGATCCATAGTACAGCAGTGATGGCTCAAAGTACATCAGTGATGATCCATAATACATCAGTGATGATACATAGTACACCAGTGATGGTCCACAGTACATCAGTGATGATCCATAGTACACCAGTGATGGCCCATAGTACATCAGTGATGATCTATAGTACATCAGTGATGATCCATAGTACATCAGTGATGATCCATAGTACATCAGTGATGATCCATAGTACATCAACGATGATCCATAGTACATCAGTGATGATCCACAGTACATCAGGGATAGTCCACAGTATATCAGTGATGATCCATAGTACATCAGTGATGATCCATAGTACATCAGTGATGGCTCAAAGTACATCAGTGATGATCCATAATACATCAGTGATGATCCATAGTACATCAGTGATGATCTATAGTACATCAGTGATGATCCATAGTACATCAGTGATGATCCATAGTACATCGGCGATGATCCATAGTACATCAGTGATGATCCACAGTACATCAGGGATAGTCCACAGTATATCAGTGATGATCCATAGTACATCAGTGATGGCCCATAGTACATCAGTGATGATCCATAGTACATCAGTGATGGCCCATAGTACATCAGTGATGATCCATAGTACATCAGGGATGGTCCATAGTACATCAGGGATGGTCCATAGTACATCAGTGATGATCCACAGTACATCAGTGATGATCCACAGTACATCAGTGATGATCCTCAGTACATCAGTGATGATCCACAGTACATCAGTGATGATCCACAGTACATTAGTGATGATCTATAGTACATCAGTGATGATCCACAGTACATCAGTGATGATCCTCAGTACATCAGTGATGATCCACAGTACATCAGGGATTGTCCACAGTACATCAGTGATGATCCATAGTACACCAGCGATGATACATAGTACACCAGTGATGATCCATAGTACATCAGTGATGATCCATAGTACATCAGTGATGATCCATAGTACACCAGTGATGATCCACAGTACATCAGCGATGGCTCAATCCATAGTACACCAGTGATGATCCATAGTACATCAGTGATGATCCATAGTACACCAGTGATGATCCACAGTACATCAGCGATGGCTCAATCCATAGTACACCAGTGATGATCCATAGTACATCAGTGATGATCCATAGTACACCAGTGATGATCCATAGTACACCAGTGATGGCCCATAGTACATCAGTGATGAACTATAGTACATCAGTGATGATCCACAGTACATCAGTGATGATCCACAGTACATCAGGGATGGTCCATAGTACACCAGTGATGATCCATAGTACACCAGTGATGATCCATAGTACACCAGTGATGATCCATAGTACACCAGTGATGATCCATAGTACACCAGTGATGGTCCATAGTACATCAGTGATGATCCACAGTACATCAGTGATGATCCACAGTACATCAGTGATGATCCTCAGTACATCAGGGATGGTCCATAGTACATCAGGGATGGTCCATAGTACATCAGGGATGGTCCATAGTATATCAGGGATGGTCCATAGTACATCAGTGATGATCCACAGTACATCAGTGTTGATCAGTGTTGATCCATAGTACATCAGTGATGATCCATAGTACATCAGAGATGGCTCATAGTACATCAGAGATGATCCACAGTACATCAGTGATGATCCACAGTACATCAGTAATGATCCACAGTACATCAGTGATGATCCACAGTACATCAGTGATGATCCATAGTACATCAGTGATGATCCATAGTACACCAGTGATGATCCACAGTACATCAGTGATGGCCCATAGTACATCAGCGATGGCTCATAGTACATCAGTGATGATCCATAGTACATCAGTGATGATCCATAGTACACCAGTGATGGCCCATAGTACATCAGTGATGGCCCATAGTACATCAGTGATGATCTATAGTACATTAGTGATGATCCACAGTACATCAGTGATGATCCACAGTACATCAGTGATGATACATAGTACATCAGTGATGATCTATAGTACACCAGTGATGATCCACAGTACATCAGTGATGATCCATAGTACATCAGTGATGATCCATAGTACACCAGTGATGGCCCATAGTACATCAGTGATGATCTATAGTACATTAGTGATGATCCTCAGTACATCAGTGATTATTCACGGTACATCAGTGATGATCCACAGTACATCAGTGATGATCCATAGTACACCAGTGATGATCCTCAGTACATCAGTGATGATCCACAGTACATCAGTAATGATCCACAGTAAATCAGTGATGATCCACAGTACATCAGTGATGATCCTCAGTACATCAGTGATGATCCACGGTACATCAGTGATAATCCACAGTACATCAGGGATGGTCTATAGTACATCAGGAATGTTCTATAGTACATCAGTGATGATCCTCAGTACATCAGTGATGGCCCATAGTACATCAGTGATGATCTATAGTACACCAGTGATGATCCACAGTACATCAGTGATGATCCACAGTACATCAGGGATGGTCCATAGTACATCAGTGATGATCCATAGTACACCAGTGATGATCCATAGTACACCTGTGATGGCCCATAGTACATCAGTGATGATCCTCAGTACATCGGTGATGATCCTCAGTACATCAGTGATGATCCACGGTACATCAGTGATGATCCACAGTACATCAGTGATGATCCACAGTACATCAGGGATGGTCCACAGTACATCAGTGATGATCCATAGTACATCAGTGATGGCTCAAAGTACATCAGTGATGATCCATAATACATCAGTGATGATCCATAGTACACCAGTGATGGTCCACAGTACATCAGTGATGATCCATAGTACACCAGTGATGGCCCATAGTACATCAGTGATGATCTATAGTACATCAGTGATGATCCATAGTACATCAGTGATGATCCATAGTACATCAGTGATGATCCATAGTACATCGACGATGATCCATAGTACATCAGTGATGATCCACAGTACATCAGGGATAGTCCACAGTATATCAGTGATGATCCATAGTACATCAGTGATGATCCATAGTACATCAGTGATGGCTCAAAGTACATCAGTGATGATCCATAATACATCAGTGATGATCCATAGTACATCAGTGATGATCTATAGTACATCAATGATGATCCATAGTACATCAGTGATGATCCATAGTACATCAGTGATGATCCATAGTACATCGGCGATGATCCATAGTACATCGGCGATGATCCATAGTACATCAGTGATGATCCACAGTACATCAGGGATAGTCCACAGTATATCAGTGATGATCCATAGTACATCAGTGATGGCCCATAGTACATCAGTGATGATCCATAGTACATCAGTGATGGCCCATAGTACATCAGTGATGATCCATAGTACATCAGGGATGGTCCATAGTACATCAGGGATGGTCCATAGTACATCAGTGATGATCCACAGTACATCAGTGATGATCCACAGTACATCAGTGATGATCCTCAGTACATCAGTGATGATCCACAGTACATCAGTGATGATCCACAGTACATTAGTGATGATCTATAGTACATCAGTGATGATCCACAGTACATCAGTGATGATCCTCGGTACATCAGTGATGATCCACAGTACATCAGGGATTGTCCACAGTACATCAGTGATGATCCATAGTACACCAGCGATGATCCATAGTACACCAGTGATGATCCATAGTACATCAGTGATGATCCATAGTACATCAGTGATGATCCATAGTACACCAGTGATGATCCACAGTACATCAGCGATGGCTCAATCCATAGTACACCAGTGATGATCCATAGTACATCAGTGATGATCCATAGTACACCAGTGATGATCCACAGTACATCAGCGATGGCTCAATCCATAGTACACCAATGATGATCCATAGTACATCAGTGATGATCCATAGTACACCAGTGATGATCCATAGTACACCAGTGATGGCCCATAGTACATCAGTGATGAACTATAGTACATCAGTGATGATCCACAGTACATCAGTGATGATCCACAGTACATCAGGGATGGTCCATAGTACACCAGTGATGATCCATAGTACACCAGTGATGATCCATAGTACACCAGTGATGATCCATAGTACACCAGTGATGGTCCATAGTACATCAGTGATGATCCACAGTACATCAGTGATGATCCACAGTACATCAGTGATGATCCTCAGTACATCAGGGATGGTCCATAGTACATCAGGGATGGTCCATAGTACATCAGGGATGGTCCATAGTATATCAGGGATGGTCCATAGTACATCAGTGATGATCCACAGTACATCAGTGATGATCCACAGTACATCAGTGATGATCCTCAGTACATCAGAGATGATCCACAGTACATCAGTGATGATCCACAGTACATAAGTGATGATCTATAGTACATCAGTGATGATCCACAGTACATCAGTGATGATCCATAGTACATCAGTGATGATCCATAGTACATCAGTGATGATCCATAGTACACCAGTGATGATCCACAGTATATCAGCGATGGCTCATAGTACATCAGTGATGATCCATAGTACACCAGTGATGGCCCATAGTACATTAGTGATGATCTATAGTACATCAGTGATGATCCTCAGTACATTAGGGATGGTCCATAGTACATCAGGGATGGTCCATAGTACATCAGGGATGGTCCATAGTACATCAGTGATGATCCATAGTACACCAGTGATGATCCATAGTACACCCGTGATGGCCCAT
Source organism: Rana muscosa (assembly GCA_029206835.1). NCBI lineage: Eukaryota > Metazoa > Chordata > Amphibia > Anura > Ranidae > Rana > Rana muscosa. Next base: position 4,151,406 of record JARGYO010000056.1, read on the forward strand.
AGTACATCAGTGATGATCCACAGTACATCTGTGATGATCCTCAGTACATCAGTGATGATCCACGGTACATCAGTGATGATCCACGGTACATCAGTGATGATCCACAGTACATCAGTGATGATCCATAGTACATCAGTGATGGCTCATAGTACATCAGTGATGATCCATAGTACATCAGTGATGATCCATAGTACATCAGTGTTGATCCATAGTACATCAGTAATGATCCACAGTACATCAGTGATGATCCACAGTACATCAGTGATGATCCATAGTACATCAGTGTTGATCAGTGTTGATCCATAGTACATCAGTGATGATCCATAGTACATCAGAGATGGCTCATAGTACATCAGAGATGGCTCATAGTACATCAGTGATGATCCATAGTACATCAGTGATGATCCATAGTACACCAGTGATGGCCCATAGTACATCAGTGATGATCTATAGTACATTAGTGATGATCCTCAGTACATCAGTGATGATCCACGGTACATCAGTCATGATCCACAGTACATCAGTGATGATCCACAGTACATCAGTGATGATCCATAGTACATCAGTGATGATCCTCAGTACATCAGTGATGATCCACAGTACATCAGTAATGATCCACAGTAAATCAGTGATGATCCACAGTACATCAGTGATGATCCTCAGTACATCAGTGATGATCCATAGTACATCAGTGATGATCCATAGTACACCAGTGATGATCCACAGTACATCAGTGATGGCCCATAGTACATCAGCGATGGCTCATAGTACATCAGTGATGATCCATAGTACATCAGTGATGATCCATAGTACACCAGTGATGGCCCATAGTACATCAGTGATGATCTATAGTACATTAGTGATGATCCTCAGTACATCAGTGATGATCCACGGTACATCAGTCATGATCCACAGTACATCAGTGATGATCCACAGTACACCAGTGATGATCCATAGTACATCAGTGATGATCCTCAGTACATCAGTGATGATCCACAGTACATCAGTAATGATCCACAGTAAATCAGTGATGATCCACAGTACATCAGTGATGATCCTCAGTACATTAGTGATGATCCACGGTACATCAGTGATAATCCACAGTACATCAGGGATGGTCTATAGTACATCAGGGATGGTCCATAGTACATCAGTGATGATCCTCAGTACATCAGGGATGGCCCATAGTACATCAGTGATGATCTATAGTACACCAGTGATGATCCACAGTACATCAGTGATGATCCACAGTACATCAGTGATGATCCACAGTACATCAGGGATGGTCCATAGTACATCATTGATGATCCATAGTACACCAGGGATGATCCATAGTACACCTGTGATGGCCCATAGTACATCAGTGATGTTCCTCAGTACATCAGTGATGATCCACAGTACATCAGTAATGATCCACAGTAAATCAGTGATGATCCACAGTACACCAGTGATGATCCACAGTACATCAGTGATGATCCACAGTACATCAGTGATGATCCACAGTACATCAGGGATGGTCCATAGTACATCATTGATGATCCATAGTACACCAGTGATGGCCCATAGTACATCAGTGATGAACTATAGTACATCAGTGATGATCCACAGTACATCAGTGATGATCCACAGTACATCAGGGATGGTCCATAGTACACCAGTGATGATCCATAGTACACCAGTGATGATCCATAGTACACCAGTGATGATCCATAGTACACCAGTGATGGTCCATAGTACATCAGTGATGATCCACAGTACATCAGTGATGATCCACAGTACATCAGTGATGATCCTCAGTACATCAGGGATGGTCCATAGTACATCAGGGATGGTCCATAGTACATCAGGGATGGTCCATAGTATATCAGGGATGGTCCATAGTACATCAGTGATGATCCACAGTACATCAGTGATGATCCACAGTACATCAGTGATGATCCTCAGTACATCAGAGATGATCCACAGTACATCAGTGATGATCCACAGTACATAAGTGATGATCTATAGTACATCAGTGATGATCCACAGTACATCAGTGATGATCCATAGTACATCAGTGATGATCCATAGTACATCAGTGATGATCCATAGTACACCAGTGATGATCCACAGTATATCAGCGATGGCTCATAGTACATCAGTGATGATCCATAGTACACCAGTGATGGCCCATAGTACATTAGTGATGATCTATAGTACATCAGTGATGATCCTCAGTACATTAGGGATGGTCCATAGTACATCAGGGATGGTCCATAGTACATCAGGGATGGTCCATAGTACATCAGTGATGATCCATAGTACACCAGTGATGATCCATAGTACACCCGTGATGGCCCATAGTACATCAGTGATGATCCACAGTACATCTGTGATGATCCTCAGTACATCAGTGATGATCCACGGTACATCAGTGATGATCCACGGTACATCAGTGATGATCCACAGTACATCAGTGATGATCCATAGTACATCAGTGATGGCTCATAGTACATCAGTGATGATCCATAGTACATCAGTGATGATCCATAGTACATCAGTGTTGATCCATAGTACATCAGTAATGATCCACAGTACATCAGTGATGATCCACAGTACATCAGTGATGATCCATAGTACATCAGTGTTGATCAGTGTTGATCCATAGTACATCAGTGATGATCCATAGTACATCAGAGATGGCTCATAGTACATCAGAGATGGCTCATAGTACATCAGTGATGATCCATAGTACATCAGTGATGATCCATAGTACACCAGTGATGGCCCATAGTACATCAGTGATGATCTATAGTACATTAGTGATGATCCTCAGTACATCAGTGATGATCCACGGTACATCAGTCATGATCCACAGTACATCAGTGATGATCCACAGTACATCAGTAATGATCCACAGTAAATCAGTGATGATCCACAGTACATCAGTGATGATCCTCAGTACATCAGTGATGATCCATAGTACATCAGTGATGATCCATAGTACACCAGTGATGATCCACAGTACATCAGTGATGGCCCATAGTACATCAGCGATGGCTCATAGTACATCAGTGATGATCCATAGTACATCAGTGATGATCCATAGTACACCAGTGATGGCCCATAGTACATCAGTGATGATCTATAGTACATTAGTGATGATCCTCAGTACATCAGTGATGATCCACGGTACATCAGTCATGATCCACAGTACATCAGTGATGATCCACAGTACACCAGTGATGATCCATAGTACATCAGTGATGATCCTCAGTACATCAGTGATGATCCACAGTACATCAGTAATGATCCACAGTAAATCAGTGATGATCCACAGTACATCAGTGATGATCCTCAGTACATTAGTGATGATCCACGGTACATCAGTGATAATCCACAGTACATCAGGGATGGTCTATAGTACATCAGGGATGGTCCATAGTACATCAGTGATGATCCTCAGTACATCAGGGATGGCCCATAGTACATCAGTGATGATCTATAGTACACCAGTGATGATCCACAGTACATCAGTGATGATCCACAGTACATCAGTGATGATCCACAGTACATCAGGGATGGTCCATAGTACATCATTGATGATCCATAGTACACCAGGGATGATCCATAGTACACCTGTGATGGCCCATAGTACATCAGTGATGTTCCTCAGTACATCAGTGATGATCCACAGTACATCAGTAATGATCCACAGTAAATCAGTGATGATCCACAGTACACCAGTGATGATCCACAGTACATCAGTGATGATCCACAGTACATCAGTGATGATCCACAGTACATCAGGGATGGTCCATAGTACATCATTGATGATCCATAGTACACCAGGGATGATCCATAGTACACCTGTGATGGCCCATAGTACATCAGTGATGTTCCTCAGTACATCGGTGATGATCATCAGTACATCAGTGATGATCCACGGTACATCAGTGATGATCCACAGTACATCAGTGATGATCCACAGTACATCAGGGATGGTCCACAGTACATCAGTGATGATTCATAGTACATCAGTGATGATCCATAGTACATCAGTGATGGCTCAAAGTACATCAGTGATGATCCATAATACATCAGTGATGATCCATAGTACATCAGTGATGATCCATAGTACACCAGTGATGGCCCATAGTACATCAGTGATGATCCACAGTACGTCAGTGATGATCCACAGTACGTCAGTGATGATCCACAGTACATCAGTGATGATCCACAGTACATCAGTGATGATCCATAGTACATCAGTGATGATCCATAGTACATCAGTGATGATCCATAGTACATTGGTGATGATCCATAGTACACCAGTAGGGATGAGCTTCGTGTTCGAGTCGAACATACGTTCGACTCGAACATCGGCTGTTGGATCGTTCGACGAAGATCGAACGATTTGGGCCGTTTGCGCCAAATTCGAGTGACGCGAACGGCCCACAATGCACTACGCCATCGCAGTGTCATCCAGGCGCTGTGATTGGCCAAGCATGCACTGTGACCCCGCATGCTTGGCCAATCACAGCGCCGGCAGCGAGGAGAGCAATGATTGGCCACAGGCAGGATGCCTGTGGCCAATTATTGCTGAGGGTGTTTAGTACACGCCCCACACTATAAAAGGCCGCCAGCACGGCGGCCTAGTGTAGTGTGTTCCGGAGCAGGGAAAGAGAAGCATAGGCAGGGACAGTGACATTTATTTTTTCTTGCTTAACCTGGATTCCTTTAGTTTAGGGAAAGAGAAGGATAGGTAGGGAGAGTGTCAGTGTGTTTTACTGTGCGAATCCTTGTTTCTAGGGACAGGGAAGGACAGTGAGGGAAATTCTCCTTGTGCTATAGTGTGCTTTAAAAAAACATTTTTTCTAGGGACAGAAAACTATAGGTAGGGAGAGTGTCAGTGTGTTTTACTGTGTGAATCCTTGTTTCTAGGGACAGGGAAGGACAGTGAGGGAAATTCTCCTTGTGCTATAGTGTGCTTTAAAAAAACATTTTTTCTAGGGACAGAAAACTATAGGTAGGGAGAGTGTCAGTGTGTTTTACTGTGCGAATCCTTGTTTCTAGGGACAGGGAAGGACAGTGAGGGAAATTCTCCTTGTGCTATAGTGTGCTTTAAAAAAACATTTTTTCTAGGGACAGAAAACTATAGGTAGGGAGAGTGTCAGTGTGTTTTACTGTGCGAATCCTTGTTTCTAGGGACAGGGAAGGACAGTGAGGGAAATTCTCCTTGTGCTATAGTGTGCTTTAAAAAAAACATTTTTTCTAGGGACAGAAAACTATAGGTAGGGAGAGTGTCAGTGTATTTTACTGTGCGAATCCTTGTTTCTAGGGACAGGGAAGGACAGTGAGGGAAATTCTCCTTGTGCTATAGTGTGCTTTAAAAAAACATTTTTTCTAGGGACAGAAAACTATAGGTAGGGAGAGTGTCAGTGTGTTTTACTGTGCGAATCCTTGTTTCTAGGGACAGGGAAGGACAGTGAGGGAAATTCTCCTTGTGCTATAGTGTGCTTTAAAAAAACATTTTTTCTAGGGACAGAAAACTATAGGTAGGAAGAGTGTCAGTTTCTTTCACTGTGATAATCCTTGTTTCTAGGGACAGGGAAGGAAAGTGAGGGAAATTCTCCTTGTGCTATAGTGTGCTTTAAAAAAACATTTTTTCTAGGGACAGAAAACTATAGGTAGGAAGAGTGTCAGTTTCTTTCACTGTGATAATCCTTGTTTCTAGGGACAGGGAAGGAAAGTGAGGGAAATTCTCCTTGTGCTATAGTGTGCTTTAAAAAAACATTTTTTCTAGGGACAGAAAACTATAGGTAGGAAGAGTGTCAGTTTCTTTCACTGTGATAATCCTTGTTTCTAGGGACAGGGAAGGACAGTGAGGGAAATTCTCCTTGTGCTATAGTGTGCTTTAAAAAAAACATTTTTTTTAGGGACAGAAAACTATAGGTAGGAAGAGTGTCAGTTTCTTTCACTGTGATAATCCTTGTTTCTAGGGACAGGGAAGGACAGTGAGGGAAATTCTCCTTGTGCTATAGTGTGCTTTAAAAAAACATTTTTTCTAGGGACAGAAAACTATAGGTAGGAAGAGTGTCAGTTTCTTTCACTGTGATAATCCTTGTTTCTAGGGACAGGGAAGGACAGTGAGGGAAATTCTCCTTGTGCTATAGTGTGCTTTAAAAAAACATTTTTTCTAGGGACAGAAAACTATAGGTAGGGAGAGTGTCAGTGTGTTTTACTGTGCAAATCCTTGTTTCTAGGGACAGGGAAGGACAGTGAGGGAAATTCTCCTTGTGCTATAGTGTGCTTTAAAAAAACATTTTTTCTAGGGACAGAAAACTATAGGTAGGGAGAGTGTCAGTGTGTTTTACTGTGCGAATCCTTGTTTCTAGGGACAGGGAAGGACAGTGAGGGAAATTCTCCTTGTGCTATAGTGTGCTTTAAAAAAACATTTTTTCTAGGGACAGAAAACTATAGGTAGGGAGAGTGTCAGTGTGTTTTACTGTGCGAATCCTTGTTTCTAGGGACAGGGAAGGACAGTGAGGGAAATTCTCCTTGTGCTATAGTGTGCTTTAAAAAAACATTTTTTCTAGGGACAGAAAACTATAGGTAGGGAGAGTGTCAGTGTGTTTTACTGTGTGAATCCTTGTTTCTAGGGACAGGGAAGGACAGTGAGGGAAATTCTCCTTGTGCTATAGTGTGCTTTAAAAAAAACATTTTTTCTAGGGACAGAAAACTATAGGTAGGGAGAGTGTCAGTGTGTTTTACTGTGCGAATCCTTGTTTCTAGGGACAGGGAAGGACAGTGAGGGAAATTCTCCTTGTGCTATAGTGTGCTTTAAAAAAACATTTTTTCTAGGGACAGAAAACTATAGGTAGGGAGAGTGTCAGTGTGTTTTACTGTGCGAATCCTTGTTTCTAGGGACAGGGAAGGACAGTGAGGGAAATTCTCCTTGTGCTATAGTGTGCTTTAAAAAAAACATTTTTTCTAGGGACAGAAAACTATAGGTAGGGAGAGTGTCAGTGTATTTTACTGTGCGAATCCTTGTTTCTAGGGACAGGGAAGGACAGTGAGGGAAATTCTCCTTGTGCTATAGTGTGCTTTAAAAAAACATTTTTTCTAGGGACAGAAAACTATAGGTAGGGAGAGTGTCAGTGTGTTTTACTGTGCGAATCCTTGTTTCTAGGGACAGGGAAGGACAGTGAGGGAAATTCTCCTTGTGCTATAGTGTGCTTTAAAAAAACATTTTTTCTAGGGACAGAAAACTATAGGTAGGAAGAGTGTCAGTTTCTTTCACTGTGATAATCCTTGTTTCTAGGGACAGGGAAGGAAAGTGAGGGAAATTCTCCTTGTGCTATAGTGTGCTTTAAAAAAACATTTTTTCTAGGGACAGAAAACTATAGGTAGGAAGAGTGTCAGTTTCTTTCACTGTGATAATCCTTGTTTCTAGGGACAGGGAAGGAAAGTGAGGGAAATTCTCCTTGTGCTATAGTGTGCTTTAAAAAAACATTTTTTCTAGGGACAGAAAACTATAGGTAGGAAGAGTGTCAGTTTCTTTCACTGTGATAATCCTTGTTTCTAGGGACAGGGAAGGACAGTGAGGGAAATTCTCCTTGTGCTATAGTGTGCTTTAAAAAAACATTTTTTTTAGGGACAGAAAACTATAGGTAGGAAGAGTGTCAGTTTCTTTCACTGTGATAATCCTTGTTTCTAGGGACAGGGAAGGACAGTGAGGGAAATTCTCCTTGTGCTATAGTGTGCTTTAAAAAAACATTTTTTCTAGGGACAGAAAACTATAGGTAGGAAGAGTGTCAGTTTCTTTCACTGTGATAATCCTTGTTTCTAGGGACAGGGAAGGACAGTGAGGGAAATTCTCCTTGTGCTATAGTGTGCTTTAAAAAAACATTTTTTCTAGGGACAGAAAACTATAGGTAGGGAGAGTGTCAGTGTGTTTTACTGTGCAAATCCTTGTTTCTAGGGACAGGGAAGGACAGTGAGGGAAATTCTCCTTGTGCTATAGTGTGCTTTAAAAAAACATTTTTTCTAGGGACAGAAAACTATAGGTAGGGAGAGTGTCAGTGTGTTTTACTGTGCGAATCCTTGTTTCTAGGGACAGGGAAGGACAGTGAGGGAAATTCTCCTTGTGCTATAGTGTGCTTTAAAAAAACATTTTTTCTAGGGACAGAAAACTATAGGTAGGGAGAGTGTCAGTGTGTTTTACTGTGCGAATCCTTGTTTCTAGGGACAGGGAAGGACAGTGAGGGAAATTCTCCTTGTGCTATAGTGTGCTTTAAAAAAACATTTTTTCTAGGGACAGAAAACTATAGGTAGGGAGAGTGTCAGTGTGTTTTACTGTGCGAATCCTTGTTTCTAGGGACAGGGAAGGACAGTGAGGGAAATTCTCCTTGTGCTATAGTGTGCTTTAAAAAAACATTTTTTCTAGGGACAGAAAACTATAGGTAGGGAGAGTGTCAGTGTGTTTTACTGTGCGAATCCTTGTTTCTAGGGACAGGGAAGGACAGTGAGGGAAATTCTCCTTGTGCTATAGTGTGCTTTAAAAAAACATTTTTTCTAGGGACAGAAAACTATAGGTAGGAAGAGTGTCAGTTTCTTTCACTGTGATAATCCTTGTTTCTAGGGACAGGGAAGCAAAGTGAGGGAAATTCTCCTTGTGCTATAGTGTGCTTTAAAAAAACATTTTTTCTAGGGACAGAAAACTATAGGTAGGAAGAGTGTCAGTTTCTTTCACTGTGATAATCCTTGTTTCTAGGGACAGGGAAGGACAGTGAGGGAAATTCTCCTTGTGCTATAGTGTGCTTTAAAAAAACATTTTTTCTAGGGACAGAAAACTATAGGTAGGAAGAGTGTCAGTTTCTTTCACTCTGATAATCCTTGTTTCTAGGGACAGGGAAGGAAAGTGAGGGAAATTCTCCTTGTGCTATAGTGTGCTTTAAAAAAACATTTTTTCTAGGGACAGAAAACTATAGGTAGGAAGAGTGTCAGTTTCTTTCACTGTGATAATCCTTGTTTCTAGGGACAGGGAAGGACAGTGAGGGAAATTCTCCTTGTGCTATAGTGTGCTTTAAAAAAACACTTTTGCTAGGGACAGAAAACTATAGGTAGGGAGAGTGTCAGTGTGTTTTACTGTGCGAATCCTTGTTTCTAGGGACAGGGAAGGACAGTGAGGGAAATTCTCCTTGTGCTATAGTGTGCTTTAAAAAAACATTTTTTCTAGGGACAGAAAACTATAGGTAGGGAGAGTGTCAGTGTGTTTTACTGTGCGAATCCTTGTTTCTAGGGACAGGGAAGGACAGTGAGGAAAATTCTCCTTGTGCTATATTGTGCTTTAAAAAAACATTTTTCTAGGGACAGAAAACTATAGGTAGGAAGAGTGTCAGTTTATTTCACTGTGATAATCCTTGTTTCTAGGGACAGGGAAGGAAAGTGAGGGAAATTCTCCTTGTGCTATAGTGTGCTTTAAAAAAACATTTTTTCTAGGGACAGAAAACTATAGGTAGGAAGAGTGTCAGTTTCTTTCACTGTGATAATCCTTGTTTCTAGGGACAGGGAAGGAAAGTGAGGGAAATTCTCCTTGTGCTATAGTGTGCTTTAAAAAAACATTTTTTCTAGGGACAGAAAACTATAGGTAGGAAGAGTGTCAGTTTCTTTCACTGTGATAATCCTTGTTTCTAGGGACAGGGAAGGACAGTGAGGGAAATTCTCCTTGTGCTATAGTGTGCTTTAAAAAAACATTTTTTCTAGGGACAGAAAACTATAGGTAGGAAGAGTGTCAGTTTCTTTCACTGTGATAATCCTTGTTTCTAGGGACAGGGAAGGACAGTGAGGGAAATTCTCCTTGTGCTATAGTGTGCTTTAAAAAAACACTTTTTCTAGGGACAGAAAACTATAGGTAGGGAGAGTGTCAGTGTGTTTTACTGTGCAAATCCTTGTTTCTAGGGACAGGGAAGGACAGTGAGGGAAATTCTCCTTGTGCTATAGTGTGCTTTAAAAAAACATTTTTTCTAGGGACAGAAAACTATAGGTAGGGAGAGTGTCAGTGTGTTTTACTGTGCGAATCCTTGTTTCTAGGGACAGGGAAGGACAGTGAGGGAAATTCTCCTTGTGCTATAGTGTGCTTTAAAAAAACATTTTTTCTAGGGACAGAAAACTATAGGTAGGAAGAGTGTCAGTTTCTTTCACTGTGATAATCCTTGTTTCTAGGGACAGGGAAGGAAAGTGAGGGAAATTCTCCTTGTGCTATAGTGTGCTTTAAAAAAACATTTTTTCTAGGGACAGAAAACTATAGGTAGGAAGAGTGTCAGTTTCTTTCACTGTGATAATCCTTGTTTCTAGGGACAGGGAAGGAAAGTGAGGGAAATTCTCCTTGTGCTATAGTGTGCTTTAAAAAAACATTTTTTCTAGGGACAGAAAACTATAGGTAGGAAGAGTGTCAGTTTCTTTCACTGTGATAATCCTTGTTTCTAGGGACAGGGAAGGACAGTGAGGGAAATTCTCCTTGTGCTATAGTGTGCTTTAAAAAAACATTTTTTTAGGGACAGAAAACTATAGGTAGGAAGAGTGTCAGTTTCTTTCACTGTGATAATCCTTGTTTCTAGGGACAGGGAAGGACAGTGAGGGAAATTCTCCTTGTGCTATAGTGTGCTTTAAAAAAACATTTTTTCTAGGGACAGAAAACTATAGGTAGGAAGAGTGTCAGTTTCTTTCACTGTGATAATCCTTGTTTCTAGGGACAGGGAAGGACAGTGAGGGAAATTCTCCTTGTGCTATAGTGTGCTTTAAAAAAAACATTTTTTCTAGGGACAGAAAACTATAGGTAGGGAGAGTGTCAGTGTGTTTTACTGTGCAAATCCTTGTTTCTAGGGACAGGGAAGGACAGTGAGGGAAATTCTCCTTGTGCTATAGTGTGCTTTAAAAAAACATTTTTTCTAGGGACAGAAAACTATAGGTAGGGAGAGTGTCAGTGTGTTTTACTGTGCGAATCCTTGTTTCTAGGGACAGGGAAGGACAGTGAGGGAAATTCTCCTTGTGCTATAGTGTGCTTTAAAAAAACATTTTTTCTAGGGACAGAAAACTATAGGTAGGGAGAGTGTCAGTGTGTTTTACTGTGCGAATCCTTGTTTCTAGGGACAGGGAAGGACAGTGAGGGAAATTCTCCTTGTGCTATAGTGTGCTTTAAAAAAACATTTTTTTCTAGGGACAGAAAACTATAGGTAGGGAGAGTGTCAGTGTGTTTTACTGTGCGAATCCTTGTTTCTAGGGACAGGGAAGGACAGTGAGGGAAATTCTCCTTGTGCTATAGTGTGCTTTAAAAAAACATTTTTTCTAGGGACAGAAAACTATAGGTAGGGAGAGTGTCAGTGTGTTTTACTGTGCGAATCCTTGTTTCTAGGGACAGGGAAGGACAGTGAGGGAAATTCTCCTTGTGCTATAGTGTGCTTTAAAAAAACATTTTTTCTAGGGACAGAAAACTATAGGTAGGAAGAGTGTCAGTTTCTTTCACTGTGATAATCCTTGTTTCTAGGGACAGGGAAGCAAAGTGAGGGAAATTCTCCTTGTGCTATAGTGTGCTTTAAAAAAACATTTTTTCTAGGGACAGAAAACTATAGGTAGGAAGAGTGTCAGTTTCTTTCACTGTGATAATCCTTGTTTCTAGGGACAGGGAAGGACAGTGAGGGAAATTCTCCTTGTGCTATAGTGTGCTTTAAAAAAACATTTTTTCTAGGGACAGAAAACTATAGGTAGGAAGAGTGTCAGTTTCTTTCACTCTGATAATCCTTGTTTCTAGGGACAGGGAAGGACAGTGAGGGAAATTCTCCTTGTGCTATAGTGTGCTTTAAAAAAACATTTTTTCTAGGGACAGAAAACTATAGGTAGGAAGAGTGTCAGTTTCTTTCACTGTGATAATCCTTGTTTCTAGGGACAGGGAAGGACAGTGAGGGAAATTCTCCTTGTGCTATAGTGTGCTTTAAAAAAACATTTTTTCTAGGGACAGAAAACTATAGGTAGGGAGAGTGTCAGTGTGTTTTACTGTGCGAATCCTTGTTTCTAGGGACAGGGAAGGACAGTGAGGAAAATTCTCCTAGTGCTATATTGTGCTTTAAAAAAACATTTTTTCTAGGGACAGAAAACTATAGGTAGGAAGAGTGTCAGTTTCTTTCACTGTGATAATCCTTGTTTCTAGGGACAGGGAAGGAAAGTGAGGGAAATTCTCCTTGTGCTATAGTGTGCTTTAAAAAAACATTTTTTCTAGGGAAAGAAAAATATAGGTAGGAAGAGTGTCAGTTTCTTTCACTGTGATAATCCTTGTTTCTAGGGACAGGGAAGGAAAGTGAGGGAAATTCTCCTTGTGCTATAGTGTGCTTTAAAAAAACATTTTTTCTAGGGACAGAAAACTATAGGTTATGTGACAGCAGGAAGGTAAAGTCACCTGGTTGCATCCAGGGGGGTAGATATATTTCTCCCAGATTCAGGCTTTATGCTGACTTATACAACTAGGGTGGAGAGTTGTATAGGCCCAGCTGAGGCTAGTAGGCTCATGGATGACTCATACCTCTAGGGAGAGTGTGGGGCGTCGTACAGACAGGGAGTTGATGAGGCCAGCTGAAGCTTGTCAGCTCATTTAGGCCTCTATAAGAACTCCCAGCTTCATTAGATGTTAGCTCATGCCTGGAACCAGACCTGTGTGGACTGTCTAGGGAGAGTGAACCCCTGTGCGGTGAGAAAAAGCCTGTGTGGCTATTTGCTTGGACATTTAAAACCAGGGACTTAGGGACTAGGACAGCACTAGGCTGATCCCAGTTGTTAGTTAGGAAACCTGTATGTTTAGTCAGAGGTCAAGTTGACCAGGATTTATTTTGTTTATATGTTTCTTTTGGCTTTGCTGTGTTTTGTCACTGTAAATAGAAAATAAACCGCACCTTTTTTTTGATTTTGAAAACCACAACCTCCGTTTGCTGGGCCTGTTTTTGTGTGGGGAGCCCATCCCGGGGGTCACACACACCCGCTGCCGAGCTAACCCCCTCACAGTTGGTGGAGAATGCGGGCAGTTTTTTTAAGCCAGCATGGAGGAGATACTGAAGCAGCTGGCTCTAGCAAATGCCAATCAACAGCAGACAAATGCAGGTTTGCAAAAGAGCCTTGCAGCTCAACAACAGAACTTTGCAGCCCAGCAGCAAGCTCACCAACAGAGTCTGGAAGCTCAGCAACAAGCCCAGCAGCAATCTGAGGCCCGCTTCATAGACCTGTTACAGAAGCAAGAGCAGAGACTACAACAAATAGAAGAGTGAATAGGTGGTTCCTGGCCCTCCAGGAATTCAACTTCACAGTAAAGCATCGCCCTGGCGTTCAAATGGGGAATGTGGATGCTTTGTCTCGAGTACATGAATGCCTGATTGCTGGTGTTCCAACCCCGAGGTTAAAACAAGAGGGGGGGGGTATGTGACAGCAGGAAGGTAAAGTCACCTGGTTGCATCCAGGGGGGTAGATATATTTCTCCCAGATTCAGGCTTTATGCTGACTTATACAACTAGGGTGGAGAGTTGTATAGGCCCAGCTGAGGCTAGTAGGCTCATGGATGACTCATACCTCTAGGGAGAGTGTGGGGCGTCGTACAGACAGGGAGTTGATGAGGCCAGCTGAAGCTTGTCAGCTCATTTAGGCCTCTATAAGAACTCCCAGCTTCATTAGATGTTAGCTCATGCCTGGAACCAGACCTGTGTGGACTGTCTAGGGAGAGTGAACCCCTGTGCGGTGAGAAAAAGCCTGTGTGGCTATTTGCTTGGACATTTAAAACCAGGGACTTAGGGACTAGGACAGCACTAGGCTGATCCCAGTTGTTAGTTAGGAAACCTGTATGTTTAGTCAGAGGTCAAGTTGACCAGGATTTATTTTGTTTATATGTTTCTTTTGGCTTTGCTGTGTTTTGTCACTGTAAATAGAAAATAAACCGCACCTTTTTTTTGATTTTGAAAACCACAACCTCCGTTTGCTGGGCCTGTTTTTGTGTGGGGAGCCCATCCCGGGGGTCACACACACCCGCTGCCGAGCTAACCCCCTCACAGTAGGAAGAGTGTCAGTTTCTTTCACTGTGATAATCCTTGTTTCTAGGGACAGGGAAGGACAGTGAGGGAAATTCTCCTTGTGCTATAGTGTGCTTTAAAAAAACATTTTTTCTAGGGACAGAAAACTATAGGTAGGAAGAGTGTCAGTTTCTTTCACTGTGATAATCCTTGTTTCTAGGGACAGGGAAGGACAGTGAGGGAAATTCTCCTTGTGCCATAGTGTGCTTTAAAAAAACACTTTTTCTAGGGACAGAAAACTATAGGTAGGGAGAGTGTCAGTGTGTTTTACTGTGCGAATCCTTGTTTCTAGGGACAGGGAAGGAAAGTGAGGGAAATTCTCCTTGTGCTATAGTGTGCTTTAAAAAAACATTTTTTCTAGGGACAGAAAACTATAGGTAGGAAGAGTGTCAGTTTGTTTCACTGTGATAATCCTTGTTTCTAGGGACAGGGAAGGACAGTGAGGGAAATTCTCCTTGTGCTATAGTGTGCTTTAAAAAAACATTTTTTCTAGGGACAGAAAACTATAGGTAGGGAGAGTGTCAGTGTGTTTTACTGTGCGAATCCTTGTTTCTAGGGACAGGGAAGGACAGTGAGGGAAATTCTCCTTGTGCTATAGTGTGCTTTAAAAAAACATTTTTTCTAGGGACAGAAAACTATAGGTAGGGAGAGTGTCAGTGTGTTTTACTGTGCGAATCCTTGTTTCTAGGGACAGGGAAGGACAGTGAGGGAAATTCTCCTTGTGCTATAGTGTGCTTTAAAAAAACATTTTTTCTAGGGACAGAAAACTATAGGTAGGAAGAGTGTCAGTTTCTTTCACTGTGATAATCCTTGTTTCTAGGGACAGGGAAGGAAAGTGAGGGAAATTCTCCTTGTGCTATAGTGTGCTTTAAAAAAACATTTTTTTCTAGGGACAGAAAACTATAGGTAGGAAGAGTGTCAGTTTCTTTCACTGTGATAATCCTTGTTTCTAGGGACAGGGAAGGCAAGTGAGGGAAATTCTCCTTGTGCTATAGTGTGCTTTAAAAAAACATTTTTTCTAGGGACAGAAAACTATAGGTAGGAAGAGTGTCAGTTTCTTTCACTGTGATAATCCTTGTTTCTAGGGACAGGGAAGGAAAGTGAGGGAAATTCTCCTTGTGCTATAGTGTGCTTTAAAAAAACATTTTTTCTAGGGACAGAAAACTATAGGTAGGAAGAGTGTCAGTTTCTTTCACTGTGATAATCCTTGTTTCTAGGGACAGGGAAGGACAGTGAGGGAAATTCTCCTTGTGCTATAGTGTGCTTTAAAAAAAAAAAATTTCTAGGGACAGAAAACTATAGGTAGGAAGAGTGTCAGTTTCTTTCACTGTGATAATCCTTGTTTCTAGGGACAGGGAAGGACAGTGAGGGAAATTCTCCTTGTGCTATAGTGTGCTTTAAAAAAACATTTTTTCTAGGGACAGAAAACTATAGGTAGGGAGAGTGTCAGTGTGTTTTACTGTGCAAATCCTTGTTTCTAGGGACAGGGAAGGACAGTGAGGGAAATTCTCCTTGTGCTATAGTGTGCTTTAAAAAAACATTTTTTCTAGGGACAGAAAACTATAGGTAGGGAGAGTGTCAGTGTGTTTTACTGTGTGAATCCTTGTTTCTAGGGACAGGGAAGGACAGTGAGGGAAATTCTCCTTGTGCTATAGTGTGCTTTAAAAAAACATTTTTTCTAGGGACAGAAAACTATAGGTAGAGTGAGGGGGTTAGCTCGGCAGCGGGTGTGTGTGACCCCCGGGATGGGCTCCCCACACAAAAACAGGCCCAGCAAATGGAGGTTGTGGTTTTCAAAATCAAAAAGGTGCGGTTTATTTTCTATTTACAGTGACAAAACACAGCAAAGCAAAAGAAACATAAACAAAATAAATCCTGGTCAACTTGACCTCTGACTAAACATACAGGTTTCCTAACTAACAACTGGGATCAGCCTAGTGCTGTCCTAGTCCCTAAGTCCCTGGTTTTAAATGTCCAAGCAAATAGCCACACAGGCTTTGTCTCACCGCACAGGGGTTCACTCTCCCTAGACAGTCCACACAGGTCTGGTTCCAGGCATGAGCTAACATCTAATGAAGCTGGGAGTTCTTATAGAGGCCTAAATGAGCTGACAAGCTTCAGCTGGTCTCATCAACTCCCTGTCTGCACGACGCCCCACACTCTCCCTAGAGGTATGAGTCATCCATGAGCCCACTAGCCTCAGCTGGGCTTATACAACTCTCCACCTAGTTGTATAAGTCGGCGTAAAGCCTGAATCTGGGCGAAATATATCTACCCCCCTGGATGCAACCAGGTGACTTTACCTTCCTGCTGTCACATACCCCCCCCCTCTTGTTTTAACCTCGGGGTTGGAACACCAGCAATCAGGCATTCATGTACTCAAGACAAAGCATCCACATTCCCCATTTGAACGCCAGGGCGATGCTTTACTGTGAAGTTGAATTCCTGGAGGGCCAGGAACCACCTATTCACTCTTCTATTTGTTTCCTTGTTTTGAGCCATCCACTTTAACGGAGCGTGATCCGTAACCATGTCAAAGTGCCTACCTAGCAGGTAGTACCGAAGGGAATCTAGAGCCCACTTCACCGCTAAACACTCCTTTTCAACGGTGGCGTAATTTACCTCATGGGACTTCAACTTCCTGCTGAGGTAAATGACTGGGTGCTCTTCCCCGTTCCAGACCTGGGACAATACTGCTCCTAACCCCACATCTGACGCATCACTTTGTACGACAAAGTCTTTAGAGAAGTCGGGTGAGTACAACACTGGCTGGCTACATAAGGCTTGTTTCAAGAATTGGAATGCTGCCTCAGCCTCGGGGGTCCATTTAATCATGACCGACCCTTTCCCCTTCGTCAGGTTGGTTAGGGGCACAGCCTTAGAAGCAAAGTGGGGAATGAATCGCCGATAATACCCAGCGATTCCCAGAAAGGCTCGTACCTGCTTCTTGCTGTTGGGACGTGGCCAACTCTGGATGGCCTCGACTTTGTTGAGTTGGGGTTTTATTACTCCCCTCCCAATGGTGTACCCAAGATATTTGGCCTCCTCCTGCCCAATGGTACACTTCTTGGGGTTAGCCGTAAACCCCGCTTCCCGAACAGAGTCCAGGACTGCTTGCACTTTTGGCAGATGTGAGGCCCAATCTGTGCTATGGACAATTACGTCATCCAGGTAAGCCGCAGCATACTTCCGATGGGGCCTCAGCATCTGGTCCATTTTCCGCTGGAATGTGGCCGGCGCATTCTGTAACCCGAACGGCATTCTTTTATATTGGAACGCCCCGTCTGGGGTTACAAATGCGGTTTTCTCTTTGGCCGACTTGGCCAGGGGGATTTGCCAATACCCTTTTGTGAGGTCAAGAGTCGTCATGTATCGGGCTGTTCCCAGCCGGTCGATCAACTCATCTATACGTGGCATGGGGTAGGTGTCAAATTTTGTAACTTTGTTCAACTGACGAAAATCGTTACAAAATCGCTAGCTCCCATCCGGTTTAGGCACCAACACAATGGGACTAGACCAATCACTTTGGGACTCCTCTATCACCCCTAAGTTCAGCATTTTCTGTACTTCCTCCCGTATTGCCTCCCGTCGGGCCTCTGGGATCCGATAGGGTTTTAACTTCACCCTTTCACCGGGCGGGGTAATGATGTCATGCTCTACCCCAGATGTTTGTCCCGGCAGCTCAGAGAATACCTCCTTGTTGCGAAGCACAAACTCCTTAACCTCCTGTTGTTGGGGTTGTGACAAGGTGGCTGCTATTCCAACCTCAGGAATCACGCAACCAGTTTGAGCTGGTGACCAAGTGTCTGCGACTAGGGACTCTCTATCCCTCCAGGCTTTCAACAGATTAACGTGATAGATCTGTTCGGGCTTTCGCCTTCCTGGTTGTCTGACCTTGTAATTCACTTCGCTCACTTTTTCCATTATCTCGTAGGGGCCTTGCCATTTGGCAAGGAATTTACTTTCAACCGTAGGGACAAGTACCAGTATCCTAACCCCCGGGGAAAAGGTACGGGTCTTGGCTCCACGGTTGTACACTCTCTGCTGTGCTAACTGCGCTTGGGCCAAATGTTCCTTCACGATGGGCATTACCTGTGCAATTCGGTCTTGCATCAGGGCGACATGCTCAATCACACTCCTGTGGGGAGAACTCTCACTTTCCCAAGTTTCCTTGGCAATATCCAACAGCCCTCTTGGGTGTCTCCCATACAGTAACTCAAAGGGGGAGAATCCCGTAGAGGATTGGGGCACCTCCCTAATAGCAAACATCAGATAAGGAAGTAGACAGTCCCAATCCTTTCCATCTCTATCCACCACTTTCTTCAACATTTGTTTTAGGGTTTTGTTGAATCTTTCAACCAGCCCATCGGTTTGGGGGTGATACACAGATGTACGTAATTGCGTCACTTTGAACAATTTACACAGCTCCTTCATAACCCGGGACATAAAGGGTGTACCTTGGTCCGTAAGCAGTTCTTTACAAATACCCACCCGGCTAAACACAAGAGATAGCTCTTTGGCTATGGTTTTGGCCGAGGTATTTCGGAGAGGGATCGCTTCTGGATAACGGGTGGCATAGTCCATTATAACTAATATGTACTGGTGCCCCCTAGCGGACTTGATTATAGGACCTACCAAATCCATGGCGATCCTCTCAAACGGGACCTCAATGATGGGTAGAGGGACCAGCGGGCTACGGAAATGTGGCATCGGGGCCGACCTCTGACACACAGGGCAGGAGGAACAATAATTTTCTATGTCCTTCATCACCCCCGGCCAATAGAATCTCTGTAATACCCTCTCTCGGGTTTTCTCTGTCCCCAGATGACCTCCAAGAATGTGCCCATGGGCCAACTCCAACACCAACTTCCTGTAAGGTTTGGGCACCACAAGCTGCTCAACGGTTTCTTCTGCCCTTTTTGCCACCCGATACAGTAGGTCCTTCTCTACGCTGAAGTATGGGTAAGTGCAGGTATTATCTGGGTTCACTAACTCGCCATCTATTTTCACTACGTTTTCCCGTGCCTTTATTAGGGCGGGGTCTTTCAACTGTTCTGTGGCAAAGTTTTCCCTGTGAACCTCAAGATCAGAAAACTCCACAGACGGTAGGTTTTCGTCTGAGGAGGTGGGCTCCTCTCCAGTTTCTTGAGTCTCCCCTGCCAATACTGATAAGGGAAATTCCGGAGAGTCCTCACCACTCTCAGGGGAGTTCTGGCTATCACATTCCTGGTACATAGGGGCACCAGTGGGGGGCTCAGGATCATCCCACAGTTCCCAGAACTTCGGAAAATCCCTTCCCACAATGGCGTCATGCGGTAACTGAGATACTAAGCCCACTGGATGAGAGAGGGTACCTTTGGGGGTCTCGAAACACACTGTAGTCACTGGATACTCTCGGGTGTCCCCATGCACACAAATAACAGCTACCTTGCTATTCCCAGAGACCTCTGTTTTAACTAACTCAGCCTTTATCAGGGTCACAAGGCTACCTGAATCCAGCAATACCACAACATTTCTACCATTAACACACATTTTGCATAAATGTTTCTCAGTTCCTCGAATGGCAGTGCATGCGACTGTTGCACACAGCGACTGACGTCTGCCCGTCAGAAAGTCACACTGCATGGGTTCCTCCACAACCGGGCAATTGGCTGCAATATGTCCCGCTTGCCGGCAGCGGTAGCAAACGATCCTTCTTGCCGCCTCTTGAGCCGCTGATTTCCTAGGCTGTTCTCGCCAAACTTGGGGGAGAGCTCCCACCCTCTCACTCTCTCCACCCTCACCCCTTGGAATCCTCTTATCCGCCCCTGGGGATGGTCTGGTCTTAGGGTGGAAAGTCCGAGTGTCTCTGGAAGAGGCCGTCAGGTTCTCTGTAGCCAAGTATTTCTCCACACGATCCACAAGACCATCGGCCGTCTCTGGGTCTCCATGGCTTACCCACTTTTGGATGGCAGTAGGAAGAGCTCTCAAAAACCGATCCATTACAACACGTTCCACAATCTTTGGTGCGGACAAAGTCTCTGGCTGTAGCCACTTTCTGCTCAGGTGAATGAGATCATACATTTGAGACCTATGGGGTTTTCCAAGCTGGAAAGTCCAGTTATGCACACGCTGAGCCCGGACAGCCTGGGTGACACCCAGCCTTGCCAATATTTCAGCTTTTAGCATCACATAGTCTTTTGCTTGGTTAGGCTCTAGGTCATAGTAAGCTTTCTGCGATTCACCAGTTAACAGAGGAGCCACCAGTCCAGCCCACTGCTCCTCAGGCCACTTTTCTCTTTCAGCGGTCCTTTCAAATGTGGTCAAAAATACCTCTGGATCATCCTCTCCAGTAATTTTTGTCAATAAACGACTCACCCCAAAGGACGCGGTATTAGTGGGACGGCTTTCCTCACTGGTCTGCGGACGTTGCTGCATTACTGCTTCCATCTGTTGTTGTAGTCTCTGCTCTTGCTTCTGCAACAGGTCTATGAAGCGGGCCTCAGATTGCTGCTGGGCTTGTTGCTGAGCCTCCAGACTGTGTTGTAAAGTTGCGTTTGTCTGCTGCTGGGCTGCAAGGCTCTGTTGATGAGCTTGCTGCTGGGCTGCGAAGTTCTGTTGTTGAGCTGCAAGGCTCTTTTGCAAACCTGCATTTGTCTGCTGTTGATTGGCATTTGCTAGAGCCAGCTGCTTCAGTATCTCCTCCATGCTGG
Source organism: Rana muscosa (assembly GCA_029206835.1). Lineage (NCBI taxonomy): Eukaryota > Metazoa > Chordata > Amphibia > Anura > Ranidae > Rana > Rana muscosa. The sequence goes on from JARGYO010000056.1 coordinate 4,172,182, forward strand.
CTTAAAAAAAAACTGCCACTGGTTCTCCACCAACTGTGAGGGGGTTAGCTCGGCAGCGGGTGTGTGTGACCCCCGGGATGGGCTCCCCACACAAAAACAGGCCCAGCAAATGGAGGTTGTGGTTTTCAAAATCAAAAAGGTGCGGTTTATTTTCTATTTACAGTGACAAAACACAGCAAAGCAAAAGAAACATAAACAAAATAAATCCTGGTCAACTTGACCTCTGACTAAACATACAGGTTTCCTAACTAACAACTGGGATCAGCCTAGTGCTGTCCTAGTCCCTAAGTCCCTGGTTTTAAATGTCCAAGCAAATAGCCACACAGGCTTTGTCTCACCGCACAGGGGTTCACTCTCCCTAGACAGTCCACACAGGTCTGGTTCCAGGCATGAGCTAACATCTAATGAAGCTGGGAGTTCTTATAGAGGCCTAAATGAGCTGACAAGCTTCAGCTGGTCTCATCAACTCCCTGTCTGCACGACGCCCCACACTCTCCCTAGAGGTATGAGTCATCCATGAGCCCACTAGCCTCAGCTGGGCTTATACAACTCTCCACCTAGTTGTATAAGTCGGCGTAAAGCCTGAATCTGGGCGAAATATATCTACCCCCCTGGATGCAACCAGGTGACTTTACCTTCCTGCTGTCACAGTAGGGAGAGTGTCAGTGTGTTTTACTGTGCAAATCCTTGTTTCTAGGGACAGGGAAGGACAGTGAGGGAAATTCTCCTTGTGCTATAGTGTGCTTTAAAAAAACATTTTTTTTGGGACAGAAAACTATAGGTAGGGAGAGTGTCAGTGTGTTTTACTGTGTGAATCCTTGTTTCTAGGGACAGGGAAGGACAGTGAGGGAAATTCTCCTTGTGCTATAGTGTGCTTTAAAAAAACATTTTTTCTAGGGACAGAAAACTATAGGTAGGGAGAGTGTCAGTGTGTTTTACTGTGCGAATCCTTGTTTCTAGGGACAGGGAAGGACAGTGAGGGAAATTCTCCTTGTGCTATAGTGTGCTTTAACAAAACATTTTTTCTAGGGACAGAAAACTATAGGTAGGAAGAGTGTCAGTTTCTTTCACTGTGATAATCCTTGTTTCTAGGGACAGGGAAGCAAAGTGAGGGAAATTCTCCTTGTGCTATAGTGTGCTTTAAAAAAACATTTTTTCTAGGGACAGAAAACTATAGGTAGGAAGAGTGTCAGTTTCTTTCACTGTGATAATCCTTGTTTCTAGGGACAGGGAAGGACAGTGAGGGAAATTCTCCTTGTGCTATAGTGTGCTTTAAAAAAACACTTTTTCTAGGGACAGAAAACTATAGGTAGGGAGAGTGTCAGTGTGTTTTACTGTGCGAATCCTTGTTTCTAGGGACAGGGAAGGACAGTGAGGGAAATTCTCCTTGTGCTATAGTGTGCTTTAAAAAAACATTTTTTCTAGGGACAGAAAACTATAGGTAGGGAGAGTGTCAGTGTGTTTTACTGTGTGAATCCTTGTTTCTAGGGACAGGGAAGGACAGTGAGGAAAATTCTCCTTGTGCTATATTGTGCTTTAAAAAAACATTTTTTCTAGGGACAGAAAACTATAGGTAGGAAGAGTGTCAGTTTCTTTCACTGTGATAATCCTTGTTTCTAGGGACAGGGAAGGAAAGTGAGGGAAATTCTCCTTGTGCTATAGTGTGCTTTAAAAAAACATTTTTTCTAGGGACAGAAAACTATAGGTAGGAAGAGTGTCAGTTTCTTTCACTGTGATAATCCTTGTTTCTAGGGACAGGGAAGGAAAGTGAGGGAAATTCTCCTTGTGCTATAGTGTGCTTTAAAAAAACATTTTTTCTAGGGGCAGAAAACTATAGGTAGGAAGAGTGTCAGTTTCTTTCACTGTGATAATCCTTGTTTCTAGGGACAGGGAAGGACAGTGAGGGAAATTCTCCTTGTGCTATAGTGTGCTTTAAAAAAACATTTTTTCTAGGGACAGAAAACTATAGGTAGGAAGAGTGTCAGTTTCTTTCACTCTGATAATCCTTGTTTCTAGGGACAGGGAAGGACAGTGAGGGAAATTCTCCTTGTGCTATAGTGTGCTTTAAAAAAAAAATTTTTCTAGGGACAGAAAACTATAGGTAGGGAGAGTGTCAGTGTGTTTTACTGTGCGAATCCTTGTTTCTAGGGACAGGGAAGGACAGTGAGGGAAATTCTCCTTGTGCTATAGTGTGCTTTAAAAAAACATTTTTTCTAGGGACAGAAAACTATAGGTAGGGAGAGTGTCAGTGTGTTTTACTGTGCGAATCCTTGTTTCTAGGGACAGGGAAGGACAGTGAGGGAAATTCTCCTTGTGCTATAGTGTGCTTTAAAAAAACATTTTTTCTAGGGACAGAAAACTATAGGTAGGAAGAGTGTCAGTTTCTTTCACTGTGATAATCCTTGTTTCTAGGGACAGGGAAGGAAAGTGAGGGAAATTCTCCTTGTGCTATAGTGTGCTTTAAAAAAACATTTTTTCTAGGGACAGAAAACTATAGGTAGGAAGAGTGTCAGTTTCTTTCACTGTGATAATCCTTGTTTCTAGGGACAGGGAAGGACAGTGAGGGAAATTCTCCTTGTGCTATAGTGTGCTTTAAAAAAACACTTTTTCTAGGGACAGAAAACTATAGGTAGGGAGAGTGTCAGTGTGTTTTACTGTGCAAATCCTTGTTTCTAGGGACAGGGAAGGACAGTGAGGGAAATTCTCCTTGTGCTATAGTGTGCTTTAAAAAAACATTTTTTCTAGGGACAGAAAACTATAGGTAGGGAGAGTGTCAGTGTGTTTTACTGTGCGAATCCTTGTTTCTAGGGACAGGGAAGGACAGTGAGGAAAATTCTCCTTGTGCTATATTGTGCTTTAAAAAAACATTTTTTCTAGGGACAGAAAACTATAGGTAGGAAGAGTGTCAGTTTCTTTCACTGTGATAATCCTTGTTTCTAGGGACAGGGAAGGAAAGTGAGGGAAATTCTCCTTGTGCTATAGTGTGCTTTAAAAAAACATTTTTTCTAGGGACAGAAAACTATAGGTAGGGAGAGTGTCAGTGTGTTTTACTGTGCGAATCCTTGTTTCTAGGGACAGGGAAGGACAGTGAGGGAAATTCTCCTTGTGCTATAGTGTGCTTTAAAAAAACATTTTTTCTAGGGACAGAAAACTATAGGTAGGAAGAGTGTCAGTTTCTTTCACTGTGATAATCCTTGTTTCTAGGGACAGGGAAGGAAAGTGAGGGAAATTCTCCTTGTGCTATAGTGTGCTTTAAAAAAACATTTTTTCTAGGGACAGAAAACTATAGGTAGGAAGAGTGTCAGTTTCTTTCACTGTGATAATCCTTGTTTCTAGGGACAGGGAAGGACAGTGAGGGAAATTCTCCTTGTGCTATAGTGTGCTTTAAAAAAACATTTTTTCTAGGGACAGAAAACTATAGGTAGGGAGAGTGTCAGTGTGTTTTACTGTGCGAATCCTTGTTTTTAGGGACAGGGAAGGACAGTGAGGGAAATTCTCCTTGTGCTATAGTGTGCTTTAAAAAAACATTTTTTCTAGGGACAGAAAACTATAGGTAGGGAGAGTGTCAGTGTGTTTTACTGTGCGAATCCTTGTTTCTAGAGACAGGGAAGGACAGTGAGGGAAATTCTCCTTGTGCTATAGTGTGCTTTAAAAAAAACATTTTTTCTAGGGACAGAAAACTATAGGTAGGAAGAGTTTCAGTTTCTTTCACTGTGATAATCCTTGTTTCTAGGGACAGGGAAGGAAAGTGAGGGAAATTCTCCTTGTGCTATAGTGTGCTTTAAAAAAACATTTTTTCTAGGGACAGAAAACTATAGGTAGGAAGAGTGTCAGTTTCTTTCACTGTGATAATCCTTGTTTCTAGGGACAGGGAAGGAAAGTGAGGGAAATTCTCCTTGTGCTATAGTGTGCTTTAAAAAAACATTTTTTCTAGGGACAGAAAACTATAGGTAGGAAGAGTGTCAGTTTCTTTCACTGTGATAATCCTTGTTTCTAGGGACAGGGAAGGACAGTGAGGGAAATTCTCCTTGTGCTATAGTGTGCTTTAAAAAAACATTTTTTCTAGGGACAGAAAACTATAGGTAGGAAGAGTGTCAGTTTCTTTCACTGTGATAATCCTTGTTTCTAGGGACAGGGAAGGACAGTGAGGGAAATTCTCCTTGTGCTATAGTGTGCTTTAAAAAAACATTTTTTCTAGGGACAGAAAACTATAGGTAGGGAGAGTGTCAGTGTGTTTTACTGTGCGAATCCTTGTTTCTAGGGACAGGGAAGGACAGTGAGGGAAATTCTCCTTGTGCTATAGTGTGCTTTAAAAAAACATTTTTCTAGGGACAGAAAACTATAGGTAGGGAGAGTGTCAGTGTGTTTTACTGTGCGAATCCTTGTTTCTAGGGACAGGGAAGGACAGTGAGGGAAATTCTCCTTGTGCTATAGTGTGCTTTAAAAAAACATTTTTTTCTAGGGACAGAAAATTATAGGTAGGAAGAGTGTCAGTTTCTTTCACTGTGATAATCCTTGTTTCTAGGGACAGGGAAGGAAAGTGAGGGAAATTCTCCTTGTGCTATAGTGTGCTTTAAAAAAACATTTTTTCTAGGGACAGAAAACTATAGGTAGGAAGAGTGTCAGTTTCTTTCACTGTGATAATCCTTGTTTCTAGGGACAGGGAAGGAAAGTGAGGGAAATTCTCCTTGTGCTATAGTGTGCTTTAAAAAAACATTTTTTCTAGGAACAGAAAACTATAGGTAGGAAGAGTGTCAGTTTCTTTCACTGTGATGATCCTTGTTTCTAGGGACAGGGAAGGACAGTGAGGGAAATTCTCCTTGTGCTATAGTGTGCTTTAAAAAAACATTTTTTCTAGGGACAGAAATCTATAGGTAGGAAGAGTGTCAGTTTCTTTCACTGTGATAATCCTTGTTTCTAGGGACAGGGAAGGACAGTGAGGGAAATTCTCCTTGTGCTATAGTGTGCTAAAGCATTCCTCATCAACCATCTTTGAAATCCTTGTTTTTTGGACAGTCAGGGAAATTGTCGTGCTATTCTGTGCAAAAGCAATCATCCTCAACCATATTTAGAAATCCTTAAGTAAAGGGACAGAGAAGGACACCTGAAGGTAGCCCTTATTGCTTTTTTCCCATCTCCCTGCAGGCCATCTATTAGAATGTCTGGAAGGCAAACAAGGAGAGGCAGACAGTCAGGAGGCAATAAAAGAGGGCAAGCAGGCTCTGTGTCTGGGGGCAACAGTGCTGGTCGTGGACGCGGTGCATTGTCATCAGCACATGGCCATGGGACACGCTTGTCCTTCTTTTCGGCAGCTGGACATGTTGAGCCACATCATGCCAAAGACTTGGTAGAGTGGATGACCAAGCCCTCCTCCTCCTCCTCATCCTCTCTCACCCAGGCTCAGGGTACTGGCAAAGCAGCTGCCAAAGCGTCCTCTTCCCTGGTATCAATGTCAGACTCATCATCAGTCACTCCTTTCCTAGACCCACCATGTCCTCCTCCTGAGGAGTCCCCCGAACTGTTTGAGCACAGTGTTGGGTACATGCTCCAGGAGGATGCCCAGCGTTTCGAAGGGTCTGATGATGAAACCCAGCTACAGGAAGGCAGTAGCGTGAGAGCAGACAGAGGGGATGCTCAAGAAGGACACCAATCTGGCAGTCATGTTCCAGCAGCTGCAGCATACTGCCAGATTGGCTCCAGTGATGAGGAGGGAGGGGATGATGAGGTCACTGACTCCACGTGGGTGCCTAATAGGAGAGAGGAGGAGGAGGAGGATGAGGAGGAGGCACATCTCCAACGAGGCAGGATGCCCTTTGGTGGCCAGCGTAAGGGCAGTACACCGACGGAATCACACCGCAGAGCTCCGTCTGTGCAGGGCGCTGCCTCTGCCCGTCATTCAAAAAGTTCTTTGGTGTGGGCCTTTTTTGAGGCTAGTGCATCAGATCGCACAGCTGCTGTTTGCAACATATGTCTCAAGCGTATATCGCGTGGCCAAAACATCAGCCGCTTGGGTACCACATGCCTGACCAGACATATGTTGACCTGCCATGCAGCTCGTTGGCAAGCCTACCTCAAAGACCCACACCAAAGAACAAAGCGGACCTCTCCTTGCACCGCATCAGCTGGGATCTCCAACCCCACTATAACTTCAGTCCTCTCTGAAACATGCACTGAGAGGAATGAAGGTGTAGAATTAGGTGTGTCACAGCCAAGTACTTGCGGCCACTCTGCTAGCAGTACACCGACGTCCGATTCTAGCAGGCAAATTTCCCTGCCCCAGCTGCTGGACCGTCGAAAGAAGTTCACTCCCAGCCATCCACATGCCCAGCGGTTGAATGCTAGCTTGGCTAAATTGCTAGCGCTTCAACTGCTGCCTTTTCAGTTGGTAGACTCGGCCCCCTTCCGTGAGTTTGTGCAATGTGTGGTTCCTCAGTGGCAGGTTCCCAAACGCCACTTTTTCTCACGGAAGGCTATTCCGGCTCTCTACCGGCATGTGGAAGGCAATGTCTTGGCCTCGCTGGACAGGGCGGTCAGCGGTAAGGTGCATATTACCGCTGACTCATGGTCCAGCAGGCATGGACAGGGACGTTACCTTTCCTTCACGGCCCATTGGGTCACTCTTTTGGCAGCTGGGAAGGATGCAGGACAAGGTGCAGTAGTGTTGGAGGTTGTTCCACCGCCACGCCTCCAAAATGCTACTACTGGTTGTGACACACCTCTCTCCTCCACCCCCTCCTCTTCTTCTTCCTCCATGGCCTCTTCCTGTGGTTTGTCCTATGAACCAGCGGTGCTCCGTAGCCGTTAAAGGGGCTACGCAAGTACGCAGGCAAAAAGATGCCATGCCGTGCTTGCACTGGTGTGTTTGGGGGACAGAAGCCACACTGGGGCAGAGGTCCTGTCTGCTCTGCAGGGCCAGGCCGAGAGGTGGTTGACGCCACGCCAGCTTAAGCCAGGAATGGTGGTTTGCGACAATGGCACCAACCTCCTCTCCGCCTTCTGACAGGGACAACTGACCCATGTGCCCTGTGTGGCTCACGTCCTTAACCTGGTGGTGCAGCGGTTCTTGGGCAGGTACCCGGGCTTACAGGATGTCCTGAGGCAGGCCAGGAAAGTCTGTGTGCATTTCCGCAGATCTTATAATGCCAGTGCTCGCCTGGCTGAGCTGCAAAAGGAGTTGAACCTGCCCAAGAACCGCCTTATATGTGACATGCCCACCAGGTGGAACTCAACGTTGGCCATGCTGCAGCGGCTGCACACGCAGCAGAGGGCCATCAATGAGTACCTGTGCGACTACGGCACCAGGACAGGGTCAGGGGAGCTTGTTTTTTTTTCTCCACGCCAGTGGGGCATGATCAGGGATGCATGCACTGTCCTGGCACCATTTGAGGAGGCCACGAGGATGGTGAGCAGTGACAGTGCATGCATCAGTGACACTGTACCTCTTGTCCACCTGTTGGAGCACACGCTGCGTGGAATAATGGACAGGGCACTTGAGGCAGAACAGAGGCAGGAAGAGGAGGACTTCCTTGCCTCTCAAGGCCCCCTTTACCCAGACAGTGTTCCTTCTGTCCCACCCATCGTACAGGAAGAGGAGGAGGAGGAGGAGGAGGAGGAGGATTGTGTCAGCATGGAGGTGGAGGCTGGCACTCAGCATCATCAGCAACAGTCTTTTAGGGATGATTTACAGTCCCAAGAAACCAGTGGACTTGTACGTGGCTGGGAGGAGGTGGCTGCGGATCATGTCGTCCTTGGTGACCCAGAGGACTCCGGAGCGAATGCCTCAGCAAACCTACGCTGCATGGCCTCCCTGATCCTGCAAAGTCTGCGGAAGGATCCTCGTATTCTTCGGATCAAGGAGAGGGACCATTACTGGCTGGCCACTCTCCTTGATCCACGGTACAAGGGTAAGGTTGCGGACCTTATGTTACCGTCGCAGAGGGAGCAGAGGATGAGACAACTCCGGGAGGCCTTGCAGAAAGGTCTGTGCAATGCGTTCCCAGAGACTGGGAGGTTACAAACTCCTGGTCCTGGACAACGAGTTGCTGAGGCTTCGGCCAGTCAAAGAAGGAGCGGTGGGGAAGGTGGCCGTCTGACCGATGCGTTCAGACAATTCTTTAGTCCGCAGCCCCAAAGTATGATCGGTTCCAGCAACCATCGCCAGCGTCTGATAAACATGGTGCAGGAATATCTAGGGGCAAGGTCAGACTTGGACACCTTCCCCACCGAAAATCCTCTGGCTTACTGGGTCTTGAGGATGGATCACTGGCCAGAGCTTGCACAGTATGCAATTGAGCTACTGGCCTGTCCTGCATCCAGCGTTCTTTCGGAACGCACATTCAGTGCTGCAGGAGGATTTGTCACGGATCACAGGGTGCGCCTGTCCACCGACTCGGTTGATCGACTGACTTTCATCAAGATGAACCAGTCTTGGATCACCACCAGCTACCACACACCTGATGCTGATATAACAGACTAATTGATTTTAACATGTCACATCCCTTCAAGACTGATGCTGATGCTGAGTGCCTGTGCTGTTATGTTGACTGGCTATCCTCCTCCTCCGAGTCCTCAATGATACGATTGATGATGATAGCTTGGAAGATCATTTTTGTTTATGGGTGCCGCCACCAGTGGCTAATGCCCAATTTTTCAGCCCCTGTTTTACAGGGGCGTGTAATTATTTTTTTTTTAGCAATAATTTGCCATAGGGCTCATTGCTGTGCTCCAAGTACAGTATCTGTGAGGGGTTGGAGTGTTGTGGCACCAGTGCCTAAGGCCCAATTTTTCAGCCCCTGTTTAACAGGGGCGTGTCATTACAATTTTTGAAGCAATACTTTGCAACAGGGCTCATTGCTGTGCTCCAAGTACAGTATCTGTGAGGGGTTGTAGTGTTGTGCCACCAGTGCCTAAGGCCCAATTTTTCAGCCCCTGTTCAACAGGGGCATGCAATTACAATTCTTGATCTAATAATTCACAGCAGGGCCCATTGCTGCACCCACCAAGAGTAACTCTGAGGGCTTACAGTGTTGTGGCAACGCCACCACCACCACCACCACGAAAGGCCCAATTTTTCAGCCCCTGTTCAAAAGGGGCATGTAATTACAATTCTTGATCTAATAATTCACAGCAGGGCCCATTCCTGCACCCACCAAGAGTAACTCTGAGGGCTTACAGTGTTGTGGCAACGCCACCACCACCACCACCACGAAAGGCCCAATTTTTCAGCCCCTGTTCAAAAGGGGCATGTAATTACAATTCTTGATCTAATAATTCACAGCAGGGCCCATTCCTGCACCCACCAAGAGTAACTCTGAGGGCTTACAGTGTTGTGGCAACGCCACCACCACCACCACCACGAAAGGCCCAATTTTTCAGCCCCTGTTCAAAAGGGGCATGTAATTACAATTCTTGATCTAATAATTCACAGCAGGGCCCATTCCTGCACCCACCAAGAGTAACTCTGAGGGCTTACAGTGTTGTGGCAACGCCACCACCACCACCACCACGAAAGGCCCAATTTTTCAGCCCCTGTTCAAAAGGGGCATGTAATTACAATTCTTGATCTAATAATTCACAGCAGGGCCCATTCCTGCACCCACCAAGAGTAACTCTGAGGGCTTACAGTGTTGTGGCAAAACCACCACCACCACCACCACCACGAAAGGCACAATTTTTCAGCCCCTGTTCAACAGGGGCATGCAATTACAATTCTTGATCTAATAATTCACAGCAGGGCCCATTGCTGCACCCACCAAGAGTAACTGTCAGGGCTTACAGTGTTGTGGCACTAGCACCACCATCAAAGGCCCAATTTTTACTACCACTGTTCAACAATTATATGTAATTAAAATTCCTGATATAATAGTTGACAGCAGGGCGTTCCAGCACCAACCAAGAGTAACTGTGAGTGCTTACAGTGTTGTGCCAACACCAACAACTAAGGGGCCTATTTCTGCAGAGTATATACGGCAGGTCCCTACTTTCAAACATCCAACTTACAAACGACTCCTACTTGCAAACGCAAGAAGACAACAGGAAGTGAGAGGAAATCTACCCCTAGGAAGGAAAATTCTCTCCTGTAAGAATTAATATGGGAGAAAGGTGTCTCCTCTGTACTGATGCTTTATCACCAATCCTTGTTTCAAGAAAAACACCACATTTCAAAAACAGTTGTCATTGGGACGGAAAGTGAGGTGAAATGTTCTGAACAGGGGCACAGACAGCAAAACAAATGTTACAGGGGTGATAACCCTTACCTATGTTTTCCAAAAAGTTTAAAAATAGATTTTTGGGCTGGAGCTACACTTAAACAATGTACCTGTTCAAAATTACAAACAGATTCTACATAAGAACAAACCTACAGTCCCTGTCTTGTATGCACCGCCTGTATACGGCTGTTCAGAGTATATAGGGCCTTTTTTATTTTATGTGCGGGGTTCCCCTTAATATCCATACAAGACCCAAAGGGACTGGTAATGGGCTGGGGTAGGGGGGGGGGGTCATGGGGTAGCTATGCCATTTTTCTTAAAGATTTTCATCCATATTACCGGGACCAGACATTACATTAAAGCCGCAAGCAGTTTTAAATGGCTTTTTTTTCCTTTAGAAGTGTCATTTTGTGCAGGGACAGTTCTAAACACGGGAAACACGTGGCACTTCACAGGCATACTTTAGACACCCCCCAGGTACGATATTTAAAGGAATATTTGACTTTTTTTTTCACTTTATGCATCATTAAAATGACTGCTCCCGAAAAACGACCGTTTTTAAAACTTCTTTTTGCATTGATACATGTCCCCTGGTGCACAACCCGGGTTCCCAAACCCTTTTTAGGACAATAACATGCATAATAGTTGTTATAATTAGCACTTTAGAATTCGAACGTTCGCATCCATTGTATTTAATAGGGTTCTAATGTTCGTACGAACTTTCGGTCCGTTCGCGGGTTCTGGTGCGAACCGAACCCGGGGGTGTTCGGCTCATCACTATACACCAGTGATGGTCCACAGTACATCAGTGATGATCCATAGTACACCAGTGATTGCCCATAGTACATCAGTGATGATCTTTAGTACATCAGTGATGATCCATAGTACATCAGTGATGATCCATAGTACATCAGTGATGATCCATAGTACATCAGTGATGGCTCATAGTACATCAGTGATGATCCATAGTACATCAGTGATGATCCATAGTACATCAGTGTTGATCCATAGTACATCAGTGATGATCCATAGTACATCAGAGATGGCTCATAGTACATCAGAGATGGCTCATAGTACATCAGAGATGGCTCATAGTACATCAGTGATGATCCATAGTACATCAGTGATGATCCATAGTACATCAGTGATGATCCATAGTACATCAGTGATGGCTCAGAGTACATCAATGATGATCCATAGTACATCAGTGATGATCCATAGTACATCAGTGATGATCCATAGTACATCAGTGATGATCCATAGTACATCAGAGATGGCTCATAGTACATCAGTGATGATCCATAGTACATCAGTGATGATCCATAGTACATCAGTGATGATCTATAGTACATCAGTGATGATCCACAGTACATCAGTGATGATCCATAGTACACCAGTGATGATCCATAGTACATCAGTGATGATCCATAGTACATCAGTGATGATCCATAGTACATCAGTGATGATCCTCAGTACATCAGTGATGATCCACAGTACATCAGTAATGATCCACAGTACATCAGTGATGATCCACAGTACATCAGTGATGATCCTCAGTACATCAGTGATGATCCACGGTACATCAGTGTTAATCCACAATACATCAGGGATGGTCCACAGTACATCAGTGATGATCCACAGTACATCAGTGATGATCCACAGTACATCAGTGATGATCCATAGTACATCAGTGATGATCTATAGTACACCAGTGATGATCCACAGTACATCAGTGATGATCCATAGAACATCAGTGATGATCCATAGTACACCAGTGATGGCCCATAGTACATCAGTGATGATCTATAGTACATTAGTGATGATCCTCAGTACATCAGTGATTATTCACGGTACATCAGTGATGATCCACAGTACATCAGTGATGATCCATAGTACATCAGTGATGATCCTCAGTACATCAGTGATGATCCACAGTACATCAGTAATGATCCACAGTAAATCAGTGATGATCCACAGTACATCAGTGATGATCCTCAGTACATCAGTGATGATCCACGGTACATCAGTGATAATCCACAGTACATCAGGGATGGTCTATAGTACATCAGGGATGGTCCATAGTACATCAGTGATGATCCTCAGTACATCAGGGATGGCCCATAGTACATCAGTGATGATCTATAGTACACCAGTGATAATCCACAGTACATCAGTGATGATCCACAGTACATCAGGGATGGTCCATAGTACATCAGTGATGATCCATAGTACACCAGTGATGATCCATAGTACACCTGTGATGGCCCATAGTACATCAGTGATGATCCTCAGTACATCTGTGATGATCCTCAGTACATCAGTGATGATCCACGGTACATCAGTGATGATCCACAGTACATCAGTGATGATCCACAGTACATCAGGGATGGTCCACAGTACATCAGTGATGATCCATAGTACATCAGTGATGGCTCAAAGTACATCAGTGATGATCCATAATACATCAGTGATGATCCATAGTACACCAGTGATGGTCCACAGTACATCAGTGATGATCCATAGTACACCAGTGATGGCCCATAGTACATCAGTGATGATCTATAGTACATCAGTGATGATCCATAGTACATCAGTGATGATCCATAGTACATCAGTGATGATCCATAGTACATCGACGATGATCCATAGTACATCAGTGATGATCCACAGTACATCAGGGATAGTCCACAGTATATCAGTGATGATCCATAGTACATCAGTGATGATCCATAGTACATCAGTGATGGCTCAAAGTACATCAGTGATGATCCATAATACATCAGTGATGATCCATAGTACACCAGTGATGGTCCACAGTACATCAGTGATGATCCATAGTACACCAGTGATGGCCCATAGTACATCAGTGATGGCCCATAGTACATCAGTGATGATCTATAGTACATCAGTGATGATCCATAGTACATCAGTGATGATCCATAGTACATAAGTGATGATCCATAGTACATCGACGATGATCCATAGTACATCAGTGATTATCCACAGTACATCAGGGATAGTCCACAGTATATCAGTGATGATCCATAGTACATCAGTGATGATCCATAGTACATCAGTGATGATCCATAGTACATCAGTGATGATCCATAGTACACCAGTGATGGTCCACAGTACATCAGTGATGATCCATAGTACACCAGTGATGGCCCATAGTACATCAGTGATGGCCCATAGTACATCAGTGATGATCTATAGTACATCAGTGATGATCCATAGTACATCAGTGATGATCCATAGTACATCAGTGATGATCCATAGTACATCGGCGATGATCCATAGTACATCAGTGATGATCCACAGTACATCAGGGATAGTCCACAGTATATCAGTGATGATCCATAGTACATCAGTGATGGCCCATAGTACATCAGTGATGATCCATAGTACATCAGTGATGGCCCATAGTACATCAGTGATGATCCATAGTACATCAGGGATGGTCCATAGTACATCAGGGATGGTCCATAGTACATCAGTGATGATCCACAGTACATCAGTGATGATCCACAGTACATCAGTGATGATCCTCAGTACATCAGTGATGATCCACAGTACATCAGTGATGATCCACAGTACATTAGTGATGATCTATAGTACATCAGTGATGATCCACAGTACATCAGTGATGATCCTCAGTACATCAGTGATGATCCACAGTACATCAGGGATTGTCCACAGTACATCAGTGATGATCCATAGTACACCAGCGATGATCCATAGTACACCAGTGATGATCCATAGTACATCAGTGATGATCCATAGTACATCAGTGATGATCCATAGTACACCAGTGATGATCCACAGTACATCAGCGATGGCTCAATCCATAGTACACCAGTGATGATCCATAGTACATCAGTGATGATCCATAGTACATCAGTGATGATCCATAGTACACCAGCGATGATCCACAGTACATCAGCGATGGCTCATAGTACATCAGTGATGATCCATAGTACACCAGTGATGGCCCATAGTACATCAGTGATGATCTATAGTACATCAGTGATGATCCTCAGTACATCAGGGATGTCCATAGTACATCAGGGATGGTCCATAGTACATCAGGGATGGTCCATAGTACATCAGTGATGATCCATAGTACACCAGTGATGATCCATAGTACACCCCGTGATGGCCCATAGTACATCAGTGATGATCCACAGTACATCAGTGATGATCCACAGTACATCAGTGATGATCCATAGTACATCAGTGATGATCCACAGTACATCAGTGATGATCCATAGTACATCAGTGATGATCCACAGTACATCAGTGATGATCCACAGGACATCAGTGATGATCCACAGGACATCAGTGATGATCCACAGGGCATCAGTGATGATCCACAGTACATCAGTGATGATCTATAGTAAATCAGTGATGATCCACAGTACATCATTGATGATCCATAGTACATCAGTGATGATCCACAGTACATCAGTGATGATCCTCAGTACATCAGTGATGATCCACAGGACATCAGTGTTGATCCACAGTACATCAGTGATGATCCACAGGACATCAGTGATGATCCACAGTACATCAGGGATGGTCCACAGTACATCAGTGATGATCCATAGTACACCAGTGATGATCCATAGTACATCAGTGATGATCCATAGTACATCAGTGATGATCCACAGTACATCAGTGATGGCCCATAGTACATCAGTGATGGCTCATAGTACATCAGTGATGATCCATAGTACATCAGTGATGATCCATAGTACATCAGGGATGGTCCACAGTATATCAGTGATGATCCATAGTACACCAGTGATGATCCATAGTACAACAGTGATGATCCATAGTACACCAGGGATGATCCACAGTACATCAGTGATGATCCACAGTACATCAGTGATGGTCCTCAGTACATCAGTGATGGTCCACAATACACCAGTGATAATCCATAGTACACCAATGATGATCCATAGTACACCAGTGATGGCCCATATTACACCAGTGATGGCCCATAGTACATCAGTGATGATCTATAGTACATCAGTGATTATCCACAGTACATCAGTGATGATCCACAGTACATCAGTGATGATCCACAGTACATCAGGGATGGTCCATAGTATATCAGGGATGGTCCATAGTATATCAGGGATGGTCCATAGTACATCAGTGATGATCCATAGTACACCAGTGATGATCCATAGTACACCAGTGATGGCCCATAGTACATCAGTGATGATCCATAGTACACCAGTGATGATCCACAGTACATCAGTGATGATCCACAGTACATCAGGGATGGTCCATAGTACACCAGTGATGATCCATAGTACACCAGTGATGATCCATAGTACACCAGTGATGATCCATAGTACACCAGTGATGGTCCATAGTACATCAGTGATGATCCACAGTACATCAGTGATAATCCACAGTACATCAGTGATGATCCTCAGTACATCAGGGATGGTCCATAGTACATCAGGGATGGTCCATAGTACATCAGGGATGGTCCATAGTACATCAGGGATGGTCCATAGTACATCAGTGATGATCCACAGTACATCAGTGATGATCCACAGTACATCAGTGATGATCCTCAGTACATCAGAGATGATCCACAGTACATCAGTGATGATCCACAGTACATTAGTGATGATCCACAGTACATCAGTGATGATCCTCAGTACATCAGTGATGATCCACAGTACATCAGGGATTGTCCACAGTACATCAGTGATGATCCATAGTACACCAGTGATGATACATAGTACATCAGTGATGATCCATAGTACATCAGTGATGATCCATAGTACACCAGTGATGATCCACAGTATATCAGCGATGGCTCATAGTACATCAGTGATGATCCATAGTACACCAGTGATGGCCCTTAGTACATCAGTGATGATCTATAGTACATCAGTGATGATCCTCAGTACATCAGGGATGGTCCATAGTACATCAGGGATGGTCCATAGTACATCAGTGATGATCCATAGTACACCAGTGATGATCCATAGTACACCCGTGATGGCCCATAGTACATCAGTGATGATCCACAGTACATCTGTGATGATCCTCAGTACATTAGTGATGATCCACGGTACATCAGTGATGATCCACGGTACATCAGTGATGATCCACAGTACATCAGTGATGATCCATAGTACATCAGTGATGGCTCATAGTACATCAGTGATGATCCATAGTACATCAGTGATGATCCATAGTACATCAGTGTTGATCCATAGTACATCAGTAATGATCCACATTACATCAGTGATGATCCACAGTATATCAGTGATGATCCATAGTACATCAGTGTTGATCAGTGTTGATCCATAGTACATCAGTGATGATCCATAGTACATCAGAGATGGCTCATAGTACATCAGAGATGGCTCATAGTACATCAGTGATGATCCACAGTACATCAGTGATGATCCACAGTACATCAGTAATGATCCACAGTACATCAGTGATGATCCACAGTACATCAGTGATGATCCATAGTACATCAGTGATGATCCATAGTACACCAGTGATGATCCACAGTACATCAGTGATGGCCCATAGTACATCAGCGATGGCTCATAGTACATCAGTGATGATCCATAGTACATCAGTGATGATCCATAGTACACCAGTGATGGCCCATAGTACATCAGTGATGATCTATAGTACATTAGTGATGATCCTCAGTACATCAGTGATGATCCACGGTACATCAGTGATGATCCACAGTACATCAGTGATGATCCACAGTACATCAGTGATGATCCATAGTACATCAGTGATGATCCTCAGTACATCAGTGATGATCCACAGTACATCAGTAATGATCCACAGTAAATCAGTGATGATCCACAGTACATCAGTGATGATACTCAGTAAATCAGTGATGATCCACGGTACATCAGTGATAATCCACAGTACATCAGGGATGGTCTATAGTACATCAGGGATGGTCCATAGTACATCAGTGATGATCCTCAGTACATCAGGGATGGCCCATAGTACATCAGTGATGATCTATAGTACACCAGTGATGATCCACAGTACATCAGTGATGATCCACAGTACATCAGTGATGATCCACAGTACATCAGGGATGGTCCATAGTACATCATTGATGATCCATAGTACACCAGGGATGATCCATAGTACACCTGTGATGGCCCATAGTACATCAGTGATGATCCTCAGTACATTGGTGATGATCCTCAGTACATCAGTGATGATCCACGGTACATCAGTGATGATCCACAGTACATCAGTGATGATCCACAGTACATCAGGGATGGTCCACAGTACATCAGTGATGATTCATAGTACATCAGTGATGATCCATAGTACATCAGTGATGGCTCAAAGTATATCAGTGATGATCCATAATACATCAGTGATGATCCATAGTACATCAGTGATGATCCATAGTACACCAGTGATGGCCCATAGTACATCAGTGATGATCCACAGTATGTCAGTGATGATCCACAGTACGTCAGTGATGATCCACAGTACATCAGTGATGATCCACAGTACATCAGTGATGATCCATAGTACATCAGTGATGATCCATAGTACATCAGTGATGATCCATAGTACATTGGTGATGATCCATAGTACACCAGTGATGGTCCACAGTACATCAGTGATGATCCATAGTACACCAGTGATTGCCCATAGTACATCAGTGATGATCTTTAGTACATCAGTGATGATCCATAGTACATCAGTGATGATCCATAGTACATCAGTGATGATCCATAGTACATCAGTGATGGCTCATAGTACATCAGTGATGATCCATAGTACATCAGTGTTGATCCATAGTACATCAGTGATGATCCATAGTACATCAGAGATGGCTCATAGTACATCAGAGATGATCCATTTTACATCAGAGATCGCTCATAGTACATCAGAGATGGCTCATAGTACATCAGTGATGATCCATAGTACATCAGTGATGATCCATAGTACATCAGTGATGATCCATAGTACATCAGTGATGGCTCATAGTACATCAGTGATGATCCACAGTACATCTGTGATGATCCTCAGTACATTAGTGATGATCCACGGTACATCAGTGATGATCCACGGTACATCAGTGATGATCCACAGTACATCAGTGATGATCCATAGTACATCAGTGATGGCTCATAGTACACCAGGGATGATCCACAGTACATCAGTGATGATCCACAGTACATCAGTGATGGTCCTCAGTACATCAGTGATGGTCCACAATACACCAGTGATAATCCATAGTACACCAATGATGATCCATAGTACACCAGTGATGGCCCATATTACACCAGTGATGGCCCATAGTACATCAGTGATGATCTATAGTACATCAGTGATTATCCACAGTACATCAGTGATGATCCACAGTACATCAGTGATGATCCATAGTACATCAGTGATGGCTCATAGTACATCAGGGATGGTCCACAGTACATCAGTGATGATCCATAGTACACCAGTGATGATCCATAGTACATCAGTGATGATCCATAGTACATCAGTGATGATCCATAGTACATCAGTGATGATCCACAGTACATCAGTGATGGCCCATAGTACATCAGTGATGGCTCATAGTACATCAGTGATGATCCATAGTACATCAGTGATGATCCATAGTACATCAGTGATGATCCATAGTACATCAGGGATGGTCCACAGTATATCAGTGATGATCCATAGTACACCAGTGATGATCCATAGTACACCAGTGATGATCCATAGTACACCAGGGATGATCCACAGTACATCAGTGATGATCCACAGTACATCAGTGATGGTCCTCAGTACATCAGTGATGGTCCACAATACACCAGTGATAATCCATAGTACACCAATGATGATCCATAGTACACCAGTGATGGCCCATATTACACCAGTGATGGCCCATAGTACATCAGTGATGATCTATAGTACATCAGTGATTATCCACAGTACATCAGTGATGATCCACAGTACATCAGTGATGATCCACAGTACATCAGGGATGGTCCATAGTATATCAGGGATGGTCCATAGTATATCAGGGATGGTCCATAGTACATCAGTGATGATCCATAGTACACCAGTGATGATCCATAGTACACCAGTGATGGCCCATAGTACATCAGTGATGAACTATAGTACATCAGTGATGATCCACAGTACATCAGTGATGATCCACAGTACATCAGGGATGGTCCATAGTACACCAGTGATGATCCATAGTACACCAGTGATGATCCATAGTACACCAGTGATGATCCATAGTACACCAGTGATGGTCCATAGTACATCAGTGATGATCCACAGTACATCAGTGATGATCCACAGTACATCAGTGATGATCCTCAGTACATCAGGGATGGTCCATAGTACATCAGGGATGGTCCATAGTACATCAGGGATGGTCCATAGTACATCAGTGATGATCCACAGTACATCAGTGATGATCCACAGTACATCAGTGATGATCCTCAGTACATCAGAGATGATCCACAGTACATCAGTGATGATCCACAGTACATTAGTGATGATCCACAGTACATCAGTGATGATCCTCAGTACATCAGTGATGATCCACAGTACATCAGGGATTGTCCACAGTACATCAGTGATGATCCATAGTACACCAGTGATGATCCATAGTACATCAGTGATGATCCATAGTACATCAGTGATGATCCATAGTACACCAGTGATGATCCACAGTATATCAGCGATGGCTCATAGTACATCAGTGATGATCCATAGTACACCAGTGATGGCCCATAGTACATCAGTGATGATCTATAGTACATCAGTGATGATCCTCAGTACATCAGGGATGGTCCATAGTACATCAGGGATGGTCCATAGTACATCAGGGATGGTCCATAGTACATCAGTGATGATCCATAGTACACCAGTGATGATCCATAGTACACCCGTGATGGCCCATAGTACATCAGTGATGATCCACAGTACATCTGTGATGATCCTCAGTACATTAGTGATGATCCACGGTACATCAGTGATGATCCACGGTACATCAGTGATGATCCACAGTACATCAGTGATGATCCATAGTACATCAGTGATGGCTCATAGTACATCAGTGATGATCCATAGTACATCAGTGATGATCCATAGTACATCAGTGTTGATCCATAGTACATCAATAATGATCCACAGTACATCAGTGATGATCCACAGTATATCAGTGATGATCCATAGTACATCAGTGTTGATCAGTGTTGATCCATAGTACATCAGTGATGATCCATAGTACATCAGAGATGGCTCATAGTACATCAGAGATGGCTCATAGTACATCAGTGATGATCCACAGTACATCAGTGATGATCCACAGTACATCAGTAATGATCCACAGTACATCAGTGATGATCCACAGTACATCAGTGATGATCCATAGTACATCAGTGATGATCCATGGTACACCAGTGATGATCCACAGTACATCAGTGATGGCCCATAGAACATCAGCGATGGCTCATAGTACATCAGTGATGATCCATAGTACATCAGTGATGATCCATAGTACACCAGTGATGGCCCATAGTACATCAGTGATGATCTATAGTACATTAGTGATGATCCTCAGTACATCAGTGATGATCCACGGTACATCAGTGATGATCCACAGTACATCAGTGATGATCCACAGTACATCAGTGATGATCCATAGTACATCAGTGATGATCCTCAGTACATCAGTGATGATCCACAGTACATCAGTAATGATCCACAGTAAATCAGTGATGATCCACAGTACATCAGTGATGATCCTCAGTACATCAGTGATGATCCACGGTACATCAGTGATAATCCACAGTACATCAGGGATGGTCTATAGTACATCAGGGATGGTCCATAGTACATCAGTGATGATCCTCAGTACATCAGGGATGGCCCATAGTACATCAGTGATGATCTATAGTACACCAGTGATGATCCACAGTACATCAGTGATGATCCACAGTACATCAGTGATGATCCACAGTACATCAGGGATGGTCCATAGTACATCATTGATGATCCATAGTACACCAGGGATGATCCATAGTACACCTGTGATGGCCCATAGTACATCAGTGATGATCCTCAGTACATCGGTGATGATCCTCAGTACATCAGTGATGATCCACGGTACATCAGGGATGGTCCACAGTACATCAGTGATGATTCATAGTACATCAGTGATGATCCATAGAACATCAGTGATGGCTCAAAGTATATCAGTGATGATCCATAATACATCAGTGATAATCCATAGTACATCAGTGATGATCCATAGTACACCAGTGATGGCCCATAGTACATCAGTGATGATCCACAGTATGTCAGTGATGATCCACAGTACGTCAGTGATGATCCACAGTACATCAGTGATGATCCACAGTACATCAGTGATGATCCATAGTACATCAGTGATGATCCATAGTACATCAGTGATGATCCATAGTACATTGGTGATGATCCATAGTACACCAGTGATGGTCCACAGTACATCAGTGATGATCCATAGTACACCAGTGATTGCCCATAGTACATCAGTGATGATCTTTAGTACATCAGTGATGATCCATAGTACATCAGTGATGATCCATAGTACATCAGTGATGATCCATAGTACATCAGTGATGATCCACAGTACATCAGTGATGGCTCATAGTACATCAGTGATGATCCATAGTACATCAGTGTTGATCCATAGTACATCAGTGATGATCCATAGTACATCAGAGATGGCTCATAGTACATCAGAGATGATCCATAGTACATCAGAGATGGCTCATAGTACATCAGAGATGGCTCATAGTACATCAGAGATGGCTCATAGTACATCAGTGATGATCCATAGTACATCAGTGATGATCCATAGTACATCAGTGATGATCCATAGTACATCAGTGATGGCTCATAGTACATCAGTGATGATCCACAGTACATCAGTGATGATCCATAGTACATCAGAGATGGCTCATAGTACATCAGTGATGATCCATAGAACATCAGTGATGATCCATAGTACATCAGTGATGATCTATAGTACATCAGTGATGATCCACAGTACATCAGTGATGATCCATAGTACACCAGTGATGATCCATAGTACATCAGTGATGATCCATAGTACATCAGTGATGATCCATAGTACATCAGTGATGATCCTCAGTACATCAGTGATGATCCACAGTATATCGGTAATGATCCACAGTACATCAGTGATGATCCACAGTACATCAGTGATGATCCTCAGTACATCAGTGATGATCCACGGTACATCAGTGATAATCCACAATACATCAGGGATGGTCCATAGTACATCAGTGATGATCCACAGTACATCAGTGATGATCCACGGTACATCAGTGATAATCCACAGTACATCAGGGATGGTCTATAGTACATTAGTGATGATCCTCAGTACATCAGTGATGATCCACGGTACATCAGTGATGATCCACAGTACATCAGTGATGATCCACAGTACATCAGTGATGATCCATAGTACATCAGTGATGATCCTCAGTACATCAGTGATGATCCACAGTACATCAGTAATGATCCACAGTAAATCAGTGATGATCCACAGTACATCAGTGATGATCCTCAGTACATCAGTGATGATCCACGGTACATCAGTGATAATCCACAGCACATCAGGGATGGTCTATAGTACATCAGGGATGGTCCATAGTACATCAGTGATGATCCTCAGTACATCAGGGATGGCCCATAGTACATCAGTGATGATCTATAGTACACCAGTGATGATCCACAGTACATCAGTGATGATCCACAGTACATCAGTGATGATCCACAGTACATCAGGGATGGTCCATAGTACATCATTGATGATCCATAGTACACCAGGGATGATCCATAGTACACCTGTGATGGCCCATAGTACATCAGTGATGATCCTCAGTACATCGGTGATGATCCTCAGTACATCAGTGATGATCCACGGTACATCAGTGATGATCCACAGTACATCAGTGATGATCCACAGTACATCAGGGATGGTCCACAGTACATCAGTGATGATTCATAGTACATCAGTGATGATCCATAGAACATCAGTGATGGCTCAAAGTATATCAGTGATGATCCATAATACATCAGTGATGATCCATAGTACATCAGTGATGATCCATAGTACACCAGTGATGGCCCATAGTACATCAGTGATGATCCACAGTATGTCAGTGATGATCCACAGTACGTCAGTGATGATCCACAGTACATCAGTGATGATCCACAGTACATCAGTGATGATCCATAGTACATCAGTGATGATCCATAGTACATCAGTGATGATCCATAGTACATTGGTGATGATCCATAGTACACCAGTGATGGTCCACAGTACATCAGTGATGATCCATAGTACACCAGTGATTGCCCATAGTACATCAGTGATGATCTTTAGTACATCAGTGATGATCCATAGTACATCAGTGATGATCCATAGTACATCAGTGATGATCCATAGTACATCAGTGATGATCCATAGTACATCAGTGATGGCTCATAGTACATCAGTGATGATCCATAGTACATCAGTGTTGATCCATAGTACATCAGTGATGATCCATAGTACATCAGAGATGGCTCATAGTACATCAGAGATGATCCATAGTACATCAGAGATGGCTCATAGTACATCAGAGATGGCTCATAGTACATCAGAGATGGCTCATAGTACATCAGTGATGATCCATAGTACATCAGTGATGATCCATAGTACATCAGTGATGATCCATAGTACATCAGTGATGGCTCATAGTACATCAGTGATGATCCACAGTACATCAGTGATGATCCATAGTACATCAGAGATGGCTCATAGTACATCAGTGATGATCCATAGAACATCAGTGATGATCCATAGTACATCAGTGATGATCTATAGTACATCAGTGATGATCCACAGTACATCAGTGATGATCCATAGTACACCAGTGATGATCCATAGTACATCAGTGATGATCCATAGTACATCAGTGATGATCCATTGTACATCAGTGATGATCCTCAGTACATCAGTGATGATCCACAGTATATCAGTAATGATCCACAGTACATCAGTGATGATCCACAGTACATCAGTGATGATCCTCAGTACATCAGTGATGATCCACGGTACATCAGTGATAATCCACAATACATCAGGGATGGTCCATAGTACATCAGTGATGATCCACAGTACATCAGTGATGATCCACGGTACATCAGTGATAATCCACAGTACATCAGGGATGGTCTATAGTACATTAGTGATGATCCTCAGTACATCAGTGATTATTCATGGTACATCAGTGATGATCCACAGTACATCAGTGATGATCCATAGTACATCAGTGATGATCCTCAGTACATCAGTGATGATCCACAGTACATCAGTAATGATCCACAGTAAATCAGTGATGATCCACAGTACATCAGTGATGATCCTCAGTACATCAGTGATGATCCACAGTACATCAGTGATAATCCACAGTACATCAGGGATGGTCTATAGTACATCAGGGATGGTCCATAGTACATCAGTGATGATCCTCAGTACATCAGGGATGGCCCATAGTACATCAGTGATGATCTATAGTACACCAGTGATGATCCACAGTACATCAGTGATGATCCACAGTACATCAGTGATGATCCACAGTACATCAGGGATGGTCCATAGTACATCAGTGATGATCCATAGTACACCAGTGATGATCCATAGTACACCTGTGATGGCCCATAGTACATCAGTGATGATCCTCAGTACATCAGTGATGATCCTCAGTACATCAGTGATGATCCACGGTACATCAGTGATGATCCACAGTACATCAGTGATGATCCACAGTACATCAGGGATGGTCCACAGTACATCAGTGATGATCCATAGTACATCAGTGATGGCTCCAAGTACATCAGTGATGATCCATAATACATCAGTGATGATCCATAGTACACCAGTGATGGTCCACAGTACATCAGTGATGATCCATAGTACACCAGTGATGGCCCATAGTACATCAGTGATGATCTATAGTACATCAGTGATGATCCATAGTACATCAGTGATGATCCATAGTACATCAGTGATGATCCATAGTACATCGACGATGATCCATAGTACATCAGTGATGATCCACAGTACATCAGGGATAGTCCACAGTATATCAGTGATGATCCATAGTACATCAGTGATGATCCATAGTACATCAGTGATGGCTCAAAGTACATCAGTGATGATCCATAATACATCAGTGATGATCCATAGTACACCAGTGATGGTCCACAGTACATCAGTGATGATCCATAGTACACCAGTGATGGCCCATAGTACATCAGTGATGATCTATAGTACATCAGTGATGATCCATAGTTTATCAGTGATGATCCATAGTCCATCAGTGATGATCCATAGTACATCAGCGATGATCCATAGTACATCAGCGATGATCCATAGTACATCAGTGATGATCCACAGTACATCAGGGATAGTCCACAGTATATCAGTGATGATCCATAGTACATCAGTGATGGCCCATAGTACATCAGTGATGATCCACAGTACATCAGTGATGATCCTCAGTACATCAGTGATGATCCACAGTACATCAGTGATGATCCACAGTACATTAGTGATGATCTATAGTACATCAGTGATGATCCACAGTACATCAGTAATGATCCTCAGTACATCAGTGATGATCCACAGTACATCAGGGATTGTCCACAGTACATCAGTGATGATCCATAGTACATCAGGGATTGTCCACAGTACATCAGTGATGATCCATAGTACACCAGCGATGATCCATAGTACACCAGTGATGATCCATAGTACATCAGTGATGATCTATGGATCAGTGGTACATCAGTGATGATCCATAGTACTCCAGTGATGATCCACAGTACATCAGCGATGGCTCAATCCATAGTACACCAGTGATGATCCATAGTACATCAGTGATGATCCATAGTACATCAGTGATGATCCATAGTACACCAGTGATGATCCACAGTACATCAGCGATGGCTCATAGTACATCAGTGATGATCCATAGTACACCAGTGATGGCCCATAGTACATCAGTGATGATCTATAGTACATCAGTGATGATCCTCAGTACATCAGGGATGGTCCCTAGTACATCAGGGATGGTCCCTAGTACATCAGGGATGGTCCATAGTACATCAGTGATGATCCATAGTACACCAGTGATGATCCATAGTACACCTGTGATGGCCCATAGTACATCAGTGATGATCCACAGTACATCAGTGATGATCCTCAGTACATCAGTGATGATCCACAGTACATCAGGGATAGTCCACAGTATATCAGTGATGATCCATAGTACATCAGTGATGATCCATAGTACATCAGTGATGGCTCAAAGTACATCAGTGATGATCCATAATACATCAGTGATGATCCATAGTACACCAGTGATGGTCCACAGTACATCAGTGATGATCCATAGTACACCAGTGATGGCCCATAGTACATCAGTGATGGCCCATAGTACATCAGTGATGATCTATAGTACATCAGTGATGATCCATAGTCCATCAGTGATGATCCATAGTACATCAGTGATGATCCATAGTACATCAGCGATGATCCATAGTACATCAGTGATGGCCCATAGTACACCAGTGATGATCCATAGTACATCAGGGATGGTCCATAGTACATCAGGGATGGTCCATAGTACATCAGTGATGATCCACAGTACATCAGTGATGATCCACAGTACATCAGTGATGATCCTCAGTACATCAGTGATGATCCACAGTACATCAGTGATGATCCACAGTACATTAGTGATGATCTATAGTACATCAGTGATGATCCACAGTACATCAGTGATGATCCTCAGTACATCAGTGATGATCCACAGTACATCAGGGATTGTCCACAGTACATCAGTGATGATCCATAGTACACCAGCGATGATCCATAGTACACCAGTGATGATCCATAGTACATCAGTGATGATCTATGGATCAGTGGTACATCAGTGATGATCCATAGTACACCAGTGATGATCCACAGTACATCAGCGATGGCTCAATCCATAGTACACCAGTGATGATCCATAGTACATCAGTGATGATCCATAGTACACCAGTGATGATCCACAGTACATCAGCGATGGCTCATAGTACATCAGTGATGATCCATAGTACACCAGTGATGGCCCATAGTACATCAGTGATGATCTATAGTACATCAGTGATGATCCTCAGTACATCAGGGATGGTCCATAGTACATCAGGGATGGTCCATAGTACATCAGGGATGGTCCATAGTACATCAGTGATGATCCATAGTACACCAGTGATGAGCCATAGTACACCCGTGATGGCCCATAGTACATCAGTGATGATCCACAGTACATCAGTGATGATCCTCAGTACATCAGTGATGATCCACGGTACATCAGTGATGATCCACGGTACATCAGTGATGATCCACAGTACATCAGTGATGATCCATAGTACATCAGTGATGGCTCATAGTACATCAGTGATTATCCATAGTACATCAGTGATGATCCATAGTACATCAGTGTTGATCCATAGTACATCAGTGATGATCCATAGTACATCAGAGATGGCTCATAGTACATCAGAGATGGCTCATAGTACATCAGTGATGATCCATAGTACATCAGTGATGATCCATAGTACATCAGTGATGGCTCATAGTACATCAGTGATGATCCATAGTACATCAGTGATGATCCATAGTACATCAGTGATGATCCATAGTACATCAGTGATGATCCATAGTACATCAGAGATGGCTCATAGTACATCAGTGATGATCCATAGTACATCAGTGATGATCCATAGTATATCAGTGATGATCTATAGTACATCAGTGATGATCCACAGTACATCAGTGATGATCCATAGTACACCAATGATGATCCATAGTACACCAGTGATGATCCATAGTACATCAGTGATGATCCATAGTACATCAGTGATGATCCTCAGTACATCAGTGATGATCCACAGTACATCAGTAATGATCCACAGTACATCAGTGATGATCCACAGTACATCAGTGATGATCCTCAGTACATCAGTGATGATCCACGGTACATCAGTGATAATCCACAGTACATCAGGGATGGTCCATAGTACATCAGTGATGATCCACAGTACATCAGTGATGATCCACAGTACATCAGCGATGATTCATAGTACATCAGTGATGATCTATAGTACACCAGTGATGATCCACAGTACACCAGTGATGATCCACAGTACATCAGTGATGATCCATAGTACACCAGTGATGATCCACAGTACATCAGTGATGACCCATAGTACATCAGCGATGGCTCTTGGTACATCAGTGATGATCCATAGTACATCAGTGATGATCCATAGTACACCAGTGATGGCCCATAGTACATCAGTGATGATCTATTGTACATTAGTGATGATCCTCAGTACATCAGTTATGATCCACGGTACATCAGTGATGATCCACAGTACATCAGTGATGATCCACAGTACATCAGTGATGATCCATAGTACATCAGTGATGATCCTCAGTACATCAGTGATGATCCACAGTACATCAGTAATGATCCACAGTAAATCAGTGATGATCCACAGTACATCAGTGATGATCCTCAGTACATCAGTGATGATCCACGGTACATCAGTGATAATCCACAGTACATCAGGGATGGTCTATAGTACATCAGGGATGGTCCATAGTACATCAGTGATGATCCTCAGTACATCAGGGATGGCCCATAGTACATCAGTGATGATCTATAGTACACCAGTGATGATCCACAGTACATCAGTGATGGCCCATAGTACATCAGTGATGATCCACAGTACATCAGTGATGATCCACAGTACATCAGGGATGGTCCATAGTATATCAGGGATGGTCCATAGTATATCAGGGATGGTCCATAGTACATCAGTGATGGCCCATAGTACATCAGTGATTAAGTATAGTACATCAGTGATGATCCACAGTACATCAGTGATGATCCACAGTACATCAGTGATGATCCATAGTACATCAGGGATGGTCCATAGTACACCAGTGATGATCCATAGTACACCAGTGATGATCCATAGTACACCAGTGATGATCCATAGTACATCAGTGATGATCCACAGTACATCAGTGATGATCCACAGTACATCAGTGATGATCCTCAGTACATCAGGGATGGTCAATAGTACATCAGGGATGGTCCATAGTACATCAGGGATGGTCCATAGTACATCAGTGATGATCCACAGTACATCAGTGATGATCCACAGTACATCAGTGATGATCCTCAGTACATCAGAGATGATCCACAGTACATCAGTGATGATCCACAGTACATTAGTGATGATCTATAGTACATCAGTGATGATCCACAGTACATCAGTGATGATCCTCAGTACATCAGTGATGATCCACAGTACATCAGGGATTGTCCACAGTACATAAGTGATGATCCATAGTACACCAGTGATGATCCATAGTACACCAGTGATGGCCCATAGTACATCAGTGATGATCTATAGTACATCAGTGATGATCCTCAGTACATCAGGCATGGTCCATAGTACATCAGGGCTGGTCCATAGTACATCAGGGATGGTCCATAGTACATCAGTGATGATCCATAGTACACCAGTGATGATCCATAGTACACCCGTGATGGCCCATAGTACATCAGTGATGATCCACAGTACATCTGTGATGATCCTCAGTACATCAGTGATGATCCACGGTACATCAGTGATGATCCACGGTACATCAGTGATGATCCACAGTACATCAGTGATGATCCATAGTACATCAGTGATGGCTCATAGTACATCAGTGATGATCCATAGTACATCAGTGATGATCCATAGTACATCAGTGTTGATCCATAGTACATCAGTGATGATCCATAGTACATCAGAGATGGCTCATAGTACATCAGAGATGGCTCATAGTACATCAGTGATGATCCATAGTACATCAGTGATGATCCATAGTACATCAGTGATGGCTCATAGTACATCAGTGATGATCCATAGTACATCAGTGATGATCCATAGTACATCAGTGATGATCCACAGTACATCAGTGGTGGCTCATAGTACATCAGTGATGATCCATAGTACATCAGTGATGATCCATAGTACATCAGTGTTGATCCATAAAACATCAGTGATGATCCATAGTACATCAGAGATGGCTCATAGTACATCAGAGATGGCTCATAGTACATCAGAGATGGCTCATAGTACATCAGTGATGATCCATAGTACATCAGTGATGATCCATAGTACATCAGTGATGATCCATAGTACATTAGTGATGGCTCATAGTACATCAGTGATGATCCATAGTACATCAGTGATGATCCATAGTACATCAGTGATGATCCATAGTATATCAGAGATGGCTCATAGTACATCAGTGATGATCCATAGTACATCAGTGATGATCCATAGTACATCAGTGATGATCTATAGTACATCAGTGATGATCCACAGTACATCAGTGAGGATCCATAGTACACCAGTGATGATCCATAGTACATCAGTGATGATCCATAGTACATCAGTGATGATCCATAGTACATCAGTGATGATCCATAGTACATCAGTGATGATCCTCAGTACATCAGTGATGATCCACAGTACATCAGTAATGATCCACAGTACATCAGTGATGATCCACAGTACATCAGTGATGATCCTCAGTACATCAGTGATGATCCACGGTACATCAGTGATAATCCACAATACATCAGGGATGGTCCATAGTACATCAGTGATGATCCACAGTACATCAGTGATGATCCACAGTACATCAGTGATGATCCATAGTACATCAGTGATGATCTATAGTACACCAGTGATGATCCACAGTACATCAGTGATGATCCATAGTACATCAGTGATGATCCATAGTACATCAGTGATGGCCCATAGTACATCAGTGATGGCTCATAGTACATCAGTGATGATCCATAGTACATCAGTGATGATCCATAGTACACCAGTGATGATCCATAGTACATCAGTGATGATCTATAGTACATTAGTGATGATCCTCAGTACATCAGTGATGATTCACGGTACATCAGTGATGATCCACAGTACATCAGTGATGATCCATAGTACATCAGTGATGATCCTCAGTACATCAGTGATGATCCACAGTACATCAGTAATGATCCACAGTAAATCAGTGATGATCCACAGTACATCAGTGATGATCCTCAGTACATCAGTGATGATCCACGGTACATCAGTGATAATCCACAGTACATCAGGGATGGTCTATAGTACATCAGGGATGGTCCATAGTACATCAGTGATGATCCTCAGTACATCAGGGATGGCCCATAGTACATCAGTGATGATCTATAGTACACCAGTGATGATCCACAGTACATCAGTGATGATCCACAGTACATCAGTGATGATCCACAGTACATCAGGGATGGTCCATAGTACATCAGTGATGATCCATAGTACACCAGTGATGATCCATAGTACACCTGTGATGGCCCATAGTACATCAGTGATGATCCTCAGTACATCGGTGATGATCCTCAGTACATCAGTGATGATCCACGGTACATCAGTGATGATCCACAGTACATCAGTGATGATCCACAGTACATCAGGGATGGTCCACAGTACATCAGTGATGATCCATAATACATCAGTGATGGCCCATAGTACATCAGTGATGATCCATAGTACATCAGGGATGGTCCATAGTACATCAGGGATGGTCTATAGTACATCAGTGATGATCCACAGTACATCAGTGATGATCCACAGTACATCAGTGATGATCCTCAGTACATCAGTGATGATCCACAGTACATCAGTGATGATCCACAGTACATTAGTGATGATCTATAGTACATCAGTGATGATCCACAGTACATCAGTAATGATCCTCAGTACATCAGTGATGATCCACAGTACATCAGGGATTGTCCACAGTACATCAGTGATGATCCATAGTACATCAGGGATTGTCCACAGTACATCAGTGATGATCCATAGTACACCAGCGATGATCCATAGTACACCAGTGATGATCCATAGTACATCAGTGATGATCTATGGATCAGTGGTACATCAGTGATGATCCATAGTACACCAGTGATGATCCACAGTACATCAGCGATGGCTCAATCCATAGTACACCAGTGATGATCCATAGTACATCAGTGATGATCCATAGTACATCAGTGATGATCCATAGTACATCAGTGATGATCCATAGTACACCAGTGATGATCCACAGTACATCAGCGATGGCTCATAGTACATCAGTGATGATCCATAGTACACCAGTGATGGCCCATAGTACATCAGTGATGATCTATAGTACATCAGTGATGATCCTCAGTACATCAGGGATGGTCCCTAGTACATCAGGGATGGTCCCTAGTACATCAGGGATGGTCCATAGTACATCAGTGATGATCTATAGTACATCAGTGATGATCCATTGTCCATCAGTGATGATCCATAGTACATCAGTGATGATCCATAGTACATCAGCGATGATCCATAGTACATCAGTGATGATCCACAGTACATCAGGGATAGTCCACAGTATATCAGTGATGATCCATAGTACATCAGTGATGGCCCATAGTACACCAGTGATGATCCATAGTACATCAGGGATGGTCCATAGTACATCAGGGATGGTCCATAGTACATCAGTGATGATCCACAGTACATCAGTGATGATCCACAGTACATCAGTGATGATCCTCAGTACATCAGTGATGATCCACAGTACATCAGTGATGATCCACAGTACATTAGTGATGATCTATAGTACATCAGTGATGATCCACAGTACATCAGTGATGATCCTCAGTACATCAGTGATGATCCACAGTACATCAGGGATTGTCCACAGTACATCAGTGATGATCCATAGTACACCAGCGATGATCCATAGTACACCAGTGATGATCCATAGTACATCAGTGATGATCTATGGATCAGTGGTACATCAGTGATGATCCATAGTACACCAGTGATGATCCACAGTACATCAGCGATGGCTCAATCCATAGTACACCAGTGATGATCCATAGTACATCAGTGATGATCCATAGTACACCAGTGATGATCCACAGTACATCAGCGATGGCTCATAGTACATCAGTGATGATCCATAGTACACCAGTGATGGCCCATAGTACATCAGTGATGATCTATAGTACATCAGTGATGATCCTCAGTACATCAGGGATGGTCCATAGTACATCAGGGATGGTCCATAGTACATCAGGGATGGTCCATAGTACATCAGTGATGATCCATAGTACACCAGTGATGAGCCATAGTACACCCGTGATGGCCCATAGTACATCAGTGATGATCCACAGTACATCAGTGATGATCCTCAGTACATCAGTGATGATCCACGGTACATCAGTGATGATCCACGGTACATCAGTGATGATCCACAGTACATCAGTGATGATCCATAGTACATCAGTGATGGCTCATAGTACATCAGTGATGATCCATAGTACATCAGTGATGATCCATAGTACATCAGTGTTGATCCATAGTACATCAGTGATGATCCATAGTACATCAGAGATGGCTCATAGTACATCAGAGATGGCTCATAGTACATCAGTGATGATCCATAGTACATCAGTGATGATCCATAGTACATCAGTGATGGCTCATAGTACATCAGTGATGATCCATAGTACATCAGTGATGATCCATAGTACATCAGTGATGATCCATAGTACATCAGTGATGATCCATAGTACATCAGAGATGGCTCATAGTACATCAGTGATGATCCATAGTACATCAGTGATGATCCATAGTATATCAGTGATGATCTATAGTACATCAGTGATGATCCACAGTACATCAGTGATGATCCATAGTACACCAATGATGATCCATAGTACACCAGTGATGATCCATAGTACATCAGTGATGATCCATAGTACATCAGTGATGATCCTCAGTACATCAGTGATGATCCACAGTACATCAGTAATGATCCACAGTACATCAGTGATGATCCACAGTACATCAGTGATGATCCTCAGTACATCAGTGATGATCCACGGTACATCAGTGATAATCCACAGTACATCAGGGATGGTCCATAGTACATCAGTGATGATCCACAGTACATCAGTGATGATCCACAGTACATCAGCGATGATTCATAGTACATCAGTGATGATCTATAGTACACCAGTGATGATCCACAGTACACCAGTGATGATCCACAGTACATCAGTGATGATCCATAGTACACCAGTGATGATCCACAGTACATCAGTGATGACCCATAGTACATCAGCGATGGCTCATAGTACATCAGTGATGATCCATAGTACATCAGTGATGATCCATAGTACACCAGTGATGGCCCATAGTACATCAGTGATGATCTATTGTACATTAGTGATGATCCTCAGTACATCAGTTATGATCCACGGTACATCAGTGATGATCCACAGTACATCAGTGATGATCCACAGTACATCAGTGATGATCCATAGTACATCAGTGATGATCCTCAGTACATCAGTGATGATCCACAGTACATCAGTAATGATCCACAGTAAATCAGTGATGATCCACAGTACATCAGTGATGATCCTCAGTACATCAGTGATGATCCACGGTACATCAGTGATAATCCACAGTACATCAGGGATGGTCTATAGTACATCAGGGATGGTCCATAGTACATCAGTGATGATCCTCAGTACATCAGGGATGGCCCATAGTACATCAGTGATGATCTATAGTACACCAGTGATGATCCACAGTACATCAGTGATGGCCCATAGTACATCAGTGATGATCCACAGTACATCAGTGATGATCCACAGTACATCAGGGATGGTCCATAGTATATCAGGGATGGTCCATAGTATATCAGGGATGGTCCATAGTACATCAGTGATGGCCCATAGTACATCAGTGATGAAGTATAGTACATCAGTGATGATCCACAGTACATCAGTGATGATCCATAGTACATCAGGGATGGTCCATAGTACACCAGTGATGATCCATAGTACACCAGTGATGATCCATAGTACACCAGTGATGATCCATAGTACATCAGTGATGATCCACAGTACATCAGTGATGATCCACAGTACATCAGTGATGATCCTCAGTACATCAGGGATGGTCCATAGTACATCAGGGATGGTCCATAGTACATCAGGGATGGTCCATAGTACATCAGTGATGATCCACAGTACATCAGTGATGATCCACAGTACATCAGTGATGATCCTCAGTACATCAGAGATGATCCACAGTACATCAGTGATGATCCACAGTACATTAGTGATGATCTATAGTACATCAGTGATGATCCACAGTACATCAGTGATGATCCTCAGTACATCAGTGATGATCCACAGTACATCAGGGATTGTCCACAGTACATAAGTGATGATCCATAGTACACCAGTGATGATCCATAGTACACCAGTGATGGCCCATAGTACATCAGTGATGATCTATAGTACATCAGTGATGATCCTCAGTACATCAGGCATGGTCCATAGTACATCAGGGATGGTCCATAGTACATCAGGGATGGTCCATAGTACATCAGTGATGATCCATAGTACACCAGTGATGATCCATAGTACACCCGTGATGGCCCATAGTACATCAGTGATGATCCACAGTACATCTGTGATGATCCTCAGTACATCAGTGATGATCCACGGTACATCAGTGATGATCCACGGTACATCAGTGATGATCCACAGTACATCAGTGATGATCCATAGTACATCAGTGATGGCTCATAGTACATCAGTGATGATCCATAGTACATCAGTGATGATCCCTAGTACATCAGTGTTGATCCATAGTACATCAGTGATGATCCATAGTACATCAGAGATGGCTCATAGTACATCAGAGATGGCTCATAGTACATCAGTGATGATCCATAGTACATCAGTGATGATCCATAGTACATCAGTGATGGCTCATAGTACATCAGTGATGATCCATAGTACATCAGTGATGATCCATAGTACATCAGTGGTGGCTCATAGTACATCAGTGATGATCCATAGTACATCAGTGATGATCCATAGTACATCAGTGTTGATCCATAAAACATCAGTGATGATCCATAGTACATCAGAGATGGCTCATAGTACATCAGAGATGGCTCATAGTACATCAGAGATGGCTCATAGTACATCAGTGATGATCCATAGTACATCAGTGATGATCCATAGTACATCAGTGATGATCCATAGTACATTAGTGATGGCTCATAGTACATCAGTGATGATCCATAGTACATCAGTGATGATCCATAGTACATCAGTGATGATCCATAGTATATCAGAGATGGCTCATAGTACATCAGTGATGATCCATAGTACATCAGTGATGATCCATAGTACATCAGTGATGATCTATAGTACATCAGCGATGATCCACAGTACATCAGTGAGGATCCATAGTACACCAGTGATGATCCATAGTACATCAGTGATGATCCATAGTACATCAGTGATGATCCATAGTACATCAGTGATGATCCATAGTACATCAGTGATGATCCTCAGTACATCAGTGATGATCCACAGTACATCAGTAATGATCCACAGTACATCAGTGATGATCCACAGTACATCAGTGATGATCCTCAGTACATCAGTGATGATCCACGGTACATCAGTGATAATCCACAATACATCAGGGATGGTCCATAGTACATCAGTGATGATCCACAGTACATCAGTGATGATCCACAGTACATCAGTGATGATCCATAGTACATCAGTGATGATCTATAGTACACCAGTGATGATCCACAGTACATCAGTGATGATCCATAGTACATCAGTGATGATCCATAGTACATCAGTGATGGCCCATAGTACATCAGCGATGGCTCATAGTACATCAGTGATGATCCATAGTACATCAGTGATGATCCATAGTACACCAGTGATGATCCATAGTACATCAGTGATGATCTATAGTACATTAGTGATGATCCTCAGTACATCAGTGATGATTCACGGTACATCAGTGATGATCCACAGTACATCAGTGATGATCCATAGTACATCAGTGATGATCCTCAGTACATCAGTGATGATCCACAGTACATCAGTAATGATCCACAGTAAATCAGTGATGATCCACAGTACATCAGTGATGATCCTCAGTACATCAGTGATGATCCACGGTACATCAGTGATAATCCACAGTACATCAGGGATGGTCTATAGTACATCAGGGATGGTCCATAGTACATCAGTGATGATCCTCAGTACATCAGGGATGGCCCATAGTACATCAGTGATGATCTATAGTACACCAGTGATGATCCACAGTACATCAGTGATGATCCACAGTACATCAGTGATGATCCACAGTACATCAGGGATGGTCCATAGTACATCAGTGATGATCCATAGTACACCAGTGATGATCCATAGTACACCTGTGATGGCCCATAGTACATCAGTGATGATCCTCAGTACATCGGTGATGATCCTCAGTACATCAGTGATGATCCACGGTACATCAGTGATGATCCACAGTACATCAGTGATGATCCACAGTACATCAGGGATGGTCCACAGTACATCAGTGATGATCCATAGTACATCAGTGATGGCTCAAAGTACATCAGTGATGATCCATAATACATCAGTGATGATCCATAGTACACCAGTGATGGTCCACAGTACATCAGTGATGATCCATAGTACATCAGTGATGGCCCATAGTACATCAGTGATGATCTGAAGTACATCAGTGATGATCCATAGTACATCAGTGATGATCCATAGTACATCAGTGATGATCCATAGTACATCGACGATGATCCATAGTACATCAGTGATGATCCACAGTACATCAGGGATAGTCCACAGTATATCAGTGATGATCCATAGTACATCAGTGATGATCCATAGTACATCAGTGATGGCTCAAAGTACATCAGTGATGATCCATAGTACACCAGTGATGGTCCACAGTACATCAGTGATGATCCATAGTACACCAGTGATGGCCCATAGTACATCAGTGATGATCTATAGTACATCAGTGATGATCCATAGTACATCAGTGATGATCCATAGTACATCAGTGATGATCCATGGTACATCGGTGATGATCCATAGTACATCAGTGATGATCCACAGTACATCAGGGATAGTCCACAGTATATCAGTGATGATCCATAGTACATCAGTGATGGCCCATAGTACATCAGTGATGATCCATAGTACATCAGGGATGGTCCATAGTACATCAGGGATGGTCCATAGTACATCAGTGATGATCCACAGTACATCAGTGATGATCCACAGTACATCAGTGATGATCCTCAGTACATCAGTGATGATCCACAGTACATCAGTGATGATCCACAGTACATTAGTGATGATCTATAGTACATCAGTGATGATCCACAGTACATCAGTGATGATCCTCAGTACATCAGTGATGATCCACAGTACATCAGGGATTGTCCACAGTACATCAGTGATGATCCATAGTACACCAGCGATGATCCATAGTACACCAGTGATGATCCATAGTACATCAGTGATGATCCATAGTACACCAGCGATGATCCATAGTACATCAGTGATGATCCATAGTACATCAGTGATGATCCATAGTACATCAGTGATGATCCATAGTACATCAGTGATGATCCATAGTACATCAGTGATGATCCATAGTACACCAGTGATGATCCACAGTACATCAGCGATGGCTCATAGTACATCAGTGATGATACTCAGTACATCAGGGATGGTCACTAGTACATCAGGGATGGTCCATAGTACATCAGGGATGGTCTATAGTACATCAGTGATGATCCATAGTACACCAGTGATGATTCATAGTACACCCGTGATGGCCCATAGTACATCAGTGATGATCCACAGTACATCAGTGATGATCCTCAGTACATCAGTGATGATCCACAGTACATCAGGGATAGTCCACAGTATATCAGTGATGATCCATAGTACATCAGTGATGATCCATAGTACATCAGTGATGGCTCAAAGTACATCAGTGATGATCCATAATACATCAGTGATGATCCATAGTACACCAGTGATGGTCCACAGTACATCAGTGATGATCCATAGTACACCAGTGATGGCCCATAGTACATCAGTGATGGCCCATAGTACATCAGTGATGATCTATAGTACATCAGTGATGATCCATAGTCCATCAGTGATGATCCATAGTACATCAGTGATGATCAATAGTACATCAGCGATGATCCATAGTACATCAGTGATGATCCACAGTACATCAGGGATAGTCCACAGTATATCAGTGATGATCCAGAGTACATCAGTGATTGCCCATAGTACATCAGTGATGATCCATAGTACATCAGTGATGGCCCATAGTACATCAGTGATGATCCATAGTACATCAGGGATGGTCCATAGTACATCAGAGATGGTCCATAGTACATCAGTGATGATCCACAGTACATCAGTGATGATCCACAGTACATCAGTGATGATCCTCAGTACATCAGTGATGATCCACAGTACATCAGTGATGATCCACAATACATTAGTGATGATCCACAGTACATCAGTGATGATCCACAGTACATCAGTGATGATCCTCAGTACATCAGTGATGATCCACAGTACATCAGGGATTGTCCACAGTACATCAGTGATGATCCATAGTACACCAGCGATGATCCATAGTACACCAGTGATGATCCATAGTACATCAGTGATGATCTATGGATCAGTGGTAC
The DNA here is from genome assembly GCA_029206835.1 of Rana muscosa. NCBI lineage: Eukaryota > Metazoa > Chordata > Amphibia > Anura > Ranidae > Rana > Rana muscosa. Next base: position 4,212,238 of record JARGYO010000056.1, read on the forward strand.
ATCAGTGATGATCCATAGTACACCAGTGATGATCCACAGTACATCAGCGATGGCTCAATCCATAGTACACCAGTGATGATCTATAGTACATCAGTGATGATCCATAGTACATCAGTGATGATCCATAGTACACCAGTGATGATCCACAGTACATCAGCGATGGCTCATAGTACATCAGTGATGATCCATAGTACACCAGTGATGGCCCATAGTACATCAGTGTTGATCCATAAAACATCAGTGATGATCCATAGTACATCAGAGATGGCTCATACTACATCAGAGATGGCTCATAGTACATCAGAGATGGCTCATAGTACATCAGTGATGATCCATAGTACATCAGTGATGATCCATAGTACATTAGTGATGGCTCATAGTACATCAGTGATGATCCATAGTACATCAGTGATGATCCATAGTACATCAGTGATGATCCATAGTATATCAGAGATGGCTCATAGTACATCAGTGATGATCCATAGTACATCAGTGATGATCCATAGTACATCAGTGATGATCTATAGTACATCAGTGATGTTCCACAGTACATCAGTGAGGATCCATAGTACACCAGTGATGATCCATAGTACATCAGTGATGATCCATAGTACATCAGTGATGATCCATAGTACATCAGTGATGATCCTCAGTACATCAGTGATGATCCACAGTACATCAGTAATGATCCACAGTACATCAGTGATGATCCACAGTACATCAGTGATGATCCTCAGTACATCAGTGATGATCCACGGTACATCAGTGATAATCCACAATACATCAGGGATGGTCCATAGTACATCAGTGATGATCCACAGTACATCAGTGATGATCCACAGTACATCAGTGATGATCCATAGTACATCAGTGATGATCTATAGTACACCAGTGATGATCCACAGTACATCAGTGATGATCCATAGTACATCAGTGATGATCCATAGTACATCAGTGATGGCCCATAGTACATCAGCGATGGCTCATAGTACATCAGTGATGATCCATAGTACATCAGTGATGATCCATAGTACACCAGTGATGATCCATAGTACATCAGTGATGATCTATAGTACATTAGTGATGATCCTCAGTACATCAGTGATGATTCACGGTACATCAGTGATGATCCACAGTACATCAGTGATGATCCATAGTACATCAGTGATGATCCTCAGTACATCAGTGATGATCCACAGTACATCAGTAATGATCCACAGTAAATCAGTGATGATCCACAGTACATCAGTGATGATCCTCAGTACATCAGTGATGATCCACGGTACATCAGTGATAATCCACAGTACATCAGGGATGGTCTATAGTACATCAGGGATGGTCCATAGTACATCAGTGATGATCCTCAGTACATCAGGGATGGCCCATAGTACATCAGTGATGATCTATAGTACACCAGTGATGATCCACAGTACATCAGTGATGATCCACAGTACATCAGTGATGATCCACAGTACATCAGGGATGGTCCATAGTACATCAGTGATGATCCATAGTACACCAGTGATGATCCATAGTACACCTGTGATGGCCCATAGTACATCAGTGATGATCCTCAGTACATCGGTGATGATCCTCAGTACATCAGTGATGATCCACGGTACATCAGTGATGATCCACAGTACATCAGTGATGATCCACAGTACATCAGGGATGGTCCACAGTACATCAGTGATGATCCATAGTACATCAGTGATGGCTCAAAGTACATCAGTGATGATCCATAATACATCAGTGATGATCCATAGTACACCAGTGATGGTCCACAGTACATCAGTGATGATCCATAGTACATCAGTGATGGCCCATAGTACATCAGTGATGATCTGAAGTACATCAGTGATGATCCATAGTACATCAGTGATGATCCATAGTACATCAGTGATGATCCATAGTACATCGACGATGATCCATAGTACATCAGTGATGATCCACAGTACATCAGGGATAGTCCACAGTATATCAGTGATGATCCATAGTACATCAGTGATGATCCATAGTACATCAGTGATGGCTCAAAGTACATCAGTGATGATCCATAGTACACCAGTGATGGTCCACAGTACATCAGTGATGATCCATAGTACACCAGTGATGGCCCATAGTACATCAGTGATGATCTATAGTACATCAGTGATGATCCATAGTACATCAGTGATGATCCATAGTACATCAGTGATGATCCATGGTACATCGGTGATGATCCATAGTACATCAGTGATGATCCACAGTACATCAGGGATAGTCCACAGTATATCAGTGATGATCCATAGTACATCAGTGATGGCCCATAGTACATCAGTGATGATCCATAGTACATCAGGGATGGTCCATAGTACATCAGGGATGGTCCATAGTACATCAGTGATGATCCACAGTACATCAGTGATGATCCACAGTACATCAGTGATGATCCTCAGTACATCAGTGATGATCCACAGTACATCAGTGATGATCCACAGTACATTAGTGATGATCTATAGTACATCAGTGATGATCCACAGTACATCAGTGATGATCCTCAGTACATCAGTGATGATCCACAGTACATCAGGGATTGTCCACAGTACACCAGCGATGATCCATAGTACACCAGTGATGATCCATAGTACATCAGTGATGATCCATAGTACACCAGCGATGATCCATAGTACATCAGTGATGATCCATAGTACATCAGTGATGATCCATAGTACATCAGTGATGATCCATAGTACATCAGTGATGATCCATAGTACACCAGTGATGATCCACAGTACATCAGCGATGGCTCATAGTACATCAGTGATGATACTCAGTACATCAGGGATGGTCACTAGTACATCAGGGATGGTCCATAGTACATCAGGGATGGTCTATAGTACATCAGTGATGATCCATAGTACACCAGTGATGATTCATAGTACACCCGTGATGGCCCATAGTACATCAGTGATGATCCACAGTACATCAGTGATGATCCTCAGTACATCAGTGATGATCCACAGTACATCAGGGATAGTCCACAGTATATCAGTGATGATCCATAGTACATCAGTGATGATCCATAGTACATCAGTGATGGCTCAAAGTACATCAGTGATGATCCATAATACATCAGTGATGATCCATAGTACACCAGTGATGGTCCACAGTACATCAGTGATGATCCATAGTACACCAGTGATGGCCCATAGTACATCAGTGATGGCCCATAGTACATCAGTGATGATCTATAGTACATCAGTGATGATCCATAGTCCATCAGTGATGATCCATAGTACATCAGTGATGATCAATAGTACATCAGCGATGATCCATAGTACATCAGTGATGATCCACAGTACATCAGGGATAGTCCACAGTATATCAGTGATGATCCAGAGTACATCAGTGATTGCCCATAGTACATCAGTGATGATCCATAGTACATCAGTGATGGCCCATAGTACATCAGTGATGATCCATAGTACATCAGGGATGGTCCATAGTACATCAGAGATGGTCCATAGTACATCAGTGATGATCCACAGTACATCAGTGATGATCCACAGTACATCAGTGATGATCCTCAGTACATCAGTGATGATCCACAGTACATCAGTGATGATCCACAATACATTAGTGATGATCCACAGTACATCAGTGATGATCCACAGTACATCAGTGATGATCCTCAGTACATCAGTGATGATCCACAGTACATCAGGGATTGTCCACAGTACATCAGTGATGATCCATAGTACACCAGCGATGATCCATAGTACACCAGTGATGATCCATAGTACATCAGTGATGATCTATGGATCAGTGGTACATCAGTGATGATCCATAGTACACCAGTGATGATCCACAGTACATCAGCGATGGCTCAATCCATAGTACACCAGTGATGATCTATAGTACATCAGTGATGATCCATAGTACATCAGTGATGATCCATAGTACACCAGTGATGATCCACAGTACATCAGCGATGGCTCATAGTACATCAGTGATGATCCATAGTACACCAGTGATGGCCCATAGTACATCAGTGATGATCTATAGTACATCAGTTATGATCCTCAGTACATCAGGGATGGTCCATAGTACATCAGGGATGGTCCATAGTACATCAGGGATGGTCCATAGTACATCAGTGATGATCCATAGTACACCAGTGATGAGCCATAGTACACCCGTGATGGCCCATAGTACATCAGTGATGATCCACAGTACATCAGTGACGATCCTCAGTACATCAGTGATGATCCACGGTACATCAGTGATGATCCACGGTACATCAGTGATGATCCACAGTACATCAGTGATGATCCATAGTACATCAGTGATGGCTCATAGTACATCAGTGATGATCCATAGTACATCAGTGATGATCCATAGTACATCAGTGTTGATCCATAGTACATCAGTGATGATCCATAGTACATCAGAGATGGCTCATAGTACATCAGAGATGGCTCATAGTACATCAGTGATGATCCATAGTACATCAGTGATGATCCATAGTACATCAGTGATGGCTCATAGTACATCAGTGATGATCCATAGTACATCAGTGATGATCCATAGTACATCAGTGATGATCCATAGTACATCAGAGATGGCTCATAGTACATCAGTGATGATCCATAGTACATCAGTGATGATCCATAGTATATCAGTGATGATCTATAGTACATCAGTGATGATCCACAGTACATCAGTGATGATCCATAGTACACCAATGATGATCCATAGTACACCAGTGATGATCCATAGTACATCAGTGATGATCCTCAGTACATCAGTGATGATCCACAGTACATCAGTAATGATCCACAGTACATCAGTGATGATTCATAGTACATCAGTGATGATCTATAGTACACCAGTGATGATCCACAGTACATCAGTGATGATCCATATTACATCAGTGATGATCCATAGTACACCAGTGATTTTCCACAGTACATCAGTGATGGCCCATAGTACATCAGCGATGGCTCATAGTACATCAGTGATGATCCATAGTACATCAGTGATGATCCATAGTACACCAGTGATGGCCCATAGTACATCAGTGATGATCTATTGTACATTAGTGATGATCCTCACTACATCAGTGATGATCCACGGTACATCAGTGATGATCCACAGTACATCAGTGATGATCCACAGTACATCAGTGATGATCCATAGTACATCAGTGATGATCCTCAGTACATCAGTGATGATCCACAGTACATCAGTAATGATCCACAGTAAATCAGTGATGATCCACAGTACATCAGTGATGATCCTCAGTACATCAGTGATGATCCACGGTACATCAGTGATAATCCACAGTAAATCAGTGATGATCCACAGTACATCAGTGATGATCCTCAGTACATCAGTGATGATCCACGGTACATCAGTGATAATCCACAGTACATCAGGGATGGTCTATAGTACATCAGGGATGGTCCATAGTACATCAGTGATGATCCTCAGTACATCAGGGATGGCCCATAGTACATCAGTGATGATCTATAGTACACCAGTGATGATCCACAGTACATCAGTGATGGCCCATAGTACATCAGTGATGATCCACAGTACATCAGTGATGATCCACAGTACATCAGTGATGATCCACAGTACATCAGTGATGATCCACAGTACATCAGGGATGGTCCATAGTATATCAGGGATGGTCCATAGTATATCAGGGATGGTCCATAGTACATCAGTGATGGCCCATAGTACATCAGTGATGAAGTATAGTACATCAGTGATGATCCACAGTACATCAGTGATGATCCATAGTACATCAGGGATGGTCCATAGTACACCAGTGATGATCCATAGTACACCAGTGATGATCCATAGTACACCAGTGATGATCCATAGTACACCAGTGATGGTCCATAGTACATCAGTGATGATCCACAGTACATCAGTGATGATCCACAGTACATCAGTGATGATCCTCAGTACATCAGGGATGGTCCATAGTACATCAGGGATGGTCCATAGTACATCAGGGATGGTCCATAGTACATCAGGGATGGTCCATAGTACATCAGTGATGATCCACAGTACATCAGTGATGATCCACAGTACATCAGTGATGATCCTCAGTACATCAGAGATGATCCACAGTACATCAGTGATGATCCACAGTACATTAGTGATGATCTATAGTACATCAGTGATGATCCACAGTACATCAGTGATGATCCTCAGTACATCAGTGATGATCCACAGTACATCAGGGATTGTCCACAGTACATCAGTGATGATCCATAGTACACCAGTGATGATCCATAGTACACCAGTGATGGCCCATAGTACATCAGTGATGATCTATAGTACATCAGTGATGATCCTCAGTACATCAGGGATGGTCCATAGTACATCAGGGATGGTCCATAGTACATCAGGGATGGTCCATAGTACATCAGTGATGATCCATAGTACACCAGTGATGATCCATAGTACACCCGTGATGGCCCATAGTACATCAGTGATGATCCACAGTACATCTGTGATGATCCTCAGTACATCAGTGATGATCCACGGTACATCAGTGATGATCCACGGTACATCAGTGATGATCCACAATACATCAGTGATGATCCATAGTACATCAGTGATGGCTCATAGTACATCAGTGATGATCCATAGTACATCAGTGATGATCCATAGTACATCAGTGTTGATCCATAGTACATCAGTGATGATCCATAGTACATCAGTGATGGCTCATAGTACATCAGAGATGGCTCATAGTACATCAGTGATGATCCATAGTACATCATTGATGATCCATAGTACATCAGTGATGGCTCATAGTACATCAGTGATGATCCATAGTACATCAGTGATGATCTATAGTACATCAGTGATGATCCATAGTACATCAGTGGTGGCTCATAGTACATCAGTGATGATCCATAGTACATCAGTGATGATCCATAGTACATCAGTGTTGATCCATAGTACATCAGTGATGATCCATAGTACATCAGAGATGGCTCATAGTACATCAGAGATGGCTCATAGTACATCAGAGATGGCTCATAGTACATCAGTGATGATCCATAGTACATCAGTGATGATCCATAGTACATCAGTGATGATCCATAGTACATTAGTGATGGCTCATAGTACATCAGTGATGATCCATAGTACATCAGTGATGATCCATAGTACATCAGTGATGATCCATAGTATATCAGAGATGGCTCATAGTACATCAGTGATGATCCATAGTACATCAGTGATGATCCATAGTACATCAGTGATGATCTATAGTACATCAGTGATGATCCATAGTACATCAGTGATGATCTATAGTACATCAGTGATGATCCATAGTACATCAGTGGTGGCTCATAGTACATCAGTGATGATCCATAGTACATCAGTGATGATCCATAGTACATCAGTGTTGATCCATAGTACATCAGTGATGATCCATAGTACATCAGAGATGGCTCATAGTACATCAGAGATGGCTCATAGTACATCAGAGATGGCTCATAGTACATCAGTGATGATCCATAGTACATCAGTGATGATCCATAGTACATCAGTGATGATCCATAGTACATTAGTGATGGCTCATAGTACATCAGTGATGATCCATAGTACATCAGTGATGATCCATAGTACATCAGTGATGATCCATAGTATATCAGAGATGGCTCATAGTACATCAGTGATGATCCATAGTACATCAGTGATGATCCATAGTACATCAGTGATGATCTATAGTACATCAGTGATGATCCACAGTACATCAGTGAGGATCCATAGTACACCAGTGATGATTCATAGTACATCAGTGATGATCCATAGTACATCAGTGATGATCCATAGTACATCAGTGATGATCCTCAGTACATCAGTGATGATCCACAGTACATCAGTAATGATCCACAGTACATCAGTGATGATCCACAGTACATCAGTGATGATCCTCAGTACATCAGTGATGATCCACGGTACATCAGTGATAATCCACAATACATCAGGGATGGTCCATAGTACATCAGTGATGATCCACAGTACATCAGTGATGATCCACAGTACATCAGTGATGATCCATAGTACATCAGTGATGATCTATAGTACACCAGTGATGATCCATAGTACACCAGTGATGATCCATAGTACACCAGTGATGGTCCATAGTACATCAGTGATGATCCACAGTACATCAGTGATGATCCACAGTACATCAGTGATGATCCTCAGTACATCAGGGATGGTCCATAGTACATCAGGGATGGTCCATAGTACATCAGGGATGGTCCATAGTACATCAGGGATGGTCCATAGTACATCAGTGATGATCCACAGTACATCAGTGATGATCCACAGTACATCAGTGATGATCCTCAGTACATCAGAGATGATCCACAGTACATCAGTGATGATCCACAGTACATTAGTGATGATCTATAGTACATCAGTGATGATCCACAGTACATCAGTGATGATCCTCAGTACATCAGTGATGATCCACAGTACATCAGGGATTGTCCACAGTACATCAGTGATGATCCATAGTACACCAGTGATGATCCATAGTACACCAGTGATGGCCCATAGTACATCAGTGATGATCTATAGTACATCAGTGATGATCCTCAGTACATCAGGGATGGTCCATAGTACATCAGGGATGGTCCATAGTACATCAGGGATGGTCCATAGTACATCAGTGATGATCCATAGTACACCAGTGATGATCCATAGTACACCCGTGATGGCCCATAGTACATCAGTGATGATCCACAGTACATCTGTGATGATCCTCAGTACATCAGTGATGATCCACGGTACATCAGTGATGATCCACGGTACATCAGTGATGATCCACAATACATCAGTGATGATCCATAGTACATCAGTGATGGCTCATAGTACATCAGTGATGATCCATAGTACATCAGTGATGATCCATAGTACATCAGTGTTGATCCATAGTACATCAGTGATGATCCATAGTACATCAGTGATGGCTCATAGTACATCAGAGATGGCTCATAGTACATCAGTGATGATCCATAGTACATCATTGATGATCCATAGTACATCAGTGATGGCTCATAGTACATCAGTGATGATCCATAGTACATCAGTGATGATCTATAGTACATCAGTGATGATCCATAGTACATCAGTGGTGGCTCATAGTACATCAGTGATGATCCATAGTACATCAGTGATGATCCATAGTACATCAGTGTTGATCCATAGTACATCAGTGATGATCCATAGTACATCAGAGATGGCTCATAGTACATCAGAGATGGCTCATAGTGCATCAGAGATGGCTCATAGTACATCAGTGATGATCCATAGTACATCAGTGATGATCCATAGTACATCAGTGATGATCCATAGTACATTAGTGATGGCTCATAGTACATCAGTGATGATCCATAGTACATCAGTGATGATCCATAGTACATCAGTGATGATCCATAGTATATCAGAGATGGCTCATAGTACATCAGTGATGATCCATAGTACATCAGTGATGATCCATAGTACATCAGTGATGATCTATAGTACATCAGTGATGATCCATAGTACATCAGTGATGATCTATAGTACATCAGTGATGATCCATAGTACATCAGTGGTGGCTCATAGTACATCAGTGATGATCCATAGTACATCAGTGATGATCCATAGTACATCAGTGTTGATCCATAGTACATCAGTGATGATCCATAGTACATCAGAGATGGCTCATAGTACATCAGAGATGGCTCATAGTACATCAGAGATGGCTCATAGTACATCAGTGATGATCCATAGTACATCAGTGATGATCCATAGTACATCAGTGATGATCCATAGTACATTAGTGATGGCTCATAGTACATCAGTGATGATCCATAGTACATCAGTGATGATCCATAGTACATCAGTGATGATCCATAGTATATCAGAGATGGCTCATAGTACATCAGTGATGATCCATAGTACATCAGTGATGATCCATAGTACATCAGTGATGATCTATAGTACATCAGTGATGATCCACAGTACATCAGTGAGGATCCATAGTACACCAGTGATGATTCATAGTACATCAGTGATGATCCATAGTACATCAGTGATGATCCATAGTACATCAGTGATGATCCTCAGTACATCAGTGATGATCCACAGTACATCAGTAATGATCCACAGTACATCAGTGATGATCCACAGTACATCAGTGATGATCCTCAGTACATCAGTGATGATCCACGGTACATCAGTGATAATCCACAATACATCAGGGATGGTCCATAGTACATCAGTGATGATCCACAGTACATCAGTGATGATCCACAGTACATCAGTGATGATCCATAGTACATCAGTGATGATCTATAGTACACCAGTGATGATCCACAGTACATCAGTGATGATCCATAGTACATCAGTGATGATCCATAGTACATCAGTGATGGCCCATAGTACATCAGCGATGGCTCATAGTACATCAGTGATGATCCATAGTACATCAGTGATGATCCATAGTACACCAGTGATGGCCCATAGTACATCAGTGATGATCTATAGTACATTCGTGATGATCCTCAGTACATCAGTGATGATTCACGGTACATCAGTGATGATCCACAGTACATCAGTGATGATCCATAGTACATCAGGGATAGTCCACAGTATATCAGTGATGATCCATAGTACATCAGTGATGGCCCATAGTACATCAGTGATGATCCATAGTACATCAGTGATGGCCCATAGTACATCAGTGATGATCCATAGTACATCAGGGATGGTCCATAGTACATCAGGGATGGTCCATAGTACATCAGTGATGATCCACAGTACATCAGTGATGATCCACAGTACATCAGTGATGATCCTCAGTACATCAGTGATGATCCACAGTACATCAGTGATGATCCACAGTACATTAGTGATGATCTATAGTACATCAGTGATGATCCACAGTACATCAGTGATGATCCTCAGTACATCAGTGATGATCCACAGTACATCAGGGATTGTCCACAGTACATCAGTGATGATCCATAGTACACCAGCGATGATCCATAGTACACCAGTGATGATCCATAGTACATCAGTGATGATCCATAGTACACCAGTGATGATCCACAGTACATCAGCGATGGCTCAATCCATAGTACACCAGTGATGATCCATAGTACATCAGTGATGATCCATAATACATCAGTGATGATCCATAGTACACCAGTGATGATCCACAGTACATCAGCGATGGCTCATAGTACATCAGTGATGATCCATAGTACACCAGTGATGGCCCATAGTACATCAGTGATGATCTATAGTACATCAGTGATGATCCTCAGTACATCAGGGATGGTCCCTAGTACATCAGGGATGGTCCATAGTACATCAGGGATGGTCCATAGTACATCAGTGATGATCCATAGTACACCAGTGATGATCCATAGTACACCCGTGATGGCCCATAGTACATCAGTGATGATCCACAGTACATCAGTGATGATCCTCAGTACATCAGTGATGATCCACAGTACATCAGGGATAGTCCACAGTATATCAGTGATGATCCATAGTACATCAGTGATGATCCATAGTACATCAGTGATGGCTCAAAGTACATCAGTGATGATCCATAATACATCAGTGATGATCCATAGTACACCAGTGATGGTCCACAGTACATCAGTGATGATCCATAGTACACCAGTGATGGCCCATAGTACATCAGTGATGGCCCATAGTACATCAGTGATGATCTATAGTACATCAGTGATGATCCATAGTCCATCAGTGATGATCCATAGTACATCAGTGATGATCCATAGTACATCAGCGATGATCCATAGTACATCAGTGATGATCCACAGTACATCAGGGATAGTCCACAGTATATCAGTGATGATCCATAGTACATCAGTGATTGCCCATAGTACATCAGTGATGATCCATAGTACATCAGTGATGGCCCATAGTACATCAGTGATGATCCATAGTACATCAGGGATGGTCCATAGTACATCAGGGATGGTCCATAGTACATCAGTGATGATCCACAGTACATCAGTGATGATCCACAGTACATCAGTGATGATCCTCAGTACATCAGTGATGATCCACAGTACATCAGTGATGATCCACAGTACATTAGTGATGATTTTTGTACATCAGTGATGATCCACAGTACATCAGTGATGATCCTCAGTACATCAGTGATGATCCACAGTACATCAGGGATTGTCCACAGTACATCAGTGATGATCCATAGTACACCAGCGATGATCCATAGTACACCAGTGATGATCCATAGTACATCAGTGATGATCTATGGATCAGTGGTACATCAGTGATGATCCATAGTACACCAGTGATGATCCACAGTACATCAGCGATGGCTCAATCCATAGTACACCAGTGATGATCCATAGTACATCAGTGATGATCCATAGTACATCAGTGATGATCCATAGTACACCAGTGATGATCCACAGTACATCAGCGATGGCTCATAGTACATCAGTGATGATCCATAGTACACCAGTGATGGTCCATAGTACATCAGTGATGATCTATAGTACATCAGTGATGATCCTCAGTACATCAGGGATGGTCCATAGTACATCAGGGATGGTCCATAGTACATCAGGGATGGTCCATAGTACATCAGTGATGATCCATAGTACACCAGTGATGAGCCATAGTACACCCGTGATGGCCCATAGTACATCAGTGATGATCCACAGTACATCAGTGATGATCCTCAGTACATCAGTGATGATCCACGGTACATCAGTGATGATCCACGGTACATCAGTGATGATCCACAGTACATCAGTGATGATCCATAGTACATCAGTGATGGCTCATAGTACATCAGTGATGATCCATAGTACATCAGTGATGATCCATAGTACATCAGTGATGATCCACAGTACATCAGTGATGATCCACAGTACATCAGGGATGGTCCATAGTATATCAGGGATGGTCCATAGTATATCAGGGATGGTCCATAGTACATCAGTGATGGCCCATAGTACATCAGTGATGAAGTATAGTACATCAGTGATGATCCACAGTACATCAGTGATGATCCATAGTACATCAGGGATGGTCCATAGTACACCAGTGATGATCCATAGTACACCAGTGATGATCCATAGTACACCAGTGATGATCCATAGTACACCAGTGATGGTCCATAGTACATCAGTGATGATCCACAGTACATCAGTGATGATCCACAGTACATCAGTGATGATCCTCAGTACATCAGGGATGGTCCATAGTACATCAGGGATGGTCCATAGTACATCAGGGATGGTCCATAGTACATCAGGGATGGTCCATAGTACATCAGTGATGATCCACAGTACATCAGTGATGATCCACAGTACATCAGTGATGATCCTCAGTACATCAGAGATGATCCACAGTACATCAGTGATGATCCACAGTACATTAGTGATGATCTATAGTACATCAGTGATGATCCACAGTACATCAGTGATGATCCTCAGTACATCAGTGATGATCCACAGTACATCAGGGATTGTCCACAGTACATCAGTGATGATCCATAGTACACCAGTGATGATCCATAGTACACCAGTGATGGCCCATAGTACATCAGTGATGATCTATAGTACATCAGTGATGATCCTCAGTACATCAGGGATGGTCCATAGTACATCAGGGATGGTCCATAGTACATCAGGGATGGTCCATAGTACATCAGTGATGATCCATAGTACACCAGTGATGATCCATAGTACACCCGTGATGGCCCATAGTACATCAGTGATGATCCACAGTACATCTGTGATGATCCTCAGTACATCAGTGATGATCCACGGTACATCAGTGATGATCCACGGTACATCAGTGATGATCCACAGTACATCAGTGATGATCCATAGTACATCAGTGATGGCTCATAGTACATCAGTGATGATCCATAGTACATCAGTGATGATCCATAGTACATCAGTGTTGATCCATAGTACATCAGTGATGATCCATAGTACATCAGTGATGATCCATAGTACATCAGTGATGGCTCATAGTACATCAGAGATGGCTCATAGTACATCAGTGATGATCCATAGTACATCAGTGATGATCTATAGTACATCAGTGATGATCCATAGTACATCAGTGGTGGCTCATAGTACATCAGTGATGATCCATAGTACATCAGTGATGATCCATAGTACATCAGTGTTGATCCATAGTACATCAGTGATGATCCATAGTACATCAGAGATGGCTCATAGTACATCAGAGATGGCTCATAGTACATCAGAGATGGCTCATAGTACATCAGTGATGATCCATAGTACATCAGTGATGATCCATAGTACATCAGTGATGATCCATAGTACATTAGTGATGGCTCATAGTACATCAGTGATGATCCATAGTACATCAGTGATGATCCATAGTACATCAGTGATGATCCATAGTATATCAGAGATGGCTCATAGTACATCAGTGATGATCCATAGTACATCAGTGATGATCCATAGTACATCAGTGATGATCTATAGTACATCAGTGATGATCCATAGTACATCAGTGATGATCTATAGTACATCAGTGATGATCCATAGTACATCAGTGGTGGCTCATAGTACATCAGTGATGATCCATAGTACATCAGTGATGATCCATAGTACATCAGTGATGATCCATAGTATATCAGAGATGGCTCATAGTACATCAGTGATGATCCATAGTACATCAGTGATGATCCATAGTACATCAGTGATGATCTATAGTACATCAGTGATGATCCACAGTACATCAGTGAGGATCCATAGTACACCAGTGATGATTCATAGTACATCAGTGATGATCCACAGTACATCAGTGATGATCCATAGTACATCAGTGATGATCCATAGTACATCAGTGATGATCCTCAGTACATCAGTGATGATCCACAGTACATCAGTAATGATCCACAGTACATCAGTGATGATCCACAGTACATCAGTGATGATCCTCAGTACATCAGTGATGATCCACGGTACATCAGTGATAATCCACAATACATCAGGGATGGTCCATAGTACATCAGTGATGATCCACAGTACATCAGTGATGATCCACAGTACATCAGTGATGATCCATAGTACATCAGTGATGATCTATAGTACACCAGTGATGATCCACAGTACATCAGTGATGATCCATAGTACATCAGTGATGATCCATAGTACATCAGTGATGGCCCATAGTACATCAGCGATGGCTCATAGTACATCAGTGATGATCCATAGTACATCAGTGATGATCCATAGTACACCAGTGATGGCCCATAGTACATCAGTGATGATCTATAGTACATTCGTGATGATCCTCAGTACATCAGTGATGATTCACGGTACATCAGTGATGATCCACAGTACATCAGTGATGATCCATAGTACATCAGGGATAGTCCACAGTATATCAGTGATGATCCATAGTACATCAGTGATGGCCCATAGTACATCAGTGATGATCCATAGTACATCAGTGATGGCCCATAGTACATCAGTGATGATCCATAGTACATCAGGGATGGTCCATAGTACATCAGGGATGGTCCATAGTACATCAGTGATGATCCATAGTACATCAGTGATGATCTATAGTACATCAGTGATGATCCATAGTACATCAGTGGTGGCTCATAGTACATCAGTGATGATCCATAGTACATCAGTGATGATCCATAGTACATCAGTGTTGATCCATAGTACATCAGTGATGATCCATAGTACATCAGAGATGGCTCATAGTACATCAGAGATGGCTCATAGTACATCAGAGATGGCTCATAGTACATCAGTGATGATCCATAGTACATCAGTGATGATCCATAGTACATCAGTGATGATCCATAGTACATTAGTGATGGCTCATAGTACATCAGTGATGATCCATAGTACATCAGTGATGATCCATAGTACATCAGTGATGATCCATAGTATATCAGAGATGGCTCATAGTACATCAGTGATGATCCATAGTACATCAGTGATGATCCATAGTACATCAGTGATGATCTATAGTACATCAGTGATGATCCATAGTACATCAGTGATGATCTATAGTACATCAGTGATGATCCATAGTACATCAGTGGTGGCTCATAGTACATCAGTGATGATCCATAGTACATCAGTGATGATCCATAGTACATCAGTGTTGATCCATAGTACATCAGTGATGATCCATAGTACATCAGAGATGGCTCATAGTACATCAGAGATGGCTCATAGTACATCAGAGATGGCTCATAGTACATCAGTGATGATCCATAGTACATCAGTGATGATCCATAGTACATCAGTGATGATCCATAGTACATTAGTGATGGCTCATAGTACATCAGTGATGATCCATAGTACATCAGTGATGATCCATAGTACATCAGTGATGATCCATAGTATATCAGAGATGGCTCATAGTACATCAGTGATGATCCATAGTACATCAGTGATGATCCATAGTACATCAGTGATGATCTATAGTACATCAGTGATGATCCACAGTACATCAGTGAGGATCCATAGTACACCAGTGATGATTCATAGTACATCAGTGATGATCCACAGTACATCAGTGATGATCCATAGTACATCAGTGATGATCCATAGTACATCAGTGATGATCCTCAGTACATCAGTGATGATCCACAGTACATCAGTAATGATCCACAGTACATCAGTGATGATCCACAGTACATCAGTGATGATCCTCAGTACATCAGTGATGATCCACGGTACATCAGTGATAATCCACAATACATCAGGGATGGTCCATAGTACATCAGTGATGATCCACAGTACATCAGTGATGATCCACAGTACATCAGTGATGATCCATAGTACATCAGTGATGATCTATAGTACACCAGTGATGATCCACAGTACATCAGTGATGATCCATAGTACATCAGTGATGATCCATAGTACATCAGTGATGGCCCATAGTACATCAGCGATGGCTCATAGTACATCAGTGATGATCCATAGTACATCAGTGATGATCCATAGTACACCAGTGATGGCCCATAGTACATCAGTGATGATCTATAGTACATTCGTGATGATCCTCAGTACATCAGTGATGATTCACGGTACATCAGTGATGATCCACAGTACATCAGTGATGATCCATAGTACATCAGGGATAGTCCACAGTATATCAGTGATGATCCATAGTACATCAGTGATGGCCCATAGTACATCAGTGATGATCCATAGTACATCAGTGATGGCCCATAGTACATCAGTGATGATCCATAGTACATCAGGGATGGTCCATAGTACATCAGGGATGGTCCATAGTACATCAGTGATGATCCACAGTACATCAGTGATGATCCACAGTACATCAGTGATGATCCTCAGTACATCAGTGATGATCCACAGTACATCAGTGATGATCCACAGTACATTAGTGATGATCTATAGTACATCAGTGATGATAGACAGTACATCAGTGATGATCCTCAGTACATCAGTGATGATCCACAGTACATCAGGGATTGTCCACAGTACATCAGTGATGATCCATAGTACACCAGTGATGATCCATAGTACACCAGTGATGATCCATAGTACATCAGTGATGATCCATAGTACATCAGTGATGATCCATAGTACACCAGTGATGATCCACAGTACATCAGCGATGGCTCAATCCATAGTACACCAGTGATGATCCATAGTACATCAGTGATGATCCACAATACATCAGTGATGATCCATAGTACACCAGTGATGATCCACAGTACATCAGCGATGGCTCATAGTACATCAGTGATGATCCATAGTACACCAGTGATGGCCCATAGTACATCAGTGATGATCTATAGTACATCAGTGATGATCCTCAGTACATCAGGGATGGTCCTTAGTACATCAGGGATGGTCCATAGTACATCAGGGATGGTCCATAGTACATCAGTGATGATCCATAGTACACCAGTGATGATCCATAGTACACCCGTGATGGCCCATAGTACATCAGTGATGATCCACAGTACATCAGTGATGATCCTCAGTACATCAGTGATGATCCACAGTACATCAGGGATAGTCCACAGTATATCAGTGATGATCCATAGTACATCAGTGATGATCCATAGTACATCAGTGATGGCTCAAAGTACATCAGTGATGATCCATAATACATCAGTGATGATCCATAGTACACCAGTGATGGTCCACAGTACATCAGTGATGATCCATAGTACACCAGTGATGGCCCATAGTACATCAGTGATGGCCCATAGTACATCAGTGATGATCTATAGTACATCAGTGATGATCCATAGTCCATCAGTGATGATCCATAGTACATCAGTGATGATCCATAGTACATCAGCGATGATCCATAGTACATCAGTGATGATCCACAGTACATCAGGGATAGTCCACAGTATATCAGTGATGATCCATAGTACATCAGTGATTGCCCATAGTACATCAGTGATGATCCATAGTACATCAGTGATGGCCCATAGTACATCAGTGATGATCCATAGTACATCAGGGATGGTCCATAGTACATCAGGGATGGTCCATAGTACATCAGTGATGATCCACAGTACATCAGTGATGATCCACAGTACATCAGTGATGATCCTCAGTACATCAGTGATGATCCACAGTACATCAGTGATGATCCACAGTACATTAGTGATGATTTTTGTACATCAGTGATGATCCACAGTACATCAGTGATGATCCTCAGTACATCAGTGATGATCCACAGTACATCAGGGATTGTCCACAGTACATCAGTGATGATCCATAGTACACCAGCGATGATCCATAGTACACCAGTGATGATCCATAGTACATCAGTGATGATCTATGGATCAGTGGTACATCAGTGATGATCCATAGTACACCAGTGATGATCCACAGTACATCAGCGATGGCTCAATCCATAGTACACCAGTGATGATCCATAGTACATCAGTGATGATCCATAGTACATCAGTGATGATCCATAGTACACCAGTGATGATCCACAGTACATCAGCGATGGCTCATAGTACATCAGTGATGATCCATAGTACACCAGTGATGATCCATAGTACATCAGTGATGATCTATAGTACATCAGTGATGATCCTCAGTACATCAGGGATGGTCCATAGTACATCAGGGATGGTCCATAGTACATCAGGGATGGTCCATAGTACATCAGTGATGATCCATAGTACACCAGTGATGAGCCATAGTACACCCGTGATGGCCCATAGTACATCAGTGATGATCCACAGTACATCAGTGATGATCCTCAGTACATCAGTGATGATCCACGGTACATCAGTGATGATCCACGGTACATCAGTGATGATCCACAGTACATCAGTGATGATCCATAGTACATCAGTGATGGCTCATAGTACATCAGTGATGATCCATAGTACATCAGTGATGATCCATAGTACATCAGTGTTGATCCATAGTACATCAGTGTTGATCCATAGTACATCAGTGATGATCCATAGTACATCAGAGATGGCTCATAGTACATCAGAGATGGCTCATAGTACATCAGTGATGATCCATAGTACATCAGTGATGATCCATAGTACATCAGTGATGGCTCATAGTACATCAGTGATGATCCATAGTACATCAGTGATGATCCATAGTACATCAGTGATGATCCATAGTACATCAGTGATGATCCATAGTACATCAGAGATGGCTCATAGTACATCAGTGATGATCCATAGTACATCAGTGATGATCCATAGTATATCAGTGATGATCTATAGTACATCAGTGATGATCCACAGTACATCAGTGATGATCCATAGTACACCAATGATGATCCATAGTACACCAGTGATGATCCATAGTACATCAGTGATGATCCATAGTACATCAGTGATGATCCTCAGTACATCAGTGATGATCCACAGTACATCAGTAATGATCCACAGTACATCAGTGATGATCCATAGTACATCAGTGATGATCCTCAGTACATCAGTGATGATCCACGGTACATCAGTGATAATCCACAGTACATCAGGGATGGTCCATAGTACATCAGTGATGATCCACAGTACATCAGCGATGATCCACAGTACATCAGCGATGATTCATAGTACATCAGTGATGATCTATAGTACACCAGTGATGATCCACAGTACATCAGTGATGATCCATATTACATCAGTGATGATCCATAGTACACCAGTGATGATCCACAGTACATCAGTGATGACCCATAGTACATCAGCGATGGCTCATAGTACATCAGTGATGATCCATAGTACATCAGTGATGATCCATAGTACACCAGTGATGGCCCATAGTACATCAGTGATGATCTATTGTACATTAGTGATGATCCTCAGTACATCAGTTATGATCCACGGTACATCAGTGATGATCCACAGTACATCAGTGATGATCCACAGTACATCAGTGATGATCCATAGTACATCAGTGATGATCCTCAGTACATCAGTGATGATCCACAGTACATCAGTAATGATCCACAGTAAATCAGTGATGATCCACAGTACATCAGTGATGATCCTCAGTACATCAGTGATGTTCCACGGTACATCAGTGATAATCCACAGTACATCAGGGATGGTCTATAGTACATCAGGGATGGTCCATAGTACATCAGTGATGATCCTCAGTACATCAGGGATGGCCCATAGTACATCAGTGATGATCTATAGTACACCAGTGATGATCCACAGTACATCAGTGATGGCCCATAGTACATCAGTGATGATCCACAGTACATCAGTGATGATCCACAGCACATCAGGGATGGTCCATAGTATATCAGGGATGGTCCATAGTATATCAGGGATGGTCCATAGTACATCAGTGATGGCCCATAGTACATCAGTGATGAAGTATAGTACATCAGTGATGATCCACAGTACATCAGTGATGATCCATAGTACATCAGGGATGGTCCATAGTACACCAGTGATGATCCATAGTACACCAGTGATGATCCATAGTACACCAGTGATGGTCCATAGTACATCAGTGATGATCCACAGTACATCAGTGATGATCCACAGTACATCAGTGATGATCCTCAGTACATCAGGGATGGTCCATAGTACATCAGGGATGGTCCATAGTACATCAGGGATGGTCCATAGTACATCAGTGATGATCCACAGTACATCAGTGATGATCCTCAGTACATCAGAGATGATCCACAGTACATCAGTGATGATCCACAGTACATTAGTGATGATCTATAGTACATCAGTGATGATCCACAGTACATCAGTGATGATCCTCAGTACATCAGTGATGATCCACAGTACATCAGGGATTGTCCACAGTACATCAGTGATGATCCATAGTACACCAGTGATGATCCATAGTACACCAGTGATGGCCCATAGTACATCAGTGATGATCTATAGTACATCAGTGATGATCCTCAGTACATCAGGCATAGTCCATAGTACATCAGGGATGGTCCATAGTACATCAGGGATGGTCCATAGTACATCAGTGATGATCCATAGTACACCAGTGATGATCCATAGTACACCCGTGATGGCCCATAGTACATCAGTGATGATCCACCGTACATCTGTGATGATCCTCAGTACATCAGTGATGATCCACGGTACATCAGTGATGATCCACGGTACATCAGTGATGATCCACAGTACATCAGTGATGATCCATAGTACATCAGTGATGGCTCATAGTACATCAGTGATGATTCATAGTACATCAGTGATGATCCATAGTACATCAGTGTTGATCCATAGTACATCAGTTATGATCCATAGTACATCAGAGATGGCTCATAGTACATCAGAGATGGCTCATAGTACATCAGTGATGATCCATAGTACATCAGTGATGATCCATAGTACATCAGTGATGGCTCATAGTACATCAGTGATGATCCATAGTACATCAGTGATGATCCATAGTACATCAATGATGATCCATAGTACATCTGTGGTGGCTCATAGTACATCAGTGATGATCCATAGTACATCAGTGATGATCCATAGTACATCAGTGTTGATCCATAAAACATCAGTGATGATCCATAGTACATCAGAGATGGCTCATAGTACATCAGAGATGGCTCATAGTACATCAGAGATGGCTCATAGTACATCAGTGATGATCCATAGTACATCAGTGATGATCCATAGTACATCAGTGATGATCCATAGTACATTAGTGATGGCTCATAGTACATCAGTGATGATCCATAGTACATCAGTGATGATCCATAGTACATCAGTGATGATCCATAGTATATCAGTGATGATCCATAGTATATCAGAGATGGCTCATAGTACATCAGTGATGATCCATAGTACATCAGTGATGATCCATAGTACATCAGTGATGATCTATAGTACATCAGTGATGATCCACAGTACATCAGTGAGGATCCATAGTACACCAGTGAGGATCCATAGTACATCAGTGATGATCCATAGTACATCAGTGATGATCCATAGTACATCAGTGATGATCCACAGTACATCAGTAATGATCCACAGTACATCAGTGATGATCCACAGTACATCAGTGATGATCCTCAGTACATCAGTGATGATCCACGGTACATCAGTGATAATCCACAATACATCAGGGATGGTCCATAGTACATCAGTGATGATCCACAGTACATCAGTGATGATCCACAGTACATCAGTGATGATCCATAGTACATCAGTGATGATCTATAGTACACCAGTGATGATCCACAGTACATCAGTGATGATCCATAGTACATCAGTGATGATCCATAGTACATCAGTGATGGCCCATAGTACATCAGCGATGGCTCATAGTACATCAGTGATGATCCATAGTACATCAGTGATGATCCATAGTACACCAGTGATGGCCCATAGTACATCAGTGATGATCTATAGTACATTAGTGATGATCCTCAGTACATCAGTGATGATTCACGGTACATCAGTGATGATCCACAGTACATCAGTGATGATCCATAGTACATCAGTGATGATCCTCAGTACATCAGTGATGATCCACAGTACATCAGTAATGATCCACAGTAAATCAGTGATGATCCACAGTACATCAGTGATGATCCTCAGTACATCAGTGATGATCCACGGTACATCAGTGATAATCCACAGTACATCAGGGATGGTCTATAGTACATCAGGGATGGTCCATAGTACATCAGTGATGATCCTCAGTACATCAGGGATGGCCCATAGTACATCAGTGATGATCTATAGTACACCAGTGATGATCCACAGTACATCAGTGATGATCCACAGTACATCAGTGATGATCCACAGTACATCAGGGATGGTCCATAGTACATCAGTGATGATCCATAGTACATCAGTGATGATCCATAGTACATCAGTGATGATCTATAGTACATCAGTGATGATCCACAGTACATCAGTGAGGATCCACAGTACACCAGTGAGGATCCATAGTACATCAGTGATGATCCATAGTACATCAGTGATGATCCATAGTACATCAGTGATGATCCATAGTACATCAGTGATGATCCACAGTACATCAGTAATGATCCACAGTACATCAGTGATGATCCACAGTACATCAGTGATGATCCTCAGTACATCAGTGATGATCCACGGTACATCAGTGATAATCCACAATACATCAGGGATGGTCCATAGTACATCAGTGATGATCCACAGTACATCAGTGATGATCCACAGTACATCAGTGATGATCCATAGTACATCAGTGATGATCTATAGTACACCAGTGATGATCCACAGTACATCAGTGATGATCCATAGTACATCAGTGATGATCCATAGTACATCAGTGATGGCCCATAGTACATCAGCGATGGCTCATAGTACATCAGTGATGATCCATAGTACATCAGTGATGATCCATAGTACACCAGTGATGGCCCATAGTACATCAGTGATGATCTATAGTACATTAGTGATGATCCTCAGTACATCAGTGATGATTCACGGTACATCAGTGATGATCCACAGTACATCAGTGATGATCCATAGTACATCAGTGATGATCCTCAGTACATCAGTGATGATCCACAGTACATCAGTAATGATCCACAGTAAATCAGTGATGATCCACAGTACATCAGTGATGATCCTCAGTACATCAGTGATGATCCACGGTACATCAGTGATAATCCACAGTACATCAGGGATGGTCTATAGTACATCAGGGATGGTCCATAGTACATCAGTGATGATCCTCAGTACATCAGGGATGGCCCATAGTACATCAGTGATGATCTATAGTACACCAGTGATGATCCACAGTACATCAGTGATGATCCACAGTACATCAGTGATGATCCACAGTACATCAGGGATGGTCCATAGTACATCAGTGATGATCCATAGTACACCAGTGATGATCCATAGTACACCTGTGATGGCCCATAGTACATCAGTGATGATCCTCAGCACATCGGTGATGATCCTCAGTACATCAGTGATGATCCACGGTACATCAGTGATGATCCACAGTACATCAGTGATGATC
This sequence comes from Rana muscosa, assembly GCA_029206835.1. Classification (NCBI taxonomy): domain Eukaryota; kingdom Metazoa; phylum Chordata; class Amphibia; order Anura; family Ranidae; genus Rana; species Rana muscosa. Next base: position 4,236,768 of record JARGYO010000056.1, read on the forward strand.
CACAGTACATCAGGGATGGTCCACAGTACATCAGTGATGATCCATAGTACATCAGTGATGGCTCAAAGTACATCAGTGATGATCCATAATACATCAGTGATGATCCATAGTACACCAGTGATGGTCCACAGTACATCAGTGATGATCCATAGTACACCAGTGATGGCCCATAGTACATCAGTGATGATCTATAGTACATCAGTGATGATCCATAGTACATCAGTGATGATCCATAGTACATCAGTGATGATCCATAGTACATTGACGATGATCCATAGTACATCAGTGATGATCCACAGTACATCAGGGATAGTCCACAGTATATCAGTGATGATCCATAGTACATCAGTGATGATCCATAGTACATCAGTGATGGCTCAAAGTACATCAGTGATGATCCATAGTACACCAGTGATGGTCCACAGTACATCAGTGATGATCCATAGTACACCAGTGATGGCCCATAGTACATCAGTGATGATCTATAGTACATCAGTGATGATCCATAGTACATCAGTGATGATCCATAGTACATCGGTGATGATCCATAGTACATCAGTGATGATCCACAGTACATCAGGGATAGTCCACAGTATATCAGTGATGATCCATAGTACATCAGTGATGGCCCATAGTACATCAGTGATGATCCATAGTACATCAGTGATGGCCCATAGTACATCAGTGATGATCCATAGTACATCAGGGATGGTCCATAGTACATCAGGGATGGTCCATAGTACATCAGTGATGATCCACAGTACATCAGTGATGATCCACAGTACATCAGTGATGATCCTCAGTACATCAGTGATGATCCACAGTACATCAGTGATGATCCACAGTACATTAGTGATGATCTATAGTACATCAGTGATGATCCACAGTACATCAGTGATGATCCTCAGTACATCAGTGATGATCCACAGTACATCAGGGATTGTCCACAGTACATCAGTGATGATCCATAGTACACCAGCGATGATCCATAGTACACCAGTGATGATCCATAGTACATCAGTGATGATCCATATTACATCAGTGATGATCCATAGTACACCAGTGATGATCCACAGTACATCAGCGATGGCTCAATCCATAGTACACCAGTGATGATCCATAGTACATCAGTGATGATCCATAGTACATCAGTGATGATCCATAGTACACCAGTGATGATCCACAGTACATCAGCGATGGCTCATAGTACATCAGTGATGATCCATAGTACACCAGTGATGGCCCATAGTACATCAGTGATGATCTATAGTACATCAGTGATGATCCTCAGTACATCAGGGATGGTCCCTAGTACATCAGGGATGGTCCATAGTACATCAGGGATGGTCCATAGTACATCAGTGATGATCCATAGTACACCAGTGATGATCCATAGTACACCCGTGATGGCCCATAGTACATCAGTGATGATCCACAGTACATCAGTGATGATCCTCAGTACATCAGTGATGATCCACAGTACATCAGGGATAGTCCACAGTATATCAGTGATGATCCATAGTACATCAGTGATGATCCATAGTACATCAGTGATGGCTCAAAGTACATCAGTGATGATCCATAATACATCAGTGATGATCCATAGTACACCAGGGATGGTCCACAGTACATCAGTGATGATCCATAGTACACCAGTGATGGCCCATAGTACATCAGTGATGGCCCATAGTACATCACTGATGATCTATAGTACATCAGTGATGATCCATAGTCCATCAGTGATGATCCATAGTACATCAGTGATGATCAATAGTACATCAGCGATGATCCATAGTACATCAGTGATGATCCACAGTACATCAGGGATAGTCCACAGTATATCAGTGATGATCCATAGTACATCAGTGATTGCCCATAGTACATCAGTGATGATCCATAGTACATCAGTGATGGCCCATAGTACATCAGTGATGATCCATAGTACATCAGGGATGGTCCATAGTACATCAGAGATGGTCCATAGTACATCAGTGATGATCCACAGTACATCAGTGATGATCCACAGTACATCAGTGATGATCTTCAGTACATTAGTGATGATCCACAGTACATCAGTGATGATCCACAGTACATTAGTGATGATTTTTGTACATCAGTGATGATCCACAGTACATCAGTGATGATCCTCAGTACATCAGTGATGATCCACAGTACATCAGGGATTGTCCACAGTACATCAGTGATGATCCATAGTACACCAGCGATGATCCATAGTACACCAGTGATGATCCATAGTACATCAGTGATGATCTATGGATCAGTGGTACATCAGTGATGATCCATAGTACACCAGTGATGATCCACAGTACATCAGCGATGGCTCAATCCATAGTACACCAGTGATGATCCATAGTACATCAGTGATGATCCATAGTACATCAGTGATGATCCATAGTACACCAGTGATGATCCACAGTACATCAGCAATGGCTCATAGTACATCAGTGATGATCCATAGTACACCAGTGATGGCCCATAGTACATCAGTGATGATCTATAGTACATCAGTGATGATCCTCAGTACATCAGGGATGGTCCATAGTACATCAGGGATGGTCCATAGTACATCAGGGATGGTCCATAGTACATCAGTGATGATCCATAGTACACCAGTGATGAGCCATAGTACACCCGTGATGGCCCATAGTACATCAGTGATGATCCACAGTACATCAGTGATGATCCTCAGTACATCAGTGATGATCCACGGTACATCAGTGATGATCCACGGTACATCAGTGATGATCCACAGTACATCAGTGATGATCCATAGTACATCAGTGATGGCTCATAGTACATCAGTGATGATCCATAGTACATCAGTGATGATCCATAGTACATCAGTGTTGATCCATAGTACATCAGTGATGATCCATAGTACATCAGAGATGGCTCATAGTACATCAGAGATGGCTCATAGTACATCAGTGATGATCCATAGTACATCAGTGATGATCCATAGTACATCAGTGATGGCTCATAGTACATCAGTGATGATCCATAGTACATCAGTGATGATCCATAGTACATCAGTGATGATCCATAGTACATCAGTGATGATCCATAGTACATCAGTGTTGATCCATAAAACATCAGTGATGATCCATAGTACATCAGAGATGGCTCATAGTACATCAGAGATGGCTCATAGTACATCAGAGATGGCTCATAGTACATCAGTGATGATCCATAGTACATCAGTGATGATCCACAGTACATCAGTGATGATCCATAGTACATTAGTGATGGCTCATAGTACATCAGTGATGATCCATAGTACATCAGTGATGATCCATAGTACATCAGTGATGATCCATAGTATATCAGTGATGATCCATAGTATATCAGAGATGGCTCATAGTACATCAGTGATGATCCATAGTACATCAGTGATGATCCATAGTACATCAGTGATGATCTATAGTACATCAGTGATGATCCACAGTACATCAGTGAGGATCCATAGTACACCAGTGAGGATCCATAGTACATCAGTGATGATCCATAGTACATCAGTGATGATCCATAGTACATCAGTGATGATCCATAGTACATCAGTGATGATCCACAGTACATCAGTAATGATCCACAGTACATCAGTGATGATCCGCAGTACATCAGTGATGATCCTCAGTACATCAGTGATGATCCACGGTACATCAGTGATAATCCACAATACATCAGGGATGGTCCATAGTACATCAGTGATGATCCACAGTACATCAGTGATGATCCACAGTACATCAGTGATGATCCATAGTACATCAGTGATGATCTATAGTACACCAGTGATGATCCACAGTACATCAGTGATGATCCATAGTACATCAGTGATGATCCATAGTACATCAGTGATGGCCCATAGTACATCAGCGATGGCTCATAGTACATCAGTGATGATCCATAGTACATCAGTGATGATCCATAGTACACCAGTGATGGCCCATAGTACATCAGTGATGATCCTCAGTACATCAGTGATGATTCACGGTACATCAGTGATGATCCACAGTACATCAGTGATGATCCATAGTACATCAGTGATGATCCTCAGTACATCAGTGATGATCCACAGTACATCAGTAATGATCCACAGTAAATCAGTGATGATCCACAGTACATCAGTGATGATCCTCAGTACATCAGTGATGATCCACGGTACATCAGTGATAATCCACAGTACATCAGGGATGGTCTATAGTACATCAGGGATGGTCCATAGTACATCAGTGATGATCCTCAGTACATCAGGGATGGCCCATAGTACATCAGTGATGATCTATAGTACACCAGTGATGATCCACAGTACATCAGTGATGATCCACAGTACATCAGTGATGATCCACAGTACATCAGGGATGGTCCATAGTATATCAGGGATGGTCCATAGTATATCAGGGATGGTCCATAGTACATCAGTGATGGCCCATAGTACATCAGTGATGAAGTATAGTACATCAGTGATGATCCACAGTACATCAGTGATGATCCATAGTACATCAGGGATGGTCCATAGTACACCAGTGATGATCCATAGTACACCAGTGATGATCCATAGTACACCAGTGATGGTCCATAGTACATCAGTGATGATCCACAGTACATCAGTGATGATCCACAGTACATCAGTGATGATCCTCAGTACATCAGGGATGGTCCATAGTACATCAGGGATGGTCCATAGTACATCAGGGATGGTCCATAGTACATCAGTGATGATCCACATTACATCAGTGATGATCCACAGTACATCAGTGATGATCCTCAGTACATCAGAGATGATCCACAGTACATCAGTGATGATCCACAGTACATTAGTGATGATCTATAGTACATCAGTGATGATCCACAGTACATCAGTGATGATCCTCAGTACATCAGTGATGATCCACAGTACATCAGGGATTGTCCACAGTACATCAGTGATGATCCATAGTACACCAGTGATGATCCATAGTACACCAGTGATGGCCCATAGTACATCAGTGATGATCTATAGTACATCAGTGATGATCCTCAGTACATCAGGCATAGTCCATAGTACATCAGGGATGGTCCATAGTACATCAGGGATGGTCCATAGTACATCAGTGATGATCCATAGTACACCAGTGATGATCCATAGTACACCCGTGATGGCCCATAGTACATCAGTGATGATCCACCGTACATCTGTGATGATCCTCAGTACATCAGTGATGATCCACGGTACATCAGTGATGATCCACGGTACATCAGTGATGATCCACAGTACATCAGTGATGATCCATAGTACATCAGTGATGGCTCATAGTACATCAGTGATGATTCATAGTACATCAGTGATGATCCATAGTACATCAGTGTTGATCCATAGTACATCAGTTATGATCCATAGTACATCAGAGATGGCTCATAGTACATCAGAGATGGCTCATAGTACATCAGTGATGATCCATAGTACATCAGTGATGATCCATAGTACATCAGTGATGGCTCGTAGTACATCAGTGATGATCCATAGTACATCAGTGATGATCCATAGTACATCAATGATGATCCATAGTACATCTGTGGTGGCTCATAGTACATCAGTGATGATCCATAGTACATCAGTGATGATCCATAGTACATCAGTGTTGATCCATAAAACATCAGTGATGATCCATAGTACATCAGAGATGGCTCATAGTACATCAGAGATGGCTCATAGTACATCAGAGATGGCTCATAGTACATCAGTGATGATCCATAGTACATCAGTGATGATCCATAGTACATCAGTGATGATCCATAGTACATTAGTGATGGCTCATAGTACATCAGTGATGATCCATAGTACATCAGTGATGATCCATAGTACATCAGTGATGATCCATAGTATATCAGTGATGATCCATAGTATATCAGAGATGGCTCATAGTACATCAGTGATGATCCATAGTACATCAGTGATGATCCATAGTACATCAGTGATGATCTATAGTACATCAGTGATGATCCACAGTACATCAGTGAGGATCCATAGTACACCAGTGAGGATCCATAGTACATCAGTGATGATCCATAGTACATCAGTGATGATCCATAGTACATCAGTGATGATCCATAGTACATCAGTGATGATCCACAGTACATCAGTAATGATCCACAGTACATCAGTGATGATCCACAGTACATCAGTGATGATCCTCAGTACATCAGTGATGATCCACGGTACATCAGTGATAATCCACAATACATCAGGGATGGTCCATAGTACATCAGTGATGATCCACAGTACATCAGTGATGATCCACAGTACATCAGTGATGATCCATAGTACATCAGTGATGATCTATAGTACACCAGTGATGATCCACAGTACATCAGTGATGATCCATAGTACATCAGTGATGATCCATAGTACATCAGTGATGGCCCATAGTACATCAGCGATGGCTCATAGTACATCAGTGATGATCCATAGTACATCAGTGATGATCCATAGTACACCAGTGATGGCCCATAGTACATCAGTGATGATCTATAGTACATTAGTGATGATCCTCAGTACATCAGTGATGATTCACGGTACATCAGTGATGATCCACAGTACATCAGTGATGATCCATAGTACATCAGTGATGATCCTCAGTACATCAGTGATGATCCACAGTACATCAGTAATGATCCACAGTAAATCAGTGATGATCCACAGTACATCAGTGATGATCCTCAGTACATCAGTGATGATCCACGGTACATCAGTGATAATCCACAGTACATCAGGGATGGTCTATAGTACATCAGAGATGGTCCATAGTACATCAGTGATGATCCTCAGTACATCAGGGATGGCCCATAGTACATCAGTGATGATCTATAGTACACCAGTGATGATCCACAGTACATCAGTGATGATCCACAGTACATCAGTGATGATCCACAGTACATCAGGGATGGTCCATAGTACATCAGTGATGATCCATAGTACATCAGTGATGATCCATAGTACATCAGTGATGATCTATAGTACATCAGTGATGATCCACAGTACATCAGTGAGGATCCATAGTACACCAGTGAGGATCCATAGTACATCAGTGATGATCCATAGTACATCAGTGATGATCCATAGTACATCAGTGATGATCCATAGTACATCAGTGATGATCCACAGTACATCAGTAATGATCCACAGTACATCAGTGATGATCCACAGTACATCAGTGATGATCCTCAGTACATCAGTGATGATCCACGGTACATCAGTGATAATCCACAATACATCAGGGATGGTCCATAGTACATCAGTGATGATCCACAGTACATCAGTGATGATCCACAGTACATCAGTGATGATCCATAGTACATCAGTGATGATCTATAGTACACCAGTGATGATCCACAGTACATCAGTGATGATCCATAGTACATCAGTGATGATCCATAGTACATCAGTGATGGCCCATAGTACATCAGCGATGGCTCATAGTACATCAGTGATGATCCATAGTACATCAGTGATGATCCATAGTACACCAGTGATGGCCCATAGTACATCAGTGATGATCTATAGTACATTAGTGATGATCCTCAGTACATCAGTGATGATTCACGGTACATCAGTGATGATCCACAGTACATCAGTGATGATCCATAGTACATCAGTGATGATCCTCAGTACATCAGTGATGATCCACAGTACATCAGTAATGATCCACAGTAAATCAGTGATGATCCACAGTACATCAGTGATGATCCTCAGTACATCAGTGATGATCCACGGTACATCAGTGATAATCCACAGTACATCAGGGATGGTCTATAGTACATCAGGGATGGTCCATAGTACATCAGTGATGATCCTCAGTACATCAGGGATGGCCCATAGTACATCAGTGATGATCTATAGTACACCAGTGATGATCCACAGTACATCAGTGATGATCCACAGTACATCAGTGATGATCCACAGTACATCAGGGATGGTCCATAGTACATCAGTGATGATCCATAGTACACCAGTGATGATCCATAGTACACCTGTGATGGCCCATAGTACATCAGTGATGATCCTCAGCACATCGGTGATGATCCTCAGTACATCAGTGATGATCCACGGTACATCAGTGATGATCCACAGTACATCAGTGATGATCCACAGTACATCAGGGATGGTCCACAGTACATCAGTGATGATCCATAGTACATCAGTGATGGCTCAAAGTACATCAGTGATGATCCATAATACATCAGTGATGATCCATAGTACACCAGTGATGGTCCACAGTACATCAGTGATGATCCATAGTACACCAGTGATGGCCCATAGTACATCAGTGATGATCTATAGTACATCAGTGATGATCCATAGTACATCAGTGATGATCCATAGTACATCAGTGATGATCCATAGTACATTGACGATGATCCATAGTACATCAGTGATGATCCACAGTACATCAGGGATAGTCCACAGTATATCAGTGATGATCCATAGTACATCAGTGATGATCCATAGTACATCAGTGATGGCTCAAAGTACATCAGTGATGATCCATAGTACACCAGTGATGGTCCACAGTACATCAGTGATGATCCATAGTACACCAGTGATGGCCCATAGTACATCAGTGATGATCTATAGTACATCAGTGATGATCCATAGTACATCAGTGATGATCCATAGTACATCGGTGATGATCCATAGTACATCAGTGATGATCCACAGTACATGAGGGATAGTCCACAGTATATCAGTGATGATCCATAGTACATCAGTGATGGCCCATAGTACATCAGTGATGATCCATAGTACATCAGTGATGGCCCATAGTACATCAGTGATGATCCATAGTACATCAGGGATGGTCCATAGTACATCAGGGATGGTCCATAGTACATCAGTGATGATCCACAGTACATCAGTGATGATCCACAGTACATCAGTGATGATCCTCAGTACATCAGTGATGATCCACAGTACATCCGTGATGATCCACAGCACATTAGTGATTATCTATAGTACATCAGTGATGATCCACAGTACATCAGTGATGATCCTCAGTACATCAGTGATGATCCACAGTACATCAGGGATTGTCCACAGTACATCAGTGATGATCCATAGTACACCAGCGATGATCCATAGTACACCAGTGATGATCCATAGTACATCAGTGATGATCCATAGTACATCAGTGATGATCCATAGTACACCAGTGATGATCCACAGTACATCAGCGATGGCTCAATCCATAGTACACCAGTGATGATCCATAGTACATCAGTGATGATCCATAGTACATCAGTGATGATCCATAGTACACCAGTGATGATCCACAGTACATCAGCGATGGCTCATAGTACATCAGTGATGATCCATAGTACACCAGTGATGGCCCATAGTACATCAGTGATGATCTATAGTACATCAGTGATGATCCTCAGTACATCAGGGATGGTCCCTAGTACATCAGGGATGGTCCATAGTACATCAGGGATGGTCCATAGTACATCAGTGATGATCCATAGTACACCAGTGATGATCCATAGTACACCCGTGATGGCCCATAGTACATCAGTGATGATCCACAGTACATCAGTGATGATCCTAAGTACATCAGTGATGATCCACAGTACATCAGGGATAGTCCACAGTATATCAGTGATGATCCATAGTACATCAGTGATGATCCATAGTACATCAGTGATGGCTCAAAGTACATCAGTGATGATCCATAATACATCAGTGATGATCCATAGTACACCAGTGATGGTCCACAGTACATCAGTGATGATCCATAGTACACCAGTGATGGCCCATAGTACATCAGTGATGGCCCATAGTACATCACTGATGATCTATAGTACATCAGTGATGATCCATAGTCCATCAGTGATGATCCATAGTACATCAGTGATGATCAATAGTACATCAGCGATGATCCATAGTACATCAGTGATGATCCACAGTACATCAGGGATAGTCCACAGTATATCAGTGATGATCCATAGTACATCAGTGATTGCCCATAGTACATCAGTGATGATCCATAGTACATCAGTGATGGCCCATAGTACATCAGTGATGATCCATAGTACATCAGGGATGGTCCATAGTACATCAGAGATGGTCCATAGTACATCAGTGATGATCCACAGTACATCAGTGATGATCCACAGTACATCAGTGATGATCCTCAGTACATTAGTGATGATCCACAGTACATCAGTGATGATCCACAGTACATTAGTGATGATTTTTGTACAACAGTGATGATCCACAGTACATCAGTGATGATCCTCAGTACATCAGTGATGATCCACAGTACATCAGGGATTGTCCACAGTACATCAGTGATGATCCATAGTACACCAGCGATGATCCATAGTACACCAGTGATGATCCATAGTACATCAGTGATGATCTATGGATCAGTGGTACATCAGTGATGATCCATAGTACACCAGTGATGATCCACAGTACATCAGCGATGGCTCAATCCATAGTACACCAGTGATGATCCATAGTACATCAGTGATGATCCATAGTACATCAGTGATGATCCATAGTACACCAGTGATGATCCACAGTACATCAGCAATGGCTCATAGTACATCAGTGATGATCCATAGTACACCAGTGATGGCCCATAGTACATCAGTGATGATCTATAGTACATCAGTGATGATCCTCAGTACATCAGGGATGGTCCATAGTACATCAGGGATGGTCCATAGTACATCAGGGATGGTCCATAGTACATCAGTGATGATCCATAGTACACCAGTGATGAGCCATAGTACACCCGTGATGGCCCATAGTACATCAGTGATGATCCACAGTACATCAGTGATGATCCTCAGTACATCAGTGATGATCCACGGTACATCAGTGATGATCCACGGTACATCAGTGATGATCCACAGTACATCAGTGATGATCCATAGTACATCAGTGATGGCTCATAGTACATCAGTGATGATCCATAGTACATCAGTGATGATCCATAGTACATCAGTGTTGATCCATAGTACATCAGTGATGATCCATAGTACATCAGAGATGGCTCATAGTACATCAGAGATGGCTCATAGTACATCAGTGATGATCCATAGTACATCAGTGATGATCCATAGTACATCAGTGATGGCTCATAGTACATCAGTGATGATCCATAGTACATCAGTGATGATCCATAGTACATCAGTGATGATCCATAGTACATCAGTGATGATCCATAGTACATCAGTGTTGATCCATAAAACATCAGTGATGATCCATAGTACATCAGAGATGGCTCATAGTACATCAGAGATGGCTCATAGTACATCAGAGATGGCTCATAGTACATCAGTGATGATCCATAGTACATCAGTGATGATCCACAGTACATCAGTGATGATCCATAGTACATTAGTGATGGCTCATAGTACATCAGTGATGATCCATAGTACATCAGTGATGATCCATAGTACATCAGTGATGATCCATAGTATATCAGTGATGATCCATAGTATATCAGAGATGGCTCATAGTACATCAGTGATGATCCATAGTACATCAGTGATGATCCATAGTACATCAGTGATGATCTATAGTACATCAGTGATGATCCACAGTACATCAGTGAGGATCCATAGTACACCAGTGAGGATCCATAGTACATCAGTGATGATCCATAGTACATCAGTGATGATCCATAGTACATCAGTGATGATCCATAGTACATCAGTGATGATCCACAGTACATCAGTAATGATCCACAGTACATCAGTGATGATCCGCAGTACATCAGTGATGATCCTCAGTACATCAGTGATGATCCACGGTACATCAGTGATAATCCACAATACATCAGGGATGGTCCATAGTACATCAGTGATGATCCACAGTACATCAGTGATGATCCACAGTACATCAGTGATGATCCATAGTACATCAGTGATGATCTATAGTACACCAGTGATGATCCACAGTACATCAGTGATGATCCATAGTACATCAGTGATGATCCATAGTACATCAGTGATGGCCCATAGTACATCAGCGATGGCTCATAGTACATCAGTGATGATCCATAGTACATCAGTGATGATCCATAGTACACCAGTGATGGCCCATAGTACATCAGTGATGATCTATAGTACATTAGTGATGATCCTCAGTACATCAGTGATGATTCACGGTACATCAGTGATGATCCACAGTACATCAGTGATGATCCATAGTACATCAATGATGATCCTCAGTACATCAGTGATGATCCACAGTACATCAGTAATGATCCACAGTAAATCAGTGATGATCCACAGTACATCAGTGATGATCCTCAGTACATCAGTGATGATCCACGGTACATCAGTGATAATCCACAGTACATCAGGGATGGTCTATAGTACATCAGGGATGGTCCATAGTACATCAGTGATGATCCTCAGTACATCAGGGATGGCCCATAGTACATCAGTGATGATCTATAGTACACCAGTGATGATCCACAGTACATCAGTGATGATCCACAGTACATCAGTGATGATCCACAGTACATCAGGGATGGTCCATAGTACATCAGTGATGATCCATAGTACACCAGTGATGATCCATAGTACACCTGTGATGGCCCATAGTACATCAGTGATGATCCTCAGTACATCAGTGATGATCCTCAGTACATCAGTGATGATCCACGGTACATCAGTGATGATCCACAGTACATCAGTGATGATCCACAGTACATCAGGGATGGTCCACAGTACATCAGTGATGATCCATAGTACATCAGTGATGGCTCAAAGTACATCAGTGATGATCCATAATACATCAGTGATGATCCATAGTACACCAGTGATGGTCCACAGTACATCCGTGATGATCCATAGTACACCAGTGATGGCCCATAGTACATCAGTGATGATCTATAGTACATCAGTGATGATCCATAGTACATCAGTGATGATCCATAGTACATCAGTGATGATCCATAGTACATCGACGATGATCCATAGTACATCAGTGATGATCCACAGTACATCAGGGATAGTCCACAGTATATCAGTGATGATCCATAGTACATCAGTGATGATCCATAGTACATCAGTGATGGCTCAAAGTACATCAGTGATGATCCATAGTACACCAGTGATGGTCCACAGTACATCAGTGATGATCCATAGTACACCAGCGATGGCCCATAGTACATCAGTGATGATCTATAGTACATCAGTGATGATCCATAGTACATCAGTGATGATCCATAGTACATCAGTGATGATCCATAGTACATCAGTGATGATCCATAGCACATCGGTGATGATCCATAGTACATCAGTGATGATCCACAGTACATCAGGGATAGTCCACAGTATATCAGTGATGATCCATAGTACATCAGTGATGGCCCATAGTACATCAGTGATGATCCATAGTACATCAGTGATGGCCCATAGTACATCAGTGATGATCCATAGTACATCAGGGATGGTCCATAGTACATCAGGGATGGTCCATAGTACATCAGTGATGATCCACAGTACATCAGTGATGATCCACAGTACATCAGTGATGATCCTCAGTACATCAGTGATGATCCACAGTACATCAGTGATGATCCACAGTACATTAGTGATGATCTATAGTACATCAGTGATGATCCACAGTACATCAGTGATGATCCTCAGTACATCAGTGATGATCCACAGTACATCAGGGATTGTCCACAGTACATCAGTGATGATCCATAGTACACCAGCGATGATCCATAGTACACCAGTGATGATCCATAGTACATCAGTGATGATCCATAGTACATCAGTGATGATCCATAGTACACCAGTGATGATCCACAGTACATCAGCGATGGCTCAATCCATAGTACACCAGTGATGATCCATAGTACATCAGTGATGATCCATAGTACATCAGTGATGATCCATAGTACACCAGTGATGATCCACAGTACATCAGCGATGGCTCATAGTACATCAGTGATGATCCATAGTACACCAATGATGGCCCATAGTACATCAGTGATGATCTATAGTACATCAGTGATGATCCTCAGTACATCAGGGATGGTCCCTAGTACATCAGGGATGGTCCATAGTACATCAGGGATGGTCCATAGTACATCAGTGATGATCCATAGTACACCAGTGATGATCCATAGTACACCCGTGATGGCCCATAGTACATCAGTGATGATCCACAGTACATCAGTGATGATCCTCAGTACATCAGTGATGATCCACAGTACATCAGGGATAGTCCACAGTATATCAGTGATGATCCATAGTACATCAGTGATGATCCATAGTACATCAGTGATGGCTCAAAGTACATCAGTGATGATCCATAATACATCAGTGATGATCCATAGTACACCAGTGATGGCCCATAGTACATCAGTGATGGCCCATAGTACATCACTGATGATCTATAGTACATCAGTGATGATCCATAGTCCATCAGTGATGATCCATAGTACATCAGTGATGATCAATAGTACATCAGCAATGATCCATAGTACATCAGTGATGATCCACAGTACATCAGGGATAGTCCACAGTATATCAGTGATGATCCATAGTACATCAGTGATTGCCCATAGTACATCAGTGATGATCCATAGTACATCAGTGATGGCCCATAGTACATCAGTGATGATCCATAGTACATCAGGGATGGTCCATAGTACATCAGAGATGGTCCATAGTACATCAGTGATGATCCACAGTACATCAGTGATGATCCACAGTACATCAGTGATGATCCTCAGTACATCAGTGATGATCCACAGTACATCAGTGATGATCCACAGTACATTAGTGATGATTTTTGTACATCAGTGATGATCCACAGTACATCAGTGATGATCCTCAGTACATCAGTGATGATCCACAGTACATCAGGGATTGTCCACAGTACATCAGTGATGATCCATAGTACACCAGCGATGATCCATAGTACACCAGTGATGATCCATAGTACATCAGTGATGATCTATGGATCAGTGGTACATCAGTGATGATCCATAGTACACCAGTGATGATCCACAGTACATCAGCGATGGCTCAATCCATAGTACACCAGTGATGATCCATAGTACATCAGTGATGATCCATAGTACATCAGTGATGATCCATAGTACACCAGTGATGATCCACAGTACATCAGCAATGGCTCATAGTACATCAGTGATGATCCATAGTACACCAGTGATGGCCCATAGTACATCAGTGATGATCTATAGTACATCAGTGATGACCCTCAGTACATCAGGGATGGTCCATAGTACATCAGGGATGGTCCATAGTACATCAGGGATGGTCCATAGTACATCAGTGATGATCCATAGTACACCAGTGATGAGCCATAGTACACCCGTGATGGCCCATAGTACATCAGTGATGATCCACAGTACATCAGTGATGATCCTCAGTACATCAGTGATGATCCACGGTACATCAGTGATGATCCACGGTACATCAGTGATGATCCACAGTACATCAGTGATGATCCATAGTACATCAGTGATGGCTCATAGTACATCAGTGATGATCCATAGTACATCAGTGTTGATCCATAGTACATCAGTGATGATCCATAGTACATCAGAGATGGCTCATAGTACATCAGAGATGGCTCATAGTACATCAGTGATGATCCATAGTACATCAGTGATGATCCATAGTACATCAGTGATGGCTCATAGTACATCAGTGATGATCCATAGTACATCAGTGATGATCCATAGTACATCAGTGATGATCCATAGTACATCAGTGATGATCCATAGTACATCAGAGATGGCTCATAGTACATCAGTGATGATCCATAGTACATCAGTGATGATCCATAGTATATCAGTGATGATCTATAGTACATCAGTGATGATCCACAGTACATCAGTGATGATCCATAGTACACCAATGATGA
The DNA here is from genome assembly GCA_029206835.1 of Rana muscosa. Classification (NCBI taxonomy): domain Eukaryota; kingdom Metazoa; phylum Chordata; class Amphibia; order Anura; family Ranidae; genus Rana; species Rana muscosa. The sequence goes on from JARGYO010000056.1 coordinate 4,252,693, forward strand.
TCCATAGTACACCAGTGATGATCCATAGTACATCAGTGATGATCCATAGTACATCAGTGATGATCCTCAGTACATCAGTGATGATCCACAGTACATCAGTAATGATCCACAGTACATCAGTGATGATTCATAGTACATCAGTGATGATCTATAGTACACCAGTGATGATCCACAGTACATCAGTGATGATCCATATTACATCAGTGATGATCCATAGTACACCAGTGATGATCCACAGTACATCAGTGATGGCCCATAGTACATCAGCGATGGCTCATAGTACATCAGTGATGATCCATAGTACATCAGTGATGATCCATAGTACACCAGTGATGGCCCATAGTACATCAGTGATGATCTATTGTACATTAGTGATGATCCTCAGTACATCAGTGATGATCCACGGTACATCAGTGATGATCCACAGTACATCAGTGATGATCCACAGTACATCAGTGATGATCCATAGTACATCAGTGATGATCCTCAGTACATCAGTGATGATCCACAGTACATCAGTAATGATCCACAGTAAACCAGTGATGATCCACAGTACATCAGTGATGATCCTCAGTACATCAGTGATGATCCACGGTACATCAGTGATAATCCACAGTAAATCAGTGATGATCCACAGTACATCAGTGATGATCCTCAGTACATCAGTGATGATCCACGGTACATCAGTGATAATCCACAGTACATCAGGGATGGTCTATAGTACATCAGGGATGGTCCATAGTACACCAGTGATGATCCATAGTACACCAGTGATGATCCATAGTACACCAGTGATGGTCCATAGTACATCAGTGATGATCCACAGTACATCAGTGATGATCCACAGTACATCAGTGATGATCCTCAGTACATCAGGGATGGTCCATAGTACATCAGGGATGGTCCATAGTACATCAGGGATGGTCCATAGTACATCAGTGATGATCCACAGTACATCAGTGATGATCCACAGTACATCAGTGATGATCCTCAGTACATCAGAGATGATCCACAGTACATCAGTGATGATCCACAGTACATTAGTGATGATCTATAGTACATCAGTGATGACCCACAGTACATCAGTGATGATCCTCAGTACATCAGTGATGATCCACAGTACATCAGGGATTGTCCACAGTACATCAGTGATGATCCATAGTACACCAGTGATGATCCATAGTACACCAGTGATGGCCCATAGTACATCAGTGATGATCTATAGTACATCAGTGATGATCCTCAGTACATCAGGCATGGTCCATAGTACATCAGGGATGGTCCATAGTACATCAGGGATGGTCCATAGTACATCAGTGATGATCCATAGTACACCAGTGATGATCCATAGTACACCCGTGATGGCCCATAGTACATCAGTGATGATCCACAGTACATCTGTGATGATCCTCAGTACATCAGTGATGATCCACGGTACATCAGTGATGATCCACGGTACATCAGTGATGATCCACAGTACATCAGTGATGATCCATAGTACATCAGTGATGGCTCATAGTACATCAGTGATGATCCATAGTACATCAGTGATGATCCATAGTACATCAGTGTTGATCCATAGTACATCAGTGATGATCCATAGTACATCAGAGATGGCTCATAGTACATCAGAGATGGCTCATAGTACATCAGTGATGATCCATAGTACATCAGTGATGATCCATAGTACATCAGTGATGGCTCATAGTACATCAGTGATGATCCATAGTACATCAGTGATGATCCATAGTACATCAGTGATGATCCATAGTACATCAGTGGTGGCTCATAGTACATCAGTGACGATCCATAGTACATCAGTGATGATCCATAGTACATCAGTGTTGATCCATAAAACATCAGTGATGATCCATAGTACATCAGAGATGGCTCATAGTACATCAGAGATGGCTCATAGTACATCAGAGATGGCTCATAGTACATCAGTGATGATCCATAGTACATCAGTGATGATCCATAGTACATCAGTGATGATCCATAGTACATTAGTGATGGCTCATAGTACATCAGTGATGATCCATAGTACATCAGTGATGATCCATAGTACATCAGTGATGATCCATAGTACATCAGTGATGATCCATAGTATATCAGAGATGGCTCATAGTACATCAGTGATGATCCATAGTACATCAGTGATGATCCATAGTACATCAGTGATGATCTATAGTACATCAGTGATAATCCACAGTACATCAGTGAGGATCCATAGTACACCAGTGATGATCCATAGTACATCAGTGATGATCCATAGTACATCAGTGATGATCCATAGTACATCAGTGATGATCCATAGTACATCAGTGATGATCCTCAGTACATCAGTGATGATCCACAGTACATCAGTAATGATCCACAGTACATCAGTGATGATCCACAGTACATCAGTGATGATCCTCAGTACATCAGTGATGATCCACGGTATATCAGTGATAATCCACAATACATCAGGGATGGTCCATAGTACATCAGTGATGATCCACAGTACATCAGTGATGATCCACAGTACATCAGTGATGATCCATAGTACATCAGTGATGATCTATAGTACACCAGTGATGATCCACAGTACATCAGTGATGATCCATAGTACATCAGTGATGATCCATAGTACATCAGTGATGGCCCATAGTACATCAGCAATGGCTCATAGTACATCAGTGATGATCCATAGTACATCAGTGATGATCCATAGTACACCAGTGATGGCCCATAGTACATCAGTGATGATCTATAGTACATTAGTGATGATCCTCAGTACATCAGTGATGATTCACGGTACATCAGTGATGATCCACAGTACATCAGTGATGATCCATAGTACATCAGTGATGATCATCAGTACATCAGTGATGATCCACAGTACATCAGTAATGATCCACAGTAAATCAGTGATGATCCACAGTACATCAGTGATGATCCTCAGTACATCAGTGATGATCCACGGTACATCAGTGATAATCCACAGTACATCAGGGATGGTCTATAGTACATCAGGGATGGTCCATAGTACATCAGTGATGATCCTCAGTACATCAGGGATGGCCCATAGTACATCAGTGATGATCTATAGTACACCAGTGATGATCCACAGTACATCAGTGATGATCCACAGTACATCAGTGATGATCCACAGTACATCAGGGATGGTCCATAGTACATCAGTGATGATCCATAGTACACCAGTGATGATCCATAGTACACCTGTGATGGCCCATAGTACATCAGTGATGATCCTCAGTACATCGGTGATGATCCTCAGTACATCAGTGATGATCCACGGTACATCAGTGATGATCCACAGTACATCAGTGATGATCCACAGTACATCAGGGATGGTCCACAGTACATCAGTGATGATCCATAGTACATCAGTGATGGCTCAAAGTACATCAGTGATGATCCATAATACATCAGTGATGATCCATAGTACACCAGTGATGGTCCACAGTACATCAGTGATGATCCATAGTACACCAGTGATGGCCCATAGTACATCAGTGATGATCTATAGTACATCAGTGATGATCCATAGTACATCAGTGATGATCCATAGTACATCAGTGATGATCCATAGTACATCGACGATGATCCATAGTACATCAGTGATGATCCACAGTACATCAGGGATAGTCCACAGTATATCAGTGATGATCCATAGTACATCAGTGATGATCCATAGTACATCAGTGATGGCTCAAAGTACATCAGTGATGATCCACGGTACATCAGTGATAATCCACAGTAAATCAGTGATGATCCACAGTACATCAGTGATGATCCTCAGTACATCAGTGATGATCCACGGTACATCAGTGATAATCCAAAGTACATCAGGGATGGTCTATAGTACATCAGGGATGGCCCATAGTACATCAGTGATGATCCTCAGTACATCAGGGATGGCCCATAGTACATCAGTGATGATCCATAGTACATCAGTGATGATCCATAGTACACCAGTGATGATCCATAGTACACCAGTGATGATCCATAGTACACCAGTGATGATCCATAGTACACCAGTGATGGTCCATAGTACATCAGTGATGATCCACAGTACATCAGTGATGATCCACAGTACATCAGTGATGATCCTCAGTACATCAGGGATGGTCCATAGTACATCAGGGATGGTCCACAGTACATCAGTGATGATCCACAGTACATCAGTGATGATCCTCAGTACATCAGAGATGATCCACAGTACATCAGTGATGATCCACAGTACATTAGTGATGATCTATAGTACATCAGTGATGATCCACAGTACATCAGTGATGATCCTCAGTACATCAGTGATGATCCACAGTACATCAGGGATTGTCCACAGTACATCAGTGATGATCCATAGTACACCAGTGATGATCCATAGTACACCAGTGATGGCCCATAGTACATCAGTGATGATCTATAGTACATCAGTGATGATCCTCAGTACATCAGGGATGGTCCATAGTACATCAGGGATGGTCCATAGTACATCAGGGATGGTCCATAGTACATCAGTGATGATCCATAGTACACCAGTGATGATCCATAGTACACCCGTGATGGCCCATAGTACATCAGTGATGATCCACAGTACATCTGTGATGATCCTCAGTACATCAGTGATGATCCACGGTACATCAGTGATGATCCACGGTACATCAGTGATGATCCACAGTACATCAGTGATGGCTCATAGTACATCAGTGATGGCTCATAGTACATCAGTGATGATCCATAGTACATCAGTGATGATCCATAGTACATCAGTGTTGATCCATAGTACATCAGTGATGATCCATAGTACATCAGTGATGGCTCATAGTACATCAGAGATGGCTCATAGTACATCAGTGATGATCCATAGTACATCATTGATGATCCATAGTACATCAGTGATGGCTCATAGTACATCAGTGATGATCCATAGTACATCAGTGATGATCTATAGTACATCAGTGATGATCCATAGTACATCAGTGGTGGCTCATAGTACATCAGTGATGATCCATAGTACATCAGTGATGATCCATAGTACATCAGTGTTGATCCATAGTACATCAGTGATGATCCATAGTACATCAGAGATGGCTCATAGTACATCAGAGATGGCTCATAGTACATCAGAGATGGCTCATAGTACATCAGTGATGATCCATAGTACATCAGTGATGATCCATAGTACATCAGTGATGATCCATAGTACATTAGTGAAGGCTCATAGTACATCAGTGATGATCCATAGTACATCAGTGATGATCCATAGTACATCAGTGATGATCCATAGTATATCAGAGATGGCTCATAGTACATCAGTGATGATCCATAGTACATCAGTGATGATCCATAGTACATCAGTGATGATCTATAGTACATCAGTGATGATCCACAGTACATCAGTGAGGATCCATAGTACACCAGTGATGATTCATAGTACATCAGTGATGATCCATAGTACATCAGTGATTATCCATAGTACATCAGTGATGATCCATAGTACATCAGTGATGATCCTCAGTACATCAGTGATGATCCACAGTACATCAGTAATGATCCACAGTACATCAGTGATGATCCACAGTACATCAGTGATGATCCTCAGTACATCAGTGATGATCCACGGTACATCAGTGATAATCCACAATACATCAGGGATGGTCCATAGTACATCAGTGATGATCCACAGTACATCAGTGATGATCCACAGTACATCAGTGATGATCCATAGTACATCAGTGATGATCTATAGTACACCAGTGATGATCCACAGTACATCAGTGATGATCCATAGTACATCAGTGATGATCCATAGTACATCAGTGATGGCCCATAGTACATCAGCGATGGCTCATAGTACATCAGTGATGATCCATAGTACATCAGTGATGATCCATAGTACACCAGTGATGGCCCATAGTACATCAGTGATGATCTATAGTACATTAGTGATGATCCTCAGTACATCAGTGATGATTCACGGTACATCAGTGATGATCCACAGTACATCAGTGATGATCCATAGTACATCAGGGATAGTCCACAGTATATCAGTGATGATCCATAGTACATCAGTGATGGCCCATAGTACATCAGTGATGATCCATAGTACATCAGGGATGGTCCATAGTACATCAGGGATGGTCCATAGTACATCAGTGATGATCCACAGTACATCAGTGATGATCCACAGTACATCAGTGATGATCCTCAGTACATCAGTGATGATCCACAGTACATCAGTGATGATCCACAGTACATTAGTGATGATCTATAGTACATCAGTGATGATCCACAGTACATCAGTGATGATCCTCAGTACATCAGTGATGATCCACAGTACATCAGGGATTGTCCACAGTACATCAGTGATGATCCATAGTACACCAGCGATGATCCATAGTACACCAGTGATGATCCATAGTACATCAGTGATGATCCATAGTACATCAGTGATGATCCATAGTACACCAGTGATGATCCACAGTACATCAGCGATGGCTCAATCCATAGTACACCAGTGATGATCCATAGTACATCAGTGATGATCCATAATACATCAGTGATGATCCATAGTACACCAGTGATGATCCACAGTACATCAGCGATGGCTCATAGTACATCAGTGATGATCCATAGTACACCAGTGATGGCCCATAGTACATCAGTGATGATCTATAGTACATCAGTGATGATCCTCAGTACATCAGGGATGGTCCCTAGTACATCAGGGATGGTCCATAGTACATCAGGGATGGTCCATAGTACATCAGTGATGATCCATAGTACACCAGTGATGATCCATAGTACACCCGTGATGGCCCATAGTACATCAGTGATGATCCACAGTACATCAGTGATGATCCTCAGTACATCAGTGATGATCCACAGTACATCAGGGATAGTCCACAGTATATCAGTGATGATCCATAGTACATCAGTGATGATCCATAGTACATCAGTGATGGCTCAAAGTACATCAGTGATGATCCATAATACATCAGTGATGATCCATAGTACACCAGTGATGGTCCACAGTACATCAGTGATGATCCATATTACACCAGTGATGGCCCATAGTACATCAGTGATGGCCCATAGTACATCAGTGATGATCTATAGTACATCAGTGATGATCCATAGTCCATCAGTGATGATCCATAGTACATCAGTGATGATCCATAGTACATCAGCGATGATCCATAGTACATCAGTGATGATCCACAGTACATCAGGGATAGTCCACAGTATATCAGTGATGATCAATAGTACATCAGTGATTGCCCATAGTACATCAGTGATGATCCATAGTACATCAGTGATGGCCCATAGTACATCAGTGATGATCCATAGTACATCAGGGATGGTCCATAGTACATCAGTGATGATCCACAGTACATCAGTGATGATCCACAGTACATCAGTGATGATCCTCAGTACATCAGTGATGATCCACAGTACATCAGTGATGATCCACAGTACATTAGTGATGATTTTTGTACATCAGTGATGATCCTCAGTACATCAGTGATGATCCTCAGTACATCAGTGATGATCCACAGTACATCAGGGATTGTCCACAGTACATCAGTGATGATCCATAGTACACCAGCGATGATCCATAGTACACCAGTGATGATCCATAGTACATCAGTGATGATCTATGGATCAGTGGTACATCAGTGATGATCCATAGTACACCAGTGATGATCCACAGTACATCAGCGATGGCTCAATCCATAGTACACCAGTGATGATCCATAGTACATCAGTGATGATCCATAGTACATCAGTGATGATCCATAGTACACCAGTGATGATCCACAGTACATCAGCGATGGCTCATAGTACATCAGTGATGATCCATAGTACACCAGTGATGGCCCATAGTACATCAGTGATGATCTATAGTACATCAGTGATGATCCTCAGTACATCAGGGATGGTCCATAGTACATCAGGGATGGTCCATAGTACATCAGGGATGGTCCATAGTACATCAGTGATGATCCATAGTACACCAGTGATGAGCCATAGTACACCCGTGATGGCCCATAGTACATCAGTGATGATCCACAGTACATCAGTGATGATCCTCAGTACATCAGTGATGATCCACGGTACATCAGTGATGATCCACGGTACATCAGTGATGATCCACAGTACATCAGTGATGATCCATAGTACATCAGTGATGGCTCATAGTACATCAGTGATGATCCATAGTACATCAGTGATGATCCATAGTACATCAGTGTTGATCCATAGTACATCAGTGATGATCCATAGTACATCAGAGATGGCTCATAGTACATCAGAGATGGCTCATAGTACATCAGTGATGATCCATAGTACATCAGTGATGATCCATGGTACATCAGTGATGGCTCATAGTACATCAGTGATGATCCATAGTACATCAGTGATGATCCATAGTACATCAGTGATGATCCATAGTACATCAGTGATGATCCATAGTACATCAGAGATGGCTCATAGTACATCAGTGATGATCCATAGTACATCAGTGATGATCCATAGTATATCAGTGATGATCTATAGTACATCAGTGATGATCCACAGTACATCAGTGATGATCCATAGTACACCAATGATGATCCATAGTACACCAGTGATGATCCATAGTACATCAGTGATGATCCATAGTACATCAGTGATGATCCTCAGTACATCAGTGATGATCCACAGTACATCAGTAATGATCCACAGTACATCAGTGATGATCCACAGTACATCAGTGATTATCCTCAGTACATCAGTGATGATCCACGGTACATCAGTGATAATCCACAGTACATCAGGGATGGTCCATAGTACATCAGTGATGATCCACAGTACATCAGTGATGATCCACAGTACATCAGTGATGATTCATAGTACATCAGTGATGATCTATAGTACACCAGTGATGATCCACAGTACATCAGTGATGATCCATATTACATCAGTGATGATCCATAGTACACCAGTGATGATCCATAGTACACCAGTGATGATCCACAGTACATCAGTGATGGCCCATAGTACATCAGCGATGGCTCATAGTACATCAGTGATGATCCATAGTACATCAGTGATGATCCATAGTACACCAGTGATGGCCCATAGTACATCAGTGATGATCTATTGTACATTAGTGATGATCCTCAGTACATCAGTGATGATCCACGGTACATCAGTGATGATCCACAGTACATCAGTGATGATCCACAGTACATCAGTGATGATCCATAGTACATCAGTGATGATCCTCAGTACATCAGTGATGATCCACAGTACATCAGTAATGATCCACAGTAAATCAGTGATGATCCACAGTACATCAGTGATGATCCTCAGTACATCAGTGATGATCCACGGTACATCAGTGATAATCCACAGTAAATCAGTGATGATCCACAGTACATCAGTGATGATCCTCAGTACATCAGTGATGATCCACGGTACATCAGTGATAATCCACAGTACATCAGGGATGGTCTATAGTACATCAGGGATGGTCCATAGTACATCAGTGATGATCCTCAGTACATCAGGGATGGCCCATAGTACACCAGTGATGATCTATAGTACACCAGTGATGATCCACAGTACATCAGTGATGGCCCATAGTACATCAGTGATGATCCACAGTACATCAGTGATGATCCACAGTACATCAGTGATGATCCACAGTACATCAGGGATGGTCCATAGTATATCAGGGATGGTCCATAGTATATCAGGGATGGTCCATAGTACATCAGTGATGGCCCATAGTACATCAGTAATGATCCACAGTACATCAGTGATGATCCACAGTACATCAGTGATTATCCTCAGTACATCAGTGATGATCCACGGTACATCAGTGATAATCCACAGTACATCAGGGATGGTCCATAGTACATCAGTGATGATCCACAGTACATCAGTGATGATCCACAGTACATCAGTGATGATTCATAGTACATCAGTGATGATCTATAGTACACCAGTGATGATCCACAGTACATCAGTGATGATCCATATTACATCAGTGATGATCCATAGTACACCAGTGATGATCCATAGTACACCAGTGATGATCCACAGTACATCAGTGATGGCCCATAGTACATCAGCGATGGCTCATAGTACATCAGTGATGATCCATAGTACATCAGTGATGATCCATAGTACACCAGTGATGGCCCATAGTACATCAGTGATGATCTATTGTACATTAGTGATGATCCTCAGTACATCAGTGATGATCCACGGTACATCAGTGATGATCCACAGTACATCAGTGATGATCCACAGTACATCAGTGATGATCCATAGTACATCAGTGATGATCCTCAGTACATCAGTGATGATCCACAGTACATCAGTAATGATCCACAGTAAATCAGTGATGATCCACAGTACATCAGTGATGATCCTCAGTACATCAGTGATGATCCACGGTACATCAGTGATAATCCACAGTAAATCAGTGATGATCCACAGTACATCAGTGATGATCCTCAGTACATCAGTGATGATCCACGGTACATCAGTGATAATCCACAGTACATCAGGGATGGTCTATAGTACATCAGGGATGGTCCATAGTACATCAGTGATGATCCTCAGTACATCAGGGATGGCCCATAGTACATCAGTGATGATCTATAGTACACCAGTGATGATCCACAGTACATCAGTGATGGCCCATAGTACATCAGTGATGATCCACAGTACATCAGTGATGATCCACAGTACATCAGTGATGATCCACAGTACATCAGGGATGGTCCATAGTATATCAGGGATGGTTCATAGTATATCAGGGATGGTCCATAGTACATCAGTGATGGCCCATAGTACATCAGTGATGAAGTATAGTACATCAGTGATGATCCACAGTACATCAGTGATGATCCATAGTACATCAGGGATGGTCCATAGTACACCAGTGATGATCCATAGTACACCAGTGATGATCCATAGTACACCAGTGATGATCCATAGTACACCAGTGATGGTCCATAGTACATCAGTGATGATCCACAGTACATCAGTGATGATCCACAGTACATCAGTGATGATCCTCAGTACATCAGGGATGGTCCATAGTACATCAGGGATGGTCCATAGTACATCAGGGATGGTCCATAGTACATCTGTGATGATCCACAGTACATCAGTGATGATCCTCAGTACATCAGAGATGATCCACAGTACATCAGTGATGATCCACAGTACATTAGTGATGATCTATAGTACATCAGTGATGATCCACAGTACATCAGTGATGATCCTCAGTACATCAGTGATGATCCACAGTACATCAGGGATTGTCCACAGTACATCAGTGATGATCCATAGTACACCAGTGATGATCCATAGTACACCAGTGATGGCCCATAGTACATCAGTGATGATCTATAGTACATCAGTGATGATCCTCAGTACATCAGGGATGGTCCATAGTACATCAGGGATGGTCCATAGTACATCAGGGATGGTCCATAGTACATCAGTGATGATCCATAGTACACCAGTGATGATCCATAGTACACCCGTGATGGCCCATAGTACATCAGTGATGATCCACAGTACATCTGTGATGATCCTCAGTACATCAGTGATGATCCACGGTACATCAGTGATGATCCACGGTACATCAGTGATGATCCACAGTACATCAGTGATGATCCATAGTACATCAGTGATGGCTCATAGTACATCAGTGATGATCCATAGTACATCAGTGATGATCCATAGTACATCAGTGTTGATCCATAGTACATCAGTGATGATCCATAGTACATCAGTGATGGCTCATAGTACATCAGAGATGGCTCATAGTACATCAGTGATGATCCATAGTACATCAGTGATGATCCATAGTACATCAGTGATGGCTCATAGTACATCAGTGATGATCCATAGTACATCAGTGATGATCCATAGTACATCAGTGATGATCCATAGTACATCAGTGGTGGCTCATAGTACATCAGTGATGATCCATAGTACATCAGTGTTGATCCATAGTACATCAGTGATGATCCATAGTACATCAGAGATGGCTCATAGTACATCAGAGATGGCTCATAGTACATCAGAGATGGCTCATAGTACATCAGTGATGATCCATAGTACATCAGTGATGATCCATAGTACATCAGTGATGATCCATAGTACATTAGTGATGGCTCATAGTACATCAGTGATGATCCATAGTACATCAGTGATGATCCATAGTACATCAGTGATGATCCATAGTATATCAGAGATGGCTCATAGTACATCAGTGATGATCCATAGTACATCAGTGATGATCCATAGTACATCAGTGATGATCTATAGTACATCAGTGATGATCCACAGTACATCAGTGAGGATCCATAGTACACCAGTGATGATCCATAGTACATCAGTGATGATCCATAGTACATCAGTGATGATCCATAGTACATCAGTGATGATCCTCAGTACATCAGTGATGATCCACAGTACATCAGTGATGATCCACAGTACATCAGTAATGATCCACAGTACATCAGTGATGATCCACAGTACATCAGTGATGATCCTCAGTACATCAGTGATGATCCACGGTACATCAGTGATAATCCACAATACATCAGGGATGGTCCATAGTACATCAGTGATGATCCACAGTACATCAGTGATGATCCATAGTACATCAGTGATGATCTATAGTACACCAGTGATGATCCACAGTACATCAGTGATGATCCATAGTACATCAGTGATGATCCATAGTACATCAGTGATGGCCCATAGTACATCAGCGATGGCTCATAGTACATCAGTGATGATCCATAGTACATCAGTGATGATCCATAGTACACCAGTGATGGCCCATAGTACATCAGTGATGATCTATAGTACATTAGTGATGATCCTCAGTACATCAGTGATGATTCACTGTACATCAGTGATGATCCACAGTACATCAGTGATGATCCATAGTACATCAGTGATGATCCTCAGTACATCAGTGATGATCCACAGTACATCAGTAATGATCCACAGTAAATCAGTGATGATCCACAGTACATCAGTGATGATCCTCAGTACATCAGTGATGATCCACGGTACATCAGTGATAATCCACAGTACATCAGGGATGGTTTATAGTACATCAGGGATGGTCCATAGTACATCAGTGATGATCCTCAGTACATCAGGGATGGCCCATAGTACATCAGTGATGATCTATAGTACACCAGTGATGATCCACAGTACATCAGTGATGATCCACAGTACATCAGTGATGATCCACAGTACATCAGGGATGGTCCATAGTACATCAGTGATGATCCATAGTACACAAGTGATGATCCATAGTACACCTGTGATGGCCCATAGTACATCAGTGATGATCCTCAGTACATCGGTGATGATCCTCAGTACATCAGTGATGATCCACAGTACATCAGTGATGATCCACAGTACATCAGTGATGATCCACAGTACATCAGGGATGGTCCACAGTACATCAGTGATGATCCATAGTACATCAGTGATGGCTCAAAGTACATCAGTGATGATCCATAATACATCAGTGATGGTCCACAGTACATCAGTGATGATCCATAGTACACCAGTGATGGCCCATAGTACATCAGTGATGATCTATAGTACATCAGTGATGATCCATAGTACATCAGTGATGATCCATAGTACATCAGTGATGATCCATAGTACATCGACGATGATCCATAGTACATCAGTGATGATCCACAGTACATCAGGGATAGTCCACAGTATATCAGTGATGATCCATAGTACATCAGTGATGATCCATAGTACACCAGTGATGGTCCACAGTACATCAGTGATGATCCATAGTACACCAGTGATGGCCCATAGTACATCAGTGATGATCTATAGTACATCAGTGATGATCCATAGTACATCAGTGATGATCCATAGTACATCAGTGATGATCCATAGTACATCGGCGATGATCCATAGTACATCAGTGATGATCCACAGTACATCAGGGATAGTCCACAGTATATCAGTGATGATCCATAGTACATCAGTGATGGCCCATAGTACATCAGTGATGATCCATAGTACATCAGTGATGGCCCATAGTACATCAGTGATGATCCATAGTACATCAGGGATGGTCCATAGTACATCAGGGATGGTCCATAGTACATCAGTGATGATCCACAGTACATCAGTGATGATCCACAGTACATCAGTGATGATCCTCAGTACATCAGTGATGATCCACAGTACATCAGTGATGATCCACAGTACATTAGTGATGATCTATAGTACATCAGTGATGATCCACAGTACATCAGTGATGATCCTCAGTACATCAGTGATGATCCACAGTACATCAGGGATTGTCCACAGTACATCAGTGATGATCCATAGTACACCAGCGATGATCCATAGTACACCAGTGATGATCCATAGTACATCAGTGATGATCCATAGTACATCAGTGATGATCCATAGTACACCAGTGATGATCCACAGTACATCAGCGATGGCTCAATCCATAGTACATCAGTGATGATCCATAGTACATCAGTGATGATCCATAGTACACCAGTGATGATCCACAGTACATCAGCGATGGCTCATAGTACATCAGTGATGATCCATAGTACACCAGTGATGGCCCATAGTACATCAGTGATGATCTATAGTACATCAGTGATGATCCTCAGTACATCAGGGATGGTCCATAGTACATCAGGGATGGTCCATAGTACATCAGGGATGGTCCATAGTACATCAGTGATGATCCATAGTACACCAGTGATGATCCATAGTACACCCGTGATGGCCCATAGTACATCAGTGATGATCCACAGTACATCAGTGATGATCCTCAGTACATCAGTGATGATCCACAGTACATCAGTGATGATCCACAGTACATCAGTGATGATCCTCAGTACATCAGTGATGATCCACAGTACATCAGTGATGATCCACAGTACATTAGTGATGATCTATAGTACATCAGTGATGATCCACAGTACATCAGTGATGATCCTCAGTACATCAGTGATGATCCACAGTACATCAGGGATTGTCCACAGTACATCAGTGATGATCCATAGTACACCAGTGATGATCCATAGTACACCAGTGATGATCCATAGTACATCAGTGATGATCTATGGATCAGTGGTACATCAGTGATGATCCATAGTACACCAGTGATGATCCACAGTACATCAGCGATGGCTCAATCCATAGTACACCAGTGATGATCCATAGTACATCAGTGATGATCCATAGTACATCAGTGATGATCCATAGTACACCAGTGATGATCCACAGTACATCAGCGATGGCTCATAGTACATCAGTGATGATCCATAGTACACCAGTGATGGCCCATAGTACATCAGTGATGATCTATAGTACATCAGTGATGATCCTCAGTACATCAGGGATGGTCCCTAGTACATCAGGGATGGTCCCTAGTACATCAGGGATGGTCCATAGTACATCAGGGATGGTCCATAGTACATCAGTGATGATCCATAGTACACCAGTGATGATCCATAGTACACCCGTGATGGCCCATAGTACATCAGTGATGATCCACAGTACATCAGTGATGATCCTCAGTACATCAGTGATGATCCACAGTACATCAGGGATAGTCCACAGTATATCAGTGATGATCCATAGTACATCAGTGATGATCCATAGTACATCAGTGATGGCTCAAAGTACATCAGTGATGATCCATAATACATCAGTGATGATCCATAGTACACCAGTGATGGTCCACAGTACATCAGTGATGATCCATAGTACACCAGTAATGGCCCATAGTACATCAGTGATGGCCCATAGTACATCAGTGATGATCTATAGTACATCAGTGATGATCCATAGTCCATCAGTGATGATCCATAGTACATCAGTGATGATCCATAGTACATCAGTGATGATCCATAGTACATCAGTGATGATCCACAGTACATCAGGGATAGTCCACAGTATATCAGTGATGATCCATAGTACATCAGTGATTGCCCATAGTACATTAGTGATGATCCATAGTACATCAGTGATGGCCCATAGTACATCAGTGATGATCCATAGTACATCAGGGATGGTCCATAGTACATCAGGGATGGTCCATAGTACATCAGTGATGATCCACAGTACATCAGTGATGATCCACAGTACATCAGTGATGATCCTCAGTACATCAGTGATGATCCACAGTACATCAGTGATGATCCACAGTACATTAGTGATGATCTATAGTACATCAGTGATGATCCACAGTACATCAGTGATGATCCTCAGTACATCAGTGATGATCCACAGTACATCAGGGATTGTCCACAGTACATCAGTGATGATCCATAGTACACCAGCGATGATCCATAGTACACCAGTGATGATCCATAGTACATCAGTGATGATCTATGGATCAGTGGTACATCAGTGATGATCCATAGTACACCAGTGATGATCCACAGTACATCAGCGATGGCTCAATCCATAGTACACCAGTGATGATCCATAGTACATCAGTGATGATCCATAGTACATCAGTGATGATCCATAGTACACCAGTGATGATCCACAGTACATCAGCGATGGCTCATAGTACATCAGTGATGGTCCATAGTACACCAGTGATGGCCCATAGTACATCAGTGATGATCTATAGTACATCAGTGATGATCCTCAGTACATCAGGGATGGTCCATAGTACATCAGGGATGGTCCATAGTACATCAGGGATGGTCCATAGTACATCAGTGATGATCCATAGTACACCAGTGATGAGCCATAGTACACCCGTGATGGCCCATAGTACATCAGTGATGATCCACAGTACATCAGTGATGATCCTCAGTACATCAGTGATGATCCACGGTACATCAGTGATGATCCACGGTACATCAGTGATGATCCACAGTACATCAGTGATGATCCATAGTACATCAGTGATGGCTCATAGTACATCAGTGATGATCCATAGTACATCAGTGATGATCCATAGTACATCAGTGTTGATCCATAGTACATCAGTGATGATCCATAGTACATCAGAGATGGCTCATAGTACATCAGAGATGGCTCATAGTACATCAGTGATGATCCATAGTACATCAGTGATGATCCATAGTACATCAGTGATGGCTCATAGTACATCAGTGATGATCCATAGTACAGCAGTGATGATCCATAGTACATCAGTGATGATCCATAGTACATCAGTGATGATCCATAGTACATCAGAGATGGCTCATAGTACATCAGTGATGATCCATAGTACATCAGTGATGATCCATAGTATATCAGTGATGATCTATAGTACATCAGTGATGATCCACAGTACATCAGTGATGATCCATAGTACACCAATGATGATCCATAGTACACCAGTGATGATCCATAGTACATCAGTGATGATCCATAGTACATCAGTGATGATCCTCAGTACATCAGTGATGATCCACAGTACATCAGTAATGATCCACAGTACATCAGTGATGATCCACAGTACATCAGTGATGATCCACGGTACATCAGTGATAATCCACAGTACATCAGGGATGGTCCATAGTACATCAGTGATGATCCACAGTACATCAGTGATGATCCACAGTACATCAGTGATGATTCATAGTACATCAGTGATGATCTATAGTACACCAGTGATGATCCACAGTACATCAGTGATGATCCATATTACATCAGTGATGATCCATAGTACACCAGTGATGATCCACAGTACATCAGTGATGGCCCATAGTACATCAGCGATGGCTCATAGTACATCAGTGATGATCCATAGTACATCAGTGATGATCCATAGTACACCAGTGATGATCCTCAGTACATCAGTGATGATCCACAGTACATCAGGGATAGTCCACAGTATATCAGTGATGATCCATAGTACATCAGTGATGATCCATAGTACATCAGTGATGGCTCAAAGTACATCAGTGATGATCCATAATACATCAGTGATGATCCATAGTACACCAGTGATGGTCCACAGTACATCAGTGATGATCCATAGTACACCAGTAATGGCCCATAGTACATCAGTGATGGCCCATAGTACATCAGTGATGATCTATAGTACATCAGTGATGATCCATAGTCCATCAGTGATGATCCATAGTACATCAGTGATGATCCATAGTACATCAGTGATGATCCATAGTACATCAGTGATGATCCACAGTACATCAGGGATAGTCCACAGTATATCAGTGATGATCCATAGTACATCAGTGATTGCCCATAGTACATTAGTGATGATCCATAGTACATCAGTGATGGCCCATAGTACATCAGTGATGATCCATAGTACATCAGGGATGGTCCATAGTACATCAGGGATGGTCCATAGTACATCAGTGATGATCCACAGTACATCAGTGATGATCCACAGTACATCAGTGATGATCCTCAGTACATCAGTGCTGATCCACAGTACATCAGTGATGATCCACAGTACATTAGTGATGATCTATAGTACATCAGTGATGATCCACAGTACATCAGTGATGATCCTCAGTACATCAGTGATGATCCACAGTACATCAGGGATTGTCCACAGTACATCAGTGATGATCCATAGTACACCAGCGATGATCCATAGTACACCAGTGATGATCCATAGTACATCAGTGATGATCTATGGATCAGTGGTACATCAGTGATGATCCATAGTACACCAGTGATGATCCACAGTACATCAGCGATGGCTCAATCCATAGTACACCAGTGATGATCCATAGTACATCAGTGATGATCCATAGTACATCAGTGATGATCCATAGTACACCAGTGATGATCCACAGTACATCAGCGATGGCTCATAGTACATCAGTGATGGTCCATAGTACACCAGTGATGGCCCATAGTACATCAGTGATGATCTATAGTACATCAGTGATGATCCTCAGTACATCAGGGATGGTCCATAGTACATCAGGGATGGTCCATAGTACATCAGGGATGGTCCATAGTACATCAGTGATGATCCATAGTACACCAGTGATGAGCCATAGTACACCCGTGATGGCCCATAGTACATCAGTGATGATCCACAGTACATCAGTGATGATCCTCAGTACATCAGTGATGATCCACGGTACATCAGTGATGATCCACGGTACATCAGTGATGATCCACAGTACATCAGTGATGATCCATAGTACATCAGTGATGGCTCATAGTACATCAGTGATTATCCATAGTACATCAGTGATGATCCATAGTACATCAGTGTTGATCCATAGTACATCAGTGATGATCCATAGTACATCAGAGATGGCTCATAGTACATCAGAGATGGCTCATAGTACATCAGTGATGATCCATAGTACATCAGTGATGATCCATAGTACATCAGTGATGGCTCATAGTACATCAGTGATGATCCATAGTACAGCAGTGATGATCCATAGTACATCAGTGATGATCCATAGTACATCAGTGATGATCCATAGTACATCAGAGATGGCTCATAGTACATCAGTGATGATCCATAGTACATCAGTGATGATCCATAGTATATCAGTGATGATCTATAGTACATCAGTGATGATCCACAGTACATCAGTGATGATCCATAGTACACCAATGATGATCCATAGTACACCAGTGATGATCCATAGTACATCAGTGATGATCCATAGTACATCAGTGATGATCCTCAGTACATCAGTGATGATCCACAGTACATCAGTAATGATCCACAGTACATCAGTGATGATCCACAGTACATCAGTGATGATCCACGGTACATCAGTGATAATCCACAGTACATCAGGGATGGTCCATAGTACATCAGTGATGATCCACAGTACATCAGTGATGATCCACAGTACATCAGTGATGATTCATAGTACATCAGTGATGATCTATAGTACACCAGTGATGATCCACAGTACATCAGTGATGATCCATATTACATCAGTGATGATCCATAGTACACCAGTGATGATCCACAGTACATCAGTGATGGCCCATAGTACATCAGCGATGGCTCATAGTACATCAGTGATGATCCATAGTACATCAGTGATGATCCATAGTACACCAGTGATGGCCCATAGTACATCAGTGATGATCTATTGTACATTAGTGATGATCCTCAGTACATCAGTGATGATCCACGGTACATCAGTGATGATCCACAGTACATCAGTGATGATCCACAGTACATCAGTGATGATCCATAGTACATCAGTTATGATCCTCAGTACATCAGTGATGATCCACAGTACATCAGTAATGATCCACAGTAAATCAGTGATGATCCACAGTACATCAGTGATGATCCTCAGTACATCAGTGATGATCCACGGTACATCAGTGATAATCCACAGTACATCAGGGATGGTCTATAGTACATCAGGGATGGTCCATAGTACATCAGTGATGATCCTCAGTACATCAGGGATGGCCCATAGTACATCAGTGATGATCTATAGTACACCAGTGATGATCCACAGTACATCAGTGATGGCCCATAGTACATCAGTGATGATCCACAGTACATCAGTGATGATCCATAGTACATCAGTGATGATCCATAGTACACCAGTGATGATCCACAGTACATCAGCGATGGCTCATAGTACATCAGTGATGGTCCATAGTACACCAGTGATGGCCCATAGTACATCAGTGATGATCTATAGTACACCAGTGATGATCCTCAGTACATCAGGGATGGTCCATAGTACATCAGGGATGGTCCATAGTACATCAGTGATGATCCATAGTACACCAGTGATGAGCCATAGTACACCCGTGATGGCCCATAGTACATCAGTGATGATCCACAGTACATCAGTGATGATCCTCAGTACATCAGTGATGATCCACGGTACATCAGTGATGATCCACGGTACATCAGTAATGATCCACAGTACATCAGTGATGATCCATAGTACATCAGTGATGGCTCATAGTACATCAGTGATGATCCATAGTACATCAGTGATGATCCATAGTACATCAGTGATGATCCATAGTACATCAGAGATGGCTCATAGTACATCAGTGATGATCCATAGTACATCAGTGATGATCCATAGTATATCAGTGATGATCTATAGTACATCAGTGATGATCCACAGTACATCAGTGATGATCCATAGTACACCAATGATGATCCATAGTACACCAGTGATGATCCATAGTACATCAGTGATGATCCATAGTACATCAGTGATGATCCTCAGTACATCAGTGATGATCCACAGTACATCAGTAATGATCCACAGTACATCACTGATGATCCACAGTACATCAGTGATGATCCACGGTACATCAGTGATAATCCACAGTACATCAGGGATGGTCCATAGTACATCAGTGATGATCCACAGTACATCAGTGATGATCCACAGTACATCAGTGATGATTCATAGTACATCAGTGATGATCTATAGTACACCAGTGATGATCCACAGTACATCAGTGATGATCCATATTACATCAGTGATGATCCATAGTACACCAGTGATGATCCACAGTACATCAGTGATGGCCCATAGTACATCAGCGATGGCTCATAGTACATCAGTGATGATCCATAGTACATCAGTGATGATCCATAGTACACCAGTGATGGCCCATAGTACATCAGTGATGATCTATTGTACATTAGTGATGATCCTCAGTACATCAGTGATGATCCACGGTACATCAGTGATGATCCACAGTACATCAGTGATGATCCACAGTACATCAGTGATGATCCATAGTACATCAGTGATGATCCTCAGTACATCAGTGATGATCCACAGTACATCAGTAATGATCCACAGTAAATCAGTGATGATCCACAGTACATCAGTGATGATCCTCAGTACATCAGTGATGATCCACGGTACATCAGTGATAATCCACAGTACATCAGGGATGGTCTATAGTACATCAGGGATGGTCCATAGTACATCAGTGATGATCCTCAGTACATCAGGGATGGCCCATAGTACATCAGTGATGATCTATAGTACACCAGTGATGATCCACAGTACATCAGTGATGGCCCATAGTACATCAGTGATGATCCACAGTACATCAGTGATGATCCATAGTACATCAGTGATGATCCATAATACACCAGTGATGATCCACAGTACATCAGCGATGGCTCATAGTACATCAGTGATGGTCCATAGTACACCAGTGATGGCCCATAGTACATCAGTGATGATCTATAGTACATCAGTGATGATCCTCAGTACATCAGGGATGGTCCATAGTACATCAGGGATGGTCCATAGTACATCAGTGATGATCCATAGTACACCAGTGATGAGCCATAGTACACCCGTGATGGCCCATAGTACATCAGTGATGATCCACAGTACATCAGTGATGATCCTCAGTACATCAGTGATGATCCACGGTACATCAGTGATGATCCACGGTACATCAGTAATGATCCACAGTACATCAGTGATGATCCATAGTACATCAGTGATGGCTCATAGTACATCAGTGATGATCCATAGTACATCAGTGATGATCCATAGTACATCAGTGTTGATCCATAGTACATCAGTGATGATCCATAGTACATCAGAGATGGCTCATAGTACATCAGAGATGGCTCATAGTACATCAGTGATGATCCATAGTACATCAGTGATGATCCATAGTACATCAGTGATGGCTCATAGTACATCAGTGATGATCCATAGTACATCAGTGATGATCCATAGTACATCAGTGATGATCCATAGTACATCAGTGATGATCCATAGTACATCAGAGATGGCTCATAGTACATCAGTGATGATCCATAGTACATCAGTGATGATCCATAGTATATCAGTGATGATCTATAGTACATCAGTGATGATCCACAGTACATCAGTGATGATCCATAGTACACCAATGATGATCCATAGTACACCAGTGATGATCCATAGTACATCAGTGATGATCCATAGTACATCAGTGATGATCCTCAGTACATCAGTGATGATCCACAGTACATCAGTAATGATCCACAGTACATCAGTGATGATCCACAGTACATCAGTGATGATCCTCAGTACATCAGTGATGATCCACGGTACATCAGTGATAATCCACAGTACATCAGGGATGGTCCATAGTACATCAGTGATGATCCACAGTACATCAGTGATGATCCACAGTACATCAGTGATGATTCATAGTACATCAGTGATGATCTATAGTACACCAGTGATGATCCACAGTACATCAGTGATGATCCATATTACATCAGTGATGATCCATATTACATCAGTGATGATCCATAGTACACCAGTGATGATCCACAGTACATCAGTGATGGCCCATAGTACATCAGCGATGGCTCATAGTACATCAGTGATGATCCATAGTACATCAGTGATGATCCATAGTACACCAGTGATGGCCCATAGTACATCAGTAATGATCTATTGTACATTAGTGATGATCCTCAGTACATCAGTGATGATCCACGGTACATCAGTGATGATCCACAGTACATCAGTGATGATCCACAGTACATCAGTGATGATCCATAGTACATCAGTGATGATCCTCAGTACATCAGTGATGATCCACAGTACATCAGTAATGATCCACAGTAAATCAGTGATGATCCACAGTACATCAGTGATGATCCTCAGTACATCAGTGATGATCCACGGTACATCAGTGATAATCCACAGTACATCAGGGATGGTCTATAGTACATCAGGGATGGTCCATAGTACATCAGTGATGATCCTCAGTACATCAGGGATGGCCCATAGTACATCAGTGATGATCTATAGTACACCAGTGATGATCCACAGTACATCAGTGATGGCCCATAGTACATCAGTGATGATCCACAGTACATCAGTGATGATCCACAGTACACCAGGGATGGTCCATAGTATATCAGGGATGGTCCATAGTATATCAGGGATGGTCCATAGTACATCAGTGATGGCCCATAGTACATCAGTGATGAAGTATAGTACATCAGTGATGATCCACAGTACATCAGTGATGATCCATAGTACATCAGGGATGGTCCATAGTACACCAGTGATGATCCATAGTACACCAGTGATGATCCATAGTACACCAGTGATGATCCATAGTACACCAGTGATGGTCCATAGTACATCAGTGATGATCCACAGTACATCAGTGATGATACTCAGTACATCAGGGATGGTCCATAGTACATCAGGGATGGTCCATAGTACATCAGGGATGGTCCATAGTACATCAGTGATGATCCACAGTACATCAGTGATGATCCACAGTACATCAGTGATGATCCTCAGTACATCAGAGATGATCCACAGTACATCAGTGATGATCCACAGTACATCAGTGATGATCCACAGTACACCAGGGATGGTCCATAGTATATCAGGGATGGTCCATAGTATATCAGGGATGGTCCATAGTACATCAGTGATGGCCCATAGTACATCAGTGATGAAGTATAGTACATCAGTGATGATCCACAGTACATCAGGGATGGTCCATAGTACATCAGGGATGGTCCATAGTACATCAGGGATGGTCCATAGTACATCAGTGATGATCCATAGTACACCAGTGATGATCCATAGTACACCCGTGATGGCCCATAGTACATCAGTGATGATCCACAGTACATCTGTGATGATCCTCAGTACATCAGTGATGATCCACGGTACATCAGTGATGATCCACGGTACATCAGTGATGATCCACAGTACATCAGTGATGATCCATAGTACATCAGTGATGGCTCATAGTACATCAGTGATGATCCATAGTACATCAGTGATGATCCATAGTACATCAGTGTTGATCCATAGTACATCAGTGATGATCCATAGTACATCAGAGATGGCTCATAGTACATCAGAGATGGCTCATAGTACATCAGTGATGATCCATAGTACATCAGTGATGATCCATAGTACATCAGTGATGGCTCATAGTACATCAGTGATGATCCATAGTACATCAGTGATGATCCATAGTACATCAGTGGTGGCTCATAGTACATCAGTGATGATCCATAGTACATCAGTGATGATCCATAGTACATCAGTGTTGATCCATAGTACATCAGTGATGATCCATAGTACATCAGAGATGGCTCATAGTACATCAGAGATGGCTCATAGTACATCAGAGATGGCTCATAGTACATCAGTGATGATCCATAGTACATCAGTGATGATCCACGGTACATCAGTAATGATCCACAGTACATCAGTGATGATCCATAGTACATCAGTGATGGCTCATAGTACATCAGTGATGATCCATAGTACATCAGTGATGATCCATAGTACATCAGTGATGATCCATAGTACATCAGAGATGGCTCATAGTACATCAGTGATGATCCATAGTACATCAGTGATGATCCATAGTATATCAGTGATGATCTATAGTACATCAGTGATGATCCACAGTACATCAGTGATGATCCATAGTACACCAATGATGATCCATAGTACACCAGTGATGATCCATAGTACATCAGTGATGATCCATAGTACATCAGTGATGATCCTCAGTACATCAGTGATGATCCACAGTACATCAGTAATGATCCACAGTACATCACTGATGATCCACAGTACATCAGTGATGATCCACGGTACATCAGTGATAATCCACAGTACATCAGGGATGGTCCATAGTACATCAGTGATGATCCACAGTACATCAGTGATGATCCACAGTACATCAGTGATGATTCATAGTACATCAGTGATGATCTATAGTACACCAGTGATGATCCACAGTACATCAGTGATGATCCATATTACATCAGTGATGATCCATAGTACACCAGTGATGATCCACAGTACATCAGTGATGGCCCATAGTACATCAGCGATGGCTCATAGTACATCAGTGATGATCCATAGTACATCAGTGATGATCCATAGTACACCAGTGATGGCCCATAGTACATCAGTGATGATCTATTGTACATTAGTGATGATCCTCAGTACATCAGTGATGATCCACGGTACATCAGTGATGATCCACAGTACATCAGTGATGATCCACAGTACATCAGTGATGATCCATAGTACATCAGTGATGATCCTCAGTACATCAGTGATGATCCACAGTACATCAGTAATGATCCACAGTAAATTAGTGATGATCCACAGTACATCAGTGATGATCCTCAGTACATCAGTGATGATCCACGGTACATCAGTGATAATCCACAGTACATCAGGGATGGTCTATAGTACATCAGGGATGGTCCATAGTACATCAGTGATGATCCTCAGTACATCAGGGATGGCCCATAGTACATCAGTGATGATCTATAGTACACCAGTGATGATCCACAGTACATCAGTGATGGCCCATAGTACATCAGTGATGATCCACAGTACATCAGTGATGATCCATAGTACATCAGTGATGATCCATAATACACCAGTGATGATCCACAGTACATCAGCGATGGCTCATAGTACATCAGTGATGGTCCATAGTACACCAGTGATGGCCCATAGTACATCAGTGATGATCTATAGTACATCAGTGATGATCCTCAGTACATCAGGGATGGTCCATAGTACATCAGGGATGGTCCATAGTACATCAGTGATGATCCATAGTACACCAGTGATGAGCCATAGTACACCCGTGATGGCCCATAGTACATCAGTGATGATCCACAGTACATCAGTGATGATCCTCAGTACATCAGTGATGATCCACGGTACATCAGTGATGATCCACGGTACATCAGTAATGATCCACAGGACATCAGTGATGATCCATAGTACATCAGTGATGGCTCATAGTACATCAGTGATGATCCATAGTACATCAGTGATGATCCATAGTACATCAGTGTTGATCCATAGTACATCAGTGATGATCCATAGTACATCAGAGATGGCTCATAGTACATCAGAGATGGCTCATAGTACATCAGTGATGATCCATAGTACATCAGTGATGATCCATAGTACATCAGTGATGGCTCATAGTACATCAGTGATGATCCATAGTACATCAGTGATGATCCATAGTACATCAGTGATGATCCATAGTACATCAGTGATGATCCATAGTACATCAGAGATGGCTCATAGTACATCAGTGATGATCCATAGTACATCAGTGATGATCCATAGTATATCAGTGATGATCTATAGTACATCAGTGATGATCCACAGTACATCAGTGATGATCCATAGTACACCAATGATGATCCATAGTACACCAGTGATGATCCATAGTACATCAGTGATGATCCATAGTACATCAGTGATGATCCTCAGTACATCAGTGATGATCCACAGTACATCAGTAATGATCCACAGTACATCAGTGATGATCCACAGTACATCAGTGATGATCCTCAGTACATCAGTGATGATCCACGGTACATCAGTGATAATCCACAGTACATCAGGGATGGTCCATAGTACATCAGTGATGATCCACAGTACATCAGTGATGATCCACAGTACATCAGTGATGATTCATAGTACATCAGTGATGATCTATAGTACACCAGTGATGATCCACAGTACATCAGTGATGATCCATATTACATCAGTGATGATCCATATTACATCAGTGATGATCCATAGTACACCAGTGATGATCCACAGTACATCAGTGATGGCCCATAGTACATCAGCGATGGCTCATAGTACATCAGTGATGATCCATAGTACACCAGTGATGGCCCATAGTACATCAGTGATGATCTATTGTACATTAGTGATGATCCTCAGTACATCAGTGATGATCCACGGTACATCAGTGATGATCCACAGTACATCAGTGATGATCCACAGTACATCAGTGATGATCCATAGTACATCAGTGATGATCCTCAGTACATCAGTGATGATCCACAGTACATCAGTAATGATCCACAGTAAATCAGTGATGATCCACAGTACATCAGTGATGATCCTCAGTACATCAGTGATGATCCACGGTACATCAGTGATAATCCACAGTACATCAGGGATGGTCTATAGTACATCAGGGATGGTCCATAGTACATCAGTGATGATCCTCAGTACATCAGGGATGGCCCATAGTACATCAGTGATGATCTATAGTACACCAGTGATGATCCACAGTACATCAGTGATGGCCCATAGTACATCAGTGATGATCCACAGTACATCAGTGATGATCCACAGTACATCAGGGATGGTCCATAGTATATCAGGGATGGTCCATAGTATATCAGGGATGGTCCATAGTACATCAGTGATGGCCCATAGTACATCAGTGATGAAGTATAGTACATCAGTGATGATCCACAGTACATCAGTGATGATCCATAGTACATCAGGGATGGTCCATAGTACACCAGTGATGATCCATAGTACACCAGTGATGATCCATAGTACACCAGTGATGATCCATAGTACACCAGTGATGGTCCATAGTACATCAGTGATGATCCACAGTACATCAGTGATGATCCACAGTACATCAGTGATGATCCTCAGTACATCAGGGATGGTCCATAGTACATCAGGGATGGTCCATAGTACATCAGGGATGGTCCATAGTACATCAGGGATGGTCCATAGTACATCAGTGATGATCCACAGTACATCAGTGATGATCCACAGTACATCAGTGATGATCCTCAGTACATCAGAGATGATCCACAGTACATCAGTGATGATCCACAGTACATTAGTGATGATCTATAGTACATCAGTGATGATCCACAGTACATCAGTAATGATCCTCAGTACATCAGTGATGATCCACAGTACATCAGGGATTGTCCACAGTACATCAGTGATGATCCATAGTACACCAGTGATGATCCATAGTACACCAGTGATGGCCCATAGTACATCAGTGATGATCTATAGTACATCAGTGATGATCCTCAGTACATCAGGGATGGTCCATAGTACATCAGGGATGGTCCATAGTACATCAGGGATGGTCCATAGTACATCAGTGATGATCCATAGTACACCAGTGATGATCCATAGTACACCCGTGATGGCCCATAGTACATCAGTGATGATCCACAGTACATCTGTGATGATCCTCAGTACATCAGTGATGATCCACGGTACATCAGTGATGATCCACAGTACATCAGTGATGATCCACAGTACATCAGTGATGATCCATAGTACATCAGTGATGGCTCATAGTACATCAGTGATGATCCATAGTACATCAGTGATGATCCATAGTACATCAGTGTTGATCCATAGTACATCAGTGATGATCCATAGTACATCAGAGATGGCTCATAGTACATCAGAGATGGCTCATAGTACATCAGTGATGATCCATAGTACATCAGTGATGATCCATAGTACATCAGTGATGGCTCATAGTACATCAGTGATGATCCATAGTACATCAGTGATGATCCATAGTACATCAGTGATGATCCATAGTACATCAGTGGTGGCTCATAGTACATCAGTGATGATCCATAGTACATCAGTGATGATCCATAGTACATCAGTGTTGATCCATAGTACATCAGTGATGATCCATAGTACATCAGAGATGGCTCATAGTACATCAGAGATGGCTCATAGTACATCAGAGATGGCTCATAGTACATCAGTGATGATCCATAGTACATCAGTGATGATCCATAGTACATCAGTGATGATCCATAGTATATCAGACATGGCTCATAGTACATCAGTGATGATCCATAGTACATCAGTGATGATACATAGTACATCAGTGATGATCTATAGTACATCAGTGATGATCCACAGTACATCAGTGAGGATCCATAGTACACCAGTGATGATCCATAGTACATCAGTGATGATCCATAGTACATCAGTGATGATCCTCAGTACATCAGTGATGATCCACAGTACATCAGTAATGATCCACAGTACATCAGTGATGATCCACAGTACATCAGTGATGATCCTCAGTACATCAGTGATGATCCACGGTACATCAGTGATAATCCACAATACATCAGGGATGGTCCATAGTACATCAGTGATGATCCACAGTACATCAGTGATGATCCACAGTACATCAGTGATGATCCATAGTACATCAGTGATGATCTATAGTACACCAGTGATGATCCACAGTACATCAGTGGTGATCCATAGTACATCAGTGATGATCCATACTACATCAGTGATGGCCCATAGTACATCAGCGATGGCTCATAGTACATCAGTGATGATCCATAGTACATCAGTGATGATCCATAGTACACCAGTGATGGCCCATAGTACATCAGTGATGATCTATAGTACATTAGTGATGATCCTCAGTACATCAGTGATGATTCACGGTACATCAGTGATGATCCACAGTACATCAGTGATGATCCATAGTACATCAGTGATGATCCTCAGTACATCAGTGATGATCCACAGTACATCAGTAATGATCCACAGTAAATCAGTGATGATCCACAGTACATCAGTGATGATCCTCAGTACATCAGTGATGATCCACGGTACATCAGTGATAATCCACAGTACATCAGGGATGGTCTATAGTACATCAGGGATGGTCCATAGTACATCAGTGATGATCCTCAGTACATTAGGGATGGCCCATAGTATATCAGTGATGATCTATAGTACACCAGTGATGATCCACAGTACATCAGTGATGATCCACAGTACATCAGGGATGGTCCATAGTACATCAGTGATGATCCATAGTACACCAGTGATGATCCATAGTACACCTGTGATGGCCAATAGTACATCAGTGAAGATCCTCAGTACATCGGTGATGATCCTCAGTACATCAGTGATGATCCACGGTACATCAGTGATGATCCACAGTACATCAGTGATGATCCACAGTACATCAGGGATGGTCCACAGTACATCAGTGATGATCCATAGTACATCAGTGATGGCTCAAAGTACATCAGTGATGATCCATAATACATCAGTGATGATCCATAGTACACCAGTGATGGCCCATAGTACATCAGTGATGATCTATAGTACATCAGTGATGATCCATAGTACATCAGTGATGATCCATAGTACATCAGTGATGATCCATAGTACATCGACAATGTTCCATAGTACATCAGTGATGATCCACAGTACATCAGGGATAGTCCACAGTATATCAGTGATGATCCATAGTACATCAGTGATGATCCATAGTACATCAGTGATGGCTCAAAGTACATCAGTGATGATCCATAGTACACCAGTGATGGTCCACAGTACATCAGTGATGATCCATAGTACACCAGTGATGGCCCATAGTACATCAGTGATGATCTATAGTACATCAGTGATGATCCATAGTACATCAGTGATGATCCATAGTACATCAGTGATGATCCATAGTACATCGGTGATGATCCATAGTACATCAGTGATGATCCACAGTACATCAGGGATAGTCCACAGTATTTCAGTGATGATCCATAGTACATCAGTGATGGCCCATAGTACATCAGTGATGATCCATAGTACATCAGTGATGGCCCATAGTACATCAGTGATGATCCATAGTACATCAGGGATGGTCCATAGTACATCAGGGATGGTCCATAGTACATCAGTGATGATCCACAGTACATCAGGGATGGTCCATAGTACATCAGGGATGGTCCATAGTACATCAGTGATGATCCATAGTACACCAGTGATGATCCATAGTACACCCGTGATGGCCCATAGTACATCAGTGATGATCCACAGTACATCTGTGATGATCCTCAGTACATCAGTGATGATCCACGGTACATCAGTGATGATCCACGGTACATCAGTGATGATCCACAGTACATCAGTGATGATCCATAGTACATCAGTGATGGCTCATAGTACATCAGTGATGATCCATAGTACATCAGTGATGATCCATAGTACATCAGTGTTGATCCATAGTACATCAGTGATGATCCATAGTACATCAGAGATGGCTCATAGTACATCAGAGATGGCTCATAGTACATCAGTGATGATCCATAGTACATCAGTGATGATCCATAGTACATCAGTGATGGCTCATAGTACATCAGTGATGATCCATAGTACATCAGTGATGATCCATAGTACATCAGTGATGATCCATAGTACATCAGTGGTGGCTCATAGTACATCAGTGATGATCCATAGTACATCAGTGATG
The DNA here is from genome assembly GCA_029206835.1 of Rana muscosa. NCBI lineage: Eukaryota > Metazoa > Chordata > Amphibia > Anura > Ranidae > Rana > Rana muscosa. The sequence goes on from JARGYO010000056.1 coordinate 4,284,799, forward strand.
ATCCATAGTACATCAGTGTTGATCCATAGTACATCAGTGATGATCCATAGTACATCAGAGATGGCTCATAGTACATCAGAGATGGCTCATAGTACATCAGAGATGGCTCATAGTACATCAGTGATGATCCATAGTACATCAGTGATGATCCATAGTACATCAGTGATGATCCATAGTACATTAGTGATGGCTCATAGTACATCAGTGATGATCCATAGTACATCAGTGATGATCCATAATACATCAGTGATGATCCATAGTACATCAGTGATGATCCATAGTATATCAGAAATGGCTCATAGTACATCAGTGATGATCCATAGTACATCAGTGATGATACATAGTACATCAGTGATGATCTATAGTACATCAGTGATGATCCACAGTACATCAGTGAGGATCCATAGTACACCAGTGATGATCCATAGTACATCAGTGATGATCCATAGTACATCAGTGATGATCCATAGTACATCAGTGATGATCCTCAGTACATCAGTGATGATCCACAGTACATCAGTAATGATCCACAGTACATCAGTGATGATCCACAGTACATCAGTGATGATCCTCAGTACATCAGTGATGATCCACGGTACATCAGTGATAATCCACAATACATCAGGGATGGTCCATAGTACATCAGTGATGATCCACAGTACATCAGTGATGATCCACAGTACATCAGTGATGATCCATAGTACATCAGTGATGATCTATAGTACACCAGTGATGATCCACAGTACATCAGTGGTGATCCATAGTACATCAGTGATGATCCATACTACATCAGTGATGGCCCATAGTACATCAGCGATGGCTCATAGTACATCAGTGATGATCCATAGTACATCAGTGATGATCCATAGTACACCAGTGATGGCCCATAGTACATCAGTGATGATCTATAGTACATTAGTGATGATCCTCAGTACATCAGTGATGATTCACGGTACATCAGTGATGATCCACAGTACATCAGTGATGATCCATAGTACATCAGTGATGATCCTCAGTACATCAGTGATGATCCACAGTACATCAGTAATGATCCACAGTAAATCAGTGATGATCCACAGTACATCAGTGATGATCCTCAGTACATCAGTGATGATCCACGGTACATCAGTGATAATCCACAGTACATCAGGGATGGTCTATAGTACATCAGGGATGGTCCATAGTACATCAGTGATGATCCTCAGTACATTAGGGATGGCCCATAGTATATCAGTGATGATCTATAGTACATCAGTGATGATCCACAGTACATCAGGGATGGTCCATAGTACATCAGTGATGATCCATAGTACACCAGTGATGATCCATAGTACACCTGTGATGGCCAATAGTACATCAGTGAAGATCCTCAGTACATCGGTGATGATCCTCAGTACATCAGTGATGATCCACGGTACATCAGTGATGATCCACAGTACATCAGTGATGATCCACAGTACATCAGGGATGGTCCACAGTACATCAGTGATGATCCATAGTACATCAGTGATGGCTCAAAGTACATCAGTGATGATCCATAATACATCAGTGATGATCCATAGTACACCAGTGATGGCCCATAGTACATCAGTGATGATCTATAGTACATCAGTGATGATCCATAGTACATCAGTGATGATCCATAGTACATCAGTGATGATCCATAGTACATCGACAATGATCCATAGTACATCAGTGATGATCCACAGTACATCAGGGATAGTCCACAGTATATCAGTGATGATCCATAGTACATCAGTGATGATCCATAGTACATCAGTGATGGCTCAAAGTACATCAGTGATGATCCATAGTACACCAGTGATGGTCCACAGTACATCAGTGATGATCCATAGTACACCAGTGATGGCCCATAGTACATCAGTGATGATCTATAGTACATCAGTGATGATCCATAGTACATCAGTGATGATCCATAGTACATCAGTGATGATCCATAGTACATCGGTGATGATCCATAGTACATCAGTGATGATCCACAGTACATCAGGGATAGTCCACAGTATTTCAGTGATGATCCATAGTACATCAGTGATGGCCCATAGTACATCAGTGATGATCCATAGTACATCAGTGATGGCCCATAGTACATCAGTGATGATCCATAGTACATCAGGGATGGTCCATAGTACAACAGGGATGGTCCATAGTACATCAGTGATGATCCACAGTGCATAAGTGATGATCCACAGTACATCAGTGATGATCCTCAGTACATCAGTGATGATCCACAGTACATCAGTGATGATCCACAGTACATTAGTGATGATCTATAGTACATCAGTGATGATCCACAGTACATCAGTGATGATCCTCAGTACATCAGTGATGATCCACAGTACATCAGGGATTGTCCACAGTACATCAGTGATGATCCATAGTACACCAGCAATGATCCATAGTACACCAGTGATGATCCATAGTACATCAGTGATGATCCATAGTACATCAGTGATGATCCATAGTACACCAGTGATGATCCACAGTACATCAGCGATGGCTCAATCCATAGTACACCAGTGATGATCCATAGTACATCAGTGATGATCCATAGTACATCAGTGATGATCCATAGTACACCAGTGATGATCCACAGTACATCAGCGATGGCTCATAGTACATCAGTGATGATCCATAGTACACCAGTGATGGCCCATAGTACATCAGTGATGATCTATAGTACATCAGTGATGATCCTCAGTACATCAGGGATGGTCCCTAGTACATCAGGGATGGTCCATAGTACATCAGGGATGGTCCATAGTACATCAGTGATGATCCATAGTACACCAGTGATGATCCATAGTACACCCGTGATGGCCCATAGTACATCAGTGATGATCCACAGTACATCAGTGATGATCCTCAGTACATCAGTGATGATCCACAGTACATCAGGGATAGTCCACAGTATATCAGTGATGATCCATAGTACATCAGTGATGATCTATAGTACACCAGTGATGGTCCACAGTACATCAGTGATGATCCATAGTACACCAGTGATGGCCCATAGTACATCAGTGATGGCCCATAGTACATCAGTGATGATCTATAGTACATCAGTGATGATCCATAGTCCATCAGTGATGATCCATAGTACATCAGTGATGATCCATAGTACATCAGCGATGATCCATAGTACATCAGTGATGATCCACAGTACATCAGGGATAGTCCACAGTATATCAGTGATGATCCATAGTACATCAGTGATTGCCCATAGTACATCAGTGATGATCCATAGTACATCAGGGATGGTCCATAGTACATCAGTGATGATCCACAGCACATCAGTGATGATCCACAGTACATCAGTGATGATCCTCAGTACATCAGTGATGATCCACAGTACATCAGTGATGATCCACAGTACATTAGTGATGATCTATAGTACATCAGTGATGATCCACAGTACATCAGTGATGATCCTCAGTACATCAGTGATGATCCACAGTACATCAGGGATTGTCCACAGTACATCAGTGATGATCCATAGTACACCAGCGATGATCCATAGTACACCAGTGATGATCCATAGTACATCAGTGATGATCTATGGATCAGTGGTACATCAGTGATGATCCATAGTACACCAGTGATGATCCACAGTACATCAGCGATGGCTCAATCCATAGTACACCAGTGATGATCCATAGTACATCAGTGATGATCCATAGTACATCAGTGATGATCCATAGTACACCAGTGATGATCCACAGTACATCAGTGATGGCTCATAGTACATCAGTGATGATCCATAGTACACCAGTGATGGCCCATAGTACATCAGTGATGATCTATAGTACATCAGTGATGATCCTCAGTACATCAGGGATGGTCCATAGTACATCAGGGATGGTCCATAGTACATCAGGGATGGTCCATAGTACATCAGTGATGATCCATAGTACACCAGTGATGAGCCATAGTACACCCGTGATGGCCCATAGTACATCAGTGATGATCCACAGTACATCAGTGATGATCCTCAGTACATCAGTGATGATCCACGGTACATCAGTGATGATCCACGGTACATCAGTGATGATCCACAGTACATCAGTGATGATCCATAGTACATCAGTGATGGCTCATAGTACATCAGTGATGATCCATAGTACATCAGTGATGATCCATAGTACATCAGTGTTGATCCATAGTACATCAGTGATGATCCATAGTACATCAGAGATGGCTCATAGTACATCAGAGATGGCTCATAGTACATCAGTGATGATCCATAGTACATCAGTGATGATCCATAGTACATCAGTGATGGCTCATAGTACATCAGTGATGATCCATAGTACATCAGTGATGATCCATAGTACATCAGTGATGATCCATAGTACATCAGAGATGGCTCATAGTACATCAGTGATGATCCATAGTACATCAGTGATGATCCATAGTATATCAGTGATGATCTATAGTACATCAGTGATGATCCACAGTACATCAGTGATGATCCATAGTACACCAATGATGATCCATAGTACACCAGTGATGATCCATAGTACATCAGTGATGATCCACAGTACATTGGTGATGATCTATAGTACATCAGTGATGATCCACAGTACATCAGTGATGATCCTCAGTACATCAGTGATGATCCACAGTACATCAGGGATTGTCCACAGTACATCAGTGATGATCCATAGTACACCAGTGATGATCCATAGTACACCAGTGATGATCCATAGTACATCAGTGATGATCCATAGTACATCAGTGATGATCCATAGTACACCAGTGATGATCCAAAGTACATCAGCGATGGCTCAATCCATAGTACACCAGTGATGATCCATAGTACATCAGTGATGATCCATAGTACATCAGTGATGATCCATAGTACACCAGTGATGATCCACAGTACATCAGCGATGGCTCATAGTACATCAGTGATGATCCATAGTACACCAGTGATGGCCCATAGTACATCAGTGATGATCTATAGTACATCAGTGATGATCCTCAGTACATCAGGGATGGTCCCTAGTACATCAGGGATGGTCCATAGTACATCAGGGATGGTCCATAGTACATCAGTGATGATCCATAGTACACCAGTGATGATCCATAGTACACCCGTGATGGCCCATAGTACATCAGTGATGATCCACAGTACATCAGTGATGATCCTCAGTACATCAGTGATGATCCACAGTACATCAGGGATAGTCCACAGTATATCAGTGATGATCCATAGTACATCAGTGATGATCCATAGTACATCAGTGATGGCTCAAAGTACATCAGTGATGATCCATAATACATCAGTGATGATCCATAGTACACCAGTGATGGTCCACAGTACATCAGTGATGATCCATAGTACACCAGTGATGGCCCATAGTACATCAGTGATGGCCCATAGTACATCAGTGATGATCTATAGTACATCAGTGATGATCCATAGTCCATCAGTGATGATCCATAGTACATCAGTGATGATCCATAGTACATCAGCGATGATCCATAGTACATCAGTGATGATCCACAGTACATCAGGGATAGTCCACAGTATATCAGTGATGATCCATAGTACATCAGTGATTGCCCATAGTACATCAGTGATGATCCATAGTACATCAGTGATGGCCCATAGTACATCAGTGATGATCCATAGTACATCAGGGATGGTCCATAGTACATCAGTGATGATCCACAGCACATCAGTGATGATCCACAGTACATCAGTGATGATCCTCAGTACATCAGTGATGATCCACAGTACATCAGTGATGATCCACAGTACATTAGTGATGATCTATAGTACATCAGTGATGATCCACAGTACATCAGTGATGATCCTCAGTACATCAGTGATGATCCACAGTACATCAGGGATTGTCCACAGTACATCAGTGATGATCCATAGTACACCAGCGATGATCTATAGTACACCAGTGATGATCCATAGTACATCAGTGATGATCTATGAATCAGTGGTACATCAGTGATGATCCATAGTACACCAGTGATGATCCACAGTACATCAGCGATGGCTCAATCCATAGTACACCAGTGATGATCCATAGTACATCAGTGATGATCCATAGTACATCCGTGATGATCCATAGTACACCAGTGATGATCCACAGTACATCAGTGATGGCTCATAGTACATCAGTGATGATCCATAGTACACCAGTGATGGCCCATAGTACATCAGTGATGATCTATAGTACATCAGTGATGATCCTCAGTACATCAGGGATGGTCCATAGTACATCAGGGATGGTCCATAGTACATCAGGGATGGTCCATAGTACATCAGTGATGATCCATAGTACACCAGTGATGAGCCATAGTACACCCGTGATGGCCCATAGTACATCAGTGATGATCCACAGTACATCAGTGATGATCCTCAGTACATCATTGATGATCCACGGTACATCAGTGTTGATCCATAGTACATCAGTGATGATCCATAGTACATCAGAGATGGCTCATAGTACATCAGAGATGGCTCATAGTACATCAGTGATGATCCATAGTACATCAGTGATGATCCATAGTACATCAGTGATGGCTCATAGTACATCAGTGATGATCCATAGTACATCAGTGATGATCCATAGTACATCAGTGATGATCCATAGTACATCAGTGATGATCCATAGTACATCAGAGATGGCTCATAGTACATCAGTGATGATCCATAGTACATCAGTGATGATCCATAGTATATCAGTGATGATCTATAGTACATCAGTGATGATCCACAGTACATCAGTGATGATCCATAGTACACCAATGATGATCCATAGTACACCAGTGATGATCCATAGTACATCAGTAATGATCCATAGTACATCAGTGATGATCCTCAGTACATCAGTGATGATCCACAGTACATCAGTAATGATCCACAGTACATCAGTGATGATCCACAGTACATCAGTGATTATCCTCAGTACATCAGTGATGATCCACGGTACATCAGTGATAATCCACAGTACATCAGGGATGGTCCATAGTACATCAGTGATGATCCACAGTACATCAGTGATGATCCACAGTACATCAGTGATGATTCATAGTACATCAGTGATGATCTATAGTACACCAGTGATGATCCACAGTACATCAGTGATGGCCCATAGTACATCAGCGATGGCTCATAGTACATCAGTGATGATCCATAGTACATCAGTGATGATCCATAGTACACCAGTGATGGCCCATAGTACATCAGTGATGATCTATTGTACATTAGTGATGATCCTCAGTACATCAGTGATGATCCACGGTACATCAGTGATGATCCACAGTACATCAGTGATGATCCACAGTACATCAGTGATGATCCATAGTACATCAGTGATGATCCTCAGTACATCAGTGATGATCCACAGTACATCAGTAATGATCCACAGTAAATCAGTGATGATCCACAGTACATCAGTGATGATCCTCAGTACATCAGTGATGATCCACGGTACATCAGTGATAATCCACAGTAAATCAGTGATGATCCACAGTACATCAGTGATGATCCTCAGTACATCAGTGATGATCCATAGTATATCAGAAATGGCTCATAGTACATCAGTGATGATCCATAGTACATCAGTGATGATACATAGTACATCAGTGATGATCTATAGTACATCAGTGATGATCCACAGTACATCAGTGAGGATCCATAGTACACCAGTGATGATCCATAGTACATCAGTGATGATCCATAGTACATCAGTGATGATCCATAGTACATCAGTGATGATCCTCAGTACATCAGTGATGATCCACAGTACATCAGTAATGATCCACAGTACATCAGTGATGATCCACAGTACATCAGTGATGATCCTCAGTACATCAGTGATGATCCACGGTACATCAGTGATAATCCACAATACATCAGGGATGGTCCATAGTACATCAGTGATGATCCACAGTACATCAGTGATGATCCACAGTACATCAGTGATGATCCATAGTACATCAGTGATGATCTATAGTACACCAGTGATGATCCACAGTACATCAGTGGTGATCCATAGTACATCAGTGATGATCCATACTACATCAGTGATGGCCCATAGTACATCAGCGATGGCTCATAGTACATCAGTGATGATCCATAGTACATCAGTGATGATCCATAGTACACCAGTGATGGCCCATAGTACATCAGTGATGATCTATAGTACATTAGTGATGATCCTCAGTACATCAGTGATGATTCACGGTACATCAGTGATGATCCACAGTACATCAGTGATGATCCATAGTACATCAGTGATGATCCTCAGTACATCAGTGATGATCCACAGTACATCAGTAATGATCCACAGTAAATCAGTGATGATCCACAGTACATCAGTGATGATCCTCAGTACATCAGTGATGATCCACGGTACATCAGTGATAATCCACAGTACATCAGGGATGGTCTATAGTACATCAGGGATGGTCCATAGTACATCAGTGATGATCCTCAGTACATTAGGGATGGCCCATAGTATATCAGTGATGATCTATAGTACATCAGTGATGATCCACAGTACATCAGGGATGGTCCATAGTACATCAGTGATGATCCATAGTACACCAGTGATGATCCATAGTACACCTGTGATGGCCAATAGTACATCAGTGAAGATCCTCAGTACATCGGTGATGATCCTCAGTACATCAGTGATGATCCACGGTACATCAGTGATGATCCACAGTACATCAGTGATGATCCACAGTACATCAGGGATGGTCCACAGTACATCAGTGATGATCCATAGTACATCAGTGATGGCTCAAAGTACATCAGTGATGATCCATAATACATCAGTGATGATCCATAGTACACCAGTGATGGCCCATAGTACATCAGTGATGATCTATAGTACATCAGTGATGATCCATAGTACATCAGTGATGATCCATAGTACATCAGTGATGATCCATAGTACATCGACAATGATCCATAGTACATCAGTGATGATCCACAGTACATCAGGGATAGTCCACAGTATATCAGTGATGATCCATAGTACATCAGTGATGATCCATAGTACATCAGTGATGGCTCAAAGTACATCAGTGATGATCCATAGTACACCAGTGATGGTCCACAGTACATCAGTGATGATCCATAGTACACCAGTGATGGCCCATAGTACATCAGTGATGATCTATAGTACATCAGTGATGATCCATAGTACATCAGTGATGATCCATAGTACATCAGTGATGATCCATAGTACATCGGTGATGATCCATAGTACATCAGTGATGATCCACAGTACATCAGGGATAGTCCACAGTATTTCAGTGATGATCCATAGTACATCAGTGATGGCCCATAGTACATCAGTGATGATCCATAGTACATCAGTGATGGCCCATAGTACATCAGTGATGATCCATAGTACATCAGGGATGGTCCATAGTACAACAGGGATGGTCCATAGTACATCAGTGATGATCCACAGTGCATAAGTGATGATCCACAGTACATCAGTGATGATCCTCAGTACATCAGTGATGATCCACAGTACATCAGTGATGATCCACAGTACATTAGTGATGATCTATAGTACATCAGTGATGATCCACAGTACATCAGTGATGATCCTCAGTACATCAGTGATGATCCACAGTACATCAGGGATTGTCCACAGTACATCAGTGATGATCCATAGTACACCAGCAATGATCCATAGTACACCAGTGATGATCCATAGTACATCAGTGATGATCCATAGTACATCAGTGATGATCCATAGTACACCAGTGATGATCCACAGTACATCAGCGATGGCTCAATCCATAGTACACCAGTGATGATCCATAGTACATCAGTGATGATCCATAGTACATCAGTGATGATCCATAGTACACCAGTGATGATCCACAGTACATCAGCGATGGCTCATAGTACATCAGTGATGATCCATAGTACACCAGTGATGGCCCATAGTACATCAGTGATGATCTATAGTACATCAGTGATGATCCTCAGTACATCAGGGATGGTCCCTAGTACATCAGGGATGGTCCATAGTACATCAGGGATGGTCCATAGTACATCAGTGATGATCCATAGTACACCAGTGATGATCCATAGTACACCCGTGATGGCCCATAGTACATCAGTGATGATCCACAGTACATCAGTGATGATCCTCAGTACATCAGTGATGATCCACAGTACATCAGGGATAGTCCACAGTATATCAGTGATGATCCATAGTACATCAGTGATGATCTATAGTACACCAGTGATGGTCCACAGTACATCAGTGATGATCCATAGTACACCAGTGATGGCCCATAGTACATCAGTGATGGCCCATAGTACATCAGTGATGATCTATAGTACATCAGTGATGATCCATAGTCCATCAGTGATGATCCATAGTACATCAGTGATGATCCATAGTACATCAGCGATGATCCATAGTACATCAGTGATGATCCACAGTACATCAGGGATAGTCCACAGTATATCAGTGATGATCCATAGTACATCAGTGATTGCCCATAGTACATCAGTGATGATCCATAGTACATCAGGGATGGTCCATAGTACATCAGTGATGATCCACAGCACATCAGTGATGATCCACAGTACATCAGTGATGATCCTCAGTACATCAGTGATGATCCACAGTACATCAGTGATGATCCACAGTACATTAGTGATGATCTATAGTACATCAGTGATGATCCACAGTACATCAGTGATGATCCTCAGTACATCAGTGATGATCCACAGTACATCAGGGATTGTCCACAGTACATCAGTGATGATCCATAGTACACCAGCGATGATCCATAGTACACCAGTGATGATCCATAGTACATCAGTGATGATCTATGGATCAGTGGTACATCAGTGATGATCCATAGTACACCAGTGATGATCCACAGTACATCAGCGATGGCTCAATCCATAGTACACCAGTGATGATCCATAGTACATCAGTGATGATCCATAGTACATCAGTGATGATCCATAGTACACCAGTGATGATCCACAGTACATCAGTGATGGCTCATAGTACATCAGTGATGATCCATAGTACACCAGTGATGGCCCATAGTACATCAGTGATGATCTATAGTACATCAGTGATGATCCTCAGTACATCAGGGATGGTCCATAGTACATCAGGGATGGTCCATAGTACATCAGGGATGGTCCATAGTACATCAGTGATGATCCATAGTACACCAGTGATGAGCCATAGTACACCCGTGATGGCCCATAGTACATCAGTGATGATCCACAGTACATCAGTGATGATCCTCAGTACATCAGTGATGATCCACGGTACATCAGTGATGATCCACGGTACATCAGTGATGATCCACAGTACATCAGTGATGATCCATAGTACATCAGTGATGGCTCATAGTACATCAGTGATGATCCATAGTACATCAGTGATGATCCATAGTACATCAGTGTTGATCCATAGTACATCAGTGATGATCCATAGTACATCAGAGATGGCTCATAGTACATCAGAGATGGCTCATAGTACATCAGTGATGATCCATAGTACATCAGTGATGATCCATAGTACATCAGTGATGGCTCATAGTACATCAGTGATGATCCATAGTACATCAGTGATGATCCATAGTACATCAGTGATGATCCATAGTACATCAGAGATGGCTCATAGTACATCAGTGATGATCCATAGTACATCAGTGATGATCCATAGTATATCAGTGATGATCTATAGTACATCAGTGATGATCCACAGTACATCAGTGATGATCCATAGTACACCAATGATGATCCATAGTACACCAGTGATGATACATAGTACATCAGTGATGATCCACAGTACATTGGTGATGATCTATAGTACATCAGTGATGATCCACAGTACATCAGTGATGATCCTCAGTACATCAGTGATGATCCACAGTACATCAGGGATTGTCCACAGTACATCAGTGATGATCCATAGTACACCAGTGATGATCCATAGTACACCAGTGATGATCCATAGTACATCAGTGATGATCCATAGTACATCAGTGATGATCCATAGTACACCAGTGATGATCCACAGTACATCAGCGATGGCTCAATCCATAGTACACCAGTGATGATCCATAGTACATCAGTGATGATCCATAGTACATCAGTGATGATCCATAGTACACCAGTGATGATCCACAGTACATCAGCGATGGCTCATAGTACATCAGTGATGATCCATAGTACACCAGTGATGGCCCATAGTACATCAGTGATGATCTATAGTACATCAGTGATGATCCTCAGTACATCAGGGATGGTCCCTAGTACATCAGGGATGGTCCATAGTACATCAGGGATGGTCCATAGTACATCAGTGATGATCCATAGTACACCAGTGATGATCCATAGTACACCCGTGATGGCCCATAGTACATCAGTGATGATCCACAGTACATCAGTGATGATCCTCAGTACATCAGTGATGATCCACAGTACATCAGGGATAGTCCACAGTATATCAGTGATGATCCATAGTACATCAGTGATGATCCATAGTACATCAGTGATGGCTCAAAGTACATCAGTGATGATCCATAATACATCAGTGATGATCCATAGTACACCAGTGATGGTCCACAGTACATCAGTGATGATCCATAGTACACCAGTGATGGCCCATAGTACATCAGTGATGGCCCATAGTACATCAGTGATGATCTATAGTACATCAGTGATGATCCATAGTCCATCAGTGATGATCCATAGTACATCAGTGATGATCCATAGTACATCAGCGATGATCCATAGTACATCAGTGATGATCCACAGTACATCAGGGATAGTCCACAGTATATCAGTGATGATCCATAGTACATCAGTGATTGCCCATAGTACATCAGTGATGATCCATAGTACATCAGTGATGGCCCATAGTACATCAGTGATGATCCATAGTACATCAGGGATGGTCCATAGTACATCAGTGATGATCCACAGCACATCAGTGATGATCCACAGTACATCAGTGATGATCCTCAGTACATCAGTGATGATCCACAGTACATCAGTGATGATCCACAGTACATTAGTGATGATCTATAGTACATCAGTGATGATCCACAGTACATCAGTGATGATCCTCAGTACATCAGTGATGATCCACAGTACATCAGGGATTGTCCACAGTACATCAGTGATGATCCATAGTACACCAGCGATGATCTATAGTACACCAGTGATGATCCATAGTACATCAGTGATGATCTATGAATCAGTGGTACATCAGTGATGATCCATAGTACACCAGTGATGATCCACAGTACATCAGCGATGGCTCAATCCATAGTACACCAGTGATGATCCATAGTACATCAGTGATGATCCATAGTACATCCGTGATGATCCATAGTACACCAGTGATGATCCACAGTACATCAGTGATGGCTCATAGTACATCAGTGATGATCCATAGTACACCAGTGATGGCCCATAGTACATCAGTGATGATCTATAGTACATCAGTGATGATCCTCAGTACATCAGGGATGGTCCATAGTACATCAGGGATGGTCCATAGTACATCAGGGATGGTCCATAGTACATCAGTGATGATCCATAGTACACCAGTGATGAGCCATAGTACACCCGTGATGGCCCATAGTACATCAGTGATGATCCACAGTACATCAGTGATGATCCTCAGTACATCATTGATGATCCACGGTACATCAGTGTTGATCCATAGTACATCAGTGATGATCCATAGTACATCAGAGATGGCTCATAGTACATCAGAGATGGCTCATAGTACATCAGTGATGATCCATAGTACATCAGTGATGATCCATAGTACATCAGTGATGGCTCATAGTACATCAGTGATGATCCATAGTACATCAGTGATGATCCATAGTACATCAGTGATGATCCATAGTACATCAGTGATGATCCATAGTACATCAGAGATGGCTCATAGTACATCAGTGATGATCCATAGTACATCAGTGATGATCCATAGTATATCAGTGATGATCTATAGTACATCAGTGATGATCCACAGTACATCAGTGATGATCCATAGTACACCAATGATGATCCATAGTACACCAGTGATGATCCATAGTACATCAGTAATGATCCATAGTACATCAGTGATGATCCTCAGTACATCAGTGATGATCCACAGTACATCAGTAATGATCCACAGTACATCAGTGATGATCCACAGTACATCAGTGATTATCCTCAGTACATCAGTGATGATCCACGGTACATCAGTGATAATCCACAGTACATCAGGGATGGTCCATAGTACATCAGTGATGATCCACAGTACATCAGTGATGATCCACAGTACATCAGTGATGATTCATAGTACATCAGTGATGATCTATAGTACACCAGTGATGATCCACAGTACATCAGTGATGGCCCATAGTACATCAGCGATGGCTCATAGTACATCAGTGATGATCCATAGTACATCAGTGATGATCCATAGTACACCAGTGATGGCCCATAGTACATCAGTGATGATCTATTGTACATTAGTGATGATCCTCAGTACATCAGTGATGATCCACGGTACATCAGTGATGATCCACAGTACATCAGTGATGATCCACAGTACATCAGTGATGATCCATAGTACATCAGTGATGATCCTCAGTACATCAGTGATGATCCACAGTACATCAGTAATGATCCACAGTAAATCAGTGATGATCCACAGTACATCAGTGATGATCCTCAGTACATCAGTGATGATCCACGGTACATCAGTGATAATCCACAGTAAATCAGTGATGATCCACAGTACATCAGTGATGATCCTCAGTACATCAGTGATGATCCACGGTACATCAGTGATAATCCACAGTACATCAGGGATGGTCTATAGTACATCAGGGATGGTCCATAGTACATCAGTGATGATCCTCAGTACATCAGGGATGGCCCATAGTACATCAGTGATGATCTATAGTACACCAGTGATGATCCACAGTACATCAGTGATGGCCCATAGTACATCAGTGATGATCCACAGTACATCAGTGATGATCCACAGTACATCAGTGATGATCCACAGTACATCAGGGATGGTCCATAGTATATCAGGGATGGTCCATAGTATATCAGGGATGGTCCATAGTACATCAGTGATGGCCCATAGTACATCAGTGATGAAGTATAGTACATCAGTGATGATCCACAGTACATCAGTGATGATCCATAGTACATCAGGGATGGTCCATAGTACACCAGTGATGATCCATAGTACACCAGTGATGATCCATAGTACACCAGTGATGGTCCATAGTACATCAGTGATGATCCACAGTACATCAGTGAATGATCCACAGTACATCAGTGATGATCCACAGTACATCAGTGATGATCCTCAGTACATCAGTGATGATCCACAGTACATCAGTGATGATCCACAGTACATTAGTGATGATCTATAGTACATCAGTGATGATCCACAGTACATCAGTGATGATCCTCAGTACATCAGTGATGATCCACAGTACATCAGGGATTGTCCACAGTACATCAGTGATGATACATAGTACACCAGCGATGATCCATAGTACACCAGTGATGATCCATAGTACATCAGTGATGATCTATGGATCAGTGGTACATCAGTGATGATCCATAGTACACCAGTGATGATCCACAGTACATCAGTGATGGCTCAATCCATAGTACACCAGTGATGATCCATAGTACATCAGTGATGATCCATAGTACACCAGTGATGATCCACAGTACATCAGTGATGGCTCATAGTACATCAGTGATGATCCATAGTACACCAGTGATGGCCCATAGTACATCAGTGATGATCTATAGTACATCAGTGATGATCCTCAGTACATCAGGGATGGTCCATAGTACATCAGGGATGGTCCATAGTACATCAGGGATGGTCCATAGTACATCAGTGATGATCCATAGTACACCAGTGATGATCCATAGTACACCTGTGATGGCCAATAGTACATCAGTGAAGATCCTCAGTACATCGGTGATGATCCTCAGTACATCAGTGATGATCCACGGTACATCAGTGATGATCCACAGTACATCAGTGATGATCCACAGTACATCAGGGATGGTCCACAGTACATCAGTGATGATCCATAGTACATCAGTGATGGCTCAAAGTACATCAGTGATGATCCATAATACATCAGTGATGATCCATAGTACACCAGTGATGGCCCATAGTACATCAGTGATGATCTATAGTACATCAGTGATGATCCATAGTACATCAGTGATGATCCATAGTACATCAGTGATGATCCATAGTACATCGACAATGTTCCATAGTACATCAGTGATGATCCACAGTACATCAGGGATAGTCCACAGTATATCAGTGATGATCCATAGTACATCAGTGATGATCCATAGTACATCAGTGATGGCTCAAAGTACATCAGTGATGATCCATAGTACACCAGTGATGGTCCACAGTACATCAGTGATGATCCATAGTACACCAGTGATGGCCCATAGTACATCAGTGATGATCTATAGTACATCAGTGATGATCCATAGTACATCAGTGATGATCCATAGTACATCAGTGATGATCCATAGTACATCGGTGATGATCCATAGTACATCAGTGATGATCCACAGTACATCAGGGATAGTCCACAGTATTTCAGTGATGATCCATAGTACATCAGTGATGGCCCATAGTACATCAGTGATGATCCATAGTACATCAGTGATGGCCCATAGTACATCAGTGATGATCCATAGTACATCAGGGATGGTCCATAGTACATCAGGGATGGTCCATAGTACATCAGTGATGATCCACAGTACATCAGGGATGGTCCATAGTACATCAGGGATGGTCCATAGTACATCAGTGATGATCCATAGTACACCAGTGATGATCCATAGTACACCCGTGATGGCCCATAGTACATCAGTGATGATCCACAGTACATCTGTGATGATCCTCAGTACATCAGTGATGATCCACGGTACATCAGTGATGATCCACGGTACATCAGTGATGATCCACAGTACATCAGTGATGATCCATAGTACATCAGTGATGGCTCATAGTACATCAGTGATGATCCATAGTACATCAGTGATGATCCATAGTACATCAGTGTTGATCCATAGTACATCAGTGATGATCCATAGTACATCAGAGATGGCTCATAGTACATCAGAGATGGCTCATAGTACATCAGTGATGATCCATAGTACATCAGTGATGATCCATAGTACATCAGTGATGGCTCATAGTACATCAGTGATGATCCATAGTACATCAGTGATGATCCATAGTACATCAGTGATGATCCATAGTACATCAGTGGTGGCTCATAGTACATCAGTGATGATCCATAGTACATCAGTGATGATCCATAGTACATCAGTGTTGATCCATAGTACATCAGTGATGATCCATAGTACATCAGAGATGGCTCATAGTACATCAGAGATGGCTCATAGTACATCAGAGATGGCTCATAGTACATCAGTGATGATCCATAGTACATCAGTGATGATCCATAGTACATCAGTGATGATCCATAGTACATTAGTGATGGCTCATAGTACATCAGTGATGATCCATAGTACATCAGTGATGATCCATAATACATCAGTGATGATCCATAGTACATCAGTGATGATCCATAGTATATCAGAAATGGCTCATAGTACATCAGTGATGATCCATAGTACATCAGTGATGATACATAGTACATCAGTGATGATCTATAGTACATCAGTGATGATCCACAGTACATCAGTGAGGATCCATAGTACACCAGTGATGATCCATAGTACATCAGTGATGATCCATAGTACATCAGTGATGATCCATAGTACATCAGTGATGATCCTCAGTACATCAGTGATGATCCACAGTACATCAGTAATGATCCACAGTACATCAGTGATGATCCACAGTACATCAGTGATGATCCTCAGTACATCAGTGATGATCCACGGTACATCAGTGATAATCCACAATACATCAGGGATGGTCCATAGTACATCAGTGATGATCCACAGTACATCAGTGATGATCCACAGTACATCAGTGATGATCCATAGTACATCAGTGATGATCTATAGTACACCAGTGATGATCCACAGTACATCAGTGGTGATCCATAGTACATCAGTGATGATCCATACTACATCAGTGATGGCCCATAGTACATCAGCGATGGCTCATAGTACATCAGTGATGATCCATAGTACATCAGTGATGATCCATAGTACACCAGTGATGGCCCATAGTACATCAGTGATGATCTATAGTACATTAGTGATGATCCTCAGTACATCAGTGATGATTCACGGTACATCAGTGATGATCCACAGTACATCAGTGATGATCCATAGTACATCAGTGATGATCCTCAGTACATCAGTGATGATCCACAGTACATCAGTAATGATCCACAGTAAATCAGTGATGATCCACAGTACATCAGTGATGATCCTCAGTACATCAGTGATGATCCACGGTACATCAGTGATAATCCACAGTACATCAGGGATGGTCTATAGTACATCAGGGATGGTCCATAGTACATCAGTGATGATCCTCAGTACATTAGGGATGGCCCATAGTATATCAGTGATGATCTATAGTACATCAGTGATGATCCACAGTACATCAGGGATGGTCCATAGTACATCAGTGATGATCCATAGTACACCAGTGATGATCCATAGTACACCTGTGATGGCCAATAGTACATCAGTGAAGATCCTCAGTACATCGGTGATGATCCTCAGTACATCAGTGATGATCCACGGTACATCAGTGATGATCCACAGTACATCAGTGATGATCCACAGTACATCAGGGATGGTCCACAGTACATCAGTGATGATCCATAGTACATCAGTGATGGCTCAAAGTACATCAGTGATGATCCATAATACATCAGTGATGATCCATAGTACACCAGTGATGGCCCATAGTACATCAGTGATGATCTATAGTACATCAGTGATGATCCATAGTACATCAGTGATGATCCATAGTACATCAGTGATGATCCATAGTACATCGACAATGATCCATAGTACATCAGTGATGATCCACAGTACATCAGGGATAGTCCACAGTATATCAGTGATGATCCATAGTACATCAGTGATGATCCATAGTACATCAGTGATGGCTCAAAGTACATCAGTGATGATCCATAGTACACCAGTGATGGTCCACAGTACATCAGTGATGATCCATAGTACACCAGTGATGGCCCATAGTACATCAGTGATGATCTATAGTACATCAGTGATGATCCATAGTACATCAGTGATGATCCATAGTACATCAGTGATGATCCATAGTACATCGGTGATGATCCATAGTACATCAGTGATGATCCACAGTACATCAGGGATAGTCCACAGTATTTCAGTGATGATCCATAGTACATCAGTGATGGCCCATAGTACATCAGTGATGATCCATAGTACATCAGTGATGGCCCATAGTACATCAGTGATGATCCATAGTACATCAGGGATGGTCCATAGTACAACAGGGATGGTCCATAGTACATCAGTGATGATCCACAGTGCATAAGTGATGATCCACAGTACATCAGTGATGATCCTCAGTACATCAGTGATGATCCACAGTACATCAGTGATGATCCACAGTACATTAGTGATGATCTATAGTACATCAGTGATGATCCACAGTACATCAGTGATGATCCTCAGTACATCAGTGATGATCCACAGTACATCAGGGATTGTCCACAGTACATCAGTGATGATCCATAGTACACCAGCAATGATCCATAGTACACCAGTGATGATCCATAGTACATCAGTGATGATCCATAGTACATCAGTGATGATCCATAGTACACCAGTGATGATCCACAGTACATCAGCGATGGCTCAATCCATAGTACACCAGTGATGATCCATAGTACATCAGTGATGATCCATAGTACATCAGTGATGATCCATAGTACACCAGTGATGATCCACAGTACATCAGCGATGGCTCATAGTACATCAGTGATGATCCATAGTACACCAGTGATGGCCCATAGTACATCAGTGATGATCTATAGTACATCAGTGATGATCCTCAGTACATCAGGGATGGTCCCTAGTACATCAGGGATGGTCCATAGTACATCAGGGATGGTCCATAGTACATCAGTGATGATCCATAGTACACCAGTGATGATCCATAGTACACCCGTGATGGCCCATAGTACATCAGTGATGATCCACAGTACATCAGTGATGATCCTCAGTACATCAGTGATGATCCACAGTACATCAGGGATAGTCCACAGTATATCAGTGATGATCCATAGTACATCAGTGATGATCTATAGTACACCAGTGATGGTCCACAGTACATCAGTGATGATCCATAGTACACCAGTGATGGCCCATAGTACATCAGTGATGGCCCATAGTACATCAGTGATGATCTATAGTACATCAGTGATGATCCATAGTCCATCAGTGATGATCCATAGTACATCAGTGATGATCCATAGTACATCAGCGATGATCCATAGTACATCAGTGATGATCCACAGTACATCAGGGATAGTCCACAGTATATCAGTGATGATCCATAGTACATCAGTGATTGCCCATAGTACATCAGTGATGATCCATAGTACATCAGGGATGGTCCATAGTACATCAGTGATGATCCACAGCACATCAGTGATGATCCACAGTACATCAGTGATGATCCTCAGTACATCAGTGATGATCCACAGTACATCAGTGATGATCCACAGTACATTAGTGATGATCTATAGTACATCAGTGATGATCCACAGTACATCAGTGATGATCCTCAGTACATCAGTGATGATCCACAGTACATCAGGGATTGTCCACAGTACATCAGTGATGATCCATAGTACACCAGCGATGATCCATAGTACACCAGTGATGATCCATAGTACATCAGTGATGATCTATGGATCAGTGGTACATCAGTGATGATCCATAGTACACCAGTGATGATCCACAGTACATCAGCGATGGCTCAATCCATAGTACACCAGTGATGATCCATAGTACATCAGTGATGATCCATAGTACATCAGTGATGATCCATAGTACACCAGTGATGATCCACAGTACATCAGTGATGGCTCATAGTACATCAGTGATGATCCATAGTACACCAGTGATGGCCCATAGTACATCAGTGATGATCTATAGTACATCAGTGATGATCCTCAGTACATCAGGGATGGTCCATAGTACATCAGGGATGGTCCATTGTACATCAGGGATGGTCCATAGTACATCAGTGATGATCCATAGTACACCAGTGATGAGCCATAGTACACCCGTGATGGCCCATAGTACATCAGTGATGATCCACAGTACATCAGTGATGATCCTCAGTACATCAGTGATGATCCACGGTACATCAGTGATGATCCACGGTACATCAGTGATGATCCACAGTACATCAGTGATGATCCATAGTACATCAGTGATGGCTCATAGTACATCAGTGATGATCCATAGTACATCAGTGATGATCCATAGTACATCAGTGTTGATCCATAGTACATCAGTGATGATCCATAGTACATCAGAGATGGCTCATAGTACATCAGAGATGGCTCATAGTACATCAGTGATGATCCATAGTACATCAGTGATGATCCATAGTACATCAGTGATGGCTCATAGTACATCAGTGATGATCCATAGTACATCAGTGATGATCCATAGTACATCAGTGATGATCCATAGTACATCAGAGATGGCTCATAGTACATCAGTGATGATCCATAGTACATCAGTGATGATCCATAGTATATCAGTGATGATCTATAGTACATCAGTGATGATCCACAGTACATCAGTGATGATCCATAGTACACCAATGATGATCCATAGTACACCAGTGATGATCCATAGTACATCAGTGATGATCCACAGTACATTGGTGATGATCTATAGTACATCAGTGATGATCCACAGTACATCAGTGATGATCCTCAGTACATCAGTGATGATCCACAGTACATCAGGGATTGTCCACAGTACATCAGTGATGATCCATAGTACACCAGTGATGATCCATAGTACACCAGTGATGATCCATAGTACATCAGTGATGATCCATAGTACATCAGTGATGATCCATAGTACACCAGTGATGATCCACAGTACATCAGCGATGGCTCAATCCATAGTACACCAGTGATGATCCATAGTACATCAGTGATGATCCATAGTACATCAGTGATGATCCATAGTACACCAGTGATGATCCACAGTACATCAGCGATGGCTCATAGTACATCAGTGATGATCCATAGTACACCAGTGATGGCCCATAGTACATCAGTGATGATCTATAGTACATCAGTGATGATCCTCAGTACATCAGGGATGGTCCCTAGTACATCAGGGATGGTCCATAGTACATCAGGGATGGTCCATAGTACATCAGTGATGATCCATAGTACACCAGTGATGATCCATAGTACACCCGTGATGGCCCATAGTACATCAGTGATGATCCACAGTACATCAGTGATGATCCTCAGTACATCAGTGATGATCCACAGTACATCAGGGATAGTCCACAGTATATCAGTGATGATCCATAGTACATCAGTGATGATCCATAGTACATCAGTGATGGCTCAAAGTACATCAGTGATGATCCATAATACATCAGTGATGATCCATAGTACACCAGTGATGGTCCACAGTACATCAGTGATGATCCATAGTACACCAGTGATGGCCCATAGTACATCAGTGATGGCCCATAGTACATCAGTGATGATCTATAGTACATCAGTGATGATCCATAGTCCATCAGTGATGATCCATAGTACATCAGTGATGATCCATAGTACATCAGCGATGATCCATAGTACATCAGTGATGATCCACAGTACATCAGGGATAGTCCACAGTATATCAGTGATGATCCATAGTACATCAGTGATTGCCCATAGTACATCAGTGATGATCCATAGTACATCAGTGATGGCCCATAGTACATCAGTGATGATCCATAGTACATCAGGGATGGTCCATAGTACATCAGTGATGATCCACAGCACATCAGTGATGATCCACAGTACATCAGTGATGATCCTCAGTACATCAGTGATGATCCACAGTACATCAGTGATGATCCACAGTACATTAGTGATGATCTATAGTACATCAGTGATGATCCACAGTACATCAGTGATGATCCTCAGTACATCAGTGATGATCCACAGTACATCAGGGATTGTCCACAGTACATCAGTGATGATCCATAGTACACCAGCGATGATCTATAGTACACCAGTGATGATCCATAGTACATCAGTGATGATCTATGAATCAGTGGTACATCAGTGATGATCCATAGTACACCAGTGATGATCCACAGTACATCAGCGATGGCTCAATCCATAGTACACCAGTGATGATCCATAGTACATCAGTGATGATCCATAGTACATCCGTGATGATCCATAGTACACCAGTGATGATCCACAGTACATCAGTGATGGCTCATAGTACATCAGTGATGATCCATAGTACACCAGTGATGGCCCATAGTACATCAGTGATGATCTATAGTACATCAGTGATGATCCTCAGTACATCAGGGATGGTCCATAGTACATCAGGGATGGTCCATAGTACATCAGGGATGGTCCATAGTACATCAGTGATGATCCATAGTACACCAGTGATGAGCCATAGTACACCCGTGATGGCCCATAGTACATCAGTGATGATCCACAGTACATCAGTGATGATCCTCAGTACATCATTGATGATCCACGGTACATCAGTGTTGATCCATAGTACATCAGTGATGATCCATAGTACATCAGAGATGGCTCATAGTACATCAGAGATGGCTCATAGTACATCAGTGATGATCCATAGTACATCAGTGATGATCCATAGTACATCAGTGATGGCTCATAGTACATCAGTGATGATCCATAGTACATCAGTGATGATCCATAGTACATCAGTGATGATCCATAGTACATCAGTGATGATCCATAGTACATCAGAGATGGCTCATAGTACATCAGTGATGATCCATAGTACATCAGTGATGATCCATAGTATATCAGTGATGATCTATAGTACATCAGTGATGATCCACAGTACATCAGTGATGATCCATAGTACACCAATGATGATCCATAGTACACCAGTGATGATCCATAGTACATCAGTAATGATCCATAGTACATCAGTGATGATCCTCAGTACATCAGTGATGATCCACAGTACATCAGTAATGATCCACAGTACATCAGTGATGATCCACAGTACATCAGTGATTATCCTCAGTACATCAGTGATGATCCACGGTACATCAGTGATAATCCACAGTACATCAGGGATGGTCCATAGTACATCAGTGATGATCCACAGTACATCAGTGATGATCCACAGTACATCAGTGATGATTCATAGTACATCAGTGATGATCTATAGTACACCAGTGATGATCCACAGTACATCAGTGATGGCCCATAGTACATCAGCGATGGCTCATAGTACATCAGTGATGATCCATAGTACATCAGTGATGATCCATAGTACACCAGTGATGGCCCATAGTACATCAGTGATGATCTATTGTACATTAGTGATGATCCTCAGTACATCAGTGATGATCCACGGTACATCAGTGATGATCCACAGTACATCAGTGATGATCCACAGTACATCAGTGATGATCCATAGTACATCAGTGATGATCCTCAGTACATCAGTGATGATCCACAGTACATCAGTAATGATCCACAGTAAATCAGTGATGATCCACAGTACATCAGTGATGATCCTCAGTACATCAGTGATGATCCACGGTACATCAGTGATAATCCACAGTAAATCAGTGATGATCCACAGTACATCAGTGATGATCCTCAGTACATCAGTGATGATCCACGGTACATCAGTGATAATCCACAGTACATCAGGGATGGTCTATAGTACATCAGGGATGGTCCATAGTACATCAGTGATGATCCTCAGTACATCAGGGATGGCCCATAGTACATCAGTGATGATCTATAGTACACCAGTGATGATCCACAGTACATCAGTGATGGCCCATAGTACATCAGTGATGATCCACAGTACATCAGTGATGATCCACAGTACATCAGTGATGATCCACAGTACATCAGGGATGGTCCATAGTATATCAGGGATGGTCCATAGTATATCAGGGATGGTCCATAGTACATCAGTGATGGCCCATAGTACATCAGTGATGAAGTATAGTACATCAGTGATGATCCACAGTACATCAGTGATGATCCATAGTACATCAGGGATGGTCCATAGTACACCAGTGATGATCCATAGTACACCAGTGATGATCCATAGTACACCAGTGATGGTCCATAGTACATCAGTGATGATCCACAGTACATCAGTGATGATCCACAGTACATCAGTGATGATCCACAGTACATCAGTGATGATCCTCAGTACATCAGTGATGATCCACAGTACATCAGTGATGATCCACAGTACATTAGTGATGATCTATAGTACATCAGTGATGATCCACAGTACATCAGTGATGATCCTCAGTACATCAGTGATGATCCACAGTACATCAGGGATTGTCCACAGTACATCAGTGATGATACATAGTACACCAGCGATGATCCATAGTACACCAGTGATGATCCATAGTACATCAGTGATGATCTATGGATCAGTGGTACATCAGTGATGATCCATAGTACACCAGTGATGATCCACAGTACATCAGTGATGGCTCAATCCATAGTACACCAGTGATGATCCATAGTACATCAGTGATGATCCATAGTACACCAGTGATGATCCACAGTACATCAGTGATGGCTCATAGTACATCAGTGATGATCCATAGTACACCAGTGATGGCCCATAGTACATCAGTGATGATCTATAGTACATCAGTGATGATCCTCAGTACATCAGGGATGGTCCATAGTACATCAGGGATGGTCCATAGTACATCAGGGATGGTCCATAGTACATCAGTGATGATCCATAGTACACCAGTGATGAGCCATAGTACACCCGTGATGGCCCATAGTACATCAGTGATGATCCACAGTACATCAGTGATGATCCTCAGTACATCAGTGATGATCCACGGTACATCAGTGATGATCCACGGTACATCAGTGATGATCCACAGTACATCAGTGATGATCCATAGTACATCAGTGATGGCTCATAGTCCATCAGTGATGATCCATAGTACATCAGTGATGATCCATAGTACATCAGTGTTGATCCATAGTACATCAGTGATGATCCATAGTACATCAGAGATGGCTCATAGTACATCAGAGATGGCTCATAGTACATCAGTGATGATCCATAGTACATCAGTGATGATCCATAGTACATCAGTGATGGCTCATAGTACATCAGTGATGATCCATAGTACATCAGTGATGATCCATAGTACATCAGTGATGATCCATAGTACATCAGTGATGATCCATAGTACATCAGAGATGGCTCATAGTACATCAGTGATGATCCATAGTACATCAGTGATGATCCATAGTATATCAGTGATGATCTATAGTACATCAGTGATGATCCACAGTACATCAGTGATGATCCATAGTACACCAATGATGATCCATAGTACACCAGTGATGATCCATAGTACATCAGTGATGATCCATAGTACATCAGTGATGATACTCAGTACATCAGTGATGATCCACAGTACATCAGTAATGATCCACAGTACATCAGTGATGATCCACAGTACATCAGTGATTATCCTCAGTACATCAGTGATGATCCACGGTACATCAGTGATAATCCACAGTACATCAGGGATGGTCCATAGTACATCAGTGATGATCCACAGTACATCAGTGATGATCCACAGTACATCAGTGATGATTCATAGTACATCAGTGATGATCTATAGTACACCAGTGATGATCCACAGTACATCAGTGATGGCCCATAGTACATCAGCGATGGCTCATAGTACATCAGTGATGATCCATAGTACATCAGTGATGGCCCATAGTACATCAGTGATGATCTATTGTACATTAGTGATGATCCTCAGTACATCAGTGATGATCCACGGTACATCAGTGATGATCCACAGTACATCAGTGATGATCCACAGTATATCAGTGATGATCCATAGTACATCAGTGATGATCCTCAGTACATCAGTGATGATCCACAGTACATCAGTAATGATCCACAGTAAATCAGTGATGATCCACAGTACATCAGTGATGATCCTCAGTACATCAGTGATGATCCACGGTACATCAGTGATAATCCACAGTAAATCAGTGATGATCCACAGTACATCAGTGATGATCCTCAGTACATCAGTGATGATCCACGGTACATCAGTGATAATCCACAGTACATCAGGGATGGTCTATAGTACATCAGGGATGGTCCATAGTACATCAGTGATGATCCTCAGTACATCAGGGATGGCCCATAGTACATCAGTGATGATCTATAGTACACCAGTGATGATCCACAGTACATCAGTGATGGCCCATAGTACATCAGTGATGATCCACAGTACATCAGTGATGATCCACAGTACATCAGTGATGATCCACAGTACATCAGGGATGGTCCATAGTATATCAGGGATGGTCCATAGTACATCAGTGATGGTCCATAGTACATCAGTGATGAAGTATAGTACATCAGTGATGATCCACAGTACATCAGTGATGATCCATAGTACATCAGGGATGGTCCATAGTACACCAGTGATGATCCATAGTACACCAGTGATGATCCATAGTACACCAGTGATGATCCATAGTACACCAGTGATGGTCCATAGTACATCAGTGATGATCCACAGTACATCAGTGATGATCCACAGTACATCAGTGATGATCCACAGTACATCAGTGATGATCCTCAGTACATCAGTGATGATCCACAGTACATCAGTGATGATCCACAGTACATTAGTGATGATCTATAGTACATCAGTGATGATCCACAGTACATCAGTGATGATCATCAGTACATCAGTGATGATCCACAGTACATCAGGGATTGTCCACAGTACATCAGTGATGATCCATAGTACACCAGCGATGATCCATAGTACACCAGTGATGATCCATAGTACATCAGTGATGATCTATGGATCAGTGGTACATCAGTGATGATCCATAGTACACCAGTGATGATCCACAGTACATCAGCTATGGCTCAATCCATAGTACACCAGTGATGATCCATAGTACATCAGTGATGATCCATAGTACATCAGTGATGATCCATAGTACACCAGTGATGATCCACAGTACATCAGTGATGGCTCATAGTACATCAGTGATGATCCATAGTACACCAGTGATGGCCCATAGTACATCAGTGATGATCTATAGTACATCAGTGATGATCCTCAGTACATCAGGGATGGTCCATAGTACATCAGGGATGGTCCATAGTACATCAGTGATGATCCATAGTACACCAGTGATGAGCCATAGTACACCCGTGATGGCCCATAGTACATCAGTGATGATCCACAGTACATCAGTGATGATCCTCAGTACATCAGTGATGATCCACGGTACATCAGTGATGATCCACAGTACATCAGTGATGATCCATAGTACATCAGTGATGGCTCATAGTACATCAGTGATGATCCATAGTACATCAGTGAAGATCCATAGTACATCAGTGTTGATCCATAGTACATCAGTGATGATCCATAGTACATCAGAGATGGCTCATAGTACATCAGAGATGGCTCATAGTACATCAGTGATGATCCATAGTACATCAGTGATGATCCATAGTACATCAGTGATGGCTCATAGTACATCAGTGATGATCCATAGTACATCAGTGATGATCCATAGTACATCAGTGATGATCCATAGTACATCAGTGATGATCCATAGTACATCAGAGATGGCTCATAGTACATCAGTGATGATCCATAGTACATCAGTGATGATCCATAGTATATCAGTGATGATCTATAGTACATCAGTGATGATCCACAGTACATCAGTGATGATCCATAGTACACCAATGATGATCCATAGTACACCAGTGATGATCCATAGTACATCAGTGATGATCCACAGTACATTAGTGATGATCTATAGTACATCAGTGATGATCCACAGTACATCAGTGATGATCCTCAGTACATCAGTGATGATCCACAGTACATCAGGGATTGTCCACAGTACATCAGTGATGATCCATAGTACACCAGCGATGATCCATAGTACACCAGTGATGATCCATAGTACATCAGTGATGATCCATAGTACATCAGTGATGATCCATAGTACACCAGTGATGATCCACAGTACATCAGCGATGGCTCAATCCATAGTACACCAGTGATGATCCATAGTACATCAGTGATGATCCATAGTACATCAGTGATGATCCATAGTACACCAGTGATGATCCACAGTACATCAGCGATGGCTCATAGTACATCAGTGATGATCCATAGTACACCAGTGATGGCCCATAGTACATCAGTGATGATCTATAGTACATCAGTGATGATCCTCAGTACATCAGGGATGGTCCCTAGTACATCAGGGATGGTCCATAGTACATCATGGATGGTCCATAGTACATCAGTGATGATCCATAGTACACCAGTGATGATCCATAGTACACCCGTGATGGCCCATAGTACATCAGTGATGATCCACAGTACATCAGTGATGATCCTCAGTACATCAGTGATGATCCACAGTACATCAGGGATAGTCCACAGTATATCAGTGATGATCCATAGTACATCAGTGATGATCCATAGTACATCAGTGATGGCTCAAAGTACATCAGTGATGATCCATAATACATCAGTGATGATCCATAGTACACCAGTGATGGTCCACAGTACATCAGTGATGATCCATAGTACACCAGTGATGGCCCATAGTACATCAGTGATGGCCCATAGTACATCAGTGATGATCTATAGTACATCAGTGATGATCCATAGTCCATCAGTGATGATCCATTGTACATCAGTGATGATCCATAGTACATCAGCGATGATCCATAGTACATCAGTGATGATCCACAGTACATCAGGGATAGTCCACAGTATATCAGTGATGATCCATAGTACATCAGTGATTGCCCATAGTACATCAGTGATGATCCATAGTACATCAGTGATGGCCCATAGTACATCAGTGATGATCCATAGTACATCAGGGATGGTCCATAGTACATCAGTGATGATCCACAGCACATCAGTGATGATCCACAGTACATCAGTGATGATCCTCAGTACATCAGTGATGATCCACAGTACATCAGTGATGATCCACAGTACATTAGTGATGATCTATAGTACATCAGTGATGATCCACAGTACATCAGTGATGATCCTCAGTACATCAGTGATGATCCACAGTACATCAGGGATTGTCCACAGTACATCAGTGATGATCCATAGTACACCAGCGATGATCCATAGTACATCAGTGATGATCCATAGTACATCAGTGATGGCTCAAAGTACATCAGTGATGATCCATAATACATCAGTGATGATCCATAGTACACCAGTGATGGTCCACGGTACATCAGTGATGATCCATAGTACACCAGTGATGGCCCATAGTACATCAGTGATGGCCCATAGTACATCAGTGATGATCTATAGTACATCAGTGATGATCCATAGTCCATCAGTGATGATCCATTGTACATCAGTGATGATCCATAGTACATCAGCGATGATCCATAGTACATCAGTGATGATCCACAGTACATCAGGGATAGTCCACAGTATATCAGTGATGATCCATAGTACATCAGTGATTGCCCATAGTACATCAGTGATGATCCATAGTACATCAGTGATGGCCCATAGTACATCAGTGATGATCCATAGTACATCAGGGATGGTCCATAGTACATCAGTGATGATCCACAGCACATCAGTGATGATCCACAGTACATCAGTGATGATCCTCAGTACATCAGTGATGATCCACAGTACATCAGTGATGATCCACAGTACATTAGTGATGATCTATAGTACATCAGTGATGATCCACAGTACATCAGTGATGATCCTCAGTACATCAGTGATGATCCACAGTACATCAGGGATTGTCCACAGTACATCAGTGATGATCCATAGTACACCAGCGATGATCCATAGTACACCAGTGATGATCCACAGTACATCAGCGATGGCTCAATCCATAGTACACCAGTGATGATCCATAGTACATCAGTGATGATCCATAGTACATCAGTGATGATCCATAGTACACCAGTGATGATCCACAGTACATCAGTGATGGCTCATAGTACATCAGTGATGATCCATAGTACACCAGTGATGGCCCATAGTACATCAGTGATGATCTATAGTACATCAGTGATGATCCTCAGTACATCAGGGATGGTCCATAGTACATCAGGGATGGTCCATAGTACATCAGGGATGGTCCATAGTACATCAGTGATGATCCATAGTACACCAGTGATGAGCCATAGTACACCCGTGATGGCCCATAGTACATCAGTGATGATCCACAGTACATCAGTGATGATCCTCAGTACATCAGTGATGATCCACGGTACATCAGTGATGATCCACGGTACATCAGTGATGATCCACAGTACATCAGTGATGATCCATAGTACATCAGTGATGGCTCATAGTACATCAGTGATGATCCATAGTACATCAGTGATGATCCATAGTACATCAGTGTTGATCCATAGTACATCAGTGATGATCCATAGTACATCAGAGATGGCTCATAGTACATCAGAGATGGCTCATAGTACATCAGTGATGATCCATAGTACATCAGTGATGATCCATAGTACATCAGTGATGGCTCATAGTACATCAGTGATGATCCATAGTACATCAGTGATGATCCATAGTACATCAGTGATGATCCATAGTACATCAGAGATGGCTCATAGTACATCAGTGATGATCCATAGTACATCAGTGATGATCCATAGTATATCAGTGATGATCTATAGTACATCAGTGATGATCCACAGTACATCAGTGATGATCCATAGTACACCAATGATGATCCATAGTACACCAGTGATGATCCATAGTACATCAGTGATGATCCATAGTACATCAGTGATGATCCTCAGTACATCAGTGATGATCCACAGTACATCAGTAATGATCTACAGTACATTAGTGATGATCCACAGTACATCAGTGATTATCCTCAGTACATCAGTGATGATCCACGGTACATCAGTGATAATCCACAGTACATCAGGGATGGTCCATAGTACATCAGTGATGATCCACAGTACATCAGTGATGATCCACAGTACATCAGTGATGATTCATAGTACATCAGTGATGATCTATAGTACACCAGTGATGATCCACAGTACATCAGTGATGATCCATATTACATCAGTGATGATCCATAGTACACCAGTGATGATCCACAGTACATCAGTGATGGCCCATAGTACATCAGCGATGGCTCATAGTACATCAGTGATGATCCATAGTACATCAGTGATGATCCATAGTACACCAGTGATGGCCCATAGTACATCAGTGATGATCTATTGTACATTAGTGATGATCCTCAGTACATCCGTGATGATCCATGGTACATCAGTGATGATCCACAGTACATCAGTGATGATCCACAGTACATCAGTGATGATCCATAGTACATCAGTGATGATCCTCAGTACATCAGTGATGATCCACAGTACATCAGTAATGATCCACAGTAAATCAGTGATGATCCACAGTACATCAGTGATGATCCTCAGTACATCAGTGATGATCCACGGTACATCAGTGATAATCCACAGTAAATCAGTGATGATCCACAGTACATCAGTGATGATCCTCAGTACATCAGTGATGATCCACGGTACATCAGTGATAATCCACAGTACATCAGGGATGGTCTATAGTACATCAGGGATGGTCCATAGTACATCAGTGATGATCCTCAGTACATCAGGGATGGCCCATAGTACATCAGTGATGATCTATAGTACACCAGTGATGATCCACAGTACATCAGTGATGGCCCATAGTACATCAGTGATGATCCACAGTACATCAGTGATGATCCACAGTACATCAGTGATGATCCACAGTACATCAGGGATGGTCCATAGTATATCAGGGATGGTCCATAGTATATCAGGGATGGTCCATAGTACATCAGTGATGGCCCATAGTACATCAGTGATGAAGTATAGTACATCAGTGATGATCCACAGTACATCAGTGATGATCCATAGTACATCAGGGATGGTCCATAGTACACCAGTGATGATCCATAGTACACCAGTGATGATCCATAGTACACCAGTGATGATCCATAGTACACCAGTGATGGTCCATAGTACATCAGTGATGATCCACAGTACATCAGTGATGATCCACAGTACATCAGTGATGATCCACAGTACATCAGGGATGGTCCATAGTATATCAGGGATGGTCCATAGTATATCAGGGATGGTCCATAGTACATCAGTGATGGCCCATAGTACATCAGTGATGAAGTATAGTACATCAGTGATGATCCACAGTACATCAGTGATGATCCATAGTACATCAGGGATGGTCCATAGTACTCCAGTGATGGTCCATAGTACATCAGGGATGGTCCATAGTACATCAGTGATGATCCTCAGTACATCAGTGATGATCCACGGTACATCAGTGATGATCCACGGTACATCAGTGATGATCCACAGTACATCAGTGATGATCCATAGTACATCAGTGATGGCTCATAGTACATCAGTGATGATCCATAGTACATCAGTGATGATCCATAGTACATCAGTGTTGATCCATAGTACATCAGTGATGATCCATAGTACATCAGAGATGGCTCATAGTACATCAGAGATGGCTCATAGTACATCAGTGATGATCCATAGTACATCAGTGATGATCCATAGTACATCAGTGATGGCTCATAGTACATCAGTGATGATCCATAGTACATCAGTGATGATCCATAGTACATCAGTGATGATCCATAGTACATCAGTGATGATCCATAGTACATCAGAGATGGCTCATAGTACATCAGTGATGATCCATAGTACATCAGTGATGATCCATAGTATATCAGTGATGATCTATAGTACATCAGTGATGA
Source organism: Rana muscosa (assembly GCA_029206835.1). Taxonomy (NCBI): domain Eukaryota; kingdom Metazoa; phylum Chordata; class Amphibia; order Anura; family Ranidae; genus Rana; species Rana muscosa. The sequence continues at coordinate 4,318,978 of JARGYO010000056.1, forward strand.
TCCACAGTACATCAGTGATGATCCATAGTACACCAATGATGATCCATAGTACACCAGTGATGATCCATAGTACATCAGTGATGATCCATAGTACATCAGTGATGATCCTCAGTACATCAGTGATGATCCACAGTACATCAGTAATGATCTACAGTACATTAGTGATGATCCACAGTACATCAGTGATTATCCTCAGTACATCAGTGATGATCCACGGTACATCAGTGATAATCCACAGTACATCAGGGATGGTCCATAGTACATCAGTGATGATCCACAGTACATCAGTGATGATCCACAGTACATCAGTGATGATTCATAGTACATCAGTGATGATCTATAGTACACCAGTGATGATCCACAGTACATCAGTGATGATCCATATTACATCAGTGATGATCCATAGTACACCAGTGATGATCCACAGTACATCAGTGATGGCCCATAGTACATCAGCGATGGCTCATAGTACATCAGTGATGATCCATAGTACATCAGTGATGATCCATAGTACACCAGTGATGGCCCATAGTACATCAGTGATGATCTATTGTACATTAGTGATGATCCTCAGTACATCCGTGATGATCCATGGTACATCAGTGATGATCCACAGTACATCAGTGATGATCCACAGTACATCAGTGATGATCCATAGTACATCAGTGATGATCCTCAGTACATCAGTGATGATCCACAGTACATCAGTAATGATCCACAGTAAATCAGTGATGATCCACAGTACATCAGTGATGATCCTCAGTACATCAGTGATGATCCACGGTACATCAGTGATAATCCACAGTAAATCAGTGATGATCCACAGTACATCAGTGATGATCCTCAGTACATCAGTGATGATCCACGGTACATCAGTGATAATCCTCAGTACATCAGGGATGGCCCATAGTACATCAGTGATGATCTATAGTACACCAGTGATGATCCACAGTACATCAGTGATGGCCCATAGTACATCAGTGATGATCCACAGTACATCAGTGATGATCCACAGTACATCAGTGATGATCCACAGTACATCAGGGATGGTCCATAGTATATCAGGGATGGTCCATAGTATATCAGGGATGGTCCATAGTACATCAGTGATGGCCCATAGTACATCAGTGATGAAGTATAGTACATCAGTGATGATCCACAGTACATCAGTGATGATCCATAGTACATCAGGGATGGTCCATAGTACACCAGTGATGATCCATAGTACACCAGTGATGATCCATAGTACACCAGTGATGATCCATAGTACACCAGTGATGGTCCATAGTACATCAGTGATGATCCACAGTACATCAGTGATGATCCACAGTACATCAGTGATGATCCACAGTACATCAGGGATGGTCCATAGTATATCAGGGATGGTCCATAGTACATCAGTGATGGCCCATAGTACATCAGTGATGAAGTATAGTACATCAGTGATGATCCACAGTACATCAGTGATGATCCATAGTACATCAGGGATGGTCCATAGTACTCCAGTGATGGTCCATAGTACATCAGGGATGGTCCATAGTACATCAGGGATGGTCCATAGTACATCAGTGATGATCCACAGTACATCAGTGATGATCCACAGTACATCAGTGATGATCCTCAGTACATCAGAGATGATCCACAGTACATCAGTGATGATCCACAGTACATTAGTGATGATCTATAGTACATCAGTGATGATCCACAGTACATCAGTGATGATCCTCAGTACATCAGTGATGATCCACAGTACATCAGGGATTGTCCACAGTACATCAGTGATGATCCATAGTACACCAGTGATGATCCATAGTACACCAGTGATGGCCCATAGTACATCAGTGATGATCTATAGTACATCAGTGATGATCCTCAGTACATCAGGGATGGTCCATAGTACATCAGGGATGGTCCATAGTACATCAGGGATGGTCCATAGTACATCAGTGATGATCCACAGTACATCTGTGATGATCCTCAGTACATCAGTGATGATCCACGGTACATCAGTGATGATCCACGATACATCAGTGATGATCCACAGTACATCAGTGATGATCCATAGTACATCAGTGATGGCTCATAGTACATCAGTGATGATCCATAGTACATCAGTGATGATCCATAGTACATCAGTGTTGATCCATAGTACATCAGTGATGATCCATAGTACATCAGTGATGGCTCATAGTACATCAGAGACGGCTCATAGTACATCAGTGATGATCCATAGTACATCAGTGATGATCCATAGTACATCAGTGATGGCTCATAGTACATCAGTGATGATCCATAGTACATCAGTGATGATCCATAGTACATCAGTGATGATCCATAGTACATCAGTGGTGGCTCATAGTACATCAGTGATGATCCATAGTACATCAGTGATGATCCATAGTACATCAGTGTTGATCCATAGTACATCAGTGATGATCCATAGTACATCAGAGATGGCTCATAGTACATCAGAGATGGCTCATAGTACATCAGAGATGGCTCATAGTACATCAGTGATGATCCATAGTACATCAGTGATGATCCATAGTACATCAGTGATGATCCATAGTACATTAGTGATGGCTCATAGTACATCAGTGATGATCCATAGTACATCAGTGATGATCCATAGTACATCAGTGATGATCCATAGTATATCAGAGATGGCTCATAGTACATCAGTGATGATCCATAGTACATCAGTGATGATCCATAGTACATCAGTGATGATCTATAGTACATCAGTGATGATCCACAGTACATCAGTGAGGTTCCATAGTACACCAGTGATGATCCATAGTACATCAGTGATGATCCATAGTACATCAGTGATGATCCATAGTACATCAGTGATGATCCATAGTACATCAGTGATGATCCTCAGTACATCAGTGATGATCCACAGTACATCAGTAATGATCCACAGTACATCAGTGATGATCCACAGTACATCAGTGATGATCCTCAGTACATCAGTGATGATCCACGGTACATCAGTGATAATCCACAATACATCAGGGATGGTCCATAGTACATCAGTGATGATCCACAGTACATCAGTGATGATCCACAGTACATCAGTGATGATCCATAGTACATCAGTGATGATCTATAGTACACCAGTGATGATCCACAGTACATCAGTGATAATCCACAGTACATCAGGGATGGTCTATAGTACATCAGGGATGGTCCATAGTACATCAGTGATGATCCTCAGTACATCAGGGATGGCCCATAGTACATCAGTGATGATCTATAGTACACCAGTGATGATCCACAGTACATCAGTGATGGCCCATAGTACATCAGTGATGATCCACAGTACATCAGTGATGATCCACAGTACATCAGTGATGATCCACAGTACATCAGGGATGGTCCATAGTATATCAGGGATGGTCCATAGTATATCAGGGATGGTCCATAGTACATCAGTGATGGCCCATAGTACATCAGTGATGAAGTATAGTACATCAGTGATGATCCACAGTACATCAGTGATGATCCATAGTACATCAGGGATGGTCCATAGTACACCAGTGATGATCCATAGTACACCAGTGATGATCCATAGTACACCAGTGATGATCCATAGTACACCAGTGATGGTCCATAGTACATCAGTGATGATCCACAGTACATCAGTGATGATCCACAGTACATCAGTGATGATCCACAGTACATCAGGGATGGTCCATAGTATATCAGGGATGGTCCATAGTATATCAGGGATGGTCCATAGTACATCAGTGATGGCCCATAGTACATCAGTGATGAAGTATAGTACATCAGTGATGATCCACAGTACATCAGTGATGATCCATAGTACATCAGGGATGGTCCATAGTACTCCAGTGATGGTCCATAGTACATCAGGGATGGTCCATAGTACATCAGGGATGGTCCATAGTACATCAGTGATGATCCACAGTACATCAGTGATGATCCACAGTACATCAGTGATGATCCTCAGTACATCAGAGATGATCCACAGTACATCAGTGATGATCCACAGTACATTAGTGATGATCTATAGTACATCAGTGATGATCCACAGTACATCAGTGATGATCCTCAGTACATCAGTGATGATCCACAGTACATCAGGGATTGTCCACAGTACATCAGTGATGATCCATAGTACACCAGTGATGATCCATAGTACACCAGTGATGGCCCATAGTACATCAGTGATGATCTATAGTACATCAGTGATGATCCTCAGTACATCAGGGATGGTCCATAGTACATCAGGGATGGTCCATAGTACATCAGGGATGGTCCATAGTACATCAGTGATGATCCATAGTACACCAGTGATGATCCATAGTACACCCGTGATGGCCCATAGTACATCAGTGATGATCCACAGTACATCTGTGATGATCCTCAGTACATCAGTGATGATCCACGGTACATCAGTGATGATCCACGATACATCAGTGATGATCCACAGTACATCAGTGATGATCCATAGTACATCAGTGATGGCTCATAGTACATCAGTGATGATCCATAGTACATCAGTGATGATCCATAGTACATCAGTGATGATCCATAGTACATCAGTGATGGCTCATAGTACATCAGAGACGGCTCATAGTACATCAGTGATGATCCATAGTACATCAGTGATGATCCATAGTACATCAGTGATGGCTCATAGTACATCAGTGATGATCCATAGTACATCAGTGATGATCCATAGTACATCAGTGATGATCCATAGTACATCAGTGGTGGCTCATAGTACATCAGTGATGATCCATAGTACATCAGTGATGATCCATAGTACATCAGTGTTGATCCATAGTACATCAGTGATGATCCATAGTACATCAGAGATGGCTCATAGTACATCAGAGATGGCTCATAGTACATCAGAGATGGCTCATAGTACATCAGTGATGATCCATAGTACATCAGTGATGATCCATAGTACATCAGTGATGATCCATAGTACATTAGTGATGGCTCATAGTACATCAGTGATGATCCATAGTACATCAGTGATGATCCATAGTACATCAGTGATGATCCATAGTATATCAGAGATGGCTCATAGTACATCAGTGATGATCCATAGTACATCAGTGATGATCCATAGTACATCAGTGATGATCTATAGTACATCAGTGATGATCCACAGTACATCAGTGAGGTTCCATAGTACACCAGTGATGATCCATAGTACATCAGTGATGATCCATAGTACATCAGTGATGATCCATAGTACATCAGTGATGATCCATAGTACATCAGTGATGATCCTCAGTACATCAGTGATGATCCACAGTACATCAGTAATGATCCACAGTACATCAGTGATGATCCACAGTACATCAGTGATGATCCTCAGTACATCAGTGATGATCCACGGTACATCAGTGATAATCCACAATACATCAGGGATGGTCCATAGTACATCAGTGATGATCCACAGTACATCAGTGATGATCCACAGTACATCAGTGATGATCCATAGTACATCAGTGATGATCTATAGTACACCAGTGATGATCCACAGTACATCAGTGATGATCCATATTACACCAGTGATGATCCATAGTACATCAGTGATGGCCCATAGTACATCAGCGATGGCTCATAGTACATCAGTGATGATCCATAGTACATCAGTGATGATCCATAGTACACCAGTGATGGCCCATAGTACATCAGTGATGATTTATAGTACATTAGTGATGATCCTCAGTACATCAGTGATGATTCACGGTACATCAGTGATGATCCACAGTACATCAGTGATGATCCATAGTACATCAGTGATGATCCTCAGTACATCAGTGATGATCCACAGTACATCAGTAATGATCCACAGTAAATCAGTGATGATCCACAGTACATCAGTGATGATCCTCAGTACATCAGTGATGATCCACGGTACATCAGTGATAATCCACAGTACATCAGGGATGGTCTATAGTACATCAGGGATAGTCCATAGTACATCAGTGATGATCCATAGTACACCAGTGATGATCCATAGTACACCCGTGATGGCCCATAGTACATCAGTGATGATCCACAGTACATCTGTGATGATCCTCAGTACATCAGTGATGATCCACGGTACATCAGTGATGATCCACGATACATCAGTGATGATCCACAGTACATCAGTGATGATCCATAGTACATCAGTGATGGCTCATAGTACATCAGTGATGATCCATAGTACATCAGTGATGATCCATAGTACATCAGTGTTGATCCATAGTACATCAGTGATGATCCATAGTACATCAGAGATGGCTCATAGTACATCAGAGATGGCTCATAGTACATCAGAGATGGCTCATAGTACATCAGGGATGGTCCATAGTACATCAGTGATGATCCATAGTACACCAGTGATGATCCATAGTACACCCGTGATGGCCCATAGTACATCAGTGATGATCCACAGTACATCTGTGATGATCCTCAGTACATCAGTGATGATCCACGGTACATCAGTGATGATCCACGATACATCAGTGATGATCCACAGTACATCAGTGATGATCCATAGTACATCAGTGATGGCTCATAGTACATCAGTGATGATCCATAGTACATCAGTGATGATCCATAGTACATCAGTGTTGATCCATAGTACATCAGTGATGATCCATAGTACATCAGTGGTGGCTCATAGTACATCAGAGATGGCTCATAGTACATCAGTGATGATCCATAGTACATCAGTGATGATCCATAGTACATCAGTGATGGCTCATAGTACATCAGTGATGATCCATAGTACATCAGTGATGATCCATAGTACATCAGTGATGATCCATAGTACATCAGTGGTGGCTCATAGTACATCAGTGATGATCCATAGTACATCAGTGATGATCCATAGTACATCAGTGTTGATCCATAGTACATCAGTGATGATCCATAGTACATCAGAGATGGCTCATAGTACATCAGAGATGGCTCATAGTACATCAGAGATGGCTCATAGTACATCAGTGATGATCCATAGTACATCAGTGATGATCCATAGTACATCAGTGATGATCCATAGTACATTAGTGATGGCTCATAGTACATCAGTGATGATCCATAGTACATCAGTGATGATCCATAGTACATCAGTGATGATCCATAGTATATCAGAGATGGCTCATAGTACATCAGTGATGATCCATAGTACATCAGTGATGATCCATAGTACATCAGTGATGATCTATAGTACATCAGTGATGATCCACAGTACATTAGTGAGGTTCCATAGTACACCAGTGATGATCCATAGTACATCAGTGATGATCCATAGTACATCAGTGATGATCCATAGTACATCAGTGATGATCCTCAGTACATCAGTGATGATCCACAGTACATCAGTAATGATCCACAGTACATCAGTGATGATCCACAGTACATCAGTGATGATCCTCAGTACATCAGTGATGATCCACGGTACATCAGTGATAATCCACAATACATCAGGGATGGTCCATAGTACATCAGTGATGATCCACAGTACATCAGTGATGATCCACAGTACATCAGTGATGATCCATAGTACATCAGTGATGATCTATAGTACACCAGTGATGATCCACAGTACATCAGTGATGATCCATAGTACATCAGTGATGATCCATAGTACACCAGTGATGGCCCATAGTACATCAGTGATGATCTATAGTACATTAGTGATGATCCTCAGTACATCAGTGATGATTCACGGTACATCAGTGATGATCCACAGTACATCAGTGATGATCCATAGTACATCAGTGATGATCCTCAGTACATCAGTGATGATCCACAGTACATCAGTAATGATCCACAGTAAATCAGTGATGATCCACAGTACATCAGTGATGATCCTCAGTACATCAGTGATGATCCACGGTACATCAGTGATAATCCACAGTACATCAGGGATGGTCTATAGTACATCAGGGATAGTCCATAGTACATCAGTGATGATCCTCAGTACATCAGGGATGGCCCATAGTACATCAGTGATGATCTATAGTACACCAGTGATGATCCACAGTACATCAGTGATGATCCACAGTACATCAGTGATGATCCACAGTACATCAGGGATGGTCCATAGTACATCAGTGATGATCCATAGTACACCAGTGATGATCCATAGTACACCTGTGATGGCCCATAGTACATCAGTGATGATCCTCAGTACATCGGTGATGATCCTCAGTACATCAGTGATGATCCACGGTACATCAGTGATGATCCACAGTACATCAGTGATGATCCACAGTACATCAGGGATGGTCCACAGTACATCAGTGATGATCCATAGTACATCAGTGATGGCTCAAAGTACATCAGTGATGATCCATAGTACATCAGTGATGATCCATAGTACATCAGTGGTGGCTCATAGTACATCAGTGATGATCCATAGTACATCAGTGATGATCCATAGTACATCAGTGTTGATCCATAGTACATCAGTGATGATCCATAGTACATCAGAGATGGCTCATAGTACATCAGAGATGGCTCATAGTACATCAGAGATGGCTCATAGTACATCAGTGATGATCCATAGTACATCAGTGATGATCCATAGTACATCAGTGATGATCCATAGTACATTAGTGATGGCTCATAGTACATCACTGATGATCCATAGTACATCAGTGATGATCCATAGTACATCAGTGATGATCCATAGTATATCAGAGATGGCTCATAGTACATCAGTGATGATCCATAGTACATCAGTGATGATCCATAGTACATCAGTGATGATCTATAGTACATCAGTGATGATCCACAGTACATCAGTGAGGTTCCATAGTACACCAGTGATGATCCATAGTACATCAGTGATGATCCATAGTACATCAGTGATGATCCATAGTACATCAGTGATGATCCATAGTACATCAGTGATGATCCTCAGTACATCAGTGATGATCCACAGTACATCAGTAATGATCCACAGTACATCAGTGATGATCCACAGTACATCAGTGATGATCCTCAGTACATCAGTGATGATCCTCAGTACATCAGTGATGATCCACGGTACATCAGTGATAATCCACAGTACATCAGGGATGGTCTATAGTACATCAGGGATAGTCCATAGTACATCAGTGATGATCCATAGTACACCAGTGATGATCCATAGTACACCCGTGATGGCCCATAGTACATCAGTGATGATCCACAGTACATCTGTGATGATCCTCAGTACATCAGTGATGATCCACGGTACATCAGTGATGATCCACAATACATCAGTGATGATCCACAGTACATCAGTGATGATCCATAGTACATCAGTGATGGCTCATAGTACATCAGTGATGATCCATAGTACATCAGTGATGATCCATAGTACATCAGTGTTGATCCATAGTACATCAGTGATGATCCATAGTACATCAGAGATGGCTCATAGTACATCAGAGATGGCTCATAGTATATCAGAGATGGCTCATAGTACATCAGGGATGGTCCATAGTACATCAGTGATGATCCATAGTACACCAGTGATGATCCATAGTACACCCGTGATGGCCCATAGTACATCAGTGATGATCCACAGTACATCTGTGATGATCCTCAGTACATCAGTGATGATCCACGGTACATCAGTGATGATCCACGATACATCAGTGATGATCCACAGTACATCAGTGATGATCCATAGTACATCAGTGATGGCTCATAGTACATCAGTGATGATCCATAGTACATCAGTGATGATCCATAGTACATCAGTGTTGATCCATAGTACATCAGTGATGATCCATAGTACATCAGTGGTGGCTCATAGTACATCAGAGATGGCTCATAGTACATCAGTGATGATCCATAGTACATCAGTGATGATCCATAGTACATCAGTGATGGCTCATAGTACATCAGTGATGATCCATAGTACATCAGTGATGATCCATAGTACATCAGTGATGATCCATAGTACATCAGTGGTGGCTCATAGTACATCAGTGATGATGCATAGTACATCAGTGATGATCCATAGTACATCAGTGTTGATCCATAGTACATCAGTGATGATCCATAGTACATCAGAGATGGCTCATAGTACATCAGAGATGGCTCATAGTACATCAGAGATGGCTCATAGTACATCAGTGATGATCCATAGTACATCAGTGATGATCCATAGTACATTAGTGATGGCTTATAGTACATCAGTGATGATCCATAGTACATCAGTGATGACCCATAGTACATCAGTGATGATCCATAGTATATCAGAGATGGCTCATAGTACATCAGTGATGATCCATAGTGCATCAGTGATGATCCATAGTACATCAGTGATGATCTATAGTACATCAGTGATGATCCACAGTACATCAGTGATGTTCCATAGTACACCAGTGATGATCCATAGTACATCAGTGATGATCCATAGTACATCAGTGATGATCCATAGTACATCAGTGATGATCCATAGTACATCAGTGATGATCCTCAGTACATCAGTGATGATCCACAGTACATCAGTAATGATCCACAGTACATCAGTGATGATCCACAGTACATCAGTGATGATCCTCAGTACATCAGTGATGATCCACTGTACATCAGTGATAATCCACAATACATCAGGGATGGTCCATAGTACATCAGTGATGATCCACAGTACATCAGTGATGATCCACAGTACATCAGTGATGATCCATAGTACATCAGTGATGATCTATAGTACACCAGTGATGATCCACAGTACATCAGTGATGATCCATAGTACATCAGTGATGATCCATAGTACATCAGTGATGGCCCATAGTACATCAGCGATGGCTCATAGTACATCAGTGATGATCCATAGTACATCAGTGATGATCCATAGTACACCAGTGATGGCCCATAGTACATCAGTGATGATCTATAGTACATTAGTGATGATCCTCAGTACATCAGTGATGATTCACGGTACATCAGTGATGATCCACAGTACATCAGTGATGATCCATAGTACATCAGTGATGATCCTCAGTACATCAGTGATGATCCACAGTACATCAGTAATGATCCACAGTAAATCAGTGATGATCCACAGTACATCAGTGATGATCCTCAGTACATCAGTGATGATCCACAGTACATCAGTGATAATCCACATTACATCAGGGATGGTCTATAGTACATCAGGGATAGTCCATAGTACATCAGTGATGATCCTCAGTACATCAGGGATGGCCCATAGTACATCAGTGATGATCTATAGTACACCAGTGATGATCCACAGTACATCAGTGATGATCCACAGTACATCAGTGATGATCCACAGTACATCAGGGATGGTCCATAGTACATCAGTGATGATCCATAGTACACCAGTGATGATCCATAGTACACCTGTGATGGCCCATAGTACATCAGTGATGATCCTCAGTACATCGGTGATGATCCTCAGTACATCAGTGATGATCCACGGTACATCAGTGATGATCCACAGTACATCAGTGATGATCCACAGTACATCAGGGATGGTCCACAGTACATCAGTGATGATCCATAGTACATCAGTGATGGCTCAAAGTACATCAGTGATGATCCATAGTACATCAGTGATGATCCATAGTACATCAGTGGTGGCTCATAGTACATCAGTGATGATCCATAGTACATCAGTGATGATCCATAGTACATCAGTGTTGATCCATAGTACATCAGTGATGATCCATAGTACATCAGAGATGGCTCATAGTACATCAGAGATGGCTCATAGTACATCAGAGATGGCTCATAGTACATCAGTGATGATCCATAGTACATCAGTGATGATCCATAGTACATCAGTGATGATCCATAGTACATTAGTGATGGCTCATAGTACATCAGTGATGATCCATAGTACATCAGTGATGATCCATAGTACATCAGTGATGATCCATAGTATATCAGAGATGGCTCATAGTACATCAGTGATGATCCATAGTACATCAGTGATGATCCATAGTACATCAGTGATGATCTATAGTACATCAGTGATGATCCACAGTACATCAGTGAGGTTCCATAGTACACCAGTGATGATCCATAGTACATCAGTGATGATCCATAGTACATCAGTGATGATCCATAGTACATCAGTGATGATCCATAGTACATCAGTGATGATCCTCAGTACATCAGTGATGATCCACAGTACATCAGTAATGATCCACAGTACATCAGTGATGATCCACAGTACATCAGTGATGATCCTCAGTACATCAGTGATGATCCTCAGTACATCAGTGATGATCCACGGTACATCAGTGATAATCCACAGTACATCAGGGATGGTCTATAGTACATCAGGGATAGTCCATAGTACATCAGTGATGATCCATAGTACACCAGTGATGATCCATAGTACACCCGTGATGGCCCATAGTACATCAGTGATGATCCACAGTACATCTGTGATGATCCTCAGTACATCAGTGATGATCCACGGTACATCAGTGATGATCCACAATACATCAGTGATGATCCACAGTACATCAGTGATGATCCATAGTACATCAGTGATGGCTCATAGTACATCAGTGATGATCCATAGTACATCAGTGATGATCCATAGTACATCAGTGTTGATCCATAGTACATCAGTGATGATCCATAGTACATCAGAGATGGCTCATAGTACATCAGAGATGGCTCATAGTATATCAGAGATGGCTCATAGTACATCAGGGATGGTCCATAGTACATCAGTGATGATCCATAGTACACCAGTGATGATCCATAGTACACCCGTGATGGCCCATAGTACATCAGTGATGATCCACAGTACATCTGTGATGATCCTCAGTACATCAGTGATGATCCACGGTACATCAGTGATGATCCACGATACATCAGTGATGATCCACAGTACATCAGTGATGATCCATAGTACATCAGTGATGGCTCATAGTACATCAGTGATGATCCATAGTACATCAGTGATGATCCATAGTACATCAGTGTTGATCCATAGTACATCAGTGATGATCCATAGTACATCAGTGGTGGCTCATAGTACATCAGAGATGGCTCATAGTACATCAGTGATGATCCATAGTACATCAGTGATGATCCATAGTACATCAGTGATGGCTCATAGTACATCAGTGATGATCCATAGTACATCAGTGATGATCCATAGTACATCAGTGATGATCCATAGTACATCAGTGGTGGCTCATAGTACATCAGTGATGATGCATAGTACATCAGTGATGATCCATAGTACATCAGTGTTGATCCATAGTACATCAGTGATGATCCATAGTACATCAGAGATGGCTCATAGTACATCAGAGATGGCTCATAGTACATCAGAGATGGCTCATAGTACATCAGTGATGATCCATAGTACATCAGTGATGATCCATAGTACATTAGTGATGGCTCATAGTACATCAGTGATGATCCATAGTACATCAGTGATGACCCATAGTACATCAGTGATGATCCATAGTATATCAGAGATGGCTCATAGTACATCAGTGATGATCCATAGTGCATCAGTGATGATCCATAGTACATCAGTGATGATCTATAGTACATCAGTGATGATCCACAGTACATCAGTGAGGTTCCATAGTACACCAGTGATGATCCATAGTACATCAGTGATGATCCATAGTACATCAGTGATGATCCATAGTACATCAGTGATGATCCATAGTACATCAGTGATGATCCTCAGTACATCAGTGATGATCCACAGTACATCAGTAATGATCCACAGTACATCAGTGATGATCCACAGTACATCAGTGATCATCCTCAGTACATCAGTGATGATCCACGGTACATCAGTGATAATCCACAATACATCAGGGATGGTCCATAGTACATCAGTGATGATCCACAGTACATCAGTGATGATCCACAGTACATCAGTGATGATCCATAGTACATCAGTGATGATCTATAGTACACCAGTGATGATCCACAGTACATCAGTGATGATCCATAGTACATCAGTGATGATCCATAGTACATCAGTGATGGCCCATAGTACATCAGCGATGGCTCATAGTACATCAGTGATGATCCATAGTACATCAGTGATGATCCATAGTACACCAGTGATGGCCCATAGTACATCAGTGATGATCTATAGTACATTAGTGATGATCCTCAGTACATCAGTGATGATTCACGGTACATCAGTGATGATCCACAGTACATCAGTGATGATCCATAGTACATCAGTGATGATCCTCAGTACATCAGTGATGATCCACAGTACATCAGTAATGATCCACAGTAAATCAGTGATGATCCACAGTACATCAGTGATGATCCTCAGTACATCAGTGATGATCCACGGTACATCAGTGATAATCCACATTACATCAGGGATGGTCTATAGTACATCAGGGATAGTCCATAGTACATCAGTGATGATCCTCAGTACATCAGGGATGGCCCATAGTACATCAGTGATGATCTATAGTACACCAGTGATGATCCACAGTACATCAGTGATGATCCACAGTACATCAGTGATGATCCACAGTACATCAGGGATGGTCCATAGTACATCAGTGATGATCCATAGTACACCAGTGATGATCCATAGTACACCTGTGATGGCCCATAGTACATCAGTGATGATCCTCAGTACATCGGTGATGATCCTCAGTACATCAGTGATGATCCACGGTACATCAGTGATGATCCACAGTACATCAGTGATGATCCACAGTACATCAGGGATGGTCCACAGTACATCAGTGATGATCCATAGTACATCAGTGATGGCTCAAAGTACATCAGTGATGATCCATAGTACATCAGTGATGATCCATAGTACATCAGTGGTGGCTCATAGTACATCAGTGATGATCCATAGTACATCAGTGATGATCCATAGTACATCAGTGTTGATCCATAGTACATCAGTGATGATCCATAGTACATCAGAGATGGCTCATAGTACATCAGAGATGGCTCATAGTACATCAGAGATGGCTCATAGTACATCAGTGATGATCCATAGTACATCAGTGATGATCCATAGTACATCAGTGATGATCCATAGTACATTAGTGATGGCTCATAGTACATCAGTGATGATCCATAGTACATCAGTGATGATCCATAGTACATCAGTGATGATCCATAGTATATCAGAGATGGCTCATAGTACATCAGTGATGATCCATAGTACATCAGTGATGATCCATAGTACATCAGTGATGATCTATAGTACATCAGTGATGATCCACAGTACATCAGTGAGGTTCCATAGTACACCAGTGATGATCCATAGTACATCAGTGATGATCCATAGTACATCAGTGATGATCCATAGTACATCAGTGATGATCCATAGTACATCAGTGATGATCCTCAGTACATCAGTGATGATCCACAGTACATCAGTAATGATCCACAGTACATCAGTGATGATCCACAGTACATCAGTGATGATCCTCAGTACATCAGTGATGATCCACGGTACATCAGTGATAATCCACAATACATCAGGGATGGTCCATAGTACATCAGTGATGATCCACAGTACGTCAGTGATGATCCACAGTACATCAGTGATGATCCATAGTACATCAGTGATGATCTATAGTACACCAGTGATGATCCACAGTACATCAGTGATGATCCATAGTACATCAGTGATGATCCATAGTACATCAGTGATGGCCCATAGTACATCAGCGATGGCTCATAGTACATCAGTGATGATCCATAGTACATCAGTGATGATCCATAGTACACCAGTGATGGCCCATAGTACATCAGTGATGATCTATAGTACATTAGTGATGATCCTCAGTACATCAGTGATGATTCACGGTACATCAGTGATGATCCACAGTACATCAGTGATGATCCATAGTACATCAGTGATGATCCTCAGTACATCAGTGATGATCCACAGTACACCAGTGATGATCCACAGTACATCAGTGATGATCCATAGTACATCAGTGATGATCCATAGTACATCAGTGATGGCCCATAGTACATCAGCGATGGCTCATAGTACATCAGTGATGATCCATAGTACATCAGTGATGATCCATAGTACACCAGTGATGGCCCATAGTACATCAGTGATGATCTATAGTACATTAGTGATGATCCTCAGTACATCAGTGATGATTCACGGTACATCAGTGATGATCCACAGTACATCAGTGATGATCCATAGTACATCAGTGATGATCCTCAGTACATCAGTGATGATCCACAGTACATCAGTAATGATCCACAGTAAATCAGTGATGATCCACAGTACATCAGTGATGATCCTCAGTACATCAGTGATGATCCACGGTACATCAGTGATAATCCACAGTACATCAGGGATGGTCTATAGTACATCAGGGATAGTCCATAGTACATCAGTGATGATCCATAGTACACCAGTGATGATCCATAGTACACCCGTGATGGCCCATAGTACATCAGTGATGATCCACAGTACATCTGTGATGATCCTCAGTACATCAGTGATGATCCACGGTACATCAGTGATGATCCACGATACATCAGTGATGATCCACAGTACATCAGTGATGATCCATAGTACATCAGTGATGGCTCATAGTACATCAGTGATGATCCATAGTACATCAGTGATGATCCATAGTACATCAGTGTTGATCCATAGTACATCAGTGATGATCCATAGTACATCAGAGATGGCTCATAGTACATCAGAGATGGCTCATAGTACATCAGAGATGGCTCATAGTACATCAGGGATGGTCCATAGTACATCAGTGATGATCCATAGTACACCAGTGATGATCCATAGTACACCCGTGATGGCCCATAGTACATCAGTGATGATCCACAGTACATCTGTGATGATCCTCAGTACATCAGTGATGATCCACGGTACATCAGTGATGATCCACGATACATCAGTGATGATCCACAGTACATCAGTGATGATCCATAGTACATCAGTGATGGCTCATAGTACATCAGTGATGATCCATAGTACATCAGTGATGATCCATAGTACATCAGTGTTGATCCATAGTACATCAGTGATGATCCATAGTACATCAGTGATGGCTCATAGTACATCAGAGATGGCTCATAGTACATCAGTGATGATCCATAGTACATCAGTGATGATCCATAGTACATCAGTGATGGCTCATAGTACATCAGTGATGATCCATAGTACATCAGTGATGATCCATAGTACATCAGTGATGATCCATAGTACATCAGTGGTGGCTCATAGTACATCAGTGATGATCCATAGTACATCAGTGATGATCCATAGTACATCAGTGTTGATCCATAGTACATCAGTGATGATCCATAGTACATCAGAGATGGCTCATAGTACATCAGAGATGGCTCATAGTACATCAGAGATGGCTCATAGTACATCAGTGATGATCCATAGTACATCAGTGATGATCCATAGTACATTAGTGATGGCTCATAGTACATCAGTGATGATCCATAGTACATCAGTGATGATCCATAGTACATCAGTGATGATCCATAGTATATCAGAGATGGCTCATAGTACATCAGTGATGATCCATAGTACATCAGTGATGATCCATAGTACATCAGTGATGATCTATAGTACATCAGTGATGATCCACAGTACATCAGTGAGGTTCCATAGTACACCAGTGATGATCCATAGTACATCAGTGATGATCCATAGTACATCAGTGATGATCCATAGTACATCAGTGATGATCCTCAGTACATCAGTGATGATCCACAGTACATCAGTAATGATCCACAGTACATCAGTGATGATCCACAGTACATCAGTGATGATCCTCAGTACATCAGTGATGATCCACGGTACATCAGTGATAATCCACAATACATCAGGGATGGTCCATAGTACATCAGTGATGATCCACAGTACATCAGTGATGATCCACAGTACATCAGTGATGATCCATAGTACATCAGTGATGATCTATAGTACACCAGTGATGATCCACAGTACATCAGTGATGATCCATAGTACATCAGTGATGATCCATAGTACATCAGTGATGGCCCATAGTACATCAGCGATGGCTCATAGTACATCAGTGATGATCCATAGTACATCAGTGATGATCCATAGTACACCAGTGATGGCCCATAGTACATTAGTGATGATCCTCAGTACATCAGTGATGATTCACGGTACATCAGTGATGATCCACAGTACATCAGTGATGATCCATAGTACATCAGTGATGATCCTCAGTACATCAGTGATGATCCACAGTACATCAGTAATGATCCACAGTAAATCAGTGATGATCCACAGTACATCAGTGATGATCCTCAGTACATCAGTGATGATCCACGGTACATCAGTGATAATCCACAGTACATCAGGGATGGTCTATAGTACATCAGGGATAGTCCATAGTACATCAGTGATGATCCTCAGTACATCAGGGATGGCCCATAGTACATCAGTGATGATCTATAGTACACCAGTGATGATCCACAGTACATCAGTGATGATCCACAGTACATCAGTGATGATCCACAGTACATCAGGGATGGTCCATAGTACATCAGTGATGATCCATAGTACACCAGTGATGATCCATAGTACACCTGTGATGGCCCATAGTACATCAGTGATGATCCTCAGTACATCGGTGATGATCCTCAGTACATCAGTGATGATCCACGGTACATCAGTGATGATCCACAGTACATCAGTGATGATCCACAGTACATCAGGGATGGTCCACAGTACATCAGTGATGATCCATAGTACATCAGTGATGGCTCAAAGTACATCAGTGATGATCCATAGTACATCAGTGATGATCCATAGTACATCAGTGGTGGCTCATAGTACATCAGTGATGATCCATAGTACATCAGTGATGATCCATAGTACATCAGTGTTGATCCATAGTACATCAGTGATGATCCATAGTACATCAGAGATGGCTCATAGTACATCAGAGATGGCTCATAGTACATCAGAGATGGCTCATAGTACATCAGTGATGATCCATAGTACATCAGTGATGATCCATAGTACATCAGTGATGATCCATAGTACATTAGTGATGGCTCATAGTACATCAGTGATGATCCATAGTACATCAGTGATGATCCATAGTACATCAGTGATGATCCATAGTATATCAGAGATGGCTCATAGTACATCAGTGATGATCCATAGTACATCAGTGATGATCCATAGTACATCAGTGATGATCTATAGTACATCAGTGATGATCCACAGTACATCAGTGAGGTTCCATAGTACACCAGTGATGATCCATAGTACATCAGTGATGATCCATAGTACATCAGTGATGATCCATAGTACATCAGTGATGATCCATAGTACATCAGTGATGATCCTCAGTACATCAGTGATGATCCACAGTACATCAGTAATGATCCACAGTACATCAGTGATGATCCACAGTACATCAGTGATGATCCTCAGTACATCAGTGATGATCCACGGTACATCAGTGATAATCCACAATACATCAGGGATGGTCCATAGTACATCAGTGATGATCCACAGTACATCAGTGATGATCCACAGTACATCAGTGATGATCCATAGTACATCAGTGATGATCTATAGTACACCAGTGATGATCCACAGTACATCAGTGATGATCCATAGTACATCAGTGATGATCCATAGTACATCAGTGATGGCCCATAGTACATCAGCGATGGCTCATAGTACATCAGTGATGATCCATAGTACATCAGTGATGATCCATAGTACACCAGTGATGGCCCATAGTACATCAGTGATGATCTATAGTACATTAGTGATGATCCTCAGTACATCAGTGATGATTCACGGTACATCAGTGATGATCCACAGTACATCAGTGATGATCCATAGTACATCAGTGATGATCCTCAGTACATCAGTGATGATCCACAGTACATCAGTAATGATCCACAGTAAATCAGTGATGATCCACAGTACATCAGTGATGATCCTCAGTACATCAGTGATGATCCACGGTACATCAGTGATAATCCACAGTACATCAGGGATGGTCTATAGTACATCAGGGATGGTCCATAGTACATCAGTGATGATCCTCAGTACATCAGGGATGGCCCATAGTACATCAGTGATGATCTATAGTACACCAGTGATGATCCACAGTACATCAGTGATGATCCACAGTACATCAGTGATGATCCACAGTACATCAGGGATGGTCCATAGTACATCAGTGATGATCCATAGTACACCAGTGATGATCCATAGTACACCTGTGATGGCCCATAGTACATCAGTGATGATCCTCAGTACATCGGTGATGATCCTCAGTACATCAGTGATGATCCACGGTACATCAGTGATGATCCACAGTACATCAGTGATGATCCACAGTACATCAGGGATGGTCCACAGTACATCAGTGATGATCCATAGTACATCAGTGATGGCTCAAAGTACATCAGTGATGATCCATAATACATCAGTGATGATCCATAGTACACCAGTGATGGTCCACAGTACATCAGTGATGATCCATAGTACACCAGTGATGGCCCATAGTACATCAGTGATGATCTATAGTACATCAGTGATGATCCATAGTACATCAGTGATGATCCATAGTACATCAGTGATGATCCATAGTACATCGACGATGATCCATAGTACATCAGTGATGATCCACAGTACATCAGGGATAGTCCACAGTATATCAGTGATGATCCATAGTACATCAGTGATGATGCATAGTACATCAGTGATGGCTCAAAGTACATCAGTGATAATCCATAATACATCAGTGATGATCCATAGTACACCAGTGATGGTCCACAGTACATCAGTGATGATCCATAGTACACCAGTGATGGCCCATCATACATCAGTGATGATCTATAGTACATCAGTGATGATCCACAGTACATCAGGGATAGTCCACAGTATATCAGTGATGATCCATAGTACATCAGTGATGGCCCATAGTACATCAGTGATGATCCATAGTACATCAGTGATGGCCCATAGTACATCAGTGATGATCCATAGTACATCAGGGATGGTCCATAGTACATCAGGGATGGTCCATAGTACATCAGTGATGATCCACAGCACATCAGTGATGATCCACAGTACATCAGTGATGATCCTCAGTACATCAGTGATGATCCACAGTGCATCAGTGATGATCCACAGTACATTAGTGATGATCTATAGTACATCAATGATGATCCACAGTACATCAGTGATGATCCTCAGTACATCAGTGATGATCCACAGTACATCAGGGATTGTCCACAGTACATCAGTGATGATCCATAGTACACCAGCGATGATCCATAGTACACCAGTGATGATCCATAGTACATCAGTGATGATCCATAGTACATCAGTGATGATCCATAGTACACCAGTGATGATCCACAGTACATCAGCGATGGCTCAATCCATAGTACATCAGTGATGATCCATAGTACATCAGTGATGATCCATAGTGCACCAGTGATGATCCACAGAACATCAGCGATGGCTCATAGTACATCAGTGATGATCCATAGTACACCAGTGATGGCCCATAGTACATCAGTGATGATCTATAGTACATCAGTGATGATCCTCAGTACATCAGGGATGGTCCATAGTACATCAGGGATGGTCCATAGTACATCAGGGATGGTCCATAGTACATCAGTGATGATCCATAGTACACCAGTGATGATCCATAGTACACCCGTGATGGCCCATAGTACATCAGTGATGATCCATAGTACATCAGTTATGATCCTCAGTACATCAGTGATGATCCACGGTACATCAGTGATGATCCACAGTACATCAGTGATGATCCACAGTACATCAGTGATGATCCATAGTACATCAGTGATGGCTCATAGTACATCAGTGATGATCCATAGTACATCAGTGATGATCCATAGTACATCAGTGTTGATCCATAGTACATCAGTGATGATCCATAGTACATCAGAGATGGCTCATAGTACATCAGTGATGATCCATAGTACATCAGTGATGATCCATAGTACATCAGTGATGGCTCATAGTACATCAGTGATGATCCATAGTACATCAGTGATGATCCATAGTACATCAGTGATGATCCATAGTACATCAGAGATGGCGCATAGTACATCAGTGATGATCCATAGTACATCAGTGATGATCCATAGTACATCAGTGATGATCTATAGTACATCAGTGATGATCCACAGTACATCAGTGATGATCCATAGAACACCAGTGATGATCCATAGTACACCAGTGATGATCCATAGTACATCAGTGATGATCCATAGTACATCAGTGATGATCCATAGTACATCAGTGATGATCCTCAGTACATCAGTGATGATCCACAGTACATCAGTGATGATCCATAGTACATCAGTGATGATCTATAGTACATCAGTGATGATCCACAGTACATCAGTGATGATCCATAGTACACCAGTGATGATCCATAGTACACCAGTGATGATCCATAGTACATCAGTGATGATCCATAGAACACCAGTGATGATCCATAGTACACCAGTGATGATCCATAGTACATCAGTGATGATCCATAGTACATCAGTGATGATCCATAGTACATCAGTGATGATCCTCAGTACATCAGTGATGATCCACAGTACATCAGTGATGATCCATAGTACATCAGTGATGATCTATAGTACATCAGTAATGATCAACAGTACATCAGTGATGATCCACAATACATCAGTGATGATCCTCAGTACATCAGTGATGATCCACGGTACATCAGTGATAATCCACAGTACATCAGGGATGGTCCATAGTACATCAGTGATGATCCACAGTACATCAGTGATGATCCACAGTACATCAGTGATGATCCATAGTACATCAGTGATGATCTATAGTACACCAGTGATGATCCACAGTACATCAGTGATGATCCATAGTACATCAGTGATGATCCATAATACATCAGTGATGATCCATAGTACACCAGTGATAATCCACAGTACATCAGGGATGGTCTATAGTACATCAGGGATGGTCCATAGTACATCAGTGATGATCCACAGTACATCAGTGACGATCCTCAGTACATCAGTGATGATCCACGGTACATCAGTGATGATCCATGGTACATCAGTGATGATCCACAGTACATCAGTGATGATCCACAGTACATCAGTGATGGCTCATAGTACATCAGTGATGATCCATAGTACATCAGTGATGATCCATAGTACATCAGTGTTGATCCATAGTACATCAGTGATGATCCATAGTACATCAGAGATGGCTCATAGTACATCAGAGATGGCTCATAGTACATCAGTGATGATCCATAGTACATCAGTGATGATCCATAGTACATCAGTGATGGCTCATAGTACATCAGTGATGATCCATAGTACATCAGTGATGATCCATAGTACATCAGTGATGATCCATAGTACATCAGTGATGATCCATAGTACATCAGAGATGGTTCATAGTACATCAGTGATGATCCATAGTACATCAGTGATGATCCATAGTACATCAGTGATGATCTATAGTACATCAGTGATGATCCACAGTACATCAGTGATTATCCATAGTACACCAGTGATGATCCATAGTACACCAGTGATGATCCATAGTACATCAGTGATGATCCATAGTACATCAGTGATGATCCTCAGTACATCAGTGATGATCCACAGTACATCAGTAATGATCCACAGTACATCAGTGATGATCCACAGTACATCAGTGATGATCCTCAGTACATCAGTGATGATCCACGGTACATCAATGATAATCCACAGTACATCAGGGATGGTCCATAGTACATCAGTGATGATCCACAGTACATCAGTGATGATCCACAGTACATCAGTGATGATCCATAGTACATCAGTGATGATCCTCAGTACATCAGTGATGATCCACAGTACATCAGTAATGATCCACAGTAAATCAGTGATGATCCACAGTACATCAGTGATGATCCTCAGTACATCAGTGATGATCCATAGTACATCAGTGATGATTCATAGTACATCAGTGATGATCCATAGTACACCAGTGATGATCCACAGTACATCAGTGATGGCCCATAGTACATCAGCGATGGCTCATAGTACATCAGTGATGATCCATAGTACATCAGTGATGATCCATAGTACACCAGTGATGGCCCATAGTACATCAGTGATGATCTATAGTACATTAGTGATGATCCTCAGTACATCAGTGATGATCCATGGTACATCAGTGATGATCCACAGTACATCAGTGATGATCCACAGTACATCAGTGATGATCCATAGTACATCAGTGATGATCCTCACTACATCAGTGATGATCCACAGTACATCAGTAATGATCCACAGTAAATCAGTGATGATCCACAGTACATCAGTGATGATCCTCAGTACATCAGTGATGATCCACGGTACATCAGTGATAATCCACAGTACATCAGGGATGGTCTATAGTACATCAGGGATGGTCCATAGTACATCAGTGATGATCCTCAGTACATCAGGGATGGCCCATAGTACATCAGTGATGATCTATAGTACACCAGTGATGATCCACAGTACATCAGTGATGGCCCATAGTACATCAGTGATGATCCACAGTACATCAGTGATGATCCACAGTACATCAGTGATGATCCACAGTACATCAGGGATGGTCCATAGTATATCAGGGATGGTCCATAGTATATCAGGGATGGTCCATAGTACATCAGTGATGATCCATAGTACACCAGTGATGATCCATAGTACACCAGTGATGATCCATAGTACACCAGTGATGGTCCATAGTACACCAGTGATGATCCATAGTACACCAGTGATGATCCACAGTACATCAGTGATGATCCACAGTACATCAGTGATGATCCTCAGTACATCAGGGATGGTCCATAGTACATCAGGGATGGTCCATAGTACATCAGGGATGGTCCATAGTACATCAGTGATGATCCACAGTACATCAGTGATGATCCACAGTACATCAGTGATGATCCTCAGTACATCAGAGATGATCCACAGTACATCAGTGATGATCCACAGTACATTAGTGATGATCTATAGTACATCAGTGATGATCCACAGTACATCAGTGATGATCCTCAGTACATCAGTGATGATCCACAGTACATCAGGGATTGTCCACAGTACATCAGTGATGATCCATAGTACACCAGTGATGATCCATAGTACACCAGTGATGATCCATAGTACATCAGTGATGATCCATAGTACATCAGTGATGATCCATAGTACACCAGTGATGATCCACAGTATATAAGCGATGGCTCATAGTACATCAGTGATGATCCATAGTACACCAGTGATGGCCCATAGTACATCAGTGATGATCTATAGTACATCAGTGATGATCTATAGTACATCAGTGATGATCCTCAGCACATCAGGGATGGTCCATAGTACATCAGGGATGGTCCATAGTACATCAGGGATGGTCCATAGTACATCAGTGATGATCCATAGTACACCAGTGATGATCCATAGTACACCCGTGATGGCCCATAGTACATCAGTGATGATCCACAGTACATCTGTGATGATCCTCAGTACATCAGTGATGATCCACGGTACATCAGTGATGATCCACGGTACATCAGTGATGATCCACAGTACATCAATGATGATCCATAGTACATCAGTGATGGCTCATAGTACATCAGTGATGATCCATAGTACATCAGTGATGATCCATAGTACATCAGTGTTGATCCATAGTACATCAGTGATGATCCATAGTACATCAGAGATGGCTCATAGTACACCAGAGATGGCTCATAGTACATCAGTGATGATCCATAGTACATCAGTGATGATCCATAGTACATCAGTGATGGCTCATAGTACATCAGTGATGATCCATAGTACATCAGTGATGATCCATAGTACATCAGTGATGATCCATAGTACATCAGTGGTGGCTCATAGTACATCAGTGATGATCCATAGTACATCAGTGATGATCCATAGTACATCAGTGTTGATCCATAGTACATCAGTGATGATCCATAGTACATCAGAGATGGCTCATAGTACATCAGATATAGCTCATAGTACATCAGCGATGGCTCATAGTACATCAGTGATGATCCATAGTACATCAGTGATGATCCATAGTACATCAGTGATGATCCATAGTACATCAGTGATGATCCATAGTACATCAGAGATGGCTCATAGTACATCAGTGATGATCCATAGTACATCAGTGATGATCCATAGTACATCAGTGATGATCTATAGTACATCAGTGATGATCCACATTACATCAGTGATGACCCATAGTACACCAGTGATGATCCATAGTACATCAGTGATGATCCATAGTACATCAGTGATGATCCATAGTACATCAGTGATGATCCTCAGTACATCAGTGATGATCCACAGTACATCAGTAATGATCCACAGTACATCAGTGATGATCCACAGTACATCAGTGATGATCCTCAGTACATCAGTGATGATCCACGGTACATCAGTGATAATCCACAATATATCAGGGATGGTCCATAGTACATCAGTGATGATCCACAGTACATCAGTGATGATCCACAGTACATCAGTGATGATCCATAGTACATCAGTGATGATCTATAGTACACCAGTGATGATCCACAGTACATCAGTGATGATCCATAGTACATCAGTGATTATCCATAGTACATCAGTGATGGCCCATAGTACATCTGCGATGGCTCATAGTACATCAGTGATGATCCATAGTACATCAGTGATGATCCATAGTACACCAGTGATGGCCCATAGTACATCAGTAATGATCTATAGTACATTAGTGATGATCCTCAGTACATCAGTGATGATTCACGGTACATCAGTGATGATCCACAGTACATCAGTGATGATCCATAGTACATCAGTGATGATCCTCAGTACATCAGTGATGATCCACAGTACATCAGTAATGATCCACAGTAAATCAGTGATGATCCACAGTACATCAGTGATGATCCTCAGTACATCAGTGATGATCCACGGTACATCAGTGATAATCCACAGTACATCAGGGATGGTCTATAGTACATCAGGGATGGTCCATAGTACATCAGTGATGATCCTCAGTACATCAGGGATGGCCCATAGTACATCAATGATGATCTATAGTACACCAGTGATGATCCACAGTACATCAGTGATGATCCACAGTACATCAGTGATGATCCACAGTACATCAGGGATGGTCCATAGTACATCAGTGATGATCCATAGTACACCTGTGATGGCCCATAGTACATCAGTGATGATCCTCAGTACATCAGTGATGATCCTCAGTACATCAGTGATGATCCACAGTACATCAGTGATGATCCACAGTACATTAGTGATGATCCACAGTACATCAGGGATGGTCCACAGTACATCAGTGATGATCCATAGTACATCAGTGATGGCTCAAAGTACATCAGTGATGATCCATAATACATCAGTGATGATCCATAGTACACCAGTGATGGTCCACAGTACATCAGTGATGATCCATAGTACACCAGTGATGACCCATAGTACATCAGTGATGATCTATAGTACATCAGTGATGATCCATAGTACATCAGTGATGATCCATAGTACATTGGCGATGATCCATAGTACATCAGTGATGATCCACAGTACATCAGGGATAGTCCACAGTATATCAGTGATGATCCATAGTACATCAGTGATGGCCCATAGTACATCAGTGATGATCCATAGTACATCAGTGATGGCCCATAGTACATCAGTGATGATCCATAGTACATCAGGGATGGTCCATAGTACATCAGGGATGGTCCATAGTACATCAATGATGATCCACAGCACATCATTGATGATCCACAGTACATCAGTGATGATCCTCAGTACATCAGTGATGATCCACAGTACATCAGTGATGATCCACAGTACATTAGTGATGATCTATAGTACATCAATGATGATCCACAGTACATCAGTGATGATCCTCAGTACATCAGTGATGATCCACAGTACATCAGGGATTGTGCACAGTACATCAGTGATGATCCATAGTACACCAGCGATGATCCATAGTACACCAGTGATGATCCATAGTACATCAGTGATGATCCATAGTACATCAGTGATGATCCATAGTACATCAGTGATGATCCATAGTACACCGGTGATGATCCACAGTACATCAGCGATGGCTCAATCCATAGTACACCAGTGATGATCCATAGTACATCAGTGATGATCCATAGTACACCAGTGATGATCCACAGTACATCAGCGATGGCTCATAGTACATCAGTGATGATCCATAGTTCACCAGTGATGGCCCATAGTACATCAGTGATGATCTATAGTACATCAGTGATGATCCTCAGTACATCAGTTATGATCCTCAGTACATCAGTGATGATCCACGGTACATCAGTGATGATCCACGGTACATCAGTGATGATCCACAGTACATCAGTGATGATCCATAGTACATCAGTGATGGCTCATAGTACATCAGTGATGATCCATAGTACATCAGTGATGATCCATAGTACATCAGTGTTGATCCATAGTACATCAGTGATGATCCATAGTACATCAGAGATGGCTCATAGTACATCAGAGATGGCTCATAGTACATCAGTGATGATCCATAGTACATCAGTGATGATCCATAGTACATCAGTGATGGCTCATAGTACATCAGTGATGATCCATAGTACATCAGTGATGATCCATAGTACATCAGGGATGGTCCATAGTACATCAGGGATGGTCCATAGTACATCCGTGATGATCCATAGTACACCCGTGATGGCCCATAGTACATCAGTGATGATCCACAGTACATCAGTTATGATCCTCAGTACATCAGTGATGATCCACGGTACATCAGTGATGATCCACGGTACATCAGTGATGATCCACAGTACATCAGTGATGATCCATAGTACATCAGTGATGGCTCATAGTACATCAGTGATGATCCATAGTACATCAGTGATGATCCATAGTACATCAGTGTTGATCCATAGTACATCAGTGATGATCCATAGTACATCAGAGATGGCTCATAGTACATCAGAGATGGCTCATAGTACATCAGTGATGATCCATAGTACATCAGTGATGATCCATAGTACATCAGTGATGGCTCATAGTACATCAGTGATGATCCATAGTACATCAGTGATGATCCATAGTACATCAGTGATGATCCATAGTACATCAGTGATGATCCATAGTACATCAGAGATGGCTCATAGTACATCAGTGATGATCCATAGTACATCAGTGATGATCCATAGTACATCAGTGATGATCCATAGTACATCAGGGATGATCTATAGTACATCAGTGATGATCCACAGTACATCAGTGATGATCCATAGTACACCAGTGATGATCCATAGTACATCAGTGATGATCCATAGTACATCAGTGATGATCCATAGTATATCAGTGATGATCCATAGTACATCAGTGATGATCCTCAGTACATCAGTGATGATCCACAGTACATCAGTAATGATCAACAGTACATCAGTGATGATCCACAATACATCAGTGATGATCCACAATACATCAGTGATGATCCTCAGTACATCAGTGATGATCCATGGTACATCAGTGATAATCCACAGTACATCAGGGATGGTCCATAGTACATCAGTGATGATCCACAGTACATGAGTGATGATCCACAGTACATCAGTGATGATCCATAGTACATCAGTGATGATCTATAGTACACCAGTGATGATCCACAGTACATCAGTGATGATCCTCAGTACATCAGAGATGATCCACAGTACATCAGTGATGATCCACAGTACATTAGTGATGATCTATAGTACATCAGTGATGATCCACAGTACATCATTGATGATCCTCAGTACATCAGTGATGATCCACAGTACATCAGGGATTGTCCACAGTACATCAGTGATGATCCATAGTACACCAGTGATGATCCATAGTACACCAGTGATGATCCATAGTACACCAGTGATGATCCATAGTACATCAGTGATGATCCATAGTACATCAGTGATGATCCATAGTACACCAGTGATGATCCACAGTATATAAGCGATGGCTCATAGTACATCAGTGATGATCCATAGTACACCAGTGATGGCCCATAGTACATCAGTGATGATCTATAGTACATCAGTGATGATCTATAGTACATCAGTGATGATCCTCAGTACATCAGGGATGGTCCATAGTACATCAGGGATGGTCCATAGTACATCAGGGATGGTCCATAGTACATCAGTGATGATCCATAGTACACCAGTGATGATCCATAGTACACCCGTGATGGCCCATAGTACATCAGTGATGATCCACAGTACATCTGTGATGATCCTCAGTACATCAGTGATGATCCACGGTACATCAGTGATGATCCACGGTACATCAGTGATGATCCACAGTACATCAGTGATGATCCATAGTACATCAGTGATGACTCATAGTACATCAGTGATGATCCATAGTACATCAGTGATGATCCATAGTACATCAGTGTTGATCCATAGTACATCAGTGATGATCCATAGTACATCAGAGATGGCTCATAGTACATCAGAGATGGCTCATAGTACATCAGTGATGATCCATAGTACATCAGTGATGATCCATAGTACATCAGTGGTGGCTCATAGTACATCAGTGATGATCCATAGTACATCAGTGATGATCCATAGTACATCAGTGTTGATCCATAGTACATCAGTGATGATCCATAGTACATCAGAGATGGCTCATAGTACATCAGAGATGGCTCATAGTACATCAGAGATGGCTCATAGTACATCAGTGATGATCCATAGTACATCAGTGATGATCCATAGTACATCAGTGATGATCCATAGTACATCAGTGATGGCTCATAGTACATCAGTGATGATCCATAGTACATCAGTGATGATCCATAGTACATCAGTGATGATCCATAGTACATCAGTGATGATCCATAGTACATCAGAGATGGCTCATAGTACATCAGTGATGATCCATAGTACATCAGTGATGATCCATAGTACATCAGTGATGATCTATAGTACATCAGTGATGATCCACAGTACATCAGTGATGATCCATAGTACACCAGTGATGATCCATAGTACATCAGTGATGATCCATAGTACATCAGTGATGATCCTCAGTACATCAGTGATGATCCACAGTACATCAGTAATGATCCACAGTACATCAGTGATGATCCACAGTACATCAGTGATGATCCTCAGTACATCAGTGATGATCCACGGTACATCAGTGATAATCCACAATATATCAGGGATGGTCCATAGTACATCAGTGATGATCCACAGTACATCAGTGATGACCCACAGTACATCAGTGATGATCCATAGTACATCAGTGATGATCTATAGTACACCAGTGATGATTCACAGTACATCAGTGATGATCCATAGTACATCAGTGATGATCCATAGTACATCAGTGATGGTCCATAGTACATCAGCGATGGCTCATAGTACATCAGTGATGATCCATAGTACATCAGTGATGATCCATAGTACACCAGTGATGGCCCATAGTACATCAGTGATGATCTATAGTACATTAGTGATGATCCTCAGTACATCAGTGATGATTCACGGTACATCAGTGATGATCCACAGTACATCAGTGATGATCCATAGTACATCAGTGATGATCCTCAGTACATCAGTGATGATCCACAGTACATCAGTAATGATCCACAGTAAATCAGTGATGATCCACAGTACATCAGTGATGATCCTCAGTACATCAGTGATGATCCACGGTACATCAGTGATAATCCACAGTACATCAGGGATGGTCTATAGTACATCAGGGATGGTCCATAGTACATCAGTGATGATCCTCAGTACATCAGGGATGGCCCATAGTACATCAATGATGATCTATAGTACACCAGTGATGATCCACAGTACATCAGTGATGATCCACAGTACATCAGTGATGATCCACAGTACATCAGGGATGGGCCATAGTACATCAGTGATGATCCATAGTACACCAGTGATGATCCATAGTACACCTGTGATGGCCCATAGTACATCAGTGATGATCCTCAGTACATCAGTGATGATCCTCAGTACATCAGTGATGATCCACGGTACATCAGTGATGATCCACAGTACATCAGTGATGATCCACAGTACATCAGGGATGGTCCACAGTACATCAGTGATGATCCATAGTACATCAGTGATGGTTCAAAGTACATCAGTGATGATCCATAATACATCAGTGATGATCCATAGTACACCAGTGATGGTCCACAGTACATCAGTGATGATCCATAGTACACCAGTGATGGCCCATAGTACATCAGTGATGATCTATAGTACATCAGTGATGATCCATAGTACATCAGTGATGATCCATAGTACATCAGTGATGATCCATAGTACATCGACGATTATCCATAGTACATCAGTGATGATCCACAGTACATCAGGGATAGTCCACAGTATATCAGTGATGATCCATAGTACATCAGTGATGATCCATAGTACATCAGTGATGGCTCAAAGTACATCAGTGATGATCCATAATACATCAGTGATGATCCATAGTACACCAGTGATGGTCCACAGTACATCAGTGATGATCCATAGTACACCAGTGATGGCCCATCATACATCAGTGATGATCTATAGTACATCAGTGATGATCCATAGTACATCAGTGATGATCCATAGTACATCAGTGATGATCCATAGTACATCGGCGATGATCCATAGTACATCAGTGATGATCCACAGTACATCAGGGATAGTCCACAGTATATCAGTGATGATCCATAGTACATCAGTGATGGCCCATAGTACATCAGTGATGATCCATAGTACATCAGTGATGGCCCATAGTACATCAGTGATGATCCATAGTACATCAGGGATGGTCCATAGTACATCAGGGATGGTCCATAGTACATCAGTGATGATCCACAGCACATCAGTGATGATCCACAGTACATCAGTGATGATCCTCAGTACATCAGTGATGATCCACAGTACATCTGTGATGATCCACAGTACATTAGTGATGATCTAGAGTACATCAATGATGATCCACAGTACATCAGTGATGATCCTCAGTACATCAGTGATGATCCACAGTACATCAGGGATTGTCCACAGTACATCAGTGATGATCCATAGTACACCAGCGATGATCCATAGTACACCAGTGATGATCCATAGTACATCAGTGATGATCCATAGTACATCAGTGATGATCCATAGTACACCAGTGATGATCCACAGTACATCAGCGATGGCTCAATCCATAGTACACCAGTGATGATCCATAGTACATCAGTGATGATCCATAGTACACCAGTGATGATCCACAGTACATCAGCGATGGCTCATAGTACATCAGTGATGATCCATAGTACACCAGTGATGGCCCATAGTACATCAGTGATGATCTATAGTACATCAGTGATGATCCTCAGTACATCAGGGATGGTCCATAGTACATCAGGGATTGTCCATAGTACATCAGGGATGGTCCATAGTACATCAGTGATGATCCATAGTACACCAGTGATGATCCATAGTACACCCGTGATGGCCCATACTACATCAGTGATGATCCACAGTACATCAGTTATGATCCTCAGTACATCAGTGATGATCCACGGTACATCAGTGATGATCCACGGTACATCAGTGATGATCCACAGTACATCAGTGATGATCCATAGTACATCAGTGATGGCTCATAGTACATCAGTGATGATCCATAGTACATCAGTGATGATCCATAGTACATCAGTGTTGATCCATAGTACATCAGTGATGATCCATAGTACATCAGAGATGGCTCATAGTACATCAGAGATGGCTCATAGTACATCAGTGATGATCCATAGTACATCAGTGATGATCCATAGTACATCAGTGATGGCTCATAGTACATCAGTGATGATCCGTAGTACATCAGTGATGATCCATAGTACATCAGTGATGATCCATAGTACATCAGTGATGATCCATAGTACATCAGAGATGGCTCATAGTACATCAGTGATGATCCATAGTACATCAGTGATGATCCATAGTACATCAGTGATGATCTATAGTACATCAGTGATGATCCTCAGTACATCAGTGATGATCCACAGTACAT
This sequence comes from Rana muscosa, assembly GCA_029206835.1. Lineage (NCBI taxonomy): Eukaryota > Metazoa > Chordata > Amphibia > Anura > Ranidae > Rana > Rana muscosa. The sequence continues at coordinate 4,353,088 of JARGYO010000056.1, forward strand.
CAGTAATGATCAACAGTACATCAGTGATGATCCACAATACTTCAGTGATGATCCTCAGTACATCAGTGATGATCCACGGTACATCAGTGATAATCCACAGTACATCAGGGATTTTCCATAGTACATCAGTGATGATCCATAGTACATCAGTGATGATCCATAATACATCAGTGATGATCCATAGTACACCAGTGATGATCCACAGTACATCAGTGATGGCCCATAGTACATCAGTGATGGCTCATAGTACATCAGTGATGATCCATAGTACATCAGTGATGATCCATAGTACACCAGTGATGGCCCATAGTACATCAGTGATGATCTATAGTACATTAGTGATGATCCTCAGTACATCAGTGATGATTCACGGTACATCAGTGATGATCCACAGTACATCAGTGATGATCCATAGTACATCAGTGATGATCCTCAGTACATCAGTGATGATCCACAGTACATCAGTAATGATCCACAGTAAATCAGTGATGATCCACAGTACATCAGTGATGATCCTCAGTACATCAGTGATGATCCACGGTACATCAGTGATAATCCACAGTACATCAGGGATGGTCTATAGTCCATCAGGGATGGTCCATAGTACATCAGTGATGATCCTCAGTACATCAGGGATGGCCCATAGTACATCAATGATGATCTATAGTACACCAGTGATGATCCACAGTACATCAGTGATGATCCACAGTACATCAGTGATGATCCACAGTACATCAGGGATGGGCCATAGTACATCAGTGATGATCCATAGTACACCAGTGATGATCCATAGTACACCTGTGATGGCCCATAGTACATCAGTGATGATCCTCAGTACATCAGTGATGATCCTCAGTACATCAGTGATGATCCACGGTACATCAGTGATGATCCACAGTACATCAGTGATGATCCACAGTACATCAGGGATGGTCCACAGTACATCAGTGATGATCCATAGTACATCAGTGATGGCTCAAAGTACATCAGTGATGATCCATAATACATCAGTGATGATCCATAGTACACCAGTGATGGTCCACAGTACATCAGTGATGATCCATAGTACACCAGTGATGGCCCATAGTACATCAGTGATGATCTATAGTACATCAGTGATGATCCATAGTACATCAGTGATGATCCATAGTACATCAGTGATGATCCATAGTACATCGACGATGATCCATAGTACATCAGTGATGATCCACAGTACATCAGGGATAGTCCACAGTATATCAGTGATGATCCATAGTACATCAGTGATGATCCATAGTACATCAGTGATGGCTCAAAGTACATCAGTGATGATCCATAATACATCAGTGATGATCCATAGTACACCAGTGATGGTCCACAGAACATCAGTGATGATCCATAGTACACCAGTGATGGCCCATCATACATCAGTGATGATCTATAGTACATCAGTGATGATCCATAGTACATCAGTGATGATCCATAGTACATCAGTGATGATCCATAGTACATCGGCGATGATCCATAGTACATCAGTGATGATCCACAGTACATCAGGGATAGTCCACAGTATATCAGTGATGATCCATAGTACATCAGTGATGGCCCATAGTACATCAGTGATGATCCATAGTACATCAGTGATGGCCCATAGTACATCAGTGATGATCCATAGTACATCAGGGATGGTCCATAGTACATCAGGGATGGTCCATAGTACATCAGTGATGATCCACAGCACATCAGTGATGATCCACAGTACATCAGTGATGATCCTCAGTACATCAGTGATGATCCACAGTACATCAGTGATGATCCACAGTACATTAGTGATGATCTATAGTACATCAATGATGATCCACAGTACATCAGTGATGATCCTCAGTACATCAGTGATGATCCACAGTACATCAGGGATTGTCCACAGTACATCAGTGATGATCCATAGTACACCAGCGATGATCCATAGTACACCAGTGATGATCCATAGTACATCAGTGATGATCCTCAGTACATCAGTGATGATCCACGGTACATCAGTGATAATCCACAGTACATCAGGGATGGTCTATAGTACATCAGGGATGGTCCATAGTACATCAGTGATGATCCTCAGTACATCAGGGATAGCCCATAGTACATCAGTGATGATCTATAGTACACCAGTGATGATCCACAGTACATCAGTGATGATCCACAGTACATCAGGGATGGTCCATAGTACATCAGTGATGATCCATAGTACATCAGTGATGGCTCATAGTACATCAGTGATGATCCATAGTACATCAGTGATGATCCATAGTACATCAGTGATGGCTCAAAGTACATCAGTGATGATCCATAATACATCAGTGATGATCCATAGTACATCAGTGATGATCCATAGTACACCAGTGATGGCCCATAGTACATCAGTGATGATCCACAGTACGTCAGTGATGATCCACAGTACGTCAGTGATGATCCACAGTACATCAGTGATGATCCACAGTACATCAGTGATGATCCACAGTACATCAGTGATGGCCCATAGTACATCAGCGATGGCTCATAGCACATCAGTGATGATCCATAGTACATCAGTGATGATCCATAGTACACCAGTGATGATCCACAGTACATCAGTGATGGCCCATAGTACATCAGCGATGGCTCATAGTACATCAGTGATGATCCATAGTACATCAGTGATGATCCATAGTACACCAGTGATGGCCCATAGTACATCAGTGATGATCTATAGTACATTAGTGATGATCCTCAGTACATCAGTGATGATTCAAAGTACATCATTGATGATCCACAGTACATCAGTGATGATCCACAGTACATCAGTGATGATCCATAGTACATCAGTGATGATCCTCAGTACATCAGTGATGATCCACAGTACATCAGTAATGATCCACAGTAAATCAGTGATGATCCACAGTACATCAGTGATGATCCTCAGTATATCAGTGATGATCCACGGTACATCAGTGATAATCCACAGTACATCAGGGATGGTCTATAGTACATCAGGCATGGTCCATAGTACATCAGTGATGATCCTCAGTACATCAGGGATGGCCCATAGTACATCAGTGATGATCTATAGTACACCAGTGATGATCCACAGTACATCAGTGATGATCCACAGTACATCAGTGATGATCCACAGTACATCAGGGATGATCCATAGTACACCAGTGATGATCCATAGTACACCTGTGATGGCCCATAGTACATCAGTGATGATCCTCAGTACATCGGTGATGATCCTCAGTACATCAGTGATGATCCACGGTACATCAGTGATGATCCACAGTACATCAGTGATGATCCACAGTACATCAGGGATCGTCCACAGTACATCAGTGATGATCCATAGTACATCAGTGATGATCCATAGTACATCAGTGATGGCTCATAGTACATCAGTGATGATCCACAGTACATCAGTGATGATCCATAGTACATCAGTGATGATCTATAGTACACCAGTGATGATCCACAGTACATCAGTGATGATCCATAGTACATCAGTGATGATCCATAATACATCAGTGATGATCCATAGTACACCAGTGATGATCCACAGTACATCAGTGATGGCCCATAGTACATCAGCGATGGCTCATAGTACATCAGTGATGATCCATAGTACATCAGTGATGATCCATAGTACACCAGTGATGGCCCATAGTACATCAGTGATGATCTATAGTACATTAGTGATGATCCTCAGTACATCAGTGATGATCCACGGTACATCAGTGATGATCCACAGTACATCAGTGATGATCCACAGTACATCAGTGATGATCCATAGTACATCAGTGATGATCCTCATGACATCAGTGATGATCCACAGTACATCAGTAATGATCCACAGTAAATCAGTGATGATCCACAGTACATCAGTGATGATCCTCAGTACATCAGTGATGATCCACGGTACATCAGTGATAATCCACAGTACATCAGGGATGGTCTATAGTACATCAGGGATGGTCCATAGTACATCAGTGATGATCCTCAGTACATCAGGGATAGCCCATAGTACATCAGTGATGATCTATAGTACACCAGTGATGATCCACAGTACATCAGTGATGATCCACAGTACATCAGGGATGGTCCATAGTACATCAGTGATGATCCATAGTACACCAGTGATGATCCATAGTACAGCTGTGATGCCCATAGTACATCAGTGATGATCCTCAGTACATCGGTGATGATCCTCAGTACATCAGTGATGATCCACGGTACATCAATGATGATCCACAGTACATCAGTGATGATCCACAGTACATCAGGGATGGTCCACAGTACATCAGTGATGATTCATAGTACATCAGTGATGATCCATAGTACATCAGTGATGGCTCATAGTACATCAGTGATGATCCATAGTACATCAGTGATGATCCATAGTACATCAGTGATGGCTCAAAGTACATCAGTGATGATCCATAATACATCAGTGATGATCCATAGTACATCAGTGATGATCCATAGTACACCAGTGATGGCCCATAGTACATCAGTGATGATCCACAGTACGTCAGTGATGATCCACAGTACGTCAGTGATGATCCACAGTACATCAGTGATGATCCACAATACATCAGTGATGATCCACAGTACATCAGTGATGATCCATAGTACATCAGTGATGATCCATAGTACATCAGTGATGATCCATAGTACATTGGTGATGATCCATAGTACACCAGTGATGGTCCACAGTACATTAGTGATGATCCATAGTACATCAGTGATGGCTCATAGTACATCAGTGATGATCCATAGTACATCAGTGATGATCCATAGTACATCAGTGTTGATCCATAGTACATCAGTGATGATCCATAGTACATCAGAGATGGCTCATAGTACATCAGTGATGATCCATAGTACATCAGTGATGATCCATAGTACATCAGTGATGGCTCATAGTACATCAGTGATGATCCATAGTACATCAGTAATGATCCATAGTACATCAGTGATGATCCATAGTACATCAGTGATGATCCATAGTACATCAGTGATGGCTCATAGTACATCAGTGATGATCCATAGAACATCAGTGATGATCCATAGTACATCAGTGATGGCTCATAGTACATCAGTGATGATCCATAGTACATCAGTGATGATCCACAGTACATCAGTGATGGCTCATCGTACATCAGTGATGATCCATAGTACATCAGTGATGATCCATAGTACATCAGTGATGGTCCATAGTACATCAGTGATGATCCATAGTACATCAGAGATGGTTCATAGTACATCAGTGATGATCCATAGTACATCAGTGATGATCCATAGTACATCAGTGATGATCCATATTACATCAGTGATGATCCACAGTACATCAGTGATGATCCATAGTACACCAGTGATGATCCATAGTACATCAGTGATGATCCATAGTACATCAGTGATGATCCATAGTACATCAGTGATGATCCTCAGTACATCAGTGATGATCCACAGTACATCAGTAATGATCCACAGTACATCAGTGATGATCCACAGTACATCAGTGATGATCCTCAGTACATCAGTGATGATCCACGGTACATCAGTGATAATCCACAGTACATCAGGGATGGTCCATAGTACATCAGTGATGATCCACAGTACATCAGTGATGATCCACAATACATCAGTGATGATCCATAGTACATCAGTGATGATCTATAGTAAACCAGTGATGATCCACAGTACATCAGCGATGGCTCATAGCACATCAGTGATGATCCATAGTACATCAGTGATGATCCATAGTACACCAGTGATGATCCACAGTACATCAGTGATGGCCCATAGTACATCAGCGATGGCTCATAGTACATCAGTGATGATCCATAGTACATCAGTGATGATCCATAGTACACCAGTGATGGCCCATAGTACATCAGTGATGATCTATAGTACATTAGTGATGATCCTCAGTACATCAGTGATGATTCAAAGTACATCATTGATGATCCACAGTACATCAGTGATGATCCACAGTACATCAGTGATGATCCATAGTACATCAGTGATGATCCTCAGTACATCAGTGATGATCCACAGTACATCAGTAATGATCCACAGTAAATCAGTGATGATCCACAGTACATCAGTGATGATCCTCAGTATATCAGTGATGATCCACGGTACATCAGTGATAATCCACAGTACATCAGGGATGGTCTATAGTACATCAGGCATGGTCCATAGTACATCAGTGATGATCCTCAGTACATCAGGGATGGCCCATAGTACATCAGTGATGATCTACAGTACACCAGTGATGATCCACAGTACATCAGTGATGATCCACAGTACATCAGTGATGATCCACAGTACATCAGGGATGGTCCATAGTACATCAGTGATGATCCATAGTACACCAGTGATGATCCATAGTACACCTGTGATGGCCCATAGTACATCAGTGATGATCCTCAGTACATCGGTGATGATCCTCAGTACATCAGTGATGATCCACGGTACATCAGTGATGATCCACAGTACATCAGTGATGATCCACAGTACATCAGGGATGGTCCACAGTACATCAGTGATGATCCATAGTACATCAGTGATGGCTCATAGTACATCAGTGATGATCCATAGTACATCAGTGATGATACATAGTACATCAGTGATGGCTCAAAGTACATCAGTGATGATCCATGATACATCAGTGATGATCCACAGTACATCAGTGATGATCCACAGTACATCAGTGATGATCCTCAGTACATCAGTGATGATCCACAGTACATCAGTGATGATCCTCAGTACATCAGTGATGATCCATGGTACATCAGTAATAATCCACAATACATCAGGGATGGTCCATAGTACATCAGTGATGATCCACAGTACATCAGTGATGATCCACAGTACATCAGTGATGATCCATAGTACATCAGTGATGATCTATAGTACACCAGTGATGATCCACAGTACATCAGTGATGATCCATAGTACATCAGTGATGATCCATAGTACATCAGTGATGGCCCATAGTACATCAGCGATGGCTCATAGTACATCAGTGATGATCCATAGTACATCAGTGATGATCCATAGTACACCAGTGATGGCCCATAGTACATCAGTGATGATCTATAGTACATTAGTGATGATCCTCAGTACATCAGTGATGATTCACGGAACATCAGTGATGATCCACAGTACATCAGTGATGATCCATAGTACATCAGTGATGATCCTCAGTACATCAGTGATGATCCACAGTACATCAGTAATGATCCATAGTAAATCAGTGATGATTCACAGTACATCAGTGATGATCCTCAGTACATCAGTGATGATCCATGGTACATCAGTGATAATCCACAGTGCATCAGGGATGGTCTATAGTACATCAGGGATGGTCCATAGTACATCAGTGATGATCCTCAGTACATCAGGGATGGCCCATAGTACATCAGTGATGATCTATAGTACACCAGTGATGATCCACAGTACATCAGTGATGATCCACAGTACATCAGGGATGGTCCATAGTACATCAGTGATGATCCATAGTACACCAGTGATGATCCATAGTACACCAGTGATGATCCATAGTACACCTGTGATGGCCCATAGTACATCAGTGATGATCCTCAGTACATCAGTGATGATCCACGGTACATCAGTGATGATCCACAGTACATCAGTGATGATCCACAGTACATCAGGGATGGTCCACAGTACATCAGTGATGATCCATAGTACATCAGTGATGGCTCAAAGTACATCAGTGATGATCCATAATACATCAGTGATGATCCATAGTACACCAGTGATGGTCCACAGTACATCAGTGATGATCCATAGTACACCAGTGATGGCCCATAGGAGATCAGTGATGATCTATAGTACATCAGTGATGATCCATAGTACATCAGTGATGATCCATAGTACATCGGCGATGATCCATAGTACATCAGTGATGATCCATAGTACATCAGTGATGATCCACAGTACATCAGGGATAGTCCACAGTATATCAGTGATGATCCATAGTACATCAGTGATGATCCATAGTACATCAGTGATGGCTCAAAGTACATCAGTGATGATCCATAATACATCAGTGATGATCCATAGTACACCAGTGATGGTCCACAGTACATCAGTGATGATCCATAGTACACCAGTGATGGCCCATAGTACATCAGTGATGATCTATAGTACATCAGTGATGATCCATAGTACATCAGTGATGATCCATAGTACATCAGTGATGATCCATAGTACATCAGCGATGATCCATAGTACATCAGTGATGATCCACAGTACATCAGGGATAGTCCACAGTATATCAGTGATGATCCATAGTACATCAGTGATGGCCCATAGTACATCAGTGATGATCCATAGTACATCAGTGATGGCCCATAGTACATCAGTGATGATCCATAGTACATCAGGGATGGTCCATAGTACATCAGGGATGGTCCATAGTACATCAGTGATGATCCACAGTACATCAGTGATGATCCACAGTACATCAGTGATGATCCTCAGTACATCAGTGATGATCCACAGTACATCAGTGATGATCCACAGTACATTAGTGATGATCTATAGTACATCAGTGATGATCCACAGTACATCAGTGATGATCCTCAGTACATCAGTGATGATCCACAGTACATCAGGGATTGTCCACAGTACTTCAGTGATGATCCATAGTACACCAGCGATGATCCATAGTACACCAGTGATGATCCATAGTACATCAGTGATGATCCATAGTACATCAGTGATGATCCATAGTACACCAGTGATGATCCACAGTACATCAGCGATGGCTCAATCCATAGTACACCAGTGATGATCCATAGTACATCAGGGATGATCCATAGTACATCAGTGATGATCCATAGTACACCAGTGATGATCCACAGTACATCAGCAATGGCTCATAGTACATCAGTGATGATCCATAGTACACCAGTGATGGCCCATAGTACATCAGTGATGATCTATAGTACATCAGTGATGATCCTCAGTACATCAGGGATGGTCCATAGTACATCAGGGATGGTCCATAGTACATCAGGGATGGTCCATAGTACATCAGTGATGATCCATAGTACACCAGTGATGATCCATAGTACACCCGTGATGGCCCATAGTACATCAGTGATGATCCACAGTACATCAGTGATGATCCTCAGTACATCAGTGATGATCCACGGTACATCAGTGATGATCCACGGTACATCAGTGATGATCCACAGTACATCAGTGATGATCCATAGTACATCAGTGATGGCTCATAGTACATCAGTGATGATCCATAGTACATCAGTGATGATCCATAGTACATCAGTGTTGATCCATAGTACATCAGTGATGATCCATAGTACATCAGAGATGGCTCATAGTACATCAGAGATGGCTCATAGTACATCAGTGATGATCCATAGTACATCAGTGATGATCCATAGTACATCAGTGATGGCTCATAGTACATCAGTGATGATCCATAATACATCAGTGATGATCCATAGTACATCAGTGATGATCCATAGTACACCAGTGATGATCCATAGTACACCAGTGATGATCCATAGTACATCAGTGATGATCCATAGTACATCAGTGATGATCCATAGTACACCAGTGATGATTCACAGTACATCAGTGATAATCCACAGTACATCAGGGATGGTCCATAGTACATCAGTGATGATCCACAGTACATCAGTGATGATCCACAGTACATCAGTGATGATCCATAGTACATCAGTGATGATCTATAGTACACCAGTGATGATCCACAGTACATCAGTGATGATCCATAGTACACCAGTGATGGCCCATAGTACATCAGTGATGATCTATAGTACATTAGTGATGATCCTCAGTACATCAGTGATGATCCACAGTACATCAGTGATGATCCATAGTACATCAGTGATGGCTCATAGTACATCAGTGATGATCCATAGTACATCAGTGATGATCCATAGTACATCAGTGTTGATCCATAGTACATCAGTGTTGATCCATAGTACATCAGTGATGATCCATAGTACATCAGAGATGGCTCATAGTACATCAGAGATGGCTCATAGTACATCAGTGATGATCCATAGTACATCAGTGATGATCCATAGTACATCAGTGATGGCTCATAGTACATCAGTGATGATCCATAGTACATCAGTGATGATCCATAGTACACCAGTGATGATCCATATTACACCAGTGATGATCCATAGTACATCAGTGATGATCCATAGTACATCAGTGATGATCCATAGTACACCAGTGATGATTCACAGTACATCAGTGATAATCCACAGTACATCAGGGATGGTCCATAGTACATCAGTGATGATCCACAGTACATCAGTGATGATCCACAGTACATCAGTGATGATCCACAGTACATCAGTGATGATCCACAATACATCAGTGATGATCCATAGTACATCAGTGATGATCTATAGTAAACCAGTGATGATCCACAGTACATCAGTGATGATCCATAGTACATCAGTGATGATCCATAGTACATCAGTGATGATCTATAGTACACCAGTGATGATCCACAGTACATCAGTGATGGCCCATAGTACATCAGCGATGGCTCATAGCACATCAGTGATGATCCATAGTACATCAGTGATGATCCATAGTACACCAGTGATGATCCACAGTACATCAGTGATGGCCCATAGTACATCAGCGATGGCTCATAGTACATCAGTGATGATCCATAGTACATCAGTGATGATCCATAGTACACCAGTAATGACCCATAGTACATCAGTGATGATCTATAGTACATTAGTGATGATCCTCAGTACATCAGTGATGATTCAAAGTACATCATTGATGATCCACAGTACATCAGTGATGATCCACAGTACATCAGTGATGATCCATAGTACATCAGTGATGATCCTCAGTACATCAGTGATGATCCACAGTACATCAGTAATGATCCACAGTAAATCAGTGATGATCCACAGTACATCCGTGATGATCCTCAGTATATCAGTGATGATCCACGGTACATCAGTGATAATCCACAGTACATCAGGGGTGGTCTATAGTACATCAGGCATGGTCCATAGTACATCAGTGATGATCCTCAGTACATCAGGGATGGCCCATAGTACATCAGTGATGATCTATAGTACACCAGTGATGATCCACAGTACATCAGTGATGATCCACAGTACATCAGTGATGATCCACAGTACATCAGGGATGGTCCATAGTACATCAGTGATGATCCATAGTACACCAGTGATGATCCATAGTACACCTGTGATGGCCCATAGTACATCAGTGATGATCCTCAGTACATCGGTGATGATCCTCAGTACATCAGTGATGATCCACGGTACATCAGTGATGATCCACAGTACATCAGTGATGATCCACAGTACATCAGGGATGGTCCACAGTACATCAGTGATGATCCATAGTACATCAGTGATGATCCATAGTACATCAGTGATGGCTCATAGTACATCAGTGATGATCCATAGTACATCAGTGATGATACATAGTACATCAGTGATGGCTCAAAGTACATCAGTGATGATCCATGATACATCAGTGATGATCCACAGTACATCAGTGATGATCCACAGTACATCAGTGATGATCCTCAGTACATCAGTGATGATCCACAGTACATCAGTGATGATCCTCAGTACATCAGTGATGATCCATGGTACATCAGTAATAATCCACAATACATCAGGGATGGTCCATAGTACATCAGTGATGATCCACAGTACATCAGTGATGATCCACAGTACATCAGTGATGATCCATAGTACATCAGTGATGATCTATAGTACACCAGTGATGATCCACAGTACATCAGTGATGATCCATAGTACATCAGTGATGATCCATAGTACATCAGTGATGGCCCATAGTACATCAGCGATGGCTCATAGTACATCAGTGATGATCCATAGTACATCAGTGATGATCCATAGTACACCAGTGATGGCCCATAGTACATCAGTGATGATCTATAGTACTTTAGTGATGATCCTCAGTACATCAGTGATGATTCACGGAACATCAGTGATGATCCACAGTACATCAGTGATGATCCATAGTACATCAGTGATGATCCTCAGTACATCAGTGATGATCCACAGTACATCAGTAATGATCCATAGTAAATCAGTGATGATTCACAGTACATCAGTGATGATCCTCAGTACATCAGTGATGATCCATGGTACATCAGTGATAATCCACAGTGCATCAGGGATGGTCTATAGTACATCAGGGATGGTCCATAGTACATCAGTGATGATCCTCAGTACATCAGGGATGGCCCATAGTACATCAGTGATGATCTATAGTACACCAGTGATGATCCACAGTACATCAGTGATGATCCACAGTACATCAGGGATGGTCCATAGTACATCAGTGATGATCCATAGTACACCAGTGATGATCCATAGTACACCAGTGATGATCCATAGTACACCTGTGATGGCCCATAGTACATCAGTGATGATCCTCAGTACATCAGTGATGATCCACGGTACATCAGTGATGATCCACAGTACATCAGTGATGATCCACAGTACATCAGGGATGGTCCACAGTACATCAGTGATGATCCATAGTACATCAGTGATGGCTCAAAGTACATCAGTGATGATCCATAATACATCAGTGATGATCCATAGTACACCAGTGATGGTCCACAGTACATCAGTGATGATCCATAGTACACCAGTGATGGCCCATAGGAGATCAGTGATGATCTATAGTACATCAGTGATGATCCATAGTACATCAGTGATGATCCATAGTACATCGGCGATGATCCATAGTACATCAGTGATGATCCATAGTACATCAGTGATGATCCACAGTACATCAGGGATAGTCCACAGTATATCAGTGATGATCCATAGTACATCAGTGATGATCCATAGTACATCAGTGATGGCTCAAAGTACATCAGTGATGATCCATAATACATCAGTGATGATCCATAGTACACCAGTGATGGTCCACAGTACATCAGTGATGATCCATAGTACACCAGTGATGGCCCATAGTACATCAGTGATGATCTATAGTACATCAGTGATGATCCATAGTACATCAGTGATGATCCATAGTACATCAGTGATGATCCATAGTACATCAGCGATGATCCATAGTACATCAGTGATGATCCACAGTACATCAGGGATAGTCCACAGTATATCAGTGATGATCCATAGTACATCAGTGATGGCCCATAGTACATCAGTGATGATCCATAGTACATCAGTGATGGCCCATAGTACATCAGTGATGATCCATAGTACATCAGGGATGGTCCATAGTACATCAGGGATGGTCCATAGTACATCAGTGATGATCCACAGTACATCAGTGATGATCCACAGTACATCAGTGATGATCCTCAGTACATCAGTGATGATCCACAGTACATCAGTGATGATCCACAGTACATTAGTGATGATCTATAGTACATCAGTGATGATCCACAGTACATCAGTGATGATCCTCAGTACATCAGTGATGATCCACAGTACATCAGGGATTGTCCACAGTACTTCAGTGATGATCCATAGTACACCAGCGATGATCCATAGTACACCAGTGATGATCCATAGTACATCAGTGATGATCCATAGTACATCAGTGATGATCCATAGTACACCAGTGATGATCCACAGTACATCAGCGATGGCTCAATCCATAGTACACCAGTGATGATCCATAGTACATCAGGGATGATCCATAGTACATCAGTGATGATCCATAGTACACCAGTGATGATCCACAGTACATCAGCAATGGCTCATAGTACATCAGTGATGATCCATAGTACACCAGTGATGGCCCATAGTACATCAGTGATGATCTATAGTACATCAGTGATGATCCTCAGTACATCAGGGATGGTCCATAGTACATCAGGGATGGTCCATAGTACATCAGGGATGGTCCATAGTACATCAGTGATGATCCATAGTACACCAGTGATGATCCATAGTACACCCGTGATGGCCCATAGTACATCAGTGATGATCCACAGTACATCAGTGATGATCCTCAGTACATCAGTGATGATCCACGGTACATCAGTGATGATCCACGGTACATCAGTGATGATCCACAGTACATCAGTGATGATCCATAGTACATCAGTGATGGCTCATAGTACATCAGTGATGATCCATAGTACATCAGTGATGATCCATAGTACATCAGTGTTGATCCATAGTACATCAGTGATGATCCATAGTACATCAGAGATGGCTCATAGTACATCAGAGATGGCTCATAGTACATCAGTGATGATCCATAGTACATCAGTGATGATCCATAGTACATCAGTGATGGCTCATAGTACATCAGTGATGATCCATAATACATCAGTGATGATCCATAGTACATCAGTGATGATCCATAGTACACCAGTGATGATCCATAGTACACCAGTGATGATCCATAGTACATCAGTGATGATCCATAGTACATCAGTGATGATCCATAGTACACCAGTGATGATTCACAGTACATCAGTGATAATCCACAGTACATCAGGGATGGTCCATAGTACATCAGTGATGATCCACAGTACATCAGTGATGATCCACAGTACATCAGTGATGATCCATAGTACATCAGTGATGATCTATAGTACACCAGTGATGATCCACAGTACATCAGTGATGATCCATAGTACACCAGTGATGGCCCATAGTACATCAGTGATGATCTATAGTACATTAGTGATGATCCTCAGTACATCAGTGATGATCCACAGTACATCAGTGATGATCCATAGTACATCAGTGATGGCTCATAGTACATCAGTGATGATCCATAGTACATCAGTGATGATCCATAGTACATCAGTGTTGATCCATAGTACATCAGTGTTGATCCATAGTACATCAGTGATGATCCATAGTACATCAGAGATGGCTCATAGTACATCAGAGATGGCTCATAGTACATCAGTGATGATCCATAGTACATCAGTGATGATCCATAGTACATCAGTGATGGCTCATAGTACATCAGTGATGATCCATAGTACATCAGTGATGATCCATAGTACACCAGTGATGATCCATAGTACACCAGTGATGATCCATAGTACATCAGTGATGATCCATAGTACATCAGTGATGATCCATAGTACACCAGTGATGATTCACAGTACATCAGTGATAATCCACAGTACATCAGGGATGGTCCATAGTACATCAGTGATGATCCACAGTACATCAGTGATGATCCACAGTACATCAGTGATGATCCATAGTACATCAGTGATGATCTATAGTACACCAGTGATGATCCACAGTACATCAGTGATGATCCATAGTACGTCAGCGATGGCTCATAGTACATCAGTGATGATCCATAGTACATCAGTGATGATCCATAGTACACCAGTGATGGCCCATAGTACATCAGTGATGATCTATAGTACATTAGTGATGATCCTCAGTACATCAGTGATGATCCACGGTACATCAGTGATGATCCACAGTACATCAGTGATGATCCACAGTACATCAATGATGATCCATAGTACATCAGTGATGATCCTCAGTACATCAGTGACGATCCACAGTACATCAGTAATGATCCACAGTAAATCAGTGATGATCCACAGTACATCAGTGATGATCCTCAGTACATCAGTGATGATCCACGGTACATCAGTGATAATCCACAGTACATCAGGGATGGTCTATAGTACATCAGGGATGGTCCATAGTCCATCAGTGATGATCCTCAGTACATCAGGGATGGCCCATAGTACATCAGTGATGATCTATAGTACACCAGTGATGATCCACAGTACATCAGTGATGATCCACAGTACATCAGGGATGGTCCATAGTACATCAGTGATGATCCATAGTACACCAGTGATGATCCATAGTACACCTGTGATGGCCCATAGTACATCAGTGATGATCCTCAGTACATCGGTGATGATCCTCAGTACATCAGTGATGATCCACGGTACATCAGTGATGATCCACAGTACATCAGTGATGATCCACAGTACATCAGGGATGGTCCACAGTACATCAGTGATGATTCATAGTACATCAGTGATGATCCATAGTACATCAGTGATGGCTCATAGTACATCAGTGATGATCCATAGTACATCAGTGATGATCCATAGTACATCAGTGATGGCTCAAAGTACATCAGTGATGATCCATAATACATCAGTGATGATCCATAGTACATCAGTGATGATCCATAGTACACCAGTGATGGCCCATAGTACATCAGTGATGATCCACAGTACATCAGTGATGATCCACAGTACGTCAGTGATGATCCACAGTACATCAGTGATGATCCACAGTACATCAGTGATGATCCATAGTACATCAGTGATGATCCATAGTACATCAGTGATGATCCATAGTACATTGGTGATGATCCATAGTACACCCGTGATGGTCCACAGTACATCAGTGATGATCCATAGTACATCAGTGATGGCTCATAGTACATCAGTGATGATCCATAGTACATCAGTGATGATCCATAGTACATCAGTGTTGATCCATAGTACATCAGTGATGATCCATAGTACATCAGAGATGGCTCATAGTACATCAGTGATGATCCATAGTACATCAGTGATGGCTCATAGTACATCAGTGATGATCCATAGTACTTCAGTGATGATCCATAGTACATCAGTGATGATCCATAGTACATCAGTGATGATCCATAGTACATCAGTGATGGCTCATAGTACATCAGCGATGGCTCATAGCACATCAGTGATGATCCATAGTACATCAGTGATGATCCATAGTACACCAGTGATGATCCACAGTACATCAGTGATGGCCCATAGTACATCAGCGATGGCTCATAGTACATCAGTGATGATCCATAGTACATCAGTGATGATCCATAGTACACCAGTGATGGCCCATAGTACATCAGTGATGATCTATAGTACATTAGTGATGATCCTCAGTACATCAGTGATGATTCAAAGTACATCATTGATGATCCACAGTACATCAGTGATGATCCACAGTACATCAGTGATGATCCATAGTACATCAGTGATGATCCTCAGTACATCAGTGATGATCCGCAGTACATCAGTAATGATCCACAGTAAATCAGTGATGATCCACAGTACATCAGTGATGATCCTCAGTATATCAGTGATGATCCACGGTACATCAGTGATAATCCACAGTACATCAGGGATGGTCTATAGTACATCAGGCATGGTCCATAGTACATCAGTGATGATCCTCAGTACATCAGGGATGGCCCATAGTACATCAGTGATGATCTATAGTACACCAGTGATGATCCACAGTACATCAGTGATGATCCACAGTACATCAGTGATGATCCACAGTGCATCAGGGATGGTCCATAGTACATCAGTGATGATCCATAGTACACCAGTGATGATCCATAATACACCTGTGATGGCCCATAGTACATCAGTGATGATCCTCAGTACATCGGTGATGATCCTCAGTACATCAGTGATGATCCACGGTACATCAGTGATGATCCACAGTACATCAGTGATGATCCACAGTACATCAGGGATGGTCCACAGTACATCAGTGATGGCTCATAGTACATCAGTGATGATCCATAGTACATCAGTGATGGCTCAAAGTACATCAGTGATGATCCATGATACATCAGTGATGATCCACAGTACATCAGTGATGATCCACAGTACATCAGTGATGATCCTCAGTACATCAGTGATGATCCACAGTACATCAGTGATGATCCTCAGTACATCAGTGATGATCCATGGTACATCAGTGATAATCCACAATACATCAGGGATGGTCCATAGTACATCAGTGATGATCCACAGTACATCAGTGATGATCCACAGTACATCAGTGATGATCCATAGTACATCAGTGATGATCTATAGTACACCAGTGATGATCCACAGTACATCAGTGATGATCCATAGTACAGCAGTGATGATCCATAGTATATCAGTGATGGCCCATAGTACATCAGCGATGGCTCATAGTACATCAGTGATGATCCATAGTACATCAGTGATGATCCATAGTACACCAGTGATGGCCCATAGTACATCAGTGATGATCTATAGTACATTAGTGATGATCCTCAGTACATCAGTGATGATTCACGGAACATCAGTGATGATCCACAGTACATCAGTGATGATCCATAGTACATCAGTGATGATCCTCAGTACATCAGTGATGATCCACAGTACATCAGTAATGATCCATAGTAAATCAGTGATGATTCACAGTACATCAGTGATGATCCTCAGTACATCAGTGATGATCCATGGTACATCAGTGATAATCCACAGTACATCAGGGATGGTCTATAGTACATCAGGGATGGTCCATAGTACATCAGTGATGATCCTCAGTACATCAGGGATGGCCCATAGTACATCAGTGATGATCTATAGTACACCAGTGATGATCCACAGTACATCAGTGATGATCCACAGTACATCAGTGATGATCCACAGTACATCAGGGATGGTCCATAGTACATCAGTGATGATCCATAGTACACGAGTGATGATCCATAGTACACCAGTGATGATCCATAGTACACCTGTGATGGCCCATAGTACATCAGTGATGATCCTCAGTACATCAGTGATGATCCACGGTGCATCAGTGATGATCCACAGTACATCAGTGATGATCCACAGTACATCAGGGATGGTCCACAGTACATCAGTGATGATCCATAGTACATCAGTGATGGCTCAAAGTACATCAGTGATGATCCATAATACATCAGTGATGATCCATAGTACACCAGTGATGGTCCACAGTACATCAGTGATGATCCATAGTACACCAGTGATGGCCCATAGGAGATCAGTGATGATCTATAGTACATCAGTGATGATCCATAGTACATCAGTGATGATCCATAGTACATCGGCGATGATCCATAGTACATCAGTGATGATCCATAGTACATCAGTGATGATCCACAGTACATCAGGGATAGCCCACAGTATATCAGTGATGATCCATAGTACATCAGTGATGATCCATAGTACATCAGTGATGGCTCAAAGTACATCAGTGATGATCCATAATACATCAGTGATGATCCATAGTACACCAGTGATGGTCCACAGTACATCAGTGATGATCCATAGTACACCAGTGATGGCCCATAGTACATCAGTGATGATCTATAGTACATCAGTGATGATCCATAGTACATCAGTGATGATCCATAGTACATCAGTGATGATCCATAGTACATCGGCGATGATCCATAGTACATCAGTGATGATCCATAGTACATCAGGGATGGTCCATAGTACATCAGGGATGGTCCATAGTACATCAGTGATGATCCACAGTACATCAGTGATGATCCACAGTACATCAGTGATGATCCTCAGTACATCAGTGATGATCCACAGTACATCAGTGATGATCCACAGTACATTAGTGATGATCTATAGTACATCAGTGATGATCCACAGTACATCAGTGATGATCCTCAGTACATCAGTGATGATCCACAGTACATCAGGGATTGTCCACAGTACTTCAGTGATGATCCATAGTACACCAGCGATGATCCATAGTACACCAGTGATGATCCATAGTACATCAGTGATGATCCATAGTACATCAGTGATGATCCATAGTACACCAGTGATGATCCACAGTACATCAGCGATGGCTCAATCCATAGTACACCAGTGATGATCCATAGTACATCAGGGATGATCCATAGTACATCAGTGATGATCCATAGTACACCAGTGATGATCCACAGTACATCAGCAATGGCTCATAGTACATCAGTGATGATCCATAGTACACCAGTGATGGCCCATAGTACATCAGTGATGATCCTCAGTACATCAGTGATGATCCACGGTACATCAGTGATGATCCACAGTACATCAGTGATGATCCACAGTACATCAGGGATGGTCCACAGTACATCAGTGATGATCCATAGTACATCAGTGATGGCTCAAAGTACATCAGTGATGATCCATAATACATCAGTGACGATCCATAGTACACCAGTGATGGTCCACAGTACATCAGTGATGATCCATAGTACACCAGTGATGGCCCATAGGAGATCAGTGATGATCTATAGTACATCAGTGATGATCCATAGTACATCAGTGATGATCCATAGTACATCGGCGATGATCCATAGTACATCAGTGATGATCCATAGTACATCAGTGATGATCCACAGTACATCAGGGATAGTCCACAGTATATCAGTGATGATCCATAGTACACCAGTGATGATCCATAGTACATCAGTGATGGCTCAAAGTACATCAGTGATGATCCATAATACATCAGTGATGATCCATAGTACACCAGTGATGGTCCACAGTACATCAGTGATGATCCATAGTACACCAGTGATGGCCCATAGTACATCAGTGATGATCTATAGTACATCAGTGATGATCCATAGTACATCAGTGATGATCCATAGTACATCAGTGATGATCCATAGTACATCGGCGATGATCCATAGTACATCAGTGATGATCCACAGTACATCAGGGATAGTCCACAGTATATCAGTGATGATCCATAGTACATCAGTGATGGCCCATAGTACATCAGTGATGATCCATAGTACATCAGGGATGGTCCATAGTACATCAGGGATGGTCCATAGTACATCAGTGATGATCCACAGTACATCAGTGATGATCCTCAGTACATCAGTGATGATCCACAGTACATCAGTGATGATCCACAGTACATTAGTGATGATCTATAGTACATCAGTGATGATCCACAGTACATCAGTGATGATCCTCAGTACATCAGTGATGATCCACAGTACATCAGGGATTGTCCACAGTACTTCAGTGATGATCCATAGTACACCAGTGATAATCCATAGTACACCAGTGATGATCCATAGTACATCAGTGATGATCCATAGTACATCAGTGATGATGCAAAGTACACCAGTGATGATCCACAGTACATCAGCGATGGCTCAATCCATAGTACACCAGTGATGATCCATAGTACATCAGGGATGATCCATAGTACATCAGTGATGATCCATAGTACACCAGTGATGATCCACAGTACATCAGCAATGGCCCATAGTACATCAGTGATGATCTATAGTACATCAGTGATGATCCTCAGTACATCAGGGATGGTCCATAGTACATCAGGGATGGTCCATAGTACATCAGGGATGGTCCATAGTACATCAGTGATGATCCATAGTACACCATTGATGATCCATAGTACACCCGTGATGGCCCATAGTACATCAGTGATGATCCACAGTACATCAGTGATGATCCTCAGTACATCAGTGATGATCCACGGTACATCAGTAATGATCCACGGTACATCAGTGATGATCCACAGTACATCAGTGATGATCCATAGTACATCAGTGATGGCTCATAGTACATCAGTGATGATCCATAGTACATCAGTGATGATCCATAGTACATCAGTGTTGATCCATAGTACATCAGTGATGATCCATAGTACATCAGAGATGGCTCATAGTACATCAGAGATGGCTCATAGTACATCAGTGATGATCCATAGTACATCAGTGATGATCCATAGTACATCAGTGATGGCTCATAGTACATCAGTGATGATACATAGTACATCAGTGATGATCCATAGTACATCAGTGATGATCCATAGTACACCAGTGATGATCCATAGTACACCAGTGATGATCCATAGTACATCAGTGATGATCCATAGTACATCAGTGATGATCCATAGTACACCAGTGATGATTCACAGTACATCAGTGATAATCCACAGTACATCAGGGATGGTCCATAGTACATCAGTGATGATCCACAGTACATCAGTGATGATCCACAGTACATCAGTGATGATCCATAGTACATCAGTGATGATCTATAGTACACCAGTGATGATCAACAGTACATCAGTGATGATCCATAGTACACCAGTGATGGCCCATAGTACATCAGTGATGATCTATAGTACATTAGTGATGATCCTCAGTACATCAGTGATGATCCACAGTACATCAGTGATGATCCATAGTACATCAGTGATGGCTCATAGTACATCAGTGATGATCCATAGTACATCAGTGATGATCCATAGTACATCAGTGTTGATCCATAGTACATCAGTGATGATCCATAGTACATCAGAGATGGCTCATAGTACATCAGAGATGGCTCATAGTACATCAGTGATGATCCATAGTACATCAGTGATGATCCATAGTACATCAGTGATGGCTCATAGTACATCAGTGATGATCCATAGTACATCAGTGATGATCCATAGTACATCAGTGATGATCCATAGTACACCAGTGATGATCCATAGTACACCAGTGATGATCCATAGTACATCAGTGATGATCCATAGTACATCAGTGATGATCCATAGTACACCAGTGATGATTCACAGTACATCAGTGATAATCCACAGTACATCAGGGATGGTCCATAGTACATCAGTGATGATCCACAGTACATCAGTGATGATCCACAGTACATCAGTGATGATCCATAGTACATCAGTGATGATCTATAGTACACCAGTGATGATCCACAGTACATCAGTGATGATCCATAGTACATCAGCGATGGCTCATAGTACATCAGTGATGATCCATAGTACATCAGTGATGATCCATAGTACACCAGTGATGGCCCATAGTACATCAGTGATGATCTATAGTACATTAGTGATGATCCTCAGTACATCAGTGATGATCCACGGTACATCAGTGATGATCCACAGTACATCAGTGATGATCCACAGTACATCAGTGATGATCCATAGTACATCAGTGATGATCCTCAGTACATCAGTGACGATCCACAGTACATCAGTAATGATCCACAGTAAATCAGTGATGATCCACAGTACATCAGTGATGATCCTCAGTACATCAGTGATGATCCACGGTACATCAGTGATAATCCACAGTACATCAGGGATGGTCTATAGTACATCAGGGATGGTCCATAGTACATCATTGATGATCCTCAGTACATCAGGGATGGCCCATAGTACATCAGTGATGATCTATAGTACACCAGTGATGATCCACAGTACATCAGTGATGATCCACAGTACATCAGGGATGGTCCATAGTACATCAGTGATGATCCATAGTACACCAGTGATGATCCATAGTACACCTGTGATGGCCCATAGTACATCAGTGATGATCCTCAGTACATCGGTGATGATCCTCAGTACATCAGTGATGATCCACGGTACATCAGTGATGATCCACAGTACATCAGTGATGATCCACAGTACATCAGGGATGGTCCACAGTACATCAGTGATGATTCATAGTACATCAGTGATGATCCATAGTACATCAGTGATGGCTCATAGTACATCAGTGATGATCCATAGTACATCAGTGATGATCCATAGTACATCAGTGATGGCTCAAAGTACATCAGTGATGATCCATAATACATCAGTGATGATCCATAGTACATCAGTGATGATCCATAGTACACCAGTGATGGCCCATAGTACATCAGTGATGATCCACAGTACATCAGTGATGATCCACAGTATGTCAGTGATGATCCACAGTACATCAGTGATGATCCACAGTACATCAGTGATGATCCACAGTACATCAGTGATGATCCATAGTACATCAGTGATGATCCATAGTACATCAGTGATGATCCATAGTACATTGGTGATGATCCATAGTACACCCGTGATGGTCCACAGTACATCAGTGATGATCCATAGTACATCAGTGATGGCTCATAGTACATCAGTGATGATCCATAGTACATCAGTGATGATCCATAGTACATCAGTGTTGATCCATAGTACATCAGTGATGATCCATAGTACATCAGAGATGGCTCATAGTACATCAGTGATGATCCATAGTACATCAGTGATGATCCATAGTACATCAGTGATGGCTCATAGTACATCAGTGATGATCCATAGTACATCAGTGATGATCCATAGTGCATCAGTGATGATCCATAGTACATCAGTGATGATCCATAGTACATCAGTGATGGCTCATAGTACATCAGTGATGATCCATAGTACATCAGTGATGATCCATAGTACATCAGTGATGGCTCATAGTACATCAGTGATGATCCATAGTACATCAGTGATGATCCATAGTACATCAGTGATGGCTCATAGTACATCAGTGATGATCCATAGGACATCAGTGATGGCCCATAGTACATCAGTGATGATCCATAGTACATCAGTGATGATCCATAGTACATCAGAGATAGTTCATAGTACATCAGTGATGATCCATAGTATATCAGTGATGATCCATAGTACATCAGTGATGATCTATAGTACATCAGTGATGATCCACAGTACATCAGTGATGATCCATAGTACATCAGTGATGATCCATAGTACATCAGTGATGATCCTCAGTACATCAGTGATGATTCATAGTACATCAGTGATGGCTCAAAGTACATCAGTGATGATCCATAATACATCAGTGATGATCCATAGTACATCAGTGATGATCCATAGTACACCAGTGATGGCCCATAGTACATCAGTGATGATCCACAGTACATCAGTGATGATCCACAGTACGTCAGTGATGATCCACAGTACATCAGTGATGATCCACAGTACATCAGTGATGATCCACAGTACATCAGTGATGATCCATAGTACATCAGTGATGATCCATAGTACATCAGTGATGATCCATAGTACATTGGTGATGATCCATAGTACACCCGTGATGGTCCACAGTACATCAGTGATGATCCATAGTACATCAGTGATGGCTCATAGTACATCAGTGATGATCCATAGTACATCAGTGATGATCCATAGTACATCAGTGTTGATCCATAGTACATCAGTGATGATCCATAGTACATCAGAGATGGCTCATAGTACATCAGTGATGATCCATAGTACATCAGTGATGATCCATAGTACATCAGTGATGGCTCATAGTACATCAGTGATGATCCATAGTACATCAGTGATGATCCATAGTGCATCAGTGATGATCCATAGTACATCAGTGATGATCCATAGTACATCAGTGATGGCTCATAGTACATCAGTGATGATCCATAGTACATCAGTGATGATCCATAGTACATCAGTGATGGCTCATAGTACATCGGTGATGATCCATAGTACATCAGTGATGATCCATAGTACATCAGTGATGGCTCATAGTACATCAGTGATGATCCATAGGACATCAGTGATGGCCCATAGTACATCAGTGATGATCCATAGTACATCAGTGATGATCCATAGTACATCAGAGATAGTTCATAGTACATCAGTGATGATCCATGGTATATCAGTGATGATCCATAGTACATCAGTGATGATCTATAGTACATCAGTGATGATCCACAGTACATCAGTGATGATCCATAGTACATCAGTGATGATCCATAGTACATCAGTGATGATCCTCAGTACATCAGTGATGATTCATAGTACATCAGTGATGATCCATAGTACATCAGTGATGATCCTCAGTACATCAGTGATGATCCACAGTACATCAGTAATGATCCACAGTACATCAGTGATGATCCACAGTACATCAGTGATGGTCCATAGTACATCAGTGATGATCCACAGTACATCAGTGATGATCCACAGTACATCAGTGATGATCCATAGTACATCAGTGATGATCTATAGTACACCAGTGATGATCCACAGTACATCAGTGATGATCCATAGTACATCAGTGATGATCCATAGTACATCAGTGATGATCCATAGTACACCAGTGATGATCCACAGTACATCAGTGATGGCCCATAGTACATCAGCGATGGCTCATAGTACATCAGTGATGATCCATAGTACATCAGTGATGATCCATAGTACACCAGTGATGATCCACAGTACATCAGTGATGGCCCATAGTACATCAGCGATGGCTCATAGTACATCAGTGATGATCCATAGTACATCAGTGATGATCCATAGAACACCAGTGATGGCCCATAGTACATCAGTGATGATCTATAGTACATTAGTGATGATCCTCAGCACATCAGTGATGATTCAAAGTACATCAGTGATGATCCACAGTACATCAGTGATGATCCACAGTACATCAGTGATGATCCATAGTACATCAGTGATGATCCTCAGTACATCAGTGATGATCCACAGTACATCAGTAATGATCCACAGTAAATCAGTGATGATCCACAGTACATCAGTGATGATCCTCAGTACATCAGTGATGATCCACGGTACATCAGTGATAATCCACAGTACATCAGGGATGGTCTATAGTACATCAGGGATGGTCCATAGTACATCAGTGATGATCCTCAGTACATCAGGGATGGCCAATAGTACATCAGTGATGATCTATAGTACACCAGTGATGATCCACAGTACATCAGTGATGATCCACAGTACATCAGTGATGATCCACAGTACATCAGGGATGGTCCATAGTACATCAGTGATGATCCATAGTACACCAGTTATGATCCATAGTACACCTGTGATGGCCCATAGTACATCAGTGATGATCCTCAGTACATCGGTGATGATCCTCAGTACATCAGTGATGATCCACGGTACATCAGTGATGATCCACAGTACATCAGGGATGGTCCACAGTTCATCAGTGATGATCCATAGTACATCAGTGATGATCCATAGTACATCAGTGATGGCTCATAGTACATCAGTGATGATCCATAGTACATCAGTGATGATCCATAGTACATCAGTGATGGCTCAAAGTACATCAGTGATGATCCATAATACATCAGTGATGATCCATAGTACACCAGTGATGGTCCACAGTACATCAGTGATGATCCATAGTACACCAGTGATGGCCCATAGTACATTAGTGATGATCTATAGTACATCAGTGATGATCCATAGTACATCAGTGATGATCCATAGTACATCAGTGATGATCCATAGTACATCGGCGATGATCTATAGTACATCAGTGATGATCCATATTACATCAGTGATGATCCTCAGTACATCAGTGATGATCCTCAGTACATCAGTGATGATCCTCAGTACATCAGTGATGATCCACAGTACATCAGTGATGATCCATAGTACACCAGTGATGATCCATAGTACACCAGTGATGATCCATAGTACATCAGTGATGATCCATAGTACATCAGTGATGATCCATAGTACATCACTGATGATCCATAGTACACCAGTGATGATCCACAGTACATCAGTGATGGCCCATAGTACATCAGTACATCAGTGATGATCCATAGTACACCAGTGATGATCCATAGTACACCAGGGATGATCCACAGTACATCAGTGATGATCCATAGTACATCAGTGATGAGCTATAGTACATCAGTGATGATCCATAGTACATCAGTGATGATCTATAGTACATCAGTGATGATTCATAGTACACCAGTGATGATCCATAGTACACCTGTGATGGCCCATAGTACATCAGTGATGATCCACAGTACATCAGTGATGATCCTCAGTACATCAGTGATGATCCACGGTACATCAGTGATGATCCACAGCACATCAGTGATGATCCACAGTACATCAGGGATGGTCCACAGTACATCAGTGATGGCTCATAGTACATCAGTGATGATCCATAGTACATCAGTGATGATCCATAGTACATCAGTGATGATCCATAGTACATCAGTGATGATCCATAGTACATCAGTGATGGCTTATAGAACATCAGTGATTATCCTCAGTACATCAGTGATGATCCACAGTACATCAGTGATGATCCACAGTACACCAGGGATGGTCCACAGTACATCAGTGATGATCCACAGTACACCAGTGATGGCCCATAGTACATCAGTGATGATTCATAGTACATCAGTGATGATCCATAGTACACCAGTGATGGCCAATAGTACACAGGTGATGGCCCTTAGTACACCAGTGATGGCCCATAGTACATCAGTGATGATCCACAGTACATTAGTGATGATCCACAGTACATCGGTGATGATCCACAGTACATCAGTGATGATCCACAGTACATCAGGGATGTCCACAGTATATCAGTGATGATCCATAGTACATCAGTGATGGCCCATAGTACATCAGTGATGATCCATAGTACACCAGTGATGATCCATAGTACACCAGGGATGATCCACAGTACATCAGTGATAATCCACAGTACATCAGTGATGATCCACAGTACATCAGTGATGATCCATAGTACACCAGTGATGGCCCATAGTACACCAGTGATGGCCTATAGTACACCAGTGATGGCCCATAGTACATCAGTGATGATCTATAGTACATCAGTGATGATCCACAGTACATCAGTGATGATCCACAGTACATCAGGGATGGTCCACAGTACATCAGGGATGGTCCATAGTACATCAGTGATGATCCATAGTACACCAGTGATGGCCTATAGTAAATCAGTGATGAACTATAGTACATCAGTGATGATCCACAGTACATCAGTGATGGTCCATCCCTGATGTACTATGGACCATCCCTGATGTACTATGGACCATCCCTGATGTACTGTGAATCATCACTGGTGTACTGTGGATCATCACTGATGTACTATAGATCATCACTGATGTACTGTGGATCATCACTCATGTACTATGGGCCATCACTGGTGTACTATGGGCCATCACTGGTGTACTATGGATCATCACTGGTGTACTATGGATCATCCCTGGTATACTATGGACCATCACTGATGTACTTTGGGCCATCACTGGTGTACTATGGATCATTACTGATGTACTATGGACCATCACTGATGTACTATGGGCCATCACTGGTGTACTATGGATCATCACTGATGTACTATGGGCCATCACTGGTGTACTATGGATCATCACTGCTGTACTATGGATCATCCCTGGTATACTATGGACCATCACTGATGTACTTTGTGCCATCACTGGTGTACTATGGATCATTACTGATGTACTGTGGACCATCCCTGATGTACTGTGGATCATCACTGATGTACTGTGGATCATCACTGATGTACTGTGGATCATCACTGATGTACTGAGGACCATCCCTGATGTACTGTGGACCATCACTGATGTACTGTGGACCATTACTGATGTACTGTGGATCATCACTGATGTTCTATGGACCATCACTGATGTACTGTGGATCATCACTGATGTGCTATAGATCATCACTGATGTACTGTGGATCATCACTGATGTACTATGGACCATCACTGGTGTACTATGGATCATCACTGGTGTACTATGGATCATCACTGGTGTACTATGGACCTTCACTGATGTACTATGGACCATCACTGATGTACTGTGGACCATCCCCGATGTACTGTGGATCATCACTGATGTACTGTGGATCATCACTGATGTACTGTGGACCATCACTGGTGTACTATGGGCCATCATCGGTGTACTATGGATCATCACTGATGTACTATGGATCATCACTGATGTACTATAGATCATCACTGATGTACTTTGGGCCATCAGTGGTGTACTATGGATCATCACTGATGTACTGTGGACCATCCCTGATGTACGGTGGATCATCACTGATGTACTGTGGATCATCACTGATGTACTGAGGACCATCCCTTATGTACTGTGGACCATCACTGATGTACTGTGGACCATCACTGATGTACTTTGG
The DNA here is from genome assembly GCA_029206835.1 of Rana muscosa. Taxonomy (NCBI): domain Eukaryota; kingdom Metazoa; phylum Chordata; class Amphibia; order Anura; family Ranidae; genus Rana; species Rana muscosa. The sequence continues at coordinate 4,382,775 of JARGYO010000056.1, forward strand.
GCCATCAGTGGTGTACTATGGATCATCACTGATGTACTGTGGACCATCTCTGATGTACTGTGGATCATCACTGATGTACTGTTGATCATCACTGATGTACTGAGGACCATCCCTTATGTACTGTGGACCATCACTGATGTATTGTGGACCATCACTGATGTACTGTGGACCATCACTGATGTACTGTGGATCATCACTGATGTTTAGGGATGAGCTTCGAGTTCGAGTCGAACTCATGTTCGACTCGAACATTGCCTGTTCGCCCGTTCGCCGAACAACGAACAAATTGGGGTGTTTGCGGCAAATTCGAAAAATCTATGGGAGAAATCTAAAGTGCTAATTATAAAGGCTAATATGCAAGTTATTGTCCTAAAAAGTGTTTGGGGACCCGGGTCCTGCCCCAGGGGACATGTATCAATGCAAAAAGAAGTTTTAAAAACGGACGTTTTTTCGGGAGCAGTGATTTTAATAATGCTTAAAATGAAAAAATAAAAGTGAAATATTCCTTTAAATTTCGTACCTGGGGGGTGTGTATGATATGCATGTAAAGTGGCGCATGTTTCCCGTGCTTAGAACTGTCCCTGCAAAAAGTGTCATTTTTGAAAGCAAAAAATGCATTTAAAACTGACTCGCGGCTATTAATGAATTGTCGGCTCCCGGCAATACATACAAAAGTCATTGATAAAAAAAAAAAAAAAGCGTGGGGGTTCCCCAGAATTCAATTACCAGGCCCTTCAGGTCTGGAATGGATATTAAGGGGAACCCCGCCGCAAATAAAAAAAAATTGACGTGGGGTTCCCCCAAATATTGATTCCAGGCCCTTCAGATCTGGCATGGATTTTAAGGGGAACTCCACCCCAAATTTAAAAAAAAAATGGCGTGGAGTCCCCCTAAAAATCCATACCAGACCCCTTATCCGAGCACGCAACCTGGCCGGCCGCAGGGGAAAAGGGGGGGACGAGAGAGCGCCCCCCCCTCCCTCCTGAACCGTACCAAGCCACATGCCCTCAACATGGGGAGGATGTCCCCATGTTGATGGGGACAAGGGCCTCATCCCCACAACCCTTGCCCGGTGGTTGTGGGGGTCTGCGGGCGGGGGGCTTATCGGAATCTGGAAGACCCCTTTAACAAAGAGGACCCCCAGATCCCGGCCCCCCCCTATGTGAATTGGTAAGGGGTACATTGTACCCCTACCATTTCACGAAGAAAGCGTAAAAAAATGTTTAAAAAAACACACAAACACCTTGAAAAAGTCCTTTATTAAGAAAAAAAAAAAGAACCATTCCAGCGGTGAAATCCAGTGTCCCGCGGCGATCCCGATGTCCAGCGCTGTCCGTCATTGGTTGTGCCTGAGCGGACCTGATGGGGAACTCCCTCTCAGTATTTTAAATGTATAGACCCGCCCCTTCTAAAGTTCCCCATCAGGTCCGCTCAGCGGACCAGATGCGGAACATGAGAAGGGGCGGGTCTATACATGTATTACCAAAGTGAGAGCAGTTCCCCATCAGGTCCGCCTCCTCGGTATGTCGGACCCGCCTACGTCATTGGCTTGAGCGGGGAACTTCCTTCACTGTGTAATTTAAATTTACATAGTGAAGGAAGTTCCCCGCTCAAGCCAATGACGTAGGCGGGTCCGACATACCGAGGGGGCGGACCTGATGGGGAACTGCTCTCACTTTGGTAATACATGTATAAACCCGCCCCTTCTCATGTTCTGCATCTCGCCCGCTGAGCGGACCTGATGGGGAACATTAGAAGGGGCGGGTCTATACATTTAAAATACTGAGAGGGAGTTCCCCATCAGGTCCGCTCAGGCACAACCAATGAAGGACAGCGCTGGACATCGGGATCGCCGCGGGACACTGGATTTCACCGCTGGAATGTTTATTTATTTATTTTTTTAAATAAAGGACTTTTTCAAGGTGTTTGTGTGTTTTTTTAAACATTTTTTTACGCTTTCTTCGTGAAATGGTAGGGGTACAATGTACCCGTTACCAATTCACATAGGGGGGGGCGGGATCTGGGGGTCCCCTTTGTTAAAGGGGTCTTCCAGATTCCGATAAGCCCCCCGCCCGCAGACCCCCACAACCACCGGGCAAGGGTTGTGGGGATGAGGCCCTTGTCCCCATCAACATGGGGACATCCTCCCCATGTTGAGGGCATGTGGCCTGGTACGGTTCAGGAGGGAGGGGGGGCCGCTCTCTCGTCCCCCCCTTTTCCCCTGCGGCCGGCCAGGTTGCGTGCTCGGATAAGGGGTCTGGTATGGATTTTTAGGGGGACTCCACGCCATTTTTTTTTTAAACTTGGGGTGGAGTTCCCCTTAAAATCCATGCCAGACCTGAAGGGCCTGGTAATTGAATTCTGGGGAACCCCCACGCTTTTTTTTTTTTTTTTTTATCAATGACTTTTGTATGTATTGCCGGGAGCCGACAATTCATTAATAGCCGCGAGTCAGTTTTAAATGCATTTTTTTTCTTTCAAAAATGACATTTTTTGCAGGGACAGTTCTAAGCACGGGAAACATGCGCCACTTTACATGCATATCATACACACCCCCCAGGTACGAAATTTAAAGGAATATTTCACTTTTATTTTTTCATTTTAAGCATTATTAAAATCACTGCTCCCGAAAAAACGGCCGTTTTTAAAACTTCTTTTTGCATTGATACATGTCCCCTGGGGCAGGACCCGGGTCCCCAAACACTTTTTAGGACAATAACTTGCATATTAGCCTTTATAATTAACACTTTAGATTTCGAACGTTCGAGTCCATTGTATTTAATAGGGTTCTAAAGTTTACACGAACATTTTGTCTGTTCGCAGGTTCTGGTGCGAACCGAACAGGGGGGTGTTCGGCTCATCCCTGCTGATGTTCTATGGACCATCACTGATGTACTATGGATCATCACTGGTGTACTATGGATCATCACTGATGTACTATAGATCATCACTGATGTACTATGGATCATCACTGATGTACTATGAACCATCACTGGTGTACTATGGATCATCACTGGTGTACTATGGATAATCACTGGTGTACTATGGACCATCACTGATGTACTGTGGACTATCCCCGATGTACTGTGGATCATCAGTGATGTACTGTGATAATCCACAGTACATCAGTGATGATCCACAGTACATCAGGGATGATCCACAGTACATCAGTGATGGTCCATAGTACATCAGTGATGATCCATAGTACATCAGTGATGATCCATAGTACATCAGTGATGATCCATAGTACACTATGGCCCATAGTACATCAGTGATGATTTATACTACATGAGTGATGATCCTCAGTACATCAGTGATGATCCTCAGTACATCAGTGATGATCCACAGTACATCAGTGATGATCCACAGTACATCAGTGATGGTCCATAGTACATCAGTGATGGTCCATAGTACACCAGTGATGATCCATACTACACCAGTGATGATCCATAATACACCAGTGATGGCCCATAGTACACCAGTGATGGTGATGATCTATGGTGATGATCTATACTACATCAGTGATGATCCACAGTACATCAGTGATGATCCTCAGTACATCAGTGATGATCCTCAGTACATCTGAGGATCCTCAGTACATCAGTGATGATCTATACTACATCAGTGATGATCCACAGTACATCAGTGATGATCCTCAGTACATCAGTGATGATCCTCAGTACATCAGGGATGATCCACAGTACATCAGTGATGATCCACAGTACATCAGTGATGGTCCATAGTACATCAGTGATGGTCCATAGTACACCAGTGATGATCCATACTACACCAGTGATGATCCATAATACACCAGCAATGGCCCATAGTACACCAGTGATGGCCCATAGTACATCAGTGATGATCTATAGTACTTTAGTGATGATCCACAGTACATCAGTGATGATCCGCAGTACATCAGGGATGGTCCATGGTACATCAGGGATGGTCCATAGTACACCAGTGATGGCCCATAGTACATCAGTGAGGATCCACAGTACATCAGTGATTATCTATAGTACATCAGTGATGATCCACAGTACACCAGTGATGATTCACAGTACATCAGTGATGGTCCATAGTACATCAGGGATGGTCCATAGTACATCAGGGATGATCCATAGTGCACCAGTGATGGCCCATAGGACATCAGTGATGATCTATAGTACATCAGTGATGATCCATAGTACACCAGTGATGATTAATAGTACACCAGTGATGATTTATAGTACACCAGTGATGGTCCATAGTACATCAGTGATGATCTATAGTACATCAGTGATGATCAACAGTACATCAGTGATGATCCACAGTACACCAGTGATGGCCCATAGTACATCAGTGATGATCTATAGTACATCAGTGATGATCCTCAGTACATCAGTGATAATCCACAGTACATCAGTGATGATCCACAGTACATCAGGGATGATCCACAGTACATCAGGGATGGCCCATAGTACATCAGTGATGATCCATAATACATCAGTGATGATCCATAGTACATCAGTGATGATCCATAGTACATCAGTGATGATCCATAGTACATCAGTGATGATCCATAATACATCAGTGATGGCCCATAGTACATCAGTGATGATCTATAGTACATCAGTGATGATCCACAGTACATCAGGGATGGTCCATAGTACATCAGGGATGGTCCATAGTACATCAGGGATGATCCATAGTACACCAGTGATAATCCATAGTACACAAGTGATGGCCCATAGTACACCAGTGATGGCCCATAGTACATCAGTGATGATCCACAGTACATCAGTGATGATCTATAGTACATCAGTGATGATCCACAGTACACCAGTGATGATTCACAGTACATCAGGGATGGTCCATAGTACATCAGGGATGGTCCATAGTACATCAGGGATGATCCATAGTACACCAGTGATGATCCATAGTACACAAGTGATGGCCCATAGTACATCAGTGATGATCTATAGTACATCAGTGATGATCCATAGTACACCAGTGATGATCCATAGTACACCAGTGATGGTCCATAGTACATCAGTGATGATCTATAGAACATCAGTGATGATCCACAGTACATCAGTGATGATCCACAGTACATCAGTGATGATCCACAGTACATCAGTGATGATCCATAGTACACCAGTGATGGCCCATAGTACCCCAGTGATGGCCCATAGTACATCAGTGATGATCTATAGTTCATCAGTGATGATCCTCAGTACATCAGTGATGATCCACAGTACATCAGTGATGATCCACAGTACATCAGTGATGATCCACAGTACATCAGGGATGGTCCACAGTACATCAGTGATGATCCATAGTACATCAGTGATGGCCCATAGTACATCAGTGATGATCCATATTACACCAGTGATGATCCATAGTACACCAGGGATGATCCACAGTACATCAGTGATGATCCACAGTACATCAGTGATGGTCCATAGTAAATCAGCGATGGTCCATAAAACCTTTTTTTGCATTGATACATGTCCCCTGGGGCAGGACCCAGGTCCCCAGACACTTTTTAGGACAATAACTTGCATATTAGCCTTTATAATTAGCACTTTAGATTTCGAACGTTCGAGTCCATTGTATTTAATAGGGTTCTAAAATTTGCGCGAACATTCTGTCTGTTCGCAGGTTCTGGTGCGAACCGAACAGGGGGGTGTTCAGCTCATCCCTGATCATCACTGATGTACTGTGGATCATCCCTGGTGTACTATGGATCATCACTGGTGTACTATGGATCATCACTGGTGTAGTATGGATCATCACTGATGTACTATGGGCCATCACTGATGTACTATGGAGCATCACTGATATACTGTGGACCATCCCTGATGTACTCTGGATCATCACTGATGTATTGTGGATCATCACTGATGTACTGTGGATCATCACTGATGTACTGTGGATCATCACTAGGGATGAGCTTCGTATTCGAGTCGAACATACGTTCGACTCGAACATCGGCTGTTCGATCGTTCGACGAAGATCGAACGATTTGGGCCGTTCGCACCAAATTCGAGTGACGCGAACGGCCCACAATGCACTACGCCATCGCAGTGTCATCCAGGCGCTGTGATTGGCCAAGCATGCACTGTGACCCCGCATGCTTGGCCAATCAAAGCGCCGGCAGTGAGGAGAGCAATGATTGGCCACAGGCAGGATGCCTGTGGCCAATTATTCTTGAGGGGGTTTAGTACACGCCCCACACTATAAAAGGCCGCCAGCGCGGCGGCCTTGTGTAGTGTGTTCCGGAGCAGGGAAAGAGAAGCATAGGCAGGGACAGTGTCATTTTTTTCCTTTACTAATCCTGGATTCCTTGTGTTTAGGGACAAATAAGGATAGGTAGGGAGAGTGTCAGTGTGTTATTCTGTGCTAAACCTTGTTTGTAGGGACAGAGAGGTACAGTGAGGGAAAGTGTCAGTGTGCTATTCTGTTCTAAACCAATCTTGCTGAACCATATTTGAAATCCTTGAGTTTAGGGACAAAGAGGTACAGTGAGGGAAAGTGTCAGTGTGCTATTCTGTGCTAAATCTTGTTTGTAGGCACAGAGTAGGACAGTGAGTGAAACTGACAGTGTGCTATTCTGTTCTAAACCAATCTTGCTGAACCATATTTGAAATCCTTGAGTTTAGGGACTGAGAGGTACAGTGAGGGAAAGTGTCAGTGTGCTATTCTGTGCTAAATCTTGTTTGTAGGGACAGAGTAGGACAGTGAGTGAAACTGACAGTGTGCTATTCTGTTCTAAACCAATCTTGCTGAACCATATTTGAAATCCTTGAGTTTAGGGACAGAGAGGTACAGTGAGGGAAAGTATCAGTGTGCTTTTCTGTGCTAAATCTTGTTTGTAGGGACAGAGTAGGACAGTGAGTGAAACTGACAGTGTGCTATTCTGTTCTAAACCAATCTTGCTGAACCATATTTGAAATCCTTGAGTTTAGGGACTGAGAGGTACAGTGAGGGAAAGTGTCAGTGTGCTATTCTGTGCTAAATCTTGTTTGTAGGGACAGAGTAGGACAGTGAGTGAAACTGACAGTGTGCTATTCTGTTCTAAACCAATCTTGCTGAACCATATTTGAAATCCTTGAGTTTAGGGACAGAGAGGTACAGTGAGGGAAAGTGTCAGTGTGCTATTCTGTGCTAAATCTTGTTTGTAGGGACAGAGTAGGACAGTGAGTGAAACTGACAGTGTGCTATTCTGTTCTAAACCAATCTTGCTGAACCATATTTGAAATCCTTGAGTTTAGGGACAGAGAAGGACACTCGTGGAAACTATCAGTGTGCTATTCTGTGCTAAATCTTGTTTGTAGGGACAGACAGGTACAGTGAGTGAAACTGACAGTGTGCTATTCTGTTCTAAACCAATCTTGCTGAACCATATTTGAAATCCTTGAGTTTAGGGACAGAGAAGGACACTCGTGGAAACTATCAGTGTGCTATTCTGTGCTAAATCTTGTTTGTAGGGACAGAGTAGGACAGTGAGTGAAACTGACAGTGTGCTATTCTGTTCTAAACCAATCTTGCTGAACCATATTTGAAATCCTTGAGTTTAGGAACAGAGAAGGACACTCGTGGAAACTATCAGTGTGCTATTCTGTGCTAAATCTTGTTTGTAGGGACAGAGAGGTACAGTGAGTGAAACTGACAGTGTGCTATTCTGTTCTAAACCAACCTTGCTGAACCATATTTGAAATCCTTGAGTTTAGGGACAGAGAAGGACACTCGTGGAAACTATCAGTGTGCTATTCTGTGCTAAATCTTGTTTGTAGGGACAGAGAGGTACAGTGAGTGAAACTGACAGTGTGCTATTCTGTGCTAAACCAATCTTGCTGAAGCATATTGCAAATCCTTGTGTTTAGGGACAGAGAAGGATAGGCAGGGGACAGTGTCAGTGTCATTGTTGCTAAGCCTCCTGCACAGTATACACCTGAAGGTAGCCCTTATTGCTGTTCTTCCCATCTCCCTGCAGGCCATCCATTAAAATGTCTGGAAGGCAAACAAGGAGAGGCAGACAGTCAGGAGGCAAAAAAAGAGGGCAAGCAGGCTCTGTGTCTGGGGGCAACAGTGCTGGTCGTGGACGCGGTGCATTGTCATCAGCACATGGCCATGGGACACGCTTGTCCTTCTTTTCGGCAGCTGGACATGTTGAGCCACATCATGCCGAAGACTTGGTAGAGTGGATGACCAAGCCCACCTCATCCTCCTCATCCTCTCTCACCCAGGCTCAGGGTACTGGCAAAGCAGCTGCCAAAGCGTCCTCTTCTCTGGTATCATTATCTTCATTAGTCAATCCTTCCCTAGACCCACCATGTCCTCCTCCTGAGGAGTCCCCCGAACTGTTTGAGCACAGTGTTGGGTACATGCTCCAGGAGGATGCCCAGCGTTTCGAAGGATCTGATGATGATACCCAGATAGAGGAAGGCAGTAGCGTGAGAGCAGAGAGAGGGGATGCTCAAGAAGGACACCAATCTGGCAGTCATGCTCCAGCAGCTGCAGCATACTGCCAGATTGGCTCCAGTGATGAGGAGGGAGGGGATGATGAGGTCACTGACTCCACGTGGGTGCCTAATAGGAGAGAGGAGGAGGAGGAGGATGAGGAGGAGGCACATCTCCAACGAGGCAGGATGCCCTTGGGTGGCCAGCGTATGGGCAGCACACCGACGGAATCACACCGCAGAGCTCCGCCTGTGCAGGGCGCTGCCTCTGCCCGTCATTCAAAAAGTTCTTTGGTGTGGGCCTTTTTTGAGGCGAGTGCATCAGATCGCACAGCTGCTGTTTGCAACATATGTCTCAAGCGTATATCGCGTGGCCAAAACATCAGCCGCTTGGGCACCACATGCTTGATCAGACATATGTTGACCTGCCATGCAGCTCGTTGGCAAGCCTACCTTAAAGACCCACACCAAAGAACAAAGCTGACCTCTTCTTGCACCGCATCAGCTGGGATCTCCAACCCCACTATACCTTCAGTCCTCTCTGAAACCTGCTCTGAGAGGAATGAAGGTGTAGAATTAGGTGTGTCACAGCCAAGTACTTGCGGGCACTCTGCTAGCAGTACACCGACGTCCGATTCTAGCAGGCAAATTTCCCTGCCCCAGCTGCTGGACCGTCGAAAGAAGTTCACTCCCAGCCATCCACATGCCCAGCGGTTGAATGCTAGCTTGGCTAAATTGCTAGCGCTTCAACTGCTGCCTTTTCAGTTGGTAGACTCGGCCCCCTTCCGTGAGTTTGTGCAATGTGCGGTTCCTCAGTGGCAGGTTCCCAAACGCCACTTTTTCTCACGGAAGACGATTCCGGCTCTCTACAGGCATGTGGAAGGCAATGTCTTGGCCTCGCTGGACAGGGCGGTCAGCGGTAAGGTGCATATTACCGCTGACTCATGGTCCAGCAGGCATGGACAGGGACGTTACCTTTCTTTCAGGGCCCATTGGGTCACTCTTTTGGCAGCTGGGAAGGATGCAGGACAAGGTGAAGTAGTGTTGGAGGTTGTTCCACCGCCATGCCTCCAAAATGCTACTACTGGTTGTGACACACCTCTCTCCTCCACCCCCTCCTCTTCTTCTTCCTCCATGGCCTCTTCCTGTGGATTGTCCTCGGAACCAGCGGTGCTCCGTAGGCGTTCAAGGGGCTACGCAAGTACGCAGGCAAAAAGATGCCATGCCGTGCTTGCGCTGGTGTGTTTGGGGGACAGGAGCCACACTGGGGCAGAGGTCCTGTCTGCTCTGCAGGGGCAGGCCGAGAGGTGGTTGACGCCACGCCAGCTTAAGCCAGGAATGGTGGTTTGTGACAATGGAATCAACCTCCTCTCCGCCCTCCGACAGGGACAACTGACCCATGTGCCCTGTATGGCTCACGTCCTTAACCTGGTGGTGCAGCGGTTCTTGGGCAGGTACCCGGGCTTACAGGATGTCCTGAGGCAGGCCAGGAAAGTCTGTGTTCATTTCCGCAGATCTTATAATGCCAGTGCTCGCCTGGCTGAGCTGCAAAAGGAGTTGAACCTGCCCAAGAACCGCCTTATATGTGACATGCCCACCAGGTGGAACTCAACGTTGGCCATGCTGCAGCGGCTGCACATGCAGCAGAGGGCCATCAATGAGTACCTGTGCGACTACGGCACCAGGACAGGGTCAGGGGAGCTCGGGTTTTTTTCACCACGCCAGTGGGGCATGATCAGGGATGCATGCACTGTCCTGGCACCATTTGAGGAGGCCACGAGGATGGTGAGCAGTGACAGTGCATGCATCAGTGACACTGTACCTCTTGTCCAGCTGTTGGAGCACACGCTGCGTGGAATAATGGACAGGGCACTTGAGGCAGAACAGAGGCAGGAAGAGGAGGACTTTCTTGCCTCTCAAGGCCCCCTTTACCCTGACAGTGTTCCTTCTGTCCCACCCATCGCACAGGAAGAGGAGGAGGAGGAGGATTGTGTCAGCATGGAGGTGGAGGCTGGCACTCAGCATCATCAGCAGCAGTCTTTTAGGGATGATTTACAGTCCCAAGAAACCAGTGGACTTGTACGTGGCTGGGAGGAGGTGGCTGCGGATCATGTCGTCCTTAGTGACCCAGAGGACTCCGGACTGAATGCCTCAGCTAACCTACGCTGCCAACCTCGTATTCTTTGGATCAAGGAGAGGGACCATTACTGGCTGGCCACTCTCCTTGATCCACGGTACAAGGGTAAGTTTGCAGACCTTATGTTACAGTCGCAGAGGGAGCAGAGGATGAGACAACTCCGGGAGGCCTTGCAGAAAGGTCTGTGCAACGCGTTCCCAGAGACTGGGAGGTTACAAACTCCTGGTCCTGGACAACGAGTTGCTGAGGCTTCGGGCAGTCAAAGAAGGAGCGGTGGGGAAGGTTGCCGTCTGACCGATGCGTTCAGACAATTCTTTAGTCCGCAGCCCCAAAGTATGATCGTTTCCAGCAACCATCGCCAGCGTCTGATATACATGGTGCAGGAATACCTAGGGGCAAGGTCAGACTTGGACACCTTCCCCACCGAAAATCCTCTGGCTTACTGGGTCTTGAGGATGGATCACTGGCCAGAGCTTGCACAGTATGCAATTGAGCTACTGGCCTGTCCTGCATCCAGCGTTCTTTCAGAACGCACATTCAGTGCTGTTGGAGGATTTGTCATGGATCACAGGGTGCGCCTGTCCACCGACTCGGTTGATCGACTGACTTTCATCAAGATGAACCAGTCTTGGATCACCACCAGCTACCACACACCTGATGCTGATATAACAGACTAATTGATTTTAAAATGTCACATCCCTTCAAGACTGATGCTGATGCTGAGTTCCTGTGCTGTTATGTTGACTAGCTATCCTCCTCCTCCTCCTCAATGATCCGATAAATGATGATAGCTTGGAAGATCATTTTGGTTTATGGGTGCCGCCACCAGTGGCTAAGGCCCAATTTTTCAGCCCCTGTTTAACAGGGGCGTGTAATTACAATTTTTGATGCAATACTTTGCAACAGGCCTCATTGCCGTGCTCCAAGTACAGTATCTGTGAGGGGATGCAGTGTTGTGCCACCAGTGCCTAAGGCCCAATTTTTCAGCCCCTGTTCAACAGGGGCATGCAATTATAATTATTGATCTAATAATTCACAGCAGGGCCCATTGCTGCACCCTTCAAGAGTAACTGTCAGGCCTTACAGTGTTGTGTCAACACCACCACCACCACCACCACCACCAAAGGCCCAATTTTTCAGCCCCTGTTCAACAGGGGCATGCAATTATAATTATTGATCTAATAATTCACAGCAGGGCCCATTGCTGCGCCCACCAAGAGTAACTGTCAGGCCTTACAGTGTTGTGGCACCAGCACCACCATCAAAGGCCCAATTTTTACTGCCACTGTTCAACAATTATATGTTATTACAATTCCTGATATAATAGTTGACAGCAGGGCGTTCCAGCACCCACCAAGAGTAACTGTGAGTGCTTACAGTGTTGTGCCAACACCAACACCTAAGGGGCCAATTTCTGCAGAGTATATACGGCAGGTCTCTACTTTCAAACATCCAACTTACAAACGACTACTACTTGCAAACGGAAGAAGACAACAGGAAGTGAGAGGAAATCTACCCCTTGGAAGGAAAATTCTCTCCTGTAAGAATTAATATGGGAGAAAGGTGTCTCCTCTCTACTGATGCTTTATCACCAATCCTTGTTTCAATAAAAACACCACATTTCAAAAACAGTTGTCATTGGGACGCAAAGTGAGGTGAAATGTTCTGAACAGGGGCACAGACAGCAAAAAAATGTGACAGGGGTGATAACCCTTCCCTATGTTTTCCAAAAAGCTTAAAAATAGGTATTTGGGCTGGAGCTACACTTAAACAATGTAGCTGTTCAAAATTACAAACAGATTCAACATAAGAACAAACCTACAGTCCCTGTGTTGTATGCACCGCCTGTATACAGCTGTTCAGAGTATATAGGGCCTTTTTTATTTTGTGTGCGGGGTTCCCCTTAATATCCATACAAGACCCAAAGGGGCTGGTAATGGGCTGGGGTAGGGGGGGGGTGATGGGGTAGCTATGCCATTTTTCTTAAAGATTTTCATTCATATTACCGGGACCAGACATTACATTAAAGCCGCAAGCAGTTTTAAATGGCTTTTTTTTCCTTTAGAAATGTAATTTTGTGCAGGGACAGTTCTAAACACGGGAAACACGTGGCACTTCACAGGCATACTTTAGACACCCCCCAGGTACAATATTTAAAGGAATATTTGACTTTTTTTTCACTTTATGCATCATTAAAATGACTGCTCCCGGAAAACGTCCGTTTTTAAAACTTATTTTTGCATTGATACATGTCCCCTGGTGCAGAACCCGGGTTCCCAAACTCTGTTTAGGACAATAACATGGATAATAGTCGTTATAATTAGCACTTTAGAATCCGAACGTTCGCATCCATTGTATTTAATAGGGTTCTAATGTTCGTGCGAACTTTCGGTCCGTTCGCGGGTTCTGGTGCGAACCGAACCCAGGGGTGTTCGGCTCATCACTAATCATCACTGATGTACTATAGATCATCACTGATGTGCTATAGATCATCACTGATGTACTATGGGCCATCACTGGTGTACTATGGGCCATCACTGGTGTACTATGGATCATCACTGATGTACTATGGACCATCACTGATGTACTATGGGCCATCACTGGTGTACTATGGATCATCACCGATGTACTGTGGACCATCCCTGATGTACTATGAGCCATCACTGATGTACTGTGGATCATCACTGATGTACTATGGACCATCACTGATGTACTGTGGATCATCACTGATGTACTATAGATCATCACTGATGTACTATGGACCATCACTGATGTACTATAGATCATCACTGATGTACTATGGACCATCACTGGTGTACTATGGATCATCACTGTTGTACTGTGGATCATCACTGGTGTACTATGGACCATCCCTGATGTACTGTGGATCATCACTGATGTACTGTGGATCATCACTGATGTACTATAGTTCATCTCTGATGTACTATGGGCCATCACTGGTGTACTATGGATCATCACTGGTGTACTATGGATCATCACTGATGTACTATGGACCATCCCTGATGTACTGTGGATCATCACTGATGTACTGTGGATCATCACTGATGTACTATGGATCATCACTGATGTACTGTGGATCATCACTGATGTACTATAGTTCATCACTGATGTACTATGGGCCATCACTGGTGTACTATGGATCATCACTGGTGTACTATGGATCATCACGGATGTACTATGGACCATCTCTGATGTACTGTGGATCATCACTGATGTACTATAGTTCATCACTGATGTACTATGGGCCATCACTGGTGTACTATGGATCATCACTGGTGTACTATGGATCATCACTGATGTACTATAGATCATCACTGATGTACTATAGCTCATCACTGATGTACTATGGACCATCACTGATGTACTATAGATCATCACTGATGTACTATGGACCATCACTGGTGTACTATGGATCATCACTGGTGTACTGTGGATCATCACTGGTGTACTGTGGATCATCACTGATGTACTATAGTTCATCACTAATGTACTATGGGCCATCACTGGTGTACTATGGATCATCACTGGTGTACTATGGATCATCACTGATGTACTATGGACCATCCCTGATGTACTGTGGATCATCACTGATGTACTGTGGATCATCACTGATGTACTATGGATCATCACTGATGTACTATGGATCATCACTGATGTACTATGGATCATCACTGATGTACTATAGTTCATCACTGATGTACTATGGGCCATCACTGGTGTACTATGGATCATCACTGGTGTACTATGGATCATCACTGATGTACTATGGACCATCCCTGATGTACTGTGGATCATCACTGATGTACTATAGTTCATCACTGATGTACTATGGGCCATCACTGGTGTACTATGGATCATCACTGGTTTACTATGGATCATCACTGATGTACTATGGACCATCCCTGATGTACTGTGGATCATCACTGATGTACTGTGGATCATCACTGATGTACTATGGATCATCACTGATGTACTATGGGCCATCACTGGTGTACTATGGGCCATCACTGGTGTACTATGGATCATCACTGGTGTACTATGGACCATCACTGATGTACTATGGACCATCACTGATGTACTATGGATCATCACTGATGTACTGTGGATCATCACTGATGTACTATGGATCATCACTGATGTACTATGGGCCATCACTGGTGTACTATGGGCCATCACTGGTGTACTATGGATCATCACTGGTGTACTATGGACCATCACTGATGTACTATGGACCATCACTGATGTACTATGGACCATCCCTGATGTACTGTGGATCATCACTGATGTACTGTGGATCATCACTGAAGTATTGTGGATCATCACTGATGTACTGTGGATCATCACTGATGTACTGTGTATCATAACTGATGTACTGTGGATCATCACTGATGTACTATAGATCATCACTGATGTACTATGGACCATCACTGATGTACTATAGATCATTACTAATGTACTATGGACCATCACTGGTGTACTATGGATCATCACTGGTGTACTGTGGATCATCACTGGTGTACTATGGACCATCCCTGATGTACTGTGGATCATCACTGATGTACTGTGGATCATCACTGATGTACTATAGTTCATCACTGATGTACTATGGGCCATCACTGGTGTACTATGGATCATCACTGGTGTACTATGGATCATCACTGATGTACTATGGACCATACCTGATGTACTGTGGATCATCACTGATGTACTGTGGATCATCACTGATGTACTATAGATCATCACTGATGTACTGTGGATCATCACTGATGTACTATGGGCCATCACTGGTGTACTATGGGCCATCACTGGTGTACTATGGATCATCACTGATGTACTATGGATCATCACTGATGTACTATGGACCATCACTGATGTACTATGGGCCATCACTGGTGTACTATGGATCATCACCGATGTACTGTGGACCATCCCTGATGTACTGTGGACCATCACTGATGTACTGTGGATCATCACTGATGTACTTTTGATCATCACTGATGTACTATAGATCATCACTGATGTACTATAGATCATCACTGATGTACTATAGATCATCACTGATGTACTATGGACCATCACTGATGTACTATAGATCATCACTGATGTACTATGGACCATCACTGGTGTACTATGGATCATCACTGGTGTACTGTGGATCATCACTGGTGTACTATGGACCATCCCTGGTGTACTGTGGATCATCACTGATGTATTGTGGATCATCACTGATGTACTATAGTTCATCACTGATGTACTATGGGCCATCACTGGTGTACTATGGATCATCACTGGTGTACTATGGATCATCACTGATGTACTATGGACCATCCCTGATGTACTGTGGATCATCACTGATGTACTGTGGATCATCACTGATGTACTATGGATCATCACTGATGTACTGTGGATCATCACTGATGTACTATAGTTCATCACTGATGTACTATGGGCCATCACTGGTGTACTATGGATCATCACTGGTGTACTATGGATCATCACTGATGTACTATGGACCATCCCTGATGTACTGTGGATCATCACTGATGTACTATAGTTCATCACTGATGTACTATGGGCCATCACTGGTGTACTATGGATCATCACTGGTGTACTATGGATCATCACTGATGTACTATAGATCATCACTCATGTACTATAGCTCATCACTGATGTACTATGGACCATCACTGATGTACTATAGATCATCACTGATGTACTATGGACCATCACTGGTGTACTATGGATCATCACTGGTGTACTGTGGATCATCACTGGTGTACTATGGACCATCCCTGATGTACTGTGGATCATCACTGATGTACTGTGAATCATCACTGATGTACTATAGTTCATCACTGATGTACTATGGGCCATCACTGGTGTACTATGGATCATCCCTGGTGTACTATGGATCATCACTGATGTACTATGGACCATCCCTGATGTACTGTGGATCATCACTGATATACTGTGGATCATCACTGATGTACTATGGATCATCACTGATGTACTGTGGATCATCACTGATGTACTATAGTTCATCACTGATGTACTATGGGCCATCACTGGTGTACAATGGATCATCACTGGTGTACTATGGATCATCACTGATGTACTATGGACCATCCCTGATGTACTGTGGATCATCACTGATGTACTATAGTTCATCACTGATGTACTATGGGCCATCACTGGTGTACTATGGATCATCACTGGTGTACTATGGATCATCACTGATGTACTATGGACCATCCCTGATGTACTGTGGATCATCACTGATGTACTGTGGATCATCACTGATGTACTATGGATCATCACTGATGTACTATGGGCCATCACTGGTGTACTATGGGCCATCACTGGTGTACTATGGATCATAACTGGTGTACTATGGACCATCACTGATGTACTATGGACCATCACTGATGTACTATGGATCATCACTGATATACTGTGGACCATCCCTGATGTACTGTGGATCATCACTGATGTACTGTGGATCATCACTGAAGTATTGTGGATCATCACTGATGTACTGTGGATCATCACTGATGTACTGTGTATCATAACTGATTTACTGTGGATCATCACTGATGTACTATAGATCATCACTGATGTACTATGGACCATCACTGATGTACTATAGATCATCACTGATGTACTATAGATCATCACTGATGTACTATGGACCATCACTGATGTACTATAGATCATCACTGATGTACTATGGACCATCACTGGTGTACTATGGATCATCACTGGTGTACTGTGGATCATCACTGGTGTACTATGGACCATCCCTGATGTACTGTGGATTATCACTGATGTACTGTGGATCATCACTGATGTACTATAGTTCATCACTGATGTACTATGGGCCATCACTGGTGTACTATGGATCATCACTGGTGTACTATGGACCATCCCTGATGTACTGTGGATCATCACTGATGTACTGTGGATCATCACTCATGTACTATGGATCATCACTGATGTACTGTGGATCATCACTGATGTACTATAGTTCATCACTGATGTACTATGGGCCATCACTGGTGTACTATGGATCATCACTGGTGTACTATGGATCATCACTGATGGACTATGGACCATCCCTGATGTACTGTGGATCATCACTGATGTACTATAGTTCATCACTGACGTACTATGGGCCATCACTGGTGTACTATGGATCATCACTGGTGTACTATGGATCATCACTGATGTACTATGGACCATCCCTGATGTACTGTGAATCATCACTGATGTACTGTGAATCATCACTGATGTACTATGGATCATCACTGATGTACTATGGGCCATCACTGGTGTACTATGGGCCATCACTGGTGTACTATGGATCATCACTGGTGTACTATGGATCATCACTGGTGTACTATGGACCATCACTGATGTACTATGGACCATCACTGATGTACTATGTATCATCACTGATATACTGTGGACCATCCCTGATGTACTGTGGATCATCACTGATGTACTGTGGATCATCACTGAAGTATTGTGGATCATCACTGATGTACTGTGGATCATCACTAATGTACTGTGGATCATAACTGATGTACTGTAGATCATCACTGATGTACTATAGATCATCACTGGTGTACTATGTATATAGATCATCACTGATGTACTATGGACCATCACTGATGTACTATAGATCATCACTGATGTACTATGGACCATCACTGGTGTACTATGGATCATCACTGGTGTACTGTGGATCATCACTGGTGTACTATGGACCATCCCTGATGTACTGTGGATCATCACTGATGTACTGTGGATCATCACTGATGTACTATAGTTCATCACTGATGTACTATGGGCCATCACTGGTGTACTATGGATCATCACTGGTGTACTATGGATCATCACTGATGTACTATGGACCATCCCGATGTACTGTGGATCATCACTGATGTACTATAGTTCATCACTGATGTACTATGGATCATCACTGGTGTACTATGGATCATCACTGATGTACTATGGACCATCACTGATGTACTATGGGCCATCACTGGTGTACTACGGGCCATCACTGGTGTACTATGGATCATCACTGGTGTACTATGGATCATCACTGGTGTACTATGGACCATCACTGATGTACTGTGGGCCACCACTGATGTACTGTGGATCATCACTGATGTACTGTGGATCATCCCTGGTGTACTATGGAACATCACTGGTGTACTATGGATCATCACTGGTGTACTATGGATCATCACTGATGTACTATGGGCCATCACTGATGTACTATGGATCATCACTGATATACTGTGGACCATCCCTGATGTACTGTGGATCATCACTGATGTACTGTGGATCATCACTGAAGTATTGTGGATCATCACTGATGTACTGTGGATCATCACTGATGTACTGTGGATCATAACTGATGTACTGTGGATCATCACTGATGTACTGTGGATCATCACTGATGTACTATAGATCATTACTGATGTACTATGGGCCATCACTGGTGTACTATGGATCATCACTGATGTACTATGGATCATCACTGATGTACTATGGGCCATCACTGGTGTACTATGAATCATCACTGATGTACTATGGATCATCACTGGTGTACTGTGGGCCATCACTGATGTACTATGGATCATCACTGATATACTGTGGACCATCCCTGATGTATTGTGGATCATCACTGATGTTCTATGTTTTTTTAAAGCACACTATAGCACAAGGAGAATTCACTGTGGATCATCACTGATGTATTGTGGATCATCACTGATGTACTATAGTTCATCACTGATGTACTATGGGCCATCACTGGTGTACTATGGATCATCACTGGTGTACTATGGATCATCACTGATGTACTATGGACCATCCCTGATGTACTGTGGATCATCACTGATGTACTGTGGATCATCACTGATGTACTATGGATCATCACTGATGTACTGTGGATCATCACTGATGTACTATAGTTCATCACTGATGTACTATGGGCCATCACTGGTGTACTATGGATCATCACTGGTGTACTATGGATCATCACTGATGTACTATGGACCATCCCTGATGTACTGTGGATCATCACTGATGTACTATAGTTCATCACTGATGTACTATGGGCCATCACTGGTGTACTATGGATCATCACTGGTGTACTATGGATCATCACTGATGTACTATAGATCATCACTCATGTACTATAGCTCATCACTGATGTACTATGGACCATCACTGATGTACTATAGATCATCACTGATGTACTATGGACCATCACTGGTGTACTATGGATCATCACTGGTGTACTGTGGATCATCACTGGTGTACTATGGACCATCCCTGATGTACTGTGGATCATCACTGATGTACTGTGAATCATCACTGATGTACTATAGTTCATCACTGATGTACTATGGGCCATCACTGGTGTACTATGGATCATCCCTGGTGTACTATGGATCATCACTGATGTACTATGGACCATCCCTGATGTACTGTGGATCATCACTGATATACTGTGGATCATCACTGATGTACTATGGATCATCACTGATGTACTGTGGATCATCACTGATGTACTATAGTTCATCACTGATGTACTATGGGCCATCACTGGTGTACAATGGATCATCACTGGTGTACTATGGATCATCACTGATGTACTATGGACCATCCCTGATGTACTGTGGATCATCACTGATGTACTATAGTTCATCACTGATGTACTATGGGCCATCACTGGTGTACTATGGATCATCACTGGTGTACTATGGATCATCACTGATGTACTATGGACCATCCCTGATGTACTGTGGATCATCACTGATGTACTGTGGATCATCACTGATGTACTATGGATCATCACTGATGTACTATGGGCCATCACTGGTGTACTATGGGCCATCACTGGTGTACTATGGATCATAACTGGTGTACTATGGACCATCACTGATGTACTATGGACCATCACTGATGTACTATGGATCATCACTGATATACTGTGGACCATCCCTGATGTACTGTGGATCATCACTGATGTACTGTGGATCATCACTGAAGTATTGTGGATCATCACTGATGTACTGTGGATCATCACTGATGTACTGTGTATCATAACTGATTTACTGTGGATCATCACTGATGTACTATAGATCATCACTGATGTACTATGGACCATCACTGATGTACTATAGATCATCACTGATGTACTATAGATCATCACTGATGTACTATGGACCATCACTGATGTACTATAGATCATCACTGATGTACTATGGACCATCACTGGTGTACTATGGATCATCACTGGTGTACTGTGGATCATCACTGGTGTACTATGGACCATCCCTGATGTACTGTGGATTATCACTGATGTACTGTGGATCATCACTGATGTACTATAGTTCATCACTGATGTACTATGGGCCATCACTGGTGTACTATGGATCATCACTGGTGTACTATGGACCATCCCTGATGTACTGTGGATCATCACTGATGTACTGTGGATCATCACTCATGTACTATGGATCATCACTGATGTACTGTGGATCATCACTGATGTACTATAGTTCATCACTGATGTACTATGGGCCATCACTGGTGTACTATGGATCATCACTGGTGTACTATGGATCATCACTGATGGACTATGGACCATCCCTGATGTACTGTGGATCATCACTGATGTACTATAGTTCATCACTGACGTACTATGGGCCATCACTGGTGTACTATGGATCATCACTGGTGTACTATGGATCATCACTGATGTACTATGGACCATCCCTGATGTACTGTGAATCATCACTGATGTACTGTGAATCATCACTGATGTACTATGGATCATCACTGATGTACTATGGGCCATCACTGGTGTACTATGGGCCATCACTGGTGTACTATGGATCATCACTGGTGTACTATGGATCATCACTGGTGTACTATGGACCATCACTGATGTACTATGGACCATCACTGATGTACTATGTATCATCACTGATATACTGTGGACCATCCCTGATGTACTGTGGATCATCACTGATGTACTGTGGATCATCACTGAAGTATTGTGGATCATCACTGATGTACTGTGGATCATCACTAATGTACTGTGGATCATAACTGATGTACTGTAGATCATCACTGATGTACTATAGATCATCACTGGTGTACTATGTATATAGATCATCACTGATGTACTATAGACCATCACTGATGTACTATAGATCATCACTGATGTACTATGGACCATCACTGGTGTACTATGGATCATCACTGGTGTACTGTGGATCATCACTGGTGTACTATGGACCATCCCTGATGTACTGTGGATCATCACTGATGTACTGTGGATCATCACTGATGTACTATAGTTCATCACTGATGTACTATGGGCCATCACTGGTGTACTATGGATCATCACTGGTGTACTATGGATCATCACTGATGTACTATGGACCATCCCGATGTACTGTGGATCATCACTGATGTACTATAGTTCATCACTGATGTACTATGGATCATCACTGGTGTACTATGGATCATCACTGATGTACTATGGACCATCACTGATGTACTATGGGCCATCACTGGTGTACTACGGGCCATCACTGGTGTACTATGGATCATCACTGGTGTACTATGGATCATCACTGGTGTACTATGGACCATCACTGATGTACTATGTATCATCACTGATATACTGTGGACCATCCCTGATGTACTGTGGATCATCACTGATGTACTGTGGATCATCACTGAAGTATTGTGGATCATCACTGATGTACTGTGGATCATCACTAATGTACTGTGGATCATAACTGATGTACTGTAGATCATCACTGATGTACTATAGATCATCACTGGTGTACTATGTATATAGATCATCACTGATGTACTATAGACCATCACTGATGTACTATAGATCATCACTGATGTACTATGGACCATCACTGGTGTACTATGGATCATCACTGGTGTACTGTGGATCATCACTGGTGTACTATGGACCATCCCTGATGTACTGTGGATCATCACTGATGTACTGTGGATCATCCCTGGTGTACTATGGAACATCACTGGTGTACTATGGATCATCACTGGTGTACTATGGATCATCACTGATGTACTATGGGCCATCACTGATGTACTATGGATCATCACTGATATACTGTGGACCATCCCTGATGTACTGTGGATCATCACTGATGTACTGTGGATCATCACTGAAGTATTGTGGATCATCACTGATGTACTGTGGATCATCACTGATGTACTGTGGATCATAACTGATGTACTGTGGATCATCACTGATGTACTGTGGATCATCACTGATGTACTATAGATCATTACTGATGTACTATGGGCCATCACTGGTGTACTATGGATCATCACTGATGTACTATGGATCATCACTGATGTACTATGGGCCATCACTGGTGTACTATGAATCATCACTGATGTACTATGGATCATCACTGGTGTACTGTGGGCCATCACTGATGTACTATGGATCATCACTGATATACTGTGGACCATCCCTGATGTATTGTGGATCATCACTGATGTACTGTGGATCATCACTGATGTACTATAAATCATCACTGATGTACTATGGGCCATCACTGGTGTACTATGGATCATCACTGGTGTACTATGGATCATCACTGATGTACTATGGATCATCACTGATGTACTATGGATCATGACTGGTGTACTATGGATCATCACTGATGTACTGTGGACCATCCCTGATGTACTGTGGATCATCACTGATGTACTGTGGATCATCACTGATGTACTATGGACATAGTACACCCGTGATGGCCCATAGTACATCAGTGATGATCCACAGTACATCAGTGATGATCCTCAGTACATCAGTGATGATCCACGGTACATCAGTGATGATCCACGGTACATCAGTGATGATCCACAGTACATCAGTGATGATCCATAGTACATCAGTGATGGCTCATAGTACATCAGTGATGATCCATAGTACATCAGTGATGATCCATAGTACATCAGTGTTGATCCATAGTACATCAGTGATGATCCATAGTACATCAGAGATGGCTCATAGTACATCAGAGATGGCTCATAGTACATCAGTGATGATCCATAGTACATCAGTGATGATCCATAGTACATCAGTGATGGCTCATAGTACATCAGTGATGATCCATAATACATCAGTGATGATCCATAGTACATCAGTGATGATCCATAGTACACCAGTGATGATCCATAGTACACCAGTGATGATCCATAGTACATCAGTGATGATCCATAGTACATCAGTGATGATCCATAGTACACCAGTGATGATTCACAGTACATCAGTGATAATCCACAGTACATCAGGGATGGTCCATAGTACATCAGTGATGATCCACAGTACATCAGTGATGATCCATAGTACACCAGTGATGGCCCATAGTACATCAGTGATGATCTATAGTACATTAGTGATGATCCTCAGTACATCAGTGATGATCCACAGTACATCAGTGATGATCCATAGTACATCAGTGATGGCTCATAGTACATCAGTGATGATCCATAGTACATCAGTGATGATCCATAGTACATCAGTGTTGATCCATAGTACATCAGTGTTGATCCATAGTACATCAGTGATGATCCATAGTACATCAGAGATGGCTCATAGTACATCAGAGATGGCTCATAGTACATCAGTGATGATCCATAGTACATCAGTGATGATCCATAGTACATCAGTGATGGCTCATAGTACATCAGTGATGATCCATAGTACATCAGTGATGATCCATAGTACACCAGTGATGATCCATAGTACACCAGTGATGATCCATAGTACATCAGTGATGATCCATAGTACACCAGTGATGATTCACAGTACATCAGTGATAATCCACAGTACATCAGGGATGGTCCATAGTACATCAGTGATGATCCACAGTACATCAGTGATGATCCACAGTACATCAGTGATGATCCATAGTACATCAGTGATGATCTATAGTACACCAGTGATGATCCACAGTACATCAGTGATGATCCATAGTACGTCAGCGATGGCTCATAGTACATCAGTGATGATCCATAGTACATCAGTGATGATCCATAGTACACCAGTGATGGCCCATAGTACATCAGTGATGATCTATAGTACATTAGTGATGATCCTCAGTACATCAGTGATGATCCACGGTACATCAGTGATGATCCACAGTACATCAGTGATGATCCACAGTACATCAGTGATGATCCATAGTACATCAGTGATGATCCTCAGTACATCAGTGACGATCCACAGTACATCAGTAATGATCCACAGTAAATCAGTGATGATCCACAGTACATCAGTGATGATCCTCAGTACATCAGTGATGATCCACGGTACATCAGTGATAATCCACAGTACATCAGGGATGGTCTATAGTACATCAGGGATGGTCCATAGTCCATCAGTGATGATCCTCAGTACATCAGGGATGGCCCATAGTACATCAGTGATGATCTATAGTACACCAGTGATGATCCACAGTACATCAGTGATGATCCACAGTACATCAGGGATGGTCCATAGTACATCAGTGATGATCCATAGTACACCAGTGATGATCCATAGTACACCTGTGATGGCCCATAGTACATCAGTGATGATCCTCAGTACATCGGTGATGATCCTCAGTACATCAGTGATGATCCACGGTACATCAGTGATGATCCACAGTACATCAGTGATGATCCACAGTACATCAGGGATGGTCCACAGTACATCAGTGATGATTCATAGTACATCAGTGATGATCCATAGTACATCAATGATGGCTCATAGTACATCAGTGATGATCCATAGTACATCAGTGATGATCCATAGTACATCAGTGATGGCTCAAAGTACATCAGTGATGATCCATAATACATCAGTGATGATCCATAGTACATCAGTGATGATCCATAGTACACCAGTGATGGCCCATAGTACATCAGTGATGATCCACAGTACATCAGTGATGATCCACAGTACGTCAGTGATGATCCACAGTACATCAGTGATGATCCACAGTACATCAGTGATGATCCATAGTACATCAGTGATGATCCATAGTACATCAGTGATGATCCATAGTACATTGGTGATGATCCATAGTACACCCGTGATGGTCCACAGTACATCAGTGATGATCCATAGTACATCAGTGATGGCTCATAGTACATCAGTGATGATCCATAGTACATCAGTGATGATCCATAGTACATCAGTGTTGATCCATAGTACATCAGTGATGATCCATAGTACATCAGAGATGGCTCATAGTACATCAGTGATGATCCATAGTACATCAGTGATGGCTCATAGTACATCAGTGATGATCCATAGTACTTCAGTGATGATCCATAGTACATCAGTGATGATCCATAGTACATCAGTGATGATCCATAGTACATCAGTGATGGCTCATAGTACATCAGCGATGGCTCATAGCACATCAGTGATGATCCATAGTACATCAGTGATGATCCATAGTACACCAGTGATGATCCACAGTACATCAGTGATGGCCCATAGTACATCAGCGATGGCTCATAGTACATCAGTGATGATCCATAGTACATCAGTGATGATCCATAGTACACCAGTGATGGCCCATAGTACATCAGTGATGATCTATAGTACATTAGTGATGATCCTCAGTACATCAGTGATGATTCAAAGTACATCATTGATGATCCACAGTACATCAGTGATGATCCACAGTACATCAGTGATGATCCATAGTACATCAGTGATGATCCTCAGTACATCAGTGATGATCCGCAGTACATCAGTAATGATCCACAGTAAATCAGTGATGATCCACAGTACATCAGTGATGATCCTCAGTATATCAGTGATGATCCACGGTACATCAGTGATAATCCACAGTACATCAGGGATGGTCTATAGTACATCAGGCATGGTCCATAGTACATCAGTGATGATCCTCAGTACATCAGGGATGGCCCATAGTACATCAGTGATGATCTATAGTACACCAGTGATGATCCACTGTACATCAGTGATGATCCACAGTACATCAGTGATGATCCACAGTGCATCAGGGATGGTCCATAGTACATCAGTGATGATCCATAGTACACCAGTGATGATCCATAATACACCTGTGATGGCCCATAGTACATCAGTGATGATCCTCAGTACATCGGTGATGATCCTCAGTACATCAGTGATGATCCACGGTACATCAGTGATGATCCACAGTACATCAGTGATGATCCACAGTACATCAGGGATGGTCCACAGTACATCAGTGATGGCTCATAGTACATCAGTGATGATCCATAGTACATCAGTGATGATCCATAGTACATCAGTGATGGCTCAAAGTACATCAGTGATGATCCATGATACATCAGTGATGATCCACAGTACATCAGTGATGATCCACAGTACATCAGTGATGATCCTCAGTACATCAGTGATGATCCACAGTACATCAGTGATGATCCTCAGTACATCAGTGATGATCCATGGTACATCAGTGATAATCCACAATACATCAGGGATGGTCCATAGTACATCAGTGATGATCCACAGTACATCAGTGATGATCCACAGTACATCAGTGATGATCCATAGTACATCAGTGATGATCTATAGTACACCAGTGATGATCCACAGTACATCAGTGATGATCCATAGTACAGCAGTGATGATCCATAGTATATCAGTGATGGCCCATAGTACATCAGCGATGGCTCATAGTACATCAGTGATGATCCATAGTACATCAGTGATGATCCATAGTACACCAGTGATGGCCCATAGTACATCAGTGATGATCTATAGTACATTAGTGATGATCCTCAGTACATCAGTGATGATTCACGGAACATCAGTGATGATCCACAGTACATCAGTGATGATCCATAGTACATCAGTGATGATCCTCAGTACATCAGTGATGATCCACAGTACATCAGTAATGATCCATAGTAAATCAGTGATGATTCACAGTACATCAGTGATGATCCTCAGTACATCAGTGATGATCCATGGTACATCAGTGATAATCCACAGTACATCAGGGATGGTCTATAGTACATCAGGGATGGTCCATAGTACATCAGTGATGATCCTCAGTACATCAGGGATGGCCCATAGTACATCAGTGATGATCTATAGTACACCAGTGATGATCCACAGTACATCAGTGATGATCCACAGTACATCAGTGATGATCCACAGTACATCAGGGATGGTCCATAGTACATCAGTGATGATCCATAGTACACGAGTGATGATCCATAGTACACCAGTGATGATCCATAGTACACCTGTGATGGCCCATAGTACATCAGTGATGATCCTCAGTACATCAGTGATGATCCACGGTGCATCAGTGATGATCCACAGTACATCAGTGATGATCCACAGTACATCAGGGATGGTCCACAGTACATCAGTGATGATCCATAGTACATCAGTGATGGCTCAAAGTACATCAGTGATGATCCATAATACATCAGTGATGATCCATAGTACACCAGTGATGGTCCACAGTACATCAGTGATGATCCATAGTACACCAGTGATGGCCCATAGGAGATCAGTGATGATCTATAGTACATCAGTGATGATCCATAGTACATCAGTGATGATCCATAGTACATCGGCGATGATCCATAGTACATCAGTGATGATCCATAGTACATCAGTGATGATCCACAGTACATCAGGGATAGCCCACAGTATATCAGTGATGATCCATAGTACATCAGTGATGATCCATAGTACATCAGTGATGGCTCAAAGTACATCAGTGATGATCCATAATACATCAGTGATGATCCATAGTACACCAGTGATGGTCCACAGTACATCAGTGATGATCCATAGTACACCAGTGATGGCCCATAGTACATCAGTGATGATCTATAGTACATCAGTGATGATCCATAGTACATCAGTGATGATCCATAGTACATCAGTGATGATCCATAGTACATCGGCGATGATCCATAGTACATCAGTGATGATCCATAGTACATCAGGGATGGTCCATAGTACATCAGGGATGGTCCATAGTACATCAGTGATGATCCACAGTACATCAGTGATGATCCACAGTACATCAGTGATGATCCTCAGTACATCAGTGATGATCCACAGTACATCAGTGATGATCCACAGTACATTAGTGATGATCTATAGTACATCAGTGATGATCCACAGTACATCAGTGATGATCCTCAGTACATCAGTGATGATCCACAGTACATCAGGGATTGTCCACAGTACTTCAGTGATGATCCATAGTACACCAGCGATGATCCATAGTACATCAGTGATGATCCATAGTACATCAGTGATGATCCATAGTACACCAGTGATGATCCACAGTACATCAGCGATGGCTCAATCCATAGTACACCAGTGATGATCCATAGTACATCAGGGATGATCCATAGTACATCAGTGATGATCCATAGTACACCAGTGATGATCCACAGTACATCAGCAATGGCTCATAGTACATCAGTGATGATCCATAGTACACCAGTGATGGCCCATAGTACATCAGTGATGATCTATAGTACATCAGTGATGATCCTCAGTACATCAGGGATGGTCCATAGTACATCAGGGATGGTCCATAGTACATCAGGGATGGTCCATAGTACATCAGTGATGATCCATAGTACACCAGTGATGATCCATAGTACACCCGTGATGGCCCATAGTACATCAGTGATGATCCACAGTACATCAGTGATGATCCTCAGTACATCAGTGATGATCCACGGTACATCAGTGATGATCCACGGTACATCAGTGATGATCCACAGTACATCAGTGATGATCCATAGTACATCAGTGATGGCTCATAGTACATCAGTGATGATCCATAGTACATCAGTGATGATCCATTGTACATCAGTGTTGATCCATAGTACATCAGTGATGATCCATAGTACATCAGAGATGGCTCATAGTACATCAGAGATGGCTCATAGTACATCAGTGATGATCCATAGTACATCAGTGATGATCCATAGTACATCAGTGATGGCTCATAGTACATCAGTGATGATCCATAGTACATCAGTGATGATCCATAGTACATCAGTGATGATCCATAGTACACCAGTGATGATCCATAGTACACCAGTGATGATCCATAGTACATCAGTGATGATCCATAGTACATCAGTGATGATCCATAATACACCAGTGATGATTCACAGTACATCAGTGATAATCCACAGTACATCAGGGATGGTCCATAGTACATCAGTGATGATCCACAGTACATCAGTGATGATCCACAGTACATCAGTGATGATCCATAGTACATCAGTGATGATCTATAGTACACCAGTGATGATCCACAGTACATCAGTGATGATCCATAGTACACCAGTGATGGCCCATAGTACATCAGTGATGATCTATAGTACATTAGTGATGATCCTCAGTACATCAGTGATGATCCACAGTACATCAGTGATGATCCATAGTACATCAGTGATGGCTCATAGTACATCAGTGATGATCCATAGTACATCAGTGATGATCCATAGTACATCAGTGTTGATCCATAGTACATCAGTGTTGATCCATAGTACATCAGTGATGATCCATAGTACATCAGAGATGGCTCATAGTACATCAGAGATGGCTCATAGTACATCAGTGATGATCCATAGTACATCAGTGATGATCCATAGTACATCAGTGATGGCTCATAGTACATCAGTGATGATCCATAGTACATCAGTGATGATCCATAGTACACCAGTGATGATCCATAGTACACCAGTGATGATCCATAGTACATCAGTGATGATCCATAGTACATCAGTGATGATCCATAGTACACCAGTGATGATTCACAGTACATCAGTGATAATCCACAGTACATCAGGGATGGTCCATAGTACATCAGTGATGATCCACAGTACATCAGTGATGATCCACAGTACATCAGTGATGATCCATAGTACATCAGTGATGATCTATAGTACACCAGTGATGATCCACAGTACATCAGTGATGATCCATAGTACGTCAGCGATGGCTCATAGTACATCAGTGATGATCCATAGTACATCAGTGATGATCCATAGTACACCAGTGATGGCCCATAGTACATCAGTGATGATCTATAGTACATTAGTGATGATCCTCAGTACATCAGTGATGATCCACGGTACATCAGTGATGATCCACAGTACATCAGTGATGATCCACAGTACATCAGTGATGATCCATAGTACATCAGTGATGATCCTCAGTACATCAGTGATGATCCACAGTACATCAGTAATGATCCACAGTAAATCAGTGATGATCCACAGTACATCAGTGATGATCCTCAGTACATCAGTGATGATCCACGGTACATCAGTGATAATCCACAGTACATCAGGGATGGTCTATAGTACATCAGGGATGGTCCCTAGTACATCAGTGATGATCCTCAGTACATCAGGGATGGCCCATAGTACATCAGTGATGATCTATAGTACACCAGTGATGATCCACAGTACATCAGTGATGATCCACAGTACATCAGGGATGGTCCATAGTACATCAGTGATGATCCATAGTACACCAGTGATGATCCATAGTACACCTGTGATGGCCCATAGTACATCAGTGATGATCCTCAGTACATCAGTGATGATCCTCAGTACATCAGTGATGATCCACGGTACATCAGTGATGATCCACAGTACATCAGTGATGATCCACAGTACATCAGGGATGGTCCACAGTACATCAGTGATGATTCATAGTACATCAGTGATGATCCATAGTACATCAGTGATGGCTCATAGTACATCAGTGATGATCCATAGTACATCAGTGATGATCCATAGTACATCAGTGATGGCTCAAAGTACATCAGTGATGATCCATAATACATCAGTGATGATCCATAGTACATCAGTGATGATCCATAGTACACCAGTGATGGCCCATAGTACATCAGTGATGATCCACAGTACATCAGTGATGATCCACAGTACGTCAGTGATGATCCACAGTACATCAGTGATGATCCACAGTACATCAGTGATGATCCACAGTACATCAGTGATGATCCATAGTACATCAGTGATGATCCATAGTACATTGGTGATGATCCATAGTACACCCGTGATGGTCCACAGTACATCAGTGATGATCCATAGTACATCAGTGATGGTCTCATAGTACATCAGTGATGATCCATAGTACATCAGTGATGATCCATAGTACATCAGTGTTGATCCATAGTACATCAGTGATGATCCATAGTACATCAGAGATGGCTCATAGTACATCAGTGATGATCCATAGTACATCAGTGATGGCTCATAGTACATCAGTGATGATCAATAGTACTTCAGTGATGATCCATAGTACATCAGTGATGATCCATAGTACATCAGTGATGATCCATAGTACATCAGTGATGGCTCATAGTACATCAGCGATGGCTCATAGCACATCAGTGATGATCCATAGTACATCAGTGATGATCCATAGTACACCAGTGATGATCCACAGTACATCAGTGATGGCCCATAGTACATCAGCGATGGCTCATAGTACATCAGTGATGATCCATAGTACATCAGTGATGATCCATAGTACACCAGTGATGGCCCATAGTACATCAGTGATGATCTATAGTACATTAGTGATGATCCTCAGTACATCAGTGATGATTCAAAGTACATCATTGATGATCCACAGTACATCAGTGATGATCCACAGTACATCAGTGATGATCCATAGTACATCAGTGATGATCCTCAGTACATCAGTGATGATCCACAGTACATCAGTAATGATCCACAGTAAATCAGTGATGATCCACAGTACATCAGTGATGATCCTCAGTATATCAGTGATGATCCACGGTACATCAGTGATAATCCACAGTACATCAGGGATGGTCTATAGTACATCAGGCATGGCCCATAGTACATCAGTGATGATCCTCAGTACATCAGGGATGGCCCATAGTACATCAGTGATGATCTATAGTACACCAGTGATGATCCACAGTACATCAGTGATGATCCACAGTACATCAGTGATGATCCACAGTGCATCAGGGATGGTCCATAGTACATCAGTGATGATCCATAGTACACCAGTGATGATCCATAATACACCTGTGATGGCCCATAGTACATCAGTGATGATCCTCAGTACATCGGTGATGATCCTCAGTACATCAGTGATGATCCACGGTACATCAGTGATGATCCACAGTACATCAGTGATGATCCACAGTACATCAGGGATGGTCCACAGTACATCAGTGATGGCTCATAGTACATCAGTGATGATCCATAGTACATCAGTGATGATCCATAGTACATCAGTGATGGCTCAAAGTACATCAGTGATGATCCATGATACATCAGTGATGATCCACAGTACATCAGTGATGATCCACAGTACATCAGTGATGATCCACAGTACATCAGTGATGATCCTCAGTACATCAGTGATGATCCATGGTACATCAGTGATAATCCACAATACATCAGGGATGGTCCACAGTACATCAGTGATGATCCACAGTACATCAGTGATGATCCACAGTACATCAGTGATGATCCATAGTACATCAGTGATGATCTATAGTACACCAGTGATGATCCACAGTACATCAGTGATGATCCATAGTACAGCAGTGATGATCCATAGTACATCAGTGATGGCCCATAGTACATCAGCGATGGCTCATAGTACATCAGTGATGATCCATAGTACATCAGTGATGATCCATAGTACACCAGTGATGGCCCATAGTACATCAGTGATGATCTATAGTACATTAGTGATGATCCTCAGTACATCAGTGATGATTCACGGAACATCAGTGATGATCCACAGTACATCAGTGATGATCCATAGTACATCACTGATGATCCTCAGTACATCAGTGATGATCCACAGTACATCAGTAATGATCCATAGTAAATCAGTGATGATTCACAGTACATCAGTGATGATCCTCAGTACATCAGTGATGATCCATGGTACATCAGTGATAATCCACAGTACATCAGGGATGGTCTATAGTACATCAGGGATGGTCCATAGTGCATCAGTGATGATCCTCAGTACATCAGGGATGGCCCATAGTACATCAGTGATGATCTATAGTACACCAGTGATGATCCACAGTACATCAGTGATGATCCACAGTACATCAGTGATGATCCACAGTACATCAGGGATGGTCCATAGTACATCAGTGATGATCCATAGTACACCAGTGATGATCCATAGTACACCAGTGATGATCCATAGTACACCTGTGATGGCCCATAGTACATCAGTGATGATCCTCAGTACATCAGTGATGATCCACGGTACATCAGTGATGATCCACAGTACATCAGTGATGATCCACAGTACATCAGGGATGGTCCACAGTACATCAGTGATGATCCATAGTACATCAGTGATGGCTCAAAGTACATCAGTGATGATCCATAATACATCAGTGACGATCCATAGTACACCAGTGATGGTCCACAGTACATCAGTGATGATCCATAGTACACCAGTGATGGCCCATAGGAGATCAGTGATGATCTATAGTACATCAGTGATGATCCATAGTACATCAGTGATGATCCATAGTACATCGGCGATGATCCATAGTACATCAGTGATGATCCATAGTACATCAGTGATGATCCACAGTACATCAGGGATAGTCCACAGTATATCAGTGATGATCCATAGTACATCAGTGATGATCCATAGTACATCAGTGATGGCTCAAAGTACATCAGTGATGATCCATAATACATCAGTGATGATCCATAGTACACCAGTGATGGTCCACAGTACATCAGTGATGATCCATAGTACACCAGTGATGGCCCATAGTACATCAGTGATGATCTATAGTACATCAGTGATGATCCATAGTACATCAGTGATGATCCATAGTACATCAGTGATGATCCATAGTACATCGGCGATGATCCATAGTACATCAGTGATGATCCACAGTACATCAGGGATAGTCCACAGTATATCAGTGATGATCCATAGTACATCAGTGATGGCCCATAGTACATCAGTGATGATCCATAGTACATCAGGGATGGTCCATAGTACATCAGGGATGGTCCATAGTACATCAGTGATGATCCACAGTACATCAGTGATGATCCACAGTACATCAGTGATGATCCTCAGTACATCAGTGATGATCCACAGTACATCAGTGATGATCCACAGTACATTAGTGATGATCTATAGTACATCAGTGATGATCCACAGTACATCAGTGATGATCCTCAGTACATCAGTGATGATCCACAGTACATCAGGGATTGTCCACAGTACTTCAGTGATGATCCATAGTACACCAGTGATAATCCATAGTACACCAGTGATGATCCATAGTACATCAGTGATGATCCATAGTACATCAGTGATGATCCATAGTACACCAGTGATGATCCACAGTACATCAGCGATGGCTCAATCCATAGTACACCAGTGATGATCCATAGTACATCAGGGATGATCCATAGTACATCAGTGATGATCCATAGTACACCAGTGATGATCCACAGTACATCAGCAATGGCCCATAGTACATCAGTGATGATCTATAGTACATCAGTGATGATCCTCAGTACATCAGGGATGGTCCATAGTACATCAGGGATGGTCCATAGTACATCAGGGATGGTCCATAGTACATCAGTGATGATCCATAGTACACCATTGATGATCCATAGTACACCCGTGATGGCCCATAGTACATCAGTGATGATCCACAGTACATCAGTGATGATCCTCAGTACATCAGTGATGATCCACGGTACATCAGTGATGATCCACGGTACATCAGTGATGATCCACAGTACATCAGTGATGATCCATAGTACATCAGTGATGGCTCATAGTACATCAGTGATGATCCATAGTACATCAGTGATGATCCATAGTACATCAGTGTTGATCCATAGTACATCAGTGATGATCCATAGTACATCAGAGATGGCTCATAGTACATCAGAGATGGCTCATAGTACATCAGTGATGATCCATAGTACATCAGTGATGATCCATAGTACATCAGTGATGGCTCATAGTACATCAGTGATGATACATAGTACATCAGTGATGATCCATAGTACATCAGTGATGATCCATAGTACACCAGTGATGATCCATAGTACACCAGTGATGATCCATAGTACATCAGTGATGATCCATAGTACATCAGTGATGATCCATAGTACACCAGTGATGATTCACAGTACATCAGTGATAATCCACAGTACATCAGGGATGGTCCATAGTACATCAGTGATGATCCACAGTACATCAGTGATGATCCACAGTACATCAGTGATGATCCATAGTACATCAGTGATGATCTATAGTACACCAGTGATGATCCACAGTACATCAGTGATGATCCATAGTACACCAGTGATGGCCCATAGTACATCAGTGATGATCTATAGTACATTAGTGATGATCCTCAGTACATCAGTGATGATCCACAGTACATCAGTGATGATCCATAGTACATCAGTGATGGCTCATAGTACATCAGTGATGATCCATAGTACATCAGTGATGATCCATAGTACATCAGTGTTGATCCATAGTACATCAGTGATGATCCATAGTACATCAGAGATGGCTCATAGTACATCAGAGATGGCTCATAGTACATCAGTGATGATCCATAGTACATCAGTGATGATCCATAGTACATCAGTGATGGCTCATAGTACATCAGTGATGATCCATAGTACATCAGTGATGATCCATAGTACATCAGTGATGATCCATAGTACACCAGTGATGATCCATAGTACACCAGTGATGATCCATAGTACATCAGTGATGATCCATAGTACATCAGTGATGATCCATAGTACACCAGTGATGATTCACAGTACATCAGTGATAATCCACAGTACATCAGGGATGGTCCATAGTACATCAGTGATGATCCACAGTACATCAGTGATGATCCACAGTACATCAGTGATGATCCATAGTACATCAGTGATGATCTATAGTACACCAGTGATGATCCACAGTACATCAGTGATGATCCATAGTACATCAGCGATGGCTCATAGTACATCAGTGATGATCCATAGTACATCAGTGATGATCCATAGTACACCAGTGATGGCCCATAGTACATCAGTGATGATCTATAGTACATTAGTGATGATCCTCAGTACATCAGTGATGATCCACGGTACATCAGTGATGATCCACAGTACATCAGTGATGATCCACAGTACATCAGTGATGATCCATAGTACATCAGTGATGATCCTCAGTACATCAGTGACGATCCACAGTACATCAGTAATGATCCACAGTAAATCAGTGATGATCCACAGTACATCAGTGATGATCCTCAGTACATCAGTGATGATCCACGGTACATCAGTGATAATCCACAGTACATCAGGGATGGTCTATAGTACATCAGGGATGGTCCATAGTACATCATTGATGATCCTCAGTACATCAGGGATGGCCCATAGTACATCAGTGATGATCTATAGTACACCAGTGATGATCCACAGTACATCAGTGATGATCCACAGTACATCAGGGATGGTCCATAGTACATCAGTGATGATCCATGGTACACCAGTGATGATCCATAGTACACCTGTGATGGCCCATAGTACATCAGTGATGATCCTCAGTACATCGGTGATGATCCTCAGTACATCAGTGATGATCCACGGTACATCAGTGATGATCCACAGTACATCAGTGATGATCCACAGTACATCAGGGATGGTCCACAGTACATCAGTGATGATTCATAGTACATCAGTGATGATCCATAGTACATCAGTGATGGCTCATAGTACATCAGTGATGATCCATAGTACATCAGTGATGATCCATAGTACATCAGTGATGGCTCAAAGTACATCAGTGATGATCCATAATACATCAGTGATGATCCATAGTACATCAGTGATGATCCATAGTACACCAGTGATGGCCCATAGTACATCAGTGATGATCCACAGTACATCAGTGATGATCCACAGTACGTCAGTGATGATCCACAGTACATCAGTGATGATCCACAGTACATCAGTGATGATCCACAGTACATCAGTGATGATCCATAGTACATCAGTGATGATCCATAGTACATCAGTGATGATCCATAGTACATTGGTGATGATCCATAGTACACCCGTGATGGTCCACAGTACATCAGTGATGATCCATAGTACATCAGTGATGGCTCATAGTACATCAGTGATGATCCATAGTACATCAGTGATGATCCATAGTACATCAGTGTTGATCCATAGTACATCAGTGATGATCCATAGTACATCAGAGATGGCTCATAGTACATCAGTGATGATCCATAGTACATCAGTGATGATCCATAGTACATCAGTGATGGCTCATAGTACATCAGTGATGATCCATAGTACATCAGTGATGATCCATAGTGCATCAGTGATGATCCATAGTACATCAGTGATGATCCATAGTACATCAGTGATGGCTCATAGTACATCAGTGATGATCCATAGTACATCAGTGATGATCCATAGTACATCAGTGATGGCTCATAGTACATCAGTAATGATCCATAGTACATCAGTGATGATCCATAGTACATCAGTGATGGCTCATAGTACATCAGTGATGATCCATAGGACATCAGTGATGGCCCATAGTACATCAGTGATGATCCATAGTACATCAGTGATGATCCATAGTACATCAGAGATAGTTCATAGTACATCAGTGATGATCCATAGTATATCAGTGATGATCCATAGTACATCAGTGATGATCTATAGTACATCAGTGATGATCCACAGTACATCAGTGATGATCCATAGTACATCAGTGATGATCCATAGTACATCAGTGATGATCCTCAGTACATCAGTGATGATTCATAGTACATCAGTGATGGCTCAAAGTACATCAGTGATGATCCATAATACATCAGTGATGATCCATAGTACATCAGTGATGATCCATAGTACACCAGTGATGGCCCATAGTACATCAGTGATGATCCACAGTACATCAGTGATGATCCACAGTACGTCAGTGATGATCCACAGTACATCAGTGATGATCCACAGTACATCAGTGATGATCCACAGTACATCAGTGATGATCCATAGTACATCAGTGATGATCCATAGTACATCAGTGATGGCTCATAGTACATCAGTGATGATCCATAGGACATCAGTGATGGCCCATAGTACATCAGTGATGATCCATAGTACATCAGTGATGATCCATAGTACATCAGAGATAGTTCATAGTACATCAGTGATGATACATAGTATATCAGTGATGATCCATAGTACATCAGTGATGATCTATAGTACATCAGTGATGATCCACAGTACATCAGTGATGATCCATAGTACATCAGTGATGATCCATAGTACATCAGTGATGATCCTCAGTACATCAGTGATGATTCATAGTACATCAGTGATGATCCATAGTACATCAGTGATGATCCTCAGTACATCAGTGATGATCCACAGTACATCAGTAATGATCCACAGTACATCAGTGATGATCCACAGTACATCAGTGATGGTCCATAGTACATCAGTGATGATCCACAGTACATCAGTGATGATCCACAGTACATCAGTGATGATCCATAGTACATCAGTGATGATCTATAGTACACCAGTGATGATCCACAGTACATCAGTGATGATCCATAGTACATCAGTGATGATCCATAGTACATCAGTGATGATCCATAGTACACCAGTGATGATCCACAGTACATCAGTGATGGCCCATAGTACATCAGCGATGGCTCATAGTACATCAGTGATGATCCATAGTACATCAGTGATGATCCATAGTACACCAGTGATGATCCACAGTACATCAGTGATGGCCCATAGTACATCAGCGATGGCTCATAGTACATCAGTGATGATCCATAGTACATCAGTGATGATCCATAGAACACCAGTGATGGCCCATAGTACATCAGTGATGATCTATAGTACATTAGTGATGATCCTCAGCACATCAGTGATGATTCAAAGTACATCAGTGATGATCCACAGTACATCAGTGATGATCCACAGTACATCAGTGATGATCCATAGTACATCAGTGATGATCCTCAGTACATCAGTGATGATCCACAGTACATCAGTAATGATCCACAGTAAATCAGTGATGATCCACAGTACATCAGTGATGATCCTCAGTACATCAGTGATGATCCACGGTACATCAGTGATAATCCACAGTACATCAGGGATGGTCTATAGTACATCAGGGATGGTCCATAGTACATCAGTGATGATCCTCAGTACATCAGGGATGGCCAATAGTACATCAGTGATGATCTATAGTACACCAGTGATGATCCACAGTACATCAGTGATGATCCACAGTACATCAGTGATGATCCACAGTACATCAGGGATGGTCCATAGTACATCAGTGATGATCCATAGTACACCAGTTATGATCCATAGTACACCTGTGATGGCCCATAGTACATCAGTGATGATCCTCAGTACATCGGTGATGATCCTCAGTACATCAGTGATGATCCACGGTACATCAGTGATGATCCACAGTACATCAGGGATGGTCCACAGTTCATCAGTGATGATCCATAGTACATCAGTGATGATCCATAGTACATCAGTGATGGCTCATAGTACATCAGTGATGATCCATAGTACATCAGTGATGATCCATAGTACATCAGTGATGGCTCAAAGTACATCAGTGATGATCCATAATACATCAGTGATGATCCATAGTACACCAGTGATGGTCCACAGTACATCAGTGATGATCCATAGTACACCAGTGATGGCCCATAGTACATTAGTGATGATCTATAGTACATCAGTGATGATCCATAGTACATCAGTGATGATCCATAGTACATCAGTGATGATCCATAGTACATCGGCGATGATCTATAGTACATCAGTGATGATCCATATTACATCAGTGATGATCCTCAGTACATCAGTGATGATCCTCAGTACATCAGTGATGATCCTCAGTACATCAGTGATGATCCACAGTACATCAGTGATGATCCATAGTACACCAGTGATGATCCATAGTACACCAGTGATGATCCATAGTACATCAGTGATGATCCATAGTACATCAGTGATGATCCATAGTACATCACTGATGATCCATAGTACACCAGTGATGATCCACAGTACATCAGTGATGGCCCATAGTACATCAGTACATCAGTGATGATCCATAGTACACCAGTGATGATCCATAGTACACCAGGGATGATCCACAGTACATCAGTGATGATCCATAGTACATCAGTGATGAGCTATAGTACATCAGTGATGATCCATAGTACATCAGTGATGATCTATAGTACATCAGTGATGATTCATAGTACACCAGTGATGATCCATAGTACACCTGTGATGGCCCATAGTACATCAGTGATGATCCACAGTACATCAGTGATGATCCTCAGTACATCAGTGATGATCCACGGTACATCAGTGATGATCCACAGCACATCAGTGATGATCCACAGTACATCAGGGATGGTCCACAGTACATCAGTGATGATCCATAGTACATCAGTGATGGCTCATAGTACATCAGTGATGATCCATAGTACATCAGTGATGATCCATAGTACATCAGTGATGATCCATAGTACATCAGTGATGATCCATAGTACATCAGTGATGGCTTATAGAACATCAGTGATTATCCTCAGTACATCAGTGATGATCCACAGTACATCAGTGATGATCCACAGTACACCAGGGATGGTCCACAGTACATCAGTGATGATCCACAGTACACCAGTGATGGCCCATAGTACATCAGTGATGATCCATAGTACATCAGTGATGATCCATAGTACACCAGTGATGGCCAATAGTACACAGGTGATGGCCCTTAGTACACCAGTGATGGCCCATAGTACATCAGTGATGATCCACAGTACATTAGTGATGATCCACAGTACATCGGTGATGATCCACAGTACATCAGTGATGATCCACAGTACATCAGGGATGTCCACAGTATATCAGTGATGATCCATAGTACATCAGTGATGGCCCATAGTACATCAGTGATGATCCATAGTACACCAGTGATGATCCATAGTACACCAGGGATGATCCACAGTACATCAGTGATAATCCACAGTACATCAGTGATGATCCACAGTACATCAGTGATGATCCATAGTACACCAGTGATGGCCCATAGTACACCAGTGATGGCCTATAGTACACCAGTGATGGCCCATAGTACATCAGTGATGATCTATAGTACATCAGTGATGATCCACAGTACATCAGTGATGATCCACAGTACATCAGGGATGGTCCACAGTACATCAGGGATGGTCCATAGTACATCAGTGATGATCCATAGTACACGAGTGATGGCCTATAGTAAATCAGTGATGAACTATAGTACATCAGTGATGATCCACAGTACATCAGTGATGGTCCATCCCTGATGTACTATGGACCATCCCTGATGTACTATGGACCATCCCTGATGTACTGTGAATCATCACTGGTGTACTGTGGATCATCACTGATGTACTATGGATCATCACTGATGTACTGTGGATCATCACTGATGTACTATAGTTCATCACTGATGTACTATGGGCCATCACTGGTGTACAATGGATCATCACTGGTGTACTATGGATCATCACTGATGTACTATGGACCATCCCTGATATACTGTGGATCATCCCTGATGTACTGTGGATCATCACTGATCTACTGTGGGCCATCACAGGTGTACTGTGGGCCATCACAGGTGTACTATGGAGCATCACTGATGTACTATGGATCATCACTGGTGTACTATGGATCATCACTGATGTACTGTGGACCATCCCTGATGTACTATAGATCATCACTGATGTACTGTGGATCATCACTGATGTACTATGGGCCATCACTGGTGTACTATGGGCCATCACTGGTGTACTATGGATCATCACTGGATTACTATGGATCATCCCTGGTGTACTATGGACCATCACTGATGTGCTTTGGGCCATCACTGGTGTACTATGGATCATCACTGATGTACTGTGGACCATCCCTGATGTACTGTGGATCATCACTGATGTACTATGGATCATCACTGATGTACTATGGACCATCACTGGTGTACTATGGACCATCACTGGTGTACTATGGATCATCACTGGTGTACTATGGGCCATCACTGGTGTACTATGGATCATCACTGATGTACTATGGATCATCACTGATGTACTATGGATCATGACTGGTGTACTATGGATCATCACTGATGTACTGTGGACCATCCCTGATGTCCTGTGGATCATCACTGATGTACTGTGGATCATCACTGATGTACTGTGGATCATCACTGATGTACTGTGGGCCATCACTGATGTACTATGGATCATCACTGATATACTGTGGACCATCCCTGATGTATTGTGGATCATCACTGATGTACTGTGGATCATCACTGATGTACTATAGATCATCACTGAAGTACTATGGGCCATCACTGGTGTACTATGGATCATCACTGGTGTACTATGGGCCATCACTGGTGTACTATGGATCATCACTGATGTACTATGGATCATCACTGATGTACTATGGATCATGACTGGTGTACTATGGATCATCACTGATGTACTGTGGACCATCCCTGATGTCCTGTGGATCATCACTGATGTACTGTGGATCATCACTGATGTACTGTGGATCATCACTGATGTACTGTGGATTATCATTGATGTACTGAGGATCATCACTGATGTACTATGGATCATCACTGATGTACCGTGGATCATCACTGATGTACTGTGGATCATCACTGATGTACTGTGGATCATCACTGATGTACTATAGATCATCACTGAAGTACTATGGGCCATCACTGGTGTACTATGGATCATCACTGATGTATTATGGATCATCACTGATGTACTATGAGCCATCACTGATGTACTATGGATCATCACTGGTGTACTATGGATCATCACTGATGTACTATGGATCATCACTGATGTACTATGAGCCATCACTGATGTACTATGGGCCATCCCTAGTGTACTATGGATCATCACTGATGTACTGTGGATCATCACTGATGTACTATGGGACATCACTGGTATACTATGGGCCATCTCTGGTGTACTATGGATCATCACTGGTGTACTATGGACCATCACTGATTTACTATGGACCATCACTGATGTACTGTGGATCATCACTGATGTACTGTGGGTCATCCCTGGTGTACTATGGATCATCACTGGTGTAATATGGATCATCACTGATGTACTATGGGCCATTACTGATGTACTATGGATCATCACTGATGTACTGTGGACCATCCCTGATGTACTGTGGATCATCACTGATGTACTATGGACCATCCCTGATGTACTATGGACCATCCCTGATGTACTGTGAATCATCACTGGTGTACTGTGGATCATCACTGATGTACTATAGATCATCACTGATGTACTGTGGATCATCACTGATGTACTATGGGCCATCACTGGTGTACTATGGGCCATCACTGGTGTACTATGGATCATCACTGATGTACTGTGGATTATCCCTGATGTACTGTGGGCCATCACTGATGTACTATGGATCATCACTGATGTACTATGGATCATGACTGGTGTACTATGGATCATCACTGATGTACTGTGGACCATCCCTGATGTACTGTGGATCATCACTGATGTACTGTGGATCATCACTGATGTACTGTGGATCATCACTGATGTACTATGGATCATCCCTGATGTACTATGGACCATCCCTGATGTACTGTGGATCATCACTGATGTACTATAGATCATCACTGATGTACTATGGGCCATCACTGGTGTACTATGGGCCATCACTGGAGTACTATGGATCATCACTGGTGTACTATGGACCATCACTAATTTACTATGGACTAGTGATGAGCCGAACACCCCCGGGTTCGGTTCGCACCAGAACCCGCGAACGGACCGAAAGTTCGTACGAACATTAGAACCCTATTAAATACAATGGATGCGAACGTTCGAATTCTAAAGTGCTAATTATAACAACTATTATGCATGTTATTGTCCTAAAAAGGGTTTGGGAACCCGGGTTCTGCACCAGGGGACATGTATCAATGCAAAAAGAAGTTTTAAAAACGGTCGTTTTTCGGGAGCAGTCACTTTAATGAT
Source organism: Rana muscosa (assembly GCA_029206835.1). Taxonomy (NCBI): domain Eukaryota; kingdom Metazoa; phylum Chordata; class Amphibia; order Anura; family Ranidae; genus Rana; species Rana muscosa. The sequence goes on from JARGYO010000056.1 coordinate 4,427,654, forward strand.
GCATAAAGTGAAAAAAAAAAAGTCAAATATTCCTTTAAATATCGTACCTGGGGGGTGTCTAAAGTATGCCTGTGAAGTGCCACGTGTTTCCCGTGTTTAGAACTGTCCCTGCACAAAATGACACTTCTAAAGGAAAAAAAGCCATTTAAAACTGCTTGCAGCTTTAATGTAATGTCTGGTCCCGGTAATATGGATGAAAATCTTTAAGAAAAATGGCATAGCTACCCCATGACCCCCCCCCCTACCCCAGCCCATTACCAGCCCCTTTGGGTCTTGTATGGATATTAAGGGGAACCCCGCACATAAAATAAAAAAGGCCCTATATACTCTGAACAGCCGTATACAGGCGGTGCATACAAGACAGGGACTGTAGGTTTGTTCTTATGTAGAATCTGTTTGTAATTTTGAACAGGTACATTGTTGAAGTGTAGCTCCAGCCCAAAAATCTATTTTTAAACTTTTTGGAAAACATAGGTAAGGGTTATCACCCCTGTAACATTTGTTTTGCTGTCTGTGCCCCTGTTCAGAACATTTCACCTCACTTTCCGTCCCAATGACAACTGTTTTTGAAATGTGGTGTTTTTCTTGAAACAAGGATTGCTGATAAAGCATCAGTACAGAGGAGACACCTTTCTCCCATATTTATTCTTACAGGAGAGAATTTTCCTTCCTAGTGGTAGATTTCCTCTCACTTCCTGTTGTCTTCTTGCGTTTGCAAGTAGGAGTCGTTTGTAAGTTGGATGTTTGAAAGTAGGGACCTGCCGTATATACTCTGCAGAAATAGGCCCCTTAGTTGTTGGTGTTGGCACAACACTGTAAGCACTCACAGTTACTCTTGGTTGGTGCTGGAACGCCCTGCTGTCAACTATTATATCAGGAATTTTAATTACATATAATTGTTGAACAGTGGTAGTAAAAATTGGGCCTTTGATGGTGGTGCTGGTGCCACAACACTGTAAGCCCTGACAGTTACTCTTGGTGGGTGCAGCAATGGGCCCTGCTGTGAATTATTAGATCAAGAATTGTAATTACATGCCCCTTTTGAACAGGGGCTGAAAAATTGGGCCTTTCGTGGTGGTGGTGGTGGTGGCGTTGCCACAACACTGTAAGCCCTCAGAGTTACTCTTGGTGGGTGCAGCAATGGGCCCTGCTGTGAATTATTAGATCAAGAATTGTAATTACATGCCCCTTTTGAACAGGGGCTGAAAAATTGGGCCTTTCGTGGTGGTGGTGGTGGTGGCGTTGCCACAACACTGTAAGCCCTCAGAGTTACTCTTGGTGGGTGCAGGAATGGGCCCTGCTGTGAATTATTAGATCAAGAATTGTAATTACATGCCCCTTTTGAACAGGGGCTGAAAAATTGGGCCTTTCGTGGTGGTGGTGGTGGTGGCGTTGCCACAACACTGTAAGCCCTCAGAGTTACTCTTGGTGGGTGCAGGAATGGGCCCTGCTGTGAATTATTAGATCAAGAATTGTAATTACATGCCCCTTTTGAACAGGGGCTGAAAAATTGGGCCTTTCGTGGTGGTGGTGGTGGTGGCGTTGCCACAACACTGTAAGCCCTCAGAGTTACTCTTGGTGGGTGCAGCAATGGGCCCTGCTGTGAATTATTACATCAAGAATTGTAATTGCATGCCCCTGTTGAACAGGGGCTGAAAAATTGGGCCTTAGGCACTGGTGGCACAACACTACAACCCCTCACAGATACTGTACTTGGAGCACAGCAATGAGCCCTGTTGCAAAGTATTGCTTCAAAAATTGTAATGACACGCCCCTGTTAAACAGGGGCTGAAAAATTGGGCCTTAGGCACTGGTGGCACAACACTACAACCCCTCACAGATACTGTACTTGGAGCACAGCAATGAGCCCTGTTGCAAAGTATTGCTTCAAAAATTGTAATGACACGCCCCTGTTAAACAGGGGCTGAAAAATTGGGCCTTAGGCACTGGTGGCACAACACTACAACCCCTCACAGATACTGTACTTGGAGCACATCAATGAGCCCTGTTGCAAAGTATTGCTTCAAAAATTGTAATGACACGCCCCTGTTAAACAGGGGCTGAAAAATTGGGCCTTAGGCACTGGTGCCACAACACTCCAACCCCTCACAGATACTGTACTTGGAGCACAGCAATGAGCCCTATGGCAAATTATTGCTAAAAAAATTGTAATTACACGCCCCTGTAAAACAGGGGCTGAAAAATTGGGCCTTAGCCACTGGTGGCGGCACCCATAAACAAAAATGATCTTCCAAGCTATCATCATCAATCGTATCATTGAGGACTCGGAGGAGGAGGATAGCCAGTCAACATAACAGCACAGGCACTCAGCATCAGCATCAGTCTTGAAGGGATGTGACATGTTAAAATCAATTAGTCTGTTATATCAGCATCAGGTGTGTGGTAGCTGGTGGTGATCCAAGACTGGTTCATCTTGATGAAAGTCAGTCGATCAACCGAGTCGGTGGACAGGCGCACCCTGTGATCCGTGACAAATCCTCCAGCAGCACTGAATGTGCGTTCCGAAAGAACGCTGGATGCAGGACAGGCCAGTAGCTCAATTGCATACTGTGCAAGCTCTGGCCAGTGATCCATCCTCAAGACCCAGTAAGCCAGAGGATTTTCGGTGGGGAAGGTGTCCAAGTCTGACCTTGCCCCTAGATATTCCTGCACCATGTTTATCAGACGCTGGCGATGGTTGCTGGAACCGATCATACTTTGGGGCTGCGGACTAAAGAATTGTCTGAACGCATCGGTCAGACGGCCACCTTCCCCACCGCTCCTTCTTTGACTGGCCGAAGCCTCAGCAACTCGTTGTCCAGGACCAGGAGTTTGTAACCTCCCAGTCTCTGGGAACGCGTTGCACAGACCTTTCTGCAAGGCCTCCCGGAGTTGTCTCATCCTCTGCTCCCTCTGCGATGGTAACATAAGGTCCGCAACCTTACCCTTGTACCGTGGATCAAGGAGAGTGGCCAGCCAGTAATGGTCCCTCTCCTTGATCCGAAGAATACGAGGATCCTTCCGCAGACTTTGCAGGATCAGGGAGGCCATGCAGCGTAGGTTTGCTGAGGCATTCGCTCCGGAGTCCTCTGGGTCACTAAGGACGACATGATCCGCAGTCACCTCCTCCCAGCCACGTACAAGTCCACTGGTTTCTTGGGACTGTAAATCATCCCTAAAAGACTGCTGCTGATGATGCTGAGTGCCAGCCTCCACCTCCATGCTGACACAATCCTCCTCCTCCTCCTCCTCCTCTTCCTGTGCGATGGGTGGGACAGAAGGAACACTGTCTGGGTAAAGGGGGCCTTGAGAGGCAAGGAAGTCCTCCTCTTCCTGCCTCTGTTCTGCCTCAAGTGCCCTGTCCATTATTCCACGCAGCGTGTGCTCCAACAGGTGGACAAGAGGTACAGTGTCACTGATGCATGCACTGTCACTGCTCACCATCCTCGTGGCCTCCTCAAATGGTGCCAGGACAGTGCACGCATCCCTGATCATGCCCCACTGGCGTGGAGAAAAAAAACCAAGCTCACCTGACCCTGTCCTGGTGCCGTAGTCGCACAGGTACTCATTGATGGCCCTCTGCTGCGTGTGCAGCCGCTGCAGCATGGCCAACGTTGAGTTCCACCTGGTGGGCATGTCACATATAAGGCGGTTCTTGGGCAGGTTCAACTCCTTTTGCAGCTCAGCCAGGCGAGCACTGGCATTATAAGATCTGCGGAAATGCACACAGACTTTCCTGGCCTGCCTCAGGACATCCTGTAAGCCCGGGTACCTGCCCAAGAACCGCTGCACCACCAGGTTAAGGACGTGAGCCACACAGGGCACATGGGTCAGTTGTCCCTGTCGAAGGGCGGAGAGGAGGTTGGTGCCATTGTCGCAAACCACCATTCCTGGCTTAAGCTGGCGTGGCGTCAACCACCTCTCGGCCTGGCCCTGCAGAGCAGACAGGACCTCTGCCCCAGTGTGGCTTCTGTCCCCCAAACACACCAGCGCAAGCACGGCATGGCATCTTTTTGCCTGCGTACTTGCGTAGCCCCGTGAACGGCTACGGAGCACCGCTGGTTCATAGGACAAACCACAGGAAGAGGCCATGGAGGAAGAAGAAGAGGAGGGGGTGGAGGAGAGAGGTGTGTCACAACCAGTAGTAGCATTTTGGAGGCGTGGCGGTGGAACAACCTCCAACACTACTGCACATTGTCCTGCATCCTTCCCAGCTGCCAAAAGAGTGACCCAATGGGCCGTGAAAGAAAGGTAATGTCCCTGTCCATGCCTGCTGGACCATGAGTCAGCGGTAATATGCACCTTACCGCTGACCGCCCTGTCCAGCGAGGCCAAGACATTGCCTTCCACATGCCGGTAGAGAGCCGGAATAGCCTTCCGTGAGAAAAAGTGGCGTTTGGGAACCTGCCACTGAGGAACCGCACATTGCACAAACTCACGGAAGGGGGCCGAGTCTACCAACTGAAAAGGCAGCAGTTGAAGCGCTAGCAATTTAGCCAAGCTAGCATTCAACCGCTGGGCATGTGGATGGCTGGGAGTGAACTTCTTTCGACGGTCCAGCAGCTGGGGCAGGGAAATTTGCCTGCTAGAATCGGACGTCGGTGTACTGCTAGCAGAGTGGCCGCAAGTACTTGGCTGTGACACACCTAATTCTACACCTTCATTCCTCTCAGTGCATGTTTCAGAGAGGACTGAAGTTATAGTGGGGTTGGAGATCCCAGCTGATGCGGTGCAAGGAGAGGTCCGCTTTGTTCTTTGGTGTGGGTCTTTGAGGTAGGCTTGCCAACGAGCTGCATGGCAGGTCAACATATGTCTGGTCAGGCATGTGGTACCCAAGCGGCTGATGTTTTGGCCACACGATATACGCTTGAGACATATGTTGCAAACAGCAGCTGTGCGATCTGATGCACTAGCCTCAAAAAAGGCCCACACCAAGGAACTTTTTGAATGACGGGCAGAGGCAGCGCCCTGCACAGGCGGAGCTCTGCGGTGTGATTCCGTCGGTGTACTGCCCTTACGCTGGCCACCAAAGGGCATCCTGCCTCGTTGGAGATGTGCCTCCTCCTCATCCTCCTCCTCCTCCTCCTCTCTCCTATTAGGCACCCATGTGGAGTCAGTGACCTCATCATCCCCTCCCTCCTCATCACTGGAGCCAATCTGGCAGTATGCTGCAGCTGCTGGAACATGACTGCCGGATTGGTGTCCTTCTTGAGCATCCCCTCTGTCTGCTCTCACCCTACTGCCTTCCTGTAGCTGGGTTTCATCATCAGACCCTTCGAAACGCTGGGCATCCTCCTGGAGCATGTACCCAACACTGTGCTCAAACAGTTCGGGGGACTCCTCAGGAGGAGGACATGGTGGGTCTAGGGAAGGAGTGACTGATGATGAGTCTGACATTGATACCAGGGAAGAGGACGCTTTGGCAGCTGCTTTGCCAGTACCCTGAGCCTGGGTGAGAGAGGATGAGGAGGAGGAGGAGGGCTTGGTCATCCACTCTACCAAGTCTTCGGCATGATGTGGCTCAACATGTCCAGCTGCCGAAAAGAAGGACAAGCGTGTCCCATGGCCATGTGCTGATGACAATGCACCGCGTCCACGACCAGCACTGTTGCCCCCAGACACAGAGCCTGCTTGCCCTCTTTTATTGCCTCCTGACTGTCTGCCTCTCCTTGTTTGCCTTCCAGACATTCTAATAGATGGCCTGCAGGGAGATGGGAAAAAAGCAATAAGGGCTACCTTCAGGTGTCCTTCTCTGTCCCTTTACTTAAGGATTTCTAAATATGGTTGAGGATGATTGCTTTTGCACAGAATAGCACAACGACAATTTCCCTGACTGTCCAAAAAACAAGGATTTCAAAGATGGTTGATGAGGAATGCTTTAGCACACTATAGCACAAGGAGAATTCCCCTCACTTTCCTTCTTTGTCCCTAGAAACAAGGACTCGCACAGTGAAAGAAACTGACACTCTCCCTACCTAGAGTTTTCTGTCCCTAGAAAAAATGTTTTTTTAAAGCACACTATAGCACAAGGAGAATTCACTCACTGTCCTTCCCTGTCCCTAGAAACAAGGACTCGCACAGTGAAAGAAACTGACACTCTCCCTACCTAGAGTTTTCTGTCCCTAGAAAAAATGTTTTTTAAAAGCACACTATAGCACAAGGAGAATTCCCCTCACTTTCCTTCTTTGTCCCTAGAAACAAGGACTCGCACAGTGAAAGAAACTGACACTCTCCCTACCTAGAGTTTTCTGTCCCTAGAAAAAATGTTTTTTTAAAGCACACTATAGCACACGGAGAATTCACTCACTGTCCTTCCCTGTCCCTAGAAACAAGGACTCGCACAGTGAAAGAAACTGACACTCTCCCTACCTAGAGTTTTCTGTCCCTAGAATTTTTTTTTTTTAAAAGCACACTATAGCACAAGGAGAATTCACTCACTGTCTTTCCCTGTCCCTAGAAACAAGGACTCGCACAGTGAAAGAAACTGACACTCTCCCTACCTAGAGTTTTCTATCCCTAGAAAAAATGTTTTTTTAAAGCACACTATAGCACAAGGAGAATTCACTCACTGTCCTTCCCTGTCCCTAGAAACAAGGACTCGCACAGTGAAAGAAACTGACACTCTCCCTACCTAGAGTTTTCTGTCCCTAGAAAAAATGTTTTTTAAAAGCACACTATAGCACAAGGAGAATTCACTCACTGTCCTTCCCTGTCCCTAGAAACAAGGACTCGCACAGTGAAAGAAACTGACACTCTCACTACCTAGAGTTTTCTGTCCCTAGAAAAAATGTTTTTTAAAAGCACACTATAGCACAAGGAGAATTCCCCTCACTTTCCTTCTTTGTCCCTAGAAACAAGGACTCGCACAGTGAAAGAAACTGACACTCTCCCTACCTAGAGTTTTCTGTCCCTAGAAAAAATGTTTTTTTAAAGCACACTATAGCACAAGGAGAATTCCCCTCACTTTCCTTCTTTGTCCCTAGAAACAAGGACTCGCACAGTGATAAGAAACTGACACTCTCCCTACCTAGAGTTTTCTGTCCCTAGAAAAAATGTTTTTTTAAAGCACACTATAGCACAAGGAGAATTCACTCACTGTCCTTCCCTGTCCCTAGAAACAAGGACTCGCACAGTGAAAGAAACTGACACTCTCCCTACCTAGAGTTTTCTGTCCCTAGAAAAAATGTTTTTTAAAAGCACACTATAGCACAAGGAGAATTCACTCACTGTCCTTCCCTGTCCCTAGAAACAAGGACTCGCACAGTGAAAGAAACTGACACTCTCCCTACCTAGAGTTTTCTGTCCCTAGAAAAAATGTTTTTTTTTTAAAGCACACTATAGCACAAGGAGAATTCACTCACTGTCCTTCCCTGTCCCTAGAAACAAGGACTCGCACAGTGAAAGAAACTGACACTCTCCCTACCTAGAGTTTTCTGTCCCTAGAAAAAATGTTTTTTAAAAGCACACTATAGCACAAGGAGAATTCCCCTCACTTTCCTTCTTTGTCCCTAGAAACAAGGACTCGCACAGTGAAAGAAACTGACACTCTCCCTACCTACAGTTTTCTGTCCCTAGAAAAAATGTTTTTTTAAAGCACACTATAGCACAAGGAGAATTCACTCACTGTCCTTCCCTGTCCCTAGAAACAAGGACTCGCACAGTGAAAGAAACTGACACTCTCCCTACCTAGAGTTTTCTGTCCCTAGAAAAAATGTTTTTTAAAAGCACACTATAGCACAAGGAGAATTCACTCACTGTCCTTCCCTGTCCCTAGAAACAAGGACTCGCACAGTGAAAGAAACTGACACTCTCCCTACCTAGAGTTTTCTGTCCCTAGAAAAAATGTTTTTTTAAAGCACACTATAGCACAAGGAGAATTCACTCACTGTCCTTCCCTGTCCCTAGAAACAAGGACTCGCACAGTGAAAGAAACTGACACTCTCCCTACCTAGAGTTTTCTGTCCCTAGAAAAAATGTTTTTTAAAAGCACACTATAGCACAAGGAGAATTCCCCTCACTTTCCTTCTTTGTCCCTAGAAACAAGGACTCGCACAGTGAAAGAAACTGACACTCTCCCTACCTAGAGTTTTCTGTCCCTAGAAAAAATGTTTTTTTAAAGCACACTATAGCACAAGGAGAATTCACTCACTGTCCTTCCCTGTCCCTAGAAACAAGGACTCGCACAGTGAAAGAAACTGACACTCTCCCTACCTAGAGTTTTCTGTCCCTAGAAAAAATGTTTTTTAAAAGCACACTATAGCACAAGGAGAATTCCCCTCACTTTCCTTCTTTGTCCCTAGAAACAAGGACTCGCACAGTGAAAGAAACTGACACTCTCCCTACCTAGAGTTTTCTGTCCCTAGAAAAAATGTTTTTTTAAAGCACACTATAGCACAAGGAGAATTCACTCACTGTCCTTCCCTGTCCCTAGAAACAAGGACTCGCACAGTGAAAGAAACTGACACTCTCCCTACCAAAGTTTTCTGTCCCTAGAAAAAATGTTTTTTAAAAGCACACTATAGCACAAGGAGAATTCACTCACTGTCCTTCCCTGTCCCTAGAAACAAGGACTCGCACAGTGAAAGAAACTGACACTCTCCCTACCTAGAGTTTTCTGTCCCTAGAAAAAATGTTTTTTAAAAGCACACTATAGCACAAGGAGAATTCACTCACTGTCCTTCCCTGTCCCTAGAAACAAGGACTCGCACAGTGAAAGAAACTGACACTCTCCCTACCTAGAGTTTTCTGTCCCTAGAAAAAATGTTTTTTTAAAGCACACTATAGCACAAGGAGAATTCACTCACTGTCCTTCCCTGTCCCTAGAAACAAGGACTCGCACAGTGAAAGAAACTGACACTCTCCCTACCTAGAGTTTTCTGTCCCTAGAAAAAATGTTTTTTAAAAGCACACTACAGCACAAGGAGAATTCACTCACTGTCCTTCCCTGTCCCTAGAAACAAGGACTCGCACAGTGAAATAAACTGACACTCTCCCTACCTAGAGTTTTCTGTCCCTAGAAAAAATGTTTTTTAAAAGCACACTATAGCACAAGGAGAATTCCCCTCACTTTCCTTCTTTGTCCCTAGAAACAAGGACTCGCACAGTGAAAGAAACTGACACTCTCCCTACCTAGAGTTTTCTGTCCCTAGAAAAAATGTTTTTTTAAAGCACACTATAGCACAAGGAGAATTCACTCACTGTCCTTCCCTGTCCCTAGAAACAAGGACTCGCACAGTGAAAGAAACTGACACTCTCCCTACCTAGAGTTTTCTGTCCCTAGAAAAAATGTTTTTTAAAAGCACACTATAGCACAAGGAGAATTCACTCACTGTCCTTCCCTGTCCCTAGAAACAAGGACTCGCACAGTGAAAGAAACTGACACTCTCCCTACCTAGAGTTTTCTGTCCCTAGAAAAAATGTTTTTTTAAAGCACACTATAGCACAAGGAGAATTCACTCACTGTCCTTCCCTGTCCCTAGAAACAAGGACTCGCACAGTGAAAGAAACTGACACTCTCCCTACCTATAGTTTTCTGTCCCTAGAAAAAATGTTTTTTAAAAGCACACTATAGCACAAGGAGAATTCCCCTCACTTTCCTTCTTTGTCCCAAGAAACAAGGACTCGCACAGTGAAAGAAACTGACACTCTCCCTACCTAGAGTTTTCTGTCCCTAGAAAAAATGTTTTTTTAAAGCACACTATAGCACAAGGAGAATTCACTCACTGTCCTTCCCTGTCCCTAGAAACAAGGACTCGCACAGTGAAAGAAACTGACACTCTCCCTACCTAGAGTTTTCTGTCCCTAGAAAAAATGTTTTTTTAAAGCACACTATAGCACAAGGAGAATTCCCCTCACTTTCCTTCTTTGTCCCTAGAAACAAGGACTCGCACAGTGAAAGAAACTGACACTCTCCCTACCTAGAGTTTTCTGTCCCTAGAAAAAATGTTTTTTTAAAGCACACTATAGCACAAGGAGAATTCACTCACTGTCCTTCCCTGTCCCTAGAAACAAGGACTCGCACAGTGAAAGAAACTGACACTCTCCCTACCTAGAGTTTTCTGTCCCTAGAAAAAATGTTTTTTAAAAGCACACTATAGCACAAGGAGAATTCACTCACTGTCCTTCCCTGTCCCTAGAAACAAGGACTCGCACAGTGAAAGAAACTGACACTCTCCCTACCTAGAGTTTTCTGTCCCTAGAAAAAATGTTTTTTTAAAGCACACTATAGCACAAGAAGAATTCACTCACTGTCCTTCCCTGTCCCTAGAAACAAGGACTCGCACAGTGAAAGAAACTGACACTCTCCCTACCTAGAGTTTTCTGTCCCTAGAAAAAATGTTTTTTAAAAGCACACTATAGCACAAGGAGAATTCCCCTCACTTTCCTTCTTTGTCCCTAGAAACAAGGACTCGCACAGTGAAAGAAACTGACACTCTCCCTACCTAGAGTTTTCTGTCCCTAGAAAAAATGTTTTTTTAAAGCACACTATAGCACAAGGAGAATTCACTCACTGTCCTTCCCTGTCCCTAGAAACAAGGACTCGCACAGTGAAAGAAACTGACACTCTCCCTACCTAGAGTTTTCTGTCCCTAGAAAAAATGTTTTTTTTAAAGCACACTATAGCACAAGGAGAATTCCCCTCACTTTCCTTCTTTGTCCCTAGAAACAAGGACTCGCACAGTGAAAGAAACTGACACTCTCCCTACCTAGAGTTTTCTGTCCCTAGAAAAAATGTTTTTTAAAAGCACACTATAGCACAAGGAGAATTCCCCTCACTTTCCTTCTTTGTCCCTAGAAACAAGGACTCGCACAGTGAAAGAAACTGACACTCTCCCTACCTAGAGTTTTCTGTCCCTAGAAAAAATGTTTTTTTAAAGCACACTATAGCACAAGGAGAATTCCCCTCACTTTCCTTCTTTGTCCCTAGAAACAAGGACTCGCACAGTGAAAGAAACTGACACTCTCCCTACCTAGAGTTTTCTGTCCCTAGAAAAAATGTTTTTTTAAAGCACACTATAGCACAAGGAGAATTCACTCACTGTCCTTCCCTGTCCCTAGAAACAAGGACTCGCACAGTGAAAGAAACTGACACTCTCCCTACCTAGAGTTTTCTGTCCCTAGAAAAAATGTTTTTTAAAAGCACACTATAGCACAAGGAGTATTCACTCACTGTCCTTCCCTGTCCCTAGAAACAAGGACTCACACAGTGAAAGAAACTGACACTCTCCCTACCTAGAGTTTTCTGTCCCTAGAAAAATGTTTTTTTAAAGCACACTATAGCACAAGGAGAATTCACTCACTGTCCTTCCCTGTCCTTAGAAACAAGGACTCGCACAGTGAAAGAAACTGACACTCTCCCTACCTAGAGTTTTCTGTCCCTAGAAAATTTTTTTTTTAAAAGCACACTATAGCACAAGGAGAATTCACTCACTGTCCTTCCCTGTCCCTAGAAACAAGGACTCGCACAGTGAAAGAAACTGACACTCTCCCTACCTAGAGTTTTCTGTCCCTAGAAAAAATGTTTTTTTAAAGCACACTATAGCACAAGGAGAATTCACTCACTGTCCTTCCCTGTCCCTAGAAACAAGGACTCGCACAGTGAAAGAAACTGACACTCTCCCTACCTAGAGTTTTCTGTCCCTAGAAAAAATGTTTTTTAAAAGCACACTATAGCACAAGGAGAATTCCCCTCACTTTCCTTCTTTGTCCCTAGAAACAAGGACTCGCACAGTGAAAGAAACTGACACTCTCCCTACCTAGAGTTTTCTGTCCCTAGAAAAAATGTTTTTTTAAAGCACACTATAGCACAAGGAGAATTCACTCACTGTCCTTCCCTGTCCCTAGAAACAAGGACTCACACAGTGAAAGAAACTGACACTCTCCCTACCTAGAGTTTTCTGTCCCTAGAAAAAATGTTTTTTTAAAGCACACTATAGCACAAGGAGAATTCACTCACTGTCCTTCCCTGTCCCTAGAAACAAGGACTCGCACAGTGAAAGAAACTGACACTCTCCCTACCTAGAGTTTTCTGTCCCTAGAAAAAATGTTTTTTAAAAGCACACTATAGCACAAGGAGAATTCACTCACTGTCCTTCCCTGTCCCTAGAAACAAGGACTCGCACAGTGAAAGAAACTGACACTCTCCCTACCTAGAGTTTTCTGTCCCTAGAAAAAATGTTTTTTTAAAGCACACTATAGCACAAGAAGAATTCACTCACTGTCCTTCCCTGTCCCTAGAAACAAGGACTCGCACAGTGAAAGAAACTGACACTCTCCCTACCTAGAGTTTTCTGTCCCTAGAAAAAATGTTTTTTAAAAGCACACTATAGCACAAGGAGAATTCCCCTCACTTTCCTTCTTTGTCCCTAGAAACAAGGACTCGCACAGTGAAAGAAACTGACACTCTCCCTACCTAGAGTTTTCTGTCCCTAGAAAAAATGTTTTTTTAAAGCACACTATAGCACAAGGAGAATTCACTCACTGTCCTTCCCTGTCCCTAGAAACAAGGACTCGCACAGTGAAAGAAACTGACACTCTCCCTACCTAGAGTTTTCTGTCCCTAGAAAAAATGTTTTTTTTAAAGCACACTATAGCACAAGGAGAATTCCCCTCACTTTCCTTCTTTGTCCCTAGAAACAAGGACTCGCACAGTGAAAGAAACTGACACTCTCCCTACCTAGAGTTTTCTGTCCCTAGAAAAAATGTTTTTTAAAAGCACACTATAGCACAAGGAGAATTCCCCTCACTTTCCTTCTTTGTCCCTAGAAACAAGGACTCGCACAGTGAAAGAAACTGACACTCTCCCTACCTAGAGTTTTCTGTCCCTAGAAAAAATGTTTTTTTAAAGCACACTATAGCACAAGGAGAATTCCCCTCACTTTCCTTCTTTGTCCCTAGAAACAAGGACTCGCACAGTGAAAGAAACTGACACTCTCCCTACCTAGAGTTTTCTGTCCCTAGAAAAAATGTTTTTTTAAAGCACACTATAGCACAAGGAGAATTCACTCACTGTCCTTCCCTGTCCCTAGAAACAAGGACTCGCACAGTGAAAGAAACTGACACTCTCCCTACCTAGAGTTTTCTGTCCCTAGAAAAAATGTTTTTTAAAAGCACACTATAGCACAAGGAGTATTCACTCACTGTCCTTCCCTGTCCCTAGAAACAAGGACTCACACAGTGAAAGAAACTGACACTCTCCCTACCTAGAGTTTTCTGTCCCTAGAAAAATGTTTTTTTAAAGCACACTATAGCACAAGGAGAATTCACTCACTGTCCTTCCCTGTCCTTAGAAACAAGGACTCGCACAGTGAAAGAAACTGACACTCTCCCTACCTAGAGTTTTCTGTCCCTAGAAAATTTTTTTTTTAAAAGCACACTATAGCACAAGGAGAATTCACTCACTTTCCTTCCCTGTATCTAGAAACAAGGACTCGCACAGTGAAAGAAACTGACACTCTCCCTACCTAGAGTTTTCTGTCCCTAGAAAAAATGTTTTTTTAAAGCACACTATAGCACAAGGAGAATTCACTCACTGTCCTTCCCTGTCCCTAGAAACAAGGACTCGCACAGTGAAAGAAACTGACACTCTCCCTACCTAGAGTTTTCTGTCCCTAGAAAAAATGTTTTTTAAAAGCACACTATAGCACAAGGAGAATTCCCCTCACTTTCCTTCTTTGTCCCTAGAAACAAGGACTCGCACAGTGAAAGAAACTGACACTCTCCCTACCTAGAGTTTTCTGTCCCTAGAAAAAATGTTTTTTTAAAGCACACTATAGCACAAGGAGAATTCACTCACTGTCCTTCCCTGTCCCTAGAAACAAGGACTCGCACAGTGAAAGAAACTGACACTCTCCCTACCTAGAGTTTTCTGTCCCTAGAAAAAATGTTTTTTAAATGCACACTATAGCACAAGGAGAATTCACTCACTGTCCTTCCCTGTCCCTAGAAACAAGGACTCGCACAGTGAAAGAAACTGACACTCTCCCTACCTAGAGTTTTCTGTCCCTAGAAAAATGTTTTTTTAAAGCACACTATAGCACAAGGAGAATTCACTCACTGTCCTTCCCTGTCCCTAGAAACAAGGACTCGCACAGTGAAAGAAACTGACACTCTCCCTACCTAGAGTTTTCTGTCCCTAGAAAAAATGTTTTTTAAAAGCACACTATAGCACAAGGAGAATTCACTCACTGTCCTTCCCTGTCCCTAGAAACAAGGACTCGCACAGTGAAAGAAACTGACACTCTCCCTACCTAGAGTTTTCTGTCCCTAGAAAAAATGTTTTTTTAAAGCACACTATAGCACAAGGAGAATTCACTCACTGTCCTTCCCTGTCCCTAGAAACAAGGACTCGCACAGTGAAAGAAACTGACACTCTCCCTACCTAGAGTTTTCTGTCCCTAGAAAAAATGTTTTTTAAAAGCACACTATAGCACAAGGAGAATTCCCCTCACTTTCCTTCTTTGTCCCTAGAAACAAGGACTCGCACAGTGAAAGAAACTGACACTCTCCCTACCTAGAGTTTTCTGTCCCTAGAAAAAATGTTTTTTTAAAGCACACTATAGCACAAGGAGAATTCACTCACTGTCCTTCCCTGTCCCTAGAAACAAGGACTCGCACAGTGAAAGAAACTGACACTCTCCCTACCTAGAGTTTTCTGTCCCTAGAAAAAATGTTTTTTAAAAGCACACTATAGCACAAGGAGAATTCCCCTCACTTTCCTTCTTTGTCCCTAGAAACAAGGACTCGCACAGTGAAAGAAACTGACACTCTCCCTACCTAGAGTTTTCTGTCCCTAGAAAAAATGTTTTTTTAAAGCACACTATAGCACAAGGAGAATTCACTCACTGTCCTTCCCTGTCCCTAGAAACAAGGACTCTCACAGTGAAAGAAACTGACACTCTCCCTACCTAGAGTTTTCTGTCCCTAGAAAAAATGTTTTTTAAAAGCACACTATAGCACAAGGAGAATTCACTCACTGTCCTTCCCTGTCCCTAGAAACAAGGACTCGCACAGTGAAAGAAACTGACACTCTCCCTACCTAGAGTTTTCTGTCCCTAGAAAAAATGTTTTTTAAAAGCACACTATAGCACAAGGAGAATTCACTCACTGTCCTTCCCTGTCCCTAGAAACAAGGACTCACACAGTGAAAGAAACTGACACTCTCCCTACCTAGAGTTTTCTGTCCCTAGAAAAAATGTTTTTTTAAAGCACACTATAGCACAAGGAGAATTCACTCACTGTCCTTCCCTGTCCCTAGAAACAAGGACTCGCACAGTGAAAGAAACTGACACTCTCCCTACCTAGAGTTTTCTGTCCCTAGGAAAAATGTTTTTTAAAAGCACACTATAGCACAAGGAGAATTCACTCACTGTCCTTCCCTGTCCCTAGAAACAAGGACTCGCACAGTGAAAGAAACTGACACTCTCCCTACCTAGAGTTTTCTGTCCCTAGAAAAAATGTTTTTTAAAAGCACACTATAGCACAAGGAGAATTCCCCTCACTTTCCTTCTTTGTCCCTAGAAACAAGGACTCGCACAGTGAAAGAAACTGACACTCTCCCTACCTAGAGTTTTCTGTCCCTAGAAAAAATGTTTTTTTAAATCACACTATAGTACAAGGAGAATTTCCCTCACTTTCCTTCTTTGTCCCTAGAAACAAGGACTCGCACAGTGAAAGAAACTGACACTCTCCCTACCTAGAGTTTTCTGTCCCTAGAAAAAATGTTTTTTTAAAGCACACTATAGCACAAGGAGAATTCACTCACTGTCCTTCCCTGTCCCTAGAAACAAGGACTCGCACAGTGAAAGAAACTGACACTCTCCCTACCTAGAGTTTTCTGTCACTAGAAAAAATGTTTTTTAAAAGCACACTATAGCACAAGGAGAATTCACTCACTGTCCTTCCCTGTCCCTAGAAACAAGGACTCGCACAGTGAAAGAAACTGACACTCTCCCTACCTAGAGTTTTCTGTCCCTAGAAAAAATGTTTTTTTAAAGCACACTATAGCACAAGGAGAATTCACTCACTGTCCTTCCCTGTCACTAGAAACAAGGACTCGCACAGTGAAAGAAACTGACACTCTCCCTACCTAGAGTTTTCTGTCCCTAGAAAAAATGTTTTTTAAAAGCACACTATAGCACAAGGAGAATTCCCCTCACTTTCCTTCTTTGTCCCTAGAAACAAGGACTCGCACAGTGAAAGAAACTGACACTCTCCCTACCTAGAGTTTTCTGTCCCTAGAAAAAATGTTTTTTTAAAGCACACTATAGCACAAGGAGAATTCACTCACTGTCCTTCCCTGTCCCTAGAAACAAGGACTCGCACAGTGAAAGAAACTGACACTCTCCCTACCTAGAGTTTTCTGTCCCTAGAAAAAATGTTTTTTTAAAGCACACTATAGCACAAGGAGAATTCCCCTCACTTTCCTTCTTTGTCCCTAGAAACAAGGACTCGCACAGTGAAAGAAACTGACACTCTCCCTACCTAGAGTTTTCTGTCCCTAGAAAAAATGTTTTTTTAAAGCACACTATAGCACAAGGAGAATTCACTCACTGTCCTTCCCTGTCCCTAGAAACAAGGACTCGCACAGTGAAAGAAACTGACACTCTCCCTACCTAGAGTTTTCTGTCCCTAGAAAAAATGTTTTTTAAAAGCACACTATAGCACAAGGAGAATTCACTCACTGTCCTTCCCTGTCCCTAGAAACAAGGACTCGCACAGTGAAAGAAACTGACACTCTCCCTACCTAGAGTTTTCTGTCCCTAGAAAAAATGTTTTTTTAAAGCACACTATAGCACAAGGAGAATTCACTCACTGTCCTTCCCTGTCCCTAGAAACAAGGACTCGCACAGTGAAAGAAACTGACACTCTCCCTACCTAGAGTTTTCTGTCCCTAGAAAAAATGTTTTTTAAAAGCACACTATAGCACAAGGAGAATTCCCCTCACTTTCCTTCTTTGTCCCTAGAAACAAGGACTCGCACAGTGAAAGAAACTGACACTCTCCCTACCTAGAGTTTTCTGTCCCTAGAAAAAATGTTTTTTTAAAGCACACTATAGCACAAGGAGAATTCACTCACTGTCCTTCCCTGTCCCTAGAAACAAGGACTCGCACAGTGAAAGAAACTGACACTCTCCCTACCTAGAGTTTTCTGTCCCTAGAAAAAATGTTTTTTAAAAGCACACTATAGCACAAGGAGAATTCCCCTCACTTTCCTTCTTTGTCCCTAGAAACAAGGACTCGCACAGTGAAAGAAACTGACACTCTCCCTACCTAGAGTTTTCTGTCCCTAGAAAAAATGTTTTTTTAAAGCACACTATAGCACAAGGAGAATTCACTCACTGTCCTTCCCTGTCCCTAGAAACAAGGACTCGCACAGTGAAAGAAACTGACACTCTCCCTACCTAGAGTTTTCTGTCCCTAGAAAAAATGTTTTTTAAAAGCACACTATAGCACAAGGAGAATTCACTCACTGTCCTTCCCTGTCCCTAGAAACAAGGACTCACACAGTGAAAGAAACTGACACTCTCCCTACCTAGAGTTTTCTGTCCCTAGAAAAAATGTTTTTTAAAAGCACACTATAGCACAAGGAGAATTCACTCACTGTCCTTCCCTGTCCCTAGAAACAAGGACTCGCACAGTGAAAGAAACTGACACTCTCCCTACCTAGAGTTTTCTGTCCCTAGAAAAAATGTTTTTTAAAAGCACACTATAGCACAAGGAGAATTCACTCACTGTCCTTCCCTGTCCCTAGAAACAAGGACTCGCACAGTGAAAGAAACTGACACTCTCCCTACCTAGAGTTTTCTGTCCCTAGAAAAAATGTTTTTTAAAAGCACACTATAGCACAAGGAGAATTCCCCTCACTTTCCTTCTTTGTCCCTAGAAACAAGGACTCGCACAGTGAAAGAAACTGACACTCTCCCTACCTAGAGTTTTCTGTCCCTAGAAACAATGTTTTTTTAAAGCACACTATAGCACAAGGAGAATTCCCCTCACTTTCCTTCTTT
This sequence comes from Rana muscosa, assembly GCA_029206835.1. NCBI lineage: Eukaryota > Metazoa > Chordata > Amphibia > Anura > Ranidae > Rana > Rana muscosa. Next base: position 4,445,661 of record JARGYO010000056.1, read on the forward strand.
GTCCCTAGAAACAAGGACTCGCACAGTGAAAGAAACTGACACTCTCCCTACCTAGAGTTTTCTGTCCCTAGAAAAAATGTTTTTTTAAAGCACACTATAGCACAAGGAGAATTCACTCACTGTCCTTCCCTGTCCCTAGAAACAAGGACTCGCACAGTGAAAGAAACTGACACTCTCCCTACCTAGCGTTTTCTGTCCCTAGAAAAAATGTTTTTATAAAGCACACTATAGCACAAGGAGAATTCACTCACTGTCCTTCCCTGTCCCTAGAAACAAGGACTCGCACAGTGAAAGAAACTGACACTCTCCCTACCTAGAGTTTTCTGTCCCTAGAAAAAATGTTTTTTAAAAGCACACTATAGCACAAGGAGAATTCACTCACTGTCCTTCCCTGTCCCTAGAAACAAGGACTCGCACAGTGAAAGAAACTGACACTCTCCCTACCTAGAGTTTTCTGTCCCTAGAAAAAATGTTTTTTTAAAGCACACTATAGCACAAGGAGAATTCACTCACTGTCCTTCCCTGTCCCTAGAAACAAGGACTCGCACAGTGAAAGAAACTGACACTCTCCCTACCTAGAGTTTTCTGTCCCTAGAAAAAATGTTTTTTAAAAGCACACTATAGCACAAGGAGAATTCCCCTCACTTTCCTTCTTTGTCCCTAGAAACAAGGACTCGCACAGTGAAAGAAACTGACACTCTCCCTACCTAGAGTTTTCTGTCCCTAGAAAAAATGTTTTTTTAAAGCACACTATAGCACAAGGAGAATTCACTCACTGTCCTTCCCTGTCCCTAGAAACAAGGACTCGCACAGTGAAAGAAACTGACACTCTCCCTACCTAGAGTTTTCTGTCCCTAGAATTTTTTTTTTTAAAAGCACACTATAGCACAAGGAGAATTCCCCTCACTTTCCTTCTTTGTCCCTAGAAACAAGGACTCGCACAGTGAAAGAAACTGACACTCTCCCTACCTAGAGTTTTCTGTCCCTAGAAAAAATGTTTTTTTAAAGCACACTATAGCACAAGGAGAATTCACTCACTGTCCTTCCCTGTCCCTAGAAACAAGGACTCGCACAGTGAAAGAAACTGACACTCTCCCTACCTAGAGTTTTCTGTCCCTAGAAAAAATGTTTTTTAAAAGCACACTATAGCACAAGGAGAATTCACTCACTGTCCTTCCCTGTCCCTAGAAACAAGGACTCGCACAGTGAAAGAAACTGACACTCTCCCTACCTAGAGTTTTCTGTCCCTAGAAAAAATGTTTTTTTTTACTTTCAAAGTATTTTATTTTCAAATAGGAAAATACAGAGTAACAAATACGATAGCAATATAAAAGATAGCATTTTTTGGCCGATAGCATGGGCGGGCTGAAAAAGTACACAGCGAAAGTGCAAAAATTAAGGAAGATCTGTAATCGTAAACAATCCTGTCAAGTGGTTATTCATATCACCTGGCATACAGAGTTTAATCAAAGGTACACTCCCTCCCAAACTCGCCCTATCAACAGAGCCTGGGGTGCTAAATTCTCTCTTTCAGTCCCCTACATCCGGGGCAGGGAAGGTGCCATGGAGCTCCCTACCTCCGGCACCCCAAAAGGGAACATGCTGTGCCAGAGGGAGGGAACCCCCCCCCAGGGGGGAAACCCCCGATGGGGCTGACTCACTCCTAAGAGGACCTCCATTGTTGTACCATTAATAGTAATTCGATACCCTGTTAGAAGAAAGGAGAGGTAGTCAGAAAGAAGAAAGGTAGGGAAGACGGGGGTTAGGGTAGGGTGGGGGTAGGGAAGGGAGGCGAGGTTCACTAAGTGCTTAATTTAATCCAGGTTTTAATTGTGAGCTAATCCAGGAACTAGAGAAATACCCAAGAACTGAGCCCATGGTTCCCAAACCTTCTCAAATTTACATGTTGAATCGTTAATGATACTGGCAAGCTTTTCCTGGGCCATGATCCAAGATACTTTCCTGATCGCTGCTTTAGTGGAGACATTTGGGTGCTTCCACGCCTTGGCTAGTGTAATTTTGGCTCCTAGCAATATATAGTGGATTAGTATACGATCGTGTTTGGATATCTTGGGAATATGAGCATTTAGTAAAATGGTTTCCGGAGACCTGGGAATCTCGCAACCCGTGACTCTTTTAATGAGAGTTAATATCTTTCTCCAGAAGGACCTGATTCTAGGGCATTCCCACCACACATGGGCGATTGTGCCCCTCAGATGACATCCCCGGAAGCATAACGGGTCAGCTGTTGGAAAAATCTTGGCCAGTCGTTTTGGTGTCATATACCATCTAGTCATAATTTTTAAATTTGCTTCCATGAGAGATGTATTGATGATTCCTTTATACGCTGTGGCTAGAGCAGACTGCCAGGTCTCCAAGCTCCACTGAAACTTGAAGTCTCCCTCCCAGGCTAACATGTAAGGGGATTTATCAGTCGGTTGGGAAAGTGACGCATAGATGACTGAAATGCCTCCCCTCTGCTCCATGGGTTGGCTGCACCAGAGTTCATAATTTGAAAATTTGGGAGGATTAGGCTTTTCGGGCCATATTCTATGCAAGAAGTGGCTAATTTGCTGAAACCGAACTCTCTCAGACTGAGGAAGGTCGAGATTGCTTACACAGTAGGCCAGAGAAAGTGGGCCTCTAGACGTGAAGAAATGGCCTATACGGTACAGCCCTTTGTCCAGCCACCATTGAAAGGCCTTTATGTTTAACCCTGGGAGGAAACTCGGGTTACGGAATAGGTGTGAGAGGGGTTGCATGGCTGAGGTAAGGTTAGGGTTCAATTTCAATTTATCCCACAAAGCAAAGGAGTGTGAGAGAGTGGGGGCCAAAATAGGTGGTCTATTTTTAGGTGAACACCACAATAGGTAATCCAGGGTATGATGTGGAACCGCCTGGCGTTCGATTTGTATCCAGTCTGGTTTTCTCCCTTTAGTATATACAGTGGAGAACTGGGACAGTCTTGATGCTAAGAAATATCTATACAAGTTTGGCACACCCAGTCCTCCTCGTTTTCTAGAGTGGTAAAGAGTCTGTTGGTTGATCCTGTATCCCGATCCCCCCCAAATAAATTGTATAATTTTGCTCTGGAGTGACTTGAGATGGTCCCTCCTCAGTGGGATGGGGAGAGCTCGGAAGAGGTAGAGCAGTCTAGGCAATAGTGTCATCTTGACAGCATTTATTCTTCCCAACCAAGATAAATTTTGCTTTGACCATAGTTTTAGGTCTTGCTCTAACTTGTGGTACATGGGAGGGAAGTTTTTAGCGTAAAGGGACTCAAATTTAGAAGTAAGGGAGATACCCAAATATTTGATATTGTATTCATTCCAGGCAAATTTAAAATTCATTTTAAGTAGGGAGACCATCTCAGGGTTAAGAGAGATGTTTAGGGCTTGGGATTTGGCAAAGTTAACCTGCAAACCTGTTACTGTCGCAAAAGAGAAAATAATTTTATTCAAATTAGGTAGGGAGGTTAGAGGGGAGGTAATAAAGAGTATTAAGTCATCCGCAAACAACCCACATTTGTGCATTTGGGGCCCACAAGAAACCCCCTTTACATCAGGATTCTCTCGTATAGCTATCGCCAATGTCTCTATGGCCAATGCAAAGATTGCGGGTGACAACGGGCAACCTTGCCTTGTTCCCCTTGCTATGTGGATCGGGGAGGAGTAATGTCCTTGAATTCGAATACGCGCTGTGGGCGTGGAGTATAGTGCTTTCAAGGTTCCGATAAATTGATTCCCAAAGCCCCAATGCTCTAACAGGGTAAAGATGTACTGCCAGGACACAGTATCGAATGCTTTTTGTATGTCCAGGGAAAGTAGCATTCCCTGTTGCTTAGGTCCTCCTGGCCAATTAGACTGTAAGATCGAGACTATATCAATAGCTCTTCTAGTTTGATCAGGGCCCTGTCTACCTGGGATAAATCCCACTTGGTCTTTGTGAATATAGGAGCTGATGAATGAGTTTAGTCTGTTTGCTAGGACTTTGGTGAGGATCTTTAAATCGTTATTTATCAACGATATTGGTCTATAGTTAGCTACCTCTTCTGGATTTTTATCGGGTTTCGGGATAACAGTAATGAATGCTGAGTTTAGGTCAGGTTTTAGGGGGGAACCGGAGGTTTTTTCGTTAAAAAATTTTGTCATAAAGGGCGCTACTATCTCTGAGAAGGTTTTATAGTAGGGGACCGATAGACCGTCCGGACCTGGAGCCGTTCCCCCCTTTAGGTTTTTGATAACCTCCATGGATTCTTCCACTGAAATTGGGTCCTCCATGATGGTTTTGTGTTCATCAGAGAGTTTAGGAATAGGAAGGGTGTCTAGAAAATGTGAGCTGGAACTAGCGGAAACCTGCTGACCAGCACTATAAAGCTTGTCATAGAACTCTCTGAAAGCTGTAAGGATTTTGGAGGGATCAGAAGTCGTGGTCTGATTATGAGATTTGATCCTCGGGATTGTGTTTAGCCTCACCCTGGGGGTGAGTTTATTGGCCAGCATCTTGCCTAATTTGTCCTTCTGGGTATAAAATTTCGCTCCGCTCCATCGGATCAGTTTTTCAGCTCGTGTTGTCAGGGCTAAGTTAAGTTGCAGTCTGACTGAGTCTATTTGTGTCATGCTAATTCTGGTCGGGTCTCTTTTATGTTGTGCTCTGAGAGAAGCGTACATTCTTTCCAATCTAACTATATCAGCCATTCTTTCTCTTTTGATTTTGGATGCGAGCTGGATAAGTTTACCTCTGACGGTTACTTTATGGGCTGCCCAGAGTACTTCTGCGGATACCTCCCCATCGTTATTTAAAGAGAAGTATTCGGTTAGTGCTTTATTAATCTCGATCACATTAATGGGGTCTGACAAAATTGACTCATTAAGCCTCCACTGGAAATGTTTGGGTCTGTGTGAGAGTGAGTCGAGAGATGCTGACACAATAGAGTGATCCGAGAGTGACGTGTCTATAATCCGAGCATCATTGACATGTGGAAGATGATGTGAGGGGATGAGAATGTGATCTATCCTGGCATAGGATTGATGGGGGTTAGAGAAATGGGTATAATCTCTTGTCGTTGGGTTCTGTTCACGCCAAACGTCTGCCAAACCCTGAGCATGGAGTAATCTAGCAAATTTTAGGCTGGCCCTGGTGGGGCGAGTTAGGATGGGTTTGGCTGGGTTGGACTTATCTAGCCCACGATCAAGCGCCATGTTGGAGTCACCCCCAAATATGGGAGTCCCCTCCAACATAGGGCTCAGGGTTGACATCATTGATTGAAAAAACCTCAGTTGCCCTTTATTTGGAGCATAGTATGAGATAAAGGAGAAAACGTGCCCCTCAATTAGGCCTTTCACTAAAAGAAACCTGCCTTCTGGGTCTTTGTACTCGGCTTGCCAAGTGAAAGTGCAAGATTTTGAAAATAAAATTGCAACCCCTTTTGATTTGTCTTCTGCCTTTGCCAAATAAAAAACTGGGAAGTGATGGTGTAAAAAGACAGGGCTGTACCGTCTAGGGAAGTGAGTCTCTTGAATCAAAACCACATCTAGTCCAAGGGATTTGTAACTGTCAAATATTTTTCTCCTTTTTATTGGAGAATTAAGACCCTGGGCGTTGTGGGTAGCTATTTTAAGTATAGGTTTTGGTGCATTAGCCATGGAGAGGAGTTGAGTGTATGCTGTCTATCCCTGCGTCACTTACCTTTAGGTGAGCCGGATCTCTAGTTGTCTTCTGTATGGACCTTCTGTGAGATGGTTTAGTTTGATTAGGAACCTCAGTGATAACCTGGATGGATTCTGAGAAACACACAATTGTTAAGCATCTTAGTTCGTAGAAGGGGGAGGGGAGGAGGGAGAGGGAAGGGGTATACAGAAAGAGCAAGATAGGAAAGATAGAAGAAGAGACCATAGACAGCCTCTTCAGAGAAAGACGGTCCGCTCCCTGGGGAAATAACCCTTCCCCCGGGCCAGACCTTACAAAAAGTGTCTGCACCACTGTGAGCAGACAACCCATCCCACAAATCTTCGGGAGACTGAGGGATAGGCGGAGGCACATGCTGAGCACCCAGCTCCACGGCGCTCAACTAACTTTTGTTCATTTAGAAATACCTAGCACAGAGGGTTTAAATTCCCATAAAGGAGGGACCTCCAGTCCCCTGGGATAAGCATCTGGATAACTACCCCTCACCCGCCCCTTTTCAGAGCAGGCAATGTGGTGAACATCTTAGAGCTACTATCTATTATAATTGAGGGGAAACATTTAGTTCAGTAACTAACCCACTAACATTAGGGGGCCACTATGAGCCCAACTCATAGAAACAACCACGTGAGAAACATAAGGTTTCTGTCTTCTAGCAGATGGTAATAATGAGCCAACAGGTTCGTTTAAGGCCTTATCCAGGACTATAAGCAAAATCAATTGGGGAAAACCCTAGATCGGATCCATATCTTAATATACTGAAAATTAAGAAAGTTTGTTCAATAGAATTTGGGAGGGCAATTGCCCCTTTCAGAATAAGAGGAAGTCTCTGATGAGTACTCCCTTTGGGAGCCAAGGTAGAGAGTAGGAAATATAAAAATAAAATAAAATTAATTGCTGGCAATACTCAGGTCGGGCGAATGTCTTTCGCTTTCTTCGATTTCGGGTTGTTCCACAGGGGCGTCAGGGGGCTGGTGGGTGGTGGCCTTTTAGTAGAGTTGTTGGCTGGGTTTGATGTGTCCATATCCGATTCTAGCGAGATCAGCTTCAGTGAAAGGAGGGTCTTCTCGCCATCTTGGAAGTTAGAGAACGAATAGGGTTTACTCTTGAAAATGAATTTAACGGCAAATGGGAATGTCCACCAGTATTTGATGTCCTTCTGGGCTAGGATCCCTAAGAGAGGTTTCAGGGCCCTTCTTCTCTGGATCGTGGAGGGGGATAGGTCAGCAAAAATTTGGATAGGGTGACCGTGATGGGAGATCTGTTTCGCCGCTCTGGATTGCTTCATTATTTCCTCCTTTACCTGGTAAAAGTGAGGTTTAGCGATTACATCCCTGGGGGAACCATCTTTTCTAGGAGGGCCCAGGGCTCTATGAACCCTGTCCAATTCCAGACGGTGTTGCGGTATGTTAGGGATCAGGGATTTAATTATTTCCTGTGTTGCTTGTGAGACCTCTGTAAAGGTTTCAGGGAGACCCCTGATTCTGAAGTTGGATCTCCTGGATCTATCTTCAAGTTCATCGATTCTCAGTAGGGCTGAGTCGAGCCTATCTTGAAGTGTCTGGATGTGGCTAGAATTCTGGTTAGTGGTTGCTACTGTCAAATCCAGCTTGTTCTCTATGGCTTCCATCCTGGAACCTAGGTTCTGGAAGTCAGCTTTTATATCGCCAGTAATCTTGGCTGCTGTATTGGCCAGTCCCCTCTCCAGTAAAGTAGACAACTTCTGGAGTAGATCATCGTGATGTGGACTTTCTTCATTATTCGGGGATGTAAGGTAGGGGCCCCCTTGGTGTGCATGAGAGGGTGTCCCTGCTAAAGGGACAGCATTGTCCCCAAAGTGTCTGCTAAGTAACGATTCAGTAGACGCTGGGGATGGGGTCATATGTTGCATGAGCAAGCTTTGACTGGCTGGGGTGTATGACAGGGTGGCGGGCGCTAACACTTGCCTCTGCTCTGCATGTCCCTCCATGTTTGCAGCGTGTAGCTGGGCCGCGGCGGCCATCTTGGTATACCCCGGCGGCTGAACCCGGTCAAATTGCGGCCCGAGGTCTCTCCGTACCTGGCTTCCACTCATGCGGCGGGATTCCCTGGTGAACTGGGAGTCTGGATCGCCCGTTGTAGCTCGTCGGTGATCCCTCTGTGCGGTGCTGTGAGCGGCGCTAGAGCTAGGTGTGATGGAGCTCCGGCTCAAGCGGCCATCTTGGAGACTCCGCGCATGCGCACCTCGAAAAAATGTTTTTTTAAAGCACACTATAGCACAAGGAGAATTCACTCACTGTCCTTCCCTGTCCCTAGAAACAAGGACTCGCACAGTGAAAGAAACTGACACTCTCCCTACCTAGAGTTTTCTGTCCCTAGAAAAAATGTTTTTTAAAAGCACACTATAGCACAAGGAGAATTCCCCTCACTTTCCTTCTTTGTCCCTAGAAACAAGGACTCGCACAGTGAAAGAAACTGACACTCTCCCTACCTAGAGTTTTCTGTCCCTAGAAAAAATGTTTTTTTAAAGCACACTATAGCACAAGGAGAATTCACTCACTGTCCTTCCCTGTCCCTAGAAACAAGGACTCGCACAGTGAAAGAAACTGACACTCTCCCTACCTAGAGTTTTCTGTCCCTAGAAAAAATGTTTTTTAAAAGCACACTATAGCACAAGGAGAATTCCCCTCACTTTCCTTCTTTGTCCCTAGAAACAAGGACTCGCACAGTGAAAGAAACTGACACTCTCCCTACCTAGAGTTTTCTGTCCCTAGAAAAAATGTTTTTTTAAAGCACACTATAGCACAAGGAGAATTCACTCACTGTCCTTCCCTGTCCCTAGAAACAAGGACTCGCACAGTGAAAGAAACTGACACTCTCCCTACCTAGAGTTTTCTGTCCCTAGAAAAAATGTTTTTTAAAAGCACACTATAGCACAAGGAGAATTCCCCTCACTTTCCTTCTTTGTCCCTAGAAACAAGGACTCGCACAGTGAAAGAAACTGACACTCTCCCTACCTAGAGTTTTCTGTCCCTAGAAAAAATGTTTTTTAAAAGCACACTATAGCACAAGGAGAATTCCCCTCACTTTCCTTCTTTGTCCCTAGAAACAAGGACTCGCACAGTAAAACACACTGACACTCTCCCTACCTATCCTTCTCTTTCCCTAAACTAAAGGAATCCAAGTTGAGCAAGAAAGAAATAAATGTCACTGTCCCTTCAAATGCTGCTCTTTCCCTGCTCCGGAACACACTACACTAGGCCGCCATGCTGGCGGCCTTTTATAGTGTGGGGCGTGTACTAAACACCCTCAGCAATAATTGGCCACAGGCATCCTGCCTGTGGCCAATCATTGCTCTCTTCGCTGCCGGCGCTGTGATTGGCCAAGCATGCGGGGTCACAGTGCATGCTTGGCCAATCACAGCGCCTGGATGACACTGCGATGGCGTAGTGCATTGTGGGCTGTTCGCGTCACTCGAATTTGGCGCGAACGGCCCAAATCGTTCGATCTTCGTCGAACGATCGAACAGCCGATGTTCGAGTCGAACGTATGTTCGACTCGAACACGAAGCTCATCCCTACTATGGACCATCACTGATGTACTCTAGTTCATCACTGATGTACTATGGGCCATCACTGGTGTACTATGGATCATCACTGGTGTACTATGGATCATCACTGATGTACTATAGATCATCACTGATGTACTATAGCTCATCACTGATGTACTATGGACCATCACTGATGTGCTATAGATCATCACTGATGTACTATGGACCATCACTGGTGTACTATGGATCATTACTGGTGTACTGTGGATCATCACTGGTGTACTATGGACCATCCCTGATGTACTGTGTATCATCACTGATGTACTGTGGATCATCACTGATGTACTATAGTTCATCACTGATGTACTATGGGCCATCACTGGTGTACTATGGATCATCACTGGTGTACTATGGATCATCACTGATGTACTATGGACCATCCCTGATGTACTGTGGATCATCAGTGATGTACTGTGGATCATCACTGATGTACTATGGATCATCACTGATGTACTGTGGATCATCACTGATGTACAATAGTTCATCACTGATGTACTATGGGCCATCACTGGTGTACTATGGATCATCACTGGTGTACTATGGATCATCTCCGATGTACTGTGGACCATCCCTGATGTACTGTGGACCATCACTGATGTACTGTGGATCATCACTGATGTACTTTTGATCATCACTGATGTACTATAGATCATCACTGACGTACTATAGATCATCACTGATGTACTATGGACCATCACTGATGTACTATAGATCATCACTGATGTACTATGGACCATCACTGGTGTACTATGGATCATCACTGGTGTACTGTGGATCATCACTGGTGTACTATGGACCATCCCTGGTGTACTGTGGATCATCACTGATGTATTGTGGATCATCACTGATGTACTATAGTTCATCACTGATGTACTATGGGCCATCACTGGTGTACTATGGATCATCACTGGTGTACTATGGATCATCACTGATGTTCTATGGACCATCCCTGATGTACTGTGGATCATCACTGATGTACTGTGGATCATCGCTGATGTACTATGGATCATCACTGATGTACTGTGGATCATCACTGATGTACTATAGTTCATCACTGATGTACTATGGGCCATCACTGGTGTACTATGGATCATCACTGGTGTACTATGGATCATCACTGATGTACTATGGACCATCCCTGATGTACTGTGGATCATCACTGATGTACTATAGTTCATCACTGATGTACTATGGGCCATCACTGGTGTACTATGGATCATCACTGGTGTACTATGGATCATCACTGATGTACTATAGATCATCACTCATGTACTATAGCTCATCACTGATGTACTATGGACCATCACTGATGTACTATAGATCATCACTGATGTACTATGGACCATCACTGGTGTACTATGGATCATCACTGGTGTACTGTGGATCTTCACTGGTGTACTATGGACCATCCCTGATGTACTGTGGATCATCACTGATGTACTGTGGATCATCACTGATGTACTATGGATCATCACTGATGTACTATGGGCCATCACTGGTGTACTATGGGCCATCACTGGTGTACTATGGATCATGACTGGTGTACTATGGACCATCACTGATGTACTATGGACCATCACTGATGTACTATGGATCATCACTGATATACTGTGGACCATCCCTGATGTACTGTGGATCATCACTGATGTACTGTGGATCATCACTGAAGTATTGTGGATCATCACTGATGTACTGTGGATCATCACTGATGTACCGTGTATCATAACTGATTTACTGTGGATAATCACTGATGTACTATAGATCATCACCGATGTACTATGGACCATCACTGATGTACTATAGATCATCACTGATGTACTATAGATCATCACTGATGTACTATGGACCATCACTGATGTACTATAGATCATCACTGATGTACTATGGACCATCACTGGTGTACTATGGATCATCACTGGTGTACTGTGGATCATCACTGGTGTACTATGGACCATCCCTGATGTACTGTGGATCATCACTGATGTACTGTGGATCATCACTGATGTACTATAGTTCATCACTGATGTACTATGGGCCATCACTGGTGTACTATGGATCATCACTGGTGTACTATGGACCATCCCTGATGTACTGTGGATCATCACTGATGTACTGTGGATCATCACTCATGTACTATGGATCATCACTGATGTACTGTGGATCATCACTGATGTACTATAGTTCATCACTGATGTACTATGGGCCATCACTGGTGTACTATGGATCATCACTGGTGTACTATGGATCATCACTGATGTACTATGGACCATCCCTGATGTACTGTGGATCATCACTGATGTACTATAGTTCATCACTGATGTACTATGGGCCATCACTGGTGTACTATGGATCATCACTGGTGTACTATGGATCATCACTGATGTACTATGGACCATCCCTGATGTACTGTGAATCATCACTGATGTACTGTGGATCATCACTGATGTACTATGGATCATCACTGATGTACTATGGGCCATCACTGGTGTACTATGGGCCATCACTGGTGTACTATGGATCATCACTGGTGTACTATGGATCATCACTGGTGTACTATGGACCATCACTGATGTACTATGGACCATCACTGATGTACTATGGATCATCACTGATATACTGTGGACCATCCCTGATGTACTGTGGATCATCACTGATGTACTGTGGATCATCACTGAAGTATTGTGGATCATCACTGATGTACTGTGGATCATCACTAATGTACTGTGGATCATAACTGATGTACTGTAGATCATCACTGATGTACTATAGATCATCACTGGTGTACTATGTATATAGATCATCACTGATGTACTATGGACCATCACTGATGTACTATAGATCATCACTGATGTACTATGGACCATCACTGGTGTACTATGGATCATCACTGGTGTACTGTGGATCATCACTGGTGTACTATGGACCATCCCTGATGTACTGTGGATCATCACTGATGTACTGTGGATCATCACTGATGTACTATAGTTCATCACTGATGTACTATGGGCCATCACTGGTGTACTATGGATCATCACTGGTGTACTATGGATCATCACTGATGTACTATGGACCATCACGATGTACTGTGGATCATCACTGATGTACTATAGTTAATCACTGATGTACTATGGACCATCACTGGTGTACTATGGATCATCACTGGTGTATTATGGATCATCACTGATGTACTATGGACCATCCATGATGTACTGTGGATCATCACTGATGTACTGTGGATCATCATTGATGTACTATGGATCATCACTGATGTACTATGGGCCATCACTGGTGTACTACGGGCCATCACTGGTGTACTATGGATCATCACTGGTGTACTATGGATCATCACTGGTGTACTATGGACCATCCCTGATGTACTGTGGATCATCACTGATGTACTGTGGATCATCACTCATGTACTATGGATCATCACTGATGTACTGTGGATCATCACTGATGTACTATAGTTCATCACTGATGTACTATGGGCCATCACTGGTGTACTATGGATCATCACTGGTGTACTATGGATCATCACTGATGTACTATGGACCATCCCTGATGTACTGTGGATCATCACTGATGTACTATAGTTCATCACTGATGTACTATGGGCCATCACTGGTGTACTATGGATCATCACTGGTGTACTATGGATCATCACTGATGTACTATGGACCATCCCTGATGTACTGTGAATCATCACTGATGTACTGTGGATCATCACTGATGTACTATGGATCATCACTGATGTACTATGGGCCATCACTGGTGTACTATGGGCCATCACTGGTGTACTATGGATCATCACTGGTGTACTATGGATCATCACTGGTGTACTATGGACCATCACTGATGTACTATGGACCATCACTGATGTACTATGGATCATCACTGATATACTGTGGACCATCCCTGATGTACTGTGGATCATCACTGATGTACTGTGGATCATCACTGAAGTATTGTGGATCATCACTGATGTACTGTGGATCATCACTAATGTACTGTGGATCATAACTGATGTACTGTAGATCATCACTGATGTACTATAGATCATCACTGGTGTACTATGTATATAGATCATCACTGATGTACTATGGACCATCACTGATGTACTATAGATCATCACTGATGTACTATGGACCATCACTGGTGTACTATGGATCATCACTGGTGTACTGTGGATCATCACTGGTGTACTATGGACCATCCCTGATGTACTGTGGATCATCACTGATGTACTGTGGATCATCACTGATGTACTATAGTTCATCACTGATGTACTATGGGCCATCACTGGTGTACTATGGATCATCACTGGTGTACTATGGATCATCACTGATGTACTATGGACCATCACGATGTACTGTGGATCATCACTGATGTACTATAGTTCATCACTGATGTACTATGGACCATCACTGGTGTACTATGGATCATCACTGGTGTATTATGGATCATCACTGATGTACTATGGACCATCCATGATGTACTGTGGATCATCACTGATGTACTGTGGATCATCATTGATGTACTATGGATCATCACTGATGTACTATGGGCCATCACTGGTGTACTACGGGCCATCACTGGTGTACTATGGATCATCACTGGTGTACTATGGATCATCACTGGTGTACTATGGACCATCACTGATGTACTGTGGACCACCACTGATGTACTGTGGATCATCACTGATGTACTGTGGATCATCCCTGGTGTACTATGGAACATCACTGGTGTACTATGGATCATCACTGGTGTACTATGGATCATCACTGATGTACTATGGGCCATCACTGATGTACTATGGATCATCACTGATATACTGTGGACCATCCCTGATGTACTGTGGATCATCACTGATGTACTGTGGATCATCACTGAAGTATTGTGGATCATCACTGATGTACTGTGGATCATCACTGATGTACTGTGGATCATAATTGATGTACTGTGGATCATCACTGATGTACTGTGGATCATCACTGATGTACTATAGATCATTACTGATGTACTATGGGCCATCACTGGTGTACTATGGATCATCACTGATGTACTATGGATCATCACTGATGTACTATGGGCCATCACTGGTGTACTATGAACCATCACTGATGTACTGTGGATCATCACTGATGTACTGTGGGCCATCACTGATGTACTATGGATCATCACTGATATACTGTGGACCATCCCTGATGTATTGTGGATCATCACTGATGTACTGTGGATCATCACTGATGTACTATAAATCATCACTGAAGTACTATGGGCCATCACTGGTGTACTATGGATCATCACTGGTGTACTATGGATCATCACTGATGTACTATGGATCATCACTGATGTACTATGGATCATGACTGGTGTACTATGGATCATCACTGATGTACTGTGGACCATCCCTGATGTACTGTGGATCATCACTGATGTACTGTGGATCATCACTGATGTACTGAGGATCATCACTGATGTACTATGGATCATCACTGATGTACCTTGGATCATCACTGATGTACTGTGGATCATCACTGATGTACTGTGGATCATCACTGATGTACTATAGATCATCACTGTAGTACTATGGGCCATGACTGGTGTACTATGGATCATCACTGATGTACTATGGATCATCACTGATGTATTATGGATCATCACTGATGTACTATGAGCCATCACTGATGTACTATGGATCATCACTGGTGTACTATGGATCATCACTGATGTACTATGAGCCATCACTGATGTACTATGGATCATCACTGGTGTACTATGGATCATCACTGATGTACTATGGATCATCACTGATGTACTATCAGCCATCACTGATGTACTATGGGCCATCCCTGGTGTACTATGGATCATCACTGATGTACTGTGGATCATCACTGATGTACTATGGGACATCACTGGTTTACTATGGGCCATCACTGGTGTACTATGGATCATCACTGGTGTACTATGGGCCATCACTGGTGTACTATGGGCCATCACTGGTGTACTATGGATCATCACTGGTGTACTATGGACCATCACTGATGTACTATGGATCATCACTGATATACTGTGGACCATCCCTGATATACTGTGGATCATCCCTGATGTACTGTGGATCATCACTGATCTACTGTGGGCCATCACAGGTGTACTGTGGGCCATCACAGGTGTACTATGGAGCATCACTGATGTACTATGGATCATCACTGGTGTACTATGGATCATCACTGATGTACTGTGGACCATCCCTGATGTACTATAGATCATCACTGATGTACTGTGGATCATCACTGATGTACTATGGGCCATCACTGGTGTACTATGGGCCATCACTGGTGTACTATGGATCATCACTGGATTACTATGGATCATCGCTGGTGTACTATGGACCATCACTGATGTGCTTTGGGCCATCACTGGTGTACTATGGATCATCACTGATGTACTGTGGACCATCCCTGATGTACTGTGGATCATCACTGATGTACTATGGATCATCACTGATGTACTATGGACCATCACTGGTGTACTATGGACCATCACTGGTGTACTATGGATCATCACTGATGTACTGTGGATCATCACTGATGTACTGTGGGCCATCACTGATGTACTATGGATCATCACTGATATACTGTGGACCATCCCTGATGTATTGTGGATCATCACTGATGTACTGTGGATCATCACTGATGTACTATAGATCATCACTGAAGTACTATGGGCCATCACTGGTGTACTATGGATCATCACTGGTGTACTATGGGCCATCACTGGTGTACTATGGATCATCACTGATGTACTATGGATCATCACTGATGTACTATGGATCATGACTGGTGTACTATGGATCATCACTGATGTACTGTGGACCATACCTGATGTCCTGTGGATCATCACTGATGTACTGTGGATCATCACTGATGTACTGTGGATCATCACTGATGTACTGTGGATCACCATTGATGTACTGAGGATCATCACTGATGTACTATGGATCATCAGTGATGTACCGTGGATCATCACTGATGTACTGTGGATCATCACTGATGTACTGTGGATCATCACTGATGTACTATAGATCATCACTGAAGTACTATGGGCCATCACTGGTGTACTATGGATCATCACTGATGTATTATGGATCATCACTGATGTACTATGAGCCATCACTGATGTACTATGGATCATCACTGGTGTATTATGGATCATCACTGATGTACTATGGATCATCACTGATGTACTATGAGCCATCACTGATGCACTATGGGCCATCCCTAGTGTACTATGGATCATCACTGATGTACTGTGGATCATCACTGATGTACTATGGGACATCACTGGCATACTATGGGCCATCTCTGGTGTACTATGGATCATCACTGGTGTACTATGGGCCATCACTGGTGAACTATGGATCATCACTGGTGTACTATGGACCATCACTGATTTACTATGGACCATCACTGATGTACTGTGGATCATCACTGATGAACTGTGGGTCATCCCTGGTGTACTATGGATCATCACTGGTGTAATATGGATCATCACTGATGTACTATGGGCCATCACTGATGTTCTATGGATCATCACTGATGTACTGTGGACCATCCCTGATGTACTGTGGATCATCACTGATGTACTATGGACCATCCCTGATGTACTATGGACCATCCCTGATGTACTGTGAATCATCACTGGTGTACTGTGGATCATCACTGATGTACTATAGATCATCACTGATGTACTGTGGATCATCACTGATGTACTATGGGCCATCACTGGTGTACTATGGGCCATCACTGGTGTACTATGGATCATCACTGATGTACTGTGGATCATCCCTGATGTACTGTGGGCCATCACTGATGTACTATGGATCATCACTGATGTACTATGGATCATGACTGGTGTACTATGGATCATCACTGATGTACTGTGGACCATCCCTGATGTACTGTGGATCATCACTGATGTACTGTGGATCATCACTGATGTACTATAGATCATCACTGATGTACTGTGGATCATCACTCATGTACTATGGGCCATCACTGGTGTACTATGGATCATCACTGGTGTACTATGGATCATCACTGATGTACTATAGATCATCACTGATGTACTATAGCTCATCACTGATGTACTATGGACCATCACTGATGTACTATAGATCATCACTGATGTACTATGGACCATCACTGGTGTACTATGGATCATTACTGGTGTACTGTGGATCATCACTGGTGTACTATGGACCATCCCTGATGTACTGTGTATCATCAGTGATGTACTGTGGATCATCACTGATGTACTATAGTTCATCACTGATGTACTATGGGCCATCACTGGTGTACTATGGATCATCACTGGTGTACTATGGATCATCACTGATGTACTATGGACCATCCCTGATGTACTGTGGATCATCAGTGATGTACTGTGGATCATCACTGATGTACTATGGATCATCACTGATGTACTGTGGATCATCACTGATGTACTATAGTTCATCACTGATGTACTATGGGCCATCACTGGTGTACTATGGATCATCACTGGTGTACTATGGATCATCACTGATGTACTATGGACCATCCCTGATGTACTGTGGATCATCACTGATGTACTGTGGATCATCACTGATGTACTATAGATCATCACTGAAGTACTATGGGCCATCACTGGTGTACTATGGATCATCACTGATGTATTATGGATCATCACTGATGTACTATGAGCCATCACTGATGTACTATGGATCATCACTGGTGTATTATGGATCATCACTGATGTACTATGGATCATCACTGATGTACTATGAGCCATCACTGATGCACTATGGGCCATCCCTAGTGTACTATGGATCATCACTGATGTACTGTGGATCATCACTGATGTACTATGGGACATCACTGGCATACTATGGGCCATCTCTGGTGTACTATGGATCATCACTGGTGTACTATGGGCCATCACTGGTGAACTATGGATCATCACTGGTGTACTATGGACCATCACTGATTTACTATGGACCATCACTGATGTACTGTGGATCATCACTGATGTACTGCGGGTCATCCCTGGTGTACTATGGATCATCACTGGTGTAATATGGATCATCACTGATGTACTATGGGCCATCACTGATGTTCTATGGATCATCACTGATGTACTGTGGACCATCCCTGATGTACTGTGGATCATCACTGATGTACTATGGACCATCCCTGATGTACTATGGACCATCCCTGATGTACTGTGAATCATCACTGGTGTACTGTGGATCATCACTGATGTACTATAGATCATCACTGATGTACTGTGGATCATCACTGATGTACTATGGGCCATCACTGGTGTACTATGGGCCATCACTGGTGTACTATGGATCATCACTGATGTACTGTGGATCATCCCTGATGTACTGTGGGCCATCACTGATGTACTATGGATCATCACTGATGTACTATGGATCATGACTGGTGTACTATGGATCATCACTGATGTACTGTGGACCATCCCTGATGTACTGTGGATCATCACTGATGTACTGTGGATCATCACTGATGTACTATAGATCATCACTGATGTACTGTGGATCATCACTCATGTACTATGAGCCATCACTGGTGTACTATGGATCATCACTGGTGTACTATGGATCATCACTGATGTACTATAGATCATCACTGATGTACTATAGCTCATCACTGATGTACTATGGACCATCACTGATGTACTATAGATCATCACTGATGTACTATGGACCATCACTGGTGTACTATGGATCATTACTGGTGTACTGTGGATCATCACTGGTGTACTATGGACCATCCCTGATGTACTGTGTATCATCAGTGATGTACTGTGGATCATCACTGATGTACTATAGTTCATCACTGATGTACTATGGGCCATCACTGGTGTACTATGGATCATCACTGGTGTACTATGGATCATCACTGATGTACTATGGACCATCCCTGATGTACTGTGGATCATCAGTGATGTACTGTGGATCATCACTGATGTACTATGGATCATCACTGATGTACTGTGGATCATCACTGATGTACTATAGTTCATCACTGATGTACTATGGGCCATCACTGGTGTACTATGGATCATCACTGGTGTACTATGGATCATCACTGATGTACTATGGACCATCCCTGATGTACTGTGAATCATCACTGATGTACTATAGTTCATCACTGATGTACTATGGGCCATCACTGGTGTACTATGGATCATCACTGGTGTACTATGGATCATCACTGATGTACTATGGACCATCCCTGATGTACTGTGGATCATCACTGATGTACTATGGATCATCACTAATGTACTATGGGCCATCACTGGTGTACTATGGGCCATCACTGGTGTACTATGGATCATCACTGGTGTACTATGGACCATCACTGATGTACTATGGACCATCACTGATGTACTATGGATCATCACTGATATACTGTGGACCATCCCTGATGTACTGTGGATCATCACTGATGTACTGTGGATCATCACTGAAGTATTGTGGATCATCACTGATGTACTGTGGATCATCACTGATGTACTGTGTATCATAACTGATGTACTGTGGATCATCACTAATGTACTATAGATCATCACTGATGTACTATAGATCATCACTGATGTACTATGGACCATCACTGATGTACTATAGATCATCACTGATGTACTATAGATCATCACTGATGTACTATGGACCATCACTGGTGTACTATGGATCATCACTGGTGTACTGTGGATCATCACTGGTGTACTATGGACCATCCCTGATGTACTGTGGATCATCACTGATGTACTGTGGATCATCACTGATGTACTATAGTTCATCACTGATGTACTATGGGCCATCACTGGTGTACTATGGATCATCACTGGTGTACTATGGATCATCACTGATGTACTATGGACCATCCCTGATGTACTGTGGATCATCACTGATGTACTGTGGATCATCACTGATGTACTATGGATCATCACTGATGTACTGTGGATCATCACTGATGTACTATGGGCCATCACTGGTGTACTATGGGCCATCACTGGTGTACTATGGATCATCACTGATGTACTATGGATCATCACTGATGTACTATGGACCATCACTGATGTACTATGGGCCATCACCGATGTACTATATATCATCACTGATGTACTATAGATCATCACTGATGTACTATGGACCATCACTGATGTACTATGGACCATCACTGGTGTACTTTGGATCATCACTGGTGTACTGTGGATCATCACTGGTGTACTATGGACCATCCCTGATGTACTGTGGATCATCACTGATGTACTGTGGATCATCACTGATGTACTATAGTTCATCACTGATCTACTATGGGCCATCACTGGTGTACTATGGATCATCACTGGTGTACTATGGATCATCACTGATGTACTATGGACCATCCCTGATGTACTGTGGATCATCACTGTTGTACTGTGGATCATCACTGATGTACTATGGATCATCACTGATGTACTGTGGATCATCACTGATGTACTGTGGATCATCACTGATGTACTATAGTTCATCACTGATGTACTATGGGCCATCACTGGTGTACTATGGATCATCACTGGTGTACTATGGATCATCACTGATGTACTATGGACCATCCCTGATGTACTGTGGATCATCACTGATGTACTGTGGATCATCACTGATGTACTATGGATCATCACTGATGTACTATGGGCCATCACTGGTGTACTATGGGCCATCACTGGTGTACTATGGATCATCACTGGTGTACTATGGATCATCACTGGTGTACTATGGACCATCACTGATGTACTATGGACCATCACTGATGTCCTATGGATCATCACTGATATACTGTGGACCATCCCTGATGTACTGTGGATCATCACTGATGTACTGTGGATCATCACTGAAGTATTGTGGATCATCACTGATGTACTGTGGATCATCACTGATGTACTGTGTATCATAACTGATGTACTGTGGACCATCACTGATGTACTATAGATCATCACTGATGTACTATGGACCATCACTGGTGTACTATGGATCATCACTGGTGTACTGTGGATCATCACTGGTGTACTATGGACCATCCCTGATGTACTGTGGATCATCACTGATGTACTGTGGATCATCACTGATGTACTATAGTTCATCACTGATGTACTATGGGCCATCACTGGTGTACTATGGATCATCACTGGTGTACTATGGATCATCACTGATGTACTATGGACCATCCCTGATGTACTGTGGATCATCACTGATGTACTGTGGATCATCACTGATGTACTATGGATCATCACTGATGTACTGTGGATCATCACTGATGTACTATGGGCCATCACTGGTGTACTATGGGCCATCACTGGTGTACTATGGATCATCACTGATGTACTATGGATCATCACTGATGTACTATGGACCATCACTGATGTACTATGGGCCATCACCGATGTACTATAGATCATCACTGATGTACTATAGATCATCACTGATGTACTATGGACCATCACTGATGTACTATGGACCATCACTGGTGTACTTTGGATCATCACTGGTGTACTGTGGATCATCACTGGTGTACTATGGACCATCCCTGATGTACTGTGGATCATCAGTGATGTACTGTGGATCATCACTGATGTACTATGGATCATCACTGATGTACTGTGGATCATCACTGATGTACTATAGTTCATCACTGATGTACTATGGGCCATCACTGGTGTACTATGGATCATCACTGGTGTACTATGGATCATCACTGATGTACTATGGACCATCCCTGATGTACTGTGGATCATCACTGATGTACTGTGGATCATCACTGATGTACTATAGATCATCACTGAAGTACTATGGGCCATCACTGGTGTACTATGGATCATCACTGATGTATTATGGATCATCACTGATGTACTATGAGCCATCACTGATGTACTATGGATCATCACTGGTGTATTATGGATCATCACTGATGTACTATGGATCATCACTGATGTACTATGAGCCATCACTGATGCACTATGGGCCATCCCTAGTGTACTATGGATCATCACTGATGTACTGTGGATCATCACTGATGTACTATGGGACATCACTGGCATACTATGGGCCATCTCTGGTGTACTATGGATCATCACTGGTGTACTATGGGCCATCACTGGTGAACTATGGATCATCACTGGTGTACTATGGACCATCACTGATTTACTATGGACCATCACTGATGTACTGTGGATCATCACTGATGTACTGTGGGTCATCCCTGGTGTACTATGGATCATCACTGGTGTAATATGGATCATCACTGATGTACTATGGGCCATCACTGATGTTCTATGGATCATCACTGATGTACTGTGGACCATCCCTGATGTACTGTGGATCATCACTGATGTACTATGGACCATCCCTGATGTACTATGGACCATCCCTGATGTACTGTGAATCATCACTGGTGTACTGTGGATCATCACTGATGTACTATAGATCATCACTGATGTACTGTGGATCATCACTGATGTACTATGGGCCATCACTGGTGTACTATGGGCCATCACTGGTGTACTATGGATCATCACTGATGTACTGTGGATCATCCCTGATGTACTGTGGGCCATCACTGATGTACTATGGATCATCACTGATGTACTATGGATCATGACTGGTGTACTATGGATCATCACTGATGTACTGTGGACCATCCCTGATGTACTGTGGATCATCACTGATGTACTGTGGATCATCACTGATGTACTATAGATCATCACTGATGTACTGTGGATCATCACTCATGTACTATGAGCCATCACTGGTGTACTATGGATCATCACTGGTGTACTATGGATCATCACTGATGTACTATAGATCATCACTGATGTACTATAGCTCATCACTGATGTACTATGGACCATCACTGATGTACTATAGATCATCACTGATGTACTATGGACCATCACTGGTGTACTATGGATCATTACTGGTGTACTGTGGATCATCACTGGTGTACTATGGACCATCCCTGATGTACTGTGTATCATCAGTGATGTACTGTGGATCATCACTGATGTACTATAGTTCATCACTGATGTACTATGGGCCATCACTGGTGTACTATGGATCATCACTGGTGTACTATGGATCATCACTGATGTACTATGGACCATCCCTGATGTACTGTGGATCATCAGTGATGTACTGTGATCATCACTGATGTACTATGGATCATCACTGATGTACTGTGGATCATCACTGATGTACTATAGTTCATCACTGATGTACTATGGGCCATCACTGGTGTACTATGGATCATCACTGGTGTACTATGGATCATCACTGATGTACTATGGACCATCCCTGATGTACTGTGAATCATCACTGATGTACTATAGTTCATCACTGATGTACTATGGGCCATCACTGGTGTACTATGGATCATCACTGGTGTACTATGGATCATCACTGATGTACTATGGACCATCCCTGATGTACTGTGGATCATCACTGATGTACTATGGATCATCACTAATGTACTATGGGCCATCACTGGTGTACTATGGGCCATCACTGGTGTACTATGGATCATCACTGGTGTACTATGGACCATCACTGATGTACTATGGACCATCACTGATGTACTATGGATCATCACTGATATACTGTGGACCATCCCTGATGTACTGTGGATCATCACTGATGTACTGTGGATCATCACTGAAGTATTGTGGATCATCACTGATGTACTGTGGATCATCACTGATGTACTGTGTATCATAACTGATGTACTGTGGATCATCACTAATGTACTATAGATCATCACTGATGTACTATAGATCATCACTGATGTACTATGGACCATCACTGATGTACTATAGATCATCACTGATGTACTATAGATCATCACTGATGTACTATGGACCATCACTGGTGTACTATGGATCATCACTGGTGTACTATGGACCATCCCTGATGTACTATAGTTCATCACTGATGTACTATGGGCCATCACTGGTGTACTATGGATCATCACTGGTGTACTATGGATCATCACTGATGTACTATGGACCATCCCAGATGTACTGTGGATCATCACTGTTGTACTGTGGATCATCACTGATGTACTATGGATCATCACTGATGTACTGTGGATCATCACTGATGTACTGTGGATCATCACTGATGTACTATAGTTCATCACTGATGTACTATGGGCCATCACTGGTGTACTATGGATCATCACTGGTGTACTATGGATCATCACTGATGTACTATCGACCATCCCTGATGTACTGTGGATCATCACTGATGTACTGTGGATCATCACTGATGTACTATGGATCATCACTGATGTACTATGGGCCATCACTGGTGTACTATGGGCCATCACTGGTGTACTATGGATCATCACTGGTGTACTATGGATCATCACTGGTGTACTATGGACCATCACTGATGTACTATGGACCATCACTGATGTACTATGGATCATCACTGATATACTGTGGACCATCCCTGATGTACTGTGGATCATCACTGATGTACTGTGGATCATCACTGAAGTATTGTGGATCATCACTGATGTACTGTGGATCATCACTGATGTACTGTGTATCATAACTGATGTACTGTGGACCATCACTGATGTACTATAGATCACCACTGATGTACTATGGACCATCACTGGTGTACTATGGATCATCACTGGTGTACTGTGGATCATCACTGGTGTACTATGGACCATCCCTGATGTACTGTGGATCATCACTGATGTACTGTGGATCATCACTGATGTACTATAGTTCATCACTGATGTACTATGGGCCATCACTGGTGTACTATGGATCATCACTGGTGTACTATGGATCATCACTGATGTACTATGGACCATCCCTGATGTACTGTGGATCATCACTGATGTACTGTGGATCATCACTGATGTACTATGGATCATCACTGATGTACTGTGGATCATCACTGATGTACTATGGGCCATCACTGGTGTACTATGGGCCATCACTGGTGTACTATGGATCATCACTGATGTACTATGGATCATCACTGATGTACTATGGACCATCACTGATGTACTATGGGCCATCACCGATGTACTATAGATCATCACTGATGTACTATAGATCATCACTGATGTACTATGGACCATCACTGATGTACTATGGACCATCACTGGTGTACTTTGGATCATCACTGGTGTACTGTGGATCATCACTGGTGTAATATGGACCATCCCTGATGTACTGTGGATCATCACTGATGTACTGTGGATCATCACTGATGTACTATAGTTCATCACTGATCTACTATGGGCCATCACTGGTGTACTATGGATCATCACTGGTGTACTATGGATCATCACTGATGTACTATGGACCATCCCTGATGTACTGTGGATCATCACTGTTGTACTGTGGATCATCACTGATGTACTATGGATCATCACTGATGTACTGTGGATCATCACTGATGTACTGTGGATCATCACTGATGTACTATAGTTCATCACTGATGTACTATGGGCCATCACTGGTGTACTATGGATCATCACTGGTGTACTATGGATCATCACTGATGTACTATGGACCATCCCTGATGTACTGTGGATCATCACTGATGTACTGTGGATCATCACTGATGTACTATGGATCATCACTGATGTACTATGGGCCATCACTGGTGTACTATGGGCCATCACTGGTGTACTATGGATCATCACTGGTGTACTATGGATCATCACTGGTGTACTATGGACCATCACTGATGTACTATGGACCATCACTGATGTCCTATGGATCATCACTGATATACTGT
Source organism: Rana muscosa (assembly GCA_029206835.1). Taxonomy (NCBI): domain Eukaryota; kingdom Metazoa; phylum Chordata; class Amphibia; order Anura; family Ranidae; genus Rana; species Rana muscosa. The sequence continues at coordinate 4,471,802 of JARGYO010000056.1, forward strand.
GGACCATCCCTGATGTACTGTGGATCATCACTGATGTACTGTGGATCATCACTGAAGTATTGTGGATCATCACTGATGTACTGTGGATCATCACTGATGTACTGTGTATCATAACTGATGTACTGTGGACCATCACTGATGTACTATAGATCATCACTGATGTACTATGGACCATCACTGGTGTACTATGGATCATCACTGGTGTACTGTGGATCATCACTGGTGTACTATGGACCATCCCTGATGTACTGTGGATCATCACTGATGTACTGTGGATCATCACTGATGTACTATAGTTCATCACTGATGTACTATGGGCCATCACTGGTGTACTATGGATCATCACTGGTGTACTATGGATCATCACTGATGTACTATGGACCATCCCTGATGTACTGTGGATCATCACTGATGTACTGTGGATCATCACTGATGTACTATGGATCATCACTGATGTACTGTGGATCATCACTGATGTACTATGGGCCATCACTGGTGTACTATGGGCCATCACTGGTGTACTATGGATCATCACTGATGTACTATGGATCATCACTGATGTACTATGGACCATCACTGATGTACTATGGGCCATCACCGATGTACTATAGATCATCACTGATGTACTATAGATCATCACTGATGTACTATGGACCATCACTGATGTACTATGGACCATCACTGGTGTACTTTGGATCATCACTGGTGTACTGTGGATCATCACTGGTGTACTATGGACCATCCCTGATGTACTGTGGATCATCACTGATGTACTGTGGATCATCACTGATGTACTATAGTTCATCACTGATGTACTATGGGCCATCACTGGTGTACTATGGATCATCACTGGTGTACTATGGATCATCACTGATGTACTATGGACCATCCCTGATGTACTGTGGATCATCACGGATGTACTGTGGATCATCACTGATGTACTGTGGATCATCACTGATGTACTATGGATCATCACTGATGTACTGTGGATCATCACTTATGTACTATAGTTCATCACTGATGTACTATGGGCCATCACTGGTGTACTATGGATCATCACTGATGTACTATGGACCATCCCTGATGTACTGTGGATCATCACTGATGTACTATAGTTCATCACTGATGTACTATGGGCCATCACTGGTGTACTATGGATCATCACTGGTGTACTATGGATCATCACTGATGTACTATGGACCATCCCTGATGTACTATAGCTCATCACTGATGTACTATGGACCATCACTGATGTACTATAGATCATCACTGATGTACTATGGACCATCCCTGATGTACTGTGGATCATCACTGATGTACTGTGGATCATCACTGATGTACTATGGATCATCACTGATGTACTGTGGATCATCACTGATGTACTATAGTTCATCACTGATGTTCTATGGGCCATCACTGGTGTACTATGGATCATCACTGGTGTTCTATGGATCATCACTGATGTACTATGGACCATCCCTGATGTACTGTGGATCATCACTGATGTACTATAGTTCATCACTGATATACTATGGGCCATCACTGGTGTACTATGGATCATCACTGGTGTACTATGGATCATCACTGATGTACTATGGACCATCCCTGATGTACTGTGGATCATCACTGATGTACTGTGGATCATCACTGATGTACTATGGATCATCACTGATGTACTGTGGGCCATCACTGGTGTACTATGGGCCATCACTGGTGTACTATGGATCATCACTGGTGTACTATGGACCATCACTGATGTACTATGGACCATCACTGATGTACTATGGATCATCACTGATATACTGTGGACCATCCCTGATGTACTGTGGATCATCACTGATGTACTGTGGATCATCACTGAAGTATTGTGGATCATCACTGATGTACTATGGATCATCACTGATGTACTGTGTATCATAACTGATGTACTGTGGATCATCAATAATGTACTATAGATCATCACTGATGTACTATAGATCATCACTGATGTACTATGGACCATCACTGATGTACTATAGATCATCACTGATGTACTATGGACCATCACTGGTGTATTATGGATCATCACTGGTGTACTGTGGATCATCACTGGTGTACTATGGACCATCCCTGATGTACTGTGGATCATCACTGATGTACTGTGGATCATCACTGATGTACTATAGTTCATCACTGATGTACTATGGGCCATCACTGGTGTACTATGGATCATCACTGGTGTACTATGGATCATCACTGATGTACTATGGACCATCCCTGATGTACTGTGGATCATCACTGATGTACTGTGGATCATCACTGATGTACTATGGATCATCACTGATGTACTATGGGCCATCACTGGTGTACTATGGGCCATCACTGGTGTACTATGGATCATCACTGGTGTACTATGGACCATCACTGATGTACTATGGACCATCACTGATGTACTATGGATCATCACTGATATACTGTGGACCATCCCTGATGTACTGTGGATCATCACTGATGTACTGTGGATCATCACTGAAGTATTGTGGATCATCACTGATGTACTGTGGATCATCACTGATGTACTGTGTATCATAACTGATGTACTGTGGATCATCACTAATGTACTATAGATCATCACTGATGTACTATAGATCATCACTGATGTACTATGGACCATCACTGATGTACTATAGATCATCACTGATGTACTATGGACCATCACTGGTGTACTATGGATCATCACTGGTGTACTATGGACCATCCCTGATGTACTGTGGATCATCACTGATGTACTGTGGATCATCACTGATGTACTATAGTTCATCACTGATGTACTATGGGCCATCACTGGTGTACTATGGATCATCACTGGTGTACTATGGATCATCACTGATGTACTATGGACCATCCCTGATGTACTGTGGATCATCACTGTTGTACTGTGGATCATCACTGATGTACTATGGATCATCACTGATGTACTGTGGATCATCACTGATGTACTGTGGATCATCACTGATGTACTATAGTTCATCACTGATGTACTATGGGCCATCACTGGTGTACTATGGATCATCACTGGTGTACTATGGATCATCACTGATGTACTATGGACCATCCCTGATGTACTGTGGATCATCACTGATGTACTGTGGATCATCACTGATGTACTATGGATCATCACTGATGTACTATGGGCCATCACTGGTGTACTATGGGCCATCACTGGTGTACTATGGATCATCACTGATGTACTATGGGCCATCACTGGTGTACTATGGGCCATCACTGGTGTACTATGGATCATCACTGGTGTACTATGGATCATCACTGGTGTACTATGGACCATCACTGATGTACTATGGACCATCACTGATGTACTATGGATCATCACTGATATACTGTGGACCATCCCTGATGTACTGTGGATCATCACTGATGTACTGTGGATCATCACTGAAGTATTGTGGATCATCACTGATGTACTGTGGATCATCACTGATGTACTGTGTATCATAACTGATGTACTGTGGACCATCACTGATGTACTATAGATCATCACTGATGTACTATGGACCATCACTGGTGTACTATGGATCATCACTGGTGTACAGTGGATCATCACTGGTGTACTATGGACCATCCCTGATGTACTGTGGATCATCACTGATGTACTGTGGATCATCACTGATGTACTATAGTTCATCACTGATGTACTATGGGCCATCACTGGTGTACTATGGATCATCACTGGTGTACTATGGATCATCACTGATGTACTATGGACCATCCCTGATGTACTGTGGATCATCACTGATGTACTGTGGATCATCACTGATGTACTATGGATCATCACTGATGTGCTGTGGATCATCACTGATGTACTATGGGCCATCACTGGTGTACAATGGGCCATCACTGGTGTACTATGGATCATCACTGATGTACTATGGATCATCACTGATGTACTATGGACCATCACTGATGTACTATGGGCCATCACCGATGTACTATAGATCATCACTGATGTACTATAGATTATCACTGATGTACTATGGACCATCACTGATGTACTATGGACCATCACTGGTGTACTTTGGATCATCACTGGTGTACTGTGGATCATCACTGGTGTACTATGGACCATCCCTGATGTACTGTGGATCATCACTGATGTACTGTGGATCATCACTGATGTACTATAGTTCATCACTGATGGACTATGGGCCATCACTGGTGTACTATGGATCATCACTGGTGTACTATGGATCATCACTGATGTACTATGGACCATCCCTGATGTACTGTGGATCATCACTGATGTACTGTGGATAATCACTGATGTACTGTGGATCATCACTGATGTACTATGGATCATCACTGATGTACTGTGGATCATCACTGATGTACTATAGTTCATCACTGATGTACTATGGGCCATCACTGGTGTACTATGGATCATCACTGGTGTACTATGGATCATCACTGATGTACTATGGACCATCCCTGATGTACTGTGGATCATCACTGATGTACTATAGTTCATCACTGATGTACTATGGGCCATCACTGGTGTACTATGGATCATCACTGGTGTACTATGGATCATCACTGATGTACTATAGATCATCACTGATGTACTATAGCTCATCACTGATGTTCTATGGACCATCACTGATGTACTATAGATCATAACTGATGTACTATGGACCATCACTGGTGTACTATGGATCATCACTGGTGTACTGTGAATCATCACTGGTGTACTATGGACCATCCCTGATGTACTGTGGATCATCACTGATGTACTATAGTTCATCACTGATGTACTATGGGCCATCACTGGTGTACTATGGATCATCACTGGTGTACTATGGATCATCACTGATGTACTATGGACCATCCCTGATGTACTGTGGATCATCACTGATGTACTGTGGATCATCACTGGTGTACTATGGATCATCACTGATGTACTATGGACCATCCCTGATGTACTGTGGATCATCACTGATGTACTGTGGATCATCACTGATGTACTATGGATCATCACTGATGTACTGTGGATCATCACTGATGTACTATAGTTCATCACTGATGTTCTATGGGCCATCACTGGTGTACTATGGATCATCACTGGTGTTCTATGGATCATCACTGATGTACTATGGACCATCCCTGATGTACTGTGGATCATCACTGATGTACTATAGTTCATCACTGATATACTATGGGCCATCACTGGTGTACTATGGATCATCACTGGTGTACTATGGATCATCACTGATGTACTATGGACCATCCCTGATGTACTGTGGATCATCACTGATGTACTGTGGATCATCACTGATGTACTATGGATCATCACTGATGTACTATGGGCCATCACTGGTGTACTATGGGCCATCACTGGTGTACTATGGATCATCACTGGTGTACTATGGACCATCACTGATGTACTATGGACCATCACTGATGTACTATGGATCATCACTGATATACTGTGGACCATCCCTGATGTACTGTGGATCATCACTGATGTACTGTGGATCATCACTGAAGTATTGTGGATCATCACTGATGTACTATGGATCATCACTGATGTACTGTGTATCATAACTGATGTACTGTGGATCATCAATAATGTACTATAGATCATCACTGATGTACTATAGATCATCACTGATGTACTATGGACCATCACTGATGTACCATAGATCATCACTGATGTACTATGGACCATCACTGGTGTATTATGGATCATCACTGGTGTACTGTGGATCATCACTGGTGTACTATGGACCATCCCTGATGTACTGTGGATCATCACTGATGTACTGTGGATCATCACTGATGTACTATAGTTCATCACTGATGTACTATGGGCCATCACTGGTGTACTATGGATCATCACTGGTGTACTATGGATCATCACTGATGTACTATGGACCATCCCTGATGTACTGTGGATCATCACTGATGTACTGTGGATCATCACTGATGTACTATGGATCATCACTGATGTACTATGGGCCATCACTGGTGTACTATGGGCCATCACTGGTGTACTATGGATCATCACTGGTGTACTATGGACCATCACTGATGTACTATGGACCATCACTGATGTACTATGGATCATCACTGATATACTGTGGACCATCCCTGATGTACTGTGGATCATCACTGATGTACTGTGGATCATCACTGAAGTATTGTGGATCATCACTGATGTACTGTGGATCATCACTGATGTACTGTGTATCATAACTGATGTACTGTGGATCATCACTAATGTACTATAGATCATCACTGATGTACTATAGATCATCACTGATGTACTATGGACCATCACTGATGTACTATAGATCATCACTGATGTACTATGGACCATCACTGGTGTACTATGGATCATCACTGGTGTACTGTGGATCATCACTGGTGTACTATGGACCATCCCTGATGTACTGTGGATCATCACTGATGTACTGTGGATCATCACTGATGTACTATAGTTCATCACTGATGTACTATGGGCCATCACTGGTGTACTATGGATCATCACTGGTGTACTATGGATCATCACTGATGTACTATGGACCATCCCTGATGTACTGTGGATCATCACTGATGTACTGTGGATCATCACTGATGTACTATGGATCATCACTGATGTACTGTGGATCATCACTGATGTACTGTGGATCATCACTGATGTACTATAGTTCATCACTGATGTACTATGGGCCATCACTGGTGTACTATGGATCATCACTGGTGTACTATGGATCATCACTGATGTACTATGGACCATCCCTGATGTACTGTGGATCATCACTGATGTACTGTGGATCATCACTGATGTACTATGGATCATCACTGATGTACTATGGGCCATCACTGGTGTACTATGGGCCATCACTGGTGTACTATGGATCATCACTGGTGTACTATGGACCATCACTGATGTACTATGGACCATCACTGATGTACTATGGATCATCACTGATATACTGTGGACCATCCCTGATGTACTGTGGATCATCACTGATGTACTGTGGATCATCACTGAAGTATTGTGGATCATCACTGATGTACTGTGGATCATCACTGATGTACTGTGTATCATAACTGATGTACTGTGGATCATCACTAATGTACTATAGATCATCACTGATGTACTATAGATCATCACTGATGTACTATGGACCATCACTGATGTACTATAGATCATCACTGATGTACTATGGACCATCACTGGTGTACTATGGATCATCACTGGTGTACTGTGGATCATCACTGGTGTACTATGGACCATCCCTGATGTACTGTGGATCATCACTGATGTACTGTGGATCATCACTGATGTACTATAGTTCATCACTGATGTACTATGGGCCATCACTGGTGTACTATGGATCATCACTGGTGTACTATGGATCATCACTGATGTACTATGGACCATCCCTGATGTACTGTGGATCATCACTGATGTACTGTGGATCATCACTGATGTACTATGGATCATCACTGATGTACTGTGGATCATCACTGATGTACTGTGGATCATCACTGATGTACTATAGTTCATCACTGATGTACTATGGGCCATCACTGGTGTACTATGGATCATCACTGGTGTACTATGGATCATCACTGATGTACTATGGACCATCCCTGATGTACTGTGGATCATCACTGATGTACTATAGTTCATCACTGATGTACTATGGGCCATCACTGGTGTACTATGGATCATCACTGGTGTACTATGGATCATCACTGATGTACTATGGACCATCCCTGATGTACTGTGGATCATCACTGATGTACTGTGGATCATCACTGATGTACTATGGATCATCACTGATGTACTATGGGCCATCACTGGTGTACTATGGGCCATCACTGGTGTACTATGGATCATCACTGGTGTACTATGGATCATCACTGGTGTACTATGGAACATCACTGATGTACTATGGACCATCACTGATGTACTATGGATCATCACTGATATACTGTGGACCATCCCTGATGTACTGTGGATCATCACTGATGTACTGTGGATCATCACTGAAGTATTGTGGATCATCACTGATGTACTGTGGATCATCACTGATGTACTGTGTATCATAACTGATGTACTGTGGATCATCACTGATGTACTATAGATCATCACTGATGTACTATGGACCATCACTGATGTACTATAGATCATCACTGATGTACTATGGACCATCACTGGTGTACTATTGTCAGTTTTGAGCAGATGTGAGCAGACGTCTGTCACAGGAGCTCCTGCCTTCTGCCTTCCAAGGCACATCTAGCGTTCCTATCCCCATACAGGGGCTGCCTAACAGGCTACAGCCCCCGGGACCAGGCCCTATCCCTTACAGCCGTACCTAAAGCGGAGCACAGCCGCCATCAGGTACCATCACCACCGCCATCCAGGCCGCCACTCACTCACCAGTGACCGGTAACGGCCGGCAGGACAGTCCGTGGCTGAGGCCTAAGTCCGGGCTCCTCCACCTCAGCATCGGCCCCCCCTCACTTCCTTCCTTTGCGGGCACGCCTGTCTCCCCCGCATCGGAAATCCTCTAGTCGGCAGTAGACTCGTAGCCGCAACTACCACCGCCTGTCCTTGTCAGGACAGCGCGCTGCCCAGCATAACTTGTCAGCCGCGGCGGCCATCTTGGTACACCCGCCCAGCCTCAGCACTCTCCTTACCGAGCCTAGGCATCAGGCGCCATCTTGGTACACCTGGACCTATATCTACAGGACTTTAACAGTACTACAGTAATACAAACAGCAAGAACTGCCAATACAACTACTATCATCTTGCCCTCATTCTCAGCAACATCATCACCCTCCTCATCTGCATCTTCAACTAGGTAAGTATACCGGGTTCCTCCATTAGCTAGCTGATCCAGGGCAACCCGATCGCCTCTAGAGGGATCAGGAAGGAATTTTTTCCCCCGCTGTAGCACTATTGGCTCGTGCTTGGCCGGGGTTTTTCGCCTTCCTCTGGATCAACGGGGGGGGGGGTTAGATAGGGTAGATCATCACCGTCTTCACCAGGACCACCAGCGACATCACCATCATCACTCATCTTTACCCAGGTAAGTATATCAGGTTCCTGCCATTAGCGGGAAGGCTCAGGGTAGCTTCAACAGCCTCCAGGGAGCAGCAAGGAATCATCATCATTGGGATCATCATCATTATCGTCAGCTGGATCATTCTCAACATGGGCAATATTAAATACTCAGCTGACACCATCCGAAGCCTAAAGAACTTTACCACTATACTACCAACACCCATCCAAAAAAAACTACAAAAAGAACGAATCCTAAGAATTAGTCAACTATCAACAGGAAAAAACATTAGAGCCCCACGGATACTACAACATCTATCAAGTGCCCTAATCAACACCAGATCAGCAGTCAAACACAGACAGGAAATCCATGATTTCATCACTCAACACAACATAGATTGCCTCTTCATCACTGAAAGCTGGCTAACACCCGACTGCAATACCATCCTAGCAGAACTAGTGCCGGAGAACTACCGCATCCTAACGGAGCACAGAACAGGACAAAGAGGAGGAGGCCTAGCAGTAATTTACAAGGACCACCTCACGTTCATCAAACCAACTCTACAGAACTCATTACCTTTTATGGAAACGCTCACTTTGCAACTTCAAACTACACCCCAGGATACCGTCCACATACTGCTCTGCTACAGACCACCGGGACCAAAGACACAACTCCTCACACATTTTGATGAATTTTTCTCGACATACACCATGAAAACCAAAAACCTCCTGCTACTCGGAGACTTCAACCTCTGGGCCAATGCCCCCGAAGACCCTATCGCCACCGCCTGCATCGACCAACTAGAAAAACTAGGCTTGCAACAACTGATAAATACTCCTACACATGTATCAGGTCACACTCTTGACCTAATCTTCAAACAAAATATGGACATCAACACACTGGACAACCAGCCTCTACCATGGACAGACCACCATGCCATCAAATTTACCATAACCACCAACACCACCCGACAAAAATCAATACAATCAGCAATAACATACTGGACAAGATCACAGAAGAAACTATACTCTGAACTTTTCAAAACCACACTACAGAACAATATGGAAATGCTAAACCAAAACCACTCAACAGAAGAAACACTCAACTCCCTGAACAAAGCTTTGCTACAGACAGCAGACACGGTTGCTCCAAGACGCAGAGCGCGCATCCGCAAAAACAACGCGGGCTGGTTCAATGACGCTCTGACTTTACTGAAACAAGAACGCAGAAGAGCAGAAGGAGCATGGAGAAGAAATTCAACAAAGGAGAACTACACAATCTACAAAGCACTCACTAGGAAATATCATAAAGCAATCTTCAAAGCAAAAAAAGACCATTTCGCTAACACCATCGCAAAAGCCCTAAACCGCCCCCGTGAACTCTTTAAACTAGTGGCCCAGACCATGAATCCCATCTGCTTGGAGTCTTCAGCAAACGAAACACAGGAATTCTGCAATGAACTGTCGAATTTTTTTATCAACAAAATCGATAACATTAGGAAAATAATTCAGAAGGAAAAATCAAACAACCCCACACGGCCAAAGGATGAAAAGAACCAGATAAATAATCTGCAATCAAAGAAATTTACTCTGGTCCCAATTACAATCGACACTACTAAAAACATCATCAGAAGCCTCCGAGATAGTACTTCACCGAACGACATCATTCCGGCAAAACTACTGAAAGAATGTACCGACATTTTAGCACCGTTCATAACACACTTCATCAACCAATCGTTCAAAGAAGGTATTGTGCCGACTTCCCTTAAACAAGGAATAATCAAACCCCTCCTGAAGAAACCTAACCTTGACCCGAATGACCCAAATTTTAGAAGACCGGTAACAAGCCTGACCACCATCTCCAAGATCATCGAGAAAGTTGTAACACAACAGCTACAACTTCATTTGGATACCCACAAACTCCTGGATCCACTTCAATCGGGGTTCCGCCCAGGCCATGGGACGGAAACGGCACTTCTTAAAATATGGGACGACGCACTAGAAGCAGCAGATGACGGAGAATCGTGCCTCTTGGTGCTGCTGGACCTTAGTGCAGCCTTTGATACAGTAGATCACAAAATTCTACTTACGCGCCTCACAGAAGTGGCAAGAGTCGCAGACGAGGACCTACCATGGTTCACATCCTTTTTGGAAAACAGATCCCAGACAGTGAAACTGGGAGCCTTCACCTCGGCACCACGCATAAATACATGCGGAGTCCCTCAAGGATCACCCCTGTCGCCGGTACTCTTCAACATCTACCTCCGACCACTCCTCAAAATCATCAGTGAACAGGATCTACGTTATCACTCCTATGCAGACGACACCCAACTTTACTTTCGCATCAACAACAAAAAAGAACAATATTACGGGCTGGAAAAATGCCTTACATTAATCGACAATTGGATGACAGAGAGCTCCCTCAAGCTTAATGCATCCAAAACAGAACTGTTCATTTTCCACGCTAACCGAAAGAAAAACGCCAGGACCACATGGACACCATCCACCATCCTTGGACAAAACATAACCCCAAGCACCAAAGTAAAAAGCCTGGGAGTCATCTTTAACTCAGACATGACTATGGACGCACAAATAGGATCAGTAGTCAGCGGATCTCACCACCTTCTCCGCCTGCTACGAAGACTTATCCCTTTCATCCCAGAAAAAGACAGAGCAGTAGTAGTCGGAACCATCATTAATTCCCGGCTTGACTACGCTAATTCCCTTTATCTAGGACTTCCCAAATACCAGATTGCACGTCTACAAGTCATCCAAAACACAGCGGCCAGACTGGTAACAGGGAAAAAACCCTGGGAATCAATCACACCATCCCTGAGAAGCCTCCACTGGCTATCCGTAAAGGATCGGGTCACATTCAAGACCCTCTGCCTCACCCACAAATGTGCACAAGGAAAGGCACCACAATATCTATGCGAAAAAATAAAACACTACACCACTACTCGTGACCTTCGATCAACCAACCAAAACCTCCTCCATATCCCCAAGACTCGCTACAAAGCCAAGGGAGAACGAAGGTTTGCTGTCCAAGGACCAAGACTATGGAATGCGCTACCCATGAACATCCGCATGGAAGAAAACCATCGAGCCTTCCGGAAAAAACTAAAGACCCATCTCTTCTAAAGGAACTCAACGACACTGGATGCCAAGCGCCTTGAGGCGATTTAGTTCGCAATTGTCGCGCTATACAAGTTCTCACTCACTCACTCACTCACTATGGATCATCACTGGTGTACTGTGGATCATCACTGGTGTACTATGGACCATCCCTGATGTACTGTGGATCATCACTGATGTACTGTGGATCATCACTGATGTACTATAGTTCATCACTGATGTACTATGGGCCATCACTGGTGTACTATGGATCATCACTGGTGTACTATGGATCATCACTGATGTACTATGGACCATCCCTGATGTACTGTGGATCATCACTGATGTACTGTGGATCATCACTGATGTACTATGGATCATCACTGATGTACTGTGGATCATCACTGATGTACTATGGGCCATCACTGGTGTACTATGGGCCATCACTGGTGAACTATGGATCATCACTGATGTACTATGGATCATCACTGATGTACTATGGACCATCACTGATGTACTATGGGCCATCACTGGTGTACTATGGATCATCACTGATGTACTGTGGACCATCCCTGATGTACTGTAGACCATCACTGATGTACTGTGGATCATCACTGATGTACTATGGATCATCACTGATGTACTATAGATCATCACTGATGTACTATAGATCATCACTGATGTACTATGGACCATCACTGATGTACTATAGATCATCACTGATGTACTATGGACCATCACTGGTGTACTATGGATCATCACTGGTGTACTGTGGATCATCACTGGTGTACTATGGACCATCCCTGATGTACTGTGGATCATCACTGATGTACTGTGGATCATCACTGATGTACTATAGTTCATCACTGATGTACTATGGGCCATCACTGGTGTACTATGGATCATCACTGGTGTACTATGGATCATCACTGATGTACTATGGACCATCCCTGATGTACTGTGGATCATCACTGATGTACTGTGGATCATCACTGATGTACTATGGATCATCACTGATGTACTATGGATCATCACTGATGTACTGTGGATCATCACTGATGTACTATAGTTCATCACTGATGTACTATGGGCCATCACTGGTGTACTATGGATCATCACTGGTGTACTATGGATCATCACTGATGTACTATGGACCATCCCTGATGTACTGTGGATCATCACTGATGTACTATAGTTCATCACTGATGTACTATGGGCCATCACTGGTGTACTATGGATCATCACTGGTGTACTATGGATCATCACTGATGTACTATGGACCATCCCTGATGTACTGTGGATCATCACTGATGTACTGTGGATCATCACTGGTGTACTATGGATCATCACTGATGTACTATGGACCATCCCTGATGTACTGTGGATCATCACTGATGTACTGTGGATCATCACTGATGTACTATGGATCATCACTGATGTACTGTGGATCATCACTGATGTACTATAGTTCATCACTGATGTTCTATGGGCCATCACTGGTGTACTATGGATCATCACTGGTGTACTATGGACCATCACTGATGTACTATGGACCATCACTGATGTACTATGGATCATCACTGATATACTGTGGACCATCCCTGATGTACTGTGGATCATCACTGATGTACTGTGGATCATCACTGAAGTATTGTGGATCATCACTGATGTACTGTGGATCATCACTGATGTACTGTGTATCATAACTGATGTACTGTGGATCATCACTGATGTACTATAGATCATCACTGATGTACTATAGATCATCACTGATGTACTATGGACCATCACTGGTGTACTGTGGATCATCACTGGTGTACTATGGACCATCCCTGATGTACTGTGGATCATCACTGATGTACTGTGGATCATCACTGATGTACTATAGTTCATCACTGATGTACTATGGGCCATCACTGGTGTACTATGGATCATCACTGGTGTACTATGGATCATCCCTGATGTACTGTGGATCATCACTGATGTACTGTGGATCATCACTGATGTACTATGGATCATCACTGATGTACTATGGACCATCACTGGTGTACTATGGATCATCACTGATGTACTATGGATCATCACTGATGTACTATGGACCATCACTGATGTACTATGGGCCATCACTGGTGTACTATGGATCATCACCGATGTACTGTGGACCATCCCTGATGTACTGTGGACCATCACTGATGTACTGTGGATCATCACTGATGTACTATGGATCATCACTGATGTACTATAGATCATCACTGATGTACTATAGATCATCACTGATGTACTATGGACCATCACTGATGTACTATAGATCATCACTGATGTACTATGGACCATCACTGGTGTACTATGGATCATCACTGGTGTACTGTGGATCATCACTGGTGTACTATGGACCATCCCTGATGTTCTGTGGATCATCACTGATGTACTGTGGATCATCACTGATGTACTATAGTTCATCACTGATGTACTATGGGCCATCACTGGTGTACTATGGATCATCACTGGTGTACTATGGATCATCACTGATGTACTATGGACCATCCCTGATGTACTGTGGATCATCACTGATGTACTGTGGATCATCACTGATGTACTATGGATCATCACTGATGTACTGTGGATCATCACTGATGTACTATAGTTCATCACTGTTGTACTATGGGCCATCACTGGTGTACTATGGATCATCACTGGTGTACTATGGATCATCACTGATGTACTATGGACCATCCCTGATGTATTGTGGATCATCACTGATGTACTATAGTTCATCACTGATGTACTATGGGCCATCACTTTTGTACTATGGATCATCACTGGTGTACTATGGATCATCACTGATGTACTATAGATCATCACTGATGTACTATAGCTCATCACTGATGTACTATGGACCATCACTGATGTACTATAGATCATCACTGATGTACTATGGACCATCACTGGTGTACTATGGATCATCACTGGTGTACTGTGGATCATCACTGGTGTACTATGGACCATCCATGATGTACTGTGGATCATCACTGATGTACTGTGGATCATCACTGATGTACTATAGTTCATCACTGATGTACTATGGGCCATCACTGGTGTACTATGGATCATCACTGGTGTACTATGGATCATCACTGATGTACTATGGACCATCCCTGATGTACTGTGGATCATCACTGATGTACTGTGGATCATCACTGATGTACTATAGTTCATCACTGATGTACTATGGGCCATCACTGGTGTACTATGGATCATCACTGGTGTACTATGGATCATCACTGATGTACTATAGTTCATCACTGATGTTCTATGGGCCATCACTGGTGTACTATGGATCATCACTGGTGTACTATGGACCATCACTGATGTACTATGGACCATCACTGATGTACTATGGATCATCACTGATATACTGTGGACCATCCCTGATGTACTGTGGATCATCACTGATGTACTGTGGATCATCACTGAAGTATTGTGGATCATCACTGATGTACTGTGGATCATCACTGATGTACTGTGTATCATAACTGATGTACTGTGGATCATCACTGATGTACTATAGATCATCACTGATGTACTATAGATCATCACTGATGTACTATGGACCATCACTGGTGTACTGTGGATCATCACTGGTGTACTATGGACCATCCCTGATGTACTGTGGATCATCACTGATGTACTGTGGATCATCACTGATGTACTATAGTTCATCACTGATGTACTATGGGCCATCACTGGTGTACTATGGATCATCACTGGTGTACTATGGATCATCCCTGATGTACTGTGGATCATCACTGATGTACTGTGGATCATCACTGATGTACTATGGATCATCACTGATGTACTATGGACCATCACTGGTGTACTATGGATCATCACTGATGTACTATGGATCATCACTGATGTACTATGGACCATCACTGATGTACTATGGGCCATCACTGGTGTACTATGGATCATCACCAATGTACTGTGGACCATCCCTGATGTACTGTGGACCATCACTGATGTACTGTGGATCATCACTGATGTACTATGGATCATCACTGATGTACTATAGATCATCACTGATGTACTATAGATCATCACTGATGTACTATGGACCATCACTGATGTACTATAGATCATCACTGATGTACTATGGACCATCACTGGTGTACTATGGATCATCACTGGTGTACTGTGGATCATCACTGGTGTACTATGGACCATCCCTGATGTTCTGTGGATCATCACTGATGTACTGTGGATCATCACTGATGTACTATAGTTCATCACTGATGTACTATGGGCCATCACTGGTGTACTATGGATCATCACTGGTGTACTATGGATCATCACTGATGTACTATGGACCATCCCTGATGTACTGTGGATCATCACTGATGTACTGTGGATCATCACTGATGTACTATGGATCATCACTGATGTACTGTGGATCATCACTGATGTACTATAGTTCATCACTGATGTACTATGGGCCATCACTGGTGTACTATGGATCATCACTGGTGTACTATGGATCATCACTGATGTACTATGGACCATCCCTGATGTACTGTGGATCATCACTGATGTACTATAGTTCATCACTGATGTACTATGGGCCATCACTGGTGTACTATGGATCATCACTGGTGTACTATGGATCATCACTGATGTACTATAGATCATCACTGATGTACTATAGCTCATCACTGATGTACTATGGACCATCACTGATGTACTATAGATCATCACTGATGTACTATGGACCATCACTGGTGTACTATGGATCATCACTGGTGTACTGTGGATCATCACTGGTGTACTATGGACCATCCCTGATGTACTGTGGATCATCACTGATGTACTGTGGATCATCACCGATGTACTATAGTTCATCACTGATGTACTATGGGCCATCACTGGTGTACTATGGATCATCACTGGTGTACTATGGATCATCACTGATGTACTATGGACCATCCCTGATGTACTGTGGATCATCACTGATGTACTGTGGATCATCACTGATGTACTATAGTTCATCACTGATGTACTATGGGCCATCACTGGTGTACTATGGATCATCACTGGTGTACTATGGATCATCACTGGTGTACTATGGATCATCACTGATGTACTATGGACCATCCCTGATGTACTGTGGATCATCACTGATGTACTGTGGATCATCACTGATGTACTATGGATCATCACTGATGTAGTATGGGCCATCACTGGTGTACTATGGGCCATCACTGGTGTACTATGGATCATCACTGGTGTACTATGGACCATCACTGATGTACTATGGACCATCACTGATGTACTATGGATCATCACTGATATACTGTGGACCATCCCTGATGTACTGTGGATCATCACTGATGTACTGTGGATCATCACTGAAGTATTGTGGATCATCACTGATGTACTGTGGATCATCACTGATGTACTATGGATCATCACTGATGTAGTATGGGCCATCACTGGTGTACTATGGGCCATCACTGGTGTACTATGGATCATCACTGGTGTACTATGGACCATCACTGATGTACTATGGACCATCACTGATGTACTATGGATCATCACTGATATACTGTGGACCATCCCTGATGTACTGTGGATCATCACTGATGTACTGTGGATCATCACTGGTGTACTATGGATCATCACTGGTGTACTATGGATCATCACTGATGTACTATGGACCATCCCTGATGTACTGTGGATCATCACTGATGTACTCTGGATCATCACTGATGTACTATGGATCATCACTGATGTACTGTGGATCATCACTGATGTACTATGGGCCATCACTGGTGTACTATGGGCCATCACTGGTGTACTATGGATCATCACTGATGTACTATGGATCATCACTGATGTACTATGGACCATCACTGATGTACTATGGGCCATCACTGGTGTACTATGGATCATCACCAATGTACTGTGGACCATCCCTGATGTACTGTGGACCATCACTGATGTACTGTGGATCATCACTGATGTACTCTGGATCATCACTGATGTACTATAGATCATCACTGATGTACTATAGATCATCACTGATGTACTATGGACCATCACTGATGTACTATAGATCATCACTGATGTACTATGGACCATCACTGGTGTACTGTGGCTCATCACTGGTGTACTATGGACCATCCCTGATGTACTGTGGATCATCACTGATGTACTATGGATCATCACTGATGTACTATAGTTCATCACTGATGTACTATGGTTCATCACTGATGTACTATGGATCATCACTGGTGTACTATGGATCATCACTGATGTACTATGGACCATCCCTGATGTACTGTGGATCATCACTGATGTACTGTGGATCATCACTGATGTACTATGGATCATCACTGATGTACTATGGGCCATCACTGGTGTACTATGGGCCATCACTGGTGTACTATGGATCATCACTGGTGTACTATGGACCATCACTGATGTACTATGGACCATCACTGATGTACTATGGATCATCACTGATATACTGTGGACCATCCCTGATGTACTGTGGATCATCACTGATGTACTGTGGATCATCACTGAAGTATTGTGGATCATCACTGATGTACTGTGGATCATCACTGATGTACTGTGTATCATAACTGATATACTGTGGACCATCCCTGATGTACTGTGGATCATCACTGATGTACTGTGGATCATCACTGGTGTACTATGGATCATCACTGGTGTACTATGGATCATCACTGATGTACTATGGACCATCCCTGATGTACTGTGGATCATCACTGATGTACTGTGGATCATCACTGATGTACTATGGATCATCACTGATGTACTGTGGATCATCACTGATGTACTATGGGCCATCACTGGTGTACTATGGGCCATCACTGGTGTACTATGGATCATCACTGATGTACTATGGATCATCACTGATGTACTATGGACCATCACTGATGTACTATGGGCCATCACTGGTGTACTATGGATCATCACCAATGTACTGTGGATCATCCCTGATGTACTGTGGACCATCACTGATGTACTGTGGATCATCACTGATGTACTATGGATCATCACTGATGTACTATAGATCATCACTGATGTACTATAGATCATCACTGATGTACTATGGACCATCACTGATGTACTATAGATCATCACTGATGTACTATGGACCATCACTGGTGTACTGTGGCTCATCACTGGTGTACTATGGACCATCCCTGATGTACTGTGGATCATCACTGATGTACTATGGATCATCACCGATGTACTATAGTTCATCACTGATGTACTATGGTTCATCACTGATGTACTATGGGCCATCACTGGTGTACTATGGATCATCACTGATGTACTATGGACCATCCCTGATGTACTGTGGATCATCACTGATGTACTGTGGATCCTCACTGATGTACTATAGTTCATCACTGGTGTACTATGGGCCATCACTGGTGTACTATGGATCATCACTGGTGTACTATGGATCATCACTGATGTACTATGGACCATCGCTGATGTACTGTGGATCATCACTGATGTACTATAGTTCATCACTGATGTACTATGGGCCATCACTGATGTACTATAGATCATCACTGATGTACTATGGACCATCACTGGTGTACTATGGATCATCACTGGTGTACTGTGGATCATCACTGGTGTACTATGGACCATCCCTGATGTACTGTGGATCATCACTGATGTACTGTGGATCATCACTGATGTACTATGGATCATCACTGATGTACTATAGATCATCACTGATGTACTATAGATCATCACTGATGTACTATGGACCATCACTGGTGTACTATGGATCATCACTGGTGTACTATGGATCATCACTGATGTACTATGGACCATCCCTGATGTACTGTGGATCATCACTGATGTACTGTGGATCATCACTGATGTACTATGGATCATCACTGATGTACTATGGGCCATCACTGGTGTACTATGGATCATCACTGGTGTACTATGGACCATCACTGATGTACTATGGACCATCACTGATGTACTATGGATCATCACTGATATACTGTGGACCATCCCTGATGTACTGTGGATCATCACTGATGTACTGTGGATCATCACTGATGTACTGTGGATCATCACTGAAGTATTGTGGATCATCACTGATGTACTGTGGATCATCACTGATGTACTGTGGATCATCACTGATGTACTATAGATCATCACTGATGTACTATAGATCATCACTGATGTACTCTGGACCATCACTGATGTACTATGGACCATCACTGGTGTACTATGGATCATCACTGGTGTACTGTGGATCATCACTGGTGTACTATGGACCATCCCTGATGTACTGTGGATCATCACTGATGTACTGTGGATCATCACTGATGTACTATAGTTCATCACTGATGTACTATGGGCCATCACTGGTGTACTATGGATCATCACTGGTGTACTATGGATCATCACTGATGTACTATGGACCATCCCTGATGTACTGTGGATCATCACTGATGTACTGTGGATCATCACTGATGTACTATGGATCATCACTGATGTACTGTGGATCATCACTGATGTACTATAGTTCATCACTGATGTACAATGGGCCATCACTGGTGTACTATGGATCATCACTGGTGTACTATGGATCATCACTGATGTACTATGGACCATCCCTGATGTACTGTGGATCATCACTGATGTACTATAGTTCATCACTGATGTACTATGGGCCATCACTGGTGTACTATGGATCATCACTGATGTACTATGGATCATCACTGATGTACTATGGATCATGACTGGTGTACTATGGATCATCACTGATGTACTGTGGACCATCCCTGATGTCCTGTGGATCATCACTGATGTACTGTGGATCATCACTGATGTACTGTGGATCATCACTGATGTACTGAGGATCATCACTGATGTACTATGGATCATCACTGATGTACCGTGGAACATCACTGATGTACTGTGGATCATCACTGATGTACTGTGGATCATCACTGATGTACTATAGATCATCACTGAAGTACTATGGGCCATCACTGGTGTACTAAGGATCATCACTGATGTATTATGGATCATTACTGATGTACTATGAGCCATCACTGATGTACTATGGATCATCACTGGTGTACTATGGACCATCACTGATTTACTATGGACCATCACTGATGTACTGTGGATCATCACTGATGTACTGTGGGTCATCCCTGGTGTACTATGGATCATCACTGGTGTAATATGGATCATCACTGATGTACTATGGGCCATCACTGATGTACTATGGATCATCACTGATGTACTGTGGACCATCCCTGATGTACTGTGGATCATCACTGATGTACTGTGGATCATCACTGATGTACTGAGGATCATCACTGATGAACTATAGATCATCACTGATGTACTATGGGCCATCACTGGTGTACTATGGGCCATCACTGGTGTACTATGGATCATCACTGATGTACTGTGGATCATCACTGATGTACTGTGGATCATCACTGATG
The DNA here is from genome assembly GCA_029206835.1 of Rana muscosa. Taxonomy (NCBI): domain Eukaryota; kingdom Metazoa; phylum Chordata; class Amphibia; order Anura; family Ranidae; genus Rana; species Rana muscosa. The sequence continues at coordinate 4,493,510 of JARGYO010000056.1, forward strand.
TACTATAGATCATCACTGATGTACTATGGACCATCACTGGTGACTATGAATCATCACTGGTGTACTATGGATCATCACTAGTGTACTATGGATCATCACTGATGTACTATGGATCATCACTGATGTACTATGGGTCATCACTTGTGTACTATGGATCATCACTGATGTACTATGGATCATCCCTGATGTACTATGGACCATCCCTGATGTACTATGGACCATCCCTGATGTACTGTGAATCATCACTGGTGTACTGTGGATCATCACTGATGTACTATAGATCATCACTGATGTACTGTGGATCATCACTGATGTACTATGGGCCATCACTGGTGTACTATGGGCCATCACTGGTGTACTATGGATCATCACTGATGTACTGTGGATCATCCCTGATGTACTGTGGGCCATCACTGATGTACTATGGATCATCACTGGTGTACTATGGATCATCACTGATGTACTATGGACCATCCCTGATGTACTGTGGATCATCACTGATGTACTGTGGATCATCACTGATGTACTATGGATCATCACTGATGTACTATGGGCCATCACTGGTGTACTATGGGCCATCACTGGTGTACTATGGATCATCACTGGTGTACTATGGACCATCACTGATGTACTATGGACCATCACTGATGTACTATGGATCATCACTGATATACTGTGGACCATCCCTGATGTACTGTGGATCATCACTGATGTACTGTGGATCATCACTGAAGTATTGTGGATCATCACTGATGTACTGTGGATCATCACTGATGTACTGTGTATCATAACTGATGTACTGTGGATCATCACTGATGTACTATAGATCATCACTGATGTACTATAGATCATCACTGATGTACTATGGACCATCACTGATGTACTATAGATCATCACTGATGTACTATGGACCATCACTGGTGTACTATGGATCATCACTGGTGTACTGTGGATCATCACTGGTGTACTATGGACCATCCCTGATGCACTGTGGATCATCCCTGATGTACTGTGGATCATCACTGATGTACTATAGATCATCACTGAGGTACTATGGGCCATCACTGGTGTACTATGGGCCATCACTGGAGTACTATGGATCATCACTGGTGTACTATGGATCATCACTGATGTACTATAGATCATCACTGATGTACTATAGCTCATCACTGATGTACTATGGACCATCACTGATGTACTATGGATCATCACTGGTGTACTATGGATCATCACTGATGTACTATGGATCATCACTGGTGTACTATGGACCATCCCTGATGTACTGTGGATCATCACTGATGTACTGTGGATCATCACTGATGTACTATAGTTCATCACTGATGTACTATGGGCCATCACTGGTGTACTATGGATCATCACTGGTGTACTATGGATCATCACTGATGTACTATGGACCATCCCTGATGTACTGTGGATCATCACTGATGTACTGTGGATCATCACTGATGTACTATGGATCATCACTGATGTACTGTGGATCATCACTGATGTACTATAGTTCATCACTGATGTACTATGGGCCATCACTGGTGTACTATGGATCATCACTGGTGTACTATGGATCATCACTGATGTACCGTGGACCATCCCTAATGTACTGTGGATCATCACTGATGTACTATAGTTCATCACTGATGTACTATGGGCCATCACTGGTGTACTATGGATCATCACTGGTGTACTATGGATCATCACTGATGTACTATGGACCATCCCTGATGTACTGTGGATCATCACTGATGTACTGTGGATCATCACTGATGTACTATGGATCATCACTGATGTACTATGGGCCATCACTGGTGTACTATGGGCCATCACTGGTGTACTATGGATCATCACTGGTGTACTATGGGCCATCACTGATGTACTATGGACCATCACTGATGTACTATAGTTCATCACTGATGTACAATGGGCCATCACTGGTGTACTATGGATCATCACTGGTGTACTATGGATCATCACTGATGTACTATAGATCATCACTGATGTACTATAGCTCATCACTGATGTACTATGGACCATCACTGATGTACTATAGATCATCACTGATGTACTATGGATCATCACTGGTGTACTATGGATCATCACTGGTGTACTGCGGATCATCACTGGTGTACTATGGACCATCCCTGATGTACTGTGGATCATCACTGATGTACTGTGGATCATCACTGATGTACTATAGTTCATCACTGATGTACTATGGGCCATCACTGGTGTACTATGGATCATCACTGGTGTACTATGGATCATCACTGATGTACTATGGACCATCCCTGATGTACTGTGGATCATCACTGATGTACTGTGGATCATCACTGATGTACTATGGATCATCACTGATGTACTGTGGATCATCACTGATGTACTATAGTTCATCACTGATGTACTATGGGCCATCACTGGTGTACTATGGATCATCACTGGTGTACTATGGATCATCACTGATGTACCGTGGACCATCCCTAATGTACTGTGGATCATCACTGATGTACTATAGTTCATCACTGATGTACTATGGGCCATCACTGGTGTACTATGGATCATCACTGGTGTACTATGGATCATCACTGATGTACTATGGACCATCCCTGATGTACTGTGGATCATCACTGATGTACTGTGGATCATCACTGATGTACTATGGATCATCACTGATGTACTATGGGCCATCACTGGTGTACTATGGGCCATCACTGGTGTACTATGGATCATCACTGGTGTACTATGGACCATCACTGATGTACTATGGACCATCACTGATGTACTATGGATCATCACTGGTGTACTATGGATCATCACTGGTGTACTATGGATCATCACTGATGTACCGTGGACCATCCCTAATGTACTGTGGATCATCACTGATGTACTATAGTTCATCACTGATGTACTATGGGCCATCACTGGTGTACTATGGATCATCACTGGTGTACTATGGATCATCACTGATGTACTATGGACCATCCCTGATGTACTGTGGATCATCACTGATGTACTGTGGATCATCACTGATGTACTATGGATCATCACTGATGTACTATGGGCCATCCCTGGTGTACTATGGGCCATCACTGGTGTACTATGGATCATCACTGGTGTACTATGGACCATCACTGATGTACTATGGACCATCACTGATGTACTATGGATCATCACTGATATACTGTGGACCATCCCTGATGTACTGTGGATCATCACTGATGTACTGTGGATCATCACTGAAGTATTGTGGATCATCACTGATGTACTGTGGATCATCACTGATGTACTGTGTATCATAACTGATGTACTGTGGATCATCACTGATGTACTATAGATCATCACTGATGTACTATGGACCATCACTGATGTACTATAGATCATCACTGATGTACTATGGACCATCACTGGTGTACTATGGATCATCACTGGTGTACTGTGGATCATCACTGGTGTACTATGGACCATCCCTGATGTACTGTGGATCATCACTGATGTACTGTGGATCATCACTGATGTACTATAGTTCATCACTGATGTACTATGGGCCATCACTGGTGTACTATGGATCATCACTGGTGTACTATGGATCATCACTGATGTACTATGGACCATCCCTGATGTACTGTGGATCATCACTGATGTACTGTGGATCATCACTGATGTACTATGGATCATCACTGATGTACTGTGGATCATCACTGATGTACTATAGTTCATCACTGATGTACTATGGGCCATCACTGGTGTACTATGGATCATCACTGGTGTACTATGGATCATCACTGGTGTACTATGGATCATCACTGATGTACTATGGACCATCCCTGATGTACTGTGGATCATCACTGATGTACTGTGGATCATCACTGATGTACTATGGATCATCACTGATGTACTATGGGCCATCACTGGTGTACTATGGGCCATCACTGGTGTACTATGGATCATCACTGATGTACTGTGGATCATCCCTGATGTACTGTGGGCCATCACTGATGTACTATGGATCATCACTGATGTACTATGGATCATGACTGGTGTACTATGGATCATCACTGATGTACTGTGGACCATCCCTGATGTACTGTTGATCATCACTGATGTACTGTGGATCATCACTGATGTACTGTGGATCATCACTGATGTACTATGGATCATCCCTGATGTACTATGGACCATCCCTGATGTACTGTGGATCATCACTGATGTACTATAGATCATCACTGATGTACTATGGGCCATCACTGGTGTACTATGGGCCATCACTGGAGTACTATGGATCATCACTGGTGTACTATGGACCATCACTAATTTACTATGGACCATCACTGATGTACTATAGTTCATCACTGATGTACTATGGGCCATCACTGGTGTACTATGGATCATCACTGGTGTACTATGGATCATCACTGGTGTACTATGGATTATCACTGATGTACTATAGATCATCACTGATGTACTATAGCTCATCACTGATGTACTATGGACCATCACTGATGTACTATAGATCATCACTGATGTACTATGGATCATCACTGGTGTACTATGGATCATCACTGGTGTACTGCGGATCATCACTGGTGTACTATGGACCATCCCTGATGTACTGTGGATCATCACTGATGTACTGTGGATCATCACTGATGTACTATAGTTCATCACTGATGTACTATGGGCCATCACTGGTGTACTATGGATCATCACTGGTGTACTATGGATCATCACTGATGTACTATGGACCATCCCTGATGTACTGTGGATCATCACTGATGTACTGTGGATCATCACTGATGTACTATGGATCATCACTGATGTACTGTGGATCATCACTGATGTACTATAGTTCATCACTGATGTACTATGGTCCTTCACTGGTGTACTATGGATCATCACTGGTGTACTATGGATCATCACTGATGTACCGTGGACCATCCCTAATGTACTGTGGATCATCACTGATGTACTATAGTTCATCACTGATGTACTATGGATCATCACTGGTGTACTATGGATCATCACTGGTGTACTGCGGATCATCACTGGTGTACTATGGACCATCCCTGATGTACTGTGGATCATCACTGATGTACTGTGGATCATCACTGATGTACTATAGTTCATCACTGATGTACTATGGGCCATCACTGGTGTACTATGGATCATCACTGGTGTACTATGGATCATCACTGATGTACTATGGACCATCCCTGATGTACTGTGGATCATCACTGATGTACTGTGGATCATCACTGATGTACTATGGATCATCACTGATGTACTGTGGATCATCACTGATGTACTATAGTTCATCACTGATGTACTATGGTCCTTCACTGGTGTACTATGGATCATCACTGGTGTACTATGGATCATCACTGATGTACCGTGGACCATCCCTAATGTACTGTGGATCATCACTGATGTACTATGTTCATCACTGATGTACTATGGGCCATCACTGGTGTACTATGGATCATCACTGGTGTACTATGGATCATCACTGATGTACTATGGACCATCCCTGATGTACTGTGGATCATCACTGATGTACTGTGGATCATCACTGATGTACTATGGATCATCACTGATGTACTATGGGCCATCACTGGTGTACTATGGGCCATCACTGGTGTACTATGGATCATCACTGGTGTACTATGGACCATCACTGATGTACTATGGACCATCACTGATGTACTATGGATCATCACTGATATACTGTGGACCATCCCTGATGTACTGTGGATCATCACTGATGTACTGTGGATCATCACTGAAGTATTGTGGATCATCACTGATGTACTGTGGATCATCACTGATGTACTGTGTATCATAACTGATGTACTGTGGATCATCACTGATGTACTATAGATCATCACTGATGTACTATAGATCATCACTGATGTACTATGGACCATCACTGATGTACTATAGATCATCACTGATGTACTATGGACCATCACTGGTGTACTATGGGCCATCACTGGTGTACTATGGGCCATCACTGGTGTACTATGGATCATCACTGGTGTACTATGGACCATCACTGGTGTACTATGGATCATCACGGGTGTACTATGGATCATCACTGGTGTACTATGGATCATCCCTGGTGTACTATGGATCATCACTGGTGTACTATGGATCATCACTGATATACTGTGGACCATCCCTGATATACTGTGGATCATCCCTGATATACTGTGGATCATCCCTGATGTACTGTGGATCATCACTGATGTACTGTGGGCCATCACAGGTGTACTATGGATCATCACTGATGTACTATGGATCATCACTGGTGTACTATGGATCATCACTGATGTACTGTGGACCATTCCTGATGTATTATAGATCATCACTGATGTACTGTGGATCATCACTGATGTACTATGGGCCATCACTGGTGTACTATGGGCCATCACTGGTGTACTATGGATCATCACTGGATTACTATGGATCATCCCTGGTGTACTATGGACCATCACTGATGTGCTTTGGGCCATCACTGGTGTACTATGGATCATCACTGATGTACTGTGGACCATCCCTGATGTACTGTGGATCATCACTGATATACTATGAATCATCACTGATGTACTATGGACCATCACTGGTGTACTATGGACCATCACTGGTGTACTATGGATCATCACTGATGTACTGTGGATCATCACTGATGTACTGTGGGCCATCACTGATGTACTATGGATCATCACTGATATACTGTGGACCATCCCTGATGTATTGTGGATCATCACTGATGTACTGTGGATCATCACTGATGTACTATAGATCATCACTGAAGTACTATGGGCCATCACTGGTGTACTATGGATCATCACTGGTGTACTATGGGCCATCACTGGTGTACTATGGATCATCACTGATGTACTATGGATCATCACTGATGTACTATGGATCATGACTGGTGTACTATGGATCATCACTGATGTACTGTGGACCATCCCTGATGTCCTGTGGATCATCACTGATGTACTGTGGATCATCACTGATGTACTGTGGATCATCACTGATGTACTGTGGATCATCACTGATGTACTGAGGATCATCACTGATGTACTATGGATCATCACTGATGTACTATGGGCCATCACTGGTGTACTATGGGCCATCACTGGAGTACTATGGATCATCACTGGTGTACTATGGACCATCACTAATTTACTATGGACCATCACTGATGTACTATAGTTCATCACTGATGTACTATGGGCCATCACTGGTGTACTATGGATCATCACTGGTGTACTATGGATCATCACTGGTGTACTATGGATCATCACTGATGTACTATAGATCATCACTGATGTACTATAGCTCATCACTGATGTACTATGGACCATCACTGATGTACTATAGATCATCACTGATGTACTATGGATCATCACTGGTGTACTATGGATCATCACTGGTGTACTGCGGATCATCACTGGTGTACTATGGACCATCCCTGATGTACTGTGGATCATCACTGATGTACTGTGGATCATCACTGATGTACTATAGTTCATCACTGATGTACTATGGGCCATCACTGGTGTACTATGGATCATCACTGGTGTACTATGGATCATCACTGATGTACTATGGACCATCCCTGATGTACTGTGGATCATCACTGATGTACTGTGGATCATCACTGATGTACTATGGATCATCACTGATGTACTGTGGATCATCACTGATGTACTATAGTTCATCACTGATGTACTATGGTCCTTCACTGGTGTACTATGGATCATCACTGGTGTACTATGGATCATCACTGATGTACCGTGGACCATCCCTAATGTACTGTGGATCATCACTGATGTACTATAGTTCATCACTGATGTACTATGGATCATCACTGGTGTACTATGGATCATCACTGGTGTACTGCGGATCATCACTGGTGTACTATGGACCATCCCTGATGTACTGTGGATCATCACTGATGTACTGTGGATCATCACTGATGTACTATAGTTCATCACTGATGTACTATGGGCCATCACTGGTGTACTATGGATCATCACTGGTGTACTATGGATCATCACTGATGTACTATGGACCATCCCTGATGTACTGTGGATCATCACTGATGTACTGTGGATCATCACTGATGTACTATGGATCATCACTGATGTACTGTGGATCATCACTGATGTACTATAGTTCATCACTGATGTACTATGGTCCTTCACTGGTGTACTATGGATCATCACTGGTGTACTATGGATCATCACTGATGTACCGTGGACCATCCCTAATGTACTGTGGATCATCACTGATGTACTATAGTTCATCACTGATGTACTATGGGCCATCACTGGTGTACTATGGATCATCACTGGTGTACTATGGATCATCACTGATGTACTATGGACCATCCCTGATGTACTGTGGATCATCACTGATGTACTGTGGATCATCACTGATGTACTATGGATCATCACTGATGTACTATGGGCCATCACTGGTGTACTATGGGCCATCACTGGTGTACTATGGATCATCACTGGTGTACTATGGACCATCACTGATGTACTATGGACCATCACTGATGTACTATGGATCATCACTGATATACTGTGGACCATCCCTGATGTACTGTGGATCATCACTGATGTACTGTGGATCATCACTGAAGTATTGTGGATCATCACTGATGTACTGTGGATCATCACTGATGTACTGTGTATCATAACTGATGTACTGTGGATCATCACTGATGTACTATAGATCATCACTGATGTACTATAGATCATCACTGATGTACTATGGACCATCACTGATGTACTATAGATCATCACTGATGTACTATGGACCATCACTGGTGTACTATGGGCCATCACTGGTGTACTATGGGCCATCACTGGTGTACTATGGATCATCACTGGTGTACTATGGACCATCACTGGTGTACTATGGATCATCACGGGTGTACTATGGATCATCACTGGTGTACTATGGATCATCCCTGGTGTACTATGGATCATCACTGGTGTACTATGGATCATCACTGATATACTGTGGACCATCCCTGATATACTGTGGATCATCCCTGATATACTGTGGATCATCCCTGATGTACTGTGGATCATCACTGATGTACTGTGGGCCATCACAGGTGTACTATGGATCATCACTGATGTACTATGGATCATCACTGGTGTACTATGGATCATCACTGATGTACTGTGGACCATTCCTGATGTATTATAGATCATCACTGATGTACTGTGGATCATCACTGATGTACTATGGGCCATCACTGGTGTACTATGGGCCATCACTGGTGTACTATGGATCATCACTGGATTACTATGGATCATCCCTGGTGTACTATGGACCATCACTGATGTGCTTTGGGCCATCACTGGTGTACTATGGATCATCACTGATGTACTGTGGACCATCCCTGATGTACTGTGGATCATCACTGATATACTATGAATCATCACTGATGTACTATGGACCATCACTGGTGTACTATGGACCATCACTGGTGTACTATGAATCATCACTGATGTACTGTGGATCATCACTGATGTACTGTGGGCCATCACTGATGTACTATGGATCATCACTGATATACTGTGGACCATCCCTGATGTATTGTGGATCATCACTGATGTACTGTGGATCATCACTGATGTACTATAGATCATCACTGAAGTACTATGGGCCATCACTGGTGTACTATGGATCATCACTGGTGTACTATGGGCCATCACTGGTGTACTATGGATCATCACTGATGTACTATGGATCATCACTGATGTACTATGGATCATGACTGGTGTACTATGGATCATCACTGATGTACTGTGGACCATCCCTGATGTCCTGTGGATCATCACTGATGTACTGTGGATCATCACTGATGTACTGTGGATCATCACTGATGTACTGTGGATCATCACTGATGTACTGAGGATCATCACTGATGTACTATGGATCATCACTGATGTACCGTGGAACATCACTGATGTACTGTGGATCATCACTGATGTACTGTGGATCATCACTGATGTACTATAGATCATCACTGAAGTACTATGGGCCATCACTGGTGTACTAAGGATCATCACTGATGTATTATGGATCATTACTGATGTACTATGAGCCATCACTGATGTACTATGGATCATCACTGGTGTACTATGGACCATCACTGATTTACTATGGACCATCACTGATGTACTGTGGATCATCACTGATGTACTGTGGGTCATCCCTGGTGTACTATGGATCATCACTGGTGTAATATGGATCATCACTGATGTACTATGGGCCATCACTGATGTACTATGGATCATCACTGATGTACTGTGGACCATCCCTGATGTACTGTGGATCATCACTGATGTACTGTGGATCATCACTGATGTACTGTGGATCATCAATGATGTACTGAGGATCATCACTGATGAACTATAGATCATCACTGATGTACTATGGGCCATCACTGGTGTACTATGGGCCATCACTGGTGTACTATGGATCATCACTGATGTACTGTGGATCATCACTGATGTACTGTGGATCATCACTGATGTACTATAGATCATCACTGATGTACTATGGACCATCACTGGTGACTATGAATCATCACTGGTGTACTATGGATCATCACTGGTGTACTATGGATCATCACTGATGTACTATAGATCATCACTGATGTACTATGGGTCATCACTTGTGTACTATGGATCATCACTGATGTACTATGGACCATCCCTGATGTACTATGGACCATCCCTGATGTACTGTGAATCATCACTGGTGTACTGTGGATCATCACTGATGTACTATAGATCATCACTGATGTACTGTGGATCATCACTGATGTACTATGGGCCATCACTGGTGTACTATGGGCCATCACTGGTGTACTATGGATCATCACTGATGTACTGTGGATCATCCCTGATGTACTGTGGGCCATCACTGATGTACTATGGATCATCACTGATGTACTATGGATCATGACTGGTGTACTATGGATCATCACTGATGTACTGTGGACCATCCCTGATGTACTGTGGATCATCACTGATGTACTGTGGATCATCACTGATGTACTGTAGATCATCACTGATGTACTATGGATCATCCCTGATGTACTATGGACCATCCCTGATGTACTGTGGATCATCACTGATGTACTATAGATCATCACTGATGTACTATGGGCCATCACTGGTGTACTATGGGCCATCACTGGAGTACTATGGATCATCACTGGTGTACTATGGACCATCACTAATTTACTATGGACCATCACTGATGTACTATAGTTCATCACTGATGTACTATGGGCCATCACTGGTGTACTATGGATCATCACTGGTGTACTATGGATCATCACTGATGTACTATAGATCATCACTGATGTACTATAGCTCATCACTGATGTACTATGGACCATCACTGATGTACAATAGATCATCACTGATGTACTATGGATCATCACTGGTGTACTATGGATCATCACTGGTGTACTGCGGATCATCACTGGTGTACTATGGACCATCCCTGATGTACTGTGGATCATCACTGATGTACTGTGGATCATCACTGATGTACTATAGTTCATCACTGATGTACTATGGGCCATCACTGGTGTACTATGGATCATCACTGGTGTACTATGGATCATCACTGATGTACTATGGACCATCCCTAATGTACTGTGGATCATCACTGATGTACTGTGGATCATCACTGATGTACTATGGATCATCACTGATGTACTGTGGATCATCACTGATGTACTATAGTTCATCACTGATGTACTATGGGCCATCACTGGTGTACTATGGATCATCACTGGTGTACTATGGATCATCACTGATGTACCGTTGACCATCCCTAATGTACTGTGGATCATCACTGATGTACTATAGTTCATCACTGATGTACTATGGGCCATCACTGGTGTACTATGGATCATCACTGGTGTACTATGGATCATCACTGATGTACTATGGGCCATCCCTGATGTACTGTGGATCATCACTGATGTACTGTGGATCATCACTGATGTACTATGGATCATCACTGATGTACTATGGGCCATCACTGGTGTACTATGGGCCATCACTGGTGTACTATGGATCATCACTGGTGTACTATGGACCATCACTGATGTACTATGGACCATCACTGATGTACTATGGATCATCACTGGTGTACTATGGATCATCACTGGTGTACTATGGATCATCACTGATGTACCGTGGACCATCCCTAATGTACTGTGGATCATCACTGATGTACTATAGTTCATCACTGATGTACTATGGGCCATCACTGGTGTACTATGGATCATCACTGGTGTACTATGGATCATCACTGATGTACTATGGACCATCCCTGATGTACTGTGGATCATCACTGATGTACTGTGGATCATCACTGATGTACTATGGATCATCACTGATGTACTATGGGCCATCACTGGTGTACTATGGGCCATCACTGGTGTACTATGGATCATCACTGGTGTACTATGGACCATCACTGATGTACTATGGACCATCACTGATGTACTATGGATCATCACTGATATACTGTGGACCATCCCTGATGTACTGTGGATCATCACTGATGTACTGTGGATCATCACTGAAGTATTGTGGATCATCACTGATGTACTGTGTATCATAACTGATGTACTGTGGATCATCACTGATGTACTATAGATCATCACTGATGTACTATAGATCATCACTGATGTACTATGGACCATCACTGATGTACTATAGATCATCACTGATGTACTATGGACCATCACTGGTGTACTATGGATCATCACTGGTGTACTATGGACCATCCCTGATGTACTGTGGATCATCACTGATGTACTGTGGATCATCACTGATGTACTATAGTTCATCACTGATGTACTATGGGCCATCACTGGTGTACTATGGATCATCACTGGTGTACTATGGATCATCACTGATGTACTATGGACCATCCCTGATGTACTGTGGATCATCACTGATGTACTGTGGATCATCACTGATGTACTATGGATCATCACTGATGTACTGTGGATCATCACTGATGTACTATAGTTCATCACTGATGTACTATGGGCCATCACTGGTGTACTATGGATCATCACTGGTGTACTATGGATCATCACTGGTGTACTATGGATCATCACTGATGTACTATGGACCATCCCTGATGTACTGTGGATCATCACTGATGTACTATAGTTCATCACTGATGTACTATGGGCCATCACTGGTGTACTATGGATCATCACTGGTGTACTATGGATCATCACTGATGTACTATGGACCATCCCTGATGTACTGTGGATCATCACTGATGTACTGTGGATCATCACTGATGTACTATGGATCATCACTGATGTACTATGGGCCATCACTGGTGTACTATGGGCCATCACTGGTGTACTATGGATCATCACTGATGTACTGTGGATCATCCCTGATGTACTGTGGGCCATCACTGATGTACTATGGATCATCACTGATGTACTATGGATCATGACTGGTGTACTATGGATCATCACTGATGTACTGTGGACCATCCCTGATATACTGTGGATCATCACTGATGTACTGTGGATCATCACTGATGTACTGTGGATCATCACTGATGTACTATGGATCATCCCTGATGTACTATGGACCATCCCTGATGTACTGTGGATCATCACTGATGTACTATAGATCATCACTGATGTACTATGGGCCATCACTGGTGTACTATGGGCCATCACTGGAGTACTATGGATCATCACTGGTGTACTATGGACCATCACTAATTTACTATGGACCATCACTGATGTACTATAGTTCATCACTGATGTACTATGGGCCATCACTGGTGTACTATGGATCATCACTGGTGTACTATGGATCATCACTGATGTACTATAGATCATCACTGATGTACTATAGCTCATCACTGATGTACTATGGACCATCACTGATGTACTATAGATCATCACTGATGTACTATGGATCATCACTGGTGTACTATGGATCATCACTGGTGTACTGCGGATCATCACTGGTGTACTATGGACCATCCCTGATGTACTGTGGATCATCACTGATGTACTGTGGATCATCACTGATGTACTATAGTTCATCACTGATGTACTATGGGCCATCACTGGTGTACTATGGATCATCACTGGTGTACTATGGATCATCACTGATGTACTATGGACCATCCCTGATGTACTGTGGATCATCACTGATGTACTGTGGATCATCACTGATGTACTATGGATCATCACTGATGTACTGTGGATCATCACTGATGTACTATAGTTCATCACTGATGTACTATGGGCCATCACTGGTGTACTATGGATCATCACTGGTGTACTATGGATCATCACTGATGTACTATGGACCATCCCTGATGTACTGTGGATCATCACTGATGTACTGTGGATCATCACTGATGTACTATGGATCATCACTGATGTACTATGGGCCATCACTGGTGTACTATGGGCCATCACTGGTGTACTATGGATCATCACTGGTGTACTATGGACCATCACTGATGTACTGTGGATCATCACTGAAGTATTGTGGATCATCACTGATGTACTGTGGATCATCACTGATGTACTGTGTATCATAACTGATGTACTGTGGATCATCACTGATGTACTATAGATCATCACTGATGTACTATAGATCATCACTGATGTACTATGGACCATCACTGATGTACTATAGATCATCACTGATGTACTATGGACCATCACTGGTGTACTATGGGCCATCACTGGTGTACTATGGGCCATCACTGGTGTACTATGGATCATCACTGGTGTACTATGGACCATCACTGGTGTACTATGGATCATCACGGGTGTACTATGGATCATCACTGGTGTACTATGGATCATCCCTGGTGTACTATGGATCATCACTGGTGTACTATGGATCATCACTGATGTACTATGGACCATCCCTGATGTACTGTGGATCATCACTGATGTACTGTGGATCATCACTGATGTACTATGGATCATCACTGATGTACTGTGGATCATCACTGATGTACTATAGTTCATCACTGATGTACTATGGTCCTTCACTGGTGTACTATGGATCATCACTGGTGTACTATGGATCATCACTGATGTACCGTGGACCATCCCTAATGTACTGTGGATCATCACTGATGTACTATAGTTCATCACTGATGTACTATGGGCCATCACTGGTGTACTATGGATCATCACTGGTGTACTATGGATCATCACTGATGTACTATGGACCATCCCTGATGTACTGTGGATCATCACTGATGTACTGTGGATCATCACTGATGTACTATGGATCATCACTGATGTACTATGGGCCATCACTGGTGTACTATGGGCCATCACTGGTGTACTATGGATCATCACTGGTGTACTATGGACCATCACTGATGTACTATGGACCATCACTGATGTACTATGGATCATCACTGATATACTGTGGACCATCCCTGATGTACTGTGGATCATCACTGATGTACTGTGGATCATCACTGAAGTATTGTGGATCATCACTGATGTACTGTGGATCATCACTGATGTACTGTGTATCATAACTGATGTACTGTGGATCATCACTGATGTACTATAGATCATCACTGATGTACTATAGATCATCACTGATGTACTATGGACCATCACTGATGTACTATAGATCATCACTGATGTACTATGGACCATCACTGGTGTACTATGGGCCATCACTGGTGTACTATGGGCCATCACTGGTGTACTATGGATCATCACTGGTATACTATGGACCATCACTGGTGTACTATGGATCATCACGGGTGTACTATGGATCATCACTGGTGTACTATGGATCATCCCTGGTGTACTATGGATCATCACTGGTGTACTATGGATCATCACTGATATACTGTGGACCATCCCTGATATACTGTGGATCATCCCTGATATACTGTGGATCATCCCTGATGTACTGTGGATCATCACTGATGTACTGTGGGCCATCACAGGTGTACTATGGATCATCACTGATGTACTATGGATCATCACTGGTGTACTATGGATCATCACTGATGTACTGTGGACCATTCCTGATGTATTATAGATCATCACTGATGTACTGTGGATCATCACTGATGTACTATGGGCCATCACTGGTGTACTATGGGCCATCACTGGTGTACTATGGATCATCACTGGATTACTATGGATCATCCCTGGTGTACTATGGACCATCACTGATGTGCTTTGGGCCATCACTGGTGTACTATGGATCATCACTGATGTACTGTGGACCATCCCTGATGTACTGTGGATCATCACTGATGTACTATGAATCATCACTGATGTACTATGGACCATCACTGGTGTACTATGGACCATCACTGGTGTACTATGGATCATCACTGATGTACTGTGTATCATCACTGATGTACTGTGGGCCATCACTGATGTACTATGGATCATCACTGATATACTGTGGACCATCCCTGATGTATTGTGGATCATCACTGATGTACTGTGGATCATCACTGATGTACTATAGATCATCACTGAAGTACTATGGGCCATCACTGGTGTACTATGGATCATCACTGGTGTACTATGGGCCATCACTGGTGTACAATGGATCATCACTGATGTACTATGGATCATCACTGATGTACTATGGATCATGACTGGTGTACTATGGATCATCACTGATGTACTGTGGACCATCCCTGATGTCCTGTGGATCATCACTGATGTACTGTGGATCATCACTGATGTACTGTGGATCATCACTGATGTACTGTGGATCATCACTGATGTACTGAGGATCATCACTGATGTACTATGGATCATCACTGATGTACCGTGGAACATCACTGATGTACTGTGGATCATCACTGATGTACTGTGGATCATCACTGATGTACTATAGATCATCACTGAAGTACTATGGGCCATCACTGGTGTACTAAGGATCATCACTGATGTATTATGGATCATTACTGATGTACTATGAGCCATCACTGATGTACTATGGATCATCACTGGTGTACTGTGGATCATCACTGATGTACTGTGGGTCATCCCTGGTGTACTATGGATCATCACTGGTGTAATATGGATCATCACTGATGTACTATGGACCATCACTGATGTACTGTGGATCATCACTGATGTACTGTGGGTCATCCCTGGTGTACTATGGATCATCACTGGTGTAATATGGATCATCACTGATGTACTATGGGCCATCACTGATGTACTATGGATCATCACTGATGTACTGTGGACCATCCCTGATGTACTGTGGATCATCACTGATGTACTGTGGATCATCACTGATGTACTGTGGATCATCAATGATGTACTGAGGATCATCACTGATGAACTATAGATCATCACTGATGTACTATGGGCCATCACTGGTGTACTATGGGCCATCACTGGTGTACTATGGATCATCACTGATGTACTGTGGATCATCACTGATGTACTGTGGATCATCACTGATGTACTATAGATCATCACTGATGTACTATGGACCATCACTGGTGACTATGAATCATCACTGGTGTACTATGGATCATCACTGGTGTACTATGGATCATCACTGATGTACTATAGATCATCACTGATGTACTATGGGTCATCACTTGTGTACTATGGATCATCACTGATGTACTATGGACCATCCCTGATGTACTATGGACCATCCCTGATGTACTGTGAATCATCACTGGTGTACTGTGGATCATCACTGATGTACTATAGATCATCACTGATGTACTGTGGATCATCACTGATGTACTATGGGCCATCACTGGTGTACTATGGGCCATCACTGGTGTACTATGGATCATCACTGATGTACTGTGGATCATCCCTGATGTACTGTGGGCCATCACTGATGTACTATGGATCATCACTGATGTACTATGGATCATGACTGGTGTACTATGGATCATCACTGATGTACTGTGGACCATCCCTGATGTACTGTGGATCATCACTGATGTACTGTGGATCATCACTGATGTACTGTAGATCATCACTGATGTACTATGGATCATCCCTGATGTACTATGGACCATCCCTGATGTACTGTGGATCATCACTGATGTACTATAGATCATCACTGATGTACTATGGGCCATCACTGGTGTACTATGGGCCATCACTGGAGTACTATGGATCATCACTGGTGTACTATGGACCATCACTAATTTACTATGGACCATCACTGATGTACTATAGTTCATCACTGATGTACTATGGGCCATCACTGGTGTACTATGGATCATCACTGGTGTACTATGGATCATCACTGATGTACTATAGATCATCACTGATGTACTATAGCTCATCACTGATGTACTATGGACCATCACTGATGTACTATAGATCATCACTGATGTACTATGGATCATCACTGGTGTACTATGGATCATCACTGGTGTACTGCGGATCATCACTGGTGTACTATGGACCATCCCTGATGTACTGTGGATCATCACTGATGTACTGTGGATCATCACTGATGTACTATAGTTCATCACTGATGTACTATGGGCCATCACTGGTGTACTATGGATCATCACTGGTGTACTATGGATCATCACTGATGTACTATGGACCATCCCTAATGTACTGTGGATCATCACTGATGTACTGTGGATCATCACTGATGTACTATGGATCATCACTGATGTACTGTGGATCATCACTGATGTACTATAGTTCATCACTGATGTACTATGGGCCATCACTGGTGTACTATGGATCATCACTGGTGTACTATGGATCATCACTGATGTACCGTTGACCATCCCTAATGTACTGTGGATCATCACTGATGTACTATAGTTCATCACTGATGTACTATGGGCCATCACTGGTGTACTATGGATCATCACTGGTGTACTATGGATCATCACTGATGTACTATGGGCCATCCCTGATGTACTGTGGATCATCACTGATGTACTGTGGATCATCACTGATGTACTATGGATCATCACTGATGTACTATGGGCCATCACTGGTGTACTATGGGCCATCACTGGTGTACTATGGATCATCACTGGTGTACTATGGACCATCACTGATGTACTATGGACCATCACTGATGTACTATGGATCATCACTGGTGTACTATGGATCATCACTGGTGTACTATGGATCATCACTGATGTACCGTGGACCATCCCTAATGTACTGTGGATCATCACTGATGTACTATAGTTCATCACTGATGTACTATGGGCCATCACTGGTGTACTATGGATCATCACTGGTGTACTATGGATCATCACTGATGTACTATGGACCATCCCTGATGTACTGTGGATCATCACTGATGTACTGTGGATCATCACTGATGTACTATGGATCATCACTGATGTACTATGGGCCATCACTGGTGTACTATGGGCCATCACTGGTGTACTATGGATCATCACTGGTGTACTATGGACCATCACTGATGTACTATGGACCATCACTGATGTACTATGGATCATCACTGATATACTGTGGACCATCCCTGATGTACTGTGGATCATCACTGATGTACTGTGGATCATCACTGAAGTATTGTGGATCATCACTGATGTACTGTGTATCATAACTGATGTACTGTGGATCATCACTGATGTACTATAGATCATCACTGATGTACTATAGATCATCACTGATGTACTATGGACCATCACTGATGTACTATAGATCATCACTGATGTACTATGGACCATCACTGGTGTACTATGGATCATCACTGGTGTACTATGGACCATCCCTGATGTACTGTGGATCATCACTGATGTACTGTGGATCATCACTGATGTACTATAGTTCATCACTGATGTACTATGGGCCATCACTGGTGTACTATGGATCATCACTGATGTACTATGGACCATCCCTGATGTACTGTGGATCATCACTGATGTACTGTGGATCATCACTGATGTACTATGGATCATCACTGATGTACTGTGGATCATCACTGATGTACTATAGTTCATCACTGATGTACTATGGGCCATCACTGGTGTACTATGGATCATCACTGGTGTACTATGGATCATCACTGGTGTACTATGGATCATCACTGATGTACTATGGACCATCCCTGATGTACTGTGGATCATCACTGATGTACTATAGTTCATCACTGATGTACTATGGGCCATCACTGGTGTACTATGGATCATCACTGGTGTACTATGGATCATCACTGATGTACTATGGACCATCCCTGATGTACTGTGGATCATCACTGATGTACTGTGGATCATCACTGATGTACTATGGATCATCACTGATGTACTATGGGCCATCACTGGTGTACTATGGGCCATCACTGGTGTACTATGGATCATCACTGATGTACTGTGGATCATCCCTGATGTACTGTGGGCCATCACTGATGTACTATGGATCATCACTGATGTACTATGGATCATGACTGGTGTACTATGGATCATCACTGATGTACTGTGGACCATCCCTGATATACTGTGGATCATCACTGATGTACTGTGGATCATCACTGATGTACTGTGGATCATCACTGATGTACTATGGATCATCCCTGATGTACTATGGACCATCCCTGATGTACTGTGGATCATCACTGATGTACTATAGATCATCAATGATGTACTATGGGCCATCACTGGTGTACTATGGGCCATCACTGGAGTACTATGGATCATCACTGGTGTACTATGGACCATCACTAATTTACTATGGACCATCACTGATGTACTATAGTTCATCACTGATGTACTATGGGCTATCACTGGTGTACTATGGATCATCACTGGTGTACTATGGATCATCACTGATGTACTATAGATCATCACTGATGTACTATAGCTCATCACTGATGTACTATGGACCATCACTGATGTACTATAGATCATCACTGATGTACTATGGATCATCACTGGTGTACTATGGATCATCACTGGTGTACTGTGGATCATCACTGGTGTACTATGGACCATCCCTGATGTACTGTGGATCATCACTGATGTACTATAGTTCATCACTGATGTACTATGGGCCATCACTGGTGTACTATGGATCATCACTGGTGTACTATGGATCATCACTGATGTACTATGGACCATCCCTGATGTACTGTGGATCATCACTGATGTACTGTGGATCATCACTGATGTACTATGGATCATCACTGATGTACTGTGGATCATCACTGATGTACTATAGTTCATCACTGATGTACTATGGGCCATCACTGGTGTACTATGGTTCATCACTGGTGTACTATGGATCATCACTGATGTACTATGGACCATCCCTGATGTACTGTGGATCATCACTGATGTACTGTGGATCATCACTGATGTACTATGGATCATCACTGATGTACTATGGGCCATCACTGGTGTACTATGGGCCATCACTGGTGTACTATGGATCATCACTGGTGTACTATGGACCATCACTGATGTACTATGGACCATCACTGATGTACTATGGATCATCACTGATATACTGTGGACCATCCCTGATGTACTGTGGATCATCACTGATGTACTGTGGATCGTCACTGAAGTATTGTGGATCATCACTGATGTACTGTGGATCATCACTGATGTACTGTGTATCATAACTGATGTACTGTGGATCATCACTGATGTACTATAGATCATCACTGATGTACTATAGATCATCACTGATGTACTATGGACCATCACTGATGTACTATAGATCATCACTGATGTACTATGGACCATCACTGGTGTACTATGGATCATCACTGGTGTACTGTGGATCATCACTGGTGTACTATGGACCATCCCTGATGTACTGTGGATCATCCCTGATGTACTGTGGATCATCACTGATGTACTATAGATCATCACTGATGTACTATGGGCCATCACTGGTGTACTATGGGCCATCACTGGAGTACTATGGATCATCACTGGTGTACTATGGACCATCACTAATTTACTATGGACCATCACTGATGTACTATAGTTCATCACTGATGTACTATGGGCCATCACTGGTGTACTATGGATCATCACTGGTGTACTATGGATCATCACTGATGTACTATAGATCATCACTGATGTACTATAGCTAATCACTGATGTACTATGGACCATCACTGATGTACTATAGATCATCACTGATGTACTATGGATCATCACTGGTGTACTATGGATCATCACTGGTGTACTGTGGATCATCACTGGTGTACTATGGACCATCCCTGATGTACTGTGGATCATCACTGATGTACTGTGGATCATCACTGATGTACTATAGTTCATCACTGATGTACTATGGGCCATCACTGGTGTACTATGGATCATCACTGGTGTACTATGGATCATCACTGATGTACTACGGACCATCCCTGATGTACTGTGGATCATCACTGATGTACTGTGGATCATCACTGATGTACTATGGATCATCACTGATGTACTGTGGATCATCACTGATGTACTATAGTTCATCACTGATGTACTATGGGCCATCACTGGTGTACTATGGATCATCACTGGTGTACTATGGACCATCACTGATGTACTATGGACCATCACTGATGTACTATGGATCATCACTGGTGTACTATGGATCATCACTGGTGTACTATGGATCATCACTGATGTACCGTGGACCATCCCTAATGTACTGTGGATCATCACTGATGTACTATAGTTCATCACTGATGTACTATGGGCCATCACTGGTGTACTATGGATCATCACTGGTGTACTATGGATCATCACTGATGTACTACGGACCATCCCTGATGTACTGTGGATCATCACTGATGTACTGTGGATCATCACTGATGTACTATGGATCATCACTGATGTACTATGGGCCATCACTGGTGTACTATGGGCCATCACTGGTGTACTATGGATCATCACTGGTGTACTATGGACCATCACTGATGTACTATGGACCATCACTGATGTACTATGGATCATCACTGATATACTGTGGACCATCCCTGATGTACTGTGGATCATCACTGATGTACTGTGGATCATCACTGAAGTATTGTGGATCATCACTGATGTACTGTGGATCATCACTGATGTACTGTGCATCATAACTGATGTACTGTGGATCATCACTGATGTACTATAGATCATCACTGATGTACTATGGACCATCACTGATGTACTATAGATCATCACTGATGTACTATGGACCATCACTGGTGTACTATGGATCATCACTGGTGTACTGTGGATCATCACTGGTGTACTATGGACCATCCCTGATGTACTGTGGATCATCACTGATGTACTGTGGATCATCACTGATGTACTATAGTTCATCACTGATGTACTATGGGCCATCACTGGTGTACTATGGATCATCACTGGTGTACTATGAATCATCACTGATGTACTATGGACCATCCCTGATGTACTGTGGATCATCACTGATGTACTGTGGATCATCACTGATGTACTATGGAGCATCACTGATGTACTGTGGATCATCACTGATGTACTATAGTTCATCACTGATGTACTATGGGCCATCACTGGTGTACTATGGATCATCACTGGTGTACTATGGATCATCACTGGTGTACTATGGATCATCACTGATGTACTATGGACCATCCCTGATGTACTGTGGATCATCACTGATGTACTATAGTTCATCACTGATGTACTATGGGCCATTACTGGTGTACTATGGATCATCACTGGTGTACTATGGATCATCACTGATGTACTATGGACCATCCCTGATGTACTGTGGATCATCACTGATGTACTGTGGATCATCACTGATGTACTATGGATCATCACTGATGTACTATGGGCCATCACTGGTGTACTATGGGCCATCACTGGTGTACTATGGATCATCACTGATGTACTGTGGATCATCCCTGATGTACTGTGGGCCATCACTGATGTACTATGGATCATCACTGATGTACTATGGATCATCACTGATGTACTATGGATCATGACTGGTGTACTATGGATCATCACTGATGTACTGTGGACCATCCCTGATGTACTGTGGATCATCACTGATGTACTGTGGATCATCACTGATGTACTGTGGATCATCACTGATGTACTATGGATCATCCCTGATGTACTATGGACCATCCCTGATGTACTGTGGATCATCACTGATGTACTATAGATCATCACTGATGTACTATGGGCCATCACTGGTGTACTATGGGCCATCACTGGAGTACTATGGATCATCACTGGTGTACTATGGACCATCACTAATTTACTATGGACCATCACTGATGTACTATAGTTCATCACTGATGTACTATGGGCCATCACTGGTGTACTATGGATCATCACTTGTGTACTATGGATCATCACTGATGTACTATAGATCATCACTGATGTACTATAGCTCATCACTGATGTACTATGGACCATCACTGATATACTATAGATCATCACTGATGTACTATGGATCATCACTGGTGTACTATGGATCATCACTGGTGTACTGCGTATCATCACTGGTGTACTATGGACCATCCCTGATGTACTGTGGATCATCACTGATGTACTGTGGATCATCACTGATGTACTATAGTTCATCACTGATGTACTATGGGCCATCACTGGTGTACTATGGATCATCACTGGTGTACTATGGATCATCACTGATGTACTATGGACCATCCCTGATGTACTGTGGATCATCACTGATGTACTGTGGATCATCACTGATGTACTATCGATCATCACTGATGTACTGTGGATCATCACTGATGTACTATAGTTCATCACTGATGTACTATGGGCCATCACTGGTGTACTATGGATCATCACTGGTGTACTATGGACCATCACTGATGTACTATGGACCATCACTGATGTACTATGGATCATCACTGGTGTACTATGGATCATCACTGGTGTACTATGGATCATCACTGATGTACCGTGGACCATCCCTAATGTACTGTGGATCATCACTGATGTACTATAGTTCATCACTGATGTACTATGGGCCATCACTGGTGTACTATGGATCATCACTGGTGTACTATGGATCATCACTGATGTACTACGGACCATCCCTGATGTACTGTGGATCATCACTGATGTACTGTGGATCATCACTGATGTACTATGGATCATCACTGATGTACTATGGGCCATCACTGGTGTACTATGGGCCATCACTGGTGTACTATGGATCATCACTGGTGTACTATGGACCATCACTGATGTACTATGGACCATCACTGATGTACTATGGATCATCACTGATATACTGTGGACCATCCCTGATGTACTGTGGATCATCACTGATGTACTGTGGATCATCACTGAAGTATTGTGGATCATCACTGATGTACTGTGGATCATCACTGATGTACTGTGCATCATAACTGATGTACTGTGGATCATCACTGATGTACTATAGATCATCACTGATGTACTATGGACCATCACTGATGTACTATAGATCATCACTGATGTACTATGGACCATCACTGGTGTACTATGGATCATCACTGGTGTACTGTGGATCATCACTGGTGTACTATGGACCATCCCTGATGTACTGTGGATCATCACTGATGTACTGTGGATCATCACTGATGTACTATAGTTCATCACTGATGTACTATGGGCCATCACTGGTGTACTATGGATCATCACTGGTGTACTATGAATCATCACTGATGTACTATGGACCATCCCTGATGTACTGTGGATCATCACTGATGTACTGTGGATCATCACTGATGTACTATGGAGCATCACTGATGTACTGTGGATCATCACTGATGTACTATAGTTCATCACTGATGTACTATGGGCCATCACTGGTGTACTATGGATCATCACTGGTGTACTATGGATCATCACTGGTGTACTATGGATCATCACTGATGTACTATGGACCATCCCTGATGTACTGTGGATCATCACTGATGTACTATAGTTCATCACTGATGTACTATGGGCCATTACTGGTGTACTATGGATCATCACTGGTGTACTATGGATCATCACTGATGTACTATGGACCATCCCTGATGTACTGTGGATCATCACTGATGTACTGTGGATCATCACTGATGTACTATGGATCATCACTGATGTACTATGGGCCATCACTGGTGTACTATGGGCCATCACTGGTGTACTATGGATCATCACTGATGTACTGTGGATCATCCCTGATGTACTGTGGGCCATCACTGATGTACTATGGATCATCACTGATGTACTATGGATCATCACTGATGTACTATGGATCATGACTGGTGTACTATGGATCATCACTGATGTACTGTGGACCATCCCTGATGTACTGTGGATCATCACTGATGTACTGTGGATCATCACTGATGTACTGTGGATCATCACTGATGTACTATGGATCATCCCTGATGTACTATGGACCATCCCTGATGTACTGTGGATCATCACTGATGTACTATAGATCATCACTGATGTACTATGGGCCATCACTGGTGTACTATGGGCCATCACTGGAGTACTATGGATCATCACTGGTGTACTATGGACCATCACTAATTTACTATGGACCATCACTGATGTACTATAGTTCATCACTGATGTACTATGGGCCATCACTGGTGTACTATGGATCATCACTTGTGTACTATGGATCATCACTGATGTACTATAGATCATCACTGATGTACTATAGCTCATCACTGATGTACTATGGACCATCACTGATATACTATAGATCATCACTGATGTACTATGGATCATCACTGGTGTACTATGGATCATCACTGGTGTACTGCGTATCATCACTGGTGTACTATGGACCATCCCTGATGTACTGTGGATCATCACTGATGTACTGTGGATCATCACTGATGTACTATAGTTCATCACTGATGTACTATGGGCCATCACTGGTGTACTATGGATCATCACTGGTGTACTATGGATCATCACTGATGTACTATGGACCATCCCTGATGTACTGTGGATCATCACTGATGTACTGTGGATCATCACTGATGTACTATCGATCATCACTGATGTACTGTGGATCATCACTGATGTACTATAGTTCATCACTGATGTACTATGGGCCATCACTGGTGTACTATGGATCATCACTGGTGTACTATGGATCATCACTGATGTACCGTGGACCATCCCTAATGTACTGTGGATCATCACTGATGTACTATAGTTCATCACTGATGTACTATGGGCCATCACTGGTGTACTATGGATCATCACTGGTGTACTATGGATCATCACTGATGTACTATGGACCATCCCTGATGTACTGTGGATCATCACTGATGTACTGTGGATCATCACTGATGTACTATGGATCATCACTGATGTACTATGGGCCATCACTGGTGTACTATGGGCCATCACTGGTGTACTATGGATCATCACGGGTGTACTATGGACCATCACTGATGTACTATGGACCATCACTGATGTACTATGGATCATCACTGATATACTGTGGACCATCCCTGATGTACTGTGGATCATCACTGATGTACTGTGGATCATCACTGAAGTATTGTGGATCATCACTGATGTACTGTGGATCATCACTGATGTACTGTGTATCATAACTGATGTACTGTGGATCATCACTGATGTACTATAGATCATCACTGATGTACTATAGATCATCACTGATGTACTATGGACCTTCACTGATGTACTATAGATCATCACTGATGTACTATGGACCATCACTGGTGTACTATGGATCATCACTGGTGTACTGTGGATCATCACTGGTGTACTATGGACCATCCCTGATGTACTGTGGATCATCACTGATGTACTGTGGATCATCACTGATGTACTATAGTTCATCACTGATGTACTATGGGCCATCACTGGTGTACTATGGATCATCACTGGTGTACTATGGATCATCACTGATGTACTATGGACCATCCCTGATGTACTGTGGATCATCACTGATGTACTGTGGATCATCACTGATGTACTATGGATCATCACTGATGTACTGCGGATCATCACTGATGTACTATAGTTCATCACTGATGTACTATGGGCCATCACTGGTGTACTATGGATCATCACTGGTGTACTATGGATCATCCCTGATGTACTATGGACCATCCCTGATGTACTGTGGATCATCACTGATGTACTGTGGATCATCACTGATGTACTATGGATCATCACTGATGTACTGCGGATCATCACTGATGTACTATAGTTCATCACTGATGTACTATGGGCCATCACTGGTGTACTATGGATCATCACTGGTGTACTATGGATCATCACTGGTGTACTATGGATCATCCCTGATGTACTATGGACCATCCCTGATGTACTGTGGATCATCACTGATGTACTATAGTTCATCACTGATGTACTATGGGCCATCACTGGTGTACTATGGATCATCACTGGTGTACTATGGATCATCACTGATGTACTATGGTCCATCCCTGATGTACTGTGGATCATCACTGATGTACTGTGGATCATCACTGATGTACTATGGATCATCACTGGTGTACTATGGACCATCCCTGATGTACTGTGGATCATCACTGATGTACTGTGGATCATCACTGATGTACTATGGATCATCACTGATGTACTATGGGCCATCACTGGTGTACTATGGGCCATCACTGGTGTACTATGGATCATCACTGATGTACTGTGGATCATCCCTGATGTACTGTGGGCCATCACTGATGTACTATGGATCATCACTGATGTACTATGGATCATGACTGGTGTACTATGGATCATCACTGATGTACTGTGGACCATCCCTGATGTACTGTGGATCATCACTGATGTACTGTGGATCATCACTGATGTACTATGGATCATCCCTGATGTACTATGGACCATCCCTGATGTACTGTGGATCATCACTGATGTACTATAGATCATCACTGATGTACTATGGGCCATCACTGGTGTACTATGGGCCATCACTGGAGTACTATGGATCATCACTGGTGTACTATGGACCATCACTAATTTACTATGGACCATCACTGATGTACTATAGTTCATCACTGATGTACTATGGGCCATCACTGGTGTACTATGGATAATCACTGGTGTACTATGGATCATCACTGATGTACTATAGATCATCACTGATGTACTATAGCTCATCACTGATGTACTATGGACCATCACTGATGTACTATAGATCATCACTGATGTACTATGGATCATCACTGGTGTACTATGGATCATCACTGGTGTACTGCGGATCATCACTGGTGTACTATGGACCATCCCTGATGTACTGTGGATCATCACTGATGTACTGTGGATCATCACTGATGTACTATAGTTCATCACTGATGTACTATGGGCCATCACTGGTGTACTATGGATCATCACTTTTGTACTATGGATCATCACTGATGTACTATGGACCATCCCTGATGTACTGTGGATCATCACTGATGTACTGTGGATCCTCACTGATGTACTATGGATCATCACTGATGTACTGTGGATCATCACTGATGTACTATAGTTCATCACTGATGTACTATGGGCCATCACTGGTGTACTATGGATCATCACTGGTGTACTATGGATCATCACTGATGTACCGTGGACCATCCCTAATGTACTGTGGATCATCACTGATGTACTACAGTTCATCACTGATGTACTATGGGCCATCACTGGTGTACTATGGATCATCACTGGTGTACTATGGATCATCACTGATGTACTATGGACCATCCCTGATGTACTGTGGATCATCACTGATGTACTGTGGATCATCACTGATGTACTGTGGATCATCATTGATGTACTATAGATCATCACTGATGTACTATAGATCATCACTGATGTACTATGGACCATCACTGATGTACTATAGATCATCACTGATGTACTATGGACCATCACTGGTGTACTATGGATCATCACTGGTGTACTGTGGATCATCACTGATGTACTGTGGATCATCACTGATGTACTATAGTTCATCACTGATGTACTATGGGCCATCACTGGTGTACTATGGATCATCACTGGTGTACTATGGATCATCACTGATGTACTATGGACCATCCCTGAGGTACTGTGGATCATCACTGATGTACTGTGGATCATCACTGATGTACTATGGATCATCACTGATGTACTGTGGATCATCACTGATGTACTATAGTTCATCACTGATGTACTATGGGCCATCACTGGTGTACTATGGATCATCACTGGTGTACTATGGATCATCACTGGTGTACTATGGATCATCACTGATGTACTATGGACCATCCCTGATGTACTGTGGATCATCACTGATGTACTATAGTTCATCACTGATGTACTATGGGCCATCACTGGTGTACTATGGATCATCACTGGTGTACTATGGATCATCACTGATGTACTATGGACCATCACTGATGTACTGTGGATCACCACTGATGTACTGTGGATCATCACTGATGTACTATGGATCATCACTGATGTACTATGGGCCATCACTGATGTACTATGGGCCATCACTGGTGTACTATTGGCCATCACTGGTGTACTATGGATCATCACTGGTGTACTATGGATCATCACTGGTGTACTATGGACCATCACTGATGTACTATGGACCATCACTGATGTACTATGGATCATCACTGATATACTGTGGACCATCCCTGATGTACTGTGGATCATCACTGATGTACTGTGGATCATCACTGAAGTATTGTGGATCATCACTGATGTACTGTGGATCCTCACTAATGTACTGTGGATCATAACTGATGTACTGTAGATCATCACTGATGTACTATAGATCATCACTGGTGTACTATGTATATAGATCATCACTGATGTACTATGGACCATCACTGATGTACTATAGATCATCACTGATGTACTATGGACCATCACTGGTGTACTATGGATCATCACTGGTGTACTGTGGATCATCACTGGTGTACTATGGACCATCCCTGATGTACTGTGGATCATCACTGATGTACTGTGGATCATCACTGATGTACTATGGATCATCACTGATGTACTATGGATCATCACTGATGTACTATGGACCATCACTGATGTGCTATGGGCCATCACTGGTGTACTATGGATCATCACTGATGTACTGTGGATCATCACTGATGTACTGTGGGCCATCACTGATGTACTATGGATCATCACTGATATACCGTGGACCATCCCTGATGTATTGTGGATCATCACTGATGTACTGTGGATCATCACTGATGTACTATAAATCATCACTGAAGTACTATGGGCCATCACTGGTGTACGATGGATCATCACTGATGTACTATGGATCATCACTGATGTACTATGGATCATCACTGATGTACTGTGGACCATCCCTGATGTACTGTGGATCATCACTGATGTACTGTGGATCATCACTGATGTACTGTGGATCATCACTGATGTACTGTGGATCATCACTGATGTACTGAGGATCATCACTGATGTACCATGGAACATCCCTAATGTACTGTGGATCATCACTGATGTACTATAGTTCATCACTGATGTACTATGGGCCATCACTGGTGTACTATGGATCATCACTGGTGTACTATGGATCATCACTGATGTACTATGGACCATCCCTGATGTACTGTGGATCATCACTGATGTACTGTGGATCATCACTGATGTACTATGGATCATCACTGATGTACTATGGGCCATCACTGGTGTACTATGGACCATCACTGGTGTATTATGGATCATCACTGGTGTACTATGGACCATCACTGATGTACTATGGACCATCACTGGTGTACTATGGACCATCACTGATGTACTATGGACCATCACTGATGTACTATGGATCATCACTGATATACTGTGGACCATCCCTGATGTACTGTGGATCATCACTGATGTACTGTGGATCATCACTGAAGTATTGTGGAGCATCACTGATGTACTGTGGATCATCACTGATGTACTGTGTATCATAACTGATGTACTGTGGATCATCACTGATGTACTATAGATCATCACTGATGTACTATAGATCATCACTGATGTACTATGGACCATCACTGATGTACTATAGATCATCACTGATGTACTATGGACCATCACTGGTGTACTATGGATCATCACTGGTGTACTGTGGATCATCACTGGTGTACTATGGACCATCCCTGATGTACTGTGGATCATCACTGATGTACTGTGGATCATCACTGATGTACTATAGTTCATCACTGATGTACTATGGGCCATCACTGGTGTACTATGGATCATCACTGGTGTACTATGGATCATCACTGATGTACTATGGACCATCCCTGATGTACTGTGGATCATCACTGATGTACTGTGGATCATCACTGATGTACTATGGATCATCACTGATGTACTGTGGATCATCACTGATGTACTATAGTTCATCACTGATGTACTATGGGCCATCACTGGTGTACTATGGATCATCACTGGTGTACTATGGATCATCACTGATGTACTGTGGATCATCACTGATGTACTGTGGGCCATCACTGATGTACTATGGGCCATCACTGATGTACTATGGATCATCACTGATATACTGTGGACCATCCCTGATGTACTGTGGATCATCACTGATGTACTATAGTTCATCACTGATGTACTATGGGCCATCACTGGTGTACTATGGATCATCACTGGTGTACTATGGATCATCACTGATGTACTATGGACCATCCCTGATGTACTGTGGATCATCACTGATGTACTGTGGATCATCACTGATGTACTATGGATCATCACTGATGTACTATGGGCAATCACTGGTGTACTATGGATCATCACTGGTGTACTATGGATCATCACTGGTGTACTATGGACCATCACTGATGTACTATGGACCATCACTGATGTACTATGGATCATCACTGATATACTGTGGACCATCCCTGATGTACTGTGGATCATCACTGATGTACTGTGGATCATCACTGAAGTATTGTGGATCATCACTGAAGTATTGTGGATCATCACTGATGTACTGTGGATCCTCACTAATGTACTGTGGATCATAACTGATGTACTGTAGATCATCCCTGATGTACTATAGATCATCACTGGTGTACTATGTATATAGATCATCACTGATGTACTATGGACCATCACTGATGTACAATAGATCATCACTGATTTACTATGGACCATCACTGGTGTACTATGGATCATCACTGGTGTACTGTGGATCATCACTGGTGTACTATGGACCATCCCTGATGTACTGTGGATCATCACTGATGTACTGTGGATCATCACTGATGTACTATAGTTCATCACTGATGTACTATGGGCCATCACTGGTGTACTATGGATCATCACTGGTGTACTATGGATCATCACTGATGTACTATGGACCATCCCTGATGTACTGTGGATCATCACTGATGTACTATAGTTCATCACTGATGTACTATGGGCCATCACTGGTGTACTATGGATCATCACTGGTGTACTATGGATCATCACTGATGTACTATGGACCATCCCTGATGTACTGTGGATCATCACTGATGTACTGTGGATCATCACTGATGTACTATGGATCATCACTGATGTACTATGGGCCATCACTGGTGTACTATGGGCCATCACTGGTGTACTATGGATCATCACTGTTGTACTATGGACCATCACTGATGTACTGTGGACCACCACTGATGTACTGTGGATCATCACTGATGTACTGTGGATCATCCCTGGTGTACTATGGAACATCACTGGTGTACTATGGATCATCACTGGTGTACTATGGATCATCACTGATGTACTATGGGCCATCACTGATGTACTATGGATCATCACTGATATACTGTGGACCATCCCTGATGTACTGTGGATCATCACTGATGTACTGTGGATCATCACTGAAGTATTGTGGATCATCACTGATGTACTGTGGATCATAACTGATGTACTGTGGATCATCACTGATGTACTGTGGATCATCACTGATGTACTATAGATCATTACTGATGTACTATGGGCCATCACTGGTGTACTATGGATCATCACTGATGTACTATGGATCATCACTGATGTACTATGGATCATCACTGATGTACTATGGACCATCACTGATGTACTATGGGCCATCACTGGTGTACTATGGATCATCACTGATGTACTGTGGATCATCACTGATGTACTGTGGGCCATCACTGATGTACTATGGATCATCACTGGTGTACTATGGATCATCACTGATGTACTATGGATCATCACTGATGTACTATGGATCATCACTGATGTACTGTGGACCATCCCTGATGTACTGTGGATCATCACTGATGTACTGTGGATCATCCCTGGTGTACTATGGAACATCACTGGTGTACTATGGATCATCACTGGTGTACTATGGATCATCACTGATGTACTATGGGCCATCACTGATGTACTATGGATCATCACTGATATACTGTGGACCATCCCTGATGTACTGTGGATCATCACTGATGTACTGTGGATCATCACTGAAGTATTGTGGATCATCACTGATGTACTGTGGATCATCACTGATGTACTGTGGATCATAACTGATGTACTGTGGATCATCACTGATGTACTGTGGATCATCACTGATGTACTATAGGTCATTACTGATGTACTATGGGCCATCACTGGTGTACTATGGATCATCACTGATGTACTATGGATCATCACTGATGTACTATGGATCATCACTGATGTACTATGGACCATCACTGATGTACTATGGGCCATCACTGGTGTACTATGGATCATCACTGATGTACTGTGGATCATCACTGATGTACTGTGGATCACCACTGATGTACTGTGGATCATCACTGATGTACTATGGATCATCACTGATGTACTATGGGCCATCACTGATGTACTATGGGCCATCACTGGTGTACTATTGGCCATCACTGGTGTACTATGGATCATCACTGGTGTACTATGGATCATCACTGGTGTACTATGGACCATCACTGATGTACTATGGACCATCACTGATGTACTATGGATCATCACTGATATACTGTGGACCATCCCTGATGTACTGTGGATCATCACTGATGTACTGTGGATCATCACTGAAGTATTGTGGATCATCACTGATGTACTGTGGATCCTCACTAATGTACTGTGGATCATAACTGATGTACTGTAGATCATCACTGATGTACTATAGATCATCACTGGTGTACTATGTATATAGATCATCACTGATGTACTATGGACCATCACTGATGTACTATAGATCATCACTGATGTACTATGGACCATCACTGGTGTACTATGGATCATCACTGGTGTACTGTGGATCATCACTGGTGTACTATGGACCATCCCTGATGTACTGTGGATCATCACTGATGTACTATGGATCATCACTGATGTACTATGGATCATCACTGATGTACTATGGACCATCACTGATGTGCTATGGGCCATCACTGGTGTACTATGGATCATCACTGATGTACTTTGGATCATCACTGATGTACTGTGGGCCATCACTGATGTACTATGGATCATCACTGATATACCGTGGACCATCCCTGATGTATTGTGGATCATCACTGATGTACTGTGGATCATCACTGATGTACTATAGTTCATCACTGATGTACTATGGGCCATCACTGGTGTACTATGGATCATCACTGGTGTACTATGGATCATCACTGATGTACTATGGACCATCCCTGAGGTACTGTGGATCATCACTGATGTACTGTGGATCATCACTGATGTACTATGGATCATCACTGATGTACTGTGGATCATCACTGATGTACTATAGTTCATCACTGATGTACTATGGGCCATCACTGGTGTACTATGGATCATCACTGGTGTACTATGGATCATCACTGGTGTACTATGG
This sequence comes from Rana muscosa, assembly GCA_029206835.1. NCBI lineage: Eukaryota > Metazoa > Chordata > Amphibia > Anura > Ranidae > Rana > Rana muscosa. The sequence continues at coordinate 4,529,442 of JARGYO010000056.1, forward strand.
ATCATCACTGATGTACTATGGACCATCCCTGATGTACTGTGGATCATCACTGATGTACTATAGTTCATCACTGATGTACTATGGGCCATCACTGGTGTACTATGGATCATCACTGGTGTACTATGGATCATCACTGATGTACTATGGACCATCACTGATGTACTGTGGATCACCACTGATGTACTGTGGATCATCACTGATGTACTATGGATCATCACTGATGTACTATGGGCCATCACTGATGTACTATGGGCCATCACTGGTGTACTATTGGCCATCACTGGTGTACTATGGATCATCACTGGTGTACTATGGATCATCACTGGTGTACTATGGACCATCACTGATGTACTATGGACCATCACTGATGTACTATGGATCATCACTGATATACTGTGGACCATCCCTGATGTACTGTGGATCATCACTGATGTACTGTGGATCATCACTGAAGTATTGTGGATCATCACTGATGTACTGTGGATCCTCACTAATGTACTGTGGATCATAACTGATGTACTGTAGATCATCACTGATGTACTATAGATCATCACTGGTGTACTATGTATATAGATCATCACTGATGTACTATGGACCATCACTGATGTACTATAGATCATCACTGATGTACTATGGACCATCACTGGTGTACTATGGATCATCACTGGTGTACTGTGGATCATCACTGGTGTACTATGGACCATCCCTGATGTACTGTGGATCATCACTGATGTACTGTGGATCATCACTGATGTACTATGGATCATCACTGATGTACTATGGATCATCACTGATGTACTATGGACCATCACTGATGTGCTATGGGCCATCACTGGTGTACTATGGATCATCACTGATGTACTGTGGATCATCACTGATGTACTGTGGGCCATCACTGATGTACTATGGATCATCACTGATATACCGTGGACCATCCCTGATGTATTGTGGATCATCACTGATGTACTGTGGATCATCACTGATGTACTATAAATCATCACTGAAGTACTATGGGCCATCACTGGTGTACGATGGATCATCACTGATGTACTATGGATCATCACTGATGTACTATGGATCATCACTGATGTACTGTGGACCATCCCTGATGTACTGTGGATCATCACTGATGTACTGTGGATCATCACTGATGTACTGTGGATCATCACTGATGTACTGTGGATCATCACTGATGTACTGAGGATCATCACTGATGTACCATGGAACATCCCTAATGTACTGTGGATCATCACTGATGTACTATAGTTCATCACTGATGTACTATGGGCCATCACTGGTGTACTATGGATCATCACTGGTGTACTATGGATCATCACTGATGTACTATGGACCATCCCTGATGTACTGTGGATCATCACTGATGTACTGTGGATCATCACTGATGTACTATGGATCATCACTGATGTACTATGGGCCATCACTGGTGTACTATGGACCATCACTGGTGTATTATGGATCATCACTGGTGTACTATGGACCATCACTGATGTACTATGGACCATCACTGGTGTACTATGGACCATCACTGATGTACTATGGACCATCACTGATGTACTATGGATCATCACTGATATACTGTGGACCATCCCTGATGTACTGTGGATCATCACTGATGTACTGTGGATCATCACTGAAGTATTGTGGAGCATCACTGATGTACTGTGGATCATCACTGATGTACTGTGTATCATAACTGATGTACTGTGGATCATCACTGATGTACTATAGATCATCACTGATGTACTATAGATCATCACTGATGTACTATGGACCATCACTGATGTACTATAGATCATCACTGATGTACTATGGACCATCACTGGTGTACTATGGATCATCACTGGTGTACTGTGGATCATCACTGGTGTACTATGGACCATCCCTGATGTACTGTGGATCATCACTGATGTACTGTGGATCATCACTGATGTACTATAGTTCATCACTGATGTACTATGGGCCATCACTGGTGTACTATGGATCATCACTGGTGTACTATGGATCATCACTGATGTACTATGGACCATCCCTGATGTACTGTGGATCATCACTGATGTACTGTGGATCATCACTGATGTACTATGGATCATCACTGATGTACTGTGGATCATCACTGATGTACTATAGTTCATCACTGATGTACTATGGGCCATCACTGGTGTACTATGGATCATCACTGGTGTACTATGGATCATCACTGATGTACTGTGGATCATCACTGATGTACTGTGGGCCATCACTGATGTACTATGGGCCATCACTGATGTACTATGGATCATCACTGATATACTGTGGACCATCCCTGATGTACTGTGGATCATCACTGATGTACTATAGTTCATCACTGATGTACTATGGGCCATCACTGGTGTACTATGGATCATCACTGGTGTACTATGGATCATCACTGATGTACTATGGACCATCCCTGATGTACTGTGGATCATCACTGATGTACTGTGGATCATCACTGATGTACTATGGATCATCACTGATGTACTATGGGCAATCACTGGTGTACTATGGATCATCACTGGTGTACTATGGATCATCACTGGTGTACTATGGACCATCACTGATGTACTATGGACCATCACTGATGTACTATGGATCATCACTGATATACTGTGGACCATCCCTGATGTACTGTGGATCATCACTGATGTACTGTGGATCATCACTGAAGTATTGTGGATCATCACTGAAGTATTGTGGATCATCACTGATGTACTGTGGATCCTCACTAATGTACTGTGGATCATAACTGATGTACTGTAGATCATCCCTGATGTACTATAGATCATCACTGGTGTACTATGTATATAGATCATCACTGATGTACTATGGACCATCACTGATGTACAATAGATCATCACTGATTTACTATGGACCATCACTGGTGTACTATGGATCATCACTGGTGTACTGTGGATCATCACTGGTGTACTATGGACCATCCCTGATGTACTGTGGATCATCACTGATGTACTGTGGATCATCACTGATGTACTATAGTTCATCACTGATGTACTATGGGCCATCACTGGTGTACTATGGATCATCACTGGTGTACTATGGATCATCACTGATGTACTATGGACCATCCCTGATGTACTGTGGATCATCACTGATGTACTATAGTTCATCACTGATGTACTATGGGCCATCACTGGTGTACTATGGATCATCACTGGTGTACTATGGATCATCACTGATGTACTATGGACCATCCCTGATGTACTGTGGATCATCACTGATGTACTGTGGATCATCACTGATGTACTATGGATCATCACTGATGTACTATGGGCCATCACTGGTGTACTATGGGCCATCACTGGTGTACTATGGATCATCACTGTTGTACTATGGACCATCACTGATGTACTGTGGACCACCACTGATGTACTGTGGATCATCACTGATGTACTGTGGATCATCCCTGGTGTACTATGGAACATCACTGGTGTACTATGGATCATCACTGGTGTACTATGGATCATCACTGATGTACTATGGGCCATCACTGATGTACTATGGATCATCACTGATATACTGTGGACCATCCCTGATGTACTGTGGATCATCACTGATGTACTGTGGATCATCACTGAAGTATTGTGGATCATCACTGATGTACTGTGGATCATAACTGATGTACTGTGGATCATCACTGATGTACTGTGGATCATCACTGATGTACTATAGATCATTACTGATGTACTATGGGCCATCACTGGTGTACTATGGATCATCCCTGATGTACTATGGATCATCACTGATGTACTATGGATCATCACTGATGTACTATGGACCATCACTGATGTACTATGGGCCATCACTGGTGTACTATGGATCATCACTGATGTACTGTGGATCATCACTGATGTACTGTGGGCCATCACTGATGTACTATGGATCATCACTGGTGTACTATGGATCATCACTGATGTACTATGGATCATCACTGATGTACTATGGATCATCACTGATGTACTGTGGACCATCCCTGATGTACTGTGGATCATCACTGATGTACTGTGGATCATCCCTGGTGTACTATGGAACATCACTGGTGTACTATGGATCATCACTGGTGTACTATGGATCATCACTGATGTACTATGGGCCATCACTGATGTACTATGGATCATCACTGATATACTGTGGACCATCCCTGATGTACTGTGGATCATCACTGATGTACTGTGGATCATCACTGAAGTATTGTGGATCATCACTGATGTACTGTGGATCATCACTGATGTACTGTGGATCATAACTGATGTACTGTGGATCATCACTGATGTACTGTGGATCATCACTGATGTACTATAGGTCATTACTGATGTACTATGGGCCATCACTGGTGTACTATGGATCATCACTGATGTACTATGGATCATCACTGATGTACTATGGATCATCACTGATGTACTATGGACCATCACTGATGTACTATGGGCCATCACTGGTGTACTATGGATCATCACTGATGTACTGTGGATCATCACTGATGTACTGTGGATCACCACTGATGTACTGTGGATCATCACTGATGTACTATGGATCATCACTGATGTACTATGGGCCATCACTGATGTACTATGGGCCATCACTGGTGTACTATTGGCCATCACTGGTGTACTATGGATCATCACTGGTGTACTATGGATCATCACTGGTGTACTATGGACCATCACTGATGTACTATGGACCATCACTGATGTACTATGGATCATCACTGATATACTGTGGACCATCCCTGATGTACTGTGGATCATCACTGATGTACTGTGGATCATCACTGAAGTATTGTGGATCATCACTGATGTACTGTGGATCCTCACTAATGTACTGTGGATCATAACTGATGTACTGTAGATCATCACTGATGTACTATAGATCATCACTGGTGTACTATGTATATAGATCATCACTGATGTACTATGGACCATCACTGATGTACTATAGATCATCACTGATGTACTATGGACCATCACTGGTGTACTATGGATCATCACTGGTGTACTGTGGATCATCACTGGTGTACTATGGACCATCCCTGATGTACTGTGGATCATCACTGATGTACTATGGATCATCACTGATGTACTATGGATCATCACTGATGTACTATGGACCATCACTGATGTGCTATGGGCCATCACTGGTGTACTATGGATCATCACTGATGTACTGTGGATCATCACTGATGTACTGTGGGCCATCACTGATGTACTATGGATCATCACTGATATACCGTGGACCATCCCTGATGTATTGTGGATCATCACTGATGTACTGTGGATCATCACTGATGTACTATAAATCATCACTGAAGTACTATGGGCCATCACTGGTGTACTATGGATCATCACTGATGTACTATGGATCATCACTGATGTACTATGGATCATCACTGATGTACTGTGGACCAAATCTGATGTACTGTGGATCATCACTGATGTACTGTGGATCATCACTGATGTACTGTGGATCATCACTGATGTACTGAGGATCATCACTGATGTACCATGGAACATCCCTAATGTACTGTGGATCATCACTGATGTACTATAGTTCATCACTGATGTACTATGGGCCATCACTGGTGTACTATGGATCATCACTGGTGTACTATGGATCATCACTGATGTACTATGGACCATCCCTGATGTACTGTGGATCATCACTGATGTACTGTGGATCATCACTGATGTACTATGGATCATCACTGATGTACTATGGGCCATCACTGGTGTACTATGGACCATCACTGGTGTATTATGGATCATCACTGGTGTACTATGGACCATCACTGATGTACTATGGACCATCACTGATGTACTATGGATCATCACTGATATACTGTGGACCATCCCTGATGTACTGTGGATCATCACTGATGTACTGTGGATCATCACTGAAGTATTGTGGAGCATCACTGATGTACTGTGGATCATCACTGATGTACTGTGTATCATAACTGATGTACTGTGGATCATCACTGATGTACTATAGATCATCACTGATGTACTATAGATCATCACTGATGTACTATGGACCATCACTGATGTACTATAGATCATCACTGATGTACTATGGACCATCACTGGTGTACTATGGATCATCACTGGTGTACTGTGGATCATCACTGGTGTACTATGGACCATCCCTGATGTACTGTGGATCATCACTGATGTACTGTGGATCATCACTGATGTACTATAGTTCATCACTGATGTACTATGGGCCATCACTGGTGTACTATGGATCATCACTGGTGTACTATGGATCATCACTGATGTACTGTGGATCATCACTGATGTACTGTGGGCCATCACTGATGTACTATGGGCCATCACTGATGTACTATGGATCATCACTGATATACTGTGGACCATCCCTGATGTACTGTGGATCATCACTGATGTACTATAGTTCATCACTGATGTACTATGGGCCATCACTGGTGTACTATGGATCATCACTGGTGTACTATGGATCATCACTGATGTACTATGGACCATCCCTGATGTACTGTGGATCATCACTGATGTACTGTGGATCATCACTGATGTACTATGGATCATCACTGATGTACTATGGGCCATCACTGGTGTACTATGGGCCATCACTGGTGTACTATGGATCATCACTGGTGTACTATGGATCATCACTGGTGTACTATGGACCATCACTGATGTACTATGGACCATCACTGATGTACTATGGATCATCACTGATATACTGTGGACCATCCCTGATGTACTGTGGATCATCACTGATGTACTGTGGATCATCACTGAAGTATTGTGGATCATCACTGAAGTATTGTGGATCATCACTGATGTACTGTGGATCCTCACTAATGTACTGTGGATCATAACTGATGTACTGTAGATCATCCCTGATGTACTATAGATCATCACTGGTGTACTATGTATATAGATCATCACTGATGTACTATGGACCATCACTGATGTACAATAGATCATCACTGATTTACTATGGACCATCACTGGTGTACTATGGATCATCACTGGTGTACTGTGGATCATCACTGGTGTACTATGGACCATCCCTGATGTACTGTGGATCATCACTGATGTACTGTGGATCATCACTGATGTACTATAGTTCATCACTGATGTACTATGGGCCATCACTGGTGTACTATGGATCATCACTGGTGTACTATGGATCATCACTGATGTACTATGGACCATCCCTGATGTACTGTGGATCATCACTGATGTACTATAGTTCATCACTGATGTACTATGGGCCATCACTGGTGTACTATGGATCATCACTGGTGTACTATGGATCATCACTGATGTACTATGGACCATCCCTGATGTACTGTGGATCATCACTGATGTACTGTGGATCATCACTGATGTACTATGGATCATCACTGATGTACTATGGGCCATCCCTGATGTACTGTGGATCATCACTGATGTACTGTGGATCATCACTGATGTACTATGGATCATCACTGGTGTACTATGGGCCATCACTGGTGTACTATGGATCATCACTGGTGTACTATGGACCATCACTGATGTACTGTGGACCACCACTGATGTACTGTGGATCATCACTGATGTACTGTGGATCATCCCTGGTGTACTATGGAACATCACTGGTGTACTATGGATCATCACTGGTGTACTATGGATCATCACTGATGTACTATGGGCCATCACTGATGTACTATGGATCATCACTGATATACTGTGGACCATCCCTGATGTACTGTGGATCATCACTGATGTACTGTGGATCATCACTGAAGTATTGTGGATCATCACTGATGTACTGTGGATCATAACTGATGTACTGTGGATCATCACTGATGTACTGTGGATCATCACTGATGTACTATAGATCATTACTGATGTACTATGGGCCATCACTGGTGTACTATGGATCATCACTGATGTACTATGGATCATCACTGATGTACTATGGATCATCACTGATGTACTATGGACCATCACTGATGTACTATGGGCCATCACTGGTGTACTATGGATCATCACTGATGTACTGTGGATCATCACTGATGTACTGTGGGCCATCACTGATGTACTATGGATCATCACTGATATACTGTGGACCATCCCTGATGTATTGTGGATCATCACTGATGTACTGTGGATCATCACTGATGTACTATAAATCATCACTGAAGTACTATGGGCCATCACTGGTGTACTATGGATCATCACTGGTGTACTATGGATCATCACTGATGTACTATGGATCATCACTGATGTACTATGGATCATCACTGATGTACTGTGGACCATCCCTGATGTACTGTGTATCATCACTGATGTACTGTGGATCATCCCTGGTGTACTATGGAACATCACTGGTGTACTATGGATCATCACTGGTGTACTATGGATCATCACTGATGTACTATGGGCCATCACTGATGTACTATGGATCATCACTGATATACTGTGGACCATCCCTGATGTACTGTGGATCATCACTGATGTACTGTGGATCATCACTGAAGTATTGTGGATCATCACTGATGTACTGTGGATCATCACTGATGTACTGTGGATCATAACTGATGTACTGTGGATCATCACTGATGTACTGTGGATCATCACTGATGTACTATAGGTCATTACTGATGTACTATGGGCCATCACTGGTGTACTATGGATCATCACTGATGTACTATGGATCATCACTGATGTACTATGGATCATCACTGATGTACTATGGACCATCACTGATGTACTATGGGCCATCACTGGTGTACTATGGATCATCACTGATGTACTGTGGATCATCACTGATGTACTGTGGGCCATCACTGATGTACTATGGATCATCACTGATATACTGTGGACCATCCCTGATGTATTGTGGATCATCACTGATGTACTGTGGATCATCACTGATGTACTATAAATCATCACTGAAGTACTATGGGCCATCTCTGGTGTACTATGGATCATCACTGGTGTACTATGGATCATCACTGATGTACTATGGATCATCACTGATGTACTATGGATCATCACTGATGTACTGTGGACCATCCCTGATGTACTGTGGATCATCACTGATGTACTGTGGATCATCACTGATGTACTGTGGATCATCACTGATGTACTGTGGATCATCACTGATGTACTGAGGATCATCACTGATGTACCTTGGATCATCACTGATGTACTGTGGATCATCACTGATGTACTGTGGATCATCACTGATGTACTATAGATCATCACTGTAGTACTATGGGCCATGACTGGTGTACTATGGATCGTCACTGATGTACTATGGATCATCACTGATGTACTATGGATCATCACTGATGTATTATGGATCATCACTGATGTACTATGAGCCATCACTGATGTACTATGGATCATCACTGGTGTACTATGGATCATCACTGATGTACTATGAGCCATCACTGATGTACTATGGATCATCACTGGTGTACTATGGATCATCACTAATGTACTATGGATCATCACTGATGTACTATGAGCCATCACTGATGTACTATGGATCATCACTGATGTACTATGAGCCATCACTGATGTACTATGGGCCATCCCTGGTGTACTATGGATCATCACTGATGTACTGTGGATCATCACTGATGTACTATGGGACATCACTGGTGTACTATGGGCCATCACTGGTGTACTATGGATCATCACTGGTGTACTATGGGCCATCACTGGTGTACTATGGGCCATCACTGGTGTACTATGGATCATCACTGGTGTACTATGGACCATCACTGATGTACTATGGATCATCACTGGTGTACTATGGATCATCACTGGTGTACTATGGATCAGCCCTGGTGTACTATGGATCATCACTGGTGTACTATGGATCATCACTGGTGTACTATGGATCATCACTGATATACTGTGGACCATCCCTGATATACTGTGGATCATCCCTGATGTACTGTGGATCATCACTGATGTACTGTGGGCCATCACAGGTGTACTGTTGGCCATCACAGGTGTACTATGGATCATCACTGATGTACTATGGATCATCACTGGTGTACTATGGATCATCACTGATGTACTGTGGACCATCCCTGATGTACTATAGATCATCACTGAAGTACTATGGGCCATCACTGGTGTACTATGGATCATCACTGGTGTACTATGGGCCATCACTGGTGTACTATGGATCATCACTGATGTACTATGGATCATCATTGATGTACTATGGATCATGACTGGTGTACTATGGATCATCACTGATGTACTGTGGACCATCCCTGATGTCCTGTGGATCATCACTGATGTACTGTGGATCATCACTGATGTACTGTGGATCATCACTGATGTACTATAGATCATCACTGAAGTACTATGGGCCATCACTGGTGTACTATGGATCATCACTGGTGTACTATGGGCCATCACTGGTGTACTATGGATCATCACTGATGTACTATGGATCATCATTGATGTACTATGGATCATGACTGGTGTACTATGGATCATCACTGATGTACTGTGGACCATCCCTGATGTCCTGTGGATCATCACTGATGTACTGTGGATCATCACTGATGTACTGTGGATCATCACTGAAGTATTGTGGATCATCACTGATGTACTGTGGATCATCACTGATGTACTGTGGATCATAACTGATGTACTGTGGATCATCACTGATGTACTGTGGATCATCACTGATGTACTATAGGTCATTACTGATGTACTATGGGCCATCACTGGTGTACTATGGATCATCACTGATGTACTATGGATCATCACTGATGTACTATGGATCATCACTGATGTACTATGGACCATCATTGATGTACTATGGGCCATCACTGGTGTACTATGGATCATCACTGATGTACTGTGGATCATCACTGATGTACTGTGGATCACCACTGATGTACTGTGGATCATCACTGATGTACTATGGATCATCACTGATGTACTATGGGCCATCACTGATGTACTATGGGCCATCACTGGTGTACTATTGGCCATCACTGGTGTACTATGGATCATCACTGGTGTACTATGGATCATCACTGGTGTACTATGGACCATCACTGATGTACTATGGACCATCACTGATGTACTATGGATCATCACTGATATACTGTGGACCATCCCTGATGTACTGTGGATCATCACTGATGTACTGTGGATCATCACTGAAGTATTGTGGATCATCACTGATGTACTGTGGATCCTCACTAATGTACTGTGGATCATAACTGATGTACTGTAGATCATCACTGATGTACTATAGATCATCACTGGTGTACTATGTATATAGATCATCACTGATGTACTATGGACCATCACTGATGTACTATAGATCATCACTGATGTACTATGGACCATCACTGGTGTACTATGGATCATCACTGGTGTACTGTGGATCATCACTGGTGTACTATGGACCATCCCTGATGTACTGTGGATCATCACTGATGTACTATGGATCATCACTGATGTACTATGGATCATCACTGATGTACTATGGACCATCACTGATGTGCTATGGGCCATCACTGGTGTACTATGGATCATCACTGATGTACTGTGGATCATCACTGATGTACTGTGGGCCATCACTGATGTACTATGGATCATCACTGATATACCGTGGACCATCCCTGATGTATTGTGGATCATCACTGATGTACTGTGGATCATCACTGATGTACTATAAATCATCACTGAAGTACTATGGGCCATCACTGGTGTACTATGGATCATCACTGATGTACTATGGATCATCACTGATGTACTATGGATCATCACTGATGTACTGTGGACCAAATCTGATGTACTGTGGATCATCACTGATGTACTGTGGATCATCACTGATGTACTGTGGATCATCACTGATGTACTGAGGATCATCACTGATGTACCATGGAACATCCCTAATGTACTGTGGATCATCACTGATGTACTATAGTTCATCACTGATGTACTATGGGCCATCACTGGTGTACTATGGATCATCACTGGTGTACTATGGATCATCACTGATGTACTATGGACCATCCCTGATGTACTGTGGATCATCACTGATGTACTGTGGATCATCACTGATGTACTATGGATCATCACTGATGTACTATGGGCCATCACTGGTGTACTATGGACCATCACTGGTGTATTATGGATCATCACTGGTGTACTATGGACCATCACTGATGTACTATGGACCATCACTGATGTACTATGGATCATCACTGATATACTGTGGACCATCCCTGATGTACTGTGGATCATCACTGATGTACTGTGGATCATCACTGAAGTATTGTGGAGCATCACTGATGTACTGTGGATCATCACTGATGTACTGTGTATCATAACTGATGTACTGTGGATCATCACTGATGTACTATAGAACATCACTGATGTACTATAGATCATCACTGATGTACTATGGACCATCACTGATGTACTATAGATCATCACTGATGTACTATGGACCATCACTGGTGTACTATGGATCATCACTGGTGTACTGTGGATCATCACTGGTGTACTATGGACCATCCCTGATGTACTGTGGATCATCACTGATGTACTGTGGATCATCACTGATGTACTATAGTTCATCACTGATGTACTATGGGCCATCACTGGTGTACTATGGATCATCACTGGTGTACTATGGATCATCACTGATGTACTGTGGATCATCACTGATGTACTGTGGGCCATCACTGATGTACTATGGGCCATCACTGATGTACTATGGATCATCACTGATATACTGTGGACCATCCCTGATGTACTGTGGATCATCACTGATGTACTATAGTTCATCACTGATGTACTATGGGCCATCACTGGTGTACTATGGATCATCACTGGTGTACTATGGATCATCACTGATGTACTATGGACCATCCCTGATGTACTGTGGATCATCACTGATGTACTGTGGATCATCACTGATGTACTATGGATCATCACTGATGTACTATGGGCCATCACTGGTGTACTATGGGCCATCACTGGTGTACTATGGATCATCACTGGTGTACTATGGATCATCACTGGTGTACTATGGACCATCACTGATGTACTATGGACCATCACTGATGTACTATGGATCATCACTGATATACTGTGGACCATCCCTGATGTACTGTGGATCATCACTGATGTACTGTGGATCATCACTGAAGTATTGTGGATCATCACTGAAGTATTGTGGATCATCACTGATGTACTGTGGATCCTCACTAATGTACTGTGGATCATAACTGATGTACTGTAGATCATCCCTGATGTACTATAGATCATCACTGGTGTACTATGTATATAGATCATCACTGATGTACTATGGACCATCACTGATGTACAATAGATCATCACTGATTTACTATGGACCATCACTGGTGTACTATGGATCATCACTGGTGTACTGTGGATCATCACTGGTGTACTATGGACCATCCCTGATGTACTGTGGATCATCACTGATGTACTGTGGATCATCACTGATGTACTATAGTTCATCACTGATGTACTATGGGCCATCACTGGTGTACTATGGATCATCACTGGTGTACTATGGATCATCACTGATGTACTATGGACCATCCCTGATGTACTGTGGATCATCACTGATGTACTATAGTTCATCACTGATGTACTATGGGCCATCACTGGTGTACTATGGATCATCACTGGTGTACTATGGATCATCACTGATGTACTATGGACCATCCCTGATGTACTGTGGATCATCACTGATGTACTGTGGATCATCACTGATGTACTATGGATCATCACTGATGTACTATGGGCCATCCCTGATGTACTGTGGATCATCACTGATGTACTGTGGATCATCACTGATGTACTATGGATCATCACTGGTGTACTATGGGCCATCACTGGTGTACTATGGATCATCACTGGTGTACTATGGACCATCACTGATGTACTGTGGACCACCACTGATGTACTGTGGATCATCACTGATGTACTGTGGATCATCCCTGGTGTACTATGGAACATCACTGGTGTACTATGGATCATCACTGGTGTACTATGGATCATCACTGATGTACTATGGGCCATCACTGATGTACTATGGATCATCACTGATATACTGTGGACCATCCCTGATGTACTGTGGATCATCACTGATGTACTGTGGATCATCACTGAAGTATTGTGGATCATCACTGATGTACTGTGGATCATAACTGATGTACTGTGGATCATCACTGATGTACTGTGGATCATCACTGATGTACTATAGATCATTACTGATGTACTATGGGCCATCACTGGTGTACTATGGATCATCACTGATGTACTATGGATCATCACTGATGTACTATGGATCATCACTGATGTACTATGGACCATCACTGATGTACTATGGGCCATCACTGGTGTACTATGGATCATCACTGATGTACTGTGGATCATCACTGATGTACTGTGGGCCATCACTGATGTACTATGGATCATCACTGATATACTGTGGACCATCCCTGATGTATTGTGGATCATCACTGATGTACTGTGGATCATCACTGATGTACTATAAATCATCACTGAAGTACTATGGGCCATCACTGGTGTACTATGGATCATCACTGGTGTACTATGGATCATCACTGATGTACTATGGATCATCACTGATGTACTATGGATCATCACTGATGTACTGTGGACCATCCCTGATGTACTGTGTATCATCACTGATGTACTGTGGATCATCCCTGGTGTACTATGGAACATCACTGGTGTACTATGGATCATCACTGGTGTACTATGGATCATCACTGATGTACTATGGGCCATCACTGATGTACTATGGATCATCACTGATATACTGTGGACCATCCCTGATGTACTGTGGATCATCACTGATGTACTGTGGATCATCACTGAAGTATTGTGGATCATCACTGATGTACTGTGGATCATCACTGATGTACTGTGGATCATAACTGATGTACTGTGGATCATCACTGATGTACTGTGGATCATCACTGATGTACTATAGGTCATTACTGATGTACTATGGGCCATCACTGGTGTACTATGGATCATCACTGATGTACTATGGATCATCACTGATGTACTATGGATCATCACTGATGTACTATGGACCATCACTGATGTACTATGGGCCATCACTGGTGTACTATGGATCATCACTGATGTACTGTGGATCATCACTGATGTACTGTGGGCCATCACTGATGTACTATGGATCATCACTGATATACTGTGGACCATCCCTGATGTATTGTGGATCATCACTGATGTACTGTGGATCATCACTGATGTACTATAAATCATCACTGAAGTACTATGGGCCATCTCTGGTGTACTATGGATCATCACTGGTGTACTATGGATCATCACTGATGTACTATGGATCATCACTGATGTACTATGGATCATCACTGATGTACTGTGGACCATCCCTGATGTACTGTGGATCATCACTGATGTACTGTGGATCATCACTGATGTACTGTGGATCATCACTGATGTACTGTGGATCATCACTGATGTACTGAGGATCATCACTGATGTACCTTGGATCATCACTGATGTACTGTGGATCATCACTGATGTACTGTGGATCATCACTGATGTACTATAGATCATCACTGTAGTACTATGGGCCATGACTGGTGTACTATGGATCGTCACTGATGTACTATGGATCATCACTGATGTACTATGGATCATCACTGATGTATTATGGATCATCACTGATGTACTATGAGCCATCACTGATGTACTATGGATCATCACTGGTGTACTATGGATCATCACTGATGTACTATGAGCCATCACTGATGTACTATGGATCATCACTGGTGTACTATGGATCATCACTAATGTACTATGGATC
Source organism: Rana muscosa (assembly GCA_029206835.1). Taxonomy (NCBI): domain Eukaryota; kingdom Metazoa; phylum Chordata; class Amphibia; order Anura; family Ranidae; genus Rana; species Rana muscosa. The sequence goes on from JARGYO010000056.1 coordinate 4,545,378, forward strand.
ATCACTGATGTACTATGAGCCATCACTGATGTACTATGGATCATCACTGATGTACTATGAGCCATCACTGATGTACTATGGGCCATCCCTGGTGTACTATGGATCATCACTGATGTACTGTGGATCATCACTGATGTACTATGGGACATCACTGGTGTACTATGGGCCATCACTGGTGTACTATGGATCATCACTGGTGTACTATGGGCCATCACTGGTGTACTATGGGCCATCACTGGTGTACTATGGATCATCACTGGTGTACTATGGACCATCACTGATGTACTATGGATCATCACTGGTGTACTATGGATCATCACTGGTGTACTATGGATCAGCCCTGGTGTACTATGGATCATCACTGGTGTACTATGGATCATCACTGGTGTACTATGGATCATCACTGATATACTGTGGACCATCCCTGATATACTGTGGATCATCCCTGATGTACTGTGGATCATCACTGATGTACTGTGGGCCATCACAGGTGTACTGTTGGCCATCACAGGTGTACTATGGATCATCACTGATGTACTATGGATCATCACTGGTGTACTATGGATCATCACTGATGTACTGTGGACCATCCCTGATGTACTATAGATCATCACTGAAGTACTATGGGCCATCACTGGTGTACTATGGATCATCACTGGTGTACTATGGGCCATCACTGGTGTACTATGGATCATCACTGATGTACTATGGATCATCATTGATGTACTATGGATCATGACTGGTGTACTATGGATCATCACTGATGTACTGTGGACCATCCCTGATGTCCTGTGGATCATCACTGATGTACTGTGGATCATCACTGATGTACTGTGGATCATCACTGATGTACTATAGATCATCACTGAAGTACTATGGGCCATCACTGGTGTACTATGGATCATCACTGGTGTACTATGGGCCATCACTGGTGTACTATGGATCATCACTGATGTACTATGGATCATCATTGATGTACTATGGATCATGACTGGTGTACTATGGATCATCACTGATGTACTGTGGACCATCCCTGATGTCCTGTGGATCATCACTGATGTACTGTGGATCATCACTGATGTACTGTGGATCATCACTGATGTACTATGGATCATCACTGATGTACCGTGGATCATCACTGATGTACTGTGGATCATCACTGATGTACTGTGGATCATCACTGATGTACTATAGATCATCACTGAAGTACTATGGGCCATCACTGGTGTACTATGGATCATCACTGATGTATTATGGATCATCACTGATGTACAATGAGCCATCACTGATGTACTATGGATCATCACTGGTGTACTATGGATCATCACTGATGTACTATGGATCATCACTGATGTACTATGAGCCATCCCTGGTGTACTATGGATCATCACTGATGTACTGTGGATCATCACTGATGTACTATGGGACATCACTGGTATACAATGGGCCATCTCTGGTGTACTATGGATCATCACTGGTGTACTATGGGCCATCACTGGTGAACTATGGGCCATCACTGGTGTACTATGGACCATCACTGATGTACTGTGGACCACCACTGATGTACTGTGGATCATCACTGATGTACTGTGGATCATCCCTGGTGTACTATGGAACATCCCTGGTGTACTATGGATCATCACTGGTGTACTATGGATCATCACTGATGTACTATGGGCCATCACTGGTGTACTATGGATCATCACTGATGTACTATGGATCATCATTGATGTACTATGGATCATGACTGGTGTACTATGGATCATCACTGATGTACTGTGGACCATCCCTGATGTCCTGTGGATCATCACTGTTGTACTGTGGATCATCACTGATGTACTGTGGATCATCACTGATGTACTATGGATCATCACTGATGTACCGTGGATCATCACTGATGTACTGTGGATCATCACTGATGTACTGTGGATCATAACTGATGTACTGTGGATCATCACCGATGTAATGTGGATCATCACTGATGTACTATAGATCATTACTGATGTACTATGGGCCATCACTGGTGTACTATGGATCATCACTGATGTACTATGGATCATCACTGATGTACTATGGATCATCACTGATGTACTATGGACCATCACTGATGTACTATGGGCCATCACTGGTGTACTATGGATCATCACTGATGTACTGTGGATCATCACTGATGTACTGTGGGCCATCACTGATGTACTATGGATCATCACTGATATACTGTGGACCATCCCTGATGTATTGTGGATCATCACTGATGTACTGTGGATCATCACTGATGTACTATAAATCATCACTGAAGTACTATGGGCCATCACTGGTGTACTATGGATCATCACTGATGTACTATGGATCATCACTGATGTACTATGGATCATCACTGATGTACTGTGGATCATCACTGATGTACTATAGTTCATCACTGATGTAATATGGGCCATCACTGGTGTACTATGGATCATCACTGGTGTACTATGGATCATCACTGATGTACTATGGATCATCACTGATGTACTATGGATCATGACTGGTGTACTATGGATCATCACTGATGTACTGTGGACCATCCCTGATGTACTGTGGATCATCACTGATGTACTGTGGATCATCACTGATGTACTGTGGATCATCACTGATGTACTGAGGATCATCACTGATGTACTATGGATCATCACTGATGTAGCTTGGATCATCACTGATGTACTGTGGATCATCACTGATGTACTGTGGATCATCACTGATGTACTATAGATCATCACTGTAGTACTATGGGCCATGACTGGTGTACTATGGATCATCACTGATGTACTATGGATCATCACTGATGTACTATGGATCATCACTGATGTACTGTGGATCATCACTGATGTACTATAGTTCATCACTGATGTACTATGGGCCATCACTGGTGTACTATGGATCATCACTGGTGTACTATGGATCATCACTGATGTACTATGGATCATCACTGATGTACTATGGATCATGACTGGTGTACTATGGATCATCACTGATGTACTGTGGACCATCCCTGATGTACTGTGGATCATCACTGATGTACTGTGGATCATCACTGATGTACTGTGGATCATCACTGAAGTACTGAGGATCATCACTGATGTACTATGGATCATCACTGATGTACTATGGATCATCACTGATGTACTGTGGATAATCACTGATGTACTATAGTTCATCACTGATGTACTATGGGCCATCACTGGTGTACTATGGATCATCACTGATGTACTATGGACCATCCCTGATGTACTGTGGATCATCACTGATGTACTGTGGATCATCACTGATGTACTATGGATCATCACTGATGTACTGTGGATCATCACTGATGTACTATAGTTCATCACTGATGTACTATGGGCCATCACTGGAGTACTATGGATCATCACTGGTGTACTATGGATCATCACTGATGTACTATGGACCATCCCTGATGTACTGTGGATCATCACTGATGTACTATAGTTCATCACTGATGTACTATGGGCCATCACTGGTGTACTATGGATCATCACTGGTGTACTATGGATCATCACTGATGTACTATGGACCATCCCTGATGTACTGTGGATCATCACTGATGTACTATAGTTCATCACTGATGTACTATGGATCATCAGTGATGTACTATGGGCCATCACTGGTGTACTATGGGCCATCACTGGTGTACTATGGATCATCACTGGTGTACTATGGATCATCACTGGTGTACTATGGACCATCACTGATGTACTATGGACCATCACTGATGTACTATGGACCATCCCTGATGTACTGTGGATCATCACTGATGTACTGTGGACCATCCCTGATGTACTGTGGATCATCACTGATGTACTGTGGATCATCACTGAAGTATTGTTGATCATCACTGATGTACTGTGGATCATCACTGATGTACTGTGTATCATAACTGATGTACTGTGGATCATCACTGATGTACTATAGATCATCACTGATGTACTATAGATCATCACTGATGTACTATGGACCATCACTGGTGTACTGTGGATCATCACTGGTGTACTATGGACCATCCCTGATGTACTGTGGATCATCACTGATGTACTGTGGATCATCACTGATGTACTATAGTTCATCACTGATGTACTATGGGCCATCACTGGTGTACTATGGATCATCACTGGTGTACTATGGATCATCCCTGATGTACTGTGGATCATCACTGATGTACTGTGTACTATGGATCATCACTGGTGTACTATAGATCATCACTGATGTACTATGGACCATCACTGGTGTACTACGGATCATCACTGGTGTACTGTGGATCATCACTGGTGTACTATGGACCATCCCTGATGTACTGTGGATCATCACTGATGTACTGTGGATCATCACTGATGTACTATAGTTCATCACTGATGTACTATGGGCCATCACTGGTGTACTATGGATCATCACTGGTGTACTATGGATCATCACTGATGTACTATGGACCATCCCTGATGTACTGTGGATCATCACTGATGTACTGTGGATCATCACTGATGTACTATGGATCATCACTGATGTACTGTGGATCATCACTGATGTACTATAGTTCATCACTGATGTACTATGGGCCATCACTGGAGTACTATGGATCATCACTGGTGTACTATGGATCATCACTGATGTACTATGGACCATCCCTGATGTACTGTGGATCATCACTGATGTACTATAGTTCATCACTGATGTACTATGGGCCATCACTGGTGTACTATGGATCATCACTGGTGTACTATGGATCATCACTGATGTACTATGGACCATCCCTGATGTACTGTGGATCATCACTGATGTACTGTGGATCATCACTGATGTACTATGGATCATCACTGATGTACTGTGGATCATCACTGATGTACTATAGTTCATCACTGATGTACTATGGGCCATCACTGGAGTACTATGGATCATCACTGGTGTACTATGGATCATCACTGATGTACTATGGACCATCCCTGATGTACTGTGGATCATCACTGATGTACTATAGTTCATCACTGATGTACTGAGGATCATCACTGATGTACTATGGATCATCACTGATGTAGCTTGGATCATCACTGATGTACTGTGGATCATCACTGATGTACTGTGGATCATCACTGATGTACTATAGATCATCACTGTAGTACTATGGGCCATGACTGGTGTACTATGGATCATCACTGATGTACTATGGATCATCACTGATGTACTATGGATCATCACTGATGTACTGTGGATCATCACTGATGTACTATAGTTCATCACTGATGTACTATGGGCCATCACTGGTGTACTATGGATCATCACTGGTGTACTATGGATCATCACTGATGTACTATGGATCATCACTGATGTACTATGGATCATGACTGGTGTACTATGGATCATCACTGATGTACTGTGGACCATCCCTGATGTACTGTGGATCATCACTGATGTACTGTGGATCATCACTGATGTACTGTGGATCATCACTGATGTACTGAGGATCATCACTGATGTACTATGGATCATCACTGATGTACTATGGATCATCACTGATGTACTATGGATCATCACTGATGTACTGTGGATAATCACTGATGTACTATAGTTCATCACTGATGTACTATGGGCCATCACTGGTGTACTATGAATCATCACTGGTGTACTATGGATCATCACTGATGTACTATGGACCATCCCTGATGTACTGTGGATCATCACTGATGTACTATAGTTCATCACTGATGTACTATGGATCATCAGTGATGTACTATGGGCCATCACTGGTGTACTATGGGCCATCACTGGTGTACTATGGATCATCACTGGTGTACTATGGATCATCACTGGTGTACTATGGACCATCACTGATGTACTATGGACCATCACTGATGTACTATGGACCATCCCTGATGTACTGTGGATCATCACTGATGTACTGTGGACCATCCCTGATGTACTGTGGATCATCACTGATGTACTGTGGATCATCACTGAAGTATTGTTGATCATCACTGATGTACTGTGGATCATCACTGATGTACTGTGTATCATAACTGATGTACTGTGGATCATCACTGATGTACTATAGATCATCACTGATGTACTATAGATCATCACTGATGTACTATGGACCATCACTGATGTACTGTGGATCATCACTGGTGTACTATGGACCATCCCTGATGTACTGTGGATCATCACTGATGTACTGTGGATCATCACTGATGTACTATAGTTCATCACTGATGTACTATGGGCCATCACTGGTGTACTATGGATCATCACTGGTGTACTATGGATCATCCCTGATGCACTGTGGATCATCACTGATGTACTGTGTACTATGGATCATCACTGGTGTACTATAGATCATCACTGATGTACTATGGACCATCACTGGTGTACTACGGATCATCACTGGTGTACTGTGGATCATCACTGGTGTACTATGGACCATCCCTGATGTACTGTGGATCATCACTGATGTACTGTGGATCATCACTGATGTACTATAGTTCATCACTGATGTACTATGGGCCATCACTGGTGTACTATGGATCATCACTGGTGTACTATGGATCATTACTGATGTACTATGGACCATCCCTGATGTACTGTGGATCATCACTGATGTACTGTGGATCATCACTGATGTACTATGGATCATCACTGATGTACTGTGGATCATCACTGATGTACTATAGTTCATCACTGATGTACTATGGGCCATCACTGGAGTACTATGGATCATCACTGGTGTACTATGGATCATCACTGATGTACTATGGACCATCCCTGATGTACTGTGGATCATCACTGATGTACTATAGTTCATCACTGATGTACTATGGGCCATCACTGGTGTACTATGGATCATCACTGGTGTACTATGGATCATCACTGATGTACTATGGACCATCCCTGATGTACTGTGGATCATCACTGATGTACTATAGTTCATCACTGATGTACTATGGATCATCAGTGATGTACTATGGGCCATCACTGGTGTACTATGGGCCATCACTGGTGTACTATGGATCATCACTGGTGTACTATGGATCATCACTGGTGTACTATGGACCATCACTGATGTACTATGGACCATCACTGATGTACTATGGACCATCCCTGATGTACTGTGGATCATCACTGATGTACTGTGGACCATCCCTGATGTACTGTGGATCATCACTGATGTACTGTGGATCATCACTGAAGTATTGTTGATCATCACTGATGTACTGTGGATCATCACTGATGTACTGTGTATCATAACTGATGTACTGTGGATCATCACTGATGTACTATAGATCATCACTGATGTACTATAGATCATCACTGATGTACTATGGACCATCACTGGTGTACTGTGGATCATCACTGGTGTACTATGGACCATCCCTGATGTACTGTGGATCATCACTGATGTACTGTGGATCATCACTGATGTACTATAGTTCATCACTGATGTACTATTGGCCATCACTGGTGTACTATGGATCATCACTGGTGTACTATGGATCATCCCTGATGTACTGTGGATCATCACTGATGTACTGTGTACTATGGATCATCACTGGTGTACTATAGATCATCACTGATGTACTATGGACCATCACTGGTGTACTACGGATCATCACTGGTGTACTGTGGATCATCACTGGTGTACTATGGACCATCCCTGATGTACTGTGGATCATCACTGATGTACTGTGGATCATCACTGATGTACTATAGTTCATCACTGATGTACTATGGGCCATCACTGGTGTACTATGGATCATCACTGGTGTACTATGGATCATCACTGATGTACTATGGACCATCCCTGATGTACTGTGGATCATCACTGATGTACTGTGGATCATCACTGATGTACTATTGATCATCACTGATGTACTGTGGATCATCACTGATGTACTATAGTTCATCACTGATGTACTATGGGCCATCACTGGAGTACTATGGATCATCACTGGTGTACTATGGATCATCACTGATGTACTATGGACCATCCCTGATGTACTGTGGATCATCACTGATGTACTATAGTTCATCACTGATGTACTATGGGCCATCACTGGTGTACTATGGATCATCACTGGTGTACTATGGATCATCACTGATGTACTATGGACCATCCCTGATGTACTGTGGATCATCACTGATGTACTGTGGATCATCACTGATGTACTATGGATCATCACTGATGTACTATGGGCCATCACTGGTGTACTATGGGCCATCACTGGTGTACTATGGATCATCACTGGTGTACTATGGACCATCACTGATGCACTATGGACCATCACTGATGTACTATGGATCATCACTGATATACTGTGGACCATCCCTGATGTACTGTGGATCATCACTGATGTACTGTGGATCATCACTGAAGTATTGTGGATCATCACTGATGTACTGTGGATCATCACTGATGTACTGTGTATCATAACTGATGTACTGTGGATCATCACTGATGTACTATAGATCATCACTGATGTACTATGGATCATCACTGATGTACTATGGACCATCACTGATGTACTATAGATCATCACTGATGTACTATGGACCATCACTGGTGTACTATGGATCATCACTGGTGTACTGTGGATCATCACTGGTGTACTATGGACCATCCCTGATGTACTGTGGATCATCACTGATGTACTGTGGATCATCACTGATGTACTATAGTTCATCACTGATGTACTATGGGCCATCACTGGTGTACTATGGATCATCACTGGTGTACTATGGATCATCACTGATGTACTATGGACCATCCCTGATGTACTGTGGATCATCACTGATGTACTGTGGATCATCACTGATGTACTATGGATCATCACTGATGTACTGTGGATCATCACTGATGTACTGTGGATCATCACTGATGTACTATAGATCATCACTGAAGTACTATGGGCCATCACTGGTGTACTATGGATCATCACTGGTGTACTATGGGCCATCACTGGTGTACTATGGATCATCACTGATGTACTATGGATCATCATTGATGTACTATGGATCATGACTGGTGTACTATGGATCATCACTGATGTACTGTGGACCATCCCTGATGTCCTGTGGATCATCACTGATGTACTGTGGATCATCACTGATGTACTGTGGATCATCACTGATGTACTATGGATCATCACTGATGTACCGTGGATCATCACTGATGTACTGTGGATCATCACTGATGTACTGTGGATCATCACTGATGTACTATAGATCATCACTGAAGTACTATGGGCCATCACTGGTGTACTATGGATCATCACTGATGTATTATGGATCATCACTGATGTACTATGAGCCATCACTGATGTACTATGGATCATCACTGGTGTACTATGGATCATCACTGATGTACTATGGATCATCACTGATGTACTATGAGCCATCCCTGGTGTACTATGGATCATCACGGATGTACTGTGGATCATCACTGATGTACTATGGGACATCACTGGTATACAATGGGCCATCTCTGGTGTACTATGGATCATCACTGGTGTACTATGGGCCATCACTGGTGAACTATGGGCCATCACTGGTGTACTATGGACCATCACTGATGTACTGTGGACCACCACTGATGTACTGTGGATCATCACTGATGTACTGTGGATCATCCCTGGTGTACTATGGAACATCCCTGGTGTACTATGGATCATCACTGGTGTACTATGGATCATCACTGATGTACTATGGGCCATCACTGGTGTACTATGGATCATCACTGATGTACTATGGATCATGACTGGTGTACTATGGATCATCACTGATGTACTGTGGACCATCCCTGATGTCCTGTGGATCATCACTGATGTACTGTGGATCATCACTGATGTACTGTGGATCATCACTGATGTACTATGGATCATCACTGATGTACTATGGGCCATCACTGGTGTACTATGGGCCATCACTGGTGTACTATGGATCATCACTGGTGTACTATGGACCATCACTGATGTACTATGGACCATCACTGATGTACTATGGATCATCACTGATATACTGTGGACCATCCCTGATGTACTGTGGATCATCACTGATGTACTGTGGATCATCACTGAAGTATTGTGGATCATCACTGATGTACTGTGGATCATCACTGATGTACTGTGTATCATAACTGATGTACTGTGGATCATCACTGATGTACTATAGATCATCACTGATGTACTATAGATCATCACTGATGTACTATGGACCATCACTGATGTACTATAGATCATCACTGATGTACTATGGACCATCACTGGTGTACTATGGATCATCACTGGTGTACTGTGGATCATCACTGGTGTACTATGGACCATCCCTGATGTACTGTGGATCATCACTGATGTACTGTGGATCATCACTGATGTACTATAGTTCATCACTGATGTACTATGGGCCATCACTGGTGTACTATGGATCATCACTGGTGTACTATGGATCATCACTGATGTACTATGGACCATCCCTGATGTACTGTGGATCATCACTGATGTACTGTGGATCATCACTGATGTACTATGGATCATCACTGATGTACTGTGGATCATCACTGATGTACTGTGGATCATCACTGATGTACTATAGATCATCACTGAAGTACTATGGGCCATCACTGGTGTACTATGGATCATCACTGGTGTACTATGGGCCATCACTGGTGTACTATGGATCATCACTGATGTACTATGGATCATCATTGATGTACTATGGATCATGACTGGTGTACTATGGATCATCACTGATGTACTGTGGACCATCCCTGATGTCCTGTTGATCATCACTGATGTACTGTGGATCATCACTGATGTACTGTGGATCATCACTGATGTACTATGGATCATCACTGATGTACCGTGGATCATCACTGATGTACTGTGGATCATCACTGATGTACTGTGGATCATCACTGATGTACTATAGATCATCACTGAAGTACTATGGGCCATCACTGGTGTACTATGGATCATCACTGATGTATTATGGATCATCACTGATGTACTATGAGCCATCACTGATGTACTATGGATCATCACTGGTGTACTATGGATCATCACTGATGTACTATGGATCATCACTGATGTACTATGAGCCATCCCTGGTGTACTATGGATCATCACTGATGTACTGTGGATCATCACTGATGTACTATGGGACATCACTGGTATACAATGGGCCATCTCTGGTGTACTATGGATCATCACTGGTGTACTATGGGCCATCACTGGTGAACTATGGGCCATCACTGGTGTACTATGGACCATCACTGATGTACTGTGGACCACCACTGATGTACTGTGGATCATCACTGATGTACTGTGGATCATCCCTGGTGTACTATGGAACATCCCTGGTGTACTATGGATCATCACTGGTGTACTATGGATCATCACTGATGTACTATGGGCCATCACTGGTGTACTATGGATCATCACTGATGTACTATGGATCATGACTGGTGTACTATGGATCATCACTGATGTACTGTGGACCATCCCTGATGTCCTGTGGATCATCACTGATGTACTGTGGATCATCACTGATGTACTGTGGATCATCACTGATGTACTATGGATCATCACTGATGTACTATGGGCCATCACTGGTGTACTATGGGCCATCACTGGTGTACTATGGATCATCACTGGTGTACTATGGACCATCACTGATGTACTATGGACCATCACTGATGTACTATGGATCATCACTGATATACTTTGGACCATCCCTGATGTACTGTGGATCATCACTGATGTACTGTGGATCATCACTGAAGTATTGTGGATCATCACTGATGTACTGTGGATCATCACTGATGTACTGTGTATCATAACTGATGTACTGTGGATCATCACTGATGTACTATAGATCATCACTGATGTACTATAGATCATCACTGATGTACTATGGACCATCACTGATGTACTATAGATCATCACTGATGTACTATGGACCATCACTGGTGTACTATGGATCAGGGATGAGCCGAACACCCCCCTGTTCGGTTCGCACCAGAACCTGTGAACAGACAAAATGTTCATGTAAACTTTAGAACCCTATTAAATACAATGTACTCGAACGTTCGAAATCTAAAGTGTTAATTATAAAGGCTAATATGCAAGTTATTGTCCTAAAAAGTGTTTGGGGACCTGGGTCCTACCCCAGGGGACATGTATCAATGCAAAAATAAGTTTTAAAAACGGCCGTTTTTTCGGGAGCAGTGATTTTAATAATGCTTAAAATGAAAAAATAAAAGTGAAATATTCCTTTAAATTTCGTACCTGGGGGTGTGTATGATAGGCATGTGAAGTGGCGCATGTTTCCCGTGCTTAGAACTGTCCCTGCAAAAAATGTCATTTTTGAAAGAAAAAAATGCATTTAAAACTGACTCGCGGCTATTAATGAATTGTCGGCTCCCGGCAATACATACAAAAGTCATTGATAAAAAAAAAAAAAAAAAGCGTGGGGGTTCCCCAGAATTCAATTACCAGGCCCTTCAGGTCTGGAATGGATATTAAGGGGAACCCTGCCGCAAATTAAAAAACAAATTGACGTGGGGTTCCCCTAAATATCCATTCCAGGCCCTTCAGATCTGGCATGGATTTTAAGGGGAACTCCACCCCAAATTTTAAAAAAAAATGGCGTGGAGTCCCCCTAAAAATCCATACCAGACCCCTTATCCGAGCACGCAACCTGGCCGGCCGCAGGGGAAAAGGGGGGGACGAGAGAGCGGCCCCCCCTCCCTCCTGAACCGTACCAGGCCACATGCCCTCAACATGGGGAGGATGTCCCCATGTTGATGGGGACAAGGGCCTCATCCCCACAACCCTTGCCCGGTGGTTGTGGGGGTCTGCGGGCGGGGGGCTTATCGGAATCTGGAAGACCCCTTTAACAAAGGGGACCCCCAGATCCCGGCCCCCCCCATGTGAATTGGTAAGGGGTACGTTGTACCCCTACCATTTCACGAAGAAAGCGTAAAAAAATGTTTAAAAAAACACACAAACACCTTGAAAAAGTCCTTTATTTAAAATAATAAAAAAAAACATTCCAGCGGTGAAATCCAGTGTCCCGCGGCGATCCCGATGTCCAGCGCTGTCCTTCATTGGTTGTGCCTGAGCGGACCTGATGGGGAACTCCCTCCCAGTATTTTAAATGTATAGACCCGCCCCTTCTAAAGTTCCCCATCAGGTCCGCTCCCTCGGTATGTCGGACCCGCCTACGTCATTGGCTTGAGCGGGGAACTTCCTTCACTATGTTAATTTAAATTACACAGTGAAGGAAGTTCCCCGCTCAAGCCAATGACGTAGGCGGGTCTGACATACCGAGGGAGCGGACCTGATGGGGAACTTTAGAAGGGGCGGGTCTATACATTTAAAATACTGAGAGGGAGTTCCCCATCAGGTCCGCTCAGGCACAACCAATGAAGGACGGCGCTGGACATCGGGATCGCCGCGGGACACTGGATTTCACCGCTGGAATGTTTTTTTTTTTTTTTTTTCAATAAAGGACTTTTTCAAGGTGTTTGTGTGTTTTTTAAAACATTTTTTTTTACACTTTCTTCGTGAAATGGTAGGGGTACAACGTACCCCTTACCAATTCACATAGGGAGGGGGGGCGGGATCTGGGGGTCCCCTTTGTTGAAGGGGTCTTCCAGATTCCGATAAGCCCCCCGCCCGCAGACCCCCACAACCACCGGGCAAGGGTTGTGGGGATGAGGCCCTTGTCCCCATCAACATGGGGACATCCTCCCCATGTTGAGGGCATGTGGCCTGGTACGGTTCAGGAGGGAGGGGGGGCCGCTCTCTCGTCCCCGCCTTTTCCCCTGCGGCCGGCCAGGTTGCGTGCTCGGATAAGGGGTCTGGTATGGATTTTTAGGGGGACTTCACGCCATTTTTTTTAAAAATTTGGGGTGGAGTTCCCCTTAAAATCCATGCCAGATCTGAAGGGCCTGGAATGGATATTTGGGGGAACCCCACGTCAATTTTTTTTTAATTTGCGGCGGGGTTCCCCTTAATATCCATTCCAGACCTGAAGGGCCTGGTAATTGAATTCTGGGGAACCCCCACGCTTTTTTTTTTTTTATCAATGACTTTTGTATGTATTGCCGGGAGCCGACAATTCATTAATAGCCGCGAGTCAGTTTTAAAAGACTTTTTTTCTTTCAAAAATGACATTTTTTGCAGGGACAGTTATAAGCACGGGAAACATGCGCCACTTCACATGCATATCATACACACCCCCCAGGTACGAAATTTAAAGGAATATTTCACTTTTATTTTTTCATTTTAAGCATTATTAAAATCACTCCTCCCGAAAAAACGGCCGTTTTTAAAACTGCTTTTTGCATTGATACATGTCCCCTGGGGCAGGACCCCGGTCCCCAAACACTTTTTAAGACAATAACTTGCATATTAGCCTTTATAATTAACACTTTAGATTTCTCCCATAGATTTTTCGAATTTGCCGCGAACACCCCAATTTGTTCGCTGTTCGGCGAACGGGCGAACAGGCAATGTTCGAGTCGAACATGAGTTCGACTCGAACTCCAAGCTCATCCCTGCTATGGATCATCACTGGTGTACTGTGGATCATCACTGGTGTACTATGGACCATCCCTGATGTACTGTGGATCATCACTGATGTACTGTGGATCATCACTGATGTACTATAGTTCATCACTGATGTACTATGGGCCATCACTGGTGTACTATGGATCATCACTGGTGTACTATGGATCATCACTGATGTACTATGGACCATCCCTGATGTACTGTGGATCATCACTGATGTACTGTGGATCATCACTGATGTACTATGGATCATCACTGATGTACTGTGGATCATCACTGATGTACTATAGTTCATCACTGATGTACAATGGGCCATCACTGGTGTACTATGGATCATCACTGGTGTACTATGGATCATCACTGATGTACTATGGACCATCCCTGATGTACTGTGGATCATCACTGATGTACTATAGTTCATCACTGATGTACTATGGGCCATCACTGGTGTACTATGGATCATCACTGATGTACTATGGATCATCACTGATATACTGTGGACCATCCCTGATGTACTGTGGATCATCACTGATGTACTGTGGATCATCACTGAAGTATTGTGGATCATCACTGATGTACTGTGGATCATCACTGATGTACTGTGTATCATAACTGATGTACTGTGGATCATCACTGATGTACTATAGATCATCACTGATGTACTATAGATCATCACTGATGTACTATGGACCATCACTGATGTACTATAGATCATCACTGATGTACTATGGACCATCACTGGTGTACTATGGATCAGGGATGAGCCGAACACCCCCCTGTTCGGTTCGCACCAGAACCTGCGAACAGACAAAATGTTCGTGTAAACTTTAGAACCCTATTAAATACAATGTACTCGAACGTTCGAAATCTAAAGTGTTAATTATAAAGGCTAATATGCAAGTTATTGTCCTAAAAAGTGTTTGGGGACCTGGGTCCTACCCCAGGGGACATGTATCAATGCAAAAAGAAGTTTTAAAAACGGCCGTTTTTTCGGGAGCAGTGATTTTAATAATGCTTAAAATGAAAAAATAAAAGTGAAATATTCCTTTAAATTTCGTACCTGGGGGGTGTGTATGATATGCATGTGAAGTGGCGCATGTTTCCCGTGCTTAGAACTGCCCCTGCAAAAAATGTCATTTTTGAAAGAAAAAAAATGCATTTAAAACTGACTCGCGGCTATTAATGAATTGTCGGCTCCCGGCAATACATACAAAAGTCATTGATAAAAAAAAAAAAAAAAAGCGTGGGGGTTCCCCAGAATTCAATTACCAGGCCCTTCAGGTCTGGAATGGATATTAAGGGGAACCCTGCCGCAAATTAAAAAACAAATTGACGTGGGGTTCCCCTAAATATCCATTCCAGGCCCTTCAGATCTGGCATGGATTTTAAGGGGAACTCCACCCCAAATTTAAAAAAAAAATGGCGTGGAGTCCCCCTAAAAATCCATACCAGACCCCTTATCCGAGCACGCAACCTGGCCGGCCGCAGGGGAAAAGGGGGGGACGAGAGAGCGGCCCCCCTCCCTCCTGAACCGTACCAGGCCACATGCCCTCAACATGGGGAGGATGTCCCCATGTTGATGGGGACAAGGGCCTCATCCCCACAACCCTTGCCCGGTGGTTGTGGGGGTCTGCGGGCGGGGGGCTTATCGGAATCTGGAAGACCCCTTTAACAAAGGGGACCCCCAGATCCCGGCCCCCCCCCTATGTGAATTGGTAAGGGGTACGTTGTACCCCTACCATTTCACGAAGAAAGCGTAAAAAAATGTTTAAAAAAACACACAAACACCTTGAAAAAGTCCTTTATTTAAAATAATAAAAAAAAACATTCCAGCGGTGAAATCCAGTGTCCCGCGGCGATCCCGATGTCCAGCGCTGTCCTTCATTGGTTGTGCCTGAGCGGACCTGATGGGGAACTCCCTCCCAGTATTTTAAATGTATAGACCCGCCCCTTCTAAAGTTCCCCATCAGGTCCGCTCCCTCGGTATGTCGGACCCGCCTACGTCATTGGCTTGAGCGGGGAACTTCCTTCACTATGTAAATTTAAATTACACAGTGAAGGAAGTTCCCCGCTCAAGCCAATGACGTAGGCGGGTCTGACATACCGAGGGAGCGGACCTGATGGGGAACTTTAGAAGGGGCGGGTCTATACATTTAAAATACTGAGAGGGAGTTCCCCATCAGGTCCGCTCAGGCACAACCAATGAAGGACGGCGCTGGACATCGGGATCGCCGCGGGACACTGGATTTCACCGCTGGAATGTTTTTTTTTTTTTTTTTCAATAAAGGACTTTTTCAAGGTGTTTGTGTGTTTTTTAAAACATTTTTTTTACGCTTTCTTCGTGAAATGGTAGGGGTACAACGTACCCCTTACCAATTCACATAGGGAGGGGGGGCGGGATCTGGGGGTCCCCTTTGTTGAAGGGGTCTTCCAGATTCCGATAAGCCCCCCGCCCGCAGACCCCCACAACCACCGGGCAAGGGTTGTGGGGATGAGGCCCTTGTCCCCATCAACATGGGGACATCCTCCCCATGTTGAGGGCATGTGGCTTGGTACGGTTCAGGAGGGAGGGGGGGCCGCTCTCTCGTCCCCGCCTTTTCCCCTGCGGCCGGCCAGGTTGCGTGCTCGGATAAGGGGTCTGGTATGGATTTTTAGGGGGACTCCACGCCATTTTTTTAAAAAATTTGGGGTGGAGTTCCCCTTAAAATCCATGCCAGATCTGAAGGGCCTGGAATGGATATTTGGGGGAAGCCCACGTCAATTTTTTTTTAATTTGCGGCGGGATTACCCTTAATATCCATTCCAGACCTGAAGGGCCTGGTAATTGAATTCTGGGGAACCCCCACGCTTTTTTTTTTTTTTATCAATGACTTTTGTATGTATTGCCGGGAGCCGACAATTCATTAATAGCCGCGAGTCAGTTTTAAAAGACTTTTTTTCTTTCAAAAATGACATTTTTTGCAGGGACAGTTATAAGCACGGGAAACATGCGCCACTTCACATGCATATCATACACACCCCCCAGGTACGAAATTTAAAGGAATATTTCACTTTTATTTTTTCATTTTAAGCATTATTAAAATCACTGCTCCCGAAAAAACGGCCGTTTTTAAAACTGCTTTTTGCATTGATACATGTCCCCTGGGGCAGGACCCCGGTCCCCAAACACTTTTTAGGACAATAACTTGCATATTAGCCTTTATAATTAACACTTTAGATTTCTCCCATAGATTTTTCGAATTTGCCGCGAACACCCCAATTTGTTCGCTGTTCGGCGAACGGGCGAACAGGCAATGTTCGAGTCGAACATGAGTTCGACTCGAACTCCAAGCTCATCCCTGCTATGGATCATCACTGGTGTACTGTGGATCATCACTGGTGTACTATGGACCATCCCTGATGTACTGTGGATCATCACTGATGTACTGTGGATCATCACTGATGTACTATAGTTCATCACTGATGTACTATGGGCCATCACTGGTGTACTATGGATCATCACTGGTGTACTATGGATCATCACTGATGTACTATGGACCATCCCTGATGTACTGTGGATCATCACTGATGTACTGTGGATCATCACTGATGTACTATGGATCATCACTGATGTACTGTGGATCATCACTGATGTACTATAGTTCATCACTGATGTACAATGGGCCATCACTGGTGTACTATGGATCATCACTGGTGTACTATGGATCATCACTGATGTACTATGGACCATCCCTGATGTACTGTGGATCATCACTGATGTACTATAGTTCATCACTGATGTACTATGGGCCATCACTGGTGTACTATGGATCATCACTGGTGTACTATGGATCATCACTGATGTACTATGGACCATCCCCGATGTACTGTGGATAATCACTGATGTACTGTGGATCATCACTGATGTACTATGGATCATCAGTGATGTACTATGGGCCATCACTGGTGTACTATGGGCCATCACTGGTGTACTATGGATCATCACTGGTGTACTATGGATCATCACTGGTGTACTATGGACCATCACTGATGTACTATGGACCATCACTGATGTACTATGGATCATCACTGATATACTGTGGACCATCCCTGATGTACTGTGGATCATCACTGATGTACTGTTGATCATCACTGTAGTATTGTGGATCATCACTGATGTACTGTGGATCATCACTAATGTACTGTGGATCATAACTGATGTACTGTAGATCATCACTGATGTACTATAGATCATCACTGGTGTACTATGTATATAGATCATCACTGATGTACTATGGACCAATACTGATGGACTATAGATCATCACTGATGTACTATGGACCATCACTGGTGTACTATGGATCATCACTGGTGTACTGTGGATCATCACTGGTGTACTATGGACCATCCCTGATGTACTGTGGATCATCACTGATGTACTGTGGATCATCACTGATGTAATATAGTTCATCACTGATGTACTATGGGCCATCACTGGTGTACTATGGATCATCACTGGTGTACTATGGATCATCACTGATGTACTATGGACCATCCCTGATGTACTGTGGATCATCACTGATGTACTATAGTTCATCACTGATGTACTATTAGGCCATCACTGGTGTACTATGGATCATCACTGGTGTACTATGGATCATCACTGATGTACTATGGACCATCCCTGATGTACTGTGGATCATCACTGATGTACTGTGGATCATCACTGATGTACTATGGATCATCACTGATGTACTATGGGCCATCACTGGTGTACTATGGATTATCACTGGTGTACTATGGATCATCACTGGTGTACTATGGACCATCACTGATGTACTGTGGACCACCACTGATGTACTGTGGATCATCACTGATGTACTGTGGATCATCCCTGGTGTACTATGGAACATCACTGGTGTACTATGGATCATCACTGGTGTACTATGGATCATCACTGATGTACTATGGGCCATCACTGATGTACTATGGATCATCACTAATATACTGTGGACCATCCCTGATGTACTGTGGATCATCACTGATGTACTGTGGATCATCACTGAAGTATTGTGGATCATCATTGATGTACTGTGGATCATCACTGATGTACTGTGGATCATAACTGATGTACTATGGATCATCACTGATGTACTGTGGATCATCACTGATGTACTATAGATCATTACTGATGTACTATGGGCCATCACTGGTGTACTATGGATCATCACTGATGTACTATGGATCATCACTGATGTACTATGGATCATCACTGATGTACTATGGGCCATCACTGGTGTACTATGGATCATCACTGATGTACTGTGGATCATCACTGATGTACTGTGGGCCATCACTGATGTACTATGGATCATCACTGATATACTGTGGACCATCCCTG
This sequence comes from Rana muscosa, assembly GCA_029206835.1. Classification (NCBI taxonomy): domain Eukaryota; kingdom Metazoa; phylum Chordata; class Amphibia; order Anura; family Ranidae; genus Rana; species Rana muscosa. The sequence goes on from JARGYO010000056.1 coordinate 4,565,364, forward strand.
ATGTATTGTGGATCATCACTGATGCACTGTGGATCATCACTGATGTACTATAAATCATCACTGAAGTACTATGGGCCATCACTGGTGTACTATGGATCATCACTGGTGTACTATGGATCATCACTGATGTACTATGGATCATCACTGATGTACTATGGATCATGACTGGTGTACTATGGATCATCACTGATGTACTGTGGACCATCCCTGATGTACTGTGGATAATCACTGATGTACTGTGGATCATCACTGATGTACTGTGGATCATCACTGATGTACTGAGGATCATCACTGATGTACTATGGATCATCACTGATGTAGCTTGGATCATCACTGATGTACTGTGGATCATCACTGATGTACTGTGGATCATCACTGATGTACTATAGATCATCACTGTAGTACTATGGGCCATGACTGGTGTACTATGGATCATCACTGATGTACTATGGATCATCACTGATGTACTATGGATCATCACTGATGTATTATGGATCATCACTGATGTACTATGAGCCATCACTGTTGTACTATGGATCATCACTGGTGTACTATGGATCATCACTGATGTACTATGAGCCATCACTGATGTACTATGGATCATCACTGGTGTACTATGGATCATCACTGATGTACTATGGATCATCACTGATGTACTATGAGCCATCACTGATGTACTATGGGCCATCCCTGGTGTACTATGGATCATCACTGATGTACTGTGGATCATCACTGATGTACTATGGGCCATCACTGGTGTACTATGGATCATCACTGGTGTACTATGGGCCATCACTGGTGTACTATGGGCCATCACTGGTGTACTATGGATCATCACTGGTGTACTATGGACCATCACTGGTGTACTATGGATCATCACTGGTGTACTATGGATCATCACTGGTGTACTATGGATCATCCCTGGTGTACTATGGATCATCACTGGTGTACTATGGATCATCACTGATATACTGTGGACCATCCCTGATATACTGTGGATCATCCCTGATATACTGTGGATCATCCCTGATGTACTATGGATCATCACTGATGTACTGTGGGCCATCACAGGTGTACTATGGATCATCACTGATGTACTATGGATCATCACTGGTGTACTATGGATCATCACTGATGTACTGTGGACCATCCCTGATGTACTATAGATCATCACTGATGTACTGTGGATCATCACTGATGTACTATGGGCCATTACTGGTGTACTATATGCCATCACTGGTGTACTATGGATCATCACTGGATTACTATGGAACATCCTTGGTGTACTATGGACCATCACTGATGTGCTTTGGGCCATCACTGGTGTACTATGGATCATCACTGATGTACTGTGGACCATCCCTGATGTACTGTGGATCATCACTGATGTACTATGGATCATCACTGATGTACTATGGACCATCACTGGTGTACTATGGACCATCACTGGTGTACTATGGACCATCCCTGAGGTACTGTGGATCATCACTGATGTACTATAGATCATCACTGATGTACTATGGGCCATCACTGGTGTACTATGGACCATCACTGGAGTACTATGGATCATCACTGGTGTACTATGGACCATCACTAATTTACAATGGACCATCACTGATGTACTATAGTTCATCACTGATGTACTATGGGCCATCACTGGTGTACTATGGATCATCACTGGTGTACTATGGATCATCACTGATGTACTATAGATCATCACTGATGTACTATAGCTCATCACTGATGTACTATGGACCATCACTGATGTACTATAGATCATCACTGATGTACTATGGATCATCACTGGTGTACTATGGATCATCACTGGTGTACTGCGGATCATCACTGGTGTACTATGGACCATCCCTGATGTACTGTGGATCATCACTGATGTACTGTGGATCATCACTGATGTACTATAGTTCATCACTGATGTACTATGGGCCATCACTGGTGTACTATGGATCATCACTGGTGTACTATGGATCATCACTGATGTACTATGGACCATCCCTGATGTACTGTGGATCATCACTGATGTACTGTGGATCATCACTGATGTACTATGGATCATCACTGATGTACTGTGGATCATCACTGATGTACTATAGTTCATCACTGATGTACTATGGGCCATCACTGGTGTACTATGGATCATCACTGGTGTACTATGGATCATCACTGATGTACCATGGACCATCCCTAATGTACTGTGGATCATCACTGATGTACTATAGTTCATCACTGATGTACTATGGGCCATCACTGGTGTACTATGGATCATCACTGGTGTACTATGGATCATCACTGATGTACTATGGACCATCCCTGATGTACTGTGGATCATCACTGATGTACTGTGGATCATCACTGATGTACTATGGATCATCACTGATGTACTATGGGCCATCACTGGTGTACTATGGGCCATCACTGGTGTACTATGGGCCATAACTGGTGTACTATGGATCATCACTGATGTACTATGGACCATCACTGATGTACTATGGATCATCACTGATATACTGTGGACCATCCCTGATGTACTGTGGATCATCACTGATGTACTGTGGATCATCACTGAAGTATTGTGGATCATCACTGATGTACTGTGGATCATCACTGATGTACTGTGTATCATAACTGATGTACTGTGGATCATCACTGATGTACTATAGATCATCACTGATGTACTATAGATCATCACTGATGTACTATGGACCATCACTGATGTACTATAGATCATCACTGATGTACTATGGACCATCACTGGTGTACTATGTATCATAACTGATGTACTGTGGATCATCACTGATGTACTATAGATCATCACTGATGTACTATAGATCATCACTGATGTACTATGGACCATCACTGATGTATTATAGATCATCACTGATGTACTATGGACCATCACTGGTGTACTATGGATCATCACTGGTGTACTGTGGATCATCACTGGTGTACTATGGACCATCCCTGATGTACTGTGGATCATCACTGATGTACTGTGGATCATCACTGATGTACTATAGTTCATCACTGATGTACTATGGGCCATCACTGGTGTACTATGGATCATCACTGGTGTACTATGGATCATCACTGATGTACTATGGACCATCCCTGATGTACTGTGGATCATCACTGATGTACTGTGGATCATCACTGATGTACTATGGATCATCACTGATGTACTGTGGATCATCACTGATGTACTATAGTTCATCACTGATGTACTATGGGCCGTCACTGGTGTACTATGGATCATCACTGGTGTACTATGGATCATCACTGATGTACTATGGACCATCCCTGATGTACTGTGGATCATCACTGATGTACTATAGTTCATCACTGATGTACTATGGGCCATCACTGGTGTACTATGGATCATCACTGGTGTACTATGGATCATCACTGATGTACTATGGACCATCCCTGATGTACTGTGGATCATCACTGATGTACTATGGGCCATCACTGGTGTACTATGGGCCATCACTGGTGTACTATGGGCCATCACTGGTGTACTATGGATCATCACTGATGTACTATGGATCATCACTGATGTACTATAGACCATCACTGATGTACTATGGGCCATCACTGGTGTACTATGGATCATCACCAATGTACTGTGGACCATCCCTGATGTACTGTGGACCATCACTGATGTACTGTGGATCATCATTGATGTACTATGGATCATCACTGATGTACTATAGATCATCACTGATGTACTATAGATCATCACTGATGTACTATGGACCATCACTGATGTACTATAGATCATCACTGATGTACTATGGGCCATCACTGGTGTACTGTGGATCATCACTGGTGTACTATGGACCATCCCTGATGTACTGTGGATCATCACTGATGTACTATGGATCATCACTGATGTACTATAGTTCATCACTGATGTACTATGGGCCATCACTGGTGTACTATGAATCATCACTGATGTACTATGGACCATCCCTGATGTACTGTGGATCATCACTGATGTACTGTGGATCATCACTGATGTACTATAGTTCATCACTGATGTACTATGGGCCATCACTGGTGTACTATGGATCATCACTGGTGTACTATGGATCATCACTGATGTACTATGGACCATCCCTGATGTACTGTGTATCATCACTGATGTACTATAGTTCATCACTGATGTACTATGGGCCATCACTGGTGTACTATGGATCATCACTGGTGTACTATGGATCATCACTGATGTACTATAGATCATCACTGATGTACTATAGCTCATCACTGATGTACTATAGATCATCACTGATGTACTATGGGCCATCACTGGTGTACTATGGGCCATCACTGGTGTACTATGGATCATCACTGGTGTACTATGGACCATCAGTTATGTACTATGGACCATCACTGATGTACTATGGATCATCACTGATATACTGTGGACCATCCCTGATGTACTGTGGATCATCACTGATGTACTGTGGATCATCACTGAAGTATTGTGGATCATCACTGATGTACTGTGGATCATCACTGATGTACTGTGTATCATAACTGATGTACTGTGGATCATCACTGATGTACTATAGATCATCACTGATGTACTATAGATCATCACTGATGTACTATGTACCATCACTGATGTACTATAGATCATCACTGATGTACTATGGACCATCACTGGTGTACTATGGATCATCACTGGTGTACTGTGGATCATCACTGGTGTACTATGGACCATCCCTGATGTACTGTGGATCATCACTGATGTACTGTGGATCATCACTGAAGTATTGTGGATCATCACTGATGTACTGTGGATCATCACTAATGTACTTTGGATCATAACTGATGTACTGTAGATCATCACTGATGTACTATAGATCATCACTGTTGTACTTTGTATATAGATCATCACTGATGTACTATGGACCATTACTGATGTACTATAGATCATCACTGATGTACTATGGACCATCACTGGTGTACTATGGATCATCACTGGTGTACTGTGGATCATCACTGGTGTACTATGGACCATCCCTGATGTACTGTGGATCATCACTGATGTAATATAGTTCATCACTGATGTACTATGGGCCATCACTGGTGTACTATGGATCATCACTGGTGTACTATGGATCATCACTGATGTACTATGGACCATCCCTGATGTACTGTGGATCATCACTGATGTACTATAGTTCATCACTGATGTACTATGGGCCATCACTGGTGTACTATGGATCATCACTGGTGTACTATGGATCATCACTGATGTACTATGGACCATCCCTGATGTACTGTGGATCATCACTGATGTACTGTGGATCATCACTGATGTACTATGGATCATCACTGATGTACTATGGGCCATCACTGGTGTACTATGGATCATCACTGGTGTACTATGGATCATCACTGGTGTACTATGGACCATCACTGATGTACTGTGGACCACCGCTGATGTACTGTGGATCATCACTGATGTACTGTGGATCATCCCTGGTGTACTATGGAACATCACTGGTGTACTATGGATCATCACTGGTGTACTATGGATCATCACTGATGTACTATGGGCCATCACTGATGTACTATGGATCATCACTGATATACTGTGGACCATCCCTGATGTACTGTGGATCATCACTGATGTACTGTGGATCATCACTGAAGTATTGTGGATCATCACTGATGTACTGTGGATCATCACTGATGTACTGTGGATCATCACTGATGTACTGTGGATCATCACTGATGTACTGTGGATCATCACTGATGTACTATAGATCATTACTGATGTACTATGGGCCATCACTGGTGTACTATGGATCATCACTGATGTACTATGGATCATCACTGATGTACTATGGATCATCACTGATGTACTATGGGCCATCACTGGTGTACTATGGATCATCACTGATGTACTGTGGATCATCACTGATGTACTGTGGGCCATCACTGATGTACTATGGATCATCACTGATATACTGTGGACCATCCCTGATGTATTGTGGATCATCACTGATGTACTGTGGATCATCACTGATGTACTATAAATCATCACTGAAGTACTATGGACCATCACTGGTGTACTATGGATCATCACTGATGTACTATGGATCATCACTGATGTACTATGGATCATGACTGGTGTACTATGGATCATCACTGATGTACTGTGGACCATCCCTGATGTACTGTGGATCATCACTGATGTACCGTGGATCATCACTGATGTACTGTGGATCATCACTGATGTACTGAGGATCATCACTGATGTACTATTGATCATCACTGATGTAGCTTGGATCATCACTGATGTACTGTGGATCATCACTGATGTACTGTGGATCATCACTGATGTACTATAGATCATCACTGATGTACTATGTACCATCACTGATGTACTATAGATCATCACTGATGTACTATGGATCATCACTGATGTACTATGGACCATCCCTGATGTACTGTGGATCATCACTGATGTACTGTGGATCATCACTGATGTACTATGGATCATCACTGATGTACTATGGGCCATCACTGGTGTACTATGGGCCATCACTGGTGTACTATGGGCCATCACTGGTGTACTATGGATCATCACTGATGTACTATGGACCATCACTGATGTACTATGGATCATCACTGATATACTGTGGACCATCCCTGATGTACTGTGGATCATCACTGATGTACTGTGGATCATCACTGAAGTATTGTGGATCATCACTGATGTACTGTGGATCATCACTGATGTACTGTGTATCATAACTGATGTACTGTGGATCATCACTGATGTACTATAGATCATCACTGATGTACTATAGATCATCACTGATGTACTATGGACCATCACTGATGTACTATAGATCATCACTGATGTACTATGGACCATCACTGGTGTACTATGGATCATCACTGGTGTACTGTGGATCATCACTGGTGTACTATGGACCATCCCTGATGTACTGTGGATCATCACTGATGTACTGTGGATCTACACTGATGTACTATAGTTCATCACTGATGTACTATGGGCCATCACTGGTGTACTATGGATCATCACTGGTGTACTATGGATCATCACTGATGTACTATGGACCATCCCTGATGTACTGTGGATCATCACTGATGTACTGTGGATCATCACTGATGTACTATGGATCATCACTGATGTACTATGGGCCATCACTGGTGTACTATGGGCCATCACTGGTGTACTATGGGCCATCACTGGTGTACTATGGATCATCACTGATGTACTATGGACCATCACTGATGTACTATGGGCCATCACTGGTGTACTATGGATCATCACCAATGTACTGTGGACCATCCCTGATGTACTGTGGACCATCACTGATGTACTGTGGATCATCACTGATGTACTATGGATCATCACTGATGTACTATAGATCATCACTGATGTACTATAGATCATCACTGATGTACTATGGACCATCACTGATGTACTATAGATCATCACTGATGTACTATGGGCCATCACTGGTGTACTGTGGATCATCACTGGTGTACTATGGACCATCCCTGATGTACTGTGGATCATCACTGATGTACTATGGATCATCACTGATGTACTATAGTTCATCACTGATGTACTATGGGCCATCACTGGTGTACTATGGATCATCACTGATGTACTATGGACCATCCCTGATGTACTGAGGATCATCACTGATGTACTGTGGATCATCACTGATGTACTATAGTTCATCACTGATGTACTATGGGCCATCACTGGTGTACTATGGATCATCACTGGTGTACTATGGATCATCACTGATGTACTATGGACCATCCCTGATGTACTGTGGATCATCACTGATGTACTATAGTTCATCACTGATGTACTATGGGCCATCACTGGTGTACTATGGATCATCACTGGTGTACTATGGATCATCACTGATGTACTATAGATCATCACTGATGTACTATAGCTCATCACTGATGTACTATAGATCATCACTGATGTACTATAGCTCATCACTGATGTACTATAGATCATCACTGATGTACTATGGACCATCACTGGTGTACTATAGATCATCACTGATGTACTATGGACCATCACTGGTGTACTATGGATCATCACTGGTGTACTGTGGATCATCACTGGTGTACTATGGACCATCCCTGATGTACTGTGGATCATCACTGATGTACTGTGGATCATCACTGATGTACTATAGTTCATCACTGATGTACTATGGGCCATCACTGGTGTACTATGGATCATCACTGGTGTACTATGGATCATCACTGATGTACTATGGACCATCCCTGATGTACTGTGGATCATCACTGATGTACTGTGGATCATCACTGATGTACTATGGATCATCACTGATGTACTGTGGATCATCACTGATGTACTATAGTTCATCACTGATGTACTATGGGCCATCACTGGAGTACTATGGATCATCACTGGTGTACTATGGATCATCACTGATGTACTATGGACCATCCCTGATGTACTGTGGATCATCACTGATGTACTATAGTTCATCACTGATGTACTATGGGCCATCACTGGTGTACTATGGATCATCACTGGTGTACTATGGATCATCACTAATGTACTATGGACCATCCCTGATGTACTGTGGATCATCACTGATGTACTGTGGATCATCACTGATGTACTATGGATCATCACTGATGTACTATGGGCCATCACTGGTGTACTATGGGCCATCACTGGTGTACTATGGATCATCACTGGTGTACTATGGACCATCAGTGATGTACTATGGACCATCACTGATGTACTATGGATCATCACTGATATACTGTGGACCATCCCTGATGTACTGTGGATCATCACTGATGTAATGTGGATCATCACTGAAGTATTGTGGATCATCACTGATGTACTGTGGATCATCACTGATGTACTGTGTATCATAACTGATGTACTGTGGATCATCACTGATGTACTATAGATCATCACTGATGTACTATTGATCATCACTGATGTACTATGTACCATCACTGATGTACTATAGATCATCACTGATGTACTATGGACCATCACTGGTGTACTATGGATCATCACTGGTGTACTGTGGATCATCACTGGTGTACTATGGACCATCCCTGATGTACTGTGGATCATCACTGATGTACTGTGGATCATCACTGAAGTATTGTGGATCATCACTGATGTACTGTGGATCATCACTAATGTACTGTGGATCATAACTGATGTACTGTAGATCATCACTGATGTACTATAGATCATCACTGGTGTACTATGTATATAGATCATCACTGATGTACTATGGACCATTACTGATGTACTATATATCATCACTGATGTACTATGGACCATCACTGGTGTACTATGGATCATCACTGGTGTACTGTGGATCATCACTGGTGTACTATGGACCATCCCTGATGTACTGTGGATCATCACTGATGTAATATAGTTCATCACTGATGTACTATGGGCCATCACTGGTGTACTATGGATCATCACTGGTGTACTATGGATCATCACTGATGTACTATGGACCATCCCTGATGTACTGTGGATCATCACTGATGTACTATAGTTCATCACTGATGTACTATGGGCCATCACTGGTGTACTATGGATCATCACTGGTGTACTATGGATCATCACTGATGTACTATGGACCATCCCTGATGTACTGTGGATCATCACTGATGTACTGTGGATCATCACTGATGTACTATGGATCATCACTGATGTACTATGGGCCATCACTGGTGTACTATGGATCATCACTGGTGTACTATGGATCATCACTGGTGTACTATGGACCATCACTGATGTACTGTGGACCACTGCTGATGTACTGTGGATCATCACTGATGTACTGTGGATCATCCCTGGTGTACTATGGAACATCACTGGTGTACTATGGATCATCACTGGTGTACTATGGATCATCACTGATGTACTATGGTCCATCACTGATGTACTATGGATCATCACTGATATACTGTGGACCATCCCTGATGTACTGTGGATCATCACTGATGTACTGTGGATCATCACTGAAGTATTGTGGATCATCACTGATGTACTGTGGATCATCACTGATGTACTGTGGATCATCACTGATGTACTGTGGATCATCACTGATGTACTATATATCATTACTGATGTACTATGGGCCATCACTGGTGTACTATGGATCATCACTGATGTACTATGGATCATCACTGATGTACTATGGATCATCACTGATGTACTATGGGCCATCACTGGTGTACTATGGATCATCACTGATGTACTGTGGATCATCACTGATGTACTGTGGGCCATCACTGATGTACTATGGATCATCACTGATATACTGTGGACCATCCCTGATGTATTGTGGATCATCACTGATGTACTGTGGATCATCACTGATGTACTATAAATCATCACTGAAGTACTATGGACCATCACTGGTGTACTATGGATCATCACTGGTGTACTATGGATCATCACTGATGTACTATGGATCATCACTGATGTACTATGGATCATGACTGGTGTACTATGGATCATCACTGATGTACTGTGGACCATCCCTGATGTACTGTGGATCATCACTGATGTACCGTGGATCATCACTGATGTACTGTGGATCATCACTGATGTACTGAGGATCATCACTGATGTACTATTGATCATCACTGATGTAGCTTGGATCATCACTGATGTACTGTGGATCATCACTGATGTACTGTGGATCATCACTGATGTACTATAGATCATCACTGTAGTACTATGGGCCATGACTGGTGTACTATGGATCATCACTGATGTACTATGGATCATCACTGATGTACTATGGATCATCACTGATGTATTATGGATCATCACTGATGTACTATGAGCCATCACTGATGTACTATGGATCATCACTGGTGTACTATGGATCATCACTGATGTACTATGAGCCATCACTGATGTACTATGGATCATCACTGGTGTACTATGGATCATCACTGATGTACTATGGATCATCACTGATGTACTATGAGCCATCACTGATGTACTATGGGCCATCCCTGGTGTACTATGGATCATCACTGGTGTACTATGGGCCATCACTGGTGTACTATGGGCCATCACTGGTGTACTATGGATCATCACTGGTGTACTATGGACCATCACTGGTGTACTATGGATCATCACTGGTGTACTATGGATCATCACTGGTGTACTATGGATCATCCCTGGTGTACTATGGATCATCACTGGTGTACTATGGATCATCACTGATATACTGTGGACCATCCCTGATATACTGTGGATCATCCCTGATATACTGTGGATCATCCCTGATGTACTGTGGATCATCACTGATGTACTGTGGGCCATCACAGGTGTACTATGGATCATCACTGATGTACTATGGATCATCACTGGTGTACTATGGATCATCACTGATGTACTGTGGACCATCCCTGATGTACTATAGATCATCACTGATGTACTGTGGATCATCACTGATGTACTATGGGCCATCACTGGTGTACTATGGGCCATCACTGGTGTACTATGGATCATCACTGGATTACTATGGATCATCCCTGGTGTACTATGGACCATCACTGATGTGCTTTGGGCCATCACTGGTGTACTATGGATCATCACTGATGTACTGTGGACCATCCCTGATGTACTGTGGATCATCACTGATGTACTATGGACCATCACTGGTGTACTATGGACCATCACTGGTGTACTATGGATCATCACTGATGTACTGTGGATCATCACTGATGTACTGTGGGCCATCACTGATGTACTATGGATCATCACTGATATACTGTGGACCATCCCTGATGTATTGTGGATCATCACTGATGTACTGTGGATCATCACTGATGTACTATAGATCATCACTGAAGTACTATGGGCCATCACTGGTGTACTATGGATCATCACTGGTGTACTATGGGCCATCACTGGTGTACTATGAATCATCACTGATGTACTATGGATCATCACTGATGTACTATGGATCATGACTGTTGTACTATGGATCATCACTGATGTACTGTGGACCATCCCTGATGTCCTGTGGATCATCACTGATGTACTGTGGATCATCACTGATGTACTGTGGATCATCACTGATGTACTGAGGATCATCACTGATGTACTATTGATCATCACTGATGTACGGTGGAACATCACTGATGTACTGTGGATCATCACTGATGTACTGTGGATCATCACTGATGTACTATAGATCATCACTGAAGTACTATGGGCCATCACTGGTGTACTATGGATCATCACTGGTGTATTATGGATCATTACTGATGTACTATGAGCCATCACTGATGTTCTATGGATCATCACTGGTGTACTATGGACCATCACTGATTTACTATGGACCATCACTGATGTACTGTGGATCATCACTGATGTACTGTGGGTCATCCCTGGTGTACTATGGATCATCACTGGTGTAATATGGATCATCACTGATGTACTATGGGCCATCACTGATGTACTATGGATCATCACTGATGTACTGTGGATCATCACTGATGTACTGTGGATCATCACTGATGTACTGAGGATCATCACTGATGAACTATAGATCATCACTGATGTACTATGGGCCATCACTGGTGTACTATGGGCCATCACTGGTGTACTATGGATCATCACTGATGTACTGTGGATCATCACTGATGTACTGTGGATCATCACTGATTTACTATAGATCATCACTGATGTACTATGGACCATCACTGGTGACTATGAATCATCACTGGTGTACTATGGATCATCACTGGTGTACTATGGATCATCACTGATGTACTATAGATCATCACTGATGTACTATGGGTCATCACTTGTGTACTATGGATCATCACTGATGTACTATGGATCATCCCTGATGTACTATGGACCATCCCTGATGTACTATGGACCATCCCTGATGTACTGTGAATCATCACTGGTGTACTGTGGATCATCATTGATGTACTATAGATCATCACTGATGTATTGTGGATCATCACTGATGTACTATGGGCCATCACTGGTGTACTATGGGCCATCACTGGTGTACTATGGATCATCACTGATGTACTGTGGATCATCCCTGATGTACTGTGGGCCATCACTGATGTACTATGGATCATCACTGATGTACTATGGATCATGACTGGTGTACTATGGATCATCACTGATGTACTGTGGACCATCCCTGATGTACTGTGGATCATCACTGATGTACTGTGGATCATCACTGATGTACTGTGGATCATCACTGATGTACTATGGATCATCCCTGATGTACTATGGACCATCCCTGATGTACTGTGGATCATCACTGATGTACTATAGATCATCACTGATGTACTATGGGCCATCACTGGTGTACTATGGGCCATCACTGGAGTACTATGGATCATCACTGGTGTACTATGGACCATCACTAATTTACTATGGACCATCACTGATGTACTATAGTTCATCACTGATGTACTATGGGCCATCACTGGTGTACTATGGATCATCACTGGTGTACTATGGATCATCACTGGTGTACTATGGATCATCACTGGTGTACTATGGATCATCACTGATGTACTATAGATCATCACTGATGTACTATAGCTCATCACTGATGTACTATGGACCATCACTGATGTACTATAGATCATCACTGATGTACTATGGATCATCACTGGTGTACTATGGATCATCACTGGTGTACTGCGGATCATCACTGGTGTACTATGGACCATCCCTGATGTACTGTGGATCATCACTGATGTACTGTGGATCATCACTGATGTACTATAGATCATCACTGATGTACTATGGGCCATCACTGGTGTACTATGGATCATCACTGGTGTACTATGGATCATCCCTGATGTACTGTGGATCATCACTGATGTACTGTGGATCATCACTGATGTACTATGGATCATCACTGATGTACTGTGGATCATCACTGATGTACTATAGTTCATCACTGATGTACTATGGGCCATCACTGGTGTACTATGGATCATCACTGGTGTACTATGGATCATCACTGATGTACTATGGACCATCACTGATGTACTGTGGATCATCACTGATGTACTGTGGATCATCACTGATGTACTGTGGGCCATCACTGATGTACTATGGATCATCACTGATATACTGTGGACCATCCCTGATGTATTGTGGATCATCACTGATGTACTGTGGATCATCACTGATGTACTATAAATCATCACTGAAGTACTATGGGCCATCACTGGTGTACTATGGATCATCACTGGTGTACTATGGATCATCACTGATGTACTATAAATCATCACTGAAGTACTATGGGCCATCACTGGTGTACTATGGATCATCACTGGTGTACTATGGATCATCACTGATGTACTATGGATCATCACTGGTGTACTATGGATCATCACTGATGTACTATGGATCATCACTGATGTACTATGGATCATCACTGATGTACTGTGGACCATCCCTGATGTACTGTGGATCATCACTGATGTACTGTGGATCATCACTGATGTACTGTGGATCATCACTGAAGTATTGTGGATCATCACTGATGTACTGTGGATCCTCACTAATGTACTGTGGATCATAACTGATGTACTGTAGATCATCACTGATGTACTATAGATCATCACTGGTGTACTATGTATATAGATCATCACTGATGTACTATGGACCATCACTGATGTACTATAGATCATCACTGATGTACTATGGACCATCACTGGTGTACTATGGATCATCACTGGTGTACTGTGGATCATCACTGGTGTACTATGGACCATCCCTGATGTACTGTGGATCATCACTGATGTACTGTGGATCATCACTGATGTACTATAGTTCATCACTGATGTACTATGGGCCATCACTGGTGTACTATGGATCATCACTGGTGTACTATGGATCATCACTGATGTACTATGGACCATCCCTGATGTACTGTGGATCATCACTGATGTACTATAGTTCATCACTGATGTACTATAGTTCATCACTGATGTACTATGGGCCATCACTGGTGTACTATGGATCATCACTGGTGTACTATGGATCATCACTGATGTACTATGAACCATCCCTGATGTACTGTGGATCATCACTGATGTACTGTGGATCATCACTGATGTACTATGGATCATCACTGATGTACTGTGGATCATCACTGATGTACTGTGGATCATCCCTGGTGTACTATGGAACATCACTGGTGTACTATGGATCATCACTGGTGTACTGTGGATCATCACTGATGTACTATGGGCCATCACTGATGTACTATGGATCATCACTGATATACTGTGGACCATCCCTGATGTACTGTGGATCATCACTGATGTACTGTGGATCATCACTGAAGTATTGTGGATCATCACTGATGTACTGTGGATCATCACTGATGTACTGTGGATCATAACTGATGTACTGTGGATCATCACTGATGTACTGTGGATCATCACTGATGTACTATAGATCATTACTGGTGTACTATGGGCCATCACTGGTGTACTATGGATCATCACTGATGTACTATGGATCATCACTGATGTACTATGGATCATCACTGATGTACTATGGATCATCACTGATGTACTATGGACCATCACTGATGTACTATGGGCCATCACTGGTGTACTATGGATCATCACTGATGTACTGTGGATCATCACTGATGTACTATGGATCATCACTGATATACTGTGGACCATCCCTGATGTATTGTGGATCATCACTGATGTACTATAAATCATCACTGAAGTACTATGGGCCATCACTGGTGTACTATGGATCATCACTGGTGTACTATGGATCATCACTGATTTACTATGGACCATCACTGATGTACTGTGGATCATCACTGATGTACTGTGGGTCATCCCTGGTGTACTATGGATCATCACTGGTGTAATATGGATCATCACTGATGTACTATGGGCCATCACTGATTACTATGGATCATCACTGATGTACTGTGGACCATCCCTGATGTACTGTGGATCATCACTGATGTACTGTGGATCATCACTGATGTACTGTGGATCATCACTGATGTACTGAGGATCATCACTGATGAACTATAGATCATCACTGATGTACTATGGGCCATCACTGGTGTACTATGGGCCATCACTGGTGTACTATGGATCATCACTGATGTACTGTGGATCATCACTGATGTACTGTGGATCATCACTGATGTACTATAGATCATCACTGATGTACTATGGACCATCACTGGTGACTATGAATCATCACTGGTGTACTATGGATCATCACTGGTGTACTATGGATCATCACTGATGTACTATAGATCATCACTGATGTACTATGGGTCATCACTTGTGTACTATGGATCATCACTGATGTACTATGGATCATCCCTGATGTACTATGGACCATCCCTGATGTACTATGGACCATCCCTGATGTACTGTGAATCATCACTGGTGTACTGTGGATCATCACTGATGTACTATAGATCATCACTGATGTATTGTGGATCATCACTGATGTACTATGGGCCATCACTGGTGTACTATGGGCCATCACTGGTGTACTATGGATCATCACTGATGTACTGTGGATCATTCCTGATGTACTGTGGGCCATCACTGATGTACTATGGATCATCACTGATGTACTATGGATCATGACTGGTGTACTATGGATCATCACTGATGTACTGTGGACCATCCCTGATGTACTGTGGATCATCACTGATGTACTGTGGATCATCACTGATGTACTGTGGATCATCACTGATGTACTATGGATCATCCCTGATGTACTATGGACCATCCCTGATGTACTGTGGATCATCACTGATGTACTATAGATCATCACTGATGTACTATGGGCCATCACTGGTGTACTATGGGCCATCACTGGAGTACTATGGATCATCACTGGTGTACTATGGACCATCACTAATTTACTATGGACCATCACTGATGTACTATAGTTCATCACTGATGTACTATGGGCCATCACTGGTGTACTATGGATCATCACTGGTGTACTATGGATCATCACTGGTGTACTATGGATCATCACTGGTGTACTATGGATCATCACTGATGTACTATAGATCATCACTGATGTACTATAGCTCATCACTGATGTACTATGGACCATCACTGATGTACTATAGATCATCACTGATGTACTATGGATCATCACTGGTGTACTATGGATCATCACTGGTGTACTGCGGATCATCACTGGTGTACTATGGACCATCCCTGATGTACTGTGGATCATCACTGATGTACTGTGGATCATCACTGATGTACTATAGTTCATCACTGATGTACTATGGGCCATCACTGGTGTACTATGGATCATCACTGGTGTACTATGGATCATCACTGATGTACTATGGACCATCCCTGATGTACTGTGGATCATCACTGATGTACTGTGGATCATCACTGATGTACTATGGATCATCACTGATGTACTGTGGATCATCACTGATGTACTATAGTTCATCACTGATGTACTATGGGCCATCACTGGTGTACTATGGATCATCACTGGTGTACTATGGATCATCACTGATTTACCATGGACCATCACTGATGTACTGTGGATCATCACTGATGTACTGTGGATCATCACTGATGTACTGTGGGCCATCACTGATGTACTATGGATCATCACTGATATACTGTGGACCATCCCTGATGTATTGTGGATCATCACTGATGTACTGTGGATCATCACTGATGTACTATAAATCATCACTGAAGTACTATGGGCCATCACTGGTGTACTATGGATCATCACTGGTGTACTATGGATCATCACTGATGTACTATAGATCATCACTGATGTACTATGGATCATCACTGGTGTACTATGGATCATCACTGGTGTACTGCGGATCATCACTGGTGTACTATGGACCATCCCTGATGTACTGTGGATCATCACTGATGTACTGTGGATCATCACTGATGTACTATAGTTCATCACTGATGTACTATGGGCCATCACTGGTGTACTATGGATCATCACTGGTGTACTATGGATCATCACTGATGTACTATGGACCATCCCTGATGTACTGTGGATCATCACTGATGTACTGTGGATCATCACTGATGTACTATGGATCATCACTGATGTACTGTGGATCATCACTGATGTACTATAGTTCATCACTGATGTACTATGGGCCATCACTGGTGTACTATGGATCATCACTGGTGTACTATGGATCATCACTGATTTACCATGGACCATCACTGATGTACTGTGGATCATCACTGATGTACTGTGGATCATCACTGATGTACTGTGGGCCATCACTGATGTACTATGGATCATCACTGATATACTGTGGACCATCCCTGATGTATTGTGGATCATCACTGATGTACTGTGGATCATCACTGATGTACTATAAATCATCACTGAAGTACTATGGGCCATCACTGGTGTACTATGGATCATCACTGGTGTACTATGGATCATCACTGATGTACTATGGATCATCACTGGTGTACTATGGATCATCCCTGATGTACTATGGATCATCACTGATGTACTATGGATCATCACTGATGTACTGTGGACCATCCCTGATGTACTGTGGATCATCACTGATGTACTGTGGATCATCACTGAAGTATTGTGGATCATCACTGATGTACTGTGGATCCTCACTAATGTACTGTGGATCATAACTGATGTACTGTAGATCATCACTGATGTACTGTAGATCATCACTGATGTACTATAGATCATCACTGGTGTACTATGTATATAGATCATCACTGATGTACTATGGACCATCACTGATGTACTATAGATCATCACTGATGTACTATGGACCATCACTGGTGTACTATGGATCATCACTGGTGTACTGTGGATCATCACTGGTGTACTATGGACCATCCCTGATGTACTGTGGATCATCACTGATGTACTGTGGATCATCACTGATGTACTATAGTTCATCACTGATGTACTATGGGTCATCACTGGTGTACTATGGATCATCACTGGTGTACTATGGATCATCACTGATGTACTATGGACCATCCCTGATGTACTGTGGATCATCACTGATGTACTATAGTTCATCACTGATGTACTATAGTTCATCACTGATGTACTATGGGCCATCACTGGTGTACTATGGATCATCACTGGTGTACTATGGATCATCACTGATGTACTATGAACCATCCCTGATGTACTGTGGATCATCACTGATGTACTGTGGATCATTACTGATGTACTATGGATCATCACTGATGTACTGTGGATCATCACTGATGTACTGTGGATCATCCCTGGTGTACTATGGAACATCACTGGTGTACTATGGATCATCACTGGTGTACTGTGGATCATCACTGATGTACTATGGGCCATCACTGATGTACTATGGATCATCACTGATATATTGTGGACCATCCCTGATGTACTGTGGATCATCACTGATGTACTGTGGATCATCACTGAAGTATTGTGGATCATTACTGATGTACTGTGGATCATCACTGATGTACTGTGGATCATCACTGATGTACTGTGGATCATAACTGATGTACTGTGGATCATCACTGATGTACTGTGGATCATCACTGATGTACTATAGATCATTACTGATGTACTATGGGCCATCACTGGTGTACTATGGATCATCACTGATGTACTATGGATCATCACTGATGTACTATGGATCATCACTGATGTACTATGGACCATCACTGATGTACTATGGGCCATCACTGGTGTACTATGGATCATCACTGATGTACTGTGGATCATCACTGATGTACTGTGATTCATCACTGATGTACTGTGTGCCATCACTGATGTACTATGGATCATCACTGATATACTGTGGACCATCCCTGATGTATTGTGGATCATCACTGATGTACTGTGGATCATCACTGATGTACTATAAATCATCACTGAAGTACTATGGGCCATCACTGGTGTACTATGGATCATCACTGGTGTACTATGGATCATCACTGATGTACTATGGATCATCACTGGTGTACAATGGATCATCACTGATGTACTATGGATCATCACTGATGTACTATGGATCATCACTGATGTACTGTGGACCATCCCTGATGTACTGTGGATCATCACTGATGTACTGTGGATCATCACTGATGTACTGAGGATCATCACTGATGTACTATGGATCATCATTGATGTACTGTGGATCATCACTGATGTACTGTGGATCATCACTGATGTACTATAGATCATCACTGTAGTACTATGGGCCATGACTGGTGTACTATGGATCATCACTGATGTACTATGAATCATCACTGATGTACTATGGATCATCACTGATGTATTATGGATCATCACTGATGTACTATGAGCCATCACTGATGTACTATGGATCATCACTGGTGTACTATGGATCATCACTGATGTACTATGAGCCATCACTGATGTACTATGGATCATCACTGTTGTACTATGGATCATCACTGATGTACTATGGATCATCACTGATGTACTATGAGCCATCACTGATGTACTATGGATCATCACTGATGTACTATGAGCCATCACTGATGTACTATGGGCCATCCCTGGTGTACTATGGATCATCACTGATGTACTGTGGATCATCACTGATGTACTATGGGACATCACTGGTGTACTATGGGCCATCACTGGTGTACTATGGATCATCACTGGTGTACTATGGGCCATCACTGGTGTACTATGGGCCATCACTGGTGTACTATGGATCATCACTGGTGTACTATGGACCATCACTGATGTACTATGGATCATCACTGGTGTACTATGGATCATCACTGGTGTACTATGGATCAGCCCTGGTGTACTATGGATCATCACTGGTGTACTATGGATCATCACTGGTGTACTATGGATCATCACTGATATACTGTGGACCATCCCTGATATACTGTGGATCATCCCTGATGTACTGTGGATCATCACTGATGTACTGTGGACCATCACAGGTGTACTGTTTGCCATCACATGTGTACTATGGATCATCACTGATGTACTATGGATCATCACTGGTGTACTATGGATCATCACTGATGTACTGTGGACCATCCCTGATGTACTATAGATCATCACTGATGTACTGTGGATCATCACTGATGTACTATGGGCCATCACTGGTGTACTATGGGCCATCACTGGTGTACTATGGATCATCACTGGATTACTATGGATCATCCCTGGTGTACTATGGACCATCACTGATGTGCTTTGGGCCATCACTGGTGTACTATGGATCATCACTGATGTACTGTGGACCATCCCTGATGTACTGTGGATCATCACTGATGTACTATGGATCATCACTGATGTACTATGGACCATCACTGGTGTACTATGGACCATCACTGGTGTACTATGGATCATCACTGATGTACTGTGGATCATCACTGATGTACTGTGGGCCATCACTGATGTACTATGGATCATCACTGATATACTGTGGACCATCCCTGATGTATTGTGGATCATCACTGATGTACTGTGGATCATCACTGATGTACTATAGATCATCACTGAAGTACTATGGGCCATCACTGGTGTACTATGGATCATAACTGGTGTACTATGGGCCATCACTGGTGTACTATGGATCATCACTGATGTACTATGGATCATCACTGATGTACTATGGATCATGACTGGTGTACTATGGATCATCACTGATGTACTGTGGACCATCCCTGATGTACTGTGGATCATCACTGATGTACTGTGGATCATCACTGATGTACTGTGGATCATCACTGATGTACTGAGGATCATCACTGATGTACTATGGATCATCACTGATGTAGCTTGGATCATCACTGATGTACTGTGGATCATCACTGATGTACTATGGATCATCACTGATGTACTATGGATCATCACTGATGTACTGTGGATCATCACTGATGTACTATAGTTCATCACTGATGTACTATGGGCCATCACTGGTGTACTATGGATCATCACTGGTGTACTATGGATCATCACTGATGTACTATGGACCATCCCTGATGTACTGTGGATCATCACTGATGTACTATAGTTCATCACTGATGTACTATGGGCCATCACTGGTGTACTATGGATCATCACTGGTGTACTATGGATCATCACTGATGTACTGTGGACCATCCCTGATGTCCTGTGGATCATCACTGATGTACTGTGGATCATCACTGATGTACTGTGGATCATCACTGATGTACTATGGATCATCACTGATGTACCGTGGATCATCACTGATGTACTGTGGATCATCACTGATGTACTGTGGATCATCACTGATGTACTATAGATCATCACTGAAGTACTATGGGCCATCACTGGTGTACTATGGATCATCACTGATGTATTATGGATCATCACTGATGTACTATGAGCCATCACTGATGTACTATGGATCATCACTGGTGTACTATGGATCATCACTGATGTACTATGGATCATCACTGATGTACTATGAGCCATCCCTGGTGTACTATGGATCATCACTGATGTACTGTGGATCATCACAGATGTACTATGGGACATCACTGGTATACTATGGGCCATCTCTGGTGTACTATGGATCATCACTGGTGTACTATGGGCCATCACTGGTGAACTATGGGCCATCACTGGTGTACTATGGACCATCACTGATGTACTGTGGACCACCACTGATGTACTGTGGATCATCACTGATGTACTGTGGATCATCCCTGGTGTACTATGGAACATCACTGGTGTACTATGGATCATCACTGGTGTACTATGGATCATCACTGATGTACTATGGGCCATCACTGATGTACTATGGATCATCACTGATATACTGTGGACCATCCCTGATGTACTGTGGATCATCACTGATGTACTGTGGATCATCAATGAAGTATTGTGGATCATCACTGATGTACTGTGGATCATCACTGATGTACTGTGGATCATAACTGATGTACTGTGGATCATCACCGATGTAATGTGGATCATCACTGATGTACTATAGATCATTACTGATGTACTATGGGCCATCACTGGTGTACTATGGATCATCACTGATGTACTATGGATCATCACTGATGTACTATGGATCATCACTGATGTACTATGGACCATCACTGATGTACTATGGGCCATCACTGGTGTACTATGGATCATCACTGATGTACTATGGATCATGACTGGTGTACTATGGATCATCACTGATGTACTGTGGACCATCCCTGATGTACTGTGGATCATCACTGATGTACTGTGGATCATCACTGATGTACTGTGGATCATCACTGATGTACTATGGATCATCCCTGATGTACTATGGACCATCCCTGATGTACTGTGGATCATCACTGATGTACTGTGGATCATCACTGATGTACTATAGTTCATCACTGATGTACTATGGGTCATCACTGGTGTACTATGGATCATCACTGGTGTACTATGGATCATCACTGATGTACTATGGACCATCCCTGATGTACTGTGGATCATCACTGATGTACTATAGTTCATCACTGATGTACTATAGTTCATCACTGATGTACTATGGGCCATCACTGGTGTACTATGGATCATCACTGGTGTACTATGGATCATCACTGATGTACTATGAACCATCCCTGATGTACTGTGGATCATCACTGATGTACTGTGGATCATTACTGATGTACTATGGATCATCACTGATGTACTGTGGATCATCACTGATGTACTGTGGATCATCCCTGGTGTACTATGGAACATCACTGGTGTACTATGGATCATCACTGGTGTACTGTGGATCATCACTGATGTACTATGGGCCATCACTGATGTACTATGGATCATCACTGATATATTGTGGACCATCCCTGATGTACTGTGGATCATCACTGATGTACTGTGGATCATCACTGAAGTATTGTGGATCATTACTGATGTACTGTGGATCATCACTGATGTACTGTGGATCATCACTGATGTACTGTGGATCATAACTGATGTACTGTGGATCATCACTGATGTACTGTGGATCATCACTGATGTACTATAGATCATTACTGATGTACTATGGGCCATCACTGGTGTACTATGGATCATCACTGATGTACTATGGATCATCACTGATGTACTATGGATCATCACTGATGTACTATGGACCATCACTGATGTACTATGGGCCATCACTGGTGTACTATGGATCATCACTGATGTACTGTGGATCATCACTGATGTACTGTGATTCATCACTGATGTACTGTGTGCCATCACTGATGTACTATGGATCATCACTGATATACTGTGGACCATCCCTGATGTATTGTGGATCATCACTGATGTACTGTGGATCATCACTGATGTACTATAAATCATCACTGAAGTACTATGGGCCATCACTGGTGTACTATGGATCATCACTGGTGTACTATGGATCATCACTGATGTACTATGGATCATCACTGGTGTACAATGGATCATCACTGATGTACTATGGATCATCACTGATGTACTATGGATCATCACTGATGTACTGTGGACCATCCCTGATGTACTGTGGATCATCACTGATGTACTGTGGATCATCACTGATGTACTGAGGATCATCACTGATGTACTATGGATCATCATTGATGTACTGTGGATCATCACTGATGTACTGTGGATCATCACTGATGTACTATAGATCATCACTGTAGTACTATGGGCCATGACTGGTGTACTATGGATCATCACTGATGTACTATGAATCATCACTGATGTACTATGGATCATCACTGATGTATTATGGATCATCACTGATGTACTATGAGCCATCACTGATGTACTATGGATCATCACTGGTGTACTATGGATCATCACTGATGTACTATGAGCCATCACTGATGTACTATGGATCATCACTGTTGTACTATGGATCATCACTGATGTACTATGGATCATCACTGATGTACTATGAGCCATCACTGATGTACTATGGATCATCACTGATGTACTATGAGCCATCACTGATGTACTATGGGCCATCCCTGGTGTACTATGGATCATCACTGATGTACTGTGGATCATCACTGATGTACTATGGGACATCACTGGTGTACTATGGGCCATCACTGGTGTACTATGGATCATCACTGGTGTACTATGGGCCATCACTGGTGTACTATGGGCCATCACTGGTGTACTATGGATCATCACTGGTGTACTATGGACCATCACTGATGTACTATGGATCATCACTGGTGTACTATGGATCATCACTGGTGTACTATGGATCAGCCCTGGTGTACTATGGATCATCACTGGTGTACTATGGATCATCACTGGTGTACTATGGATCATCACTGATATACTGTGGACCATCCCTGATATACTGTGGATCATCCCTGATGTACTGTGGATCATCACTGATGTACTGTGGACCATCACAGGTGTACTGTTTGCCATCACATGTGTACTATGGATCATCACTGATGTACTATGGATCATCACTGGTGTACTATGGATCATCACTGATGTACTGTGGACCATCCCTGATGTACTATAGATCATCACTGATGTACTGTGGATCATCACTGATGTACTATGGGCCATCACTGGTGTACTATGGGCCATCACTGGTGTACTATGGATCATCACTGGATTACTATGGATCATCCCTGGTGTACTATGGACCATCACTGATGTGCTTTGGGCCATCACTGGTGTACTATGGATCATCACTGATGTACTGTGGACCATCCCTGATGTACTGTGGATCATCACTGATGTACTATGGATCATCACTGATGTACTATGGACCATCACTGGTGTACTATGGACCATCACTGGTGTACTATGGATCATCACTGATGTACTGTGGATCATCACTGATGTACTGTGGGCCATCACTGATGTACTATGGATCATCACTGATATACTGTGGACCATCCCTGATGTATTGTGGATCATCACTGATGTACTGTGGATCATCACTGATGTACTATAGATCATCACTGAAGTACTATGGGCCATCACTGGTGTACTATGGATCATAACTGGTGTACTATGGGCCATCACTGGTGTACTATGGATCATCACTGATGTACTATGGATCATCACTGATGTACTATGGATCATGACTGGTGTACTATGGATCATCACTGATGTACTGTGGACCATCCCTGATGTACTGTGGATCATCACTGATGTACTGTGGATCATCACTGATGTACTGTGGATCATCACTGATGTACTGAGGATCATCACTGATGTACTATGGATCATCACTGATGTAGCTTGGATCATCACTGATGTACTGTGGATCATCACTGATGTACTATGGATCATCACTGATGTACTATGGATCATCACTGATGTACTGTGGATCATCACTGATGTACTATAGTTCATCACTGATGTACTATGGGCCATCACTGGTGTACTATGGATCATCACTGGTGTACTATGGATCATCACTGATGTACTATGGACCATCCCTGATGTACTGTGGATCATCACTGATGTACTATAGTTCATCACTGATGTACTATGGGCCATCACTGGTGTACTATGGATCATCACTGGTGTACTATGGATCATCACTGATGTACTGTGGACCATCCCTGATGTCCTGTGGATCATCACTGATGTACTGTGGATCATCACTGATGTACTGTGGATCATCACTGATGTACTATGGATCATCACTGATGTACCGTGGATCATCACTGATGTACTGTGGATCATCACTGATGTACTGTGGATCATCACTGATGTACTATAGATCATCACTGAAGTACTATGGGCCATCACTGGTGTACTATGGATCATCACTGATGTATTATGGATCATCACTGATGTACTATGAGCCATCACTGATGTACTATGGATCATCACTGGTGTACTATGGATCATCACTGATGTACTATGGATCATCACTGATGTACTATGAGCCATCCCTGGTGTACTATGGATCATCACTGATGTACTGTGGATCATCACAGATGTACTATGGGACATCACTGGTATACTATGGGCCATCTCTGGTGTACTATGGATCATCACTGGTGTACTATGGGCCATCACTGGTGAACTATGGGCCATCACTGGTGTACTATGGACCATCACTGATGTACTGTGGACCACCACTGATGTACTGTGGATCATCACTGATGTACTGTGGATCATCCCTGGTGTACTATGGAACATCACTGGTGTACTATGGATCATCACTGGTGTACTATGGATCATCACTGATGTACTATGGGCCATCACTGATGTACTATGGATCATCACTGATATACTGTGGACCATCCCTGATGTACTGTGGATCATCACTGATGTACTGTGGATCATCAATGAAGTATTGTGGATCATCACTGATGTACTGTGGATCATCACTGATGTACTGTGGATCATAACTGATGTACTGTGGATCATCACCGATGTAATGTGGATCATCACTGATGTACTATAGATCATTACTGATGTACTATGGGCCATCACTGGTGTACTATGGATCATCACTGATGTACTATGGATCATCACTGATGTACTATGGATCATCACTGATGTACTATGGACCATCACTGATGTACTATGGGCCATCACTGGTGTACTATGGATCATCACTGATGTACTATGGATCATGACTGGTGTACTATGGATCATCACTGATGTACTGTGGACCATCCCTGATGTACTGTGGATCATCACTGATGTACTGTGGATCATCACTGATGTACTGTGGATCATCACTGATGTACTATGGATCATCCCTGATGTACTATGGACCATCCCTGATGTACTGTGGATCATCACTGATGTACTATAGATCATCACTGATGTACTATGGGCCATCACTGGTGTACTATGGGCCATCACTGGAGTACTATGGATCATCACTGGTGTACTATGGACCATCACTAATTTACTATGGACCATCACTGATGTACTATAGTTCATCACTGATGTACTATGGGCCATCACTGGTGTACTATGGATCATCACTGGTGTACTATGGATCATCACTGGTGTACTATGGATCATCACTGGTGTACTATGGATCATCACTGATGTACTATAGATCATCACTGATGTACTATAGCTCATCACTGATGTACTATGGACCATCACTGATGTACTATAGATCATCACTGATGTACTATGGATCATCACTGGTGTACTATGGATCATCACTGGTGTACTGCGGATCATCACTGGTGTACTATGGACCATCCCTGATGTACTGTGGATCATCACTGATGTACTGTGGATCATCACTGATGTACTATAGTTCATCACTGATGTACTATGGGCCATCACTGGTGTACTATGGATCATCACTGGTGTACTATGGATCATCACTGATGTACTATGGACCATCCCTGATGTACTGTGGATCATCACTGATGTACTGTGGATCATCACTGATGTACTATGGATCATCACTGATGTACTGTGGATCATCACTGATGTACTATAGTTCATCACTGATGTACTATGGGCCATCACTGGTGTACTATGGATCATCACTGGTGTACTATGGATCATCACTGATTTACCATGGACCATCACTGATGTACTGTGGATCATCACTGATGTACTGTGGATCATCACTGATGTACTGTGGGCCATCACTGATGTACTATGGATCATCACTGATATACTGTGGACCATCCCTGATGTATTGTGGATCATCACTGATGTACTGTGGATCATCACTGATGTACTATAAATCATCACTGAAGTACTATGGGCCATCACTGGTGTACTATGGATCATCACTGGTGTACTATGGATCATCACTGATGTACTATGGATCATCACTGGTGTACTATGGATCATCCCTGATGTACTATGGATCATCACTGATGTACTATGGATCATCACTGATGTACTGTGGACCATCCCTGATGTACTGTGGATCATCACTGATGTACTGTGGATCATCACTGAAGTATTGTGGATCATCACTGATGTACTGTGGATCCTCACTAATGTACTGTGGATCATAACTGATGTAATGTAGATCATCACTGATGTACTGTAGATCATCACTGATGTACTATAGATCATCACTGGTGTACTATGTATATAGATCATCACTGATGTACTATGGACCATCACTGATGTACTATAGATCATCACTGATGTACTATGGACCATCACTGGTGTACTATGGATCATCACTGGTGTACTGTGGATCATCACTGGTGTACTATGGACCATCCCTGATGTACTGTGGATCATCACTGATGTACTGTGGATCATCACTGATGTACTATAGTTCATCACTGATGTACTATGGGTCATCACTGGTGTACTATGGATCATCACTGGTGTACTATGGATCATCACTGATGTACTATGGACCATCCCTGATGTACTGTGGATCATCACTGATGTACTATAGTTCATCACTGATGTACTATAGTTCATCACTGATGTACTATGGGCCATCACTGGTGTACTATGGATCATCACTGGTGTACTATGGATCATCACTGATGTACTATGAACCATCCCTGATGTACTGTGGATCATCACTGATGTACTGTGGATCATTACTGATGTACTATGGATCATCACTGATGTACTGTGGATCATCACTGATGTACTGTGGATCATCCCTGGTGTACTATGGAACATCACTGGTGTACTATGGATCATCACTGGTGTACTGTGGATCATCACTGATGTACTATGGGCCATCACTGATGTACTATGGATCATCACTGATATATTGTGGACCATCCCTGATGTACTGTGGATCATCACTGATGTACTGTGGATCATCACTGAAGTATTGTGGATCATTACTGATGTACTGTGGATCATCACTGATGTACTGTGGATCATCACTGATGTACTGTGGATCATAACTGATGTACTGTGGATCATCACTGATGTTCTGTGGATCATCACTGATGTACTATAGATCATTACTGATGTACTATGGGCCATCACTGGTGTACTATGGATCATCACTGATGTACTATGGATCATCACTGATGTACTATGGATCATCACTGATGTACTATGGACCATCACTGATGTACTATGGGCCATCACTGGTGTACTATGGATCATCACTGATGTACTGTGGATCATCACTGATGTACTGTGATTCATCACTGATGTACTGTGTGCCATCACTGATGTACTATGGATCATCACTGATATACTGTGGACCATCCCTGATGTATTGTGGATCATCACTGATGTACTGTGGATCATCACTGATGTACTATAAATCATCACTGAAGTACTATGGGCCATCACTGGTGTACTATGGATCATCACTGGTGTACTATGGATCATCACTGATGTACTATGGATCATCACTGGTGTACAATGGATCATCACTGATGTACTATGGATCATCACTGATGTACTATGGATCATCACTGATGTACTGTGGACCATCCCTGATGTACTGTGGATCATCACTGATGTACTGTGGATCATCACTGATGTACTGAGGATCATCACTGATGTACTATGGATCATCATTGATGTACTGTGGATCATCACTGATGTACTGTGGATCATCACTGATGTACTATAGATCATCACTGTAGTACTATGGGCCATGACTGGTGTACTATGGATCATCACTGATGTACTATGAATCATCACTGATGTACTATGGATCATCACTGATGTATTATGGATCATCACTGATGTACTATGAGCCATCACTGATGTACTATGGATCATCACTGGTGTACTATGGATCATCACTGATGTACTATGAGCCATCACTGATGTACTATGGATCATCACTGTTGTACTATGGATCATCACTGATGTACTATGGATCATCACTGATGTACTATGAGCCATCACTGATGTACTATGGATCATCACTGATGTACTATGAGCCATCACTGATGTACTATGGGCCATCCCTGGTGTACTATGGATCATCACTGATGTACTGTGGATCATCACTGATGTACTATGGGACATCACTGGTGTACTATGGGCCATCACTGGTGTACTATGGATCATCACTGGTGTACTATGGGCCATCACTGGTGTACTATGGGCCATCACTGGTGTACTATGGATCATCACTGGTGTACTATGGACCATCACTGATGTACTATGGATCATCACTGGTGTACTATGGATCATCACTGGTGTACTATGGATCAGCCCTGGTGTACTATGGATCATCACTGGTGTACTATGGATCATCACTGGTGTACTATGGATCATCACTGATATACTGTGGACCATCCCTGATATACTGTGGATCATCCCTGATGTACTGTGGATCATCACTGATGTACTGTGGGCCATCACAGGTGTACTGTTTGCCATCACATGTGTACTATGGATCATCACTGATGTACTATGGATCATCACTGGTGTACTATGGATCATCACTGATGTACTGTGGACCATCCCTGATGTACTATAGATCATCACTGATGTACTGTGGATCATCACTGATGTACTATGGGCCATCACTGGTGTACTATGGGCCATCACTGGTGTACTATGGATCATCACTGGATTACTATGGATCATCCCTGGTGTACTATGGACCATCACTGATGTGCTTTGGGCCATCACTGGTGTACTATGGATCATCACTGATGTACTGTGGACCATCCCTGATGTACTGTGGATCATCACTGATGTACTATGGATCATCACTGATGTACTATGGACCATCACTGGTGTACTATGGACCATCACTGGTGTACTATGGATCATCACTGATGTACTGTGGATCATCACTGATGTACTGTGGGCCATCACTGATGTACTATGGATCATCACTGATATACTGTGGACCATCCCTGATGTATTGTGGATCATCACTGATGTACTGTGGATCATCACTGATGTACTATAGATCATCACTGAAGTACTATGGGCCATCACTGGTGTACTATGGATCATAACTGGTGTACTATGGGCCATCACTGGTGTACTATGGATCATCACTGATGTACTATGGATCATCACTGATGTACTATGGATCATGACTGGTGTACTATGGATCATCACTGATGTACTGTGGACCATCCCTGATGTACTGTGGATCATCACTGATGTACTGTGGATCATCACTGATGTACTGTGGATCATCACTGATGTACTGAGGATCATCACTGATGTACTATGGATCATCACTGATGTAGCTTGGATCATCACTGATGTACTGTGGATCATCACTGATGTACTATGGATCATCACTGATGTACTATGGATCATCACTGATGTACTGTGGATCATCACTGATGTACTATAGTTCATCACTGATGTACTATGGGCCATCACTGGTGTACTATGGATCATCACTGGTGTACTATGGATCATCACTGATGTACTATGGACCATCCCTGATGTACTGTGGATCATCACTGATGTACTATAGTTCATCACTGATGTACTATGGGCCATCACTGGTGTACTATGGATCATCACTGGTGTACTATGGATCATCACTGATGTACTGTGGACCATCCCTGATGTCCTGTGGATCATCACTGATGTACTGTGGATCATCACTGATGTACTGTGGATCATCACTGATGTACTATGGATCATCACTGATGTACCGTGGATCATCACTGATGTACTGTGGATCATCACTGATGTACTGTGGATCATCACTGATGTACTATAGATCATCACTGAAGTACTATGGGCCATCACTGGTGTACTATGGATCATCACTGATGTATTATGGATCATCACTGATGTACTATGAGCCATCACTGATGTACTATGGATCATCACTGGTGTACTATGGATCATCACTGATGTACTATGGATCATCACTGATGTACTATGAGCCATCCCTGGTGTACTATGGATCATCACTGATGTACTGTGGATCATCACAGATGTACTATGGGACATCACTGGTATACTATGGGCCATCTCTGGTGTACTATGGATCATCACTGGTGTACTATGGGCCATCACTGGTGAACTATGGGCCATCACTGGTGTACTATGGACCATCACTGATGTACTGTGGACCACCACTGATGTACTGTGGATCATCACTGATGTACTGTGGATCATCCCTGGTGTACTATGGAACATCACTGGTGTACTATGGATCATCACTGGTGTACTATGGATCATCACTGATGTACTATGGGCCATCACTGATGTACTATGGATCATCACTGATATACTGTGGACCATCCCTGATGTACTGTGGATCATCACTGATGTACTGTGGATCATCAATGAAGTATTGTGGATCATCACTGATGTACTGTGGATCATCACTGATGTACTGTGGATCATAACTGATGTACTGTGGATCATCACCGATGTAATGTGGATCATCACTGATGTACTATAGATCATTACTGATGTACTATGGGCCATCACTGGTGTACTATGGATCATCACTGATGTACTATGAATCATCACTGATGTACTATGGATCATCACTGATGTACTATGGACCATCACTGATGTACTATGGGCCATCACTGGTGTACTATGGATCATCACTGATGTACTATGGATCATGACTGGTGTACTATGGATCATCACTGATGTACTGTGGACCATCCCTGATGTACTGTGGATCATCACTGATGTACTGTGGATCATCACTGATGTACTGTGGATCATCACTGATGTACTATGGATCATCCCTGATGTACTATGGACCATCCCTGATGTACTGTGGATCATCACTGATGTACTATAGATCATCACTGATGTACTATGGGCCATCACTGGTGTACTATGGGCCATCACTGGAGTACTATGGATCATCACTGGTGTACTATGGACCATCACTAATTTACTATGGACCATCACTGATGTACTATAGTTCATCACTGATGTACTATGGGCCATCACTGGTGTACTATGGATCATCACTGGTGTACTATGGATCATCACTGGTGTACTATGGATCATCACTGGTGTACTATGGATCATCACTGATGTACTATAGATCATCACTGATGTACTATAGCTCATCACTGATGTACTATGGACCATCACTGATGTACTATAGATCATCACTGATGTACTATGGATCATCACTGGTGTACTATGGATCATCACTGGTGTACTGCGGATCATCACTGGTGTACTATGGACCATCCCTGATGTACTGTGGATCATCACTGATGTACTGTGGATCATCACTGATGTACTATAGTTCATCACTGATGTACTATGGGCCATCACTGGTGTACTATGGATCATCACTGGTGTACTATGGATCATCACTGATGTACTATGGACCATCCCTGATGTACTGTGGATCATCACTGATGTACTGTGGATCATCACTGATGTACTATGGATCATCACTGATGTACTGTGGATCATCACTGATGTACTATAGTTCATCACTGATGTACTATGGGCCATCACTGGTGTACTATGGATCATCACTGGTGTACTATGGATCATCACTGATTTACCATGGACCATCACTGATGTACTGTGGATCATCACTGATGTACTGTGGATCATCACTGATGTACTGTGGGCCATCACTGATGTACTATGGATCATCACTGATATACTGTGGACCATCCCTGATGTATTGTGGATCATCACTGATGTACTGTGGATCATCACTGATGTACTATAAATCATCACTGAAGTACTATGGGCCATCACTGGTGTACTATGGATCATCACTGGTGTACTATGGATCATCACTGATGTACTATGGATCATCACTGGTGTACTATGGATCATCCCTGATGTACTATGGATCATCACTGATGTACTATGGATCATCACTGATGTACTGTGGACCATCCCTGATGTACTGTGGATCATCACTGATGTACTGTGGATCATCACTGAAGTATTGTGGATCATCACTGATGTACTGTGGATCCTCACTAATGTACTGTGGATCATAACTGATGTACTGTAGATCATCACTGATGTACTGTAGATCATCACTGATGTACTATAGATCATCACTGGTGTACTATGTATATAGATCATCACTGATGTACTATGGACCATCACTGATGTACTATAGATCATCACTGATGTACTATGGACCATCACTGGTGTACTATGGATCATCACTGGTGTACTGTGGATCATCACTGGTGTACTATGGACCATCCCTGATGTACTGTGGATCATCACTGATGTACTGTGGATCATCACTGATGTACTATAGTTCATCACTGATGTACTATGGGTCATCACTGGTGTACTATGGATCATCACTGGTGTACTATGGATCATCACTGATGTACTATGGACCATCCCTGATGTACTGTGGATCATCACTGATGTACTATAGTTCATCACTGATGTACTATAGTTCATCACTGATGTACTATGGGCCATCACTGGTGTACTATGGATCATCACTGGTGTACTATGGATCATCACTGATGTACTATGAACCATCCCTGATGTACTGTGGATCATCACTGATGTACTGTGGATCATTACTGATGTACTATGGATCATCACTGATGTACTGTGGATCATCACTGATGTACTGTGGATCATCCCTGGTGTACTATGGAACATCACTGGTGTACTATGGATCATCACTGGTGTACTGTGGATCATCACTGATGTACTATGGGCCATCACTGATGTATAATGGATCATCACTGATATATTGTGGACCATCCCTGATGTACTGTGGATCATCACTGATGTACTGTGGATCATCACTGAAGTATTGTGGATCATTACTGATGTACTGTGGATCATCACTGATGTACTGTGGATCATCACTGATGTACTGTGGATCATAACTGATGTACTGTGGATCATCACTGATGTACTGTGGATCATCACTGATGTACTATAGATCATTACTGATGTACTATGGGCCATCACTGGTGTACTATGGATCATCACTGATGTACTATGGATCATCACTGATGTACTATGGATCATCACTGATGTACTATGGACCATCACTGATGTACTATGGGCCATCACTGGTGTACTATGGATCATCACTGATGTACTGTGGATCATCACTGATGTACTGTGATTCATCACTGATGTACTGTGTGCCATCACTGATGTACTATGGATCATCACTGATATACTGTGGACCATCCCTGATGTATTGTGGATCATCACTGATGTACTGTGGATCATCACTGATGTACTATAAATCATCACTGAAGTACTATGGGCCATCACTGGTGTACTATGGATCATCACTGGTGTACTA
Organism: Rana muscosa; assembly: GCA_029206835.1. Taxonomy (NCBI): domain Eukaryota; kingdom Metazoa; phylum Chordata; class Amphibia; order Anura; family Ranidae; genus Rana; species Rana muscosa. The sequence continues at coordinate 4,601,567 of JARGYO010000056.1, forward strand.
TGGATCATCACTGATGTACTATGGATCATCACTGGTGTACAATGGATCATCACTGATGTACTATGGATCATCACTGATGTACTATGGATCATCACTGATGTACTGTGGACCATCCCTGATGTACTGTGGATCATCACTGATGTACTGTGGATCATCACTGATGTACTGAGGATCATCACTGATGTACTATGGATCATCATTGATGTACTGTGGATCATCACTGATGTACTGTGGATCATCACTGATGTACTATAGATCATCACTGTAGTACTATGGGCCATGACTGGTGTACTATGGATCATCACTGATGTACTATGGATCATCACTGATGTACTATGGATCATCACTGATGTATTATGGATCATCACTGATGTACTATGAGCCATCACTGATGTACTATGGATCATCACTGGTGTACTATGGATCATCACTGATGTACTATGAGCCATCACTGATGTACTATGGATCATCACTGTTGTACTATGGATCATCACTGATGTACTATGGATCATCACTGATGTACTATGAGCCATCACTGATGTACTATGGATCATCACTGATGTACTATGAGCCATCACTGATGTACTATGGGCCATCCCTGGTGTACTATGGATCATCACTGATGTACTGTGGATCATCACTGATGTACTATGGGACATCACTGGTGTACTATGGGCCATCACTGGTGTACTATGGATCATCACTGGTGTACTATGGGCCATCACTGGTGTACTATGGGCCATCACTGGTGTACTATGGATCATCACTGGTGTACTATGGACCATCACTGATGTACTATGGATCATCACTGGTGTACTATGGATCATCACTGGTGTACTATGGATCAGCCCTGGTGTACTATGGATCATCACTGGTGTACTATGGATCATCACTGGTGTACTATGGATCATCACTGATATACTGTGGACCATCCCTGATATACTGTGGATCATCCCTGATGTACTGTGGATCATCACTGATGTACTGTGGGCCATCACAGGTGTACTGTTTGCCATCACATGTGTACTATGGATCATCACTGATGTACTATGGATCATCACTGGTGTACTATGGATCATCACTGATGTACTGTGGACCATCCCTGATGTACTATAGATCATCACTGATGTACTGTGGATCATCACTGATGTACTATGGGCCATCACTGGTGTACTATGGGCCATCACTGGTGTACTATGGATCATCACTGGATTACTATGGATCATCCCTGGTGTACTATGGATCATCACTGATGTGCTTTGGGCCATCACTGGTGTACTATGGATCATCACTGATGTACTGTGGACCATCCCTGATGTACTGTGGATCATCACTGATGTACTATGGATCATCACTGATGTACTATGGACCATCACTGGTGTACTATGGACCATCACTGGTGTACTATGGATCATCACTGATGTACTGTGGATCATCACTGATGTACTGTGGGCCATCACTGATGTACTATGGATCATCACTGATATACTGTGGACCATCCCTGATGTATTGTGGATCATCACTGATGTACTGTGGATCATCACTGATGTACTATAGATCATCACTGAAGTACTATGGGCCATCACTGGTGTACTATGGATCATAACTGGTGTACTATGGGCCATCACTGGTGTACTATGGATCATCACTGATGTACTATGGATCATCACTGATGTACTATGGATCATGACTGGTGTACTATGGATCATCACTGATGTACTGTGGACCATCCCTGATGTACTGTGGATCATCACTGATGTACTGTGGATCATCACTGATGTACTGTGGATCATCACTGATGTACTGAGGATCATCACTGATGTACTATGGATCATCACTGATGTAGCTTGGATCATCACTGATGTACTGTGGATCATCACTGATGTACTATGGATCATCACTGATGTACTATGGATCATCACTGATGTACTATGGATCATCACTGATGTACTGTGGATCATCACTGATGTACTATAGTTCATCACTGATGTACTATGGGCCATCACTGGTGTACTATGGATCATCACTGGTGTACTATGGATCATCACTGATGTACTATGGACCATCCCTGATGTACTGTGGATCATCACTGATGTACTATAGTTCATCACTGATGTACTATGGGCCATCACTGGTGTACTATGGATCATCACTGGTGTACTATGGATCATCACTGATGTACTGTGGACCATCCCTGATGTCCTGTGGATCATCACTGATGTACTGTGGATCATCACTGATGTACTGTGGATCATCACTGATGTACTATGGATCATCACTGATGTACCGTGGATCATCACTGATGTACTGTGGATCATCACTGATGTACTGTGGATCATCACTGATGTACTATAGATCATCACTGAAGTACTATGGGCCATCACTGGTGTACTATGGATCATCACTGATGTATTATGGATCATCACTGATGTACTATGAGCCATCACTGATGTACTATGGATCATCACTGGTGTACTATGGATCATCACTGATGTACTATGGATCATCACTGATGTACTATGAGCCATCCCTGGTGTACTATGGATCATCACTGATGTACTGTGGATCATCACAGATGTACTATGGGACATCACTGGTATACTATGGGCCATCTCTGGTGTACTATGGATCATCACTGGTGTACTATGGGCCATCACTGGTGAACTATGGGCCATCACTGGTGTACTATGGACCATCACTGATGTACTGTGGACCACCACTGATGTACTGTGGATCATCACTGATGTACTGTGGATCATCCCTGGTGTACTATGGAACATCACTGGTGTACTATGGATCATCACTGGTGTACTATGGATCATCACTGATGTACTATGGGCCATCACTGATGTACTATGGATCATCACTGATATACTGTGGACCATCCCTGATGTACTGTGGATCATCACTGATGTACTGTGGATCATCAATGAAGTATTGTGGATCATCACTGATGTACTGTGGATCATCACTGATGTACTGTGGATCATAACTGATGTACTGTGGATCATCACCGATGTAATGTGGATCATCACTGATGTACTATAGATCATTACTGATGTACTATGGGCCATCACTGGTGTACTATGGATCATCACTGATGTACTATGGATCATCACTGATGTACTATGGATCATCACTGATGTACTATGGACCATCACTGATGTACTATGGGCCATCACTGGTGTACTATGGATCATCACTGATGTACTGTGGATCATCACTGATGTACTGTGGGCCATGACTGATGTACTATGGATCATCACTGATATACTGTGGACCATCCCTGATGTATTGTGGATCATCACTGATGTACTGTGGATCATCACTGATGTACTATAAATCATCACTGAAGTACTATGGGCCATCACTGGTGTACTATGGATCATCACTGGTGTACTATGGATCATCACTGATGTACTATGGATCATCACTGATGTACTATGGATCATGACTGGTGTACTATGGATCATCACTGATGTACTGTGGACCATCCCTGATGTACTGTGGATCATCACTGATGTACTGTGGATCATCACTGATGTACTGTGGATCATCACTGATGTACTGAGGATCATCACTGATGTACTATGGATCATCACTGATGTAGCTTGGATCATCACTGATGTACTGTGGATCATCACTGATGTACTGTGGATCATCACTGATGTACTATAGATCATCACTGTAGTACTATGGGCCATGACTGGTGTACTATGGATCATCACTGATGTACTATGGATCATCACTGATGTACTATGGATCATCACTGATGTACTATGGATCATCACTGATGTACTGTGGATCATCACTGATGTACTATAGTTCATCACTGATGTACTATGGGCCATCACTGGTGTACTATGGATCATCACTGGTGTACTATGGATCATCACTGATGTACTATGGACCATCCCTGATGTACTGTGGATCATCACTGATGTACTATAGTTCATCACTGATGTACTATGGGCCATCACTGTTGTACTATGGATCATCACTGGTGTACTATGGATCATCACTGATGTACTATAGATCATCACTGGTGTACTATGTATATAGATCATCACTGATGTACTGTGGATCATCACTGATGTACTATAGTTCATCACTGATGTACTATGGGCCATCACTGGTGTACTATGGATCATCACTGGTGTACTATGGATCATCACTGATGTATTATGGATCATCACTGATGTACTATGAGCCATCACTGATGTACTATGGATCATCACTGGTGTACTATGGATCATCACTGATGTACTATGGATCATCACTGATGTACTATGAGCCATCCCTGGTGTACTATGGATCATCACTGATGTACTGTGGATCATCACTGATGTACTATGGGACATCACTGGTATACAATGGGCCATCTCTGGTGTACTATGGATTATCACTGGTGTACTATGGGCCATCACTGGTGAACTATGGGCCATCACTGGTGTACTATGGACCATCACTGATGTACTGTGGACCACCACTGATGTACTGTGGATCATCACTGATGTACTGTGGATCATCCCTGGTGTACTATGGAACATCCCTGGTGTACTATGGATCATCACTGGTGTACTATGGATCATCACTGATGTAGTATGGGCCATCACTGGTGTACTATGGATCATCACTGATGTACTATGGATCATCATTGATGTACTATGGATCATGACTGGTGTACTATGGATCATCACTGATGTACTGTGGACCATCCCTGATGTCCTGTGGATCATCACTGATGTACTGTGTATCATCACTGATGTACTGTGGATCATCACTGATGTACTATGGATCATCACTGATGTACCGTGGATCATCACTGATGTACTGTGGATCATCACTGATGTACTGTGGATCATAACTGATGTACTGTGGATCATCACCGATGTAATGTGGATCATCACTGATGTACTATAGATCATTACTGATGTACTATGAGCCATCACTGGTGTACTATGGATCATCACTGATGTACTATGGATCATCACTGATGTACTATGGATCATCACTGATGTACTATGGACCATCACTGATGTACTATGGGCCATCACTGGTGTACTATGGATCATCACTGATGTACTGTGGATCATCACTGATGTACTGTGGGCCATCACTGATGTACTATGGATCATCACTGATATACTGTGGACCATCCCTGATGTATTGTGGATCATCACTGATGTACTGTGGATCATCACTGATGTACTATAAATCATCACTGAAGTACTATGGGCCATCACTGGTGTACTATGGATCATCACTGGTGTACTATGGATAATCACTGATGTACTATGGATCATCACTGATGTACTATGGATCATGACTGGTGTACTATGGATCATCACTGATGTACTGTGGACCATCCCTGATGTACTGTGGATCATCACTGATGTACTGTGGATCATCACTGATGTACTGTGGATCATCACTGATGTACTGAGGATCACCACTGATGTACTATGGATCATCACTGATGTAGCTTGGATCATCACTGATGTACTGTGGATCATCACTGATGTACTGTGGATCATCACTGATGTACTATAGATCATCACTGTAGTACTATGGGCCATGACTGGTGTACTATGGATCATCACTGATGTACTATGGATCATCACTGATGTACTATGGATCATCACTGATGTACTGTGGATCATCACTGATGTACTATAGTTCATCACTGATGTACTATGGGCCATCACTGGTGTACTATGGATCATCACTGGTGTACTATGGATCATCACTGATGTACTATGGATCATCACTGATGTACTATGGATCATGACTGGTGTACTATGGATCATCACTGATGTACTGTGGACCATCCCTGATGTACTGTGGACCATCCCTGATGTACTGTGGATCATCACTGATGTACTGTGGATCATCACTGATGTACTGTGGATCATCACTGATGTACTGAGGATCATCACTGATGTACTATGGATCATCACTGATGTAGCTTGGATCATCACTGATGTACTGTGGATCATCACTGATGTACTGTGGATCATCACTGATGTACTATAGATCATCACTGTAGTACTATGGGCCATGACTGGTGTACTATGGATCATCACTGATGTACTATGGATCATCACTGATGTACTATGGATCATCACTGATGTACTGTGGATAATCACTGATGTACTATAGTTCATCACTGATGTACTATGGGCCATCACTGGTGTACTATGGATCATCACTGGTGTACTATGGATCATCACTGATGTACTATGGACCATCCCTGATGTACTGTGGATCATCACTGATGTACTATAGTTCATCACTCATGTACTATGGATCATCAGTGATGTACTATGGGCCATCACTGGTGTACTATGGGCCATCACTGGTGTACTATGGATCATCACTGGTGTACTATGGATCATCACTGGTGTACTATGGACCATCACTGATGTACTATGGACCATCACTGATGTACTATGGACCATCCCTGATGTACTGTGGATCATCACTGATGTACTGTGGACCATCCCTGATGTACTGTGGATCATCACTGATGTACTGTGGATCATCACTGAAGTATTATGGATCATCACTGATGTACTGTGGATCATCACTGATGTAGCTTGGATCATCACTGATGTACTGTGGATCATCACTGATGTACTATAGATCATCACTGTAGTACTATGGGCCATGACTGGTGTACTATGGATCATCACTGATGTACTATGGATCATCACTGATGTACTATGGATCATCACTGATGTACTGTGGATCATCACTGATGTACTATACTTCATCACTGATGTACTATGGGCCATCACTGGTGTACTATGGATCATCACTGATGTACTGTGGATCATCACTGATGTACTGTGGATCATCACTGATGTACTGAGGATCATCACTGATGTACTATGGATCATCACTGATGTAGCTTGGATCATCACTGATGTACTGTGGATCATCACTGATGTACTATAGATCATCACTGTAGTACTATGGGCCATGACTGGTGTACTATGGATCATCACTGATGTACTATGGATCATCACTGATGTACTATGGATCATCACTGATGTACTGTGGATCATCACTGATGTACTATACTTCATCACTGATGTACTATGGGCCATCACTGGTGTACTATGGATCATCACTGGTGTACTATGGATCATCACTGATGTACTATGGATCATCACTGATGTACTATGGATCATGACTGATGTACTATGGATCATCACTGATGTACTGTGGACCATCCCTGATGTACTGTGGATCATCACTGATGTACTGTGGATCATCACTGATGTACTGAGGATCATCACTGATGTACTATGGGTCATCACTGATGTAGCTTGGATCATCACTGATGTACTGTGGATCATCACTGATGTACTGTGGATCATCACTGATGTACTATAGATCATCACTGTAGTACTATGGGCCATGACTGGTGTACTATGGATCATCACTGATGTACTATGGATCATCACTGATGTACTATGGATCATCACTGATGTACTGTGGATAATCACTGATGTACTATAGTTCATCACTGATGTACTATGGGCCATCACTGGTGTACTATGGATCATCACTGGTGTACTATGGATCATCACTGATGTACTATGGACCATCCCTGATGTACTGTGGATCATCACTGATGTACTATAGTTCATCACTGATGTACTATGGATCATCAGTGATGTACTATGGGCCATCACTGGTGTACTATGGGCCATCACTGGTGTACTATGGATCATCACTGGTGTACTATGGACCATCACTGATGTACTATGGACCATCCCTGATGTACTGTGGATCATCACTGATGTACTGTGGACCATCCCTGATGTACTGTGGATCATCACTGATGTACTGTGGATCATCACTGAAGTATTGTGGATCATCACTGATGTACTGTGGATCATCACTGATGTACTGTGTATCATAACTGATGTACTGTGGATCATCACTGATGTACTATAGATCATCACTGATGTACTATAGATCATCACTGATGTACTATGGACCATCACTGGTGTACTGTGGATCATCACTGGTGTACTATGGACCATCCCTGATGTACTGTGGATCATCACTGATGTACTGTGGATCATCACTGATGTACTATAGTTCATCACTGATGTACTATGGGCCATCACTGGTGTACTATGGATCATCACTGGTGTACTATGGATCATCCCTGATGTACTGTGGATCATCACTGATGTACTGTGTACTATGGATCATCACTGGTGTACTATAGATCATCACTGATGTACTATGGACCATCACTGGTGTACTACGGATCATCACTGGTGTACTGTGGATCATCACTGGTGTACTATGGACCATCCCTGATGTAATGTGGATCATCACTGATGTACTGTGGATCATCACTGATGTACTATAGTTCATCACTGATGTACTATGGGCCATCACTGGTGTACTATGGATCATCACTGGTGTACTATGGATCATCACTGATGTACTATGGACCATCTCTGATGTACTGTGGATCATCACTGATGTACTGTGGATCATCACTGATGTACTATGGATCATCACTGATGTACTGTGGATCATCACTGATGTACTATAGTTCATCACTGATGTACTATGGGCCATCACTGGAGTACTATGGATCATCACTGGTGTACTATGGATCATCACTGATGTACTATGGACCATCCCTGATGTACTGTGGATCATCACTGATGTACTATAGTTCATCACTGATGTACTATGGGCCATCACTGGTGTTCTATGGATCATCACTGGTGTACTATGGATCATCACTGATGTACTATGGACCATCCCTGATGTACTGTGGATCATCACTGATGTACTGTGGATCATCACTGATGTACTATGGATCATCACTGATGTACTATGGGCCATCACTGGTGTACTATGGGCCATCACTGGTGTACTATGGATCATCACTGGTGTACTATGGACCATCACTGATGTACTATGGACCATCACTGATGTACTATGGATCATCACTGATATACTGTGGACCATCCCTGATGTACTGTGGATCATCACTGATGTACTGTGGATCATCACTGAAGTATTGTGGATCATCACTGATGTACTGTGGATCATCACTGATGTACTGTGTATCATAACTGATGTACTGTGGATCATCACTGATGTACTATAGATCATCACTGATGTACTATAGATCATCACTGATGTACTATGGACCATCACTGATGTACTATAGATCATCACTGATGTACTATGGACCATCACTGGTGTACTATGGATCAGGGATGAGCCGAACACCCCCCTGTTCGGTTCGCACCAGAACCTGCGAACAGACAAAATGTTCGTGTAAACTTTAGAACCCTATTAAATACAATGTACTCGAACGTTCGAAATCTAAAGTGTTAATTATAAAGGCTAATATGCAAGTTATTGTCCTAAAAAGTGTTTGGGGACCTGGGTCCTACCCTAGGGGACATGTATCAATGCAAAAAGAAGTTTTAAAAACGGCCGTTTTTTCGGGAGCAGTGATTTTAATAATGCTTAAAATGAAAAAATAAAAGTGAAATATTCCTTTAAATTTCGTACCTGGGGGGTGTGTATGATATGCATGTGAAGTGGCGCATGTTTCCCGTGCTTAGAACTGTCCCTGCAAAAAATTTCATTTTTGAAAGAAAAAAATGCATTTAAAACTGACTCGCGGCTATTAATGAATTGTCGGCTACCGGCAATACACACAAAAGTCATTGATAAAAAAAAAAAAAAAAAAGCGTGGGGGTTCCCCAGAATTCAATTACCAGGCCCTTCAGGTCTGGAATGGATATTAAGGGGAACCCTGCCGCAAATTAAAAAAAAAAATTGACGTGGGGTTCCCCTAAATATCCATTCCAGGCCCTTCAGATCTGGCATGGATTTTAAGGGGAACTCCACCCCAAATTTAAAAAAAAAATGGCGTGGAGTCCCCCTAAAAATCCATACCAGACCCCTTATCCGAGCACGCAACCTGGCCGGCCGCAGGGGAAAAGGGGGGGACGAAAGAGCGGCCCCCCCTCCCTCCTGAACCATACCAGGCCACATGCCCTCAACATGGGGAGGATGTCCCCATGTTGATGGGGACAAGGGCCTCATCCCCACAACCCTTGCCCGGTGGTTGTGGGGGTCTGCGGGCGGGGGGCTTATCGGAATCTGGAAGACCCCTTTAACAAAGGGGACCCCCAGATCCCGGCCCCCCCTATGTGAATTGGTAAGGGGTACGTTGTACCCCTACCATTTCACGAAGAAAGCGTAAAAAAATGTTTAAAAAAACACACAAACACCTTGAAAAAGTCCTTTATTTAAAATAATTAAAAAAAAACATTCCAGCGGTGAAATCCAGTGTCCCGCGGCGATCCCGATGTCCAGCGCTGTCCTTCATTGGTTGTGCCTGAGCGGACCTGATGGGGAACTCCCTCCCAGTATTTTAAATGTATAGACCCGCCCCTTCTAAAGTTCCCCATCAGGTCCGCTCCCTCGGTATGTCGGACCCGCCTACGTCATTGGCTTGAGCGGGGAACTTCCTTCACTATGTAAATTTAAATTACACAGTGAAGGAAGTTCCCCGCTCAAGCCAATGACGTAGGCGGGTCTGACATACCGAGGGAGCGGACCTGATGGGGAACTTTAGAAGGGGCGGGTCTATACATTTAAAATATTGAGAGGGAGTTCCCCATCAGGTCCGCTCAGGCACAACCAATGAAGGACGGCGCTGGACATCGGGATCGCCGCGGGACACTGGATTTCACCGCTGGAATGTTTTTTTTTTTTTCAATAAAGGACTTTTTCAAGGTGTTTGTGTGTTTTTTAAAACATTTTTTACGCTTTCTTCGTGAAATGGTAGGGGTACAACGTACCCCTTACCAATTCACATAGGGGGGGGGCGGGATCTGGGGGTCCCCTTTGTTGAAGGGGTCTTCCAGATTCCGATAAGCCCCCCGCCCGCAGACCCCCACAACCACCGGGCAAGGGTTGTGGGGATGAGGCCCTTGTCCCCATCAACATGGGGACATCCTCCCCATGTTGAGGGCATTTGGCCTGGTACGGTTCAGGAGGGAGGGGGGGGCGCTCTCTCGTCCCCCCCTTTTCCCCTGCGGCTGGCCAGGTTGCATGCTCGGATAAGGGGTCTGGTATGGATTTTTAGGGGGACTCCACGCCATTTTTTAAAAAAAATTGGGGTGGAGTTCCCCTTAAAATCCATGCCAGATCTGAAGGGCCTGGAATGGATATTTGGGGGAACCCCACGTCAATTTTTTTTAAATTTGCGGCGGGGTTCCCCTTAATATCCATTCGAGACCTGAAGGGCCTGGTAATTGAATTCTGGGGAACCCCCACGCTTTTTTTTTTTTTTATCAATGACTTTTGTATGTATTGCCGAAGGCCGACAATTCATTAATAGCCGCGAGTCAGTTTTAAAAGACTTTTTTTCTTTCAAAAATGACATTTTTTGCAGGGACAGTTCTAAGCACGGGAAACATGCGCCACTTCACATGCATATCATACACACCCCCCAGGTACGAAATTTAAAGGAATATTTCACTTTTATTTTTTCATTTTAAGCATTATTAAAATCACTGCTCCTGAAAAAACGGCCGTTTTTAAAACTTCTTTTTGCATTGATACATGTCCCCTGGGGCAGGACCCCGGTCCCCAAACACTTTTTAGGACAATAACTTGCATATTAGCATTTATAATTAACACTTTAGATTTCTCCCATAGATTTTTCGAATTTGCCGCGAACACCCCAATTTGTTCGCTGTTCGGCGAACGGGCGAACAGGCAATGTTCGAGTCGAACATGAGTTTGACTCGAACTCCAAGCTCATCCCTGCTATGGATCATCACTGGTGTACTGTGGATCATCACTGGTGTACTATGGACCATCCCTGATGTACTGTGGATCATCACTGATGTACTGTGGATCATCACTGATGTACTATAGTTCATCACTGATGTACTATGGGCCATCACTGGTGTACTATGGATCATCACTGGTGTACTATGGATCATCACTGATGTACTATGGACCATCCCTGATGTACTGTGGATCATCACTGATGTATTGTGGATCATCACTGATGTACTATGGATCATCACTGATGTACTGTGGATCATCACTGATGTACTATAGTTCATCACTGATGTACAATGGGCCATCACTGGTGTACTATGGATCATCACTGGTGTACTATGGATCATCACTGATGTACTATGGACCATCCCTGATGTACTGTGGATCATCACTGATGTACTATAGTTCATCACTGATGTACTATGGGCCATCACTGGTGTACTATGGATCATCACTGGTGTACTATGGATCATCAATGATGTACTATGGACCATCCCCGATGTACTGTGGATCATCACTGATGTACTGTGGATCATCACTGATGTACTATGGATCATCAGTGATGTACTATGGGCCATCACTGGTGTACGATGGGCCATCACTGGTGTACTATGGATCATCACTGGTGTACTATGGATCATCACTGGTGTACTATGGACCATCACTGATGTACTATGGACCATCACTGATGTACTATGGATCATCACTGATATACTGTGGACCATCCCTGATGTACTGTGGATCATCACTGATGTACTGTGGATCATCACTGTAGTATTGTGGATCATCACTGATGTACTGTGGATCATCACTAATGTACTGTGGATCATAACTGATGTACTGTAGATCATCACTGATGTACTATAGATCATCACTGGTGTACTATGTATATAGATCATCACTGATGTACTATGGACCATTACTGATGGACTATAGATCATCACTGATGTACTATGGACCATCACTGGTGTACTATGGATCATCACTGGTGTACTGTGGATCATCACTGGTGTACTATGGATCATCACTGGTGTACTATGGACCATCACTGATGTACTATGGATCATCACTGATATACTGTGGACCATCCCTGATGTACTGTGGATCATCACTGATGTACTGTGGATCATCACTGTAGTATTGTGGATCATCACTGATGTACTGTGGATCATCACTAATGTACTGTGGATCATAACTGATGTACTGTAGATCATCACTGATGTACTATAGATCATCACTGGTGTACTATGTATATAGATCATCACTGATGTACTATGGACCATTACTGATGGACTATAGATCATCACTGATGTACTATGGACCATCACTGGTGTACTATGGATCATCACTGGTGTACTGTGGATCATCACTGGTGTACTATGGATCATCACTGGTGTACTATGGACCATCACTGATGTACTATGGACCATCACTGATGTACTATGGATCATCACTGATATACTGTGGACCATCCCTGATGTACTGTGGATCATCACTGATGTACTGTGGATCATCACTGTAGTATTGTGGATCATCACTGATGTACTGTGGATCATCACTAATGTACTGTGGATCATAACTGATGTACTGTAGATCATCACTGATGTACTATAGATCATCACTGGTGTACTATGTATATAGATCATCACTGATGTACTATGGACCATTACTGATGGACTATAGATCATCACTGATGTACTATGGACCATCACTGGTGTACTATGGATCATCACTGGTGTACTGTGGATCATCACTGGTGTACTATGGATCATCACTGGTGTACTATGGACCATCACTGATGTACTATGGACCATCACTGATGTACTATGGATCATCACTGATATACTGTGGACCATCCCTGATGTACTGTGGATCATCACTGATGTACTGTGGATCATCACTGTAGTATTGTGAATCATCACTGATGTACTGTGGATCATCACTAATGTACTGTGGATCATAACTGATGTACTGTAGATCATCACTGATGTACTATAGATAATCACTGGTGTACTATGTATATAGATCATCACTGATGTACTATGGACCATTACTGATGGACTATAGATCATCACTGATGTACTATGGACCATCACTGGTGTACTATGGATCATCACTGGTGTACTGTGGATCATCACTGGTGTACTATGGACCATCCCTGATGTACTGTGGATCATCACTGATGTACTGTGGATCATCACTGATGTAATATAGTTCATCACTGATGTACTATGGGCCATCACTGGTGTACTATGGATCATCACTGGTGTACTATGGATCATCACTGATGTACTATGGACCATCCCTGATGTACTGTGGATCATCACTGATGTACTATAGTTCATCACTGATGTACTATTAGGCCATCACTGGTGTACTATGGATCATCACTGGTGTACTATGGATCATCACTGATGTACTATGGACCATCCCTGATGTACTGTGGATCATCACTGATGTACTGTGGATCATCACTGATGTACTATGGATCATCACTGATGTACTATGGGCCATCACTGGTGTACTATGGATTATCACTGGTGTACTATGGATCATCACTGGTGTACTATGGACCATCACTGATGTACTGTGGACCACCACTGATGTACTGTGGATCATCACTGATGTACTGTGGATCATCCCTGGTGTACTTTGGAACATCACTGGTGTACTATGGATCATCACTGGTGTACTATGGATCATCACTGATGTACTATGGGCCATCACTGATGTACTATGGATCATCACTAATATACTGTGGACCATCCCTGATGTACTGTGGATCATCACTGATGTACTGTGGATCATCACTGAAGTATTGTGGATCATCATTGATGTACTGTGGATCATCACTGATGTACTGTGGATCATAACTGATGTACTGTGGATCATCACTGATGTACTGTGGATCATCACTGATGTACTATAGATCATTACTGATGTACTATGGGCCATCACTGGTGTACTATGGATCATCACTGATGTACTATGGATCATCACTGATGTACTATGGATCATCACTGATGTACTATGGGCCATCACTGGTGTACTATGGATCATTACTGATGTACTGTGGATCATCACTGATGTACTGTGGGCCATCACTGATGTACTATGGATCATCACTGATATACTGTGGACCATCCCTGATGTATTGTGGATCATCACTGATGCACTGTGGATCATCACTGATGTACTATAAATCATCACTGAAGTACTATGGGCCATCACTGGTGTACTATGGATCATCACTGGTGTACTATGGATCATCACTGATGTACTATGGATCATCACTGATGTACTATGGATCATGACTGGTGTACTATGGATCATCACTGATGTACTGTGGACCATCCCTGATGTACTGTGGATAATCACTGATGTACTGTGGATCATCACTGATGTACTGTGGATCATCACTGATGTACTGAGGATCATCACTGATGTACTATGGATCATCACTGATGTAGCTTGGATCATCACTGATGTACTGTGGATCATCACTGATGTACTGTGGATCATCACTGATGTACTATAGATCATCACTGTAGTACTATGGGCCATGACTGGTGTACTATGGATCATCACTGATGTACTATGGATCATCACTGATGTACTATGGATCATCACTGATGTATTATGGATCATCACTGATGTACTATGAGCCATCACTGATGTACTATGGATCATCACTGGTGTACTATGGATCATCACTGATGTACTATGAGCCATCACTGATGTACTATGGATCATCACTGGTGTACTATGGATCATCACTGATGTACTATGGATCATCACTGATGTACTATGATCCATCACTGATGTACTATGGGCCATCCCTGGTGTACTATGGATCATCACTGATGTACTGTGGATCATCACTGATGTACTATGGGCCATCACTGGTGTACTATGGATCATCACTGGTGTACTATGGGCCATCACTGGTGTACTATGGGCCATCACTGGTGTACTATGGATCATCACTGGTGTACTATGGACCATCACTGGTGTACTATGGATCATCACTGGCGTACTATGGATCATCACTGGTGTACTATGGATCATCCCTGGTGTACTATGGATCATCACTGGTGTACTATGGATCATCACTGATATACTGTGGACCATCCCTGATATACTGTGGATCATCCCTGATATACTGTGGATCATCCCTGATGTACTATGGATCATCACTGATGTACTGTGGGCCATCACAGGTGTACTATGGATCATCACTGATGTACTATGGATCATCACTGGTGTACTATGGATCATCACTGATGTACTGTGGACCATCCCTGATGTACTATAGATCATCACTGATGTACTGTGGATCATCACTGATGTACTATGGGCCATCACTGGTGTACTATATGCCATCACTGGTGTACTATGGATCATCACTGGATTACTATGGATCATCCCTGGTGTACTATGGACCATCACTGATGTGCTTTGGGCCATCACTGGTGTACTATGGATCATCACTGATGTACTGTGGACCATCCCTGATGTACTGTGGATCATCACTGATGTACTATGGATCATCACTGATGTACTATGGACCATCACTGGTGTACTATGGACCATCACTGGTGTACTATGGATTATCACTGATATACTGTGGATCATCACTGATGTACTGTGGATCATCACTGATGTACTGTGGATCATCACTGATGTACTATGGATCATCCCTGATGTACTATGGACCATCCCTGAGGTACTGTGGATCATCACTGATGTACTATAGATCATCACTGATGTACTATGGGCCATCACTGGTGTACTATGGACCATCACTGGAGTACTATGGATCATCACTGGTGTACTATGGACCATCACTAATTTACAATGGACCATCACTGATGTACTATAGTTCATCACTGATGTACTATGGGCCGTCACTGGTGTACTATGGATCATCACTGGTGTACTATGGATCATCACTGATGTACTATAGATCATCACTGATGTACTATAGCTCATCACTGATGTACTATGGACCATCACTGATGTACTATAGATCATCACTGATGTACTATGGATCATCACTGGTGTACTATGGATCATCACTGGTGTACTGCGGATCATCACTGGTGTACTATGGACCATCCCTGATGTACTGTGGATCATCACTGATGTACTGTGGATCATCACTGATGTACTATAGTTCATCACTGATGTACTATGGGCCATCACTGGTGTACTATGGATCATCACTGGTGTACTATGGATCATCACTGATGTACTATGGACCATCCCTGATGTACTGTGGATCATCACTGATGTACTGTGGATCATCACTGATGTACTATGGATCATCACTGATGTACTGTGGATCATCACTGATGTACTATAGTTCATCACTGATGTACTATGGGCCATCACTGGTGTACTATGGATCATCACTGGTGTACTATGGATCATCACTGATGTACCATGGACCATCCCTAATGTACTGTGGATCATCACTGATGTACTATAGTTCATCACTGATGTACTATGGGCCATCACTGGTGTACTATGGATCATCACTGGTGTACTATGGATCATCACTGATGTACTATGGACCATCCCTGATGTACTGTGGATCATCACTGATGTACTGTGGATCATCACTGATGTACTATGGATCATCACTGATGTACTATGGGCCATCACTGGTGTACTATGGGCCATCACTGGTGTACTATGGGCCATCACTGGTGTACTATGGATCATCACTGATGTACTATGGACCATCACTGATGTACTATGGATCATCACTGATATACTGTGGACCATCCCTGATGTACTGTGGATCATCACTGATGTACTGTGGATCATCACTGAAGTATTGTGGATCATCACTGATGTACTGTGGATCATCACTGATGTACTGTGTATCATAACTGATGTACTGTGGATCATCACTGATGTACTATAGATCATCACTGATGTACTATAGATCATCACTGATGTACTATGGACCATCACTGATGTACTATAGATCATCACTGATGTACTATGGACCATCACTGGTGTACTATGGATCATCACTGGTGTACTGTGGATCATCACTGGTGTACTATGGACCATCCCTGATGTACTGTGGATCATCACTGATGTACTGTGGATCATCACTGATGTACTATAGTTCATCACTGATGTACTATGGGCCATCACTGGTGTACTATGGATCATCACTGGTGTACTATGGATCATCACTGATGTACTATGGACCATCCCTGATGTACTGTGGATCATCACTGATGTACTGTGGATCATCACTGATGTACTATGGATCATCACTGATGTACTGTGGATCATCACTGATGTACTATAGTTCATCACTGATGTACTATGGGCCATCACTGGTGTACTATGGATCATCACTGGTGTACTATGGATCATCACTGATGTACTATGGACCATCCCTGATGTACTGTGGATCATCACTGATGTACTATAGTTCATCACTGATGTACTATGGGCCATCACTGGTGTACTATGGATCATCACTGGTGTACTATGGATCATCACTGATGTACTATGGACCATCCCTGATGTACTGTGGATCATCACTGATGTACTGTGGATCATCACTGATGTACTATGGATCATCACTGATGTACTATGGGCCATCACTGGTGTACTATGGGCCATCACTGGTGTACTATGGGCCATCACTGGTGTACTATGGATCATCACTGATGTACTATGGATCATCACTGATGTACTATGGACCATCACTGATGTACTATGGGCCATCACTGGTGTACTATGGATCATCACCAATGTACTGTGGACCATCCCTGATGTACTGTGGACCATCACTGATGTACTGTGGATCATCACTGATGTACTATGGATCATCACTGATGTACTATAGATCATCACTGATGTACTATAGATCATCACTGATGTACTATGGACCATCACTGATGTACTATAGATCATCACTGATGTACTATGGGCCATCACTGGTGTACTGTGGATCATCACTGGTGTACTATGGACCATCCCTGATGTACTGTGGATCATCACTGATGTACTATGGATCATCACTGATGTACTATAGTTCATCACTGATGTACTATGGGCCATCACTGGTGTACTATGGATCATCACTGATGTACTATGGACCATCCCTGATGTACTGTGGATCATCACTGATGTACTGTGGATCATCACTGATGTACTATAGTTCATCACTGATGTACTATGGGCCATCACTGGTGTACTATGGATCATCACTGGTGTACTATGGATCATCACTGATGTACTATGGACCATCCCTGATGTACTGTGGATCATCACTGATGTACTATAGTTCATCACTGATGTACTATGGGCCATCACTGGTGTACTATGGATCATCACTGGTGTACTATGGATCATCACTGATGTACTATAGATCATCACTGATGTACTAGAGCTCATCACTGATGTACTATAGATCATCACTGATGTACTATGGACCATCACTGGTGTACTATAGATCATCACTGATGTACTATGAACCATCACTGATGTACTATGGATCATCACTGGTGTACTGTGGATCATCACTGGTGTACTATGGACCATCCCTGATGTACTGTGGATCATCACTGATGTACTGTGGATCATCACTGATGTACTATAGTTCATCACTGATGTACTATGGGCCATCACTGGTGTACTATGGATCATCACTGATGTACTATAGATCATCACTGATGTACTATAGATCATCACTGATGTACTATAGATCATCACTGATGTACTATGGACCATCACTGGTGTACTATAGATCATCACTGATGTACTATGGACCATCACTGATGTACTATGGATCATCACTGGTGTACTGTGGATCATCACTGGTGTACTATGGACCATCCCTGATGTACTGTGGATCATCACTGATGTACTGTGGATCATCACTGATGTACTATAGTTCATCACTGATGTACTATGGGCCATCACTGGTGTACTATGGATCATCACTGGTGTACTATGGATCATCACTGATGTACTATGGACCATCCCTGATGTACTGTGGATCATCACTGATGTACTGTGGATCATCACTGATGTACTATGGATCATCACTGATATACTGTGGACCATCCCTGATGTACTGTGGATCATCACTGATGTACTGTGGATCATCACTGAAGTATTGTGGATCATCACTGATGTACTGTGGATCATCACTGATGTACTGTGTATCATAACTGATGTACTGTGGATCATCACTGATGTACTATAGATCATCACTGATGTACTATAGATCATCACTGATGTACTATGGACCATCACTGATGTACTATAGATCATCACTGATGTACTATGGACCATCACTGGTGTACTATGGATCATCACTGGTGTACTGTGGATCATCACTGGTGTACTATGGACCATCCCTGATGTACTGTGGATCATCACTGATGTACTGTGGATCATCACTGATGTACTATAGTTCATCACTGATGTACTATGGGCCATCACTGGTGTACTATGGATCATCACTGGTGTACTATGGATCATCACTGATGTACTATGGACCATCCCTGATGTACTGTGGATCATCACTGATGTACTGTGGATCATCACTGATGTACTATGGATCATCACTGATGTACTGTGGATCATCACTGATGTACTATAGTTCATCACTGATGTACTATGGGCCATCACTGGTGTACTATGGATCATCACTGGTGTACTATGGATCATCACTGATGTACTATGGACCATCCCTGATGTACTGTGGATCATCACTGATGTACTATAGTTCATCACTGATGTACTATGGGCCATCACTGGTGTACTATGGATCATCACTGGTGTACTATGGATCATCACTGATGTACTATGGACCATCCCTGATGTACTGTGGATCATCACTGATGTACTGTGGATCATCACTGATGTACTATGGGCCATCACTGGTGTACTATGGGCCATCACTGGTGTACTATGGGCCATCACTGGTGTACTATGGATCATCACTGATGTACTATGGATCATCACTGATGTACTATGGACCATCACTGATGTACTATGGGCCATCACTGGTGTACTATGGATCATCACCAATGTACTGTGGACCATCCCTGATGTACTGTGGACCATCACTGATGTACTGTGGATCATCACTGATGTACTATAGATCATCACTGATGTACTATAGATCATCACTGATGTACTATGGACCATCACTGATGTACTATAGATCATCACTGATGTACTATGGGCCATCACTGGTGTACTGTGGATCATCACTGGTGTACTATGGACCATCCCTGATGTACTGTGGATCATCACTGATGTACTATGGATCATCACTGATGTACTATAGTTCATCACTGATGTACTATGGGCCATCACTGGTGTACTATGGATCATCACTGATGTACTATGGACCATCCCTGATGTACTGTGGATCATCACTGATGTACTGTGGATCATCACTGATGTACTATAGTTCATCACTGATGTACTATGGGCCATCACTGGTGTACTATGGATCATCACTGGTGTACTATGGATCATCACTGATGTACTATGGACCATCCCTGATGTACTGTGGATCATCACTGATGTACTATAGTTCATCACTGATGTACTATGGGCCATCACTGGTGTACTATGGATCATCACTGGTGTACTATGGATCATCACTGATGTACTATAGATCATCACTGACGTACTATAGCTCATCACTGATGTACTATAGATCATCACTGATGTACTATGGACCATCACTGGTGTACTATAGATCATCACTGATGTACTATGGACCATCACTGATGTACTATGGATCATCACTGGTGTACTGTGGATCATCACTGGTGTACTATGGACCATCCCTGATGTACTGTGGATCATCACTGATGTACTGTGGATCATCACTGATGTACTATAGTTCATCACTGATGTACTATGGGCCATCACTGGTGTAATATGGATAATCACTGGTGTACTATGGATCATCACTGATATACTATGGACCATCCCTGATGTACTGTGGATCATCACTGATGTACTGTGGATCATCACTGATGTACTATGGATCATCACTGATGTACTGTGGATCATCACTGATGTACTATAGTTCATCACTGATGTACTATGGGCCATCACTGGAGTACTATGGATCATCACTGGTGTACTATGGATCATCACTGATGTACTATGGACCATCCCTGATGTACTGTGGATCATCACTGATGTACTATAGTTCATCACTGATGTACTATGGGCCATCACTGGTGTACTATGGATCATCACTGGTGTACTATGGATCATCACTGATGTACTATGGACCATCCCTGATGTACTGTGGATCATCACTGATGTACTGTGGATCATCACTGATGTACTATGGATCATCACTGATGTACTATGGGCCATCACTGGTGTACTATGGGCCATCGCTGGTGTACTATGGATCATCACTGGTGTACTATGGACCATCAGTGATGTACTATGGACCATCACTGATGTACTATGGATCATCACTGATATATTGTGGACCATCCCTGATGTAATGTGGATCATCACTGATGTACTGTGGATCATCACTGAAGTATTGTGGATCATCACTGATGTACTGTGGATCATCACTGATGTACTATAGATCATCACTGATGTACTATGTACCATCACTGATGTACTATAGATCATCACTGATGTACTATGGACCATCACTGGTGTACTATGGATCATCACTGGTGGACTGTGGATCATCACTGGTGTACTATGGACCATCCCTGATGTACTGTGGATCATCACTGATGTACTGTGGATCATCACTGAAGTATTGTGGATCATCACTGATGTACTGTGGATCATCACTAATGTACTGTGGATCATAACTGATGTACTGTAGATCATCACTGATGTACTATAGATCATCACTGGTGTACTATGTATATAGATCATCACTGATGTACTATGGACCATTACTGATGTACTATAGATCATCACTGATGTACTATGGACCATCACTGGTGTACTATGGATCATCACTGGTGTACTGTGGATCATCACTGGTGTACTATGGACCATCCCTGATGTACTGTGGATCATCACTGATGTAATATAGTTCATCACTGATGTACTATGGGCCATCACTGGTGTACTATGGATCATCACTGGTGTACTATGGATCATCACTGATGTACTATGGACCATCCCTGATGTACTGTGGATCATCACTGATGTACTATAGTTCATCACTGATGTACTATGGGCCATCACTGGTGTACTATGGATCATCACTGGTGTACTATGGATCATCACTGATGTACTATGGACCATCCCTGATGTACTGTGGATCATCACTGATGTACTGTGGATCATCACTGATGTACTATGGATCATCACTGATGTACTATGGGCCATCACTGGTGTACTATGGATCATCACTGGTGTACTATGGATCATCACTGGTGTACTATGGACCATCACTGATGTACTGTGGACCACCGCTGATGTACTGTGGATCATCACTGATGTACTGTGGATCATCCCTGGTGTACTATGGAACATCACTGGTGTACTATGGATCATCACTGGTGTACTATGGATCATCACTGATGTACTATGGGCCATCACTGATGTACTATGGATCATCACTGATATACTGTGGACCATCCCTGATGTACTGTGGATCATCACTGATGTACTGTGGATCATCACTGAAGTATTGTGGATCATCACTGATGTACTGTGGATCATCACTGATGTACTGTGGATCATCACTGATGTACTGTGGATCATCACTGATGTACTATAGATCATTACTGATGTACTATGGGCCATCACTGGTGTACTATGGATCATCACTGATGTACTATGGATTATCACTGATGTACTATGGATCATCACTGATGTACTATGGATTATCACTGATGTACTATGGATCATCACTGATGTACTATGGGCCATCACTGGTGTACTATGGATTATCACTGATGTACTGTGGATCATCACTGATGTACTGTGGGCCATCACTGATGTACTATGGATCATCACTGATATACTGGGGACCATCCCTGATGTATTGTGGATCATCACTGATGTACTGTGGATCATCACTGATGTACTATAAATCATCACTGAAGTACTATGGACCATCACTGGTGTACTATGGATCATCACTGGTGTACTATGGATCATCACTGATGTACTATGGATCATGACTGGTGTACTATGGATCATCACGGATGTACTGTGGACCATCCCTGATGTACTGTGGATCATCACTGATGTACTGTGGATCATCACAGATGTACTGAGGATCATCACTGATGTACTATTGATCATCACTGATGTAGCTTGGATCATCACTGATGTACTGTGGATCATCACTGATGTACTGTGGATCATCACTGATGTACTATAGATCATCACTGTAGTACTATGGGCCATGACTGGTGTACTATGGATCATCACTGATGTACTATGGATCATCACTGATGTACTATGGATCATCACTGATGTATTATGGATCATCACTGATGTACTATGAGCCATCACTGATGTACTATGGATCATCACTGGTGTACTATGGATCATCACTGGTGTACTATGGATCATCACTGATGTACTATGAGCCATCACTGATGTACTATGGATCATCACTGGTGTACTATGGATCATCACTGATGTACTATGGATCATCACTGATGTACTATGAGCCATCACTGATGTACTATGGGCCATCCCTGGTGTACTATGGATCATCACTGATGTACTGTGGATCATCACTGATGTACTATGGGCCATCACTGGTGTTCTATGGATCATCACTGGTGTACTATGGGCCATCACTGGTGTACTATGGGCCATCACTGGTGTACTATGGATCATCACTGGTGTACTATGGACCATCACTGGTGTACTATGGATCATCACTGGTGTACTATGGATCATCACTGGTGTACTATGGATCATCCCTGGTGTACTATGGATCATCACTGGTGTACTATGGATCATCACTGATATACTGTGGACCATCCCTGATATACTGTGGATCATCCCTGATATACTGTGGATCATCCCTGATGTACTGTGGATCATCACTGATGTACTGTGGGCCATCACAGGTGTACTATGGATCATCACTGATGTACTATGGATCATCACTGGTGTACTATGGATCATCACTGATGTACTGTGGACCATCCCTGATGTACTATAGATCATCACTGATGTACTGTGGATCATCACTGATGTACTATGGGCCATCACTGGTGTACTATGGACCATCACTGGTGTACTATGGATCATCACTGGATTACTATGGATCATCCCTGGTGTACTATGGACCATCACTGATGTGCTTTGGGCCATCACTGGTGTACTATGGATCATCACTGATGTACTGTGGACCATCCCTGATGTACTGTGGATCATCACTGATGTACTATGGACCATCACTGGTGTACTATGGACCATCACTGGTGTACTATGGATCATCACTGATGTACTGTGGATCATCACTGATGTACTGTGGGCCATCACCGATGTACTATGGATCATCACTGATATACTGTGGACCATCCCTGATGTATTGTGGATCATCACTGATGTACTGTGGATCATCACTGATGTACTATAGATCATCACTGAAGTACTATGGGCCATCACTGGTGTACTATGGATCATCACTGGTGTACTATGGGCCATCACTGGTGTACTATGAATCATCACTGATGTACTATGGATCATCACTGATGTACTATGGATCATGACTGGTGTACTATGGATCATCACTGATGTACTGTGGACCATCCCTGATGTCCTGTGGATCATCACTGATGTACTGTGGATCATCACTGATGTACTGTGGATCATCACTGATGTACTGTGGATCATCATGATGTACTGAGGATCATCACTGATGTACTATTGATCATCACTGATGTACCATGGAACATCACTGATGTACTGTGGATCATCACTGATGTACTGTGGATCATCACTGATGTACTATAGATCATCACTGAAGTACTATGGGCCATCACTGGTGTACTATGGATCATCACTGATGTATTATGGATCATTACTGATGTACTATGAGCCATCACTGATGTACTATGGATCATCACTGGTGTACTATGGACCATCACTGATTTACTATGGACCATCACTGATGTACTGTGGATCATCACTGATGTACTGTGGGTCATCCCTGGTGTACTATGGATCATCACTGGTGTAATATGGATCATCACTGATGTACTATGGGCCATCACTGATGTACTATGGATCATCACTGATGTACTGTGGACCATCCCTGATGTACTGTGGATCATCACTGATGTACTGTGGATCATCACTGATGTACTGTGGATCATCACTGATGTACTGAGGATCATCACTGATGAACTATAGATCATCACTGATGTACTATGGGCCATCACTGGTGTACTATGGGCCATCACTGGTGTACTATGGATCATCACTGATGTACTGTGGATCATCACTGATGTACTGTGGATCATCACTGATGTACTATAGATCATCACTGATGTACTATGGACCATCACTGGTGACTATGAATCATCACTGGTGTACTATGGATCATCACTGGTGTACTATGGATCATCACTGATGTACTATAGATCATCACTGATGTACTATGGGTCATCACTTGTGTACTATGGATCATCACTGATGTACTATGGATCATCCCTGATGTACTATGGACCATCCCTGATGTACTATGGACCATCCCTGATGTACTGTGAATCATCACTGTTGTACTGTGGATCATCACTGATGTACTATAGATCATCACTGATGTATTGTGGATCATCACTGATGTACTATGGGCCATCACTGGTGTACTATGGGCCATCACTGGTGTACTATGGATCATCACTGATGTACTGTGGATCATCCCTGATGTACTGTGGGCCATCACTGATGTACTATGGATCATCACTGATGTACTATGGATCATGACTGGTGTACTATGGATCATCACTGATGTACTGTGGACCATCCCTGATGTACTGTGGATCATCACTGATGTACTGTGGATCATCACTGATGTACTGTGGATCATCACTGATGTACTATGGATCATCCCTGATGTACTATGGACCATCCCTGATGTACTGTGGATCATCACTGATGTACTATAGATCATCACTGATGTACTATGGGCCATCACTGGTGTACTATGGGCCATCACTGGAGTACTATGGATCATCACTGGTGTACTATGGACCATCACTAATTTACTATGGACCATCACTGATGTACTATAGTTCATCACTGATGTACTATGGGCCATCACTGGTGTACTATGGATCATCACTGGTGTACTATGGATCATCACTGGTGTACTATGGATCATCACTGGTGTACTATGGATCATCACTGATGTACTATAGATCATCACTGATGTACTATAGCTCATCACTGATGTACTATGGACCATCACTGATGTACTATAGATCATCACTGATGTACTATGGATCATCACTGGTGTACTATGGATCATCACTGGTGTACTGCGGATCATCACTGGTGTACTATGGACCATCCCTGATGTACTGTGGATCATCACTGATGTACTGTGGATCATCACTGATGTACTATAGATCATCACTGATGTACTATGGGCCATCACTGGTGTACTATGGATCATCACTAGTGTACTATGGATCATCCCTGATGTACTGTGGATCATCACTGATGTACTGTGGATCATCACTGATGTACTATGGATCATCACTGATGTACTGTGGATCATCACTGATGTACTATAGTTCATCACTGATGTACTATGGGCCATCACTGGTGTACTATGGATCATCACTGGTGTACTATGGATCATCACTGATGTACCATGGACCATCACTGATGTACTGTGGATCATCACTGATGTACTGTGGATCATCACTGATGTACTGTGGGCCATCACTGATGTACTATGGATCATCACTGATATACTGTGGACCATCCCTGATGTATTGTGGATCATCACTGATGTACTGTGGATCATCACTGATGTACTATAAATCATCACTGAAGTACTATGGGCTATCACTGGTGTACTATGGATCATCACTGATGTACTATGGATCATCACTGGTGTACTATGGATCATCACTGATGTACTATGGATCATCACTGATGTACTATGGATCATCACTGATGTACTGTGGACCATCCCTGATGTACTGTGGATCATCACTGATGTACTGTGGATCATCACTGATGTACTGTGGATCATCACTGAAGTATTGTGGATCATCACTGATGTACTGTGGATCCTCACTAATGTACTGTGGATCATAACTGATGTACTGTAGATCATCACTGATGTACTATAGATCATCACTGGTGTACTATGTATATAGATCATCACTGATGTACTATGGACCATCACTGATGTACTATAGATCATCACTGATGTACTATGGACCATCACTGGTGTACTATGGATCATCACTGGTGTACTGTGGATCATCACTGGTGTACTATGGACCATCCCTGATGTACTGTGGATCATCACTGATGTACTGTGGATCATCACTGATGTACTATAGTTCATCACTGATGTACTATGGGCCATCACTGGTGTACTATGGATCATCACTGGTGTACTATGGATCATCACTGATGTACTATGGACCATCCCTGATGTACTGTGGATCATCACTGATGTACTATAGTTCATCACTGATGTACTATAGTTCATCACTGATGTACTATGGGCCATCACTGGTGTACTATGGATCATCACTGGTGTACTATGGATCATCACTGATGTACTATGAACCATCCCTGATGTACTGTGGATCATCACTGATGTACTGTGGATCATCACGGATGTACTATGGATCATCACTGATGTACTGTGGATCATCACTGATGTACTGTGGATCATCACTGATGTACTGTGGATCATCCCTGGTGTACTATGGAACATCACTGGTGTACTATGGATCATCACTGGTGTACTGTGGATCATCACTGATGTACTATGGGCCATCACTGATGTACTATGGATCATCACTGATATACTGTGGACCATCCCTGATGTACTGTGGATCATCACTGATGTACTGTGGATCATCACTGAAGTATTGTGGATCATCACTGATGTACTGTGGATCATCACTGATGTACTGTGGATCATAACTGATGTACTGTGGATCATCACTGTTGTACTGTGGATCATCACTGATGTACTATAGATCGTTACTGATGTACTATGGGCCATTACTGGTGTACTATGGATCATCACTGATGTACTATGGATCATCACTGATGTACTATGGATCATCACTGATGTACTATGGACCATCACTGATGTACTATGGGCCATCACTGGTGTACTATGGATCATCACTGATGTACTGTGGATCATCACTGATGTACTGTGGATCATCACTGATGTACTGTGGGCCATCACTGATGTACTATGGATCATCACTGATATACTGTGGACCATCCCTGATGTATTGTGGATCATCACTGATGTACTGTGGATCATCACTGATGTACTATAAATCATCACTGAAGTACTATGGGCCATCACTGGTGTACTATGGATCATCACTGGTGTACTATGGATCATCACTGATTTACTATGGACCATCACTGATGTACTGTGGATCATCACTGATGTACTGTGGGTCATCCCTGGTGTACTATGGATCATCACTGGTGTAATATGGATCATCACTGATGTACTATGGGCCATCACTGATTACTATGGATCATCACTGATGTACTGTGGACCATCCCTGATGTACTGTGGATCATCACTGATGTACTGTGGATCATCACTGATGTACTGTGGATCATCACTGATGAACTATAGATCATCACTGATGTACTATGGGCCATCACTGGTGTACTATGGGCCATCACTGGTGTACTATGGATCATCACTGATGTACTGTGGATCATCACTGATGTACTGTGGATCATCACTGATGTACTATAGATCATCACTGATGTACTATGGACCATCACTGGTGACTATGAATCATCACTGGTGTACTATAGATCATCACTGGTGTACTATGGATCATCACTGATGTACTATAGATCATCACTGATGTACTATGGGTCATCACTTGTGTACTATGGATCATCACTGATGTACTATGGATCATCCCTGATGTACTATGGAACATCCCTGATGTACTATGGACCATCCCTAATGTACTGTGAATCATCACTGGTGTACTGTGGATCATCACTGATGTACTATAGATCATCACTGATGTATTGTGGATCATCACTGATGTACTATGGGCCATCACTGGTGTACTATGGGCCATCACTGGTGTACTATGGATCATCACTGATGTACTGTGGATCATTCCTGATGTACTGTGGGCCATCACTGATGTACTATGGATCATCACTGATGTACTATGGATCATGACTGGTGTACTATGGATCATCACTGATGTATTGTGGATCATCACTGATGTACTATGGGCCATCACTGGTGTACTATAGATCATCACTGAAGTACTATGGGCCATCACTGGTGTACTATGGATCATCACTGGTGTACTATGGGCCATCACTGGTGTACTATGAATCATCACTGATGTACTATGGATCATCACTGATGTACTATGGATCATGACTGGTGTACTATGGATCATCACTGATGTACTGTGGACCATCCCTGATGTCCTGTGGATCATCACTGATGTACTGTGGATCATCACTGATGTACTGTGGATCATCACTGATGTACTGTGGATCATCACTGATGTACTGAGGATCATCACTGATGTACTATTGATCATCACTGATGTACCGTGGAACATCACTGATGTACTGTGGATCATCACTGATGTACTGTGGATCATCACTGATGTACTATAGATCATCACTGAAGTACTATGGGCCATCACTGGTGTACTATGGATCATCACTGATGTATTATGGATCATTACTGATGTACTATGAGCCATCACTGATGTACTATGGATCATCACTGGTGTACTATGGACCATCACTGATTTACTATGGACCATCACTGATGTACTGTGGATCATCACTGATGTACTGTGGGTCATCCCTGGTGTACTATGGATCATCACTGGTGTAATATGGATCATCACTGATGTACTATGGGCCATCACTGATGTACTATGGATCATCACTGATGTACTGTGGACCATCCCTGATGTACTGTGGATCATCACTGATGTACTGTTGATCATCACTGATGTACTGTGGATCATCACTGATGTACTGAGGATCATCACTGATGAACTATAGATCATCACTGATGTACTATGGGCCATCACTGGTGTACTATGGGCCATCACTGGTGTACTATGGATCATCACTGATGTACTGTGGATCATCACTGATGTACTGTGGATCATCACTGATGTACTATAGATCATCACTGATGTACTATGGACCATCACTGGTGACTATGAATCATCACTGGTGTACTATGGATCATCACTGGTGTACTATGGATCATCACTGATGTACTATAGATCATCACTGATGTACTATGGGTCATCACTTGTGTACTATGGATCATCACTGATGTACTATGGATCATCCCTGATGTACTATGGAACATCCCTGATGTACTATGGACCATCCCTAATGTACTGTGAATCATCACTGGTGTACTGTGGATCATCACTGATGTACTATAGATCATCACTGATGTATTGTGGATCATCACTGATGTACTATGGGCCATCACTGGTGTACTATGGGCCATCACTGGTGTACTATGGATCATCACTGATGTACTGTGGATCATTCCTGATGTACTGTGGGCCATCACTGATGTACTATGGATCATCACTGATGTACTATGGATCATGACTGGTGTACTATGGATCATCACTGATGTATTGTGGATCATCACTGATGTACTATGGGCCATCACTGGTGTACTATAGATCATCACTGAAGTACTATGGGCCATCACTGGTGTACTATGGATCATCACTGGTGTACTATGGGCCATCACTGGTGTACTATGAATCATCACTGATGTACTATGGATCATCACTGATGTACTATGGATCATGACTGGTGTACTATGGATCATCACTGATGTACTGTGGACCATCCCTGATGTCCTGTGGATCATCACTGATGTACTGTGGATCATCACTGATGTACTGTGGATCATCACTGATGTACTGTGGATCATCACTGATGTACTGAGGATCATCACTGATGTACTATTGATCATCACTGATGTACCGTGGAACATCACTGATGTACTGTGGATCATCACTGATGTACTGTGGATCATCACTGATGTACTATAGATCATCACTGAAGTACTATGGGCCATCACTGGTGTACTATGGATCATCACTGATGTATTATGGATCATTACTGATGTACTATGAGCCATCACTGATGTACTATGGATCATCACTGGTGTACTATGGACCATCACTGATTTACTATGGACCATCACTGATGTACTGTGGATCATCACTGATGTACTGTGGGTCATCCCTGGTGTACTATGGATCATCACTGGTGTAATATGGATCATCACTGATGTACTATGGGCCATCACTGATGTACTATGGATCATCACTGATGTACTGTGGACCATCCCTGATGTGCTGTGGATCATCACTGATGTACTGTGGATCATCACTGATGTACTGTGGATCATCACTGATGTACTGAGGATCATCACTGATGAACTATAGATCATCACTGATGTACTATGGGCCATCACTGGTGTACTATGGGCCATCACTGGTGTACTATGGATCATCACTGATGTACTGTGGATCATCACTGATGCACTGTGGATCATCACTGATGTACTATAGATCATCACTGATGTACTATGGACCATCACTGGTGACTATGAATCATCACTGGTGTACTATGGATCATCACTGGTGTACTATGGATCATCACTGATGTACTATAGATCATCACTGATGTACTATGGGTCATCACTTGTGTACTATGGATCATCACTGATGTACTATGGATCATCCCTGATGTACTATGGACCATCCCTGATGTACTATGGACCATCCCTGATGTACTGTGAATCATCACTGGTGTACTGTGGATCATCACTGATGTACTATAGATCATCACTGATGTATTGTGGATCATCACTGATGTACTATGGGCCATCACTGGTGTACTATGGGCCATCACTGGTGTACTATGGATCATCACTGATGTACTGTGGATCATTCCTGATGTACTGTGGGCCATCACTGATGTACTATGGATCATCACTGATGTACTATGGATCATGACTGGTGTACTATGGATCATCACTGATGTATTGTGGATCATCACTGATGTACTATGGGCCATCACTGGTGTACTATAGATCATCACTGAAGTACTATGGGCCATCACTGGTGTACTATGGATCATCACTGGTGTACTATGGGCCATCACTGGTGTACTATGAATCATCACTGATGTACTATGGATCATCACTGATGTACTATGGATCATGACTGGTGTACTATGGATCATCACTGATGTACTGTGGACCATCCCTGATGTCCTGTGGATCATCACTGATGTACTGTGGATCATCACTGATGTACTGTGGATCATCACTGATGTACTGTGGATCATCACTGATGTACTGAGGATCATCACTGATGTACCGTGGAACATCACTGATGTACTGTGGATCATCACTGATGTACTGTGGATCATCACTGATGTACTATAGATCATCACTGAAGTACTATGGGCCATCACTGGTGTACTATGGATCATCACTGATGTATTATGGATCATTACTGATGTACTATGAGCCATCACTGATGTACTATGGATCATCACTGGTGTACTATGGACCATCACTGATTTACTATGGACCATCACTGATGTACTGTGGATCATCACTGATGTACTGTGGGTCATCCCTGGTGTACTATGGATCATCACTGGTGTAATATGGATCATCACTGATGTACTATGGGCCATCACTGATGTACTATGGATCATCACTGATGTACTGTGGACCATCCCTGATGTACTGTGGATCATCACTGATGTACTGTGGATCATCACTGATGTACTGTGGATCATCACTGATGTACTGAGGATCATCACTGATGAACTATAGATCATCACTGATGTACTATGGGCCATCACTGGTGTACTATGGGCCATCACTGGTGTACTATGGATCATCACTGATGTACTGTGGATCATCACTGATGTACTGTGGATCATCACTGATGTACTATAGATCATCACTGATGTACTATGGACCATCACTGGTGACTATGAATCATCACTGGTGTACTATGGATCATCACTGGTGTACTATGGATCATCACTGATGTACTATAGATCATCACTGATGTACTATGGGTCATCACTTGTGTACTATGGATCATCACTGATGTACTATGGATCATCCCTGATGTACTATGGACCATCCCTGATGTACTATGGACCATCCCTGATGTACTGTGAATCATCACTGGTGTACTGTGGATCATCACTGATGTACTATAGATCATCACTGATGTATTGTGGATCATCACTGATGTACTATGGGCCATCACTGGTGTACTATGGGCCATCACTGGTGTACTATGGATCATCACTGATGTACTGTGGATCATCCCTGATGTACAGTGGGTCATCACTGATGTACTATGGATCATCACTGATGTACTATGGATCATGACTGGTGTACTATGGATCATCACTGATGTACTGTGGACCATCCCTGATGTACTGTGGATCATCACTGATGTACTGTGGATCATCACTGATGTACTGTGGATCATCACTGATGTACTATGGATCATCCCTGATGTACTATGGACCATCCCTGATGTACTGTGGATCATCACTGATGTACTATAGATCATCACTGATGTACTATGGGCCATCACTGGTGTACTATGGGCCATCACTGGAGTACTATGGATCATCACTGGTGTACTATGGACCATCACTAATTTACTATGGACCATCACTGATGTACTATAGTTCATCACTGATGTACTATGGGCCATCACTGGTGTACTATGGATCATCACTGGTGTACTATTGATCATCACTGGTGTACTATGGATCATCACTGATGTACTATAGATCATCACTGATATACTATAGCTCATCACTGATGTACTATGGACCATCACTGATGTACTATAGATCATCACTGATGTACTATGGATCATCACTGGTGTACTATGGATCATCACTGGTGTACTGCGGATCATCACTGGTGTACTATGGACCATCCCTGATGTACTGTGGATCATCACTGATGTACTGTGGATCATCACTGATGTACTATAGATCATCACTGATGTACTATGGGCCATCACTGGTGTACTATGGATCATCACTGGTGTACTATGGATCATCCCTGATGTACTGTGGATCATCACTGATGTACTGTGGATCATCACTGATGTACTATGGATCATCACTGATGTACTGTGGATCATCACTGATGTACTATAGTTCATCACTGATGTACTATGGGCCATCACTGGTGTACTATGGATCATCACTGGTGTACTATGGATCATCACTGATGTACCATGGACCATCACTGATGTACTGTGGATCATCACTGATGTACTGTGGATCATCACTGATGTACTGTGGGCCATCACTGATGTACTATGGATCATCACTGATATACTGTGGACCATCCCTGATGTATTGTGGATCATCACTGATGTACTGTGGATCATCACTGATGTACTATAAATCATCACTGAAGTACTATGGGCCATCACTGGTGTACTATGGATCATCACTGGTGTACTATGGATCATCACTGATGTACTATGGATCATCACTGGTGTACTATGGATCATCACTGATGTACTATGGATCATCACTGATGTACTATGGATCATCACTGATGTACTGTGGACCATCCCTGATGTACTGTGGATCATCACTGATGTACTGTGGATCATCACTGATGTATTGTGGATCATCACTGAAGTATTGTGGATCATCACTGATGTACTGTGGATCCTCACTAATGTACTGTGGATCATAACTGATGTACTGTAGATCATCACTGATGTACTATAGATCATCACTGGTGTACTATGTATATAGATCATCACTGATGTACTATGGACCATCACTGATGTACTATAGATCATCACTGATGTACTATGGACCATCACTGGTGTACTATGGATCATCACTGGTGTACTGTGGATCATCACTGGTGTACTATGGATCATCACTGATGTACTATGAGCCATCACTGATGTGCTATGGGCCATCACTGATGTACTGTGGATCATCACTGGTGTACTATGGATCATCACTGATGTACTATGGATCATCACTGATGTACTATGGATCATCACTGGTGTACTATGGATCATCACTGATGTACTGTGGATCATCACTGATGTACTGTGGATCATCACTGATGTACTAAGGATCATCACTGATGTACTATGGATCATCACTGATGTACTATAGATCATCACTGATGTACTGTGGATCATCACTGATGTACTGAGGATCATCACTGTTGTACTATGGATCATCACTGATGTACTGTGGACCATCCCTGATGTACTGTGGACCAACCCTGATGTACTGTGGATCATCACTGATGTACTGTGGATCATCACTGATGTACTATGGATCATCACTGATGTACTGTGGACCATCCCTGATGTACTGTGGATCATCACTGATGTACTGTGGACCATCCCTGATGTACCGTGGATCATCACTGATGTACTGTGGATCATCACTAATGTACCGTGGATCATCACTGATGTACTGAGGATCATCACTGATGTACTATGGGCCATCATGGGTGTACTATGGATCATCACTGGTGTACTATGGATCAACACTGATGTACTATGGACCATCCCTGATGTACTATGGACCATCCCTGATGTACTGAGGATCATCACTGATGTACTATAGATCATCACTGATGTACTATGGGTCATCAATGGTGTACTATGGATCATCACTGATGTACTGTGGATCATCACTGATGTACTATGGATCATCACTGATGTACTATGAGCCATCACTGATGTACTATGGGCCATCACTGATGTACTGTGGATCATCACTGGTGTACTATGGATCATCACTGATGTACTATGGATCATCACTGATGTATTGTGGATCATCACTGATGTACTATAGATCATCACTGATGTACTATGGGCCATCACTGATGTACTATGGATCATCACTGATGTACTATGAATCATCACTGATGTACTATAGATCATCACTGATGTACTATGGGCCATCACTGGTGTACTATGGATCATCACTGATGTACTGTGGACCATCCCTGATGTACTGTGGACCAACCCTGATGTACTGTGGATCATCACTGATGTACTGTGGATCATCACTGATGTACTATGGATCATCACTGATGTACTATGGATCATTACAGATGTACTATGGATCATCACTGATGTACTATGGATCATCACTGATGTACTATGAGCCATCACTGATGTACTATGAGCCATCACTGATGTACTATGGATTATCACTGGTGTACTATGGATCATCACTGATGTACTGTGGACCATCCCTGATGTACTGTGGATCATCACTGATGTACTGTGGACCATCCCTGATGTACCGTGGATCATCACTGATGTACTGTGGATCATCACTAATGTACCATGGATCATCACTGATGTACTGAGGATCATCACTGATGTACTATGGGCCATCACGGGTGTACTATGGATCATCACTGGTGTACTATGGATCAACACTGATGTACTATGGACCATCCCTGATGTACTATGGACCATCCCTAATGTACTGAGGATCATCACTGATGTACTATAGATCATCACTGATGTACTATGGGCCATCACTGGTGTACTATGGATCATCACTGATGTACTGTGGATCATCACTGATGTACTATGGATCATCACTGATGTACTATGAGCCATCACTGATGTACTATGGGCCATCACTGATGTACTGTGGATCATCACTGGTGTACTATGGATCATCACTGATGTACTGTGGATCATCACTGATGTACTGTGGATCATCACTGATGTACTAAGGATCATCACTGATGTACTATGGATCATCACTGATGTACTATAGATCATCACTGATGTACTGTGGATCATCACTGATGTACTGAGGATCATCACTGTTGTACTATGGATCATCACGGATGTACTGTGGACCATCCCTGATGTACTGTGGACCAACCCTGATGTACTGTGGATCATCACTGATGTACTGTGGATCATCACTGATGTACTATGGATCATCACTGATGTACTGTGGACCATCCCTGATGTACTGTGGATCATCACTGATGTACTGTGGACCATCCCTGATGTACCGTGGATCATCACTGATGTACTGTGGATCATCACTAATGTACCGTGGATCATCACTGATGTACTGAGGATCATCACTGATGTACTATGGGCCATCATGGGTGTACTATGGATCATCACTGGTGTACTATGGATCAACACTGATGTACTATGGACCATCCCTGATGTACTATGGACCATCCCTGATGTACTGAGGATCATCACTGATGTACTATAGATCATCACTGATGTACTATGGGTCATCAATGGTGTACTATGGATCATCACTGATGTACTGTGGATCATCACTGATGTACTATGGATCATTACTGATGTACTATGAGCCATCACTGATGTACTATGGGCCATCACTGATGTACTGTGGATCATCACTGATGTACTGTGGACCATCCCTGATGTACCGTGGATCATCACTGATGTACTATGGATCATCACTGATGTACTATGAATCATCACTGATGTACTATAGATCATCACTGATGTACTATGGGCCATCATGGGTGTACTATGGATCATCACTGGTGTACTATGGATCAACACTGATGTACTATGGACCATCCCTGATGTACTATGGACCATCCCTGATGTACTGAGGATCATCACTGATGTACTATAGATCATCACTGATGTACTATGGGTCATCAATGGTGTACTATGGATCATCACTGATGTACTGTGGATCATCACTGATGTACTATGGATCATCACTGATGTACTATGAGCCATCACTGATGTACTATGGGCCATCACTGATGTACTGTGGATCATCACTGGTGTACTATGGATCATCACTGATGTACTATGGATCATCACTGATGTACTATGGATCATTACAGATGTACTATGGATCATCACTGATGTACTATGGATCATCACTGATGTACTATGAGCCATCACTGATGTACTATGAGCCATCACTGATGTACTATGGATTATCACTGGTGTACTATGGATCATTACTGATGTACTGTGGACCATCCCTGATGTACTGTGGATCATCACTGATGTACTGTGGACCATCCCTGATGTACCGTGGATCATCACTGATGTACTGTAGATCATCACTAATGTACCGTGGATCATCACTGATGTACTGAGGATCATCACTGATGTACTATGGGCCATCACGGGTGTACTATGGATCATCACTGGTGTACTATGGATCAACACTGATGTACTATGGACCATCCCTGATGTACTATGGACCATCCCTGATGTACTGAGGATCATCACTGATGTACTATAGATCATCACTGATGTACTATGGGCCATCACTGGTGTACTATGGATCATCACTGATGTACTGTGGATCATCACTGATGTACTGTGGATCATCACTGATGTACTATGGATCATCACTGATGTACTATGGATCATTACAGATGTACTATGGATCATCACTGATGTACTATGGATCATCACTGATGTACTATGAGCCATCACTGATGTACTATGGATTATCACTGGTGTACTATGGATCATCACTGATGTACTGTGGACCATCCCTGATGTACTGTGGATCATCACTGATGTACTGTGGACCATCCCTGATGTACCGTGGATCATCACTGATGTACTGTGGATCATCACTAATGTACCGTGGATCATCACTGATGTACTGAGGATCATCACTGATGTACTATGGGCCATCACGGGTGTACTATGGATCATCACTGGTGTACTATGGATCAACACTGATGTACTATGGACCATCCCTGATGTACTATGGACCATCCCTGATGTACTGAGGATCATCACTGATGTACTATAGATCATCACTGATGTACTATGGGCCATCACTGGTGTACTATGGATCATCACTGATGAACTGTGGATCATCACTGATGTACTATGGATCATCACTGATGTACTATGAGCCATCACTGATGTACTATGGGCCATCACTGATGTACTGTGGATCATCACTGGTGTACTATGGATGATCACTGATGTACTATGGATCATCACTGATGTACTATGGATCATCACTGATGTACTATGGATCATCACTGGTGTACTATGGATCATCACTGATGTACTGTGGAACATCCCTGATGTACTGTGGATCATCACTGATGTACTGTGGATCATCACTGATGTACTAAGGATCATCACTGATGTACTATGGATCATCACTGATGTACTATAGATCATCACTGATGTACTGTGGATCATCACTGATGTACTGAGGATCATCACTGTTGTACTATGGATCATCACTGATGTACTGTGGACCATCCCTGATGTACTGTGGACCAACCCTGATGTACTGTGGATCATCACTGATGTACTGTGGATCATCACTGATGTACTATGGATCATCACTGATGTACTGTGGACCATCCCTGATGTACTGTGGATCATCACTGATGTACTGTGGACCATCCCTGATGTACCGTGGATCATCACTGATGTACTGTGGATCATCACTAATGTACCGTGGATCATCACTGATGTACTGAGGATCATCACTGATGTACTATGGGCCATCACGGGTGTACTATGGATCATCACTGGTGTACTATGGATCAACACTGATGTACTATGGACCATCCCTGATGTACTATGGACCATCCCTGATGTACTGAGGATCATCACTGATGTACTATAGATCATCACTGATGTACTATGGGCCATCACTGGTGTACTATGGATCATCACTGATGTACTGTGGTTCATCACTGATGTACTATGGATCATCACTGATGTACTATGAGCCATCACTGATGTACTATGGGCCATCACTGATGTACTGTGGATCATCACTGGTGTACTATGGATCATCACTGATGTACTATGGATCATCACTGATGTACTATGGATCATCACTGATGTACTATGGATCATCACTGATGTACTGTGGACCATCCCTGATGTACCGTGGATCATCACTGATGTACTGTGGATCATCACTAATGTACCGTGGATCATCACTGATGTACTGAGGATCATCACTGATGTACTATGGGCCATCACGGGTGTACTATGGATCATCACTGGTGTACTATGGATCATCACTGATGTACTGTGGACCATCCCTGATGTACTGTGGATCATCACTGATGTACTGTGGATCATCACTGATGTACTATAGATCATCACTGATGTACTGTGGATCATCACTGATGTACTGAGGATCATCACTGTTGTACTATGGACCATTCCTGATGTACCGTGGATCATCACCGATGTACTGAGGATCATCACCGATGTACTGAGGATCATCACTGATGTACTGTGCACCATCACTGATGTACTGTGGACCATCACTAATGTACAATGGATCATCACTGATGAACTATAGATCATCACTGATGTACTGTGGATCATCACTGGTGTACTGTGGATTATCACTGATGTACTGTGGATCATCACTGATGTACTATGGACCATTCCTGATGTACCGTGGATCATCACTGATGTACTGAGGATCATCACCGATGTACTGAGGATCATCACCGATGTACTGTGGATCATCACTGATGTACTATGGGCCATCACAGGTGTACTATGGATCATCACTGGTGTACTATGGATCATCACTAATGTACTATGGACCATCCCTGATGTACTGTGGATCATCACTGATGTACTGTGGATCATCACTGGTGTACTATAGATCATCACTGATGTACTATGGGCCATCACTGGTGTACTATGGATCATCACTGATGTAATGTGGATCATCACTGATGTACTATGGACCATCCGTGATGTACTATGGACCATCCCTGATGTACTGTGGATTATCACTGATGTACCATGGATCATCACTGATGTACTGAGGATCATCACTGATGTACTGTGGATCATCACTGATGTACTGTTGATTAATCACTGATTTACTGTGGATCATTACTGATTTACTGAGGATCATCACTGATGTACTATGGGCCATCACGGGTGTACTATGGATCATCACTGGTGTACTATGGATCATCACTGATGTACTATGGACCATCCCTGATGTACTATGGACCATCCCTGATGTACTATGGACCATCCCTGATGTACTGAGGATCATTACTGATGTACTATAGATCATCACTGATGTACTATGGGCCATCACTGATGTACTGTGGACCATCCCTGATGTACTGTGGATCATCACTGATGTGCCGTGGATCATCACTGATGTACCGTGGATCATCACTGATGTACTGAGGATCATCACTGATGTACAGTGGATCATCACTGATGTACCATGGGCCATCACGGGTGTACTATGGATCATCACTGGTGTACTATGGATCATCACTGATGTACTATGGACCATCCCTGATGTACTGAGGATCATCACTGATGTACTATAGATCATCACTGATGTACTATGGACCATCCCTGATGTACTATGGACCATCCCTGATGTACTATGGACCATCCCTGATGTACTGAGGATCATCACTGATGTACTATAGATCATCACTGATGTACTAAGGATCATCACTGATGTACTATGGATCATCACTGATGTACTATAGATCATCACTGATGTACTGTGGATCATCACTGATGTACTGAGGATCATCACTGATGTACTATGGATCATCACTGATGTACTGTGGACCATCCCTGATGTACTGTGGACCAACCCTGATGTACTGTGGATCATCACTGATGTACTGTGGATCATCACTGATGTACTATGGATCATCACTGATGTACTATGGATCATCACTGATGTACTATGGATCATCACTGATGTACTATGAGCCATCACTGATGTACTATGCACCATCACTGATGTACTATGGATTATCACTGGTGTACTATGGATCATCACTGATGTACTGTGGACCATCCCTGATGTACTGTGGATCATCACTGATGTACTGTGGACCATCCCTGATGTCCCGTGGATCATCACTGATGTACTGTGGATCATCACTAATGTACCGTGGATCATCACTGATGTACTGAGGATCATCATTGATGTACTATGGGCCATCATGGGTGTACTATGGATCATCACTGGTGTACTATGGTCATCACTGATGTACTATGGACCATCCCTGATGTACTATGGACCATCCCTGATGTACTGAGGATCATCACTGATGTACTATAGATCATCACTGATGTACTATGGGCCAGCACTGGTGTACTATGGATCATCACTGATGTACTGTGGATCCTCACTGATGTACTATGGATCATCACTGATGTACTATGAGCCATCACTGATGTACTATGGGCCATCACTGATGTACTGTGGATCATCACTGGTGTACTATGGATCATCACTGATGTACTATGGATCATCACTGATGTACTATGGATCATCACTGGTGTACTGCGGATCATCACTGGTGTACTATGGACCATCCCTGATGTACTGTGGATCATCACTGATGTACTGTGGATCATCACTGATGTACTATAGATCATCACTGATGTACTATGGGCCATCACTGGTGTACTATGGATCATCACTGGTGTACTATGGATCATCCCTGATGTACTGTGGATCATCACTGATGTACTGTGGATCATCACTGATGTACTATGGATCATCACTGATGTACTGTGGATCATCACTGATGTACTATAGTTCATCACTGATGTACTATGGGCCATCACTGGTGTACTCTGGATCATCACTGGTGTACTATGGATCATCACTGATG
Organism: Rana muscosa; assembly: GCA_029206835.1. NCBI lineage: Eukaryota > Metazoa > Chordata > Amphibia > Anura > Ranidae > Rana > Rana muscosa. The sequence continues at coordinate 4,645,380 of JARGYO010000056.1, forward strand.
TACCATGGACCATCACTGATGTACTGTGGATCATCACTGATGTACTGTGGATCATCACTGATGTACTGTGGGCCATCACTGATGTACTATGGATCATCACTGATATACTGTGGACCATCCCTGATGTATTGTGGATCATCACTGATGTACTGTGGATCATCACTGATGTACTATAAATCATCACTGAAGTACTATGGGCCATCACTGGTGTACTATGGATCATCACTGGTGTACTATGGATCATCACTGATGTACTATGGATCATCACTGGTGTACTATGGATCATCACTGATGTACTATGGATCATCACTGATGTACTATGGATCATCACTGATGTACTGTGGACCATCCCTGATGTACTGTGGATCATCACTGATGTACTGTGGATCATCACTGATGTATTGTGGATCATCACTGAAGTATTGTGGATCATCACTGATGTACTGTGGATCCTCACTAATGTACTGTGGATCATAACTGATGTACTGTAGATCATCACTGATGTACTATAGATCATCACTGGTGTACTATGTATATAGATCATCACTGATGTACTATGGACCATCACTGATGTACTATAGATCATCACTGATGTACTATGGACCATCACTGGTGTACTATGGATCATCACTGGTGTACTGTGGATCATCACTGGTGTACTATGGATCATCACTGATGTACTATGAGCCATCACTGATGTGCTATGGGCCATCACTGATGTACTGTGGATCATCACTGGTGTACTATGGATCATCACTGATGTACTATGGATCATCACTGATGTACTATGGATCATCACTGATGTACTATGGATCATCACTGGTGTACTATGGATCATCACTGATGTACTGTGGATCATCACTGATGTACTGTGGATCATCACTGATGTACTAAGGATCATCACTGATGTACTATGGATCATCACTGATGTACTATAGATCATCACTGATGTACTGTGGATCATCACTGATGTACTGAGGATCATCACTGTTGTACTATGGATCATCACTGATGTACTGTGGACCATCCCTGATGTACTGTGGACCAACCCTGATGTACTGTGGATCATCACTGATGTACTGTGGATCATCACTGATGTACTATGGATCATCACTGATGTACTATGGATCATTACAGATGTACTATGGATCATCACTGATGTACTATGGATCATCACTGATGTACTATGAGCCATCACTGATGTACTATGAGCCATCACTTATGTACTATGGATCATCACTGATGTACTGTGGACCATCCCTGATGTACTGTGGATCATCACTGATGTACTGTGGACCATCCCTGATGTACCGTGGATCATCACTGATGTACTGTGGATCATCACTAATGTACCGTGGATCATCACTGATGTACTGAGGATCATCACTGATGCACTATGGGCCATCATCGGTGTACTATGGATCATCACTGGTGTACTATGGATCAACACTGATGTACTATGGACCATCCCTGATGTACTATGGACCATCCCTGATGTACTGAGGATCATCACTGATGTACTATAGATCATCACTGATGTACTATGGGTCATCAATGGTGTACTATGGATCATCACTGATGTACTGTGGATCATCACTGATGTACTATAGATCATCACTGATGTACTATGGGCCATCACTGATGTACTATGGATCATCACTGATGTACTATGAATCATCACTGATGTACTATAGATCATCACTGATGTACTATGGGCCATCACTGGTGTACTATGGATCATCACTGATGTACTGTGGACCATCCCTGATGTACTGTGGACCAACCCTGATGTACTGTGGATCATCACTGATGTACTGTGGATCATCACTGATGTACTATGGATCATCACTGATGTACTATGGATCATTACAGATGTACTATGGATCATCACTGATGTACTATGGATCATCACTGATGTACTATGAGCCATCACTGATGTACTATGAGCCATCACTGATGTACTATGGATCATCACTGATGTACTATGAGCCATCACTGATGTACTATGGGCCATCACTGATGTACTGTGGATCATCACTGGTGTACTATGGATCATCACTGATGTACTGTGGATCATCACTGATGTACTGTGGATCATCACTGATGTACTAAGGATCATCACTGATGTACTATGGATCATCACTGATGTACTATAGATCATCACTGATGTACTGTGGATCATCACTGATGTACTGAGGATCATCACTGTTGTACTATGGATCATCACGGATGTACTGTGGACCATCCCTGATGTACTGTGGACCAACCCTGATGTACTGTGGATCATCACTGATGTACTGTGGATCATCACTGATGTACTATGGATCATCACTGATGTACTGTGGACCATCCCTGATGTACTGTGGATCATCACTGATGTACTGTGGACCATCCCTGATGTACCGTGGATCATCACTGATGTACTGTGGATCATCACTAATGTACCGTGGATCCTCACTGATGTACTGAGGATCATCACTGATGTACTATGGGCCATCATGGGTGTACTATGGATCATCACGGGTGTACTATGGATCAACACTGATGTACTATGGACCATCCCTGATGTACTATGGACCATCCCTGATGTACTGAGGATCATCACTGATGTACTATAGATCATCACTGATGTACTATGGGTCATCAATGGTGTACTATGGATCATCACTGATGTACTGTGGATCATCACTGATGTACTATGGATCATTACTGATGTACTATGAGCCATCACTGATGTACTATGGGCCATCACTGATGTACTGTGGATCATCACTGATGTACTGTGGACCATCCCTGATGTACCGTGGATCATCACTGATGTACTATGGATCATCACTGATGTACTATGAATCATCACTGATGTACTATAGATCATCACTGATGTACTATGGGCCATCATGGGTGTACTATGGATCATCACTGGTGTACTATGGATCAACACTGATGTACTATGGACCATCCCTGATGTACTATGGACCTTCCCTGATGTACTGAGGATCATCACTGATGTACTATAGATCATCACTGATGTACTATGGGTCATCAATGGTGTACTATGGATCATCACTGATGTACTGTGGATCATCACTGATGTACTAAGAATCATCACTGATGTACTATGAGCCATCACTGATGTACTATGGGCCATCACTGATGTACTGTGGATCATCACTGGTGTACTATGGATCATCACTGATGTACTATGGATCATCACTGATGTACTATGGATCATTACAGATGTACTATGGATCATCACTGATGTACTATGGATCATCACTGATGTACTATGAGCCATCACTGATGTACTATGAGCCATCACTGATGTACTATGGATTATCACTGGTGTACTATGGATCATCACTGATGTACTGTGGACCATCCCTGATGTACTGTGGATCATCACTGATGTACTGTGGACCATCCCTGATGTACCGTGGATCATCACTGATGTACTGTAGATCATCACTAATGTACCGTGGATCATCACTGATGTACTGAGGATCATCACTGATGTATTATGGGCCATCACGGGTGTACTATGGATCATCACTGGTGTACTATGGATCAACACTGATGTACTATGGACCATCCCTGATGTACTATGGACCATCCCTGATGTACTGAGGATCATCACTGATGTACTATAGATCATCACTGATGTACTATGGGCCATCACTGGTGTACTATGGATCATCACTGATGTACTGTGGATCATCACTGATGTACTGTGGATCATCACTGATGTACTATGGATCATCACTGATGTACTATGGATCATTACAGATGTACTATGGATCATCACTGATGTACTATGGATCATCACTGATGTACTATGAGCCATCACTGATGTACTATGAGCCATCACTGATGTACTATGGATTATCACTGGTGTACTATGGATCATCACTGATGTACTGTGGACCATCCCTGATGTACTGTGGATCATCACTGATGTACTGTGGACCATCCCTGATGTACCGTGGATCATCACTGATGTACTGTGGATCATCACTAATGTACCGTGGATCATCACTGATGTACTGAGGATCATCACTGATGTACTATGGGCCATCACGGGTGTACTATGGATCATCACTGGTGTACTATGGATCAACACTGATGTACTATGGACCATCCCTGATGTACTATGGACCATCCCTGATGTACTGAGGATCATCACTGATGTACTATAGATCATCACTGATGTACTATGGGCCATCACTGGTGTACTATGGATCATCACTGATGAACTGTGGATCATCACTGATGTACTATGGATCATCACTGATGTACTATGAGCCATCACTGATGTACTATGGGCCATCACTGATGTACTGTGGATCATCACTGGTGTACTATGGATCATCACTGATGTACTATGGATCATCACTGATGTACTATGGATCATCACTGATGTACTATGGATCATCACTGGTGTACTATGGATCATCACTGATGTACTGTGGACCATCCCTGATGTACTGTGGATCATCACTGATGTACTGTGGATCATCACTGATGTACTAAGGATCATCACTGATGTACTATGGATCATCACTGATGTACTATAGATCATCACTGATGTACTGTGGATCATCACTGATGTACTGAGGATCATCACTGTTGTACTATGGATCATCACTGATGTACTGTGGACCATCCCTGATGTACTGTGGACCAACCCTGATGTACTGTGGATCATCACTGATGTACTGTGGATCATCACTGATGTACTATGGATCATCACTGATGTACTGTGGACCATCCCTGATGTACTGTGGATCATCACTGATGTACTGTGGACCATCCCTGATGTACCGTGGATCATCACTGATGTACTGTGGATCATCACTAATGTACCGTGGATCATCACTGATGTACTGAGGATCATCACTGATGTACTATGGGCCATCACGGGTGTACTATGGATCATCACTGGTGTACTATGGATCAACACTGATGTACTATGGACCATCCCTGATGTACTATGGACCATCCCTGATGTACTGAGGATCATCACTGATGTACTATAGATCATCACTGATGTACTATGGGCCATCACTGGTGTACTATGGATCATCACTGATGTACTGTGGTTCATCACTGATGTACTATGGATCATCACTGATGTACTATGAGCCATCACTGATGTACTATGGGCCATCACTGATGTACTGTGGATCATCACTGGTGTACTGTGGATCATCACTGATGTACTATGGATCATCACTGATGTACTATGGATCATCACTGATGTACTGTGGACCATCCCTGATGTACCGTGGATCATCACTGATGTACTGTGGATCATCACTAATGTACCGTGGATCATCACTGATGTACTGAGGATCATCACTGATGTACTATGGGCCATCACGGGTGTACTATGGATCATCACTGGTGTACTATGGATCATCACTGATGTACTGTGGACCATCCCTGATGTACTGTGGATCATCACTGATGTACTGTGGATCATCACTGATGTACTATAGATCATCACTGATGTACTGTGGATCATCACTGATGTACTGAGGATCATCACTGTTGTACTATGGACCATTCCTGATGTACCGTGGATCATCACTGATGTACTGAGGATCATCACCGATGTACTGAGGATCATCACTGATGTACTGTGCACCATCACTGATGTACTGTGGACCATCACTAATGTACAATGGATCATCACTGATGAACTATAGATCATCACTGATGTACTGTGGATCATCACTGGTGTACTGTGGATTATCACTGATGTACTGTGGATCATCACTGATGTACTATGGACCATTCCTGATGTACCGTGGATCATCACTGATGTACTGAGGATCATCACCGATGTACTGAGGATCATCACCGATGTACTGTGGATCATCACTGATGTACTATGGGCCATCACAGGTGTACTATGGATCATCACTGGTGTACTATGGATCATCACTAATGTACTATGGACCATCCCTGATGTACTGTGGATCATCACTGATGTACTGTGGATCATCACTGGTGTACTATAGATCATCACTGATGTACTATGGGCCATCACTGGTGTACTATGGATCATCACTGATGTAATGTGGATCATCACTGATGTACTATGGACCATCCGTGATGTACTATGGACCATCCCTGATGTACTGTGGATTATCACTGATGTACCATGGATCATCACTGATGTACTGAGGATCATCACTGATGTACTGTGGATCATCACTGATGTACTGTTGATTAATCACTGATTTACTGTGGATCATTACTGATTTACTGAGGATCATCACTGATGTACTATGGGCCATCACGGGTGTACTATGGATCATCACTGGTGTACTATGGATCATCACTGATGTACTATGGACCATCCCTGATGTACTATGGACCATCCCTGATGTACTATGGACCATCCCTGATGTACTGAGGATCATTACTGATGTACTATAGATCATCACTGATGTACTATGGGCCATCACTGATGTACTGTGGACCATCCCTGATGTACTGTGGATCATCACTGATGTGCCGTGGATCATCACTGATGTACCGTGGATCATCACTGATGTACTGAGGATCATCACTGATGTACAGTGGATCATCACTGATGTACCATGGGCCATCACGGGTGTACTATGGATCATCACTGGTGTACTATGGATCATCACTGATGTACTATGGACCATCCCTGATGTACTGAGGATCATCACTGATGTACTATAGATCATCACTGATGTACTATGGACCATCCCTGATGTACTATGGACCATCCCTGATGTACTATGGACCATCCCTGATGTACTGAGGATCATCACTGATGTACTATAGATCATCACTGATGTACTAAGGATCATCACTGATGTACTATGGATCATCACTGATGTACTATAGATCATCACTGATGTACTGTGGATCATCACTGATGTACTGAGGATCATCACTGATGTACTATGGATCATCACTGATGTACTGTGGACCATCCCTGATGTACTGTGGACCAACCCTGATGTACTGTGGATCATCACTGATGTACTGTGGATCATCACTGATGTACTATGGATCATCACTGATGTACTATGGATCATCACTGATGTACTATGGATCATCACTGATGTACTATGAGCCATCACTGATGTACTATGCGCCATCACTGATGTACTATGGATTATCACTGGTGTACTATGGATCATCACTGATGTACTGTGGACCATCCCTGATGTACTGTGGATCATCACTGATGTACTGTGGACCATCCCTGATGTCCCGTGGATCATCACTGATGTACTGTGGATCATCACTAATGTACCGTGGATCATCACTGATGTACTGAGGATCATCATTGATGTACTATGGGCCATCATGGGTGTACTATGGATCATCACTGGTGTACTATGGTCATCACTGATGTACTATGGACCATCCCTGATGTACTATGGACCATCCCTGATGTACTGAGGATCATCACTGATGTACTATAGATCATCACTGATGTACTATGGGCCAGCACTGGTGTACTATGGATCATCACTGATGTACTGTGGATCCTCACTGATGTACTATGGATCATCACTGATGTACTATGAGCCATCACTGATGTACTATGGGCCATCACTGATGTACTGTGGATCATCACTGGTGTACTATGGATCATCACTGATGTACTATGGATCATCACTGATGTACTATGGATCATCACTGGTGTACTATGGATCATCACTGATGTACTGTGGACCATCCCTGATGTACTGTGGATCATCACTGATGTACTGTGGATCATCACTGATGTACTAGGGATCATCACTGATGTACTATGGATCATCACTGATGTACTATAGATCATCACTGATGTACTGTGGATCATCACTGATGTACTGAGGATCATCACTGATGTACTATGGATCATCACTGATGTACTGTGGATCATCACTGATGTACTATAGATCATCACTGATGTACTATGGATCATCACTGATGTACTGTGGATCATCACTGATGTACTGTGGATTATCACTGATGTACTATGGATCATCACTGATGTACTATAGATCATCACTGATGTACTATGGATCATCACTTATGTACTATAGATCATCACTGATGTACTATGGGCCATCACTGGTGTACTATGGGCCATCACTGGTGTACTATGGGCCATCACTGGTGTACTATGGATCATCACTGGTGTACTATGGATCATCAATGATGTACTATGGACCATCCCTGATGTACTATGGACCATCCCTGATGTACTGTGGATCATCACTGATGTACTGTGGATCATCACTGATGTACTATAGATCATCACTGATGTACTATGGGCCATCACTGGTGTACTATGGGCCATCACTGGTGTACTATGGGCCATCACTGGTGTACTATGGATCATCACTGGTGTACTATGGATCATCAATGATGTACTATGGATCATCACTGGTGTACTATGAATCATCACTGATGTACTATGAGCCATCACTGATGTACTATGGGACATCACTGATGTACTGTGGATCATCACTGGTGTACTATGGATCATCACTGATGTACTATGGATCATCACTAATGTACTATGGATCATCACTAATGTACTATGGGCCATCACGGGTGTACTATGGATCATCACTGATATACTATGGACCATCCCTGATGTACTATGGACCATCCCTGATGTACTATGGACCATCCCTGATGTACTGAGGATCATCACTGATGTACTATAGATCATCACTGATGTACTATGGGCCATCACTGGTGTACTATGGATCATCACTGATGTACTGTGGATCATCACTGATGTACTATGAATCATCACTGATGTACTATGGGACATCACTGATGTACTGTGGATCATCACTGGTGTACTATGGATCATCACTGATGTACTATGGATCATCACTAATGTACTATGGATCATCACTAAAGTACTATGGATCATCACTAATGTACTATGGATCATCACTGATGTACTATTGATCATCACTGGTGTACTATGGATCATCACTGGTGTACTATGGATCATCACTGATGTGCTGTGGACCATCACTGATGTACTGTGGATCATCACTGATGTACTGTGGATCATCACTGATGTACTATAGATCATCACTGATGTACTGTGGATCATCACTGATGTACTGAGGATCATCACTGATGTACTATGGATCATCACTGATGTACTATAGATCATCACTGATGTACTATGGATCATCACTGATGTACTGTGGATCATCACTGATGTACTGTGGATCATCACTGATGTACTATGGACCATCCCTGATGTACCGTGGATCATCACTGATGTACTGAGGATCATCACCGATGTACTGAGGATCATCACCGATGTACTGTGGATCATCACTGATGTACTATGGGCCATCACAGGTGTACTATGGATCATCACTTGTGTACTATGGATCATCACTGATGTACTATGGACCATCCCTGATGTACTGTGGATCATCACTGATGTACTGTGGATCATCACTGGTGTACTATAGATCATCACTGATGTACTATGGGCCATCACTGGTGTACTATGGATCATCACTGATGTAATATGGATCATCACTGATGTACTATGGACCATCCGTGATGTACTATGGACCATCCATGATGTACTGTGGATTATCACTGATGTACCATGGATCATCACTGATGTACTGAGGATCATCACTGATGTACTGAGGATCATCACTGATGTACTGTTGATTAATCACTGATTTACTGTGGATCATTACTGATTTACTGAGGATCATCACTGATGTACTATGGGCCGTCACGGGTGTACTATGGATCATCACTGGTGTACTATGGATCATCACTGATGTACTATGGACCATCCCTGATGTACTATGGACCATCCCTGATGTACTGAGGATCATTACTGATGTACTATAGATCATCACTGATGTACTATGGGCCATCACTGATGTACTGTGGATCATCACTGATGTACTGTGCACCATCACTGATGTACTGTGGACCATCACTAATGTACAATGAATCATCACTGATGAACTATAGATCATCACTGATGTACTATAGATCATCACTGGTGTACTATGGACCATCACTGGTGTACTATGGATCATCACTGGTGTACTATGGATCATTACTGTTGTACTGTGGATCATCACTGATGTACTATAGTTCATCACTGATGTACTATGGATCATCACTGGTGTACTATGGACCATCCCTGATGTACTATGGACCATCCCTGATGTACTGTGGATCATCACTGATGTACTGTGGATCATTACTAATGTACTATAGATCATCACTGATGTACTATGGGCCATCACTGGTGTACTATGGGCCATCACTGGTGTACTATGGGCCATCACTGGTGTACTATGGATCATCACTGGTGTACTGTGGATCATCACTGATGTACTGTGGATCATCCCTGGTGTACTATGGATCATCACTGGTGTACAATGGATCATCACTGGTGTACTATGGATCATCACTGATATACTGTGGACCATCCCTGATGTACTGTGGATCATCACTGATGTACTGTGGACCATCCCTGATGTACTGTGGATCATCACTGATGTACTGTGGATCATCACTGATGTACTATAGATCATCACTGATGTACTATGGGCCATCACTGATGTACTATGGGCCATCACTGGTGTACTATGGGCCATCACTGGTGTACTATGGGCCATCACTGGTGTACTATGGATCATCACTGATGTACTATGGATCATCACTGATGTACTATGGATCATCACTGATGTACTATGGGCCATCACTGGTGTACTGTGGATCATCACTGATGTACTGTGGATCATCACTGATGTACTGAGGATCATCACTGATGTACTATGGATCATCACTGATGTTCTATGAGCCATCACTGGTGTACTATGGATCATCACTGGTGTACTATGGATCATCACTGATGTACTGTGGATCATACCTGATGTACTGTGGATCATCACTGATGTACTGTGGATCATCACTGATGTACCGTGGATCATCACTGATGTACTATGGGCCATCACGGGTGTACTATGGATCATCACTGATGTACTATGGACCATCCCTGATGTACTATGGACCATCCCTGATGTACTATGGACCATCCCTGATGTACTGAGGATGATCACTGATGTACTATAGATCATCACTGATGTACTATGGGCCATCACTGGTGTACTATGGATCATCACTGATGTACTGTGGATCATCAGTGATGTACTATGAATCATCACTGATGTACTATGAGCCATCACTGATGTACTATGGGACATCACTGATGTACTGTGGTTCATCACTGGTGTACTATGGATCATCACTGATGTACTATGGATCATCACTAATGTACTATGGATCATCACTAATGTACTATGGATCATCACTAATGTACTATGGATCATCACTGATGTACTATGGATCATCACTGGTGTACTATGGATCATCACTGGTGTACTATGGATCATCACTGATGTGCTGTGGACCATCACTGATGTACTGTGGATCATCACTGATGTACTGAGGATCATCACTGATGTACTATAGATCATCACTGATGTACTATGGGCCAGCACTGGTGTACTATGGATCATCACTGATGTACTGTGGATCCTCACTGATGTACTATGGATCATCACTGATGTACTATGAGCCATCACTGATGTACTATGGGCCATCACTGATGTACTGTGGATCATCACTGGTGTACTATGGATCATCGCTGATGTACTATGGATCATCACTGATGTACTATGGATCATCACTGGTGTACTATGGATCATCACTGATGTACTGTGGACCATCCCTGATGTACTGTGGATCATCACTGATGTACTGTGGATCATCACTGATGTACTAGGGATCATCACTGATGTACTATGGATCATCACTGATGTACTATAGATCATCACTGATGTACTGTGGATCATCACTGATGTACTGAGGATCATCACTGATGTACTATGGATCATCACTGATGTACTGTGGATCATCACTGATGTACTATAGATCATCACTGATGTACTATGGATCATCACTGATGTACTGTGGATCATCACTGATGTACTGTGGATTATCACTGATGTACTATGGATCATCACTGATGTACTATAGATCATCACTGATGTACTATGGATCATCACTTATGTACTATAGATCATCACTGATGTACTATGGGCCATCACTGGTGTACTATGGGCCATCACTGGTGTACTATGGGCCATCACTGGTGTACTATGGATCATCACTGGTGTACTATGGATCATCAATGATGTACTATGGACCATCCCTGATGTACTATGGACCATCCCTAATGTACTGTGGATCATCACTGATGTACTGTGGATCATCACTGATGTACTATAGATCATCACTGATGTACTATGGGCCATCACTGGTGTACTATGGGCCATCACTGGTGTACTATGGGCCATCACTGGTGTACTATGGATCATCACTGGTGTACTATGGATCATCAATGATGTACTATGGATCATCACTGGTGTACTATGAATCATCACTGATGTACTATGAGCCATCACTGATGTACTATGGGACATCACTGATGTACTGTGGATCATCACTGGTGTACTATGGATCATCACTGATGTACTATGGATCATCACTAATGTACTATGGATCATCACTAATGTACTATGGGCCATCACGGGTGTACTATGGATCATCACTGATATACTATGGACCATCCCTGATGTACTATGGACCATCCCTGATGTACTATGGACCATCCCTGATGTACTGAGGATCATCACTGATGTACTATAGATCATCACTGATGTACTATGGGCCATCACTGGTGTACTATGGATCATCACTGATGTACTGTGGATCATCACTGATGTACTATGAATCATCACTGATGTACTATGGGACATCACTGATGTACTGTGGATCATCACTGGTGTACTATGGATCATCACTGATGTACTATGGATCATCACTAATGTACTATGGATCATCACTAATGTACTATGGATCATCACTAATGTACTATGGATCATCACTGATGTACTATTGATCATCACTGGTGTACTATGGATCATCACTGGTGTACTATGGATCATCACTGATGTGCTGTGGACCATCACTGATGTACTGTGGATCATCACTGATGTACTGTGGATCATCACTGATGTACTATAGATCATCACTGATGTACTGTGGATCATCACTGATGTACTGAGGATCATCACTGATGTACTATGGATCATCACTGATGTAGTATAGATCATCACTGATGTACTATGGATCATCACTGATGTACTGTGGATCATCACTGATGTACTGTGGATCATCACTGATGTACTATGGACCATCCCTGATGTACCGTGGATCATCACTGATGTACTGAGGATCATCACCGATGTACTGAGGATCATCACCGATGTACTGTGGATCATCACTGATGTACTATGGGCCATCACAGGTGTACTATGGATCATCACTTGTGTACTATGGATCATCACTGATGTACTATGGACCATCCCTGATGTACTGTGGATCATCACTGATGTACTGTGGATCATCACTGGTGTACTATAGATCATCACTGATGTACTATGGGCCATCACTGGTGTACTATGGATCATCACTGATGTAATATGGATCATCACTGATGTACTATGGACCATCCGTGATGTACTATGGACCATCCCTGATGTACTGTGGATTATCACTGATGTACCATGGATCATCACTGATGTACTGAGGATCATCACTGATGTACTGAGGATCATCACTGATGTACTGTTGATTAATCACTGATTTACTGTGGATCATTACTGATTTACTGAGGATCATCACTGATGTACTATGGGCCGTCACGGGTGTACTATGGATCATCACTGGTGTACTATGGATCATCACTGATGTACTATGGACCATCCCTGATGTACTATGGACCATCCCTGATGTACTGAGGATCATTACTGATGTACTATAGATCATCACTGATGTACTATGGGCCATCACTGATGTACTGTGGATCATCACTGATGTACTGTGCACCATCACTGATGTACTGTGGACCATCACTAATGTACAATGAATCATCACTGATGAACTATAGATCATCACTGATGTACTATAGATCATCACTGGTGTACTATGGACCATCACTGGTGTACTATGGATCATCACTGGTGTACTATGGATCATTACTGTTGTACTGTGGATCATCACTGATGTACTATAGTTCATCACTGATGTACTATGGATCATCACTGGTGTACTATGGACCATCCCTGATGTACTATGGACCATCCCTGATGTACTGTGGATCATCACTGATGTACTGTGGATCATTACTAATGTACTATAGATCATCACTGATGTACTATGGGCCATCACTGGTGTACTATGGGCCATCACTGGTGTACTATGGGCCATCACTGGTGTACTATGGATCATCACTGGTGTACTGTGGATCATCACTGATGTACTGTGGATCATCCCTGGTGTACTATGGATCATCACTGGTGTACAATGGATCATCACTGGTGTACTATGGATCATCACTGATATACTGTGGACCATCCCTGATGTACTGTGGATCATCACTGATGTACTGTGGACCATCCCTGATGTACTGTGGATCATCACTGATGTACTGTGGATCATCACTGATGTACTATAGATCATCACTGATGTACTATGGGCCATCACTGATGTACTATGGGCCATCACTGGTGTACTATGGGCCATCACTGGTGTACTATGGGCCATCACTGGTGTACTATGGATCATCACTGATGTACTATGGATCATCACTGATGTACTATGGATCATCACTGATGTACTATGGATCATCACTGATGTACTATGGGCCATCACTGGTGTACTGTGGATCATCACTGATGTACTGTGGATCATCACTGATGTACTGAGGATCATCACTGATGTACTATGGATCATCACTGATGTTCTATGAGCCATCACTGGTGTACTATGGATCATCACTGGTGTACTATGGATCATCACTGATGTACTGTGGATCATACCTGATGTACTGTGGATCATCACTGATGTACTGTGGATCATCACTGATGTACCGTGGATCATCACTGATGTACTATGGGCCATCACGGGTGTACTATGGATCATCACTGATGTACTATGGACCATCCCTGATGTACTATGGACCATCCCTGATGTACTATGGACCATCCCTGATGTACTGAGGATGATCACTGATGTACTATAGATCATCACTGATGTACTATGGGCCATCACTGGTGTACTATGGATCATCACTGATGTACTGTGGATCATCACTGATGTACTATGAATCATCACTGATGTACTATGAGCCATCACTGATGCACTATGGGACATCACTGATGTACTGTGGTTCATCACTGGTGTACTATGGATCATCACTGATGTACTATGGATCATCACTAATGTACTATGGATCATCACTAATGTACTATGGATCATCACTGATGTACTATGGATCATCACTGGTGTACTATGGATCATCACTGGTGTACTATGGATCATCACTGATGTGCTGTGGACCATCACTGATGTACTGTGGATCATCACTGATGTACTGTGGATCATCACTGATGTACTATAGATCATCACTGATGTACTGTGGATCATCACTGATGTACTGAGGATCAGCACTGATGTACTATGGATCATCACTGATGTACTATAGATCATCACTGATGTACTATGGATCATCACTGATGTACTATGGATCATCACTGATGTACTATGGACCATCCCTGATGTACTGTGGATCATCACTGATGTACTGTGGATTATCACTGATGTACTGTGGATCATCACTGATGTACTATGGACCATCCCTGATGTACCGTGGATCATCACTGATGTACTGAGGATCATCACCAATGTACTGAGGATCATCACCGATGTACTGTGGATCATCACTGGTGTACTATGGATCATCACTGATGTACTGTGGACCATCCCTGATGTACTGTGGATCATCACTGATGTACTGTGGATCATCACTGATGTACTAGGGATCATCACTGATGTACTATGGATCATCACTGATGTACTATAGATCATCACTGATGTACTGTGGATCATCACTGATGTACTGAGGATCATCACTGATGTACTATGGATCATCACTGATGTACTGTGGATCATCACTGATGTACTATAGATCATCACTGATGTACTATGGATCATCACTGATGTACTGTGGATCATCACTAGGGATGAGCTTCGTGTTCGAGTCGAACATACGTTCGACTCGAACATTGGCTGTTCGATCGTTCGACGAAGATCGAACGATTTGGGCCATTCGCGCCAAATTCGAGTGACGCGAACGGCCCACAATGCACTACGCCATCGCAGTGTCATCCAGGCGCTGTGATTGGCCAAGCATGCACTGTGACCCCGCATGCTTGGCCAATCACAGCGCCGGCAGCGAGGAGAGCAATGATTGGCCACAGGCAGGATGCCTGTGGCCAATTATTGCTGAGGGTGTTTAGTACACGCCCCACACTATAAAAGGCCGCCAGCACGGCGGCCTAGTGTAGTGTGTTCCGGAGCAGGGATAGAGTAGCATAGGCAGGGACAGTGACTGTTATTTCTTTCTTGCTTAACCTGGATTCCTTTAGTTTAGGGAAAGAGAAGGATAGGTAGGGAGAGTGTCAGTGTGTTTTGTGCTTCTGCTATAGTGTGCTTAAAAAAAACATTTATTCTAGGGACAGAAAACTCTAGGTAGGGACAGTGTCAGTTTCTTTCACTCTGCAAGTCCTTGTTTCCAGGGACCTGTAAGGACAGTGAGTTAATTGTCCTTGTGCTATATTGTGCTTAAAAAAAACATTTATTCTAGGGACAGAAAACTCTAGGTAGGGACAGTGTCAGTTTCTTTCACTCTGCAAGTCCTTGTTTCCAGGGACCTGTAAGGACAGTGAGTTAATTGTCCTTGTGCTATATTGTGATTAAAAAAAACATTTATTCTAGGGACAGAAAATTCTAGGTAGGGACAGTGTCAGTTTCTTTCACTCTGCAAGTCCTTGTTTCCAGGGACCTGTAAGGACAGTGAGTTAATTTTCCTTGTGCTATATTGTGATTAAAAAAAACATTTTTTCTAGGGACAGAAAACTGTAGGTAGGGAGAGTGTTTTTTTTCTTTCACTCTGCAAGTCCTTGTTTCCAGGGACCTGTAAGGACAGTGAGTTAATTGTCCTTGTGCTATATTGTGCTTAAAAAAAACATTTATTCTAGGGACAGAAAACTCTAGGTAGGGACAGTGTCAGTTTCTTTCACTCTGCAAGTCCTTGTTTCCAGGGACCTGTAAGGACAGTGAGTTAATTTTCCTTGTGCTATATTGTGATTAAAAAAAACATTTATTCGAGGGACAGAAAACTCTAGGTAGGGACAGTGTCAGTTTCTTTCACTCTGCAAGTCCTTGTTTCCAGGGACCTGTAAGGACAGTGAGTTAATTTTCCTTGTGCTATATTGTGATTAAAAAAAACATTTATTCTAGGGACAGAAAACTCTAGGTAGGGACAGTGTCAGTTTCTTTCACTCTGCAAGTCCTTGTTTCCAGGGACCTGTAAGGACAGTGAGTTAATTTTCCTTGTGCTATATTGTGATTAAAAAAAACATTTATTCTAGGGACAGAAAACTCTAGGTAGGGACAGTGTCAGTTTCTTTCACTCTGCAAGTCCTTGTTTCCAGGGACCTGTAAGGACAGTGAGTTAATTTTCCTTGTGCTATATTGTGATTAAAAAAAACATTTATTCTAGGGACAGAAAACTCTAGGTAGGGACAGTGTCAGTTTCTTTCACTCTGCAAGTCCTTGTTTCCAGGGACCTGTAAGGACAGTGAGTTAATTTTCCTTGTGCTATATTGTGATTAAAAAAAACATTTTTTCTAGGGACAGAAAACTGTAGGTAGGGAGAGTGTTTTTTTTCTTTCACTCTGCAAGTCCTTGTTTCCAGGGACCTGTAAGGACAGTGAGTTAATTTTCCTTGTGCTATATTGTGATTAAAAAAAACATTTTTTCTAGGGACAGAAAACTGTAGGTAGGGAGAGTGTTTTTTTTTCTTTCACTCTGCAAGTCCTTGTTTCCAGGGACCTGTAAGGACAGTGAGTTAATTGTCCTTGTGCTATATTGTGCTTAAAAAAAACATTTATTCTAGGGACAGAAAACTCTAGGTAGGGACAGTGTCAGTTTCTTTCACTCTGCAAGTCCTTGTTTCCAGGGACCTGTAAGGACAGTGAGTTAATTTTCCTTGTGCTATATTGTGATTAAAAAAAACATTTATTCTAGGGACAGAAAACTCTAGGTAGGGACAGTGTCAGTTTCTTTCACTCTGCAAGTCCTTGTTTCCAGGGACCTGTAAGGACAGTGAGTTAATTTTCCTTGTGCTATATTGTGATTAAAAAAAACATTTTTTCTAGGGACAGAAAACTGTAGGTAGGGAGAGTGTTTTTTTTCTTTCACTCTGCAAGTCCTTGTTTCCAGGGACCTGTAAGGACAGTGAGTTAATTTTCCTTGTGCTATATTGTGCTTAAAAAAAACATTTTTTCTAGGGACAGAAAACTGTAGGTAGGGAGAGTGTTTTTTTTCTTTCACTCTGCAAGTCCTTGTTTCCAGGGACCTGTAAGGACAGTGAGTTAATTGTCCTTGTGCTATATTGTGCTTAAAAAAAACATTTATTCTAGGGACAGAAAACTCTAGGTAGGGACAGTGTCAGTTTCTTTCACTCTGCAAGTCCTTGTTTCCAGGGACCTGTAAGGACAGTGAGTTAATTTTCCTTGTGCTATATTGTGATTAAAAAAAACATTTATTCTAGGGACAGAAAACTGTAGGTAGGGAGAGTGTTTTTTTTCTTTCACTCTGCAAGTCCTTGTTTCCAGGGACCTGTAAGGACAGTGAGTTAATTTTCCTTGTGCTATATTGTGATTAAAAAAAACATTTTTTCTAGGGACAGAAAACTGTAGGTAGGGAGAGTGTTTTTTTTCTTTCACTCTGCAAGTCCTTGTTTCCAGGGACCTGTAAGGACAGTGAGTTAATTGTCCTTGTGCTATATTGTGCTTAAAAAAAACATTTTTTCTAGGGACAGAAAACTGTAGGTAGGGAGAGTGTTTTTTTTTTTTCACTCTGCAAGTCCTTGTTTCCAGGGACCTGTAAGGACAGTGAGTTAATTGTCCTTGTGCTATATTGTGCTTAAAAAAAACATTTATTCTAGGGACAGAAAACTCTAGGTAGGGACAGTGTCAGTTTCTTTCACTCTGCAAGTCCTTGTTTCCAGGGACCTGTAAGGACAGTGAGTTAATTTTCCTTGTGCTATATTGTGCTTAAAAAAAACATTTATTCTAGGGACAGAAAACTCTAGGTAGGGACAGTGTCAGTTTCTTTCACTCTGCAAGTCCTTGTTTCCAGGGACCCTGTAAGGACAGTGAGTTAATTTTCCTTGTGCTATATTGTGATTAAAAAAAACATTTTTTCTAGGGACAGAAAACTGTAGGTAGGGAGAGTGTTTTTTTTCTTTCACTCTGCAAGTCCTTGTTTCCAGGGACCTGTAAGGACAGTGAGTTAATTTTCCTTGTGCTATATTGTGATTAAAAAAAACATTTTTTCTAGGGACAGAAAACTGTAGGTAGGGAGAGTGTTTTTTTTCTTTCACTCTGCAAGTCCTTGTTTCCAGGGACCTGTAAGGACAGTGAGTTAATTGTCCTTGTGCTATATTGTGCTTAAAAAAAACATTTTTTCTAGGGACAGAAAACTCTAGGTAGGGAGAGTGTTTTTTTTTTTTCACTCTGCAAGTCCTTGTTTCCAGGGACCTGTAAGGACAGTGAGTTAATTGTCCTTGTGCTATATTGTGCTTAAAAAAAAACATTTATTCTAGGGACAGAAAACTCTAGGTAGGGACAGTGTCAGTTTCTTTCACTCTGCAAGTCCTTGTTTCCAGGGACCTGTAAGGACAGTGAGTTAATTTTCCTTGTGCTATATTGTGCTTAAAAAAAACATTTATTCTAGGGACAGAAAACTCTAGGTAGGGACAGTGTCAGTTTCTTTCACTCTGCAAGTCCTTGTTTCCAGGGACCTGGAGAGACATTGAGTGAATTGTCCTTGTGCTATATTGTGATTAAAAAAAACATTTATTCTAGGGACAGAAAACTCTAGGTAGGGACAGTGTCAGTTTCTTTCACTGTGAAAGTCCTTGTTTCAAGGGACAGAGAAGGACACCTGAAGGTAGCCCTTATTGCTTTTTTCCCATCTCCCTGCAGGCCATCTATTAGAATGTCTGGAAGGCAAACAAGGAGAGGCAGACAGTCAGGAGGCAATAAAAGAGGGCAAGCAGGCTCTGTGTCTGGGGGCAACAGTGCTGGTCGTGGACGCGGTGCATTGTCATCAGCACATGGCCATGGGACACGCTTGTCCTTCTTTTCGGCAGCTGGACATGTTGAGCCACATCATGCCGAAGACTTGGTAGAGTGGATGACCAAGCCCTCCTCCTCCTCCTCATCCTCTCTCACCCAGGCTCAGGGTACTGGAAAAGCAGCTGCCAAAGCGTCGTCTTCCCTGGTATCAATGTCAGACAAATCATCAGTCACTCCTTCCCTAGACCCACCATGTCCTCCTCCTGAGGAGTCCCCCGAACTGTTTCAGCACAGTGTTGGGTACATGCTCCAGGAGGATGCCCAGCGTTTCGAAGGGTCTGATGATGAAACCCAGCTAGAGGAAGGCAGTAGCGTGAGAGCAGACAGAGGGGATGCTCAAGAAGGACACCAATCTGGCAGTCATGTTCCAGCAGCTGCAGCATACTGCCAGATTGGCTCCAGTGATGAGGAGGGAGGGGATGATGAGGTCAATGACTCCACGTGGGTGCCTAATAGGAGAGAGGAGGAGGAGGAGGATGAGGAGGAGGCACATCTCCAACGAGGCAGGATGCCCTTTGGTGGCCAGCGTAAGGGCAGTACACCGACGGAATCACACCGCAGAGCTCCGCCTGTGCAGGGCGCTGCCTCTGCCCGTCATTCAAAAAGTTCTTTGGTGTGGGCCTTTTTTGAGGCTAGTGCATCAGATCGCACAGCTGCTGTTTGCAACATATGTCTCAAGCGTATATCGCGTGGCCAAAACATCAGCCGCTTGGGTACCACATGCCTGACCAGACATATGTTGACCTGCCATGCAGCTCGTTGGCAAGCCTACCTCAAAGACCCACACCAAAGAACAAAGCGGACCTCTCCTTGCACCGCATCAGCTGGGATCTCCAACCCCACTATAACTTCAGTCCTCTCTGAAACATGCACTGAGAGGAATGAAGGTGTAGAATTAGGTGTGTCACAGCCAAGTACTTGCGCCCACTCTGCTAGCAGTACACCGACGTCCGATTCTAGCAGGCAAATTTCCCTGCCCCAGCTGCTGGACCGTCGAAAGAAGTTCACTCCCAGCCATCCACATGCCCAGCGGTTGAATGCTAGCTTGGCTAAATTGCTAGCGCTTCAACTGCTGCCTTTTCAGTTGGTAGACTCGGCCCCCTTCCGTGAGTTTGTGCAATGTGCGGTTCCTCAGTGGCAGGTTCCCAAACGCCACTTTTTCTCACGGAAGGCTATTCCGGCTCTCTACCGGCATGTGGAAGGCAATGTCTTGGCCTCGCTGGACAGGGCGGTCAGCGGTAAGGTGCATATTACCGCTGACTCATGGTCCAGCAGGCATGGACAGGGACGTTACCTTTCTTTCACGGCCCATTGGGTCACTCTTTTGGCAGCTGGGAAGGATTCAGGACAAGGTGCAGTAGTGTTGGAGGTTGTCCCACCGCCACGCCTCCAAAATGCTACTACTGGTTGTGACACACCTCTCTCCTCCACCCCCTCCTCTTCTTCTTCCTCCATGGCCTCTTCCTGTGGTTTGTCCTATGAACCAGCGGTGCTCCGTAGCCGTTCACGGGGCTACGCAAGTACGCAGGCAAAAAGATGCCATGCCGTGCTTGCGCTGGTGTGTTTGGGGGACAGAAGCCACACTGGGGCAGAGGTCCTGTCTGCTCTGCAGGGCCAGGCCGAGAGGTGGTTGACGCCACGCCAGCTTAAGCCAGGAATGGTGGTTTGCGACAATGGCACCAACCTCCTCTCCGCCCTCCGACAGGGACAACTGACCCATGTGCCCTGTGTGGCTCACGTCCTTAACCTGGTGGTGCAGCGCTTCTTGGGCAGGTACCCGGGCTTACAGGATGTCCTGAGGCAGGCCAGGAAAGTCTGTGTGCATTTCCGCAGATCTTATAATGCCAGTGCTCGCCTGGCTGAGCTGCAAAAGGAGTTGAACCTGCCCAAGAACCGCCTTATATGTGACATGCCCACCAGGTGGAACTCAACGTTGGCCATGCTGCAGCGGCTGCACACGCAGCAGAGGGCCATCAATGAGTACCTGTGCGACTACGGCACCAGGACAGGGTCAGGGGAGCTTGGTTTTTTTTCTCCACGCCAGTGGGGCATGATCAGGGATGCATGCACTGTCCTGGCACCATTTGAGGAGGCCACGAGGATGGTGAGCAGTGACAGTGCATGCATCAGTGACACTGTACCTCTTGTCCACCTGTTGGAGCACACGCTGCGTGGAATAATGGACAGGGCACTTGAGGCAGAACAGAGGCAGGAAGAGGAGGACTTCCTTGCCTCTCAAGGCCCCCTTTACCCAGACAGTGTTCCTTCTGTCCCACCCATCGCACAGGAAGAGGAGGAGGAGGAGGAGGAGGAGGAGGAGGATTGTGTCAGCATGGAGGTGGAGGCTGGCACTCAGCATCATCAGCAGCAGTCTTTTAGGGATGATTTACAGTCCCAAGAAACCAGTGGACTTGTACGTGGCTGGGAGGAGGTGGCTGCGGATCATGTCGTCCTTAGTGACCCAGAGGACTCCGGAGCGAATGCCTCAGCAAACCTACGCTGCATGGCCTCCCTGATCCTGCAAAGTCTGCGGAAGGATCCTCGTATTCTTCGGATCAAGGAGAGGGACCATTACTGGCTGGCCACTCTCCTTGATCCACGGTACAAGGGTAAGGTTGCGGACCTTATGTTACCGTCGCAGAGGGAGCAGAGGATGAGACAACTCCGGGAGGCCTTGCAGAAAGGTCTGTGCAACGCGTTCCCAGAGACTGGGAGGTTGCAAACTCCTGGTCCTGGACAACGAGTTGCTGAGGCTTCGGCCAGTCAAAGAAGGAGCGGTGGGGAAGGTGGCCGTCTGACCGATGCGTTCAGACAATTCTTTAGTCCGCAGCCCCAAAGTATGATCGGTTCCAGCAACCATCGCCAGCGTCTGATAAACATGGTGCAGGAATATCTAGGGGCAAGGTCAGACTTGGACACCTTCCCCACCGAAAATCCTCTGGCTTACTGGGTCTTGAGGATGGATCACTGGCCAGAGCTTGCACAGTATGCAATTGAGCTACTGGCCTGTCCTGCATCCAGCGTTCTTTCGGAACGCACATTCAGTGCTGCTGGAGGATTTGTCACGGATCACAGGGTGCGCCTGTCCACCGACTCGGTTGATCGACTGACTTTCATCAAGATGAACCAGTCTTGGATCACCACCAGCTACCACACACCTGATGCTGATATAACAGACTAATTGATTTTAAAATGTCACATCCCTTCAAGACTGATGCTGATGCTGAGTGCCTGTGCTGTTATGTTGACTGGCTATCCTCCTCCTCCGAGTCCTCAATGATACGATTGATGATGATAGCTTGGAAGATCATTTTTGTTTATGGGTGCCGCCACCAGTGCCTAACGCCCAATTTTTCAGCCCCTGTTTAACAGGGGCGTGTAATTACAATTTTTGAAGCAATACTTTGCAACAGGGCTCATTGCTGTGCTCCAAGTACAGTATCTGTGAGGAGTTGCAGTGTTGTGCCACCAGTGCCTAAGGCCCAATTTTTCAGCCCCTGTTTAACAGGGGCGTGTCATTACAATTTTTGAAGCAATACTTTGCAACAGGGCTCATTGCTGTGCTCCAAGTACAGTATCTGTGAAGGGTTGCAGTGTTGTGCCACCAGTGCCTAAGGCCCAATTTTTCAGCCCCTGTTCAACAGGGGCATGTAATTACAATTCTTGATCTAATAATTCACAGCAGGGCCCATTGCTGCACCCACCAAGAGTAACTGTCAGGGCTTACAGTGTTGTGGCACCAGCACCACCATCAAAGGCCCAATTTTTACTACCACTGTTCAACAATTATATGTAATTAAAATTCCTGATATAATAGTTGACAGCAGGGCGTTCCAGCACCAACCAAGAGTAACTGTGAGTGCTTACAGTGTTGTGCCAACACCAACAACTAAGGGGCCTATTTCTGCAGAGTATATACGGCAGGTCCCTACTTTCAAACATCCAACTTACAAACGACTCCTACTTGCAAACGCAAGAAGACAACAGGAAGTGAGAGGAAATCTACCACTAGGAAGGAAAATTCTCTCCTGTAAGAATAAATATGGGAGAAAGGTGTCTCCTCTGTACTGATGCTTTATCAGCAATCCTTGTTTCAAGAAAAACACCACATTTCAAAAACAGTTGTCATTAGGACGGAAAGTGAGGTGAAATGTTCTGAACAGGGGCACAGACAGCAAAACAAATGTTACAGGGGTGATAACCCTTACCTATGTTTTCCAAAAAGTTTAAAAATAGATTTTTGGTCTGGAGCTACACTTCAACAATGTACCTGTTCAAAATTACAAACAGATTCTACATAAGAACAAACCTACAGTCCCTGTCTTGTATGCACCGCCTGTATACGGCTGTTCAGAGTATATAGGGCCTTTTTTATTTTATGTGCGGGGTTCCCCTTAATATCCATACAAGACCCAAAGGGGCTGGTAATGGGCTGGGGTAGGGGGGGGGTCATGGGGTAGCTATGCCATTTTTCTTAAAGATTTTCATCCATATTACCGGGACCAGACATTACATTAAAGCCGCAAGCAGTTTTAAATGGCTTTTTTTTCCTTTAGAAGTGTCATTTTGTGCAGGGACAGTTCTAAACACGGGAAACACGTGGCACTTCACAGGCATACTTTAGACACCCCCCAGGTACGATATTTAAAGGAATATTTGACTTTTTTTTTTTCACTTTATGCATCATTAAAATGACTGCTCCCGGAAAACGACCGTTTTTAAAACTTATTTTTGCATTGATACATGTCCCCTGGTGCAGAACCCGGGTTCCCAAACCCTTTTTAGGACAATAACATGCATAATAGTTGTTATAATTAGCACTTTAGAATTCGAACGTTCGCATCCATTGTATTTAATAGGGTTCTAATGTTCGTTCGAACTTTCGGTCCGTTCGCGGGTTCTGGTGCGAACCGAACCCGGGGGTGTTCGGCTCATCACTAATCATCACTGATGTACTGTGGATTATCACTGATGTACTATGGATCATCACTGATGTACTATAGATCATCACTGATGTACTATGGATCATCACTTATGTACTATAGATCATCACTGATGTACTATGGGCCATCACTGGTGTACTATGGGCCATCACTGGTGTACTATGGGCCATCACTGGTGTACTATGGATCATCACTGGTGTACTATGGATCATCAATGATGTACTATGGACCATCCCTGATGTACTATGGACCATCCCTAATGTACTGTGGATCATCACTGATGTACTGTGGATCATCACTGATGTACTATAGATCATCACTGATGTACTATGGGCCATCACTGGTGTACTATGGGCCATCACTGGTGTACTATGGGCCATCACTGGTGTACTATGGATCATCACTGGTGTACTATGGATCATCAATGATGTACTATGGATCATCACTGGTGTACTATGAATCATCACTGATGTACTATGAGCCATCACTGATGTACTATGGGACATCACTGATGTACTGTGGATCATCACTGGTGTACTATGGATCATCACTGATGTACTATGGATCATCACTAATGTACTATGGATCATCACTAATGTACTATGGGCCATCACGGGTGTACTATGGATCATCACTGATATACTATGGACCATCCCTGATGTACTATGGACCATCCCTGATGTACTATGGACCATCCCTGATGTACTGAGGATCATCACTGATGTACTATAGATCATCACTGATGTACTATGGGCCATCACTGGTGTACTATGGATCATCACTGATGTACTGTGGATCATCACTGATGTACTATGAATCATCACTGATGTACTATGGGACATCACTGATGTACTGTGGATCATCACTGGTGTACTATGGATCATCACTGATGTACTATGGATCATCACTAATGTACTATGGATCATCACTAATGTACTATGGATCATCACTAATGTACTATGGATCATCACTGATGTACTATTGATCATCACTGGTGTACTATGGATCATCACTGATGTGCTGTGGACCATCACTGATGTACTGTGGATCATCACTGATGTACTGTGGATCATCACTGATGTACTATAGATCATCACTGATGTACTGTGGATCATCACTGATGTACTGAGGATCATCACTGATGTACTATGGATCATCACTGATGTACTATAGATCATCACTGATGTACTATGGATCATCACTGATGTACTGTGGATCATCACTGATGTACTGTGGATCATCACTGATGTACTATGGACCATCCCTGATGTACCGTGGATCATCACTGATGTACTGAGGATCATCACCGATGTACTGAGGATCATCACCGATGTACTGTGGATCATCACTTGTGTACTATGGATCATCACTGATGTACTATGGACCATCCCTGATGTACTGTGGATCATCACTGATGTACTGTGGATCATCACTGGTGTACTATAGATCATCACTGATGTACTATGGACCATCCCTGATGTACTATGGATCATCACTGATGTAATATGGATCATCACTGATGTACTATGGACCATCCGTGATGTACTATGGACCATCCCTGATGTACTGTGGATTATCACTGATGTACCATGGATCATCACTGATGTACTGAGGATCATCACTGATGTACTGAGGATCATCACTGATGTACTGTTGATTAATCACTGATTTACTGTGGATCATTACTGATTTACTGAGGATCATCACTGATGTACTATGGGCCGTCACGGGTGTACTATGGATCATCACTGGTGTACTATGGATCATCACTGATGTACTATGGACCATCCCTGATGTACTATGGACCATCCCTGATGTACTGAGGATCATTACTGATGTACTATAGATCATCACTGATGTACTATGGGCCATCACTGATGTACTGTGGATCATCACTGATGTACTGTGCACCATCACTGATGTACTGTGGACCATCACTAATGTACAATGAATCATCACTGATGAACTATAGATCATCACTGATGTACTATAGATCATCACTGGTGTACTATGGACCATCACTGGTGTACTATGGATCATCACTGGTGTACTATGGATCATTACTGTTGTACTGTGGATCATCACTGATGTACTATAGTTCATCACTGATGTACTATGGATCATCACTGGTGTACTATGGACCATCCCTGATGTACTATGGACCATCCCTGATGTACTGTGGATCATCACTGATGTACTGTGGATCATTACTAATGTACTATAGATCATCACTGATGTACTATGGGCCATCACTGGTGTACTATGGGCCATCACTGGTGTACTATGGGCCATCACTGGTGTACTATGGATCATCACTGGTGTACTGTGGATCATCACTGATGTACTGTGGATCATCCCTGGTGTACTATGGATCATCACTGGTGTACAATGGATCATCACTGGTGTACTATGGATCATCACTGATATACTGTGGACCATCCCTGATGTACTGTGGATCATCACTGATGTACTGTGGACCATCCCTGATGTACTGTGGATCATCACTGATGTACTGTGGATCATCACTGATGTACTATAGATCATCACTGATGTACTATGGGCCATCACTGATGTACTATGGGCCATCACTGGTGTACTATGGGCCATCACTGGTGTACTATGGGCCATCACTGGTGTACTATGGATCATCACTGATGTACTATGGATCATCACTGATGTACTATGGATCATCACTGATGTACTATGGATCATCACTGATGTACTATGGGCCATCACTGGTGTACTGTGGATCATCACTGATGTACTGTGGATCATCACTGATGTACTGAGGATCATCACTGATGTACTATGGATCATCACTGATGTTCTATGAGCCATCACTGGTGTACTATGGATCATCACTGGTGTACTATGGATCATCACTGATGTACTGTGGATCATACCTGATGTACTGTGGATCATCACTGATGTACTGTGGATCATCACTGATGTACCGTGGATCATCACTGATGTACTATGGGCCATCACGGGTGTACTATGGATCATCACTGATGTACTATGGACCATCCCTGATGTACTATGGACCATCCCTGATGTACTATGGACCATCCCTGATGTACTGAGGATGATCACTGATGTACTATAGATCATCACTGATGTACTATGGGCCATCACTGGTGTACTATGGATCATCACTGATGTACTGTGGATCATCACTGATGTACTATGAATCATCACTGATGTACTATGAGCCATCACTGATGCACTATGGGACATCACTGATGTACTGTGGTTCATCACTGGTGTACTATGGATCATCACTGATGTACTATGGATCATCACTAATGTACTATGGATCATCACTAATGTACTATGGATCATCACTAATGTACTATGGATCATCACTGATGTACTATGGATCATCACTGGTGTACTATGGATCATCACTGGTGTACTATGGATCATCACTGATGTGCTGTGGACCATCACTGATGTACTGTGGATCATCACTGATGTACTGTGGATCATCACTGATGTACTATAGATCATCACTGATGTACTGTGGATCATCACTGATGTACTGAGGATCAGCACTGATGTACTATGGATCATCACTGATGTACTATAGATCATCACTGATGTACTATGGATCATCACTGATGTACTATGGATCATCACTGATGTACTATGGACCATCCCTGATGTACTGTGGATCATCACTGATGTACTGTGGATTATCACTGATGTACTGTGGATCATCACTGATGTACTATGGACCATCCCTGATGTACCGTGGATCATCACTGATGTACTGAGGATCATCACCGATGTACTGAGGATCATCACCGATGTACTGTGGATCATCACTGATGTACTATGGGCCATCACAGGTGTACTATGGATCATCACTGGTGTACTATGGATCATCACTAATGTACTATGGACCATCCCTGATGTACTGTGGATCATCACTGATGTACTGTGGATCATCACTGGTGTACTATAGATCATCACTGATGTACTATGGGCCATCACTGGTGTACTATGGATCATCACTGATGTAATGTGGATCATCACTGATGTACTATGGACCATCCGTGATGTACTATGGACCATCCCTGATGTACTGTGGATTATCACTGATGTACCATGGATCATCACTGATGTACTGAGGATCATCACTGATGTACTGTGGATCATCACTGATGTACTATGGGCCATCACTGATGTACTGTGGATCATCACTGATGTACTGTGCACCATCACTGATGTACTGTGGACCATCACTAATGTACAATGGATCATCACTGATGAACTATAGATCATCACTGATGTACTATAGATCATCACTGGTGTACTGTGGACCATCCCTGATGTACTGTGGATCATCACTGATGTAATGTGGATCATCACTGATGTACTAAGGATCATCACTGATGTACTATGGATCATCACTGATGTACTGTGGATCATCACTGATGTACTGAGGATCATCACTGTTGTACTATGGATCATCACTGATGTACTGTGGACCATCCCTGATGTACTGTGGACCAACCCTGATGTACTGTGGATCATCACTGATGTACTGTGGATCATCACTGATGTACTATGGATCATCACTGATGTACTGTGGACCATCCCTGATGTACTGTGGATCATCACTGATGTACTGTGGACCATCCCTGATGTACCGTGTATCATCACTGATGTACTGTGGATCATCACTAATGTACCGTGGATCATCACTGATGTACTGAGGATCATCACTGATGTACTATGGGCCATCACGGGTGTACTATGGATCATCACTGGTGTACTATGGATCAACACTGATGTACTATGGACCATCCCTGATGTACTATGGACCATCCCTGATGTACTGAGGATCATCACTGATGTACTATAGATCATCACTGATGTACTATGGGCCATCACTGGTGTACTATGGATCATCACTGATGTACTGTGGATCATCACTGATGTACTATGAATCATCACTGATGTACTATGAGCCATCACTGATGTACTATGGGACATCACTGATGTACTGTGGTTCATCACTGGTGTACTATGGATCATCACTGATGTACTATGGATCATCACTAATGTACTATGGATCATCACTAATGTACTATGGATCATCACTAATGTACTATGGATCATCACTGATGTACTGTGGATCATCACTGATGTACTATGGATCATCACTGATGTACTATGAGCCATCACTGATGTTATATGGGCCATCACTGATGTACTGTGGATCATCACTGGTGTACTATGGATCATCACTGATGTACTATGGATCATCACTGATGTACTGTGGATCATCACTGATGTACTATAGATCATCACTGATGTACTATGGGCCATCACTGATGTACTATGGATCATCACTGATGTACTATGAATCATCACTGATGTACTATAGATCATCACTGATGTACTATGGGCCATCACTGGTGTACTATGGATCATCACTGATGTACTGTGGACCATCCCTGATGTACTGTGGACCAACCCTGATGTACTGTGGATCATCACTGATGTACTGTGGATCATCACTGATGTACTATGAATCATCACTGATGTACTATGGATCATTACAGATGTACTATGGATCATCACTGATGTACTATGGATCATCACTGATGTACTATGAGCCATCACTGATGTACTATGAGCCATCACTGATGTACTATGGATTATCACTGGTGTACTATGGATCATCACTGATGTACTGTGGACCATCCCTGATGTACTGTGGATCATCACTGATGTACTGTGGACCATCCCTAATGTACCGTGGATCATCACTGATGTACTGTGGATCATCACTAATGTACCGTGGATCATCACTGATGTACTGAGGATCATCACTGATGTACTATGGGCCATCACGGGTGTACTATGGATCATCACTGGTGTACTATGGATCAACACTGATGTACTATGGACCATCCCTGATGTACTATGGACCATCCCTGATGTACTGAGGATCATCACTGATGTACTATAGATCATCACTGATGTACTGTGGATCATCACTGATGTACTATAGATCATCACTGATGTACTATGGGCCATCACTGATGTACTATGGATCATCACTGATGTACTATGAATCATCACTGATGTACTATAGATCATCACTGATGTACTATGGGCCATCACTGGTGTACTATGGATCATCACTGATGTACTGTGGACCATCCCTGATGTACTGTGGACCATCCCTGATGTACTGTGGACCAACCCTAAAGTGCTGTGGATCATCACTGATGTACTGTGGATCATCACTGATGTACTATGGATCATCACTGATGTACTATGGACCATCACTGATGTACTATGGATCATTACAGATGTACTATGGATCATCACTGATGTACTATGGATCATCACTGATGTACTATGAGCCATCACTGATGTACTATGAGCCATCACTGATGTACTATGGATTATCACTGGTGTACTATGGATCATCACTGATGTACTGTGGACCATCCCTGATGTACTGTGGATCATCACTGATGTACTGTGGACCAATCCTGATGTACCGTGGATCATCACTCATGTACTGTGGATCATCACTAATGTACCGTGGATCATCACTGATGTACTGTGGATCATCACTGATGTACTATGGGCCATCATGGGTGTACTATGGATCATCACTGGTGTACTATGGATCAACACTGATGTACTATGGACCATCCCTGATGTACTATGGACCATCCCTGATGTACTGAGGATCATCACTGATGTACTATAGATCATCACTGATGTACTATGGGCCATCACTGGTGTAATATGGATCATCACTGATGTACTGTGGATCATCACTGATGTACTATGGATCATCACTGATGTACTTTGAGCCATCACTGATGTGCTATGGGCCATCACTGATGTACTGTGGATCATCACTGGTGTACTATGGATCATCACTGATGTACTATGGATCATCACTGGTGTACTATGGATCATCACTGATGTACTGTTGACCATCTCTGATGTACTGTGGATCATCACTGATGTACTGTGTACCATCCCTAATGTACCATTGAACATCACTGATGTACTGTGGATCATCACTAATGTACCGTGGATCATCACTGATGTACTGAGGATCATCACTGATGTACTATGGGCCATCACGGGTGTACTATGGATCATCACTGGTGTACTATGGATCAACACTGATGTACTATGGACCATCCCTGATGTACTATGGACCATCCCTGATGTACTGAGGATCATCACTGATGTACTATAGATCATCACTGATGTACTGTGGATCATCACTGATGTACTATAGATCATCACTGATGTACTATGGGCCATCACTGATGTGTTATGGATCATCACTGATGTACTATGAATCATCACTGATGTACTATAGATCATCACTGATGTACTATGGGCCATCACTGGTGTACTATGGATCATCACTGATGTACTGTGGACCATCCCTGATGTACTGTGGACCATCCCTGATGTACTGTGGACCAACCCTAAAGTGCTGTGGATCATCACTGATGTACTGTGGATCATCACTGATGTACTATGGATCATCACTGATGTACTATGGACCATCCCTGATGTACTATGGACCATCCCTGATGTACTATGGACCATCCCTGATGTACTGAGGATGATCACTGATGTACTATAGATCATCACTGATGTACTATGGGCCATCACTGGTGTACTATGGATCATCACTGATGTACTGTGGATCATCACTGATGTACTATGAATCATCACTGATGTACTATGAGCCATCACTGATGTACTATGGGACATCACTGATGTACTGTGGTTCATCACTGGTGTACTATGGATCATCACTGATGTACTATGGATCATCACTAATGTACTATGGATCATCACTAATGTACTATGGATCATCACTAATGTACTATGGATCATCACTGATGTACTATGGATCATCACTGGTGTACTATGGATCATCACTGGTGTACTATGGATCATCACTGATGTGCTGTGGACCATCACTGATGTACTGTGGATCATCACTGATGTACTGTGGATCATCACTGATGTACTATAGATCATCACTGATGTACTGTGGATCATCACTGATGTACTGAGGATCAGCACTGATGTACTATGGATCATCACTGATGTACTATAGATCATCACTGATGTACTATGGATCATCACTGATGTACTATGGATCATCACTGATGTACTATGGACCATCCCTGATGTACTGTGGATCATCACTGATGTACTGTGGATTATCACTGATGTACTGTGGATCATCACTGATGTACTATGGACCATCCCTGATGTACCGTGGATCATCACTGATGTACTGAGGATCATCACCGATGTACTGAGGATCATCACCGATGTACTGTGGATCATCACTGATGTACTATGGGCCATCACAGGTGTACTATGGATCATCACTGGTGTACTATGGATCATCACTAATGTACTATGGACCATCCCTGATGTACTGTGGATCATCACTGATGTACTGTGGATCATCACTGGTGTACTATAGATCATCACTGATGTACTATGGGCCATCACTGGTGTACTATGGATCATCACTGATGTAATGTGGATCATCACTGATGTACTATGGACCATCCGTGATGTACTATGGACCATCCCTGATGTACTGTGGATTATCACTGATGTACCATGGATCATCACTGATGTACTGAGGATCATCACTGATGTACTGTGGATCATCACTGATGTACTGTTGATTAATCACTGATGTACTGAGGATCATTACTGATTTACTGAGGATCATCACTGATGTACTATGGGCCATCACGGGTGTACTATGGATCATCACTGGTGTACTATGGATCATCACTGATGTACTATGGACCATCCCTGATGTACTATGGACCATCCCTGATGTACTATGGACCATCCCTGATGTACTGAGGATCATTACTGATGTACTATAGATCATCACTGATGTACTATGGGCCATCACTGATGTACTGTGGATCATCACTGATGTACTGTGCACCATCACTGATGTACTGTGGACCATCACTAATGTACAATGGATCATCACTGATGAACTATAGATCATCACTGATGTACTATAGATCATCACTGGTGTACTGTGGACCATCCCTGATGTACTAAGGATCATCACTGATGTACTATGGATCATCACTGATGTACTGTGGATCATCACTGATGTACTGAGGATCATCACTGTTGTACTATGGATCATCACTGATGTACTGTGGACCATCCCTGATGTACTGTGGACCAACCCTGATGTACTGTGGATCATCACTGATGTACTGTGGATCATCACTGATGTACTATGGATCATCACTGATGTACTGTGGACCATCCCTGATGTACTGTGGATCATCACTGATGTACTGTGGACCATCCCTGATGTACCGTGGATCATCACTGATGTACTGTGGATCATCACTAATGTACCGTGGATCATCACTGATGTACTGAGGATCATCACTGATGTACTATGGGCCATCACGGGTGTACTATGGATCATCACTGGTGTACTATGGATCAACACTGATGTACTATGGACCATCCCTGATGTACTATGGACCATCCCTGATGTACTGAGGATCATCACTGATGTACTATAGATCATCACTGATGTACTATGGGCCATCACTGGTGTACTATGGATCATCACTGATGTACTGTGGATCATCACTGATGTACTATGAATCATCACTGATGTACTATGAGCCATCACTGATGTACTGTGGTTCATCACTGGTGTACTATGGATCATCACTGATGTACTATGGATCATCACTGATGTACTATGGATCATCACTAATGTACTATGGATCATCACTAATGTACTATGGATCATCACTGATGTACTGTGGATCATCACTGATGTACTATGGATCATCACTGATGTACTATGAGCCATCACTGATGTACTATGGACCATCACTGATGTACTGTGGATCATCACTGGTGTACTATGGATCATCACTGATGTACTATGGATCATCACTGATGTACTGTGGATCATCACTGATGTACTATAGATCATCACTGATGTACTATGGGCCATCACTGATGTACTATGGATCATCACTGATGTACTATGAATCATCACTGATGTACTATAGATCATCACTGATGTACTATGGGCCATCACTGGTGTACTATGGATCATCACTGATGTACTGTGGACCATCCCTGATGTACTGTGGACCAACCCTGATGTACTGTGGATCATCACTGATGTACTGTGGATCATCACTGATGTACTATGAATCATCACTGATGTACTATGGATCATTACAGATGTACTATGGATCATCACTGATGTACTATGGATCATCACTGATGTACTATGAGCCATCACTGATGTACTATGAGCCATCACTGATGTACTATGGATTATCACTGGTGTACTATGGATCATCACTGATGTACTGTGGACCATCCCTGATGTACTGTGGATCATCACTGATGTACTGTGGACCATCCCTAATGTACCGTGGATCATCACTGATGTACTGTGGATCATCACTAATGTACCGTGGATCATCACTGATGTACTGAGGATCATCACTGATGTACTATGGGCCATCACGGGTGTACTATGGATCATCACTGGTGTACTATGGATCAACACTGATGTACTATGGACCATCCCTGATGTACTATGGACCATCCCTGATGTACTGAGGATCATCACTGATGTACTATAGATCATCACTGATGTACTGTGGATCATCACTGATGTACTATAGATCATCACTGATGTACTATGGGCCATCACTGATGTACTATGGATCATCACTGATGTACTATGAATCATCACTGATGTACTATAGATCATCACTGATGTACTATGGGCCATCACTGGTGTACTATGGATCATCACTGATGTACTGTGGACCATCCCTGGTGTACTGTGGACCATCCCTGATGTACTGTGGACCAACCCTAAAGTGCTGTGGATCATCACTGATGTACTGTGGATCATCACTGATGTACTATGGATCATCACTGATGTACTATGGATCATCACTGATGTACTATGGATCATTACAGATGTACTATGGATCATCACTGATGTACTATGGATCATCACTGATGTACTATGAGCCATCACTGATGTACTATGGATTATCACTGGTGTACTATGGATCATCACTGATGTACTGTGGACCATCCCTGATGTACTGTGGATCATCACTGATGTACTGTGGACCAATCCTGATGTACCGTGGATCATCACTCATGTACTGTGGATCATCACTAATGTACCGTGGATCATCACTGATGTACTGAGGATCATCACTGATGTACTATGGGCCATCATGGGTGTACTATGGATCATCACTGGTGTACTATGGATCAACACTGATGTACTATGGACCATCCCTGATGTACTATGGACCATCCCTGATGTACTGAGGATCATCACTGATGTACTATAGATCATCACTGATGTACTATGGGCCATCACTGGTGTAATATGGATCATCACTGATGTACTGTGGATCATCACTGATGTACTATGGATCATCACTGATGTACTATGAGCCATCACTGATGTGCTATGGGCCATCACTGATGTACTGTGGATCATCACTGGTGTACTATGGATCATCACTGATGTACTATGGATCATCACTGGTGTACTATGGATCATCACTGATGTACTGTGGACCATCTCTGATGTACTGTGGATCATCACTGATGTACTGTGTACCATCCCTAATGTACCATTGAACATCACTGATGTACTGTGGATCATCACTAATGTACCGTGGATCATCACTGATGTACTGAGGATCATCACTGATGTACTATGGGCCATCACGGGTGTACTATGGATCATCACTGGTGTACTATGGATCAACACTGATGTACTATGGACCATCCCTGATGTACTATGGACCATCCCTGATGTACTGAGGATCATCACTGATGTACTATAGATCATCACTGATGTACTGTGGATCATCACTGATGTACTATAGATCATCACTGATGTACTATGGGCCATCACTGATGTGTTATGGATCATCACTGATGTACTATGAATCATCACTGATGTACTATAGATCATCACTGATGTACTATGGGCCATCACTGGTGTACTATGGATCATCACTGATGTACTGTGGACCATCCCTGATGTACTGTGGACCATCCCTGATGTACTGTGGACCAACCCTAAAGTGCTGTGGATCATCACTGATGTACTGTGGATCATCACTGATGTACTATGGATCATCACTGATGTACTATGGATCATTACAGATGTACTATGGATCATCACTGATGTACTATGGATCATCACTGATGTACTATGAGCCATCACTGATGTACTATGAGCCATCACTGATGTACTATGGATTATCACTGGTGTACTATGGATCATCACTGATGTACTGTGGACCATCCCTGATGTACTGTGGATCATCACTGATGTACTGTGGACCAATCCTGATGTACCGTGGATCATCACTCATGTACTGTGGATCATCACTAATGTACCGTGGATCATCACTGATGTACTGAGGATCATCACTGATGTACTATGGGCCATCATGGGTGTACTATGGATCATCACTGGTGTACTATGGATCAACACTGATGTACTATGGACCATCCCTGATGTACTATGGACCATCCCTGATGTACTGAGGATCATCACTGATGTACTATAGATCATCACTGATGTACTATGGGCCATCACTGGTGTACTATGGATCATCACTGATGTACTGTGGATCATCACTGATGTACTATGGATCATCACTGATGTACTATGAGCCATCACTGATGTGCTATGGGCCATCACTGATGTACTGTGGATCATCACTGGTGTACTATGGATCATCACTGATGTACTATGGATCATCACTGGTGTACTATGGATCATCACTGATGTACTGTGGACCATCCCTGATGTACTGTGGATCATCACTGATGTACTGTGGATCATCACTGATGTACTAAGGATCATCACTGATGTACTATGGATCATCACTGATGTACTATAGATCATCACTGATGTACTGTGGATCATCACTGATGTACTGAGGATCATCACTGTTGTACTATGGATCATCACTGATGTACTGTGGACCATCCCTGATGTACTGTGGACCAACCCTGATGTACTGTGGATCATCACTGATGTACTGTGGATCATCACTGATGTACTATGGATCATCACGGATGTACTGTGGACCATCCCTGATGTACTGTGGATCATCACTGATGTACTGTGGACCATCCCTGATGTACCGTGGATCATCACTGATGTACTGTGGATCATCACTAATGTACCGTGGATCATCACTGATGTACTGAGGATCATCACTGATGTACTATGGGCCATCACGGGTGTACTATGGATCATCACTGGTGTACTATGGATCAACACTGATGTACTATGGACCATCCCTGATGTACTATGGACCATCCCTGATGTACTGAGGATCATCACTGATGTACTATAGATCATCACTGATGTACTATGGGCCATCACTGGTGTACTATGGATCATCACTGATGTACTGTGGATCATCACTGATGTACTATGGATCATCACTGATGTACTATGAGCCATCACTGATGTACTATGGGCCATCACTGATGTACTGTGAATCATCACTGGTGTACTATGGATCATCACTGATGTACTATGGATCATCACTGATATACTGTGGATCATCACTGATGTACTATAGATCATCACTGATGTACTATGGGCCATCACTGATGTACTATGGATCATCACTGATGTACTATGAATCATCACTGATGTACTATAGATCATCACTGATGTACTATGGGCCATCACTGGTGTACTATGGATCATCACTGATGTACTGTGGACCATCCCTGATGTACTGTGGACCAACCCTGATTTACTGTGGATCATCACTGATGTACTGTGGATCATCACTGATGTACTATGGATCATCACTGATGTACTATGGATCATTACAGATGTACTATGGATCATCACTGATGTACTATGGATCATCACTGATGTACTATGAGCCATCACTGATGTACTATGAGCCATCACTGATGTACTATGGATTATCACTGGTGTACTATGGATCATCACTGATGTACTGTGGACCATCCCTGATGTACAGTGGATCATCACTGATGTACTGTGGACCATCCCTGATGTACTGTGGATCATCACTGATGTACTGTGGATCATCACTAATGTACCGTGGATCATCACTGATGTACTGAGGATCATCACTGATGTACTATGGGCCATCACGGGTGTACTATGGATCATCACTGGTGTACTATGGATCAACACTGATGTACTATGGACCATCCCTGATGTACTATGGACCATCCCTGATGTACTGAGGATCATCACTGATGTACTATAGATCATCACTGATGTACTATGGGCCATCACTGGTGTACTATGGATCATCACTGATGTACTGTGGATCATCACTGATGTATAATGGATCATCACTGATGTACTATGAGCCATCACTGATGTACTATGGGCCATCACTGATGTACTGTGGATCATCACTGGTGTACTATGGATCATCACTGATGTACTATGGATCATAACTGATGTACTATGGATCATCACTGATGTACTATGGAT
The DNA here is from genome assembly GCA_029206835.1 of Rana muscosa. Classification (NCBI taxonomy): domain Eukaryota; kingdom Metazoa; phylum Chordata; class Amphibia; order Anura; family Ranidae; genus Rana; species Rana muscosa. Next base: position 4,685,303 of record JARGYO010000056.1, read on the forward strand.
CATAACTGGTGTACTATGGATCATCACTGATGTACTGTGGACCATCCCTGATGTACTGTGGATCATCACTGATGTACTGTGGATCATCACTGATGTACTAAGGATCATCACTGATGTACTATGGATCATCACTGATGTACTATAGATCATCACTGATGTACTGTGGATCATCACTGATGTACTGAGGATCATCACTGTTGTACTATGGATCATCACTGATGTACTGTGGACCATCCCTGATGTACTGTGGACCAACCCTGATGTACTGTGGATCTTCACTGATGTACTGTGGATCATCACTGATGTACTATGGATCATCACTGATGTACTGTGGACCATCCCTGATGTACTGTGGATCATCACTGATGTACTGTGGACCATCCCTGATGTACCGTGAATCATCACTGATGTACTGTGGATCACCACTAATGTACCGTGGATCATCACTGATGTACTGAGGATCATCACTGATGTACTATGGGCCATCACGGGTGTACTATGGATCATCACTGGTGTACTATGGATCAACACTGATGTACTATGGACCATCCCTGATGTACTATGGACCATCCCTGATGTACTGAGGATCATCACTGATGTACTATAGATCATCACTGATGTACTATGGGCCATCACTGGTGTACTATGGATCATCACTGATGTACTGTGGTTCATCACTGATGTACTATGGATCATCACTGATGTACTATGAGCCATCACTGATGTACTATGGGCCATCACTGATGTACTGTGGATCATCACTGGTGTACTATGGATCATCACTGATGTACTATGGATCATCACTGATGTACTATGGATCATCACTGATGTACTATGGATCATCACTGATGTACTGTGGACCATCCCTGATGTACCGTGGATCATCACTGATGTACTGTGGATCATCACTAATGTACCGTTGATCATCACTGATGTACTGAGGATCCTCACTGATGTACTATGGGCCATCACAGGTGTACTATGGATCATCACTGGTGTACTATGGATCATCACTGATGTACTGTGGACCATCCCTGATGTACTGTGGATCATCACTGATGTACTGTGGATCATCACTGATGTACTATAGATCATCACTGATGTACTGTGGATCATCACTGATGTACTGAGGATCATCACTGTTGTACTATGGATCATCACTGATGTACTGTGGACCATCCCTGATGTACTGTGGACCAACCCTGATGTACTGTGGATCATCACTGATGTACTGTGGATCATCACTGATGTACTGTGGATCATCACTGATGTACTATGGATCATCACTGATGTACTGTGGACCATCCCTGATGTACTGTGGATCATCACTGATGTACTGTGGACCATCCCTGATGTACCGTGGATCATCACTGATGTACTGTGGATCATCACTAATGTACCGTGGATCATCACTGATGTACTGAGGATCATCACTGATGTACTATGGGCCATCATGGGTGGACTATGGATCATCACTGGTGTACTATGGATCAACACTGATGTACTATGGACCATCCCTGATGTACTATGGACCATCCCTGATGTACTGAGGATCATCACTGATGTACTATAGATCATCACTGATGTTCTATGGGCCATCACTGGTGTACTATGGATCATCACTGATGTACTGTGGATCATCACTGATGTACTATGGATCATCACTGATGTACTATGAGCCATTACTGATATACTATGGGCCATCACTGATGTACTGTGGATCATCACTGGTGTACTATGGATCATCACTGATGTACTATGGATCATCACTGATGTACTATGGATCATCACTGATGTACTATGGATCATCACTGGTGTACTATGGATCATCACTGATGTACTGTGGACCATCCCTGATGTACTGTGGATCATCACTGATGTACTGTGGATCATCACTGATGTACTAAGGATCATCACTGATGTACTATGGATCATCACTGATGTACTATAGATCATCACTGATGTACAGTGGATCATCACTGATGTACTGAGGATCATCACTGTTGTACTATGGATCATCACTGATGTACTGTGGACCATCCCTGATGTACTGTGGACCAACCCTGATGTACTGTGGATCATCACTGATGTACTGTGGATCATCACTGATGTACTCTGGATCATCACTGATGTACTATGGATCATCACTGATGTACTATGGATCATCACTGATGTACTATGAGCCATCACTGATGTACTATGGATTATCACTGGTGTACTATGGATCATCACTGATGTACTGTGGACCATCCCTGATGTACTGTGGATCATCACTGTTGTACTGTGGACCATCCCTGATGTACCGTGGATCATCACTGATGTACTGTGGATCATCACTAATGTACCGTGGATCATCACTGATGTACTGAGGATCATCACTGATGTACTATGGGCCATCACGGGTGTACTATGGATCATCACTGGTGTACTGTGGACTAGGCTTGTGCAATTCGTTTCGTAACGAATTGAAATTCGTCCGAATTTAGCAACTTTCGGACATTCGGAAGCATTCGAATTTCCGAACAAAGCAATTACGAATAAGACCGAATCCGAAATAAATTATACCGCAAATAGCGAATGCCCGAATGTCTTCGGCATAATTCGTTATGAAAAAGTTACGAATGTACGAATCCATACGAAGCACAATAACACTCACTCTGCTCTGCTCTCTGCTTCTCCCTCACCGTGCTGAATCCTCTCAAAATGGTGTACAGGGGCGGAGCCTATAGCCGCATGTTAAAAACGAAAGTAAAATACGAGATTTCGAATCGTTACAAATAACCGCAATGTATTTAGAAAAGTACAAATCCATTCGAAGCACATTAGGCATAATAGGCAGCGTCGTTGTGAGAGAGACACGGAAAATTACGAATCAACGAACCCAAAAAAAGTTACGAAAGTAGGAGTTGTGTCCAGAATCAACGAAAAACAACGTACTCTACCGAAAGTACGAACCCAAAAAAAGTTACAAAAGTAGGAGTTGTGTCCAGAATCAACGAAAAACAACGTACTCTACCGAAAGTACGAATTATAAAGCAACAAAAAATTCAACGAAAAATGTCGCTTGCAAAAATACGAATGAGTCCGAACACGAAAAATCCCGTCTAGCAAAATTACGAATGATTACGAATCAACAGGACCGGAAAGAAACGAACCGAAACGGAACAAATTTTTCCGTTGTGCACAAGTCTACTGTGGACCATCCCTGATGTACCGTGGATCATCACTGATGTACTGTGGATCATCACTAATGTACTGTGGATCATCGCTGATGTACTGAGGATCATCACTGATGTACTATGGGCCATCACGGGTGTACTATGGATCATCACTGGTGTACTATGGATCAACACTGATGTACTATGGACCATCCCTGATGTACTATGGACCATCCCTGATGTACTGAGGATCATCACTGATGTACTATAGATCATCACTGATGTACTATGGGCCATCACTGGTGTACTATGGATCATCACTGATGTACTGTGGATCATCACTGATGTACTATGGATCATCACTGATGTACTATGAGCCATCACTGATGTACTGTGGATCATCACTGATGTACTGTGCACCATCACTGATGTACTGTGGACAATCACTAATGTACAATGGATCATCACTGATGAACTATAGATCATCACTGATGTACTCTAGATCGACACTGGTGTACTATGGACCATCACTGGTGTACTATGGATCATCACTGGTGTACTATGGATCATTACTGGTGTACTGTGGATCATCACTGATGTACTATAGTTCATCACTGATGTACTATGGATCATCACTGGTGTACTATGGACCATCCCTGATGTACTATGGACAATCCCTGATGTACTGTGGATCATCACTGATGTACTGTGGATCATTACTGATGTACTATAGATCATCACTGATGTACTATGGGCCATCACTGGTGTACTATGGGCCATCACTGGTGTACTATGGGCCATCACTGGTGTACTATGGATCATCACTGGTGTACTGTGGATCATCACTGATGTACTGTGGATCATCCCTGGTGTACTATGGATCATCACTGGTGTACAATGGATCATCACTGGTGTACTATGGATCATCACTGATATACTGAGGACCATCCCTGATGTACTGTGGACCATCCCTGATGTACTGTGGACCAAACCTGATGTACTGTGGATCATCACTGATGTACTGTGGATCATCACTGATGTACTATGGATCATCACTGATGTACTATGGATCATCACTGATGTACTATGGATCATTACAGATGTACTATGGCTCATCACTGATGTACTATGGATCATCACGGATGTACTATGAGCCATCACTGATGTACTATGAGCCATCACTGATGTACTATGGATTATCACTGGTGTACTATGGATCATCACTGATGTACTGTGGACCATCCCTGATGTACTGTGGATCATCACTGATGTACTGTGGACCATCCCTGATGTACCATGGATCATCACTGATGTACTGTGGATCATCACTAATGTACCGTGGATCATCACTGATGTACTGAGGATCATCACTGATGTACTATGGGCCATCACGGGTGTACTATGGATCATCACTGGTGTACTATGGATCAACACTGATGTACTATGGACCATCCCTGATGTACTATGGACCATCCCTGATGTACTGAGGATCATCACTGATGTACTATAGATCATCACTGATGTACTATGGGCCATCACTGGTGTACTATGGATCATCACTGATGTACTATGAGCCATCACTGATGTACTATAGTTCATCACTGATGTACTATGGATCATCACTGGTGTACTATGGACCATCCCTGATGTACTATGGACCATCCCTGATGTACTGTGGATCATCACTGATGTACTGTGGATCATTACTGATGTACTATAGATCATCACTGATGTACTATGGGCCATCACTGGTGTACTATGGGCCATCACTGGTGTACTATGGGCCATCACTGGTGTACTATGGATCATCACTGGTGTACTGTGGATCATCACTGGTGTACTGTGGATCATCACTGATGTACTGTGGATCATCCCTGGTGTACTAGGGATCATCACTGGTGTACAATGGATCATCACTGTTGTACTATGGATCATCACTGATATACTGTGGACCATCCCTGATGTACTGTGGACCATCCCTGATGTACTGTGGACCAACCCTGATGTACTGTGGATCATCACTGATGTACTGTGGATCATCACTGATGTACTATGGATCATCACTGATGTACTATGGATCATTACAGATGTACTATGGATAATCACTGATGTACTATGGATCATCACTGATGTACAATGAGCCATCACTGATGTACTATGGATTATCACTGGTGTACTATGGATCATCACTGATGTACTGTGGACCATCCCTGATGTACTGTGGATCATCACTGATGTACTGTGGACCATCCCTGATGTACCGTGGATCATCACTGATGTACTGTGGATCATCACTAATGTACCGTGGATCATCACTGATGTACTGAGGATCATCACTGATGTACTATGGGCCATCACGAGTGTACTATGGATCATCACTGGTGTACTATGGATCAACACTGATGTACTATGGACCATCCCTGATGTACTATGGACCATCTCTGATGTACTGAGGATCATCACTGATGTACTATAGATCATCACTGATGTACTATGGGCCATCACTGGTGTACTATGGATCATCACTGATGTACTGTGGATCATCACTGATGTACTATGGATCATCACTGATGTACTATGAGCCATCACTGATGTACTATGGGCCATCACTGATGTACTGTGGATCATCACTGGTGTACTATGGATCATCACTGATGTACTATGGATCATCACTGGTGTACTATGGATCATCACTGATGTACTGTGGACCATCCCTGATGTACTGTGGATCATCACTGATGTACTGTGGATCATCACTGATGTACTAAGGATCATCACTGATGTACTATGGATCATCACTGATGTACTATAGATCATCACTGATGTACTGTGGATCATCACTGATGTACTGAGGATCATCACTGTTGTACTATGGATCATCACTGATGTACTGTGGACCATCCCTGATGTACTGTGGACCAACCCTGATGTACTGTGGATCATCACTGATGTACTGTGGATCATCACTGATGTACTATGGATCATCACTGATGTACTGTGGACCATCCCTGATGTACTGTGGATCATCACTGATGTACTGTGGACCATCCCTGATGTACCGTGGATCATCACTGATGTACTGTGGATCATCACTAATGTACCGTGGATCATCACTGATGTACTGAGGATCATCACTGATGTACTATGGACCATCACGGGTGTACTATGGATCATCACTGGTGTACTATGGATCAACACTGATGTACTATGGACCATCCCTGATGTACTATGGACCATCCCTGATGTACTGAGGATCATCACTGATGTACTATAGATCATCACTGATGTACTATGGGCCATCACTGGTGTACTATGGATCATCACTGATGTACTGTGGATGATCACTGATGTACTATGGATCATCACTGATGTACTATGAGCCATCACTGATGTACTATGGGCCATCACTGATGTACTGTGGATCATCACTGGTGTACTATGGATCATCACTGATGTACTTTGGATCATCACTGATGTACTGTGGATCATCACTGATGTACTATAGATCATCACTGATGTACTATGGGCCATCACTGATGTACTATGGATCATCACTGATGTACTATGAATCATCACTGATGTACTATGAGCCATCACTGATGTACTATGAGCCATCACTGATGTACTATGGATTATCACTGGTGTACTATGGATCATCACTGATGTACTGTGGACCATCCCTGATGTACTGTGGATCATCACTGATGTACTGTGGACCATCCCTGATGTACCATGGATCATCACTGATGTACTGTGGATCATCACTAATGTACCGTGGATCATCACTGATGTACTGAGGATCATCACTGATGTACTATGGGCCATCACGGGTGTACTATGGATCATCACTGGTGTACTATGGATCAACACTGATGTACTATGGACCATCCCTGATGTACTATGGACCATCCCTGATGTACTGAGGATCATCACTGATGTACTATAGATCATCACTGATGTACTATGGGCCATCACTGGTGTACTATGGATCATCACTGATGTACTATGAGCCATCACTGATGTACTATGAGCCGTCACTGATGTACTATGGATTATCACTGGTGTACTATGGATCATCACTGATGTACTGTGGACCATCCATGATGTACTGTGGATCATCACTGATGTACTGTGGACCATCCCTGATGTACCGTGGATCATCACTGTACTATGGGCCATCACTGATGTACTATGGGCCATCACTGGTGTACTATGGGCCATCACTGGTGTACTATGGATCATCACTGATGTACTGTGGATCATCACTGGTGTACTATGGATCATCACTGATGCACTGTGAATCATCACTGATGTACTATGGATCATCACTGGTGTACTATGGATCATCACTGATATACTGTGGACCATCCCTGATGTACTGTGGATCATCCCTGATGTACTGTGGATCATCACTGATGTACTGTGGATCATCACTGATGTACTAAGGATCATCACTGATGTACTGTGGATCATCACTGATGTACTGAGGATCATCACTGATGTACTGAGGATCATCACTGATGTATTATGGATCATCACTGATGTACCGTGGATCATCACTGATGTATTATAGATCATCACTGTTGTACTATGGATCATCACTGATGTACTGTGGATCATCACTGATGTACTGTGGATTATCACTGATGTACTGTGGACCAACACTGATGTACTATGGGCCATCACTGGTGTACAATGGATCATCACTGATGTACTGTGGATCATCACTGATGTACTATGGATCATCACTGATGTACTATGAGCCATCACTGATGTACTGTGGATCATCACTGGTGTACTAAGGATCATCACTGATGTACTATGGATCATCACTGATGTACTATGGATCATCACTGGTGTACTATGGATCATCACTGATGTACTGTGGACCATCCCTGATGTACTGTGGATCATCACTGATGTACTGTGGATCATCACTGATGTACTATAGATCATCACTGATGTACTGTGGATCATCACTGATGTACTGAGGATCATCACTGATGTACTATGGATCATCACTGATGTACTGTGGATCATCACTGATGTACTATAGATCATCACTGTTGTACTATGGATCATCACTGATGTTCTGTGGATCATCACTGATGTACTGTGGATTATCACTGATGTACTGTGGACCATCACTGATGTACTGTGGACTATCACTGATGTACTGTGGATCATCAATGATGTTCTATAGATCATCACTGATGTACTGTGGATCATCACTGATGTACTGAGGATCATCACTGTTGTACTATGGATCATCACTGATGTACTGTGGACCATCCCTGATGTACTGTGGACCAACCCTGATGTACTGTGGATCATCATTGATGTACTGTGGATCATCACTGATGTACTATGGATCATCACTGATGTACTTTGGATCATCACTGATGTACTATGGATCATCACTGATGTACTATGAGCCATCACTGATGTACTATGAGCCATCACTGATGTACTATGGATTATCACTGGTGTACTATGGATCATCACTAATGTATTGTGGACCATCCCTGATGTACTGTGGATCATCACTGTTGTACTGTGGACCATCCCTGATGTACCATGGATCATCACTGATGTACTGTGGATCATCACTAATGTACAGTGGATCATCACTGATGTACTGAGGATCATCACTGATGTACTATGGGCCATCACGGGTGTACTATGGATCATCACTGGTGTACTATGGATCATCACTGATGTACTATGGACCATCCCTGATGTACTGAGGATCATCACTGATGTACTATAGATCATCACTGATGTATTGTGGATCATCACTGATGTACTGATGATCATCACTGTTGTACTATGGATCATCACTGATGTACTATGGGCCATCACTGGTGTACTATGGACCATCCCTGATGTAATGTGGACCAACCCTGATGTACTGTGGATCATCACTGATGTACTGTGGATCATCACTGATGTACTATGGATCATCACTGATGTACTGTGGACCATCCCTGATGTACTGTGGATCATCACTGATGTACTGTGGATCATCACTGATGTACTGAGGATCATCACTGATGTACTATGGATCATCACTGATGTACTGTGGATCATACCTGATGTACTGTGGATCATCACTGATGTACTGTGGATCATCACTGATGTACCGTGGATCATCACTGATGTACTATGGGCCATCACGGGTGTACTATGGATCATCACTGGTGTACTATGGATCATCACTGATGTACTATGGACCATCCCTGATGTACTATGGACCATCCCTGATGTACTATGGTCCATCCCTGATGTACTGAGGATCATCACTGATGTACTATAGATCATCACTGATGTACAACGGGCCATCACTGGTGTACTATGGATCATTACTGATGTACTGTGGATCATCACTGATGTACTATGAATCATCACTGATGTACTATGAGCCATCACTGATGTACTATGGGTCATCACTGATGTACTGTGGATCATCACTGATGTACTATGGATCATCACTAATGTACTATGGATCATCACTAATGTACTATGGATCATCACTGATGTACTGTGGATCATCACTGATGTACTATGGATCATCACTAATGTACTATGGATCATCACTGATGTACTATGGATCATCACTGATGTACTATGGATCATCACTGATGTACTATGGATCATCACTGATGTACTATGAGCCATCACTGATGTACTATGAGCCATCACTGATGTACTATGGATTATCACTGGTGTACTATGGATCATCACTGATGTACTGTGGACCATCCCTGATGTACTGTGGATCATCACTGATGTACTGTGGACCATCCCTGATGTAACGTGGATCATCACTGATGTACTGTGGATCATCACTAATGTACCGTGGATCATCACTGATGTACTGAGGATCATCACTGATGTACTATGGGCCATCACGGGTGTACCATGGATTATCACTGGTGTACTATGGATCATCACTGATGTACTCTGGACCATCCCTGATGTACTATGGACCATCCCTGATGTACTGAGGATCATCACTGATGTACTATAGATCATCACTGATGTACTATGGGCCATCACTGGTGTACAATGGATCATCACTGATGTACTGTGGATCATTACTGATGTACTATAGATCATCACTGATGTACTATGGGCCATCACTGATGTACTGTGGATCATCACTGATGTACTGTGCACCATCACTGATGTACTGTGGACCATCACTAATGTACAATGGATCATCACTGATGAACTATAGATCATCACTGATGTACTATAGATCATCACTGGTGTACTATGGACCATCACTGGTGTACTATGGATCATCACTGATGTACTGTGGATCATCACTGATGTACTAAGGATCATCACTGATGTACTATGGATCATCACTGATGTACTATAGATCATCACTGATGTACTGTGGATCATCACTGATGTACTGAGGATCATCACTGATGTACTGAGGATCATCACTGATGTACTATGGATCATCACTGATGTACTGTGGATCATCACTGATGTACTATAGATCATCACTGTTGTAGTATGGATCATCACTGATGTACTGTGGATCATCACTGATGTACTGTGGATTATCACTGATGTACTGTGGACCATCACTGATGTACTATGGGCCATCACTGGTGTACAATGGATCATCACTGATGTACTGTGGATCATCACTGATGTACTATGGATCATCACTGATGTACTATGAGCCATCACTGATGTACTGTGGATCATCACTGGTGTACTAAGGATCATCACTGATGTACTATTGATCATCACTGATGTACTATGGATCATCACTGATGTACTATGGATCATCACTGGTGTACTATGGATCATCACTGATGTACTGTGGACCATCCCTGATGTACTGTGGATCATCACTGATGTACTGTGGATCATCACTGATGTACTATAGATCATCACTGATGTACTGTGGATCATCACTGATGTACTGAGGATCATCACTGATGTACTATGAATCATCACTGATGTACTGTGGATCATCACTGATGTACTATAGATCATCACTGTTGTACTATGGATCATCACTGATGTTCTGTGGATCATCACTGATGTACTGTGGATTATCACTGATGTACTGTGGACCATCACTGATGTACTGTGGACTATCACTGATGTACTGTGGATCATCACTGATGTTCTATAGATCATCACTGATGTACTGTGGATCATCACTGATGTACTGAGGATCATCACTGTTGTACTATGGATCATCACTGATGTACTGTGGACCATCCCTGATGTACTGTGGACCAACCCTGATGTACTGTGGATCATCACTGATGTACTGTGGATCATCACTGATGTACTATGGATCATCACTGATGTACTTTGGATCATCACTGATGTACTATGGATCATCACTGATGTACTATGAGCCATCACTGATGTACTATGGATTATCACTGGTGTACTATGGATCATCACTGATGTACTGTGGACCATCCCTGATGTACTGTGGATCATCACTGATGTACTGTGGACCATCCCTGATGTACCGTGGATCATCACTGATGTACTGTGGATCATCACTAATGTACTGTGGATCATCACTGATGTACTGAGGATCATCACTAATGTACTATGGGCCATCACGGGTGTACCATGGATCATCACTGGTGTACTATGGATCATCACTGATGTACTCTGGACCATCCCTGATGTACTATGGACCATCCCTGATGTACTGAGGATCATCACTGATGTACTATAGATCATCACTGATGTACTATGGGCCATCACTGGTGTACAATGGATCATCACTGATGTACTGTGGATCATTACTGATGTACTATAGATCATCACTGATGTACTATGGGCCATCACTGATGTACTGTGGATCATCACTGATGTACTGTGCACCATCACTGATGTACTGTGGACCATCACTAATGTACAATGGATCATCACTGATGAACTATAGATCATCACTGATGTACTATAGATCATCACTGGTGTACTATGGATCATCACTGATGTACTGTGGATCATCACTGATGTACTAAGGATCATCACTGATGTACTATAGATCATCACTGATGTACTGTGGATCATCACTGATGTACTGAGGATCATCACTGATGTACTATGGATCATCACTGATGTACTGTGGATCATCACTGTTGTACTATAGATCATCACTGTTGTACTATGGATCATCACTGATGTACTGTGGATCATCACTGATGTACTGTGGATTATCACTGATGTACTGTGGACCATCACTGATGTACTATGGGCCATCACTGGTGTACAATGGATCATCACTGATGTACTGTGGATCATCACTGATGTACTATGGATCATCACTGATGTACTATGAGCCATCACTGATGTACTGTGGATCATCACTGGTGTACTAAGGATCATCACTGATGTACTATGGATCATCACTGATGTACTATGGATCATCACTGATGTACTATGGATCATCACTGGTGTACTATGGATCATCACTGATGTACTGTGGACCATCCCTGATGTACTGTGGATCATCACTGATGTACTGTGGATCATCACTGATGTACTATAGATCATCACTGATGTACTGTGGATCATCACTGATGTACTGAGGATCATCACTGATGTACTATGGATCATCACTGATGTACTGTGGATCATCACTGATGTACTATAGATCATCACTGTTGTACTATGGATCATCACTGATGTTCTGTGGATCATCACTGATGTACTGTGGATTATCACTGATGTACTGTGGACCATCACTGATGTACTGTGGACTATCACTGATGTACTGTGGATCATCACTGATGTTCTATAGATCATCACTGATGTACTGTGGATCATCTCTGATGTACTGAGGATCATCACTGTTGTACTATGGATCATCACTGATGTACTGTGGACCATCCCTGATGTACTGTGGACCAACCCTGATGTACTGTGGATCATCACTGATGTACTGTGGATCATCACTGATGTACTATGGATCATCACTGATGTATTTTGGATCATCACTGATGTACTATGGATCATCACTGATGTACTATGAGCCATCACTGATGTACTATGAGCCATCACTGATGTACTATGGATTATCACTGGTGTACTATGGATCATCACTGATGTACTGTGGACCATCCCTGATGTACTGTGGATCATCACTGTTGTACTGTGGACCATCCCTGATGTACCATGGATCATCACTGATGTACTGTGGATCATCACTAATGTACCGTGGATCATCACTGATGTACTGAGGATCATCACTGATGTACTATGGGCCATCACGGGTGTACTATGGATCATCACTGGTGTACTATGGATCATCACTGATGTACTATGGACCATCCCTGATGTACTATGGACCATCCCTGATGTACTGAGGATCATCACTGATGTACTATAGATCATCACTGATGTACTGTGGATCATCACTGATGTACTGAGGATCATCACTGTTGTACTATGGATCATCACTGATGTACTGTGGACCATCCCTGATGTAATGTGGACCAACCCTGATGTACTGTGGATCATCACTGATGTACTGTGGATCATCACTGATGTACTATGGATCATCACTGATGTACTGTGGACCATCCCTGATGTACTGTGGATCATCACTGGTGTACTATGGATCATCACTGATGTACTGTGGATCATACCTGATGTACTGTGGATCATCACTGATGTACTGTGGATCATCACTGATGTACCGTGGATCATCACTGATGTACTATGGGCCATCACGGGTGTACTATGGATCATCACTGATGTACTATGGACCATCCCTGATGTACTATGGACCATCCCTGATGTACTGAGGATCATCACTGATGTACTATAGATCATCACTGATGTACAATGGGCCATCACTGGTGTACTATGGATCATCACTGATGTACTGTGGATCATCACTGATGTACTATGAATCATCACTGATGTACTATGAGCCATCACTGATGTACTATGGGACATCACTGATGTACTGTGGATCATCACTGGTGTACTATGGATCATCACTGATGTACTATGGATCATCACTAATGTACTATGGATCATCACTAATGTACTATGGATCATCACTGATGTACTATGGATCATCACTGATGTACTATGGATCATCACTGATGTACTATGGATTATCACTGATGTACTATGAGCCATCACTGATGTACTATGAGCCAGCACTGATGTACTATGGATTATCACTGGTGTACTATGGATCATCACTGATGTACTGTGGACCATCCCTGATGTACTGTGGATCATCACTGATGGACTGTGGACCATCCCTGATGTACCGTGGATCATCACTGATGTACTGTGGATCATCACTAATGTACCGTGGATCATCACTGATGTACTGAGGATCATCACTGATGTACTATGGGCCATCACGGGTGTACCATGGATCATCACTGGTGTACTATGGATCATCACTGATGTACTCTGGACCATCCCTGATGTACTATGGACCATCCCTGATGTACTGAGGATCATCACTGATGTTCTATAGATCATCACTGATGTACTATGGGCCATCACTGGTGTACAATGGATCATCACTGATGTACTGTGGATCATTACTGATGTACTATAGATCATCACTGATGTACTATGGGCCATCACTGATGTACTGTGGATCATCACTGATGTACTGTGCACCATCACTGATGTACTGTGGACCATCACTAATGTACAATGGATCATCACTGATGAACTATAGATCATCACTGAGGTACTATAGATCATCACTGGTGTACTATGGACCATCACTGGTGTACTATGGATCATCACTGATGTACTGTGGATCATCACTGATGTACTAAGGATCATCACTGATGTACTATGGATCATCACTGATGTACTATAGATCATCACTGATGTACTGTGGATCATCACTGATGTACTGAGGATCATCACTGATGTACTGAGGATCATCACTGATGTACTATGGATAATCACTGATGTACTGTGGATCATCACTGATGTACTATAGATCATCACTGTTGTACTATGGATCATCACTGATGTACTGTGGATCATCACTGATGTACTGTGGATTATCACTGATGTACTGTGGACCATCACTGATGTACTATGGGCCATCACTGGTGTACAATGGATCATCACTGATGTACTGTGGATCATCACTGATGTACTATGGATCATCACTGATGTACTATGAGCCATCACTGATGTACTGTGGATCATCACTGGTGTACTAAGGATTATCACTGATGTACTATTGATCATCACTGATGTACTATGGATCATCACTGATGTACTATGGATCATCACTGGTGTACTATGGATCATCACTGATGTACTGTGGACCATCCCTGATGTACTGTGGATCATCACTGATGTACTGTGGATCATCACTGATGTACTATAGATCATCACTGATGTACTGTGGATCATCACTGATGTACTGAGGATCATCACTGATGTACTATGGATCATCACTGATGTACTGTGAATCATCACTGATGTACTATAGATCATCACTGTTGTACTATGGATCATCACTGATGTTCTGTGGATCATCACTGATGTACTGTGGATTATCACTGATGTACTGTGGACCATCACTGATGTACTGTGGACTATCACTGATGTACTGTGGATCATCACTGATGTTCTATAGATCATCACTGATGTACTGTGGATCATCACTGATGTACTGAGGATCATCACTGTTGTACTATGGATCATCACTGATGTACTGTGGACCATCCCTGATGTACTGTGGACCAACCCTGATGTACTGTGGATCATCACTGATGTACTGTGGATCATCACTGATGTACTATGGATCATCACTGATGTACTTTGGATCATCACTGATGTACTATGGATCATCACTGATGTACTATGAGCCATCACTGATGTACTATGAGCCATCACTGATGTACTATGGATTATCACTGGTGTACTATGGATCATCACTGATGTACTGTGGACCATCCCTGATGTACTGTGGGTCATCACTGTTGTACTGTGGACCCTTTCTGATGTACCATGGATCATCACTGATGTACTGTGGATCATCACTAATGTACCGTGGATCATCACTGATGTACTGATGATCATCACTGATGTACTATGGGCCATCACGGGTGTACTATGGATCATCACTGGTGTACTATGGATCATCACTGATGTACTATGGACCATCCCTGATGTACTATGGACCATCCCTGATGTACTGAGGATCATCACTGATGTACAATAGATCATCACTGATGTACTATGGGCCATCACTGGTGTACTATGGATCATCACTGATGTACTGTGGATCATCACTGATGTACTATGAGCCATCACTGATGTACTGTGGATCATCACTGGTGTACTATGGATCATCCCTGATGTACTATGGATCATCACTGATGTACTATGGATCATCACTGATGTACTATGGATCATCACTGGTGTACTATGGATCATCACTGATGTACTGTGGACCATCACTGATGTACTGTGGATCATCACTGATGTACTGTGGATCATCACTGATGTACTAAGGATCATCACTGATACACTATGGATCATCACTGATGTACTATAGATCATCACTGATGTACTGTGGATCATCACTGATGTACTGAGGATCATCACTGATGTACTATGGATCATCACTGATGTACTGTGGACCATCCCTGATGTACTGTGGACCAACCCTGATGTACTGTGGATCATCACTGATGTACTATGGATCATCACTGATGTACTATGGATCATCACTGATGTACTATGGATCATCACTGATGTACTATGGATCATCACTGATGTACTATGAGCCATCACTGATGTACTATGAGCCATCACTGATGTACTATGGATTATCACTGGTGTACTATGGATCATCACTGATGTACTATGGACCATCCCTGATGTACTATGGACCATCCCTGATGTACTGAGGATCATCACTGATGTACTATAGATCATCACTGATGTACTGTGGATCATCACTGATGTACTGAGGATCATCACTGTTGTACTATGGATCATCACTGATGTACTGTGGACCATCCCTGATGTAATGTGGACCAACCCTGATGTACTGTGGATCATCACTGATGTACTGTGGATCATCACTGATGTACTATGGATCATCACTGATGTACTGTGGACCATCCCTGATGTACTGTGGATCATCACTGATGTACTGTGGATCATCACTGATGTACTGAGGATCATCACTGATGTACTATGGATCATCACTGATGTACTATGAGCCATCACTGGTGTACTATGGATCATCACTGGTGTACTATGGATCATCACTGATGTACTGTGGATCATACCTGGTGTACTGTGGATCATCACTGATGTACTGTGGATCATCACTGATGTACCGTGGATCATCACTGATGTACTATGGGCCATCACGGGTGTACTATGGATCATCACTGGTGTACTATGGATCATCACTGATGTACTATGGACCATCCCTGATGTACTATGGACCATCCCTGATGTACTATGGACCATCCCTGATGTACTGAGGATCATCACTGATGTACTATAGATCATCACTGATGTACAATGGGCCATCACTGGTGTACTATGGATCATCACTGATGTACTGTGGATCATCACTGATGTACTATGAATCATCACTGATGTACTATGAGCCATCACTGATGTACTATGGGACATCACTGATGTACTATGGATCATCACTGATGTACTATGGATCATCACTAATGTACTATGGATCATCACTAATGTACTATGGATCATCACTGATGTACTATGGATCATCACTGATGTACTATGGATCATCACTGATGTACTATGGATCATCACTGATGTACTATGAGCCATCACTGATGTACTATGAGCCATCACTGATGTACTATGGATTATCACTGATGTACTATGGATCATCACTGATGTACTATGGATCATCACTGCTGTACTATGGATCATCACTGATGTACTATGAGCCATCACTGATGTACCGTGGATCATCACTGATGTACTGTGGATCATCACTAATGTACCGTGGATCATCACTGATGTACTGAGGATCATCACTGATGTACTATGGGCCATCACGGGTGTACCATGGATCATCACTGGTGTACTATGGATCATCACTGATGAACTCTGGACCATCCCTGATGTACTATGGACCATCCCTGATGTACTGAGGATCATCACTGATGTACTATAGATCATCACTGATGTACTATGGGCCATCACTGGTGTACAATGGATCATCACTGATGTACTGTGGATCATTACTGATGTACTATAGATCATCACTGATGTACTATGGGCCATCACTGATGTACTGTGGATCATCACTGATGTACTGTGCACCATCACTGATGTACTGTGGACCATCACTAATGTACAATGGATCATCACTGATGAACTATAGATCATCACTGAGGTACTATAGATCATCACTGGTGTACTATGGACCATCACTGGTGTACTATGGATCATCACTGATGTACTGTGGATCATCACTGATGTACTAAGGATCATCACTGATGTACTATGGATCATCACTGATGTACTATAGATCATCACTGATGTACTGTGGATCATCACTGATGTACTGAGGATCATCACTGATGTACTGAGGATCATCACTGATGTACTATGGATAATCACTAATGTACTGTGGATCATCACTGATGTACTATAGATCATCACTGTTGTACTATGGATCATCACTGATGTACTGTGGATCATCACTGATGTACTGTGGATTATCACTGATGTACTGTGGACCATCACTGATGTACTATGGGCCATCACTGGTGTACAATGGATCATCACTGATGTACTGTGGATCATCACTGATGTACTATGGATCATCACTGATGTACTATGAGCCATCACTGATGTACTGTGGATCATCACTGGTGTACTAAGGATTATCACTGATGTACTATTGATCATCACTGATGTACTATGGATCATCACTGATGTACTATGGATCATCACTGGTGTACTATGGATCATCACTGATGTACTGTGGACCATCCCTGATGTACTGTGGATCATCACTGATGTACTGTGGATCATCACTGATGTACTATAGATCATCACTGATGTACTGTGGATCATCACTGATGTACTGAGGATCATCACTGATGTACTATGGATCATCACTGATGTACTGTGGATCTTCACTGATGTACTATAGATCATCACTGTTGTACTATGGATCATCACTGATGTTCTGTGGATCATCACTGATGTACTGTGGATTATCACTGATGTACTGTGGACCATCACTGATGTACTGTGGACTATCACTGATGTACTGTGGATCATCACTGATGTTCTATAGATCATCACTGATGTACTGTGGATCATCACTGATGTACTGAGGATCATCACTGTTGTACTATGGATCATCACTGATGTACTGTGGACCATCCCTGATGTACTGTGGACCAACCCTGATGTACTGTGGATCATCACTGATGTACTGTGGATCATCACTGATGTACTATGGATCATCACTGATGTACTTTGGATCATCACTGATGTACTATGGATCATCACTGATGTACTATGAGCCATCACTGATGTACTATGAGCCATCACTGATGTACTATGGATTATCACTGGTGTACTATGGATCATCACTGATGTACTGTGGACCATCCCTGATGTACTGTGGATCATCACTGTTGTACTGTGGACCCTTTCTGATGTACCATGGATCATCACTGATGTACTGTGGATCATCACTAATGTACCGTGGATCATCACTGATGTACTGAGGATCATCACTGATGTACTATGGGCCATCACGGGTGTACTATGGATCATCACTGGTGTACTATGGATCATCACTGATGTACTATGGACCATCCCTGATGTACTATGGACCATCCCTGATGTACTGAGGATCATCACTGATGTACTATAGATCATCACTGATGTACTATGGGCCATCACTGGTGTACTATGGATCATCACTGATGTACTGTGGATCATCACTGATGTACTAAGGATCATCACTGATGTACTATGGATCATCACTGATGTACTATAGATCATCACTGATGTACTGTGGATCATCACTGATGTACTGAGGATCATCACTGATGTACTGAGGATCATCACTGATGTACTATGGATAATCACTAATGTACTGTGGATCATCACTGATGTACTATAGATCATCACTGTTGTACTATGGATCATCACTGATGTACTGTGGATCATCACTGATGTACTGTGGATTATCACTGATGTACTGTGGACCATCACTGATGTACTATGGGCCATCACTGGTGTACAATGGATCATCACTGATGTACTGTGGATCATCACTGATGTACTATGGATCATCACTGATGTACTATGAGCCATCACTGATGTACTGTGGATCATCACTGGTGTACTAAGGATTATCACTGATGTACTATTGATCATCACTGATGTACTATGGATCATCACTGATGTACTATGGATCATCACTGGTGTACTATGGATCATCACTGATGTACTGTGGACCATCCCTGATGTACTGTGGATCATCACTGATGTACTGTGGATCATCACTGATGTACTATAGATCATCACTGATGTACTGTGGATCATCACTGATGTACTGAGGATCATCACTGATGTACTATGGATCATCACTGATGTACTGTGGATCTTCACTGATGTACTATAGATCATCACTGTTGTACTATGGATCATCACTGATGTTCTGTGGATCATCACTGATGTACTGTGGATTATCACTGATGTACTGTGGACCATCACTGATGTACTGTGGACTATCACTGATGTACTGTGGATCATCACTGATGTTCTATAGATCATCACTGATGTACTGTGGATCATCACTGATGTACTGAGGATCATCACTGTTGTACTATGGATCATCACTGATGTACTGTGGACCATCCCTGATGTACTGTGGACCAACCCTGATGTACTGTGGATCATCACTGATGTACTGTGGATCATCACTGATGTACTATGGATCATCACTGATGTACTTTGGATCATCACTGATGTACTATGGATCATCACTGATGTACTATGAGCCATCACTGATGTACTATGAGCCATCACTGATGTACTATGGATTATCACTGGTGTACTATGGATCATCACTGATGTACTGTGGACCATCCCTGATGTACTGTGGATCATCACTGTTGTACTGTGGACCCTTTCTGATGTACCATGGATCATCACTGATGTACTGTGGATCATCACTAATGTACCGTGGATCATCACTGATGTACTGAGGATCATCACTGATGTACTATGGGCCATCACGGGTGTACTATGGATCATCACTGGTGTACTATGGATCATCACTGATGTACTATGGACCATCCCTGATGTACTATGGACCATCCCTGATGTACTGAGGATCATCACTGATGTACTATAGATCATCACTGATGTACTATGGGCCATCACTGGTGTACTATGGATCATCACTGATGTACTGTGGATCATCACTGATGTACTATGAGCCATCACTGATGTACTGTGGATCATCACTGGTGTACTATGGATCATCACTGATGTACTATGGATCATCACTGATGTACTATGGATCATCACTGGTGTACTATGGATCATCACTGATGTACTGTGGACCATCCCTGATGTACTGTGGATCATCACTGATGTACTGTGGATCATCACTGATGTACTAAGGATCATCACTGATGTACTATGGATCATCACTGATGTACTATAGATCATCACTGATGTACTGTGGATCATCACTGATGTACTGAGGATCATCACTGATGTACTATGGATCATCACTGATGTACTGTGGACCATCCCTGATGTACTGTGGACCAACCCTGATGTACTGTGGATCATCACTGATGTACTATGGATCATCACTGATGTACTATGGATCATCACTGATGTACTATGGATCATCACTGATGTACTATGAGCCATCACTGATGTACTATGAGCCATCACTGATGTACTATGGATTATCACTGGTGTACTATGGATCATCACTGATGTACTATGGACCATCCCTGATGTACTATGGACCATCCCTGATGTACTGAGGATCATCACTGATGTACTATAGATCATCACTGATGTACTGTGGATCATCACTGATGTACTGAGGATCATCACTGTTGTACTATGGATCATCACTGATGTACTGTGGACCATCCCTGATGTAATGTGGACCAACCCTGATGTACTGTGGATCATCACTGATGTACTGTGGATCATCACTGATGTACTATGGATCATCACTTATGTACTGTGGACCATCCCTGATGTACTGTGGATCATCACTGATGTACTGTGGATCATCACTGATGTACTGAGGATCATCACTGATGTACTATGGATCATCACTGATGTACTATGAGCCATCACTGGTGTACTATGGATCATCACTGGTGTACTATGGATCATCACTGATGTACTGTGGATCATACCTGGTGTACTGTGGATCATCACTGATGTACTGTGGATCATCACTGATGTACCATGGATCATCACTGATGTACTATGGGCCATCACGGGTGTACTATGGATCATCACTGGTGTACTATGGATCATCACTGATGTACTATGGACCATCCCTGATGAACTATGGACCATCCCTGATGTACTATGGATCATCACTGATGTACTGTGGATCATCACTGATGTACTATGAATCATCACTGATGTACTATGAGCCATCACTGATGTACTATGGGACATCACTGATGTACTGTGGATCATCACTGGTGTACTATGGATCATCACTGATGTACTATGGATCATCACTAATGTACTATGGATCATCACTAATGTACTATGGATCATCACTGATGTACTATGGATCATCACTGATGTACTATGGATCATCACTGATGTACTATGAGCCATCACTGATGTACTATGAGCCATCACTGATGTACTATGGATTATCACTGGTGTACTATGGATCATCACTGATGTACTGTGGACCATCCCTGATGTACTGTGGATCATCACTGATGTACTGTGGACCATCCCTGATGTACCGTGGATCATCACTGATGTACTGTGGATCAACACTAATGTACCGTGGATCATCACTGATGTACTGAGGATCATCACTGATGTACTATGGGCCATCACGGGTGTACCATGGATCATCACTGGTGTACTATGGATCATCACTGATGTACTCTGGACCATCCCTGATGTACTATGGACCATCCCTGATGTACTGAGGATCATCACTGATGTACTATAGATCATCACTGATGTACTATGGGCCATCACTGGTGTACAATGGATCATCACTGATGTACTGTGGATCATTACTGATGTACTATAGATCATCACTGATGTACTATGGGCCATCACTGATGTACTGTGGATCATCACTGATGTACTGTGCACCATCACTGATGTACTGTGGACCATCACTAATGTACAATGGATCATCACTGATGAACTATAGATCATCACTGAGGTACTATAGATCATCACTGGTGTACTATGGACCATCACTGGTGTACTATGGATCATCACTGATGTACTGTGGATCATCACTGATGTACTAAGGATCATCACTGATGTACTATGGATCATCACTGATGTACTATAGATCATCACTGATGTACTGTGGATCATCACTGATGTACTATGGATAATCACTGATGTACTCTGGATCATCACTGATGTACTATAGATCATCACTGTTGTACTATGGATCATCACTGATGTACTGTGGATCATCACTGATGTACTGTGGATTATCACTGATGTACTGTGGACCATCACTGATGTACTATGGGCCATCACTGGTGTACAATGGATCATCACTGATGTACTGTGGATCATCACTGATGTACTATGGATCATCACTGATGTACTATGAGCCATCACTGATGTACTGTGGATCATCACTGGTGTACTAAGGATTATCACTGATGTACTATTGATCATCACTGATGTACTATGGATCATCACTGATGTACTATGGATCATCACTGGTGTACTATGGATCATCACTGGTGTACTATGGATCATCACTGATGTACTCTGGACCATCCCTGATGTACTATGGACCATCCCTGATGTACTGAGGATCATCACTGATGTACTATAGATCATCACTGATGTACTATGGGCCATCACTGGTGTACAATGGATCATCACTGATGTACTGTGGATCATTACTGATGTACTATAGATCATCACTGATGTACTATGGGCCATCACTGATGTACTGTGGATCATCACTGATGTACTGTGCACCATCACTGATGTACTGTGGACCATCACTAATGTACAATGGATCATCACTGATGAACTATAGATCATCACTGAGGTACTATAGATCATCACTGGTGTACTATGGACCATCACTGGTGTACTATGGATCATCACTGATGTACTGTGGATCATCACTGATGTACTAAGGATCATCACTGATGTACTATGGATCATCACTGATGTACTATAGATCATCACTGATGTACTGTGGATCATCACTGATGTACTATGGATAATCACTGATGTACTCTGGATCATCACTGATGTACTATAGATCATCACTGTTGTACTATGGATCATCACTGATGTACTGTGGATCATCACTGATGTACTGTGGATTATCACTGATGTACTGTGGACCATCACTGATGTACTATGGGCCATCACTGGTGTACAATGGATCATCACTGATGTACTGTGGATCATCACTGATGTACTATGGATCATCACTGATGTACTATGAGCCATCACTGATGTACTGTGGATCATCACTGGTGTACTAAGGATTATCACTGATGTACTATTGATCATCACTGATGTACTATGGATCATCACTGATGTACTATGGATCATCACTGGTGTACTATGGATCATCACTGATGTACTGTGGACCATCCCTGATGTACTGTGGATCATCACTGATGTACTGTGGATCATCACTGATGTACTATAGATCATCACTGATGTACTGTGGATCATCACTGATGTACTGAGGATCATCACTGATGTACTATGGATCATCACTGATGTACTGTGGATCATCACTGATGTACTATAGATCATCACTGTTGTACTATGGATCATCACTGATGTTCTGTGGATCATCACTGATGTACTGTGGATTATCACTGATGTACTGTGGACCATCACTGATGTACTGTGGACTATCACTGATGTACTGTGGATCATCACTGATGTTCTATAGATCATCACTGATGTACTGTGGATCATCACTGATGTACTGAGGATCATCACTGTTGTACTATGGATCATCACTGATGTACTGTGGACCATCCCTGATGTACTGTGGACCAACCCTGATGTACTGTGGATCATCACTGATGTACTGTGGATCATCACTGATGTACTATGGATCATCACTGATGTACTTTGGATCATCACTGATGTACTATGGATCATCACTGATGTACTATGAGCCATCACTGATGTACTATGAGCCATCACTGATGTACTATGGATTATCACTGGTGTACTATGGATCATCACTGATGTACTGTGGACCATCCCTGATGTACTGTGGATCATCACTGTTGTACTGTGGACCCTTTCTGATGTACCATGGATCATCACTGATGTACTGTGGATCATCACTAATGTACCGTGGATCATCACTGATGTACTGAGGATCATCACTGATGTACTATGGGCCATCACGGGTGTACTATGGATCATCACTGGTGTACTATGGATCATCACTGATGTACTATGGACCATCCCTGATGTACTATGGACCATCCCTGATGTACTGAGGATCATCACTGATGTACTATAGATCATCACTGATGTACTATGGGCCATCACTGGTGTACTATGGATCATCACTGATGTACTGTGGATCATCACTGATGTACTATGGATCATCACTGATGTACTATGAGCCATCACTGATGTACTGTGGATCATCACTGGTGTACTATGGATCATCACTGATGTACTATGGATCATCACTGATGTACTATGGATCATCACTGGTGTACTATGGATCATCACTGATGTACTGTGGACCATCCCTGATGTACTGTGGATCATCACTGATGTACTGTGGATCATCACTGATGTACTAAGGATCATCACTGATGTACTATGGATCATCACTGATGTACTATAGATCATCACTGATGTACTGTGGATCATCACTGATGTACTGAGGATCATCACTGATGTACTATGGATCATCACTGATGTACTGTGGACCATCCCTGATGTACTGTGGACCAACCCTGATGTACTGTGGATCATCACTGATGTACTATGGATCATCACTGATGTACTATGGATCATCACTGATGTACTGTGGACCATCCCTGATGTACTGTGGATCATCACTGATGTACTGTGGATCATCACTGATGTACTGAGGATCATCACTGATGTACTATGGATCATCACTGATGTACTATGAGCCATCACTGGTGTACTATGGATCATCACTGGTGTACTATGGATCATCACTGATGTACTGTGGATCATACCTGGTGTACTGTGGATCATCACTGATGTACTGTGGATCATCACTGATGTACCGTGGATCATCACTGATGTACTATGGGCCATCACGGGTGTACTATGGATCATCACTGGTGTACTATGGATCATCACTGATGTACTATGGACCATCCCTGATGTACTATGGACCATCCCTGATGTACTATGGACCATCCCTGATGTACTGAGGATCATCACTGATGTACTATAGATCATCACTGATGTACAATGGGCCATCACTGGTGTACTATGGATCATCACTGATGTACTGTGGATCATCACTGATGTACTATGAATCATCAATGATGTACTATGAGCCATCACTGATGTACTATGGGACATCACTGATGTACTGTGGATCATCACTGGTGTACTATGGATC
This sequence comes from Rana muscosa, assembly GCA_029206835.1. Classification (NCBI taxonomy): domain Eukaryota; kingdom Metazoa; phylum Chordata; class Amphibia; order Anura; family Ranidae; genus Rana; species Rana muscosa. The sequence goes on from JARGYO010000056.1 coordinate 4,712,315, forward strand.
ATCACTGATGTACTATGGATCATCACTAATGTACTATGGATCATCACTAATGTACTATGGATCATCACTGATGTACTATGGATCATCACTGATGTACTATGGATCATCACTGATGTACTATGGATCATCACTGATGTACTATGAGCCATCACTGATGTACTATGAGCCATCACTGATGTACTATGGATTATCACTGGTGTACTATGGATCATCACTGATGTACTGTGGACCATCCCTGATGTACTATGGATCATCACTGATGTACTGTGGACCATCCCTGATGTACCGTGGATCATCACTGATGTACTGTGGATCATCACTAATGTACCGTGGATCATCACTGATGTACTATGGGCCATCACGGGTGTACCATGGATCATCACTGGTGTACTATGGATCATCACTGATGTACTCTGGACCATCCCTGATGTACTATGGACCATCCCTGATGTACTGAGGATCATCACTGATGTACTATAGATCATCACTGATGTACTATGGGCCATCACTGGTGTACAATGGATCATCACTGATGTACTGTGGATCATTACTGATGTACTATAGATCATCACTGATGTACTATGGGCCATCACTGATGTACTGTGGATCATCACTGATGTATTGTGCACCATCACTGATGTACTGTGGACCATCACTAATGTACAATGGATCATCACTGATGAACTATAGATCATCACTGATGTACTATAGATCATCACTGGTGTACTATGGACCATCACTGGTGTACTATGGATCATCACTGATGTACTGTGGATCATCACTGATGTACTAAGGATCATCACTGATGTACTATGGATCATCACTGATGTACTATGGATCATCACTGATGTACTGTGGACCATCCCTGATGTACTGTGGATCATCACTGATGTACTGTGGATCATCACTGATGTACTGAGGATCATCACTGATGTACTATGGATCATCACTGATGTACTATGAGCCATCACTGGTGTACTATGGATCATCACTGGTGTACTATGGATCATCACTGATGTACTGTGGATCATACCTGGTGTACTGTGGATCATCACTGATGTACTGTGGATCATCACTGATGTACCGTGGATCATCACTGATGTACTATGGGCCATCACGGGTGTACTATGGATCATCACTGGTGTACTATGGATCATCACTGATGTACTATGGACCATCCCTGATGTACTATGGACCATCCCTGATGTACTGAGGATCATCACTGATGTACTATAGATCATCACTGATGTACAATGGGCCATCACTGGTGTACTATGGATCATCACTGATGTACTGTGGATCATCACTGATGTACTATGAATCATCAATGATGTACTATGAGCCATCACTGATGTACTATGGGACATCACTGATGTACTGTGGATCATCACTGGTGTACTATGGATCATCACTGATGTACTATGGATCATCACTAATGTACTATGGATCATCACTAATGTACTATGGATCATCACTGATGTACTATGGATCATCACTGATGTACTATGGATCATCACTGATGTACTATGGATCATCACTGATGTACTATGAGCCATCACTGATGTACTATGAGCCATCACTGATGTACTATGGATTATCACTGGTGTACTATGGATCATCACTGATGTACTGTGGACCATCCCTGATGTACTATGGATCATCACTGATGTACTGTGGACCATCCCTGATGTACCGTGGATCATCACTGATGTACTGTGGATCATCACTAATGTACCGTGGATCATCACTGATGTACTATGGGCCATCACGGGTGTACCATGGATCATCACTGGTGTACTATGGATCATCACTGATGTACTCTGGACCATCCCTGATGTACTATGGACCATCCCTGATGTACTGAGGATCATCACTGATGTACTATAGATCATCACTGATGTACTATGGGCCATCACTGGTGTACAATGGATCATCACTGATGTACTGTGGATCATTACTGATGTACTATAGATCATCACTGATGTACTATGGGCCATCACTGATGTACTGTGGATCATCACTGATGTATTGTGCACCATCACTGATGTACTGTGGACCATCACTAATGTACAATGGATCATCACTGATGAACTATAGATCATCACTGATGTACTATAGATCATCACTGGTGTACTATGGACCATCACTGGTGTACTATGGATCATCACTGATGTACTGTGGATCATCACTGATGTACTAAGGATCATCACTGATGTACTATGGATCATCACTGATGTACTATAGATCATCACTGATGTACTGTGGATCATCACTGATGTACTGAGGATCATCACTGATGTACTGAGGATCATCACTGATGTACTATGGATCATCACTGATGTACTGTGGATCATCACTGATGAACTATAGATCATCACTGTTGTACTATGGATCATCACTGATGTACTGTGGATCATCACTGATGTACTGTGGATTATCACTGATGTACTGTGGACCATCACTGATGTACTATGGGCCATCACTGGTGTACAATGGATCATCACTGATGTACTGTGGATCATCACTGATGTACTATGGATCATCACTGATGTACTATGAGCCATCACTGATGTACTGTGGATCATCACTGGTGTACTAAGGATCATCACTGATGTACTATTGATCATCACTGATGTACTATGGATCATCACTGATGTACTATGGATCATCACTGGTGTACTATGGATCATCACTGATGTACTGTGGACCATCCCTAATGTACTGTGGATCATCACTGATGTACTGTGGATCATCACTGATGTACTATAGATCATCACTGATGTACTGTGGATCATCACTGATGTACTGAGGATCATCACTGATGTACTATGGATCATCACTGATGTACTGTGGATCATCACTGATGTACTATAGATCATCACTGTTGTACTATGGATCATCACTGATGTTCTGTGGATCATCACTGATGTACTGTGGATTATCACTGATGTACTGTGGACCATCACTGATGTACTGTGGACTATCACCTATGTACTGTGGATCATCACTGATGTTCTATAGATCATCACTGATGTACTGTGGATCATCACTGATGTACTGAGGATCATCACTGTTGTACTATGGATCATCACTGATGTACTGTGGACCATCCCTGATGTACTGTGGACCAACCCTGATGTACTGTGGATCATCACTGATGTACTGTGGATCATCACTGATGTACTATGGATCATCACTGATGTACTATGGATCATCACTGATGTACTATGAGCCATCACTGATGTACTATGAGCCATCACTGATGTACTATGGATTATCACTGGTGTACTATAGATCATCACTGATGTATTGTGGACCATCCCTGATGTACTGTGGATCATCACTGTTGTACTGTGGACCATCCCTGATGTACCATGGATCATCACTGATGTACTGTGGATCATCACTAATGTACCGTGGATCATCACTGATGTACTGAGGATCATCACTGATGTACTATGGGCCATCACGGGTGTACTATGGATCATCACTGGTGTACTATGGATCATCACTGATGTACTATGGACCATCCCTGATGTACTATGGACCATCCCTGATGTACTGAGGATCATCACTGATGTACTATAGATCATCACTGATGTACTATGGGCCATCACTGGTGTACTATGGATCATCACTGATGTACTGTGGATCATCACTGATGTACTATGGATCATCACTGATGTACTATGAGCCATCACTGATGTACTGTGGATCATCACTGGTGTACTAAGGATCATCACTGATGTACTATTGATCATCACTGATGTACTATGGATCATCACTGATGTACTATGGATCATCACTGGTGTACTATGGATCATCACTGATGTACTGTGGACCATCGCTGATGTACTGTGGATCATCACTGATGTACTGTGGATCATCACTGATGTACTATAGATCATCACTGATGTACTGTGGATCATCACTGATGTACTGAGGATCATCACTGATGTACTATGGATCATCACTGATGTACTGTGGATCATCACTGATGTACTATAGATCATCACTGTTGTACTATGGATCATCACTGATGTTCTGTGGATCATCACTGATATACTGTGGATTATCACTGATGTACTGTGGACCATCACTGATGTACTGTGGACTATCACTGATGTACTGTGGATCATCACTGATGTTCTATAGATCATCACTGATGTACTGTGGATCATCACTGATGTTCTATAGATCATCACTGATGTACTGTGGATCATCACTGATGTACTGAGGATCATCACTGTTGTACTATGGATCATCACTGATGTACTGTGGACCATCCCTGATGTACTGTGGACCAACCCTGATGTACTGTGGATCATCACTGATGTACTGTGGATCATCACTGATGTACTATGGATCATCACTGATGTACTTTGGATCATCACTGATGTACTATGGATCATCACTGATGTACTATGAGCCATCACTGATGTACTATGAGCCATCACTGATGTACTATGGATTATCACTGGTGTACTATGGATCATCACTGATGTACTGTGGACCATCCCTGATGTACTGTGGATCATCACTGTTGTACTGTGGACCATCCCTGATGTACCATGGATCATCACTGATGTACTGTGGATCATCACTAATGTACCGTGGATCATCACTGATGTACTAAAGGATCATCACTGATGTACTATGGGCCATCACGGGTGTACTATGGATCATCACTGGTGTACTATGGATCATCACTGATGTACTATGGACCATCCCTGATGTACTATGGACCATCCCTGATGTACTGAGGATCATCACTGATGTACTATAGATCATCACTGATGTACTATGGGCCATAACTGGTGTACTATGGATCATCACTGATGTACTGTGGATCATCACTGATGTACTATGGATCATCACTGATGTACTATGAGCCATCACTGATGTACTGTGGATCATCACTGTGGTACTATGGATCATCACTGATGTACTATGGATCATCACTGATGTACTATGGATCATCACTGATGTACTATGGATCATCACTGGTGTACTATGGATCATCACTGATGTACTGTGGACCATCCCTGATGTACTGTGGATCATTACTGATGTACTGTGGATCATCACTGATGTACTAAGGATCATCACTGATGTACTATGGATCATCACTGATGTACTATAGATCATCACTGATGTACTGTGGATCATCACTGATGTATTGAGGATCATCAATGATGTACTATGGATCATCACTGATGTACTGTGGACCATCCCTGATGTACTGTGGACCAACCCTGTTGTACTGTGGATCATCACTGATGTACTATGGATCATCACTGATGTACTATGGATCATCACTGATGTACTATGGATCATCACTGATGTACTATTGATCATCACTGATGTACTATGAGCCATCACTGATGTACTATGAGCCATCACTGATGTACTATGGATTATCACTGGTGTACTATGGATCATCACTGATGTACTGTGGACCATCCCTGATGTACTGTGGATCATCACTGATGTACTGTGGACCATCCCTGATGTACCGTGGATCATCACTGATGTACTGTGGATCATCACTAATGTACCGTGGCTCATCACTGATGTACTGAGGATCATCACTGATGTACTATGGGCCATCACGGGTGTACCATGGATCATCACTGGTGTACTATGGATCATCACTGATGTACTCTGGACCATCCCTGATGTACTATGGACCATCCCTGATGTACTGAGGATCATCACTGATGTACTATAGATCATCAGTGATGTACTATGGGCCATCACTGGTGTACAATGGATCATCACTGATGTACTGTGGATCATTACTGATGTACTATAGATCATCACTGATGTACTATGGGCCATCACTGATGTACTGTGGATCATCACTGATGTACTGTGCACCATCACTGATGTACTGTGGACCATCACTAATGTACAATGGATCATCACTGATGAACTATAGATCATCACTGATGTACTATAGATCATCTCTGGTGTACTATGGACCATCACTGGTGTACTATGGATCATCACTGATGTACTGTGGATCATCACTGATGTACTAAGGATCATCACTGATGTACTATGGATCATCACTGATGTACTATAGATAATCACTGATGTACTGTGGATCATCACTGATGTACTGAGGATCATCACTGATGTACTATGGATCATCACTGATGTACTGTGGATCATCACTGATGTACTATAGATCATCACTGTTGTACTATGGATCATCACTGATGTACTGTGGATCATCACTGATGTACTGTGGATTATCACTGATGTACTGTGGATTATCACTGATGTACTGTGGACCATCACTGATGTACTATGGGCCATCACTGGTGTACAATGGATCATCACTGATGTACTGTGGATCATCACTGATGTACTATGGATCATCACTGATGTACTATGAGCCATCACTGATGTACTGTGGATCATCACTGGTGTACTAAGGATCATCACTGATGTACTATGGATCATCACTGATGTACTATGGATCATCACTGGTGTACTATGGATCATCACTGATGTACTGTGGACCATCCCTGATGTACTGTGGATCATCACTGATGTACTAAGGATAATCACTGATGTACTATGGATCATCACTGATGTACTATAGATCATCACTGATGTACTGTGGATCATCACTGATGTACTGAGGATCATCACTGATGTACTATGGATCATAACTGATGTACTGTGGATCATCACTGATGTACTATAGATCATCACTGTTGTACTATGGATCATCACTGATGTACTGTGGATCATCACTGATGTACTGTGGATTATCACTGATGTACTGTGGACCATCACTGATGTACTGTGGACTATCACTGATGTACTGTGGATCATCACTGATGTTCTATGGATCATCACTGATGTACTATAGATCATCCCTGATGTACTATGGATCATCACTTATGTACTATAGATCATCACTGATGTACTATGGACCATCACTGGTGTACTATGGATCATCACTGGTGTACTATGGATCATCACTGGTGTACTATGGATCATCACTGGTGTACTATGGACCATCCCTGATGTACTGTGGATCATCACTGATGTACTGTGGATCATCACTGATGTACTATAGTTCATCACTGATGTACTATGGGCCATCACTGGTGTACTATGGATCATCACTGGTGTACTATGGATCATCACTGATGTACTATGGACCATCCCTGATGTACTATGGACCATCCCTGATGTACTGTGGATCATCACTGATGTACTGTGGATCATCACTGATGTACTATAGATCATCACTGATGTACTATGGGCCATCACTGGTGTACTATGGGCCATCACTGATGTACTATGGGCCATCACTGGTGTACTATGGATCATCACTGGTGTACTATGGATCATCACTGATGTACTCTGGACCATCCCTGATGTACTATGGACCATCCCTGATGTACTGAGGATCATCACTGATGTACTATAGATCATCACTGATGTACTATGGGCCATCACTGGTGTACAATGGATCATCACTGATGTACTGTGGATCATTACTGATGTACTATAGATCATCACTGATGTACTATGGGCCATCACTGATGTACTGTGGATCATCACTGATGTACTGTGCACCATCACTGATGTACTGTGGACCATCACTAATGTACAATGGATCATCACTGATGAACTATAGATCATCACTGAGGTACTATAGATCATCACTGGTGTACTATGGACCATCACTGGTGTACTATGGATCATCACTGATGTACTGTGGATCATCACTGATGTACTAAGGATCATCACTGATGTACTATGGATCATCACTGATGTACTATAGATCATCACTGATGTACTGTGGATCATCACTGATGTACTGAGGATCATCACTGATGTACTGAGGATCATCACTGATGTACTATGGATAATCACTGATGTACTCTGGATCATCACTGATGTACTATAGATCATCACTGTTGTACTATGGATCATCACTGATGTACTGTGGATCATCACTGATGTACTGTGGATTATCACTGATGTACTGTGGACCATCACTGATGTACTATGGGCCATCACTGGTGTACAATGGATCATCACTGATGTACTGTGGATCATCACTGATGTACTATGGATCATCACTGATGTACTATGAGCCATCACTGATGTACTGTGGATCATCACTGGTGTACTAAGGATTATCACTGATGTACTATTGATCATCACTGATGTACTATGGATCATCACTGATGTACTATGGATCATCACTGGTGTACTATGGATCATCACTGATGTACTGTGGACCATCCCTGATGTACTGTGGATCATCACTGATGTTCTGTGGATCATCACTGATTTACTATAGATCATCACTGATGTACTGTGGATCATCACTGATGTACTGAGGATCATCACTGATGTACTATGGATCATCACTGATGTACTGTGGATCATCACTGATGTACTATAGATCATCACTGTTGTACTATGGATCATCACTGATGTTCTGTGGATCATCACTGATGTACTGTGGATTATCACTGATGTACTGTGGACCATCACTGATGTACTGTGGACTATCACTGATGTACTGTGGATCATCACTGATGTTCTATAGATCATCACTGATGTACTGTGGATCATCACTGATGTACTGAGGATCATCACTGTTGTACTATGGATCATCACTGATGTACTGTGGACCATCCCTGATGTACTGTGGACCAACCCTGATGTACTGTGGATCATCACTGATGTACTGTGGATCATCACTGATGTACTATGGATCATCACTGATGTACTTTGGATCATCACTGATGTACTATGGATCATCACTGATGTACTATGAGCCATCACTGATGTACTATGAGCCATCACTGATGTACTATGGATTATCACTGGTGTACTATGGATCATCACTGATGTACTGTGGACCATCCCTGATGTACTGTGGATCATCACTGTTGTACTGTGGACCCTTTCTGATGTACCATGGATCATCACTGATGTACTGTGGATCATCACTAATGTACCGTGGATCATCACTGATGTACTGAGGATCATCACTGATGTACTATGGGCCATAACGGGTGTACTATGGATCATCACTGGTGTACTATGGATCATCACTGATGTACTATGGACCATCCCTGATGTACTATGGACCATCCCTGATGTACTGAGGATCATCACTGATGTACTATAGATCATCACTGGTGTACTATGGGCCATCACTGGTGTACTATGGATCATCACTGATGTACTGTGGATCATCACTGATGTACTATGGATCATCACTGATGTACTATGAGCCATCACTGATGTACTGTGGATCATCACTGGTGTACTATGGATCATCACTGATGTACTATGGATCATCACTGATGTACTATGGATCATCACTGATGTACTATGGATCATCACTGGTGTACTATGGATCATCACTGATGTACTGTGGACCATCCCTGATGTACTGTGGATCATCACTGATGTACTGTGGATCATCACTGATGTACTAAGGATCATCACTGATGTACTATGGATCATCACTGATGTACTATAGATCATCACTGATGTACTGTGGATCATCACTGATGTACTGAGGATCATCACTGATGTACTATGGATCATCACTGATGTACTGTGGACCATCCCTGATGTACTGTGGACCAACCCTGATGTACTGTGGATCATCACTGATGTACTATGGATCATCACTGATGTACTATGGATCATCACTGATGTACTATGGATCATCACTGATGTACTATGGATCATCACTGATGTACTATGAGCCATCACTGATGTACTATGAGCCATCACTGATGTACTATGGATTATCACTGGTGTACTATGGATCATCACTGATGTACTATGGACCATCCCTGATGTACTATGGACCATCCCTGATGTACTGAGGATCATCACTGATGTACTATAGATCATCACTGATGTACTGTGGATCATCACTGATGTACTGAGGATCATCACTGTTGTACTATGGATCATCACTGATGTACTGTGGACCATCCCTGATGTAATGTGGACCAACCCTGATGTACTGTGGATCATCACTGATGTACTGTGGATCATCACTGATGTACTATGGATCATCACTGATGTACTGTGGACCATCCCTGATGTACTGTGGATCATCACTGATGTACTGTGGATCATCACTGATGTACTGAGGATCATCACTGATGTACTATGGATCATCACTGATGTACTATGAGCCATCACTGGTGTACTATGGATCATCACTGGTGTACTATGGATCATCACTGATGTACTGTGGATCATACCTGGTGTACTGTGGATCATCACTGATGTACTGTGGATCATCACTGATGTACCGTGGATCATCACTGATGTACTATGGGCCATCACGGGTGTACTATGGATCATCACTGGTGTACTATGGATCATCACTGATGTACTATGGACCATCCCTGATGTACTATGGACCATCCCTGATGTACTATGGACCATCCCTGATGTACTGAGGATCATCACTGATGTACTATAGATCATCACTGATGTACAATGGGCCATCACTGGTGTACTATGGATCATCACTGATGTACTGTGGATCATCACTGATGTACTATGAATCATCAATGATGTACTATGAGCCATCACTGATGTACTATGGGACATCACTGATGTACTGTGGATCATCACTGGTGTACTATGGATCATCACTGATGTACTATGGATCATCACTAATGTACTATGGATCATCACTAATGTACTATGGATCATCACTAATGTACTATGGATCATCACTGATGTACTATGGATCATCACTGATGTACTATGGATCATCACTGATGTACTATGAGCCATCACTGATGTACTATGAGCCATCACTGGTGTACTATGGATCATCACTGGTGTACTATGGATCATCACTGATGTACTCTGGACCATCCCTGATGTACTATGGACCATCCCTGATGTACTGAGGATCATCACTGATGTACTATAGATCATCACTGATGTACTATGGGCCATCACTGGTGTACAATGGATCATCACTGATGTACTGTGGATCATTACTGATGTACTATAGATCATCACTGATGTACTATGGGCCATCACTGATGTACTGTGGATCATCACTGATGTACTGTGCACCATCACTGATGTACTGTGGACCATCACTAATGTACAATGGATCATCACTGATGAACTATAGATCATCACTGAGGTACTATAGATCATCACTGGTGTACTATGGACCATCACTGGTGTACTATGGATCATCACTGATGTACTGTGGATCATCACTGATGTACTAAGGATCATCACTGATGTACTATGGATCATCACTGATGTACTATAGATCATCACTGATGTACTGTGGATCATCACTGATGTACTGAGGATCATCACTGATGTACTGAGGATCATCACTGATGTACTATGGATAATCACTGATGTACTCTGGATCATCACTGATGTACTATAGATCATCACTGTTGTACTATGGATCATCACTGATGTACTGTGGATCATCACTGATGTACTGTGGATTATCACTGATGTACTGTGGACCATCACTGATGTACTATGGGCCATCACTGGTGTACAATGGATCATCACTGATGTACTGTGGATCATCACTGATGTACTATGGATCATCACTGATGTACTATGAGCCATCACTGATGTACTGTGGATCATCACTGGTGTACTAAGGATTATCACTGATGTACTATTGATCATCACTGATGTACTATGAATCATCACTGATGTACTATGGATCATCACTGGTGTACTATGGATCATCACTGATGTACTGTGGACCATCCCTGATGTACTGTGGATCATCACTGATGTTCTGTGGATCATCACTGATTTACTATAGATCATCACTGATGTACTGTGGATCATCACTGATGTACTGAGGATCATCACTGATGTACTGTGGACCATCCCTGATGTACTGTGGACCAACCCTGATGTACTGTGGATCATCACTGATGTACTATGGATCATCACTGATGTACTATGGATCATCACTGATGTACTATGGATCATCACTGATGTACTATGGATCATCACTGATGTACTATGAGCCATCACTGATGTACTATGAGCCATCACTGATGTACTATGGATTATCACTGGTGTACTATGGATCATCACTGATGTACTATGGACCATCCCTGATGTACTATGGACCATCCCTGATGTACTGAGGATCATCACTGATGTACTATAGATCATCACTGATGTACTGTGGATCATCACTGATGTACTGAGGATCATCACTGTTGTACTATGGATCATCACTGATGTACTGTGGACCATCCCTGATGTAATGTGGACCAACCCTGATGTACTGTGGATCATCACTGATGTACTGTGGATCATCACTGATGTACTATGGATCATCACTGATGTACTGTGGACCATCCCTGATGTACTGTGGATCATCACTGATGTACTGTGGATCATCACTGATGTACTGAGGATCATCACTGATGTACTATGGATCATCACTGATGTACTATGAGCCATCACTGGTGTACTATGGATCATCACTGGTGTACTATGGATCATCACTGATGTACTGTGGATCATACCTGGTGTACTGTGGATCATCACTGATGTACTGTGGATCATCACTGATGTACCGTGGATCATCACTGATGTACTATGGGCCATCACGGGTGTACTATGGATCATCACTGGTGTACTATGGATCATCACTGATGTACTATGGACCATCCCTGATGTACTATGGACCATCCCTGATGTACTATGGACCATCCCTGATGTACTGAGGATCATCACTGATGTACTATAGATCATCACTGATGTACAATGGGCCATCACTGGTGTACTATGGATCATCACTGATGTACTGTGGATCATCACTGATGTACTATGAATCATCAATGATGTACTATGAGCCATCACTGATGTACTATGGGACATCACTGATGTACTGTGGATCATCACTGGTGTACTATGGATCATCACTGATGTACTATGGATCATCACTAATGTACTATGGATCATCACTAATGTACTATGGATCATCACTAATGTACTATGGATCATCACTGATGTACTATGGATCATCACTGATGTACTATGGATCATCACTGATGTACTATGGATCATCACTGATGTACTATGAGCCATCACTGATGTACTATGAGCCATCACTGGTGTACTATGGATCATCACTGGTGTACTATGGATCATCACTGATGTACTCTGGACCATCCCTGATGTACTATGGACCATCCCTGATGTACTGAGGATCATCACTGATGTACTATAGATCATCACTGATGTACTATGGGCCATCACTGGTGTACAATGGATCATCACTGATGTACTGTGGATCATTACTGATGTACTATAGATCATCACTGATGTACTATGGGCCATCACTGATGTACTGTGGATCATCACTGATGTACTGTGCACCATCACTGATGTACTGTGGACCATCACTAATGTACAATGGATCATCACTGATGAACTATAGATCATCACTGAGGTACTATAGATCATCACTGGTGTACTATGGACCATCACTGGTGTACTATGGATCATCACTGATGTACTGTGGATCATCACTGATGTACTAAGGATCATCACTGATGTACTATGGATCATCACTGATGTACTATAGATCATCACTGATGTACTGTGGATCATCACTGATGTACTGAGGATCATCACTGATGTACTGAGGATCATCACTGATGTACTATGGATAATCACTGATGTACTCTGGATCATCACTGATGTACTATAGATCATCACTGTTGTACTATGGATCATCACTGATGTACTGTGGATCATCACTGATGTACTGTGGATTATCACTGATGTACTGTGGACCATCACTGATGTACTATGGGCCATCACTGGTGTACAATGGATCATCACTGATGTACTGTGGATCATCACTGATGTACTATGGATCATCACTGATGTACTATGAGCCATCACTGATGTACTGTGGATCATCACTGGTGTACTAAGGATTATCACTGATGTACTATTGATCATCACTGATGTACTATGGATCATCACTGATGTACTATGGATCATCACTGGTGTACTATGGATCATCACTGATGTACTGTGGACCATCCCTGATGTACTGTGGATCATCACTGATGTTCTGTGGATCATCACTGATTTACTATAGATCATCACTGATGTACTGTGGATCATCACTGATGTACTGAGGATCATCACTGATGTACTATGGATCATCACTGATGTACTGTGGATCATCACTGATGTACTATAGATCATCACTGTTGTACTATGGATCATCACTGATGTTCTGTGGATCATCACTGATGTACTGTGGATTATCACTGATGTACTGTGGACCATCACTGATGTACTGTGGACTATCACTGATGTACTGTGGATCATCACTGATGTTCTATAGATCATCACTGATGTACTGTGGATCATCACTGATGTACTGAGGATCATCACTGTTGTACTATGGATCATCACTGATGTACTGTGGACCATCCCTGTTGTACGGTGGACCAACCCTGATGTACTGTGGATCATCACTGATGTACTGTGGATCATCACTGATGTACTATGGATCATCACTGATGTACTTTGGATCATCACTGATGTACTATGGATCATCACTGATGTACTATGAGCCATCACTGATGTACTATGAGCCATCACTGATGTACTATGGATTATCACTGGTGTACTATGGATCATCACTGATGTACTGTGGACCATCCCTGATGTACTGTGGATCATCACTGTTGTACTGTGGACCCTTTCTGATGTACCATGGATCATCACTGATGTACTGTGGATCATCACTAATGTACCGTGGATCATCACTGATGTACTGAGGATCATCACTGATGTACTATGGGCCATCACGGGTGTACTATGGATCATCACTGGTGTACTATGGATCATCACTGATGTACTATGGACCATCCCTGATGTACTATGGACCATCCCTGATGTACTGAGGATCATCACTGATGTACTATAGATCATCACTGGTGTACTATGGGCCATCACTGGTGTACTATGGATCATCACTGATGTACTGTGGATCATCACTGATGTACTATGGATCATCACTGATGTACTATGAGCCATCACTGATGTACTGTGGATCATCACTGGTGTACTATGGATCATCACTGATGTACTATGGATCATCACTGATGTACTATGGATCATCACTGATGTACTATGGATCATCACTGGTGTACTATGGATCATCACTGATGTACTGTGGACCATCCCTGATGTACTGTGGATCATCACTGATGTACTGTGGATCATCACTGATGTACTAAGGATCATCACTGATGTACTATGGATCATCACTGATGTACTATAGATCATCACTGATGTACTGTGGATCATCACTGATGTACTGAGGATCATCACTGATGTACTATGGATCATCACTGATGTACTGTGGACCATCCCTGATGTACTGTGGACCAACCCTGATGTACTGTGGATCATCACTGATGTACTATGGATCATCACTGATGTACTATGGATCATCACTGATGTACTATGGATCATCACTGATGTACTATGGATCATCACTGATGTACTATGAGCCATCACTGATGTACTATGAGCCATCACTGATGTACTATGGATTATCACTGGTGTACTATGGATCATCACTGATGTACTATGGACCATCCCTGATGTACTATGGACCATCCCTGATGTACTGAGGATCATCACTGATGTACTATAGATCATCACTGATGTACTGTGGATCATCACTGATGTACTGAGGATCATCACTGTTGTACTATGGATCATCACTGATGTACTGTGGACCATCCCTGATGTAATGTGGACCAACCCTGATGTACTGTGGATCATCACTGATGTACTGTGGATCATCACTGATGTACTATGGATCATCACTGATGTACTGTGGACCATCCCTGATGTACTGTGGATCATCACTGATGTACTGTGGATCATCACTGATGTACTGAGGATCATCACTGATGTACTATGGATCATCACTGATGTACTATGAGCCATCACTGGTGTACTATGGATCATCACTGGTGTACTATGGATCATCACTGATGTACTGTGGATCATACCTGGTGTACTGTGGATCATCACTGATGTACTGTGGATCATCACTGATGTACCGTGGATCATCACTGATGTACTATGGGCCATCACGGGTGTACTATGGATCATCACTGGTGTACTATGGATCATCACTGATGTACTATGGACCATCCCTGATGTACTATGGACCATCCCTGATGTACTATGGACCATCCCTGATGTACTGAGGATCATCACTGATGTACTATAGATCATCACTGATGTACAATGGGCCATCACTGGTGTACTATGGATCATCACTGATGTACTGTGGATCATCACTGATGTACTATGAATCATCAATGATGTACTATGAGCCATCACTGATGTACTATGGGACATCACTGATGTACTGTGGATCATCACTGGTGTACTATGGATCATCACTGATGTACTATGGATCATCACTAATGTACTATGGATCATCACTAATGTACTATGGATCATCACTAATGTACTATGGATCATCACTGATGTACTATGGATCATCACTGATGTACTATGGATCATCACTGATGTACTATGGATCATCACTGATGTACTATGAGCCATCACTGATGTACTATGAGCCATCACTGGTGTACTATGGATCATCACTGGTGTACTATGGATCATCACTGATGTACTCTGGACCATCCCTGATGTACTATGGACCATCCCTGATGTACTGAGGATCATCACTGATGTACTATAGATCATCACTGATGTACTATGGGCCATCACTGGTGTACAATGGATCATCACTGATGTACTGTGGATCATTACTGATGTACTATAGATCATCACTGATGTACTATGGGCCATCACTGATGTACTGTGGATCATCACTGATGTACTGTGCACCATCACTGATGTACTGTGGACCATCACTAATGTACAATGGATCATCACTGATGAACTATAGATCATCACTGAGGTACTATAGATCATCACTGGTGTACTATGGACCATCACTGGTGTACTATGGATCATCACTGATGTACTGTGGATCATCACTGATGTACTAAGGATCATCACTGATGTACTATGGATCATCACTGATGTACTATAGATCATCACTGATGTACTGTGGATCATCACTGATGTACTGAGGATCATCACTGATGTACTGAGGATCATCACTGATGTACTATGGATAATCACTGATGTACTCTGGATCATCACTGATGTACTATAGATCATCACTGTTGTACTATGGATCATCACTGATGTACTGTGGATCATCACTGATGTACTGTGGATTATCACTGATGTACTGTGGACCATCACTGATGTACTATGGGCCATCACTGGTGTACAATGGATCATCACTGATGTACTGTGGATCATCACTGATGTACTATGGATCATCACTGATGTACTATGAGCCATCACTGATGTACTGTGGATCATCACTGGTGTACTAAGGATTATCACTGATGTACTATTGATCATCACTGATGTACTATGGATCATCACTGATGTACTATGGATCATCACTGGTGTACTATGGATCATCACTGATGTACTGTGGACCATCCCTGATGTACTGTGGATCATCACTGATGTTCTGTGGATCATCACTGATTTACTATAGATCATCACTGATGTACTGTGGATCATCACTGATGTACTGAGGATCATCACTGATGTACTATGGATCATCACTGATGTACTGTGGATCATCACTGATGTACTATAGATCATCACTGTTGTACTATGGATCATCACTGATGTTCTGTGGAACATCACTGATGTACTGTGGATTATCACTGATGTACTGTGGACCATCACTGATGTACTGTGGACTATCACTGATGTACTGTGGATCATCACTGATGTTCTATAGATCATCACTGATGTACTGTGGATCATCACTGATGTACTGAGGATCATCACTGTTGTACTATGGATCATCACTGATGTACTGTGGACCATCCCTGTTGTACGGTGGACCAACCCTGATGTACTGTGGATCATCACTGATGTACTGTGGATCATCACTGATGTACTATGGATCATCACTGATGTACTTTGGATCATCACTGATGTACTATGGATCATCACTGATGTACTATGAGCCATCACTGATGTACTATGAGCCATCACTGATGTACTATGGATTATCACTGGTGTACTATGGATCATCACTGATGTACTGTGGACCATCCCTGATGTACTGTGGATCATCACTGTTGTACTGTGGACCCTTTCTGATGTACCATGGATCATCACTGATGTACTGTGGATCATCACTAATGTACCGTGGATCATCACTGATGTACTGAGGATCATCACTGATGTACTATGGGCCATCACGGGTGTACTATGGATCATCACTGGTGTACTATGGATCATCACTGATGTACTATGGACCATCCCTGATGTACTATGGACCATCCCTGATGTACTGAGGATCATCACTGATGTACTATAGATCATCACTGGTGTACTATGGGCCATCACTGGTGTACTATGGATCATCACTGATGTACTGTGGATCATCACTGATGTACTATGGATCATCACTGATGTACTATGAGCCATCACTGATGTACTGTGGATCATCACTGGTGTACTATGGATCATCACTGATGTACTATGGATCATCACTGATGTACTATGGATCATCACTGATGTACTATGGATCATCACTGGTGTACTATGGATCATCACTGATGTACTGTGGACCATCCCTGATGTACTGTGGATCATCACTGATGTACTGTGGATCATCACTGATGTACTAAGGATCATCACTGATGTACTATGGATCATCACTGATGTACTATAGATCATCACTGATGTACTGTGGATCATCACTGATGTACTGAGGATCATCACTGATGTACTATGGATCATCACTGATGTACTGTGGACCATCCCTGATGTACTGTGGACCAACCCTGATGTACTGTGGATCATCACTGATGTACTATGGATCATCACTGATGTACTATGGATCATCACTGATGTACTATGGATCATCACTGATGTACTATGGATCATCACTGATGTACTATGAGCCATCACTGATGTACTATGAGCCATCACTGATGTACTATGGATTATCACTGGTGTACTATGGATCATCACTGATGTACTATGGACCATCCCTGATGTACTATGGACCATCCCTGATGTACTGAGGATCATCACTGATGTACTATAGATCATCACTGATGTACTGTGGATCATCACTGATGTACTGAGGATCATCACTGTTGTACTATGGATCATCACTGATGTACTGTGGACCATCCCTGATGTAATGTGGACCAACCCTGATGTACTGTGGATCATCACTGATGTACTGTGGATCATCACTGATGTACTATGGATCATCACTGATGTACTGTGGACCATCCCTGATGTACTGTGGATCATCACTGATGTACTGTGGATCATCACTGATGTACTGAGGATCATCACTGATGTACTATGGATCATCACTGATGTACTATGAGCCATCACTGGTGTACTATGGATCATCACTGGTGTACTATGGATCATCACTGATGTACTGTGGATCATACCTGGTGTACTGTGGATCATCACTGATGTACTGTGGATCATCACTGATGTACCGTGGATCATCACTGATGTACTATGGGCCATCACGGGTGTACTATGGATCATCACTGGTGTACTATGGATCATCACTGATGTACTATGGACCATCCCTGATGTACTATGGACCATCCCTGATGTACTATGGACCATCCCTGATGTACTGAGGATCATCACTGATGTACTATAGATCATCACTGATGTACAATGGGCCATCACTGGTGTACTATGGATCATCACTGATGTACTGTGGATCATCACTGATGTACTATGAATCATCAATGATGTACTATGAGCCATCACTGATGTACTATGGGACATCACTGATGTACTGTGGATCATCACTGGTGTACTATGGATCATCACTGATGTACTATGGATCATCACTAATGTACTATGGATCATCACTAATGTACTATGGATCATCACTAATGTACTATGGATCATCACTGATGTACTATGGATCATCACTGATGTACTATGGATCATCACTGATGTACTATGGATCATCACTGATGTACTATGAGCCATCACTGATGTACTATGAGCCATCACTGATGTACTATGGATTATCACTGGTGTACTATGGATCATCACTGATGTACTGTGGACCATCCCTGATGTACTGTGGATCATCACTGATGTACTGTGGACCATCCCTGATGTACCGTGGATCATCACTGATGTACTGTGGATCATCACTAATGTACCGTGGATCATCACTGATGTACTGAGGATCATCACTGATGTACTATGGGCCATCACGGGTGTACCATGGATCATCACTGGTGTACTATGGATCATCACTGATGTACTCTGGACCATCCCTGATGTACTATGGACCATCCCTGATGTACTGAGGATCATCACTGATGTACTATAGATCATCACTGATGTACTATGGGCCATCACTGGTGTACAATGGATCATCACTGATGTACTGTGGATCATTACTGATGTACTATAGATCATCACTGATGTACTATGGGCCATCACTGATGTACTGTGGATCATCACTGATGTATTGTGCACCATCACTGATGTACTGTGGACCATCACTAATGTACAATGGATCATCACTGATGAACTATAGATCATCACTGATGTACTATAGATCATCACTGGTGTACTATGGACCATCACTGGTGTGCTATGGATCATCACTGATGTACTGTGGATCATCACTGATGTACTAAGGATCATCACTGATGTACTATGGATCATCACTGATGTACTATAGATCATCACTGATGTACTGTGGATCATCACTGATGTACTGAGGATCATCACTGATGTACTGAGGATCATCACTGATGTACTATGGATCATCACTGATGTACTGTGGATCATCACTGATGAACTATAGATCATCACTGTTGTACTATGGATCATCACTGATGTACTGTGGATCATCACTGATGTACTGTGGATTATCACTGATGTACTGTGGACCATCACTGATGTACTATGGGCCATCACTGGTGTACAATGGATCATCACTGATGTACTGTGGATCATCACTGATGTACTATGGATCATCACTGATGTACTATGAGCCATCACTGATGTACTGTGGATCATCACTGGTGTACTAAGGATCATCACTGATGTACTATTGATCATCACTGATGTACTATGGATCATCACTGATGTACTATGGATCATCACTGGTGTACTATGGATCATCACTGATGTACTGTGGACCATCCCTAATGTACTGTGGATCATCACTGATGTACTGTGGATCATCACTGATGTACTATAGATCATCACTGATGTACTGTGGATCATCACTGATGTACTGAGGATCATCACTGATGTACTATGGATCATCACTGATGTACTGTGGATCATCACTGATGTACTATAGATCATCACTGTTGTACTATGGATCATCACTGATGTTCTGTGGATCATCACTGATGTACTGTGGATTATCACTGATGTACTGTGGACCATCACTGATGTACTGTGGACTATCACTGATGTACTGTGGATCATCACTGATGTTCTATAGATCATCACTGATGTACTGTGGATCAGCACTGATGTACTGAGGATCATCACTGTTGTACTATGGATCATCACTGATGTACTGTGGACCATCCCTGATGTACTGTGGACCAACCCTGATGTACTGTGGATCATCACTGATGTACTGTGGATCATCACTGATGTACTATGGATCATCACTGATGTACTTTGGATCATCACTGATGTACTATGGATCATCACTGATGTACTATGAGCCATCACTGATGTACTATGAGCCATCACTGATGTACTATGGATTATCACTGGTGTTCTATGGATCATCACTGATGTACTGTGGACCATCCCTGATGTACTGTGGATCATCACTGTTGTACTGTGGACCATCCCTGATGTACCATGGATCATCACTGATGTACTGTGGATCATCACTAATGTACCGTGGATCATCACTGATGTACTAAAGGATCATCACTGATGTACTATGGGCCATCACGGGTGTACTATGGATCATCACTGGTGTACTATGGATCATCACTGATGTACTATGGACCATCCCTGATGTACTATGGACCATCCCTGATGTACTGAGGATCATCACTGATGTACTATAGATCATCACTGATGTACTATGGGCCATAACTGGTGTACTATGGATCATCACTGATGTACTGTGGATCATCACTGATGTACTATGGATCATCACTGATGTACTATGAGCCATCACTGATGTACTGTGGATCATCACTGGTGTACTATGGATCATCACTGATGTACTATGGATCATCACTGATGTACTATGGATCATCACTGATGTACTATGGATCATCACTGGTGTACTATGGATCATCACTGATGTACTGTGGACCATCCCTGATGTACTGTGGATCATTACTGATGTACTGTGGATCATCACTGATGTACTAAGGATCATCACTGATGTACTATGGATCATCACTGATGTACTATAGATCATCACTGATGTACTGTGGATCATCACTGATGTATTGAGGATCATCAATGATGTACTATGGATCATCACTGATGTACTGTGGACCATCCCTGATGTACTGTGGACCAACCCTGTTGTACTGTGGATCATCACTGATGTACTATGGATCATCACTGATGTACTATGGATCATCACTGATGTACTATGGATCATCACTGATGTACTATGGATCATCACTGATGTACTATGAGCCATCACTGATGTACTATGAGCCATCACTGATGTACTATGGATTATCACTGGTGTACTATGGATCATCACTGATGTACTGTGGACCATCTCTGATGTACTGTGGATCATCACTGATGTACTGTGGACCATCCCTGATGAACGGTGGATCATCACTGATGTACTGTGGATCATCACTAATGTACCGTGGCTCATCACTGATGTACTGAGGATCATCACTGATGTACTATGGGCCATCACGGGTGTACCATGGATCATCACTGGTGTACTATGGATCATCACTGATGTACTCTGGACCATCCCTGATGTACTATGGACCATCCCTGATGTACTGAGGATCATCACTGATGTACTATAGATCATCAGTGATGTACTATGGGCCATCACTGGTGTACAATGGATCATCACTGATGTACTGTGGATCATTACTGATGTACTATAGATCATCACTGATGTACTATGGGCCATCACTGATGTACTGTGGATCATCACTGATGTACTGTGCACCATCACTGATGTACTGTGGACCATCACTAATGTACAATGGATCATCACTGATGAACTATAGATCATCACTGATGTACTATAGATCATCTCTGGTGTACTATGGACCATCACTGGTGTACTATGGATCATCACTGATGTACTGTGGATCATCAATGATGTACTAAGGATCATCACTGATGTACTATGGATCATCACTGATGTACTATAGATCATCACTGATGTACTGTGGATCATCACTGATGTACTGAGGATCATCACTGATGTACTATGGATCATCACTGATGTACTGTGGATCATCACTGATGTACTATAGATCATCACTGTTGTACTATGGATCATCACTGATGTACTGTGGATCATCACTGATGTACTGTGGATTATCACTGATGTACTGTGGATTATCACTGATGTACTGTGGACCATCACTGATGTACTATGGGCCATCACTGGTGTACAATGGATCATCACTGATGTACTGTGGATCATCACTGATGTACTATGGATCATCACTGATGTACTATGAGCCATCACTGATGTACTGTGGATCATCACTGGTGTACTAAGGATCATCACTGATGTACTATGGATCATCACTGATGTACTATGGATCATCACTGGTGTACTATGGATCATCACTGATGTACTGTGGACCATCCCTGATGTACTGTGGATCATCACTGATGTACTAAGGATAATCACTGATGTACTATGGATCATCACTGATGTACTATAGATCATCACTGATGTACTGTGGATCATCACTGATGTACTGAGGATCATCACTGATGTACTATGGATCATAACTGATGTACTGTGGATCATCACTGATGTACTATAGATCATCACTGTTGTACTATGGATCATCACTGATGTACTGTGGATCATCACTGATGTACTGTGGATTATCACTGATGTACTGTGGACCATCACTGATGTACTGTGGACTATCACTGATGTACTGTGGATCATCACTGATGTTCTATGGATCATCACTGATGTACTATAGATCATCCCTGATGTACTATGGATCATCACTTATGTACTATAGATCATCACTGATGTACTATGGACCATCACTGGTGTACTATGGATCATCACTGGTGTACTATGGATCATCACTGGTGTACTATGGATCATCACTGGTGTACTATGGACCATCCCTGATGTACTGTGGATCATCACTGATGTACTGTGGATCATCACTGATGTACTATAGTTCATCACTGATGTACTATGGGCCATCACTGGTGTACTATGGATCATCACTGGTGTACTATGGATCATCACTGATGTACTATGGACCATCCCTGATGTACTATGGACCATCCCTGATGTACTGTGGATCATCACTGATGTACTGTGGATCATCACTGATGTACTATAGATCATCACTGATGTACTATGGGCCATCACTGGTGTACTATGGGCCATCACTGATGTACTATGGGCCATCACTGGTGTACTATGGATCATCACTGGTGTACTATGGATCATCAATGATGTACTGTGGATTATCCCTGATGTACTATGGATCATCACTGGTGTACTATGGATCATCACTGGTGTACTATGGATCATCACTGATGTACTATGGGCCATCACTGATGTACTATGGATCATCACTGATATACTGTGGACCATCCCTGATTTACTATGGATCATCACTGATGTACTGTGGATCATCACTGATGTACTGTGGATCATCACTAATGTACTGTGGATCATCACTGATGTACTATGGGCCATCACTGGTGTACTATGGGCCATCACTGGTGTACTATGGGCCATCACTGGTGTACTATGGATCATCACTGATGTACTATGGATCATCACTGATGTACAATGGATCATCACTGATGTACTATGGATCATCACTGATGTACTGTGGATATCCACTGATGTACTGTGGATCATTACTGATGTACTGAGGATCATCACTGATGTACTATGGATCATCACTGATGTTCTATGAGCCATCACTGGTGTACTATGGATCATCACTGGTGTACTATGTATCATCACTGATGTTCTGTGGATCATACCTGATGTACTGTGGATCATCCCTGATGTACTGTGGATCATCACTGATGTACTGTGGATCATCACTGATGTACCGTGGATCATCACTGATGTACTATGGGCCATCACGGGTGTACTATGGATCATCACTGGTGTACTATGGATCATCACTGATGTACTATGGACCATCCCTGATGTACCATGGACCATCCCTGATGTACTATGGACCATCCCTGATGTACTATGGACCATCCCAGATGTACTGAGGATCATCACTGATGTACTATGGATCATCACTGATGTACTATGGGCCATCACTGGTGTACTATGGATCATCACTGATGTACTGTGGATCATTACTGATGTACTATGGATCATCACTGATGTACTATGAGCCATCACTGATGTACTATGGGACATCACTGATGTACTGTGGATCATCACTGGTGTATTATGGATCATCACTGATGTACTATGGATCATCACTAATGTACTATGGTTCATCACTTATGTACTATGGATCATCACTGATGTACTATGGATCATCACTGATGTACTATGGATCATCACTGGTGTACTATGGATCATCACTGGTGTACTATGGATCATCACTGATGTACTGTGGACCAACACTGATGTACTGTGGATCATCACTGATGTACTATAGATCATCACTGATGTACTGTGGATCATCACTGATGTACTGAGGATCATCACTGATGTACTGAGGATCATCACTGATGTACTATGGATCATCACTGATGTACTATAGATCATCACTGATGTACTATGGATCATCACTGATGTACTATGGATCATCACTGATGTACTATGGACCATCCCTGATGTACTGTGGATCATCACTGATGTACTGTGGATTATCACTGATGTACTGTGGATCATCACTGATGTACTATGGACCATCCCTGATGTACTGTGGATCATCACTGATGTTCTATAGATCATCACTGATGTACTGTGGATCATCACTGATGTACTGAGGATCATCACTGTTGTACTATGGATCATCACTGATGTACTGTGGACCATCCCTGTTGTACGGTGGACCAACCCTGATGTACTGTGGATCATCACTGATGTACTGTGGATCATCACTGATGTACTATGGATCATCACTGATGTACTTTGGATCATCACTGATGTACTATGGATCATCACTGATGTACTATGAGCCATCACTGATGTACTATGAGCCATCACTGATGTACTATGGATTATCACTGGTGTACTATGGATCATCACTGATGTACTGTGGACCATCCCTGATGTACTGTGGATCATCACTGTTGTACTGTGGACCCTTTCTGATGTACCATGGATCATCACTGATGTACTGTGGATCATCACTAATGTACCGTGGATCATCACTGATGTACTGAGGATCATCACTGATGTACTATGGGCCATCACGGGTGTACTATGGATCATCACTGGTGTACTATGGATCATCACTGATGTACTATGGACCATCCCTGATGTACTATGGACCATCCCTGATGTACTGAGGATCATCACTGATGTACTATAGATCATCACTGGTGTACTATGGGCCATCACTGGTGTACTATGGATCATCACTGATGTACTGTGGATCATCACTGATGTACTATGGATCATCACTGATGTACTATGAGCCATCACTGATGTACTGTGGATCATCACTGGTGTACTATGGATCATCACTGATGTACTATGGATCATCACTGATGTACTATGGATCATCACTGATGTACTATGGATCATCACTGGTGTACTATGGATCATCACTGATGTACTGTGGACCATCCCTGATGTACTGTGGATCATCACTGATGTACTGTGGATCATCACTGATGTACTAAGGATCATCACTGATGTACTATGGATCATCACTGATGTACTATAGATCATCACTGATGTACTGTGGATCATCACTGATGTACTGAGGATCATCACTGATGTACTATGGATCATCACTGATGTACTGTGGACCATCCCTGATGTACTGTGGACCAACCCTGATGTACTGTGGATCATCACTGATGTACTATGGATCATCACTGATGTACTATGGATCATCACTGATGTACTATGGATCATCACTGATGTACTATGGATCATCACTGATGTACTATGAGCCATCACTGATGTACTATGAGCCATCACTGATGTACTATGGATTATCACTGGTGTACTATGGATCATCACTGATGTACTATGGACCATCCCTGATGTACTATGGACCATCCCTGATGTACTGAGGATCATCACTGATGTACTATAGATCATCACTGATGTACTGTGGATCATCACTGATGTACTGAGGATCATCACTGTTGTACTATGGATCATCACTGATGTACTGTGGACCATCCCTGATGTAATGTGGACCAACCCTGATGTACTGTGGATCATCACTGATGTACTGTGGATCATCACTGATGTACTATGGATCATCACTGATGTACTGTGGACCATCCCTGATGTACTGTGGATCATCACTGATGTACTGTGGATCATCACTGATGTACTGAGGATCATCACTGATGTACTATGGATCATCACTGATGTACTATGAGCCATCACTGGTGTACTATGGATCATCACTGGTGTACTATGGATCATCACTGATGTACTGTGGATCATACCTGGTGTACTGTGGATCATCACTGATGTACTGTGGATCATCACTGATGTACCGTGGATCATCACTGATGTACTATGGGCCATCACGGGTGTACTATGGATCATCACTGGTGTACTATGGATCATCACTGATGTACTATGGACCATCCCTGATGTACTATGGACCATCCCTGATGTACTATGGACCATCCCTGATGTACTGAGGATCATCACTGATGTACTATAGATCATCACTGATGTACAATGGGCCATCACTGGTGTACTATGGATCATCACTGATGTACTGTGGATCATCACTGATGTACTATGAATCAATGATGTACTATGAGCCATCACTGATGTACTATGGGACATCACTGATGTACTGTGGATCATCACTGGTGTACTATGGATCATCACTGATGTACTATGGATCATCACTAATGTACTATGGATCATCACTAATGTACTATGGATCATCACTAATGTACTATGGATCATCACTGATGTACTATGGATCATCACTGATGTACTATGGATCATCACTGATGTACTATGGATCATCACTGATGTACTATGAGCCATCACTGATGTACTATGAGCCATCACTGATGTACTATGGATTATCACTGGTGTACTATGGATCATCACTGATGTACTGTGGACCATCCCTGATGTACTGTGGATCATCACTGATGTACTGTGGACCATCCCTGATGTACCGTGGATCATCACTGATGTACTGTGGATCATCACTAATGTACCGTGGATCATCACTGATGTACTGAGGATCATCACTGATGTACTATGGGCCATCACGGGTGTACCATGGATCATCACTGGTGTACTATGGATCATCACTGATGTACTCTGGACCATCCCTGATGTACTATGGACCATCCCTGATGTACTGAGGATCATCACTGATGTACTATAGATCATCACTGATGTACTATGGGCCATCACTGGTGTACAATGGATCATCACTGATGTACTGTGGATCATTACTGATGTACTATAGATCATCACTGATGTACTATGGGCCATCACTGATGTACTGTGGATCATCACTGATGTATTGTGCACCATCACTGATGTACTGTGGACCATCACTAATGTACAATGGATCATCACTGATGAACTATAGATCATCACTGATGTACTATAGATCATCACTGGTGTACTATGGACCATCACTGGTGTGCTATGGATCATCACTGATGTACTGTGGATCATCACTGATGTACTAAGGATCATCACTGATGTACTATGGATCATCACTGATGTACTATAGATCATCACTGATGTACTGTGGATCATCACTGATGTACTGAGGATCATCACTGATGTACTGAGGATCATCACTGATGTACTATGGATCATCACTGATGTACTGTGGATCATCACTGATGAACTATAGATCATCACTGTTGTACTATGGATCATCACTGATGTACTGTGGATCATCACTGATGTACTGTGGATTATCACTGATGTACTGTGGACCATCACTGATGTACTATGGGCCATCACTGGTGTACAATGGATCATCACTGATGTACTGTGGATCATCACTGATGTACTATGGATCATCACTGATGTACTATGAGCCATCACTGATGTACTGTGGATCATCACTGGTGTACTAAGGATCATCACTGATGTACTATTGATCATCACTGATGTACTATGGATCATCACTGATGTACTATGGATCATCACTGGTGTACTATGGATCATCACTGATGTACTGTGGACCATCCCTAATGTACTGTGGATCATCACTGATGTACTGTGGATCATCACTGATGTACTATAGATCATCACTGATGTACTGTGGATCATCACTGATGTACTGAGGATCATCACTGATGTACTATGGATCATCACTGATGTACTGTGGATCATCACTGATGTACTATAGATCATCACTGTTGTACTATGGATCATCACTGATGTTCTGTGGATCATCACTGATGTACTGTGGATTATCACTGATGTACTGTGGACCATCACTGATGTACTGTGGACTATCACTGATGTACTGTGGATCATCACTGATGTTCTATAGATCATCACTGATGTACTGTGGATCAGCACTGATGTACTGAGGATCATCACTGTTGTACTATGGATCATCACTGATGTACTGTGGACCATCCCTGATGTACTGTGGACCAACCCTGATGTACTGTGGATCATCACTGATGTACTGTGGATCATCACTGATGTACTATGGATCATCACTGATGTACTTTGGATCATCACTGATGTACTATGGATCATCACTGATGTACTATGAGCCATCACTGATGTACTATGAGCCATCACTGATGTACTATGGATTATCACTGGTGTTCTATGGATCATCACTGATGTACTGTGGACCATCCCTGATGTACTGTGGATCATCACTGTTGTACTGTGGACCATCCCTGATGTACCATGGATCATCACTGATGTACTGTGGATCATCACTAATGTACCGTGGATCATCACTGATGTACTAAAGGATCATCACTGATGTACTATGGGCCATCACGGGTGTACTATGGATCATCACTGGTGTACTATGGATCATCACTGATGTACTATGGACCATCCCTGATGTACTATGGACCATCCCTGATGTACTGAGGATCATCACTGATGTACTATAGATCATCACTGATGTACTATGGGCCATAACTGGTGTACTATGGATCATCACTGATGTACTGTGGATCATCACTGATGTACTATGGATCATCACTGATGTACTATGAGCCATCACTGATGTACTGTGGATCATCACTGGTGTACTATGGATCATCACTGATGTACTATGGATCATCACTGATGTACTATGGATCATCACTGATGTACTATGGATCATCACTGGTGTACTATGGATCATCACTGATGTACTGTGGACCATCCCTGATGTACTGTGGATCATTACTGATGTACTGTGGATCATCACTGATGTACTAAGGATCATCACTGATGTACTATGGATCATCACTGATGTACTATAGATCATCACTGATGTACTGTGGATCATCACTGATGTATTGAGGATCATCAATGATGTACTATGGATCATCACTGATGTACTGTGGACCATCCCTGATGTACTGTGGACCAACCCTGTTGTACTGTGGATCATCACTGATGTACTATGGATCATCACTGATGTACTATGGATCATCACTGATGTACTATGGATCATCACTGATGTACTATGGATCATCACTGATGTACTATGAGCCATCACTGATGTACTATGAGCCATCACTGATGTACTATGGATTATCACTGGTGTACTATGGATCATCACTGATGTACTGTGGACCATCTCTGATGTACTGTGGATCATCACTGATGTACTGTGGACCATCCCTGATGAACGGTGGATCATCACTGATGTACTGTGGATCATCACTAATGTACCGTGGCTCATCACTGATGTACTGAGGATCATCACTGATGTACTATGGGCCATCACGGGTGTACCATGGATCATCACTGGTGTACTATGGATCATCACTGATGTACTCTGGACCATCCCTGATGTACTATGGACCATCCCTGATGTACTGAGGATCATCACTGATGTACTATAGATCATCAGTGATGTACTATGGGCCATCACTGGTGTACAATGGATCATCACTGATGTACTGTGGATCATTACTGATGTACTATAGATCATCACTGATGTACTATGGGCCATCACTGATGTACTGTGGATCATCACTGATGTACTGTGCACCATCACTGATGTACTGTGGACCATCACTAATGTACAATGGATCATCACTGATGAACTATAGATCATCACTGATGTACTATAGATCATCTCTGGTGTACTATGGACCATCACTGGTGTACTATGGATCATCACTGATGTACTGTGGATCATCAATGATGTACTAAGGATCATCACTGATGTACTATGGATCATCACTGATGTACTATAGATCATCACTGATGTACTGTGGATCATCACTGATGTACTGAGGATCATCACTGATGTACTATGGATCATCACTGATGTACTGTGGATCATCACTGATGTACTATAGATCATCACTGTTGTACTATGGATCATCACTGATGTACTGTGGATCATCACTGATGTACTGTGGATTATCACTGATGTACTGTGGATTATCACTGATGTACTGTGGACCATCACTGATGTACTATGGGCCATCACTGGTGTACAATGGATCATCACTGATGTACTGTGGATCATCACTGATGTACTATGGATCATCACTGATGTACTATGAGCCATCACTGATGTACTGTGGATCATCACTGGTGTACTAAGGATCATCACTGATGTACTATGGATCATCACTGATGTACTATGGATCATCACTGGTGTACTATGGATCATCACTGATGTACTGTGGACCATCCCTGATGTACTGTGGATCATCACTGATGTACTAAGGATAATCACTGATGTACTATGGATCATCACTGATGTACTATAGATCATCACTGATGTACTGTGGATCATCACTGATGTACTGAGGATCATCACTGATGTACTATGGATCATAACTGATGTACTGTGGATCATCACTGATGTACTATAGATCATCACTGTTGTACTATGGATCATCACTGATGTACTGTGGATCATCACTGATGTACTGTGGATTATCACTGATGTACTGTGGACCATCACTGATGTACTGTGGACTATCACTGATGTACTGTGGATCATCACTGATGTTCTATGGATCATCACTGATGTACTATAGATCATCCCTGATGTACTATGGATCATCACTTATGTACTATAGATCATCACTGATGTACTATGGACCATCACTGGTGTACTATGGATCATCACTGGTGTACTATGGATCATCACTGGTGTACTATGGATCATCACTGGTGTACTATGGACCATCCCTGATGTACTGTGGATCATCACTGATGTACTGTGGATCATCACTGATGTACTATAGTTCATCACTGATGTACTATGGGCCATCACTGGTGTACTATGGATCATCACTGGTGTACTATGGATCATCACTGATGTACTATGGACCATCCCTGATGTACTATGGACCATCCCTGATGTACTGTGGATCATCACTGATGTACTGTGGATCATCACTGATGTACTATAGATCATCACTGATGTACTATGGGCCATCACTGGTGTACTATGGGCCATCACTGATGTACTATGGGCCATCACTGGTGTACTATGGATCATCACTGGTGTACTATGGATCATCAATGATGTACTGTGGATTATCCCTGATGTACTATGGATCATCACTGGTGTACTATGGATCATCACTGGTGTACTATGGATCATCACTGATGTACTATGGGCCATCACTGATGTACTATGGATCATCACTGATATACTGTGGACCATCCCTGATTTACTATGGATCATCACTGATGTACTGTGGATCATCACTGATGTACTGTGGATCATCACTAATGTACTGTGGATCATCACTGATGTACTATGGGCCATCACTGGTGTACTATGGGCCATCACTGGTGTACTATGGGCCATCACTGGTGTACTATGGATCATCACTGATGTACTATGGATCATCACTGATGTACAATGGATCATCACTGATGTACTATGGATCATCACTGATGTACTGTGGATATCCACTGATGTACTGTGGATCATTACTGATGTACTGAGGATCATCACTGATGTACTATGGATCATCACTGATGTTCTATGAGCCATCACTGGTGTACTATGGATCATCACTGGTGTACTATGTATCATCACTGATGTTCTGTGGATCATACCTGATGTACTGTGGATCATCCCTGATGTACTGTGGATCATCACTGATGTACTGTGGATCATCACTGATGTACCGTGGATCATCACTGATGTACTATGGGCCATCACGGGTGTACTATGGATCATCACTGGTGTACTATGGATCATCACTGATGTACTATGGACCATCCCTGATGTACCATGGACCATCCCTGATGTACTATGGACCATCCCTGATGTACTATGGACCATCCCAGATGTACTGAGGATCATCACTGATGTACTATGGATCATCACTGATGTACTATGGGCCATCACTGGTGTACTATGGATCATCACTGATGTACTGTGGATCATTACTGATGTACTATGGATCATCACTGATGTACTATGAGCCATCACTGATGTACTATGGGACATCACTGATGTACTGTGGATCATCACTGGTGTATTATGGATCATCACTGATGTACTATGGATCATCACTAATGTACTATGGTTCATCACTTATGTACTATGGATCATCACTGATGTACTATGGATCATCACTGATGTACTATGGATCATCACTGGTGTACTATGGATCATCACTGGTGTACTATGGATCATCACTGATGTACTGTGGACCAACACTGATGTACTGTGGATCATCACTGATGTACTATAGATCATCACTGATGTACTGTGGATCATCACTGATGTACTGAGGATCATCACTGATGTACTGAGGATCATCACTGATGTACTATGGATCATCACTGATGTACTATAGATCATCACTGATGTACTATGGATCATCACTGATGTACTATGGATCATCACTGATGTACTATGGACCATCCCTGATGTACTGTGGATCATCACTGATGTACTGTGGATTATCACTGATGTACTGTGGATCATCACTGATGTACTATGGACCATCCCTGATGTACTGTGGATCATCCCTGATGTACTGTGGATCATCACTGATGTACTGTGGATCATCACTGATGTACTAAGGATCATCACTGATGTACTATGGATCATCACTGATGTACTATAGATCATCACTGATGTACTGTGGATCATCACTGATGTACTGAGGATCATCACTGATGTACTATGTATCATCACTGATGTACTGTGGACCATCCCTGATGCACTGTGGACCAACCCTGATGTACTGTGGATCATCACTGATTTACTATGGATCATCACTGATGTACTATGGATCATCACTGATGTACTATGGATCATCACTGATGTACTATGGATCATCACTGATGTACTATGAGCCATCACTGATGTACTATGAGCCATCACTGATGTACTATGGATTATCACTGGTGTACTATGGATCATCACTGATGTACTGTGGACCATCACTGATGTACTGTGGACCATCCCTGATGTACCGTGGATCATCACTGATGTACTGTGGATCATCACTAATGTACCGTGGATCATCACTGATGTACTATGGACCATCCCTGATGTACTGAGGATCATTACTGATGTACTATAGATCATCACTGATGTACTATGGGCCATCACTGATGTACTGTGGATCATCACTGATGTACTGTGCACCATCACTGATGTACTGTGGACCATCACTAATGTACAATGGATCATCACTGATGAACTATAGATCATCACTGATGTACTATAGATCATCACTGGTGTACTATGGACCATCACTGGTGTACTATGGATCATAACTGGTGTACTATGGATCATTACTGGTGTACTGTGGATCATCACTGATGTACTATAGTTCATCCCTGATGTACTATGGACCATCCCTGATGTACTGTGGATCATCACTGATGTACTGTGGATCATTACTGATGTACTATAGATCATCACTGATGTACTATGGGCCATCACTGGTGTACTATGGGCCATCACTGGTGTACTATGGGCCATCACTGGTGTACTATGAATCATCACTGGTGTACTATGGATCATCACTGATGTACTGTGGATCATCCCTGGTGTACTATGGATCATCACTGGTGTACAATGGATCATCACTGGTGTACTATGGATCATCACTGATATACTGTGGACCATCCCTGATGTACTGTGGACCAACCCTGATGTACTGTGGATCATCACTGATGTACTGTGGATCATCACTGATGTACTATGGATCATCACTGATGTACTATGGATCATCACTGATGTACTATGGATCATTACAGATGTACTATGGATCATCACTGATGTACTATGGATCATCACTGATGTACTATGAGCCATCACTGATGTACTATGGATTATCACTGGTGTACTATGGATCATCACTGATGTACTGTGGACCATCCCTGATGTACTGTGGACCATCACTGATGTACTATGGGCCATCACTGGTGTACAATGGATCATCACTGATGTACTGTGGATCATCACTGATGTACTATGGATCATCACTGATGTACTATGAGCCATCACTGATGTACTGTGGATCATCACTGGTGTACTAAGGATCATCACTGATGTACTATGGATCATCACTGATGTACTATGGATCATCACTGGTGTACTATGGATCATCACTGATGTACTGTGGACCATTCCTGATGTACTGTGGATCATCACTGATGTACTAAGGATAATCACTGATGTACTATGGATCATCACTGATGTACTATAGATCATCACTGATGTACTGTGGATCATCACTGATGTACTGAGGATCATCACTGATGTACTATGGATCATAACTGATGTACTGTGGATCATCACTGATGTACTATAGATCATCACTGTTGTACTATGGATCATCACTGATGTACTGTGGATCATCACTGATGTACTGTGGATTATCACTGATGTACTGTGGACCATCACTGATGTACTGTGGACTATCACTGATGTACTGTGGATCATCACTGATGTTCTATGGATCATCACTGATGTACTATAGATCATCCCTGATGTACTATGGATCATCACTTATGTACTATAGATCATCACTGATGTACTATGGACCATCACTGGTGTACTATGGATCATCACTGGTGTACTATGGATCATCACTGGTGTACTATGGATCATCACTGGTGTACTATGGACCATCCCTGATGTACTGTGGATCATCACTGATGTACTGTGGATCATCACTGATGTACTATAGTTCATCACTGATGTACTATGGGCCATCACTGGTGTACTATGGATCATCACTGGTGTACTATGGATCATCACTGATGTACTATGGACCATCCCTGATGTACTATGGACCATCCCTGATGTACTGTGGATCATCACTGATGTACTGTGGATCATCACTGATGTACTATAGATCATCACTGATGTACTATGGGCCATCACTGGTGTACTATGGGCCATCATTGATGTACTATGGGCCATCACTGGTGTACTATGGATCATCACTGGTGTACTATGGATCATCACTGATGTACTCTGGACCATCCCTGATGTACTATGGACCATCCCTGATGTACTGAGGATCATCACTGATGTACTATAGATCATCACTGATGTACTATGGGCCATCACTGGTGTACAATGGATCATCACTGATGTACTGTGGATCATTACTGATGTACTATAGATCATCACTGATGTACTATGGGCCATCACTGATGTACTGTGGATCATCACTGATGTACTGTGCACCATCACTGATGTACTGTGGACCATCACTAATGTACAATGGATCATCACTGATGAACTATAGATCATCACTGAGGTACTATAGATCATCACTGGTGTACTATGGACCATCACTGGTGTACTATGGATCATCACTGATGTACTGTGGATCATCACTGATGTACTAAGGATCATCACTGATGTACTATGGATCATCACTGATGTACTATAGATCATCACTGATGTACTGTGGATCATCACTGATGTACTGAGGATCATCACTGATGTACTGAGGATCATCACTGATGTACTATGGATAATCACTGATGTACTCTGGATCATCACTGATGTACTATAGATCATCACTGTTGTACTATGGATCATCACTGATGTACTGTGGATCATCACTGATGTACTGTGGATTATCACTGATGTACTGTGGACCATCACTGATGTACTATGGGCCATCACTGGTGTACAATGGATCATCACTGATGTACTGTGGATCATCACTGATGTACTATGGATCATCACTGATGTACTATGAGCCATCACTGATGTACTGTGGATCATCACTGGTGTACTAAGGATTATCACTGATGTACTATTGATCATCACTGATGTACTATGGATCATCACTGATGTACTATGGATCATCACTGGTGTACTATGGATCATCACTGATGTACTGTGGACCATCCCTGATGTACTGTGGATCATCACTGATGTTCTGTGGATCATCACTGATTTACTATAGATCATCACTGATGTACTGTGGATCATCACTGATGTACTGAGGATCATCACTGATGTACTATGGATCATCACTGATGTACTGTGGATCATCACTGATGTACTATAGATCATCACTGTTGTACTATGGATCATCACTGATGTTCTGTGGATCATCACTGATGTACTGTGGATTATCACTGATGTACTGTGGACCATCACTGATGTACTGTGGACTATCACTGATGTACTGTGGATCATCACTGATGTTCTATAGATCATCACTGATGTACTGTGGATCATCACTGATGTACTGAGGATCATCACTGTTGTACTATGGATCATCACTGATGTACTGTGGACCATCCCTGATGTACTGTGGACCAACCCTGATGTACTGTGGATCATCACTGATGTACTGTGGATCATCACTGATGTACTATGGATCATCACTGATGTACTTTGGATCATCACTGATGTACTATGGATCATCACTGATGTACTATGAGCCATCACTGATGTACTATGAGCCATCACTGATGTACTATGGATTATCACTGGTGTACTATGGATCATCACTGATGTACTGTGGACCATCCCTGATGTACTGTGGATCATCACTGTTGTACTGTGGACCCTTTCTGATGTACCATGGATCATCACTGATGTACTGTGGATCATCACTAATGTACCGTGGATCATCACTGATGTACTGAGGATCATCACTGATGTACTATGGGCCATCACGGGTGTACTATGGATCATCACTGGTGTACTATGGATCATCACTGATGTACTATGGACCATCCCTGATGTACTATGGACCATCCCTGATGTACTGAGGATCATCACTGATGTACTATAGATCATCACTGGTGTACTATGGGCCATCACTGGTGTACTATGGATCATCACTGATGTACTGTGGATCATCACTGATGTACTATGGATCATCACTGATGTACTATGAGCCATCACTGATGTACTGTGGATCATCACTGGTGTACTATGGATCATCACTGATGTACTATGGATCATCACTGATGTACTATGGATCATCACTGATGTACTATGGATCATCACTGGTGTACTATGGATCATCACTGATGTACTGTGGACCATCCCTGATGTACTGTGGATCATCACTGATGTACTGTGGATCATCACTGATGTACTAAGGATCATCACTGATGTACTATGGATCATCACTGATGTACTATAGATCATCACTGATGTACTGTGGATCATCACTGATGTACTGAGGATCATCACTGATGTACTATGGATCATCACTGATGTACTGTGGACCATCCCTGATGTACTGTGGACCAACCCTGATGTACTGTGGATCATCACTGATGTACTATGGATCATCACTGATGTACTATGGATCATCACTGATGTACTATGGATCATCACTGATGTACTATGAGCCATCACTGATGTACTATGAGCCATCACTGATGTACTATGGATTATCACTGGTGTACTATGGATCATCACTGATGTACTATGGACCATCCCTGATGTACTATGGACCATCCCTGATGTACTGAGGATCATCACTGATGTACTATAGATCATCACTGATGTACTGTGGATCATCACTGATGTAC
This sequence comes from Rana muscosa, assembly GCA_029206835.1. NCBI lineage: Eukaryota > Metazoa > Chordata > Amphibia > Anura > Ranidae > Rana > Rana muscosa. Next base: position 4,752,039 of record JARGYO010000056.1, read on the forward strand.
TGAGGATCATCACTGTTGTACTATGGATCATCACTGATGTACTGTGGACCATCCCTGATGTAATGTGGACCAACCCTGATGTACTGTGGATCATCACTGATGTACTGTGGATCATCACTGATGTACTATGGATCATCACTGATGTACTGTGGACCATCCCTGATGTACTGTGGATCATCACTGATGTACTGTGGATCATCACTGATGTACTGAGGATCATCACTGATGTACTATGGATCATCACTGATGTACTATGAGCCATCACTGGTGTACTATGGATCATCACTGGTGTACTATGGATCATCACTGATGTACTGTGGATCATACCTGGTGTACTGTGGATCATCACTGATGTACTGTGGATCATCACTGATGTACCGTGGATCATCACTGATGTACTATGGGCCATCACGGGTGTACTATGGATCATCACTGGTGTACTATGGATCATCACTGATGTACTATGGACCATCCCTGATGTACTATGGACCATCCCTGATGTACTATGGACCATCCCTGATGTACTGAGGATCATCACTGATGTACTATAGATCATCACTGATGTACAATGGGCCATCACTGGTGTACTATGGATCATCACTGATGTACTGTGGATCATCACTGATGTACTATGAATCATCAATGATGTACTATGAGCCATCACTGATGTACTATGGGACATCACTGATGTACTGTGGATCATCACTGGTGTACTATGGATCATCACTGATGTACTATGGATCATCACTAATGTACTATGGATCATCACTAATGTACTATGGATCATCACTAATGTACTATGGATCATCACTGATGTACTATGGATCATCACTGATGTACTATGGATCATCACTGATGTACTATGAGCCATCACTGATGTACTATGAGCCATCACTGATGTACTATGGATTATCACTGGTGTACTATGGATCATCACTGATGTACTGTGGACCATCCCTGATGTACTGTGGATCATCACTGATGTACTGTGGACCATCCCTGATGTACCGTGGATCATCACTGATGTACTGTGGATCATCACTAATGTACCGTGGATCATCACTGATGTACTGAGGATCATCACTGATGTACTATGGGCCATCACGGGTGTACCATGGATCATCACTGGTGTACTATGGATCATCACTGATGTACTCTGGACCATCCCTGATGTACTATGGACCATCCCTGATGTACTGAGGATCATCACTGATGTACTATAGATCATCACTGATGTACTATGGGCCATCACTGGTGTACAATGGATCATCACTGATGTACTGTGGATCATTACTGATGTACTATAGATCATCACTGATGTACTATGGGCCATCACTGATGTACTGTGGATCATCACTGATGTATTGTGCACCATCACTGATGTACTGTGGACCATCACTAATGTACAATGGATCATCACTGATGAACTATAGATCATCACTGATGTACTATAGATCATCACTGGTGTACTATGGACCATCACTGGTGTGCTATGGATCATCACTGATGTACTGTGGATCATCACTGATGTACTAAGGATCATCACTGATGTACTATGGATCATCACTGATGTACTATAGATCATCACTGATGTACTGTGGATCATCACTGATGTACTGAGGATCATCACTGATGTACTGAGGATCATCACTGATGTACTATGGATCATCACTGATGTACTGTGGATCATCACTGATGAACTATAGATCATCACTGTTGTACTATGGATCATCACTGATGTACTGTGGATCATCACTGATGTACTGTGGATTATCACTGATGTACTGTGGACCATCACTGATGTACTATGGGCCATCACTGGTGTACAATGGATCATCACTGATGTACTGTGGATCATCACTGATGTACTATGGATCATCACTGATGTACTATGAGCCATCACTGATGTACTGTGGATCATCACTGGTGTACTAAGGATCATCACTGATGTACTATTGATCATCACTGATGTACTATGGATCATCACTGATGTACTATGGATCATCACTGGTGTACTATGGATCATCACTGATGTACTGTGGACCATCCCTAATGTACTGTGGATCATCACTGATGTACTGTGGATCATCACTGATGTACTATAGATCATCACTGATGTACTGTGGATCATCACTGATGTACTGAGGATCATCACTGATGTACTATGGATCATCACTGATGTACTGTGGATCATCACTGATGTACTATAGATCATCACTGTTGTACTATGGATCATCACTGATGTTCTGTGGATCATCACTGATGTACTGTGGATTATCACTGATGTACTGTGGACCATCACTGATGTACTGTGGACTATCACTGATGTACTGTGGATCATCACTGATGTTCTATAGATCATCACTGATGTACTGTGGATCATCACTGATGTACTGAGGATCATCACTGTTGTACTATGGATCATCACTGATGTACTGTGGACCATCCCTGATGTACTGTGGACCAACCCTGATGTACTGTGGATCATCACTGATGTACTGTGGATCATCACTGATGTACTATGGATCATCACTGATGTACTTTGGATCATCACTGATGTACTATGGATCATCACTGATGTACTATGAGCCATCACTGATGTACTATGAGCCATCACTGATGTACTATGGATTATCACTGGTGTTCTATGGATCATCACTGATGTACTGTGGACCATCCCTGATGTACTGTGGATCATCACTGTTGTACTGTGGACCATCCCTGATGTACCATGGATCATCACTGATGTACTGTGGATCATCACTAATGTACCGTGGATCATCACTGATGTACTAAAGGATCATCACTGATGTACTATGGGCCATCACGGGTGTACTATGGATCATCACTGGTGTACTATGGATCATCACTGATGTACTATGGACCATCCCTGATGTACTATGGACCATCCCTGATGTACTGAGGATCATCACTGATGTACTATAGATCATCACTGATGTACTATGGGCCATAACTGGTGTACTATGGATCATCACTGATGTACTGTGGATCATCACTGATGTACTATGGATCATCACTGATGTACTATGAGCCATCACTGATGTACTGTGGATCATCACTGGTGTACTATGGATCATCACTGATGTACTATGGATCATCACTGATGTACTATGGATCATCACTGATGTACTATGGATCATCACTGGTGTACTATGGATCATCACTGATGTACTGTGGACCATCCCTGATGTACTGTGGATCATTACTGATGTACTGTGGATCATCACTGATGTACTAAGGATCATCACTGATGTACTATGGATCATCACTGATGTACTATAGATCATCACTGATGTACTGTGGATCATCACTGATGTATTGAGGATCATCAATGATGTACTATGGATCATCACTGATGTACTGTGGACCATCCCTGATGTACTGTGGACCAACCCTGTTGTACTGTGGATCATCACTGATGTACTATGGATCATCACTGATGTACTATGGATCATCACTGAAGTACTATGGATCATCACTGATGTACTATGGATCATCACTGATGTACTATGGATCATCACTGATGTACTATGAGCCATCACTGATGTACTATGAGCCATCACTGATGTACTATGGATTATCACTGGTGTACTATGGATCATCACTGATGTACTGTGGACCATCTCTGATGTACTGTGGATCATCACTGATGTACTGTGGACCATCCCTGATGAACGGTGGATCATCACTGATGTACTGTGGATCATCACTAATGTACCGTGGCTCATCACTGATGTACTGAGGATCATCACTGATGTACTATGGGCCATCACGGGTGTACCATGGATCATCACTGGTGTACTATGGATCATCACTGATGTACTCTGGACCATCCCTGATGTACTATGGACCATCCCTGATGTACTGAGGATCATCACTGATGTACTATAGATCATCAGTGATGTACTATGGGCCATCACTGGTGTACAATGGATCATCACTGATGTACTGTGGATCATTACTGATGTACTATAGATCATCACTGATGTACTATGGGCCATCACTGATGTACTGTGGATCATCACTGATGTACTGTGCACCATCACTGATGTACTGTGGACCATCACTAATGTACAATGGATCATCACTGATGAACTATAGATCATCACTGATGTACTATAGATCATCTCTGGTGTACTATGGACCATCACTGGTGTACTATGGATCATCACTGATGTACTGTGGATCATCACTGATGTACTAAGGATCATCACTGATGTACTATGGATCATCACTGATGTACTATAGATCATCACTGATGTACTGTGGATCATCACTGATGTACTGAGGATCATCACTGATGTACTATGGATCATCACTGATGTACTGTGGATCATCACTGATGTACTATAGATCATCACTGTTGTACTATGGATCATCACTGATGTACTGTGGATCATCACTGATGTACTGTGGATTATCACTGATGTACTGTGGATTATCACTGATGTACTGTGGACCATCACTGATGTACTATGGGCCATCACTGGTGTACAATGGATCATCACTGATGTACTGTGGATCATCACTGATGTACTATGGATCATCACTGATGTACTATGAGCCATCACTGATGTACTGTGGATCATCACTGGTGTACTAAGGATCATCACTGATGTACTATGGATCATCACTGATGTACTATGGATCATCACTGGTGTACTATGGATCATCACTGATGTACTGTGGACCATCCCTGATGTACTGTGGATCATCACTGATGTACTAAGGATAATCACTGATGTACTATGGATCATCACTGATGTACTATAGATCATCACTGATGTACTGTGGATCATCACTGATGTACTGAGGATCATCACTGATGTACTATGGATCATAACTGATGTACTGTGGATCATCACTGATGTACTATAGATCATCACTGTTGTACTATGGATCATCACTGATGTACTGTGGATCATCACTGATGTACTGTGGATTATCACTGATGTACTGTGGACCATCACTGATGTACTGTGGACTATCACTGATGTACTGTGGATCATCACTGATGTTCTATGGATCATCACTGATGTACTATAGATCATCCCTGATGTACTATGGATCATCACTTATGTACTATAGATCATCACTGATGTACTATGGACCATAACTGGTGTACTATGGATCATCACTGGTGTACTATGGATCATCACTGGTGTACTATGGATCATCACTGGTGTACTATGGACCATCCCTGATGTACTGTGGATCATCACTGATGTACTGTGGATCATCACTGATGTACTATAGTTCATCACTGATGTACTATGGGCCATCACTGGTGTACTATGGATCATCACTGGTGTACTATGGATCATCACTGATGTACTATGGACCATCCCTGATGTACTATGGACCATCCCTGATGTACTGTGGATCATCACTGATGTACTGTGGATCATCACTGATGTACTATAGATCATCACTGATGTACTATGGGCCATCACTGGTGTACTATGGGCCATCACTGATGTACTATGGGCCATCACTGGTGTACTATGGATCATCACTGGTGTACTATGGATCATCAATGATGTACTGTGGATTATCCCTGATGTACTATGGATCATCACTGGTGTACTATGGATCATCACTGGTGTACTATGGATCATCACTGATGTACTATGGGCCATCACTGATGTACTATGGATCATCACTGATATACTGTGGACCATCCCTGATTTACTATGGATCATCACTGATGTACTGTGGATCATCACTGATGTACTGTGGATCATCACTAATGTACTGTGGATCATCACTGATGTACTATGGGCCATCACTGGTGTACTATGGGCCATCACTGGTGTACTATGGATCATCACTGATGTACTATGGATCATCACTGATGTACAATGGATCATCACTGATGTACTATGGATCATCACTGATGTACTGTGGATATCCACTGATGTACTGTGGATCATTACTGATGTACTGAGGATCATCACTGATGTACTATGGATCATCACTGATGTTCTATGAGCCATCACTGGTGTACTATGGATCATCACTGGTGTACTATGTATCATCACTGATGTTCTGTGGATCATACCTGATGTACTGTGGATCATCCCTGATGTACTGTGGATCATCACTGATGTACTGTGGATCATCACTGATGTACCGTGGATCATCACTGATGTACTATGGGCCATCACAGGTGTACTATGGATCATCACTGGTGTACTATGGATCATCACTGATGTACTATGGACCATCCCTGATGTACTATGGACCATCCCTGATGTACTATGGACCATCCCTGATGTACTATGGACCATCCCAGATGTACTGAGGATCATCACTGATGTACTATGGATCATCACTGATGTACTATGGGCCATCACTGGTGTACTATGGATCATCACTGATGTACTGTGGATCATTACTGATGTACTATGGATCATCACTGATGTACTATGAGCCATCACTGATGTACTATGGGACATCACTGATGTACTGTGGATCATCACTGGTGTATTATGGATCATCACTGATGTACTATGGATCATCACTAATGTACTATGGTTCATCACTTATGTACTATGGATCATCACTGATGTACTATGGATCATCACTGATGTACTATGGATCATCACTGGTGTACTATGGATCATCACTGGTGTACTATGGATCATCACTGATGTACTGTGGACCAACACTGATGTACTGTGGATCATCACTGATGTACTATAGATCATCACTGATGTACTGTGGATCATCACTGATGTACTGAGGATCATCACTGATGTACTGAGGATCATCACTGATGTACTATGGATCATCACTGATGTACTATAGATCATCACTGATGTACTATGGATCATCACTGATGTACTATGGATCATCACTGATGTACTATGGACCATCCCTGATGTACTGTGGATCATCACTGATGTACTGTGGATTATCACTGATGTACTGTGGATCATCACTGATGTACTATGGACCATCCCTGATGTACTGTGGATCATCCCTGATGTACTGTGGATCATCACTGATGTACTGTGGATCATCACTGATGTACTAAGGATCATCACTGATGTACTATGGATCATCACTGATGTACTATAGATCATCACTGATGTACTGTGGATCATCACTGATGTACTGAGGATCATCACTGATGTACTATGTATCATCACTGATGTACTGTGGACCATCCCTGATGCACTGTGGACCAAACCTGATGTACTGTGGATCATCACTGATTTACTATGGATCATCACTGATGTACTATGGATCATCACTGATGTACTATGGATCATCACTGATGTACTATGGATCATCACTGATGTACTATGAGCCATCACTGATGTACTATGAGCCATCACTGATGTACTATGGATTATCACTGGTGTACTATGGATCATCACTGATGTACTGTGGACCATCACTGATGTACTGTGGACCATCCCTGATGTACCGTGGATCATCACTGATGTACTGTGGATCATCACTAATGTACCGTGGATCATCACTGATGTACTATGGACCATCCCTGATGTACTGAGGATCATTACTGATGTACTATAGATCATCACTGATGTACTATGGGCCATCACTGATGTACTGTGGATCATCACTGATGTACTGTGCACCATCACTGATGTACTGTGGACCATCACTAATGTACAATGGATCATCACTGATGAACTATAGATCATCACTGATGTACTATAGATCATCACTGGTGTACTATGGACCATCACTGGTGTACTATGGATCATCACTGGTGTACTATGGATCATTACTGGTGTACTGTGGATCATCACTGATGTACTATAGTTCATCCCTGATGTACTATGGACCATCCCTGATGTACTGTGGATCATCACTGATGTACTGTGGATCATTACTGATGTACTATAGATCATCACTGATGTACTATGGGCCATCACTGGTGTACTATGGGCCATCACTGGTGTACTATGGGCCATCACTGGTGTACTATGAATCATCACTGGTGTACTATGGATCATCACTGATGTACTGTGGATCATCCCTGGTGTACTATGGATCATCACTGGTGTACAATGGATCATCACTGGTGTACTATGGATCATCACTGATATACTGTGGACCATCCCTGATGTACTGTGGACCAACCCTGATGTACTGTGGATCATCACTGATGTACTGTGGATCATCACTGATGTACTATGGATCATCACTGATGTACTATGGATCATCACTGATGTACTATGGATCATTACAGATGTACTATGGATCATCACTGATGTACTATGGATCATCACTGATGTACTATGAGCCATCACTGATGTACTATGGATTATCACTGGTGTACTATGGATCATCACTGATGTACTGTGGACCATCCCTGATGTACTGTGGATCATCACTGATGTACTGTGGACCATCCCTGATGTACCGTGGATCATCACTGATGTACTGTGGATCATCACTAATGTACCGTGGATCATCACTGATGTACTGAGGATCATCACTGATGTACTATGGATCATCACTGGTGTACTATGGATCAACACTGATGTATTATGGACCATCCCTGATGTACTATGGACCATCCCTGATGTACTGAGGATCATCACTGATGTACTATAGATTATCACTGATGTACTATGGGCCATCACTGGTGTACTATGGATCATCACTGATGTACTGTGGATCATCACTGATGTACTATGGATCATCACTGATGTACTATGGATCATCACTGATGTACTATGAGCCATCACTGATGTACTATGGGCCATCACTGATGTACTGTGGATCATCACTGGTGTACTATGGATCATCACTGATGTACTATGGATCATCACTGATGTAATATGGATCATCACTGGTGTACTATGGATCATCACTGATGTACTGTGGACCATCCCTGATGTACTGTGGATCATCACTGATGTACTGTGGATCATCACTGATGTACTAAGGATCATCACTGATGTACTATGGATCATCACTGATGTACTATAGATCATCACTGATGTACTGTGGATCATCACTGATGTACTGAGGATCATCACTGTTGTACTATGGATCATCACTGATGTACTGTGGACCATCCCTCATGTAATGTGGACCAACCCTGATGTACTGTGGATCATCACCGATGTACTGTGGATCATCACTGATGTACTGTGGATCATCACTGATGTACTGTGGATCATCACTGATGTACTGTGGACCATCCCTGATGTACCGTGGATCATCACTGATGTACTGTGGATCATCACTAATGTACTTTGGATCATCACTGATGTACTGAGGATCATCACTGATGTACTATGGGCCATCACGGGTGTACTATGGATCATCACTGGTGTACTATGGATCAACACTGATGTACTATGGACCATCCCTGATGTACTATGGACCATCCCTGATGTACTGAGGATCATCACTGATGTACTATGGGCCATCACTGGTGTACTATGGATCATCACTGATGTACTGTGGATCATCACTGATGTACTATGGATCATCACTGATGTACTATGAGCCATCACTGATGTACTATGGGCCATCACTGATGTACTGTGGATCATCACTGGTGTACTATGGATCATCACTGATGTACTTTGGATCATCACTGATGTACTGTGGATCATCACTGATGTACTATAGATCATCACTGATGTACTATGGGCCATCACTGATGTACTGTGGACCATCACTAATGTACAATGGATCATCTCTGATGTACTGTGGATCATCACTGATGTACTGTGGATCATCACTGATGTACTAAGGATCATCACTGATGTACTATGGATCATCACTGATGTACTATAGATCATCACTGATGTACTGTGGATCATCACTGATGTACTGAGGATCATCACTGATGTACTATGGATCATCACTGATGTACTGTGGACCATCCCTGATGTACTATGGATCATTACAGATGTACTATGGATCATCACTGATGTACTATGGATCATCACTGATGTACTATGAGCCATCACTGATGTACTATGAGCCATCACTGATGTACTATGGATTATCACTGGTGTACTATGGATCATCACTGATGTACTGTGGACCATCCCTGATGTACTGTGGATCATCACTGATGTACTGTGGACCATCCCTGATGTACCGTGGATCATCACTGATGTACTGTGGATCATCACTAATGTACTATGGATCATCACTGGTGTACTATGGATCATCACTGATGTACTGTGGACCATCCCTGATGTACTGCGGATCATCACTGATGTACTGTGGATCATCACTGATGTACTAAGGATCATCACTGATGTACTATGGATCATCACTGATGTACTATAGATCATCACTGATGTACTGTGGATCATCACTGATGTACTGAGGATCATCACTGATGTACTATGGATCATCACTGATGTACTGTGGACCATCCCTGATGTACTGTGGACCAACCCTGATGTACTGTGGATCATCACTGATTTACTATGGATCATCACTGATGTACTATGGATCATCACTGATGTACTATGGATCATCACTGATGTACTATGGATCATCACTGATGTACTATGAGCCATCACTGATGTACTATGAGCCGTCACTGATGTACTATGGATTATAACTGGTGTACTATGGATCATCACTGATGTACTGTGGACCATCCCTGATGTACTGTGGATCATCACTGATGTACTGTGGACCATCCCTGATGTACCGTGGATCATCACTGATGTACTGTGGATCATCACTAATGTACCGTGGATCATCACTGATGTACTATGGACCATCCCTGATGTACTGAGGATCATTACTGATGTACTATAGATCATCACTGATGTACTATGGGCCATCACTGATGTACTGTGGATCATCACTGATGTACTGTGCACCATCACTGATGTACTGTGGACCATCACTAATGTACAATGGATCATCTCTGATGTACTGTGGATCATCACTGATGTACTGTGGATCATCACTGATGTACTAAGGATCATCACTGATGTACTATAGATCATCACTGATGTACTGTGGATCATCACTGATGTACTATAGATCATCACTGATGTACTGTGGATCATCACTGATGTACTGAGGATCATCACTGATGTACTATGGATCATCACTGATGTACTGTGGACCATCCCTGATGTACTGTGGACCAACCCTGATGTACTGTGGATCATCACTGATGTACTATGGATCATCACTGATGTACTATGGATCATCACTGATGTACTATGGATCATCACTGATGTACTATGAGCCATCACTGATGTACTATGAGCCATCACTGATGTACTATGGATTATCACTGGTGTACTATGGATCATCACTGATGTACTATGGACCATCCCTGATGTACTATGGACCATCCCTGATGTACTGAGGATCATCACTGATGTACTATAGATCATCACTGATGTTCTGTGGATCATCACTGATGTACTGAGGATCATCACTGTTGTACTATGGATCATCACTGATGTACTGTGGACCATCCCTGATGTAATGTGGACCAACCCTGATGTACTGTGGATCATCACTGATGTACTGTGGATCATCACTGATGTACTATGGACCATCACTGATGTACTGTGGACCATCCCTGATGTACTGTGGATCATCACTGATGTACTGTGGATCATCACTGATGTACTATGGATCATCACTGATGTACTGTGGACCATCCCTGATGTACTATGGATCATCACTGATGTACTATGGATCATCACTGATGTACTATGGACCATCCCTGATGTACTGTGGATCATCACTGATGTACTGTGGATTATCACTGATGTACTGTGGATCATCACTGATGTACTATGGACCATCCCTGATGTACTGTGGATCATCCCTGATGTACTGTGGATCATCACTGATGTACTGTGGATCATCACTGATGTACTAAGGATCATCACTGATGTACTATGGATCATCACTGATGTACTATAGATCATCACTGATGTTCTGTGGATCATCACTGATGTACTGAGGATCATCACTGATGTACTATGTATCATCACTGATGTACTGTGGACCATCCCTGATGCACTGTGGACCAACCCTGATGTACTGTGGATCATCACTGATTTACTATGGATCATCACTGATGTACTTTGGATCATCACTGATGTACTATGGATCATCACTGATGTACTATGGATCATCACTGATGTACTATGAGCCATCACTGATGTACTATGAGCCATCACTGATGTACTGTGGACCATCCCTGATGTACTGTGGATCATCACTGATGTACTGTGGACCATCCCTGATGTACCGTGGATCATCACTGATGTACTGTGGATCATCACTAATGTACCGTGGATCATCACTGATGTACTATGGACCATCCCTGATGTAATGAGGATCATTACTGATGTACTATAGATCATCACTGATGTACTATGGGCCATCACTGATGTACTGTGCACCATCACTGATGTACTGTGGACCATCACTAATGTACAATGGATCATCACTGATGAACTATAGATCATCACTGATGTACTATAGATCATCACTGGTGTACTATGGACCATCACTGGTGTACTATGGATCATCACTGGTGTACTGTGGATCATCACTGATGTACTATAGTTCATCCCTGATGTACTGTGGGCCATCCCTGATGTACTGTGGATCATCACTGATGTACTGTGGATCATTACTGATGTACTATAGATCATCACTGATGTACTATAGATCATCACTGATGTACTATGGGCCATCACTGGTGTACTATGGGCCATCACTGGTGTACTATGGGCCATCACTGGTGTACTATGGATCATCACTGGTGTACTATGGATCATCACTGATGTACTGTGGATCATCCCTGGTGTACTATGGATCATCACTGGTGTACAATGGATCATCACTGGTGTACTATGGATCATCACTGATATACTGTGGACCATCCCTGATGTACTGTGGACCATCCCTGATGTACTGTGGACCAACCCTGATGTACTGTGGATCATCACTGATGTACTGTGGATCATCACTGATGTACTATGGATCATCACTGATGTACTATGGATCATCACTGATGTACTATGAGCCATCACTGATGTACTATGGATTATCACTGGTGTACTATGGATCATCACTGATGTACTGTGGACCATCCCTGATGTACTGTGGATCATCACTGATGTACTGTGGACCATCCCTGATGTACCGTGGATCATCACTGATGTACTGTGGATCATCACTAATGTACCGTGGATCATCACTGATGTACTGAGGATCATCACTGATGTACTATGGATCATCACTGGTGTACTATGGATCAACACTGATGTACTATGGACCATCCCTGATGTACTATGGACCATCCCTGATGTACTGAGGATCATCACTGATGTACTATAGATTATCACTGATGTACTATGGGCCATCACTGGTGTACTATGGATCATCACTGATGTACTGTGGATCATCACTGATGTACTATGGATCATCACTGATGTACTATGGATCATCACTGATGTACTATGAGCCATCACTGATGTACTATGGGCCATCACTGATGTACTGTGGATCATCACTGGTGTACTATGGATCATCACTGATGTACTATGGATCATCACTGATGTAATATGGATCATCACTGGTGTACTATGGATCATCACTGATGTACTGTGGACCATCCCTGATGTACTGTGGATCATCACTGATGTACTGTGGATCATCACTGATTTACTAAGGATCATCACTGATGTACTATGGATCATCACTGATGTACTATAGATCATCACTGATGTAATGTGGATCATCACTGATGTACTGAGGATCATCACTGTTGTACTATGGATCATCACTGATGTACTGTGGACCATCCCTGATGTAATGTGGACCAACCCTGATGTACTGTGGATCATCACTGATGTACTGTGGATCATCACTGATGTACTGTGGATCATCACTGATGTACTATGGACCATCCCTGATGTACTGAGGATCATCACTGATGTACTATAGATCATCACTGATGTACTATGGGCCATCACTTGTGTACTATGGATCATCACTGATGTACTGTGGATCATCACTGATGTACTATGGATCATCACTGATGTACTATGAGCCATCACTGATGTACTATGGGCCATCACTGATGTACTGTGGATCATCACTGGTGTACTATGGATCATCACTGATGTACTTTGGATCATCACTGATGTACTGTGGATCATCACTGATGTACTATAGATCATCACTGATGTTCTATGGGCCATCACTGATGTACTATGGATCATCACTGATGTACTATGAATCATCACTGATGTACTATAGATCATCACTGATGTACTATGGGCCATCACTGGTGTACTATGGATCATCACTGATGTACTGTGGATCATCCCTGATGTACTGTGGACCAACCCTAATGTACTGTTAATCATCACTGATGTACTGTGGATCATCACTGATGTACTATGGATCATCACTGATGTACTATGGATCATCACTGATGTACTATGGATCATTACAGATGTACTATGGATCATCACTGATGTACTATGGATCATCACTGATGTACTATGAGCCATCACTGATGTACTATGAGCCATCACTGATGTACTATGGATTATCACTGGTGTACTATGGATCATCACTGATGTACTGTGGACCATCCCTGATGTACTGTGGATCATCACTGATGTACTGTGGACCATCCCTGATGTACCGTGGATCATCACTGATGTACTGTGGATCATCACTAATGTACTATGGATCATCACTGGTGTACTATGGATCATCACTGATGTACTGTGGACCATCCCTGATGTACTGTGGATCATCACTGATGTACTGTGGATCATCACTGATGTACTAAGGATCATCACTGATGTACTATGGATCATCACTGATGTACTATAGATCATCACTGATGTACTGTGGATCATCACTGATGTACTGAGGATCATCACTGATGTACTATGGATCATCACTGATGTACTGTGGACCATCCCTGATGTACTGTGGACCAACCCTGATGTACTGTGGATCATCACTGATTTACTATGGATCATCACTGATGTACTATGGATCATCACTGATGTACTATGGATCATCACTGATGTACTATGGATCATCACTGATGTACTATGAGCCATCACTGATGTACTATGAGCCGTCACTGATGTACTATGAGCCGTCACTGATGTACTATGGATTATCACTGGTGTACTATGGATCATCACTGATGTACTGTGGACCATCCCTGATGTACTGTGGATCATCACTGATGTACTGTGGACCATCCCTGATGTACCGTGGATCATCACTGATGTACTGTGGATCATCACTAATGTACCGTGGATCATCACTGATGTACTATGGACCATCCCTGATGTACTGAGGATCATTACTGATGTACTATAGATCATCACTGATGTACTATGGGCCATCACTGATGTACTGTGGATCATCACTGATGTACTGTGCACCATCACTGATGTACTGTGGACCATCACTAATGTACAATGGATCATCTCTGATGTACTGTGGATCATCACTGATGTACTGTGGATCATCACTGATGTACTATGGATCATCACTGATGTACTATGAGCCACCACTGATGTACTATGGGCCATCACTGATGTACTGTGGATCATCACTGGTGTACTATGGATCATCACTGATGTACTTTGGATCATCACTGATGTACTGTGGATCATCACTGATGTACTATAGATCATCACTGATGTTCTATGGGCCATCACTGATGTACTATGGATCATCACTGATGTACTATGAATCATCACTGATGTACTATAGATCATCACTGATGTACTGTGGATCATCCCTGATGTACTGTGGACCAACCCTAATGTACTGTTAATCATCACTGATGTACTGTGGATCATCACTGATGTACTATGGATCATCACTGATGTACTATGGATCATTACAGATGTACTATGGATCATCACTGATGTACTATGGATCATCACTGATGTACTATGAGCCATCACTGATGTACTATGAGCCATCACTGATGTACTATGGATTATCACTGGTGTACTATGGATCATCACTGATGTACTGTGGACCATCCCTGATGTACTGTGGATCATCACTGATGTACTGTGGACCATCCCTGATGTACCGTGGATCATCACTGATGTACTGTGGATCATCACTAATGTACTATGGATCATCACTGGTGTACTATGGATCATCACTGATGTACTGTGGACCATCCCTGATGTACTGTGGATCATCACTGATGTACTGTGGATCATCACTGATGTACTAAGGATCATCACTGATGTACTATGGATCATCACTGATGTACTATAGATCATCACTGATGTACTGTGGATCATCACTGATGTACTGAGGATCATCACTGATGTACTATGGATCATCACTGATGTACTGTGGACCATCCCTGATGTACTGTGGACCAACCCTGATGTACTGTGGATCATCACTGATTTACTATGGATCATAACTGATGTACTATGGATCATCACTGATGTACTATGGATCATCACTGATGTACTATGGATCATCACTGATGTACTATGAGCCATCACTGATGTACTATGAGCCGTCACTGATGTACTATGAGCCGTCACTGATGTACTATGGATTATCACTGGTGTACTATGGATCATCACTGATGTACTGTGGACCATCCCTGATGTACTGTGGATCATCACTGATGTACTGTGGACCATCCCTGATGTACCGTGGATCATCACTGATGTACTGTGGATCATCACTAATGTACCGTGGATCATCACTGATGTACTATGGACCATCCCTGATGTACTGAGGATCATTACTGATGTACTATAGATCATCACTGATGTACTATGGGCCATCACTGATGTACTGTGGATCATCACTGATGTACTGTGCACCATCACTGATGTACTGTGGACCATCACTAATGTACAATGGATCATCTCTGATGTACTGTGGATCATCACTGATGTACTGTGGATCATCACTGATGTACTAAGGATCATCACTGATGTACTATGGATCATCACTGATGTACTATAGATCATCACTGATGTACTGTGGATCATCACTGATGTACTGAGGATCATCACTGATGTACTATGGATCATCACTGATGTACTGTGGACCATCCCTGATGTACTGTGGACCAACCCTGATGTACTGTGGATCATCACTGATGTACTATGGATCATCACTGATGTACTATGGATCATCACTGATGTACTATGGATCATCACTGATGTACTATGAGCCATCACTGATGTACTATGAGCCATCACTGATGTACTATGAATTATCACTGGTGTACTATGGATCATCACTGATGTACTATGGACCATCCCTGATGTACTATGGACCATCCCTGATGTACTGAGGATCATCACTGATGTACTATAGATCATCACTGATGTACTGTGGATCATCACTGATGTACTGAGGATCATCACTGTTGTACTATGGATCATCACTGATGTACTGTGGACCATCCCTGATGTAATGTGGACCAACCCTGATGTACTGTGGATCATCACTGATGTACTGTGGATCATCACTGATGTACTATGGATCATCACTGATGTACTGTGGACCATCCCTGATGTACTGTGGATCATCACTGATGTACTGTGGATCATCACTGATGCACTGAGGATCATCACTGATGTACTATGGATCATTACTTATGTACCATGAGCCATCACTGGTGTACTATGGATCATCACTGGTGTACTATGGATCATCACTGATGTACTGTGGATCATACCTGATGTACTGTGGATCATCACTGATGTACTGTGGATCATCACTGATGTACCGTGGATCATCACTGATGTACTATGGGCCATCACAGGTGTACTATGGATCATCACTGGTGTACTATGGATCATCACTGATGTACTATGGACCATCCCTGATGTACTATGGACCATCCCTGATTTACTGAGGATCATCACTGATGTACTATAGATCATCACTGATGTACAATGGGCCATCACTGGTGTACTATGGATCATCACTGATGTACTGTGGATCATCACTGATGTACTATGAATCATCTCTGATGTACTATAAGCCATCACTGATGTACTATGGGACATCACTGATGTACTGTGGATCATCACTGGTGTACTATGGATCATCACTGATGTACTATGGATCATCACTAATGTACTATGGATCATCACTAATGTACTATGGGTCATCACTAATGTACTATGGATCATCACTGATGTACTATGGATCATCACTGATGTACTATGGATCATCACTGATGTACTATGGATCATCACTGATGTACTATGAGCCATCACTGATGTACTATGAGCCATCACTGATGTACTATGGATTATCACTGGTGTACTATGGATCATCACTGATGTACTGTGGACCATCCCTGATGTACTGTGGATCATCACTGATGTACTGTGGACCATCCCTGATGTACCGTGGATCATCACTGATGTACTGTGGATCATCACTAATGTACCGTGGATCATCACTGATGTACTGAGGATCATCACTGATGTACTATGGGCCATCACGGGTGTACCATGGATCATCACTGGTGTACTATGGATCATCACTGATGTACTCTGGACCATCCCTGATGTACTATGGACCATCCCTGATGTACTGAGGATCATCACTGATGTACTATAGATCATCACTGATGTACTATGGGCCATCACTGGTGTACAATGGATCATCACTGATGTACTGTGGATCATTACTGATGTACTATAGATCATCACTGATGTACTATGGGCCATCACTGATGTACTGTGGATCATCACTGATGTACTGTGCACCATCACTGATGTACTGTGGACCATCACTATTGTACAATGGATCATCACTGATGAACTATAGATCATCACTGATGTACTATAGATCATCACTGGTGTACTATGGACCATCACTGGTGTACTATGGATCATCACTGATGTACTGTGGATCATCACTGAGGTACTAAGGATCATCACTGATGTACTATGGATCATCACTGATGTACTATAGATCATCACTGATGTACTGTGGATCATCACTGATGTACTGAGGATCATCACTGATGTACTGAGGATCATCACTGATGTACTATGGATCATCACTGATGTACTGTGGATCATCACTGATGAACTATAGATCATCACTGTTGTACTATGGATCATCACTGATGTACTGTGGATCATCACTGATGTACTGTGGATTATCACTGATGTACTGTGGATTATCACTGATGTACTGTGGACCATCACTGATGTACTATGGGCCACCACTGGTGTACAATGGATCATCACTGATGTACTGTGGATCATCACTGATGTACTATGGATCATCACTGATGTACTATGAGCCATCACTGATGTACTGTGGATCATCACTGGTGTACTAAGGATCATCACTGATGTACTATTGATCATCACTGATGTACTATGGATCATCACTGATGTACTATGGATCATCACTGGTGTACTATGGATCATCACTGATGTACTGTGGACCATCCCTGATGTACTGTGGATCATCACTGATGTACTGTGGATCATCACTGATGTACTATAGATCATCACTGATGTACTGTGGATCATCACTGATGTACTGAGGATCATCACTGATGTACTATGGATCATCACTGATGTACTGTGGATCATCACTGATGTACTATAGATCATCACTGTTGTACTATGGATCATCACTGATGTTCTGTGGATCATCACTGATGTACTGTGGATTATCACTGATGTACTGTGGACCATCACTGATGTACTGTGGACTATCACTGATGTACTGTGGATCATCACTGATGTTCTATAGATCATCACTGATGTACTGTGGATCATCACTGATGTACTGAGGATCATCACTGTTGTACTATGGATCATCACTGATGTACTGTGGACCATCCCTGATGTACTGTGGACCAACCCTGATGTACTGTGGATCATCACTGATGTACTGTGGATCATCACTGATGTACTATGGATCATCACTGATGTACTTTGGATCATCACTGATGTACTATGGATCATCACTGATGTACTATCAGCCATCACTGATGTACTATGAGCCATCACTGATGTACTATGGATTATCACTGGTGTATTATGGATCATCACTGATGTACTGTGGACCATCCCTGATGTACTGTGGATCATCACTGTTGTACTGTGGACCATCCCTGATGTACCATGGATCATCACTGATGTACTGTGGATCATCACTAATGTACCGTGGATCATCACTGATGTACTGAGGATCATCACTGATGTACTATGGGCCATCACGGGTGTACTATGGATCATCACTGGTGTACTATGGATCATCACTGATGTACTATGGACCATCCCTGATGTACTATGGACCATCCCTGATGTACTGAGGATCATCACTGATGTACTATAGATCATCACTGATGTACTATGGGCCATCACTGGTGTACTATGGATCATCACTGATGTACTGTGGATCATCACTGATGTACTATGGATCATCACTGATGTACTATGAGCCATCACTGATGTACTGTGGATCATCACTGGTGTACTAAGGATCATCACTGATGTACTATTGATCATCACTGATGTACTATGGATCATCACTGATGTACTATGGATCATCACTGGTGTACTATGGATCATCACTGATGTACTGTGGACCATCACTGATGTACTGTGGACCATCACTATTGTACAATGGATCATCACTGATGAACTATAGATCATCACTGATGTACTATAGATCATCACTGGTGTACTATGGACCATCACTGGTGTACTATGGATCATCACTGATGTACTGTGGATCATCACTGAGGTACTAAGGATCATCACTGATGTACTATGGATCATCACTGATGTACTATAGATCATCACTGATGTACTGTGGATCATCACTGATGTACTGAGGATCATCACTGATGTACTGAGGATCATCACTGATGTACTATGGATCATCACTGATGTACTGTGGATCATCACTGATGAACTATAGATCATCACTGTTGTACTATGGATCATCACTGATGTACTGTGGATCATCACTGATGTACTGTGGATTATCACTGATGTACTGTGGATTATCACTGATGTACTGTGGACCATCACTGATGTACTATGGGCCACCACTGGTGTACAATGGATCATCACTGATGTACTGTGGATCATCACTGATGTACTATGGATCATCACTGATGTACTATGAGCCATCACTGATGTACTGTGGATCATCACTGGTGTACTAAGGATCATCACTGATGTACTATTGATCATCACTGATGTACTATGGATCATCACTGATGTACTATGGATCATCACTGGTGTACTATGGATCATCACTGATGTACTGTGGACCATCCCTGATGTACTGTGGATCATCACTGATGTACTGTGGATCATCACTGATGTACTATAGATCATCACTGATGTACTGTGGATCATCACTGATGTACTGAGGATCATCACTGATGTACTATGGATCATCACTGATGTACTGTGGATCATCACTGATGTACTATAGATCATCACTGTTGTACTATGGATCATCACTGATGTTCTGTGGATCATCACTGATGTACTGTGGATTATCACTGATGTACTGTGGACCATCACTGATGTACTGTGGACTATCACTGATGTACTGTGGATCATCACTGATGTTCTATAGATCATCACTGATGTACTGTGGATCATCACTGATGTACTGAGGATCATCACTGTTGTACTATGGATCATCACTGATGTACTGTGGACCATCCCTGATGTACTGTGGACCAACCCTGATGTACTGTGGATCATCACTGATGTACTGTGGATCATCACTGATGTACTATGGATCATCACTGATGTACTTTGGATCATCACTGATGTACTATGGATCATCACTGATGTACTATCAGCCATCACTGATGTACTATGAGCCATCACTGATGTACTATGGATTATCACTGGTCTATTATGGATCATCACTGATGTACTGTGGACCATCCCTGATGTACTGTGGATCATCACTGTTGTACTGTGGACCATCCCTGATGTACCATGGATCATCACTGATGTACTGTGGATCATCACTAATGTACCGTGGATCATCACTGATGTACTGAGGATCATCACTGATGTACTATGGGCCATCACGGGTGTACTATGGATCATCACTGGTGTACTATGGATCATCACTGATGTACTATGGACCATCCCTGATGTACTATGGACCATCCCTGATGTACTGAGGATCATCACTGATGTACTATAGATCATCACTGATGTACTATGGGCCATCACTGGTGTACTATGGATCATCACTGATGTACTGTGGATCATCACTGATGTACTATGGATCATCACTGATGTACTATGAGCCATCACTGATGTACTGTGGATCATCACTGGTGTACTAAGGATCATCACTGATGTACTATTGATCATCACTGATGTACTATGGATCATCACTGATGTACTATGGATCATCACTGGTGTACTATGGATCATCACTGATGTACTGTGGACCATCGCTGATGTACTGTGGATCATCACTGATGTACTGTGGATCATCACTGATGTACTATAGATCATCACTGATGTACTGTGGATCATCACTGATGTACTGAGGATCATCACTGATGTACTATGGATCATCACTGATGTACTGTGGATCATCACTGATGTACTATAGATCATCACTGTTGTACTATGGATCATCACTGATGTTCTGTGGATCATCACTGATGTACTGTGGATTATCACTGATGTACTGTGGACCATCACTGATGTACTGTGGACTATCACTGATGTACTGTGGATCATCACTGATGTTCTATAGATCATCACTGATGTACTGTGGATCATCACTGATGTACTGAGGATCATCACTGTTGTACTATGGATCATCACTGATGTACTGTGGACCATCCCTGATGTACTGTGGACCAACCCTGATGTACTGTGGATCATCACTGATGTACTGTGGATCATCACTGATGTACTATGGATCATCACTGATGTACTTTGGATCATCACTGATGTACTATGGATCATCACTGATGTACTATGAGCCATCACTGATGTACTATGAGCCATCACTGATGTACTATGGATTATCACTGGTGTACTATGGATCATCACTGATGTACTGTGGACCATCCCTGATGTACTGTGGATCATCACTGTTGTACTGTGGACCATCCCTGATGTACCATGGATCATCACTGATGTACTGTGGATCATCACTAATGTACCGTGGATCATCACTGATGTACTGAGGATCATCACTGATGTACTATGGGCCATCACGGGTGTACTATGGATCATCACTGGTGTACTATGGATCATCACTGATGTACTACGGACCATCCCTGATGTACTATGGACCATCCCTGATGTACTGAGGATCATCACTGATGTACTATAGATCATCACTGATGTACTATGGGCCATCACTGGTGTACTATGGATCATCACTGATGTACTGTGGATCATCACTGATGTACTATGGATCATCACTGATGTACTATGAGCCATCACTGATGTACTGTGGATCATCACTGGTGTACTATGGATCATCACTGATGTACTATGGATCATCACTGATGTACTATGGATCATCACTGATGTACTATGGATCATCACTGGTGTACTATGGATCATCACTGATGTACTGTGGACCATCCCTGATGTACTGTGGATCATCACTGATGTACTGTGGATCATCCCTGATGTACTGTGGACCAACCCTAATGTACTGTTAATCATCACTGATGTACTGTGGATCATCACTGATGTACTATGGATCATCACTGATGTACTATGGATCATCACTGATGTACTATGGATCATTACAGATGTACTATGGATCATCACTGATGTACTATGGATCATCACTGATGTACTATGAGCCATCACTGATGTACTATGAGCCATCACTGATGTACTATGGATTATCACTGGTGTACTATGGATCATCACTGATGTACTGTGGACCATCCCTGATGTACTGTGGATCATCACTGATGTACTGTGGACCATCCCTGATGTACCGTGGATCATCACTGATGTACTGTGGATCATCACTAATGTACTATGGATCATCACTGGTGTACTATGGATCATCACTGATGTACTGTGGACCATCCCTGATGTACTGTGGATCATCACTGATGTACTGTGGATCATCACTGATGTACTAAGGATCATCACTGATGTACTATGGATCATCACTGATGTACTATAGATCATCACTGATGTACTGTGGATCATCACTGATGTACTGAGGATCATCACTGATGTACTATGGATCATCACTGATGTACTGTGGACCATCCCTGATGTACTGTGGACCAACCCTGATGTACTGTGGATCATCACTGATTTACTATGGATCATCACTGATGTACTATGGATCATCACTGATGTACTATGGATCATCACTGATGTACTATGGATCATCACTGATGTACTATGAGCCATCACTGATGTACTATGAGCCGTCACTGATGTACTATGAGCCGTCACTGATGTACTATGGATTATCACTGGTGTACTATGGATCATCACTGATGTACTGTGGACCATCCCTGATGTACTGTGGATCATCACTGATGTACTGTGGACCATCCCTGATGTACCGTGGATCATCACTGATGTACTGTGGATCATCACTAATGTACCGTGGATCATCACTGATGTACTATGGACCATCCCTGATGTACTGAGGATCATTACTGATGTACTATAGATCATCACTGATGTACTATGGGCCATCACTGATGTACTGTGGATCATCACTGATGTACTGTGCACCATCACTGATGTACTGTGGACCATCACTAATGTACAATGGATCATCTCTGATGTACTGTGGATCATCACTGATGTACTGTGGATCATCACTGATGTACTATGGATCATCACTGATGTACTATGAGCCACCACTGATGTACTATGGGCCATCACTGATGTACTGTGGATCATCACTGGTGTACTATGGATCATCACTGATGTACTTTGGATCATCACTGATGTACTGTGGATCATCACTGATGTACTATAGATCATCACTGATGTTCTATGGGCCATCACTAATGTACTATGGATCATCACTGATGTACTATGAATCATCACTGATGTACTATAGATCATCACTGATGTACTATGGGCCATCACTGGTGTACTATGGATCATCACTGATGTACTGTGGATCATCCCTGATGTACTGTGGACCAACCCTAATGTACTGTTAATCATCACTGATGTACTGTGGATCATCACTGATGTACTATGGATCATCACTGATGTACTATGGATCATCACTGATGTACTATGGATCATTACAGATGTACTATGGATCATCACTGATGTACTATGGATCATCACTGATGTACTATGAGCCATCACTGATGTACTATGAGCCATCACTGATGTACTATGGATTATCACTGGTGTACTATGGATCATCACTGATGTACTGTGGACCATCCCTGATGTACTGTGGATCATCACTGATGTACTGTGGACCATCCCTGATGTACCGTGGATCATCACTGATGTACTGTGGATCATCACTAATGTACTATGGATCATCACTGGTGTACTATGGATCATCACTGATGTACTGTGGACCATCCCTGATGTACTGTGGATCATCACTGATGTACTGTGGATCATCACTGATGTACTAAGGATCATCACTGATGTACTATGGATCATCACTGATGTACTATAGATCATCACTGATGTACTGTGGATCATCACTGATGTACTGAGGATCATCACTGATGTACTATGGATCATCACTGATGTACTGTGGACCATCCCTGATGTACTGTGGACCAACCCTGATGTACTGTGGATCATCACTGATTTACTATGGATCATCACTGATGTACTATGGATCATCACTGATGTACTATGGATCATCACTGATGTACTATGGATCATCACTGATGTACTATGAGCCATCACTGATGTACTATGAGCCGTCACTGATGTACTATGAGCCGTCACTGATGTACTATGGATTATCACTGGTGTACTATGGATCATCACTGATGTACTGTGGACCATCCCTGATGTACTGTGGATCATCACTGATGTACTGTGGACCATCCCTGATGTACCGTGGATCATCACTGATGTACTGTGGATCATCACTAATGTACCGTGGATCATCACTGATGTACTATGGACCATCCCTGATGTACTGAGGATCATTACTGATGTACTATAGATCATCACTGATGTACTATGGGCCATCACTGATGTACTGTGGATCATCACTGATGTACTGTGCACCATCACTGATGTACTGTGGACCATCACTAATGTACAATGGATCATCTCTGATGTACTGTGGATCATCACTGATGTACTGTGGATCATCACTAATGTACCGTGGATCATCACTGATGTACTGAGGATCATCACTGATGTACTATGGGCCATCACGGGTGTACTATGGATCATCACTGGTGTACTATGGATCATCACTGATGTACTATGGACCATCCCTGATGTACTATGGACCATCCCTGATGTACTGAGGATCATCACTGATGTACTATAGATCATCACTGATGTACTATGGGCCATCACTGGTGTACTATGGATCATCACTGATGTACTGTGGATCATCACTGATGTACTATGGATCATCACTGATGTACTATGAGCCATCACTGATGTACTGTGGATCATCACTGGTGTACTAAGGATCATCACTGATGTACTATTGATCATCACTGATGTACTATGGATCATCACTGATGTACTATGGATCATCACTGGTGTACTATGGATCATCACTGATGTACTGTGGACCATCGCTGATGTACTGTGGATCATCACTGATGTACTGTGGATCATCACTGATGTACTATAGATCATCACTGATGTACTGTGGATCATCACTGATGTACTGAGGATCATCACTGATGTACTATGGATCATCACTGATGTACTGTGGATCATCACTGATGTACTATAGATCATCACTGTTGTACTATGGATCATCACTGATGTTCTGTGGATCATCACTGATGTACTGTGGATTATCACTGATGTACTGTGGACCATCACTGATGTACTGTGGACTATCACTGATGTACTGTGGATCATCACTGATGTTCTATAGATCATCACTGATGTACTGTGGATCATCACTGATGTACTGAGGATCATCACTGTTGTACTATGGATCATCACTGATGTACTGTGGACCATCCCTGATGTACTGTGGACCAACCCTGATGTACTGTGGATCATCACTGATGTACTGTGGATCATCACTGATGTACTATGGATCATCACTGATGTACTATGAGCCACCACTGATGTACTATGGGCCATCACTGATGTACTGTGGATCATCACTGGTGTACTATGGATCATCACTGATGTACTTTGGATCATCACTGATGTACTGTGGATCATCACTGATGTACTATAGATCATCACTGATGTTCTATGGGCCATCACTGATGTACTATGGATCATCACTGATGTACTATGAATCATCACTGATGTACTATAGATCATCACTGATGTACTATGGGCCATCACTGGTGTACTATGGATCATCACTGATGTACTGTGGATCATCCCTGATGTACTGTGGACCAACCCTAATGTACTGTTAATCATCACTGATGTACTGTGGATCATCACTGATGTACTATGGATCATCACTGATGTACTATGGATCATCACTGATGTACTATGGATCATTACAGATGTACTATGGATCATCACTGATGTACTATGGATCATCACTGATGTACTATGAGCCATCACTGATGTACTATGAGCCATCACTGATGTACTATGGATTATCACTGGTGTACTATGGATCATCACTGATGTACTGTGGACCATCCCTGATGTACTGTGGATCATCACTGATGTACTGTGGACCATCCCTGATGTACCGTGGATCATCACTGATGTACTGTGGATCATCACTAATGTACTATGGATCATCACTGGTGTACTATGGATCATCACTGATGTACTGTGGACCATCCCTGATGTACTGTGGATCATCACTGATGTACTGTGGATCATCACTGATGTACTAAGGATCATCACTGATGTACTATGGATCATCACTGATGTACTATAGATCATCACTGATGTACTGTGGATCATCACTGATGTACTGAGGATCATCACTGATGTACTATGGATCATCACTGATGTACTGTGGACCATCCCTGATGTACTGTGGACCAACCCTGATGTACTGTGGATCATCACTGATTTACTATGGATCATCACTGATGTACTATGGATCATCACTGATGTACTATGGATCATCACTGATGTACTATGGATCATCACTGATGTACTATGAGCCATCACTGATGTACTATGAGCCGTCACTGATGTACTATGAGCCGTCACTGATGTACTATGGATTATCACTGGTGTACTATGGATCATCACTGATGTACTGTGGACCATCCCTGATGTACTGTGGATCATCACTGATGTACTGTGGACCATCCCTGATGTACCGTGGATCATCACTGATGTACTGTGGATCATCACTAATGTACCGTGGATCATCACTGATGTACTATGGACCATCCCTGATGTACTGAGGATCATTACTGATGTACTATAGATCATCACTGATGTACTATGGGCCATCACTGATGTACTGTGGATCATCACTGATGTACTGTGCACCATCACTGATGTACTGTGGACCATCACTAATGTACAATGGATCATCTCTGATGTACTGTGGATCATCACTGATGTACTGTGGATCATCACTAATGTACCGTGGATCATCACTGATGTACTGAGGATCATCACTGATGTACTATGGGCCATCACGGGTGTACTATGGATCATCACTGGTGTACTATGGATCATCACTGATGTACTATGGACCATCCCTGATGTACTATGGACCATCCCTGATGTACTGAGGATCATCACTGATGTACTATAGATCATCACTGATGTACTATGGGCCATCACTGGTGTACTATGGATCATCACTGATGTACTGTGGATCATCACTGATGTACTATGGATCATCACTGATGTACTATGAGCCATCACTGATGTACTGTGGATCATCACTGGTGTACTAAGGATCATCACTGATGTACTATTGATCATCACTGATGTACTATGGATCATCACTGATGTACTATGGATCATCACTGGTGTACTATGGATCATCACTGATGTACTGTGGACCATCGCTGATGTACTGTGGATCATCACTGATGTACTGTGGATCATCACTGATGTACTATAGATCATCACTGATGTACTGTGGATCATCACTGATGTACTGAGGATCATCACTGATGTACTATGGATCATCACTGATGTACTGTGGATCATCACTGATGTACTATAGATCATCACTGTTGTACTATGGATCATCACTGATGTTCTGTGGATCATCACTGATGTACTGTGGATTATCACTGATGTACTGTGGACCATCACTGATGTACTGTGGACTATCACTGATGTACTGTGGATCATCACTGATGTTCTATAGATCATCACTGATGTACTGTGGATCATCACTGATGTACTGAGGATCATCACTGTTGTACTATGGATCATCACTGATGTACTGTGGACCATCCCTGATGTACTGTGGACCAACCCTGATGTACTGTGGATCATCACTGATGTACTGTGGATCATCACTGATGTACTATGGATCATCACTGATGTACTTTGGATCATCACTGATGTACTATGGATCATCACTGATGTACTATGAGCCATCACTGATGTACTATGAGCCATCACTGATGTACTATGGATTATCACTGGTGTACTATGGATCATCACTGATGTACTGTGGACCATCCCTGATGTACTGTGGATCATCACTGTTGTACTGTGGACCATCCCTGATGTACCATGGATCATCACTGATGTACTGTGGATCATCACTAATGTACCGTGGATCATCACTGATGTACTGAGGATCATCACTGATGTACTATGGGCCATCACGGGTGTACTATGGATCATCACTGGTGTACTATGGATCATCACTGATGTACTACGGACCATCCCTGATGTACTATGGACCATCCCTGATGTACTGAGGATCATCACTGATGTACTATAGATCATCACTGATGTACTATGGGCCATCACTGGTGTACTATGGATCATCACTGATGTACTGTGGATCATCACTGATGTACTATGGATCATCACTGATGTACTATGAGCCATCACTGATGTACTGTGGATCATCACTGGTGTACTATGGATCATCACTGATGTACTATGGATCATCACTGATGTACTATGGATCATCACTGATGTACTATGGATCATCACTGGTGTACTATGGATCATCACTGATGTACTGTGGACCATCCCTGATGTACTGTGGATCATCACTGATGTACTGTGGATCATCCCTGATGTACTGTGGACCAACCCTAATGTACTGTTAATCATCACTGATGTACTGTGGATCATCACTGATGTACTATGGATCATCACTGATGTACTATGGATCATCACTGATGTACTATGGATCATTACAGATGTACTATGGATCATCACTGATGTACTATGGATCATCACTGATGTACTATGAGCCATCACTGATGTACTATGAGCCATCACTGATGTACTATGGATTATCACTGGTGTACTATGGATCATCACTGATGTACTGTGGACCATCCCTGATGTACTGTGGATCATCACTGATGTACTGTGGACCATCCCTGATGTACCGTGGATCATCACTGATGTACTGTGGATCATCACTAATGTACTATGGATCATCACTGGTGTACTATGGATCATCACTGATGTACTGTGGACCATCCCTGATGTACTGTGGATCATCACTGATGTACTGTGGATCATCACTGATGTACTAAGGATCATCACTGATGTACTATGGATCATCACTGATGTACTATAGATCATCACTGATGTACTGTGGATCATCACTGATGTACTGAGGATCATCACTGATGTACTATGGATCATCACTGATGTACTGTGGACCATCCCTGATGTACTGTGGACCAACCCTGATGTACTGTGGATCATCACTGATTTACTATGGATCATCACTGATGTACTATGGATCATCACTGATGTACTATGGATCATCACTGATGTACTATGGATCATCACTGATGTACTATGAGCCATCACTGATGTACTATGAGCCGTCACTGATGTACTATGAGCCGTCACTGATGTACTATGGATTATCACTGGTGTACTATGGATCATCACTGATGTACTGTGGACCATCCCTGATGTACTGTGGATCATCACTGATGTACTGTGGACCATCCCTGATGTACCGTGGATCATCACTGATGTACTGTGGATCATCACTAATGTACCGTGGATCATCACTGATGTACTATGGACCATCCCTGATGTACTGAGGATCATTACTGATGTACTATAGATCATCACTGATGTACTATGGGCCATCACTGATGTACTGTGGATCATCACTGATGTACTGTGCACCATCACTGATGTACTGTGGACCATCACTAATGTACAATGGATCATCTCTGATGTACTGTGGATCATCACTGATGTACTGTGGATCATCACTGATGTACTATGGATCATCACTGATGTACTATGAGCCACCACTGATGTACTATGGGCCATCACTGATGTACTGTGGATCATCACTGGTGTACTATGGATCATCACTGATGTACTTTGGATCATCACTGATGTACTGTGGATCATCACTGATGTACTATAGATCATCACTGATGTTCTATGGGCCATCACTGATGTACTATGGATCATCACTGATGTACTATGAATCATCACTGATGTACTATAGATCATCACTGATGTACTATGGGCCATCACTGGTGTACTATGGATCATCACTGATGTACTGTGGATCATCCCTGATGTACTGTGGACCAACCCTAATGTACTGTTAATCATCACTGATGTACTGTGGATCATCACTGATGTACTATGGATCATCACTGATGTACTATGGATCATCACTGATGTACTATGGATCATTACAGATGTACTATGGATCATCACTGATGTACTATGGATCATCACTGATGTACTATGAGCCATCACTGATGTACTATGAGCCATCACTGATGTACTATGGATTATCACTGGTGTACTATGGATCATCACTGATGTACTGTGGACCATCCCTAATGTACTGTGGATCATCACTGATGTACTGTGGACCATCCCTGATGTACCGTGGATCATCACTGATGTACTGTGGATCATCACTAATGTACTATGGATCATCACTGGTGTACTATGGATCATCACTGATGTACTGTGGACCATCCCTGATGTACTGTGGATCATCACTGATGTACTGTGGATCATCACTGATGTACTAAGGATCATCACTGATGTACTATGGATCATCACTGATGTACTATAGATCATCACTGATGTACTGTGGATCATCACTGATGTACTGAGGATCATCACTGATGTACTATGGATCATCACTGATGTACTGTGGACCATCCCTGATGTACTGTGGACCAACCCTGATGTACTGTGGATCATCACTGATTTACTATGGATCATCACTGATGTACTATGGATCATCACTGATGTACTATGGATCATCACTGATGTACTATGGATCATCACTGATGTACTATGAGCCATCACTGATGTACTATGAGCCGTCACTGATGTACTATGAGCCGTCACTGATGTACTATGGATTATCACTGGTGTACTATGGATCATCACTGATGTACTGTGGACCATCCCTGATGTACTGTGGATCATCACTGATGTACTGTGGACCATCCCTGATGTACCGTGGATCATCACTGATGTACTGTGGATCATCACTAATGTACCGTGGATCATCACTGATGTACTATGGACCATCCCTGATGTACTGAGGATCATTACTGATGTACTATAGATCATCACTGATGTACTATGGGCCATCACTGATGTACTGTGGATCATCACTGATGTACTGTGCACCATCACTGATGTACTGTGGACCATCACTAATGTACAATGGATCATCTCTGATGTACTGTGGATCATCACTGATGTACTGTGGATCATCACTGATGTACTAAGGATCATCACTGATGTACTATGGATCATCACTGATGTACTATAGATCATCACTGATGTACTGTGGATCATCACTGATGTACTGAGGATCATCACTGATGTACTATGGATCATCACTGATGTACTGTGGACCATCCCTGATGTACTGTGGACCAACCCTGATGTACTGTGGATCATCACTGATTTACTATGGATCATCACTGATGTACTATGGATCATCACTGATGTACTATGGATCATCACTGATGTACTATGGATCATCACTGATGTACTATGAGCCATCACTGATGTACTATGAGCCGTCACTGATGTACTATGAGCCGTCACTGATGTACTATGGATTATCACTGGTGTACTATGGATCATCACTGATGTACTGTGGACCATCCCTGATGTACTGTGGATCATCACTGATGTACTGTGGACCATCCCTGATGTACCGTGGATCATCACTGATGTACTGTGGATCATCACTAATGTACCGTGGATCATCACTGATGTACTATGGACCATCCCTGATGTACTGAGGATCATTACTGATGTACTATAGATCATCACTGATGTACTATGGGCCATCACTGATGTACTGTGGATCATCACTGATGTACTGTGCACCATCACTGATGTACTGTGGACCATCACTAATGTACAATGGATCATCTCTGATGTACTGTGGATCATCACTGATGTACTGTGGATCATCACTGATGTACTATGGATCATCACTGATGTACTATGAGCCATCACTGATGTACTGTGGATCATCACTGATGTACTGAGGATCATTACTGATGTACTATAGATCATCACTGATGTACTATGGGCCATCACTGATGTACTGTGGATCATCACTGATGTACTGTGCACCATCACTGATGTACTGTGGACCATCACTAATGTACAATGGATCATCTCTGATGTACTGTGGATCATCACTGATGTACTGTGGATCATCACTGATGTACTAAGGATCATCACTGATGTACTATGGATCATCACTGATGTACTATAGATCATCACTGATGTACTGTGGATCATCACTGATGTACTGAGGATCATCACTGATGTACTATGGATCATCACTGATGTACTGTGGACCATCCCTGATGTACTGTGGACCAACCCTGATGTACTGTGGATCATCACTGATTTACTATGGATCATCACTGATGTACTATGGATCATCACTGATGTACTATGGATCATCACTGATGTACTATGGATCATCACTGATGTACTATGAGCCATCACTGATGTACTATGAGCCGTCACTGATGTACTATGAGCCGTCACTGATGTACTATGGATTATCACTGGTGTACTATGGATCATCACTGATGTACTGTGGACCATCCCTGATGTACTGTGGATCATCACTGATGTACTGTGGACCATCCCTGATGTACCGTGGATCATCACTGATGTACTGTGGATCATCACTAATGTACCGTGGATCATCACTGATGTACTATGGACCATCCCTGATGTACTGAGGATCATTACTGATGTACTATAGATCATCACTGATGTACTATGGGCCATCACTGATGTACTGTGGATCATCACTGATGTACTGTGCACCATCACTGATGTACTGTGGACCATCACTAATGTACAATGGATCATCTCTGATGTACTGTGGATCATCACTGATGTACTGTGGATCATCACTGATGTACTATGGATCATCACTGATGTACTATGAGCCACCACTGATGTACTATGGGCCATCACTGATGTACTGTGGATCATCACTGGTGTACTATGGATCATCACTGATGTACTTTGGATCATCACTGATGTACTGTGGATCATCACTGATGTACTATAGATCATCACTGATGTTCTATGGGCCATCACTGATGTACTATGGATCATCACTGATGTACTATGAATCATCACTGATGTACTATAGATCATCACTGATGTACTATGGGCCATCACTGGTGTACTATGGATCATCACTGATGTACTGTGGATCATCCCTGATGTACTGTGGACCAACCCTAATGTACTGTTAATCATCACTGATGTACTGTGGATCATCACTGATGTACTATGGATCATCACTGATGTACTATGGATCATCACTGATGTACTATGGATCATTACAGATGTACTATGGATCATCACTGATGTACTATGGATCATCACTGATGTACTATGAGCCATCACTGATGTACTATGAGCCATCACTGATGTACTATGGATTATCACTGGTGTACTATGGATCATCACTGATGTACTGTGGACCATCCCTAATGTACTGTGGATCATCACTGATGTACTGTGGACCATCCCTGATGTACCGTGGATCATCACTGATGTACTGTGGATCATCACTAATGTACTATGGATCATCACTGGTGTACTATGGATCATCACTGATGTACTGTGGACCATCCCTGATGTACTGTGGATCATCACTGATGTACTGTGGATCATCACTGATGTACTAAGGATCATCACTGATGTACTATGGATCATCACTGATGTACTATAGATCATCACTGATGTACTGTGGATCATCACTGATGTACTGAGGATCATCACTGATGTACTATGGATCATCACTGATGTACTGTGGACCATCCCTGATGTACTGTGGACCAACCCTGATGTACTGTGGATCATCACTGATTTACTATGGATCATCACTGATGTACTATGGATCATCACTGATGTACTATGGATCATCACTGATGTACTATGGATCATCACTGATGTACTATGAGCCATCACTGATGTACTATGAGCCGTCACTGATGTACTATGAGCCGTCACTGATGTACTATGGATTATCACTGGTGTACTATGGATCATCACTGATGTACTGTGGACCATCCCTGATGTACTGTGGATCATCACTGATGTACTGTGGACCATCCCTGATGTACCGTGGATCATCACTGATGTACTGTGGATCATCACTAATGTACCGTGGATCATCACTGATGTACTATGGACCATCCCTGATGTACTGAGGATCATTACTGATGTACTATAGATCATCACTGATGTACTATGGGCCATCACTGATGTACTGTGGATCATCACTGATGTACTGTGCACCATCACTGATGTACTGTGGACCATCACTAATGTACAATGGATCATCTCTGATGTACTGTGGATCATCACTGATGTACTGTGGATCATCACTGATGTACTAAGGATCATCACTGATGTACTATGGATCATCACTGATGTACTATAGATCATCACTGATGTACTGTGGATCATCACTGATGTACTGAGGATCATCACTGATGTACTATGGATCATCACTGATGTACTGTGGACCATCCCTGATGTACTGTGGACCAACCCTGATGTACTGTGGATCATCACTGATGTACTATGGATCATCACTGATGTACTATGGATCATCACTGATGTACTATGGATCATCACTGATGTACTATGAGCCATCACTGATGTACTATGAGCCATCACTGATGTACTATGGATTATCACTGGTGTACTATGGATCATCACTGATGTACTATGGACCATCCCTGATGTACTATGGACCATCCCTGATGTACTGAGGATCATCACTGATGTACTATAGATCATCACTGATGTACTGTGGATCATCACTGATGTACTGAGGATCATCACTGTTGTACTATGGATCATCACTGATGTACTGTGGACCATCCCTGATGTAATGTGGACCAACCCTGATGTACTGTGGATCATCACTGATGTACTGTGGATCATCACTGATGTACTATGGATCATCACTGATGTACTGTGGACCATCCCTGATGTACTGTGGATCATCACTGATGTACTGTGGATCATCACTGATGTACTGAGGATCATCACTGATGTACTATGGATCATTACTTATGTACCATGAGCCATCACTGGTGTACTATGGATCATCACTGGTGTACTATGGATCATCACTGATGTACTGTGGATCATACCTGATGTACTGTGGATCATCACTGATGTACTGTGGATCATCACTGATGTACCGTGGATCATCACTGATGTACTATGGGCCATCACGGGTGTACTATGGATCATCACTGGTGTACTATGGATCATCACTGATGTACTATGGACCATCCCTGATGTACTATGGACCATCCCTGATGTACTATGGACCATCCCTGATTTACTGAGGATCATCACTGATGTACTATAGATCATCACTGATGTACAATGGGCCATCACTGGTGTACTATGGATCATCACTGATGTACTGTGGATCATCACTGATGTACTATGAATCATCTCTGATGTACTATAAGCCATCACTGATGTACTATGGGACATCACTGATGTACTGTGGATCATCACTGGTGTACTATGGATCATCACTGATGTACTATGGATCATCACTAATGTACTATGGATCATCACTAATGTACTATGGGTCATCACTAATGTACTATGGATCATCACTGATGTACTATGGATCATCACTGATGTACTATGGATCATCACTGATGTACTATGGATCATCACTGATGTACTATGAGCCATCACTGATGTACTATGAGCCATCACTGATGTACTATGGATTATCACTGGTGTACTATGGATCATCACTGATGTACTGTGGACCATCCCTGATGTACTGTGGATCATCACTGATGTACTGTGGACCATCCCTGATGTACCGTGGATCATCACTGATGTACTGTGGATCATCACTAATGTACCGTGGATCATCACTGATGTACTGAGGATCATCACTGATGTACTATGGGCCATCACGGGTGTACCATGGATCATCACTGGTGTACTATGGATCATCACTGATGTACTCTGGACCATCCCTGATGTACTATGGACCATCCCTGATGTACTGAGGATCATCACTGATGTACTATAGATCATCACTGATGTACTATGGGCCATCACTGGTGTACAATGGATCATCACTGATGTACTGTGGATCATTACTGATGTACTATAGATCATCACTGATGTACTATGGGCCATCACTGATGTACTGTGGATCATCACTGATGTACTGTGCACCATCACTGATGTACTGTGGACCATCACTATTGTACAATGGATCATCACTGATGAACTATAGATCATCACTGATGTACTATAGATCATCACTGGTGTACTATGGACCATCACTGGTGTACTATGGATCATCACTGATGTACTGTGGATCATCACTGAGGTACTAAGGATCATCACTGATGTACTATGGATCATCACTGATGTACTATAGATCATCACTGATGTACTGTGGATCATCACTGATGTACTGAGGATCATCACTGATGTACTGAGGATCATCACTGATGTACTATGGATCATCACTGATGTACTGTGGATCATCACTGATGAACTATAGATCATCACTGTTGTACTATGGATCATCACTGATGTACTGTGGATCATCACTGATGTACTGTGGATTATCACTGATGTACTGTGGATTATCACTGATGTACTGTGGACCATCACTGATGTACTATGGGCCACCACTGGTGTACAATGGATCATCACTGATGTACTGTGGATCATCACTGATGTACTATGGATCATCACTGATGTACTATGAGCCATCACTGATGTACTGTGGATCATCACTGGTGTACTAAGGATCATCACTGATGTACTATTGATCATCACTGATGTACTATGGATCATCACTGATGTACTATGGATCATCACTGGTGTACTATGGATCATCACTGATGTACTGTGGACCATCCCTGATGTACTGTGGATCATCACTGATGTACTGTGGATCATCACTGATGTTCTATAGATCATCACCGATGTACTGTGGATCATCACTGATGTACTGAGGATCATCACTGATGTACTATGGATCATCACTGATGTACTGTTGATCATCACTGATGTACTATAGATCATCACTGTTGTACTATGGATCATCACTGATGTTCTGTGGATCATCACTGATGTACTGTGGATTATCACTGATGTACTGTGGACCATCACTGATGTACTGTGGACTATCACTGATGTACTGTGGATCATCACTGATGTTCTATAGATCATCACTGATGTACTGTGGATCATCACTGATGTACTGAGGATCATCACTGTTGTACTATGGATCATCACTGATGTACTGTGGACCATCCCTGATGTACTGTGGACCAACCCTGATGTACTGTGGATCATCACTGATGTACTGTGGATCATCACTGATGTACTATGGATCATCACTGATGTACTTTGGATCATCACTGATGTACTATGGATCATCACTGATGTACTATCAGCCATCACTGATGTACTATGAGCCATCACTGATGTACTATGGATTATCACTGGTGTACTATGGATCATCACTGATGTACTGTGGACCATCCCTGATGTACTGTGGATCATCACTGTTGTACTGTGGACCATCCCTGATGTACCATGGATCATCACTGATGTACTGTGGATCATCACTAATGTACCGTGGATCATCACTGATGTACTGAGGATCATCACTGATGTACTATGGGCCATCACGGGTGTACTATGGATCATAACTGGTGTACTATGGATCATCACTGATGTACTATGGACCATCCCTGATGTACTATGGACCATCCCTGATGTACTGAGGATCATCACTGATGTACTATAGATCATCACTGATGTACTATGGGCCATCACTGGTGTACTATGGATCATCACTGATGTACTGTGGATCATCACTGATGTACTATGGATCATCACTGATGTACTATGAGCCATCACTGATGTACTGTGGATCATCACTGGTGTACTAAGGATCATCACTGATGTACTATTGATCATCACTGATGTACTATGGATCATCACTGATGTACTATGGATCATCACTGGTGTACTATGGATCATCACTGATGTACTGTGGACCATCGCTGATGTACTGTGGATCATCACTGATGTACTGTGGATCATCACTGATGTACTATAGATCATCACTGATGTACTGTGGATCATCACTGATGTACTGAGGATCATCACTGATGTACTATGGATCATCACTGATGTACTGTGGATCATCACTGATGTACTATAGATCATCACTGTTGTACTATGGATCATCACTGATGTTCTGTGGATCATCACTGATGTACTGTGGATTATCACTGATGTACTGTGGACCATCACTGATGTACTGTGGACTATCACTGATGTACTGTGGATCATCACTGATGTTCTATAGATCATCACTGATGTACTGTGGATCATCACTGATGTACTGAGGATCATCACTGTTGTACTATGGATCATCACTGATGTACTGTGGACCATCCCTGATGTACTGTGGACCAACCCTGATGTACTGTGGATCATCACTGATGTACTGTGGATCATCACTGATGTACTATGGATCATCACTGATGTACTTTGGATCATCACTGATGTACTATGGATCATCACTGATGTACTATGAGCCATCACTGATGTACTATGAGCCATCACTGATGTACTATGGATTATCACTGGTGTACTATGGATCATCACTGATGTACTGTGGACCATCCCTGATGTACTGTGGATCATCACTGTTGTACTGTGGACCATCCCTGATGTACCATGGATCATCACTGATGTACTGTGGATCATCACTAATGTACCGTGGATCATCACTGATGTACTGAGGATCATCACTGATGTACTATGGGCCATCACGGGTGTACTATGGATCATCACTGGTGTACTATGGATCATCACTGATGTACTATGGACCATCCCTGATGTACTATGGACCATCCCTGATGTACTGAGGATCATCACTGATGTACTATAGATCATCACTGATGTACTATGGGCCATCACTGGTGTACTATGGATCATCACTGATGTACTGTGGATCATCACTGATGTACTATGGATCATCACTGATGTACTATGAGCC
Organism: Rana muscosa; assembly: GCA_029206835.1. Taxonomy (NCBI): domain Eukaryota; kingdom Metazoa; phylum Chordata; class Amphibia; order Anura; family Ranidae; genus Rana; species Rana muscosa. The sequence continues at coordinate 4,792,956 of JARGYO010000056.1, forward strand.
ATCACTGATGTACTGTGGATCATCACTGGTGTACTATGGATCATCACTGATGTACTATGGATCATCACTGATGTACTATGGATCATCACTGATGTACTATGGATCATCACTGGTGTACTATGGATCATCACTGATGTACTGTGGACCATCCCTGATGTACTGTGGATCATCACTGATGTACTGTGGATCATCACTGATGTACTAAGGATCATCACTGATGTACTATGGATCATCACTGATGTACTATAGATCATCACTGATGTACTGTGGATCATCACTGATGTACTGAGGATCATCACTGATGTACTATGGATCATCACTGATGTACTGTGGACCATCCCTGATGTACTGTGGACCAACCCTGATGTACTGTGGATCATCACTGATGTACTATGGATCATCACTGATGTACTATGGATCATCACTGATGTACTATGGATCATCACTGATGTACTATGGATCATCACTGATGTACTATGAGCCATCACTGATGTACTATGGATTATCACTGGTGTACTATGGATCATCACTGATGTACTGTGGACCATCCCTGATGTACTGTGGATCATCACTGATGTACTGTGGACCATCCCTGATGTACCGTGGATCATCACTGATGTACTGTGGATCATCACTAATGTACCGTGGCTCATCACTGATGTACTGAGGATCATCACTGATGTACTATGGGCCATCACGAGTGTACCATGGATCATCACTGGTGTACTATGGATCATCACTGATGTACTCTGGACCATCCCTGATGTACTATGGACCATCCCTGATGTACTGAGGATCATCACTGATGTACTATGGATCATCACTGATGTACTGTGGACCATCACTAATGTACAATGGATCATCACTGATGAACTATAGATCATCACTGATGTACTATAGATCATCACTGGTGTACTATGGACCATCACTGGTGTACTATGGATCATCACTGATGTACTGTGGATCATTACTGATGTACTAAGGATCATCACTGATGTACTATGGATCATCACTGATGTACTATAGATCATCACTGATGTACTGTGGATCATCACTGATGTACTGAGGATCATCACTGATGTACTATGGATCATCACTGATGTACTGTGGATCATCACTGATGTACTATAGATCATCACTGTTGTACTATGGATCATCACTGATGTACTGTGGGTCATCACTGATGTACTGTGGATTATCACTGATGTACTGTGGATTATCACTGATGTACTGTGGACCATCACTGATGTACTATGGGCCATCACTGTGTACAATGGATCATCACTGATGTACTGTGGATCATCACTGATGTACTGAGGATCATCACTGATGTACTATGGATCATCACTGATGTACTGTGGATCATCACTGATGTACTATAGATCATCACTGTTGTACTATGGATCATCACTGATGTACTGTGCACCATCACTGATGTACTGTGGACCATCACTAATGTACAATGGATCATCACTGATGAACTATAGATCATCACTGATGTACTATAGATCATCACTGGTGTACTATGGACCATCACTGGTGTACTATGGATCATCACTGATGTACTGTGGATCATTACTGATGTACTAAGGATCATCACTGATGTACTATGGATCATCACTGATGTACTATAAGCCATCACTGCATCACTGATGTACTGTGGATCATCACTGGTGTACTAAGGATCATCACTGATGTACTATGGATCATCACTGATGTACTATGGATCATCACTGAAGTACTATGGATCATCACTGGTGTACTATGGATCATCACTGATGTACTGTGGACCATCCCTGATGTACTGTGGATCATCACTGATGTACTGTGGATCATCACTGATGTACTAAGGATCATCACTGATGTACTATGGATCATCACTGATGTACTATAGATCATCACTGATGTACTGTGGATCATCACTGATGTACTGAGGATCATCACTGATGTACTATGGATCATCACTGATGTACTGTGGATCATCACTGATGTACTATAGATCATCACTGTTGTACTATGGATCATCACTGATGTACTGTGGATCATCACTGATGTACTGTGGATTATCACTGATGTACTGTGGACCATCACTGATGTACTGTGGACTATCACTGATGTACTGTGGATCATCACTGATGTTCTATGGATCATTACTGATGTACTATAGATCATCCCTGATGTACTATGGATCATCACTTATGTACTATAGAACATCACTGATGTACTATGGACCATCACTGGTGTACTATGGATCATCACTGGTGTACTATGGATCATCACTGGTGTACTATGGATCATCACTGGTGTACTATGGACCATCCCTGTTGTACTGTGGATCATCACTGATGTACTGTGGATCATCACTGATGTACTATAGTTCATCACTGATGTACTATGGGCCATCACTGGTGTACTATGGATCATCACTGGTGTACTATGGATCATCACTGATGTACTATGGACCATCCCTGATGTACTATGGACCATCCCTGATGTACTGTGGAACATCACTGATGTACTGTGGATCATCACTGATGTACTATAGATCATCACTGATGTACTATGGGCCATCACTGGTGTACTATGGGCCATCACTGGTGTACTATGGGCCATCACTGGTGTACTATGGATCATCACTGGTGTACTATGGATCATCAATGATGTACTGTGGATTATCCCTGATGTACTATGGATCATCACTGGTGTACTATGGATCATCACTGGTGTACTATGGATCATCACTGATGTACTATGGGCCATCACTGATGTACTATGGATCATCACTGATATACTGTGGACCATCCCTGATTTACTGTGGATCATCACTGATGTACTGTGGATCATCACTGATGTACTGTGGATCATCACTAATGTACTGTGGATCATCACTGATGTACTATGGGCCATCACTAGTGTACTATGGGCCATCACTGGTGTACTATGGATCATCACTGATGTACTATGGATCATCACTGATGTACAATGGATCATCACTGATGTACTATGGATCATCACTGATGTACTGTGGATATCCACTGATGTACTGTGGATCATCACTGATGTACTGAGGATCATCACTGATGTACTATGGATCATCACTGATGTTCTATGAGCCATCACTGGTGTACTATGGATCATCACTGGTGTACTATGGATCATCACTGATGTACTGTGGATCATCCCTGATGTACTGTGGATCATCACTGATGTACTGTGGATCATCACTGATGTACTGTGGATCATCACTGATGTACTATGGGCCATCACGGGTGTACTATGGATCATCACTGGTGTACTATGGATCATCACTGATGTACTATGGACCATCCCTGATGTACTATGGACCATCCCTGATGTACTATGGACCATCCCAGATGTACTGAGGATCATCACTGATGTACTATGGATCATCACTGATGTACTATGGGCCATCACTGGTGTACTATGGATCATCACTGATGTACTGTGGATCATTACTGATGTACTATGGATCATCACTGATGTACTATGAGCCATCACTGATGTACTATGGGACATCACTGATGTACTGTGGATCATCACTGGTGTATTATGGATCATCACTGATGTACTATGGATCATCACTAATGTACTATGGTTCATCACTTATGTACTATGGATCATCACTGATGTACTATGGATCATCACTGATGTACTATGGATCATCACTGGTGTACTATGGATCATCACTGGTGTACTATGGATCATCACTGATGTACTATGGACCAACACTGATGTACTGTGGATCATCACTGATGTACTATAGATCATCACTGATGTACTGTGGATCATCACTGATGTACTGTGGATCATCACTGATGTACTGAGGATCATCACTGATGTACTGAGGATCATCACTGATGTACTATGGATCATCACTGATGTACTATAGATCATCACTGATGTACTATGGATCATCACTGATGTACTATGGATCATCACTGATGTACTATGGACCATCCCTGATGTACTGTGGATCATCACTGATGTACTGTGGATTATCACTGATGTACTGTGGATCATCACTGATGTACTATGGGCCATCCCTGATGTACTGTGGATCATCCCTGATGTACTGTGGATCATCACTGATGTACTGTGGATCATCACTGATGTACTGTGGATACTCACTGATGTACTAAGGATCATCACTGATGTACTATGGATCATCACTGATGTACTATAGATCATCACTGATGTACTGTGGATCATCACTGATGTACTGAGGATCATCACTGATGTACTATGTATCATCACTGATGTACTGTGGACCATCCCTGATGCACTGTGGACCAACCCTGATGTACTGTGGATCATCACTGATTTACTATGGATCATCACTGATGTACTATGGATCATCACTGATGTACTATGGATCATCACTGATGTACTATGGATCATCACTGATGTACTATGAGCCATCACTGATGTACTATGAGCCATCACTGATGTACTATGGATTATCACTGGTGTACTATGGATCATCACTGATGTACTGTGGACCATCCCTGATGTACTGTGGATCATCACTGATGTACTGTGGACCATCCCTGATGTACCGTGGACCATCACTGATGTACTGTGGATCATCACTAATGTACCGTGGATCATCACTGATGTACTATGGACCATCCCTGATGTACTGAGGATCATTACTGATGTACTATAGATCATCACTGATGTACTATGGGCCATCACTGATGTACTGTGGATCATCACTGATGTACTGTGCACCATCACTGATGTACTGTGGACCATCACTAATGTACAATGGATCATCACTGATGAACTATAGATCATCACTGATGTACTATAGATCATCACTGGTGTACTATGGACCATCACTGGTGTACTATGGATCATCACTGGTGTACTATAGATCATTACTGGTGTACTGTGGATCATCACTGATGTACTATAGTTCATCCCTGATGAACTATGGACCATCCCTGATGTACTGTGGATCATCACTGATGTACTGTGGATCATTACTGATGTACTATAGATCATCACTGATGTACTATGGGCCATCACTGGTGTACTATGGGCCATCACTGGTGTACTATGGGCCATCACTGGTGTACTATGGATCATCACTGATGTACTGTGGATCATCCCTGGTGTACTATGGATCATCACTGGTGTACAATGGATCATCACTGGTGTACTATGGATCATCACTGATATACTGTGGACCATCCCTGATGTACTGTGGACCATCCCTGATGTACTGTGGACCAACCCTGATGTACTGTGGATCATCACTGATGTACTGTGGATCATCACTGATGTACTATGGATCATCACTGATGTACTATGGATCATTACAAATGTACTATGGATCATCACTGATGTACTATGGATCATCACTGATGTACTATGAGCCATCACTGATGTACTATGAGCCATCACTGATGTACTATGGATTATCACTGGTGTACTATGGATCATCACTGATGTACTGTGGACCATCCCTGATGTACTGTGGATCATCACTGATGTACTGTGGACCATCCCTGATGTACCGTGGATCATCACTGATGTACTGTGGATCATCACTAATGTACCGTGGATCATCACTGATGTACTGAGGATCATCACTGATGTACTATGGGCCATCACGGGTGTACTATGGATCATCAGTGGTGTACTATGGATCAACAAAGATGTACTATGGACCATCCCTGATGTACTATGGACCATCCCTGATGGACTGAGGATCATCACTGATGTACTATAGATTATCACTGATGTACTATGGGCCATCACTGGTGTACTATGGATCATCACTGATGTACTGTGGATCATCACTGATGTACTATGGATCATCACTGATGTACTATGAGCCATCACTGATGTACTATGGGCCATCACTGATGTACTGTGGATCATCACTGGTGTACTATGGATCATCACTGATGTACTATGGATCATCACTGATGTAATATGGATCATCACTGGTGTACTATGGATCATCACTGATGTACTGTGGACCATCCCTGATGTACTGTGGATCATCACTGATGTACTGTGGATCATCACTGATGTACTAAGGATCATCACTGATGTACTATGGATCATCACTGATGTACTATAGATCATCACTGATGTACTATGGATCATCACTGATGTAATATGGATCATCACTGGTGTACTATGGATCATCACTGATGTACTATGGATCATCACTGATGTAATATGGATCATCACTGGTGTACTATGGATCATCACTGATGTACTGTGGACCATCCCTGATGTACTGTGGATCATCACTGATGTACTGTGGATCATCACTGATGTACTGAGGATCATCACTGATGTACTATAGATCATCACTGATGTACCGTGGATCATCACTGATGTACTGTGGATCATCACTAATGTACCGTGGCTCATCACTGATGTACTGAGGATCATCACTGATGTACTATGTGCCATCACGGGTGTACCATGGATCATCACTGGTGTACTATGGATCATCACTGATGTACTCTGGACCATCCCTGATGTACTATGGACCATCCCTGATGTACTGAGGATCATCACTGATGTACTATAGATCATCACTGATGTACTATGGGCCATCACTGGTGTACAATGGATCATCACTGATGTACTGTGGATCATTACTGATGTACTATAGATCATCACTGATGTACTATGGGCCATCACTGATGTACTGTGGATCATCACTGATGTACTGTGCACCATCACTGATGTACTGTGGACCATCACTAATGTACAATGGATCATCACTGATTAACTATAGATCATCACTGATGTACTATAGATCATCACTGGTGTACTATGGACCATCACTGGTGTACTATGGATCATCACTGATGTACTGTGGATCATTACTGATGTACTAAGGATCATCACTGATGTACTATGGATCATCACTGATGTACTATAGATCATCACTGATGTACTGTGGATCATCACTGATGTACTGAGGATCATCACTGATGTACTATGGATCATCACTGATGTACTATAGATCATCACTGTTGTACTATGGATCATCACTGATGTACTGTGGGTCATCACTGATGTACTGTGGATTATCACTGATGTACTGTGGATTATCACTGATGTACTGTGGACCATCACTGATGTACTATGGGCCATCACTGGTGTACAATGGATCATCACTGATGTACTGTGGATCATCACTGATGTACTGAGGATCATCACTGATGTACTATGGATCATCACTGATGTACTGTGGATCATCACTGATGTACTATAGATCATCACTGTTGTACTATGGATCATCACTGATGTACTGTGCACCATCACTGATGTACTGTGGACCATCACTAATGTACAATGGATCATCACTGATGAACTATAGATCATCACTGATGTACTATAGATCATCACTGGTGTACTATGGACCATCACTGGTGTACTATGGATCATCACTGATGTACTGTGAATCATTACTGATGTACTAAGGATCATCACTGATGTACTATGGATCATCACTGATGTACTATAAGCCATCACTGATGTACTGTGGATCATCACTGGTGTACTAAGGATCATCACTGATGTACTATGGATCATCACTGATGTACTATGGATCATCACTGGTGTACTATGGATCATCACTGATGTACTGTGGACCATCCCTGATGTACTGTGGATCATCACTGATGTACTGTGGATCATCACTGATGTACTAAGGATCATCACTGATGTACTATGGATCATCACTGATGTACTATAGATCATCACTGATGTACTGTGGATCATCACTGATGTACTGAGGATCATCACTGATGTACTATGGATCATCACTGATGTACTGTGGATCATCACTGATGTACTATAGATCATCACTGTTGTACTATGGATCATCACTGATGTACTGTGGATCATCACTGATGTACTGTGGATTATCACTGATGTACTGTGGACCATCACTGATGTACTGTGGACTATCACTGATGTACTGTGGATCATTACTGATGTTCTATGGATCATTACTGATGTACTATAGATCATCCCTGATGTACTATGGATCATCACTTATGTACTATAGAACATCACTGATGTACTATGGACCATCACTGGTGTACTATGGATCATCACTGGTGTACTATGGATCATCACTGGTGTACTATGGATCATCACTGGTGTACTATGGACCATCCCTGTTGTACTGTGGATCATCACTGATGTACTGTGGATCATCACTGATGTACTATAGTTCATCACTGATGTACTATGGGCCATCACTGGTGTACTATGGATCATCACTGGTGTACTATGGATCATCACTGATGTACTATGGACCATCCCTGATGTACTATGGACCATCCCTGATGTACTGTGGAACATCACTGATGTACTGTGGATCATCACTGATGTACTATAGATCATTACTGATGTACTATGGGCCATCACTGGTGTACTATGGGCCATCACTGGTGTACTATGGGCCATCACTGGTGTACTATGGATCATCACTGGTGTACTATGGATCATCAATGATGTACTGTGGATTATCCCTGATGTACTATGGATCATCACTGGTGTACTATGGATCATCACTGGTGTACTATGGATCATCACTGATGTACTATGGGCCATCACTGATGTACTATGGATCATCACTGATATACTGTGGACCATCCCTGATTTACTGTGGATCATCACTGATGTACTGTGGATCATCACTGATGTACTGTGGATCATCACTAATGTACTGTGGATCATCACTGATGTACTATGGGCCATCACTGGTGTACTATGGGCCATCACTGGTGTACTATGGATCATCACTGATGTACTATGGATCATCACTGATGTACAATGGATCATCACTGATGTACTATGGATCATCACTGATGTACTGTGGATATCCACTGATGTACTGTGGATCATCACTGATGTACTGAGGATCATCACTGATGTACTATGGATCATCACTTATGTTCTATGAGCCATCACTGGTGTACTATGGATCATCACTGGTGTACTATGGATCATCACTGATGTACTGTGGATCATACCTGATGTACTGTGGATCATCCCTGATGTACTGTGGATCATCACTGATGTACTGTGGATCATCACTGATGTATTGTGGATCATCACTGATGTACTATGGGCCATCACGGGTGTACTATGGATCATCACTGGTGTACTATGGATCATCACTGATGTACTATGGACCATCCCTGATGTACTATGGACCATCCCTGATGTACTATGGACCATCCCTGATGTACTATGGACCATCCCAGATGTACTGAGGATCATCACTGATGTACTATGGATCATCACTGATGTACTATGGGCCATCACTGGTGTACTATGGATCATCACTGATGTACTGTGGATCATTACTGATGTACTATGGATCATCACTGATGTACTATGAGCCATCACTGATGTACTATGGGACATCACTGATGTACTGTGGATCATCACTGGTGTATTATGGATCATCACTGATGTACTATGGATCATCACTAATGTACTATGGTTCATCCATTATGTACTATGGATCATCACTGATGTACTATGGATCATCACTGATGTACTATGGATCATCACTGGTGTACTATGGATCATCACTGGTGTACTATGGATCATCACTGATGTACTATGGACCAACACTGATGTACTGTGGATCATCACTGATGTACTATAGATCATCACCGATGTACTGTGGATCATCACTGATGTACTGAGGATCATCACTGATGTACTGAGGATCATCACTGATGTACTATGGATCATCACTGATGTACTATAGATCATCACTGATGTACTATGGATCACCACTGATGTACTATGGATCATCACTGATGTACTATGGACCATCCCTGATGTACTGTGGATCATCACTGATGTACTGTGGATTATCACTGATGTACTGTGGATCATCACTGATGTACTATGGACCATCCCTGATGTACTGTGGATCATCCCTGATGTACTGTGGATCATCACTGATGTACTGTGGATCATCACTGATGTACTGTGGATACTCACTGATGTACTAAGGATCATCACTGATGTACTATGGATCATCACTGATGTACTATAGATCATCACTGATGTACTGTGGATCATCACTGATGTACTGAGGATCATCACTGATGTACTATGTATCATCACTGATGTACTGTGGACCATCCCTGATGCACTGTGGACCAACCCTGATGTACTGTGGATCATCACTGATTTACTATGGATCATCACTGATGTACTATAGATCATCACTGGTGTACTATGGACCATCACTGGTGTACTATGGATCATCACTGGTGTACTATGGATCATTACTGGTGTACTGTGGATCATCACTGATGTACTATAGTTCATCCCTGATGTACTATGGACCATCCCTGATGTACTGTGGATCATCACTGATGTACTGTGGATCATTACTGATGTACTATAGATCATCACTGATGTACTATGGGCCATCACTGGTGTACTATGGGCCATCACTGGTGTACTATGGGCCATCACTGGTGTACTATGGATCATCACTGATGTACTGTGGATCATCCCTGGTGTACTATGGATCATCACTGGTGTACAATGGATCATCACTGGTGTACTATGGATCATCACTGATATACTGTGGACCATCCCTGATGTACTGTGGACCATCCCTGATGTACTGTGGACCAACCCTGATGTACTGTGGATCATCACTGATGTACTGTGGATCATCACTGATGTACTATGGATCATCACTGATGTACTATGGATCATCACTGATGTACTATGGATCATTACAAATGTACTATGGATCATCACTGATGTACTATGGATCATCACTGATGTACTATGAGCCATCACTGATGTACTATGAGCCATCACTGATGTACTATGGATTATCACTGGTGTACTATGGATCATCACTGATGTACTGTGGACCATCCCAGATGTACTGTGGATCATCACTGATGTACTGTGGACCATCCCTGATGTACCGTGGATCATCACTGATGTACTGTGGATCATCACTAATGTACCGTGGATCATCACTGATGTACTGAGGATCATCACTGATGTACTATGGGCCATCACGGGTGTACTATGTATCATCACTGGTGTACTATGGATCAACAAAGATGTACTATGGACCATCCCTGATGTACTATGGACCATCCCTGATGGACTGAGGATCATCACTGATGTACTATAGATTATCACTGATGTACTATGGGCCATCACTGGTGTACTATGGATCATCACTGATGTACTGTGGATCATCACTGATGTACTATGGATCATCACTGATGTACTATGAGCCATCACTGATGTACTATGGGCCATCACTGATGTACTGTGGATCATCACTGGTGTACTATGGATCATCACTGATGTACTATGGATCATCACTGATGTAATATGGATCATCACTGGTGTACTATGGATCATCACTGATGTACTGTGGACCATCCCTGATGTACTGTGGATCATCACTGATGTACTAAGGATCATCACTGATGTACTATGGATCATCACTGATGTACTATAGATCATCACTGATGTACAGTGGATCATCACTGATGTACTGAGGATCATCACTGTTGTACTATGGATCATCACTGATGTACTGTGGACCAACCCTGATGTACTGTGGATCATCACTGATGTACTGTGGATCATCACTGATGTACTGTGGATCATCACTGATGTACTGTGGATCATCACTGATGTACTGTGGATCATCACTGATGTACTGTGGACCATCCCTGATGTACCGTGGATCATCACTGATGTACTTTGGATCATCACTAATGTACCGTGGATCATCAGTGATGTACTGAGGATCATCACTGATGTACTATGGGCCATCATGGGTGTACTATGGGCCATCACTGGTGTACTATGGATCATCACTGATGTACTGTGGATCATCACTGATGTACAATGGATCATCACTGATGTACTATGAGCCATCACTGATGTACTATGGGCCATCACTGATGTACTGTGGATCATCACTGGTGTACTATGGATCATCACTGATGTACTTTGGATCATCACTGATGTACTGTGGATCATCACTGATGTACTATAGATCATCACTGATGTACTATGGGCCATCACTGATGTACTATGGATCATCACTGATATACTATGAATCATCACTGATGTACTATAGATCATCACTGATGTACTATGGTCCATCACTGGTGTACTATGGATCATCACTGATGTACTGTGGATCATCCCTGATGTACTGTGGACCAACCCTAATGTACTGTTAATCATCACTGATGTACTGTGGATCATCACTGATGTACTATGGATCACCACTGATGTACTATGGATCATCACTGATGTAATATGGATCATTACAGATGTACTATGGATCATCACTGATGTACTATGGATCATCACTGATGTACTATGAGCCATCACTGATGTACTATGAGCCATCACTGATGTACTATGGATTATCACTGGTGTACTATGGATCATCACTGATGTACTGTGGACCATCCCTGATGTACTGTGGATCATCACTGATGTACTGTGGACCATCCCTGATGTACCGTGGATCATCACTGATGTACTGTGGATCATCACTAATGTACTATGGATCATCACTGGTGTACTATGGATCATCACTGATGTACTGTGGACCATCCCTGATGTACTGTGGATCATCACTGATGTACTGTGGATCATCACTGATGTACTAAGGATCATCACTGATGTACTATGGATCATCACTGATGTACTATAGATCATCACTGATGTACTGTGGATCATCACTGGTGTACTGAGGATCATCACTGATGTACTATGGATCATCACTGATGTACTGTGGACCATCCCTGATGTACTGTGGACCAACCCTGATGTACTGTGGATCATCACTGATTTACTATGGATCATCACTGATGTACTATGGATCATCACTGATGTACTATGGATCATCACTGATGTACTATGAGCCATCACTGATGTACTATGAGCCGTCACTGATGTACTATGGATTATCACTGGTGTACTATGGATCATCACTGATGTACTGTGGACCATCCCTGATGTACTGTGGATCATCACTGATGTACTGTGGACCATCCCTGATGTACCGTGGATCATCACTGATGTACTGTGGATCATCACTAATGTACCGTGGATCATCACTGATGTACTATGGACCATCCCTGATGTACTGAGGATCATTACTGATGTACTATAGATCATCACTGATGTACTATGGGCCATCACTGATGTACTGTGGATCATCACTGATGTACTGTGCACCATCACTGATGTACTGTGGACCATCACTAATGTACAATGGATCATCACTGATGAACTATAGATCATCACTGATGTACTATAGATCATCACTGGTGTACTATGGACCATCACTGGTGTACTATGGATCATCACTGGTGTACTATGGATCATTACTGGTGTACTGTGGATCATCACTGATGTACAATAGTTCATCACTGATGTACTATGGATCATCACTGGTGTACTATGGACCATCCCTGATGTACTATGGACCATCCCTGATGTACTGTGGATCATCACTGATGTACTGTGGATCATTACTGATGTACTATAGATCATCACTGATGTACTATGGGCCATCACTGGTGTACTATGGGCCATCACTGGTGTACTATGGATCATCACTGGTGTACTGTGGATCATCACTGATGTACTGTGGATCATCCCTGGTGTACTATGGATCATCACTGGTGTACAATGGATCATCACTGATGTACTATGGATCATCACTGATGTACTATGAGCCATCACTGATGTACTATGAGCCATCACTGATGTACTATGGATTATCACTGGTGTACTATGGATCATCACTGATGTACTGTGGACCATCCCTGATGTACTGTGGATCATCACTGATGTACTGTGGACCATCCCTGATGTACCGTGGATCATCACTGATGTACTGTGGATCATCACTAATGTACTATGGATCATCACTGATGTACTATGGGCCATCACTGATGTACTATGGACCATCCCTGATGTACTATGGACCATCCCTGATGTACTATGGACCATCCCTGATGTACTGAGGATCATCACTGATGTACTATAGATCATCACTGATGTACTATGGGCCATCACTGGTGTACTATGGATCATCACTGATGTACTGTGGACCATCCCTGATGTACTGTGGATCATCACTGATGTACTGTGGACCATCCCTGATGTACCGTGGATCATCACTGATGTACTATGGACCATCCCTGATGTACTATGGACCATCCCTGATGTACTATGGACCATCCCTGATGTACTGAGGATCATTACTGATGTACTATAGTTCATCACTGATGTACTATGGATCATCACTGGTGTACTATGGACCATCCCTGATGTACTATGGACCATCCCTGATGTACTGTGGATCATCACTGATGTACTGTGGATCATTACTGATGTAATATAGATCATCACTGATGTACTATGGGCCATCACTGGTGTACTATGGGCCATCACTGGTGTACTATGGGCCATCACTGGTGTACTATGGATCATCACTGGTGTACTGTGGACCATCACTGATGTACTGTGGATCATCCCTGGTGTACTATGGATCATCACTGGTGTACAATGGATCATCACTGGTGTACTATGGATCATCACTGATATACTGTGGACCATCCCTGATGTACTGTGGATCATCACTGATGTACTGTGGACCATCCCTGATGTACTGTGGATCATCACTGATGTACTGTGGATCATCACTGATGTACTATAGATCATCACTGATGTACTATGGGCCATCACTGATGTACTATGGATCATCACTGATGTACTATGAATCATCACTGATGTACTATAGATCATCACTGATGTACTATGGGTCATCACTGGTGTACTATGGATCATCACTGATGTACTGTGGACCATCCCTGATGTACTGTGGACCATCCCTGATGTACTGTGGACCAACCCTGATGTACTGTGGATCATCACTGATGTACTGTGGATCATCACTGATGTACTATGGATCATCACTGATGTACTATGGATCATCACTGATGTACTATGGATCATTACAGATGTACTATGGATAATCACTGATGTACTATGGATCATCACGGATGTACTATGAGCCATCACTGATGTACTATGAGCCATCACTGATGTACTATGAGCCATCACTGATGTACTATGGATTATCACTGGTGTACTATGGATCATCACTGATGTACTGTGGACCATCCCTGATGTACTGTGGATCATCACTGATGTACTGTGGACCATCCCTGATGTACCGTGGATCATCACTGATGTACTGTGGATCAGCACTAATGTACTGTGGATCATCACTGATGTACTGAGGATCATCACTGATGTACTATGGGCCATCACGGGTGTACTATGGATCATCACTGGTGTACTATGGATCAACACTGATGTACTATGGACCATCCCTGATGTACTATAAACCATCCCTGATGTACTGAGGATCATCACTGATGTACTATAGATCATCACTGATGTACTATGGGCCATCACTGGTGTACTATGGATCATCACTGATGTACTGTGGATCATCACTGGTGTACTATGGATCATCACTGATGTACTATGGATCATCACTGATGTACTATGGATCATCACTGATGTACTATGGATCATCACTGGTGTACTATGGATCATCACTGATGTACTGTGGACCATCCCTGATGTACTGTGGATCATCACTGATGTACTGTGGATCATCACTGATGTACTAAGGATCATCACTGATGTACTATGGATCATCACTGATGTACTATAGATCATCACTGATGTACTGTGGATCATCACTGATGTACTGTGGATCATCACTGATGTACTAAGGATCATCACTGATGTACTGTGGACCATCCCTGATGTACTGTGGACCAACCCTGATGTACTGTGGATCATCACTGATGTACTGTGGATCATCACTGATGTACTATGGATCATCACTGATGTACTGTGGACCATCCCTGATGTACTGTGGATCATCACTGATGTACTGTGGACCATCCCTGATGTACTGTGGATCATCACTAATGTACCGTGGATCATCACTGATGTACTGAGGATCATCACTGATGTACTATGGGCCATCACGGGTGTACTATGGATCATCACTGGTGTACTATGGATCAACACTGATGTACTATGGACCATCCCTGATGTACTATGGACCATCCATGATGTACTGAGGATCATCACTGATGTACTATAGATCATCACTGATGTACTATGGGCCATCACTGGTGTACTATGGATCATCACTGATGTACTGTGGATCATCACTGATGTACTATGGATCATCACTGATGTACTATGAGCCATCACTGATGTACTATGGGCCATCACTGATGTACTGTGGATCATCACTGGTGTACTATGGATCATCACTGATGTACTATGGATCATCACTGATGTGCTGTGGATCATCACTGATGTACTATAGATCATCACTGATGTACTATGGGCCATCACTGATGTACTATGGATCATCACTGATGTACTATGAATCATCACTGATGTACTATAGATCATCACTGATGTACTATGGGCCATCACTGGTGTACTATGGATCATCACTGATGTACTGTGGACCATCCCTGTTGTACTGTGGACCAACCCTGATGTACTGTGGATCATCACTGATGTACTGTGGATCATCACTGATGTACTATGGATCATCACTTATGTACTATGGATCATTACAGATGTACTATGGAATATCACTGATGTACTATGGATCATCACTGATGTACTATGAGCCATCACTGATGTACTATGAGCCATCACTGATGTACTATGGATTATCACTGGTGTACTATGGATCATCACTGATATACTGTGGACCATCCCTGATGTACTGTGGATCATCACTGATGTACTGTGGACCATCCCTGATGTACTGTGGATCATCACTGATGTACTGTGGATCATCACTGATGTACTATAGATCATCACTGATGTACTATGGGCCATCACTGATGTACTATGGATCATCACTGATGTACTATGAATCATCACTGATGTACTATAGATCATCACTGATGTACTATGGGTCATCACTGGTGTACTATGGATCATCACTGATGTACTGTGGACCATCCCTGATGTACTGTGGACCATCCCTGATGTACTGTGGACCAACCCTGATGTACTGTGGATCATCACTGATGTACTGTGGATCATCACTGATGTACTATGGATCATCACTGATGTACTATGGATCATCACTGATGTACTATGGATCATTACAGATGTACTATGGATAATCACTGATGTACTATGGATCATCACTGATGTACTATGAGCCATCACTGATGTACTATGAGCCATCACTGATGTACTATGAGCCATCACTGATGTACTATGGATTATCACTGGTGTACTATGGATCATCACTGATGTACTGTGGACCATCCCTGATGTACTGTGGATCATCACTGATGTACTGTGGACCATCCCTGATGTACCGTGGATCATCACTGATGTACTGTGGATCAGCACTAATGTACCGTGGATCATCACTGATGTACTGAGGATCATCACTGATGTACTATGGGCCATCACGGGTGTACTATGGATCATCACTGGTGTACTATGGATCAACACTGATGTACTATGGACCATCCCTGATGTACTATGGACCATCCCTGATGTACTGAGGATCATCACTGATGTACTATAGATCATCACTTATGTACTATGGGCCATCACTGGTGTACTATGGATCATCACTGATGTACTGTGGATCATCACTGATGTACTATGGATCATCACTGATGTACTATGAGCCATCACTGATGTACTATGGGCCATCACTGATGTACTGTGGATCATCACTGGTGTACTATGGATCATCACTGATGTACTATGGATCATCACTGATGTACTATGGATCATCACTGATGTACTATGGATCATCACTGGTGTACTATGGATCATCACTGATGTACTGTGGACCATCCCTGATGTACTGTGGATCATCACTGATGTACTGTGGATCATCACTGATGTACTATGGATCATCACTGATGTACTATAGATCATCACTGATGTACTGTGGATCATCACTGATGTACTGAGGATCATCACTGTTGTACTATGGATCATCACTGATGTACTGTGGACCATCCCTGATGTACTGTGGACCAACCCTGATGTACTGTGGATCATCACTGATGTACTGTGGATCATCACTGATGTACTATGGATCATCACTGATGTACTGTGGACCATCCCTGATGTACTATGGATCATCACCGATGTACTGTGGACCATCCCTGATGTACTGTGGATCATCCCTGATGTACTGTGGATCATCACTAATGTACCGTGGATCATCACTGATGTACTGAGGATCATCACTGATGTACTATGGGCCATCACGGGTGTACTATGGATCATCACTGGTGTACTATGGATCAACACTGATGTACTATGGACCATCCCTGATGTACTATGGACCATCCATGATGTACTGAGGATCATCACTGATGTACTATAGATCATCACTGATGTACTATGGGCCATCACTGGTGTACTATGGATCATCACTGATGTACTGTGGATCATCACTGATGTACTATGGATCATCACTGATGTACTATGAGCCATCACTGATGTACTATGGGCCATCACTGATGTACTGTGGATCATCACTGGTGTACTATGGATCATCACTGATGTACTATGGATCATCACTGATGTACTGTGGATCATCACTGATGTACTATAGATCATCACTGATGTACTATGGGCCATCACTGATGTACTATGGATCATCACTGATGTACTATGAATCATCACTGATGTACTATAGATCATCACTGATGTACTATGGGCCATCACTGGTGTACTATGGATCATCACTGATGTACTGTGGACCATCCCTGATGTACTGTGGACCAACCCTGATGTACTGTGGATCATCACTGATGTACTGTGGATCATCACTGATGTACTATGGATCATCACTTATGTACTATGGATCATTACAGATGTACTATGGATCATCACTGATGTACTATGGATCATCACTGATGTACTATGAGCCATCACTGATGTACTATGAGCCATCACTGATGTACTATGGATTATCACTGGTGTACTATGGATCATCACTGATGTACTGTGGACCATCCCTGATGTACTGTGGATCATCACTGATGTACTGTGGACCATCCCTGATGTACCGTGGATCGTCACTGATGTACTGTGGATCATCACTAATGTACCGTGGATCATCACTGATGTACTGAGGATCATCACTGATGTACTATGGGCCATCACGGGTGTACTATGGATCATCACTGGTGTACTATGGATCAACACTGATGTACTATGGACCATCCCTGATGTACTATGGACCATCCCTGATGTACTGAGGATCATCACTGATGTACTATAGATCATCACTGATGTACTATGGGCCATCACTGGTGTACTATGGATCATCACTGATGTACTGTGGATCATCACTGATGTACTATGGATCATCACTGATGTACTATGAGCCATCACTGATGTACTATGGGCCATCACTGATGTACTGTGGATCATCACTGGTGTACTATGGATCATCACTGATGTACTATGGATCATCACTGATGTACTATGGATCATCACTGATGTACTATGGATCATCACTGGTGTACTATGGATCATCACTGATGTACTGTGGACCATCCCTGATGTACTGTGGATCATCACAGATGTACTGTGGATCATCACTGATGTACTAAGGATCATCACTGATGTACTATGGATCATCACTGATGTACTATAGATCATCACTGATGTACTGTGGATCATCACTGATGTACTGAGGATCATCACTGTTGTACTATGGATCATCACTGATGTACTGTGGACCATCCCTGATGTACTGTGGACCAACCCTGATGTACTGTGGATCATCACTGATGTACTGTGGATCATCACTGATGTACCGTGGATCATCACTGATGTACTGTGGATCATCACTAATGTACCGTGGATCATCACTGATGTACTATGGACCATCCCTGATGTACTGAGGATCATTACTGATGTACTATAGATCATCACTGATGTACTATGGGCCATCACTGATGTACTGTGGATCATCACTGATGTACTGTGCACCATCACTGATGTACTGTGGACCATCACTAATGTACAATGGATCATCACTGATGAACTATAGATCATCACTGATGTACTATAGATCATGACTGGTGTACTGTGGACCATCACTGGTGTACTATGGATCATCACTGGTGTACTATGGATCATTACTGGTGTACTGTGGATCATCACTGATGTACTATAGTTCATCCCTGATGTACTATGGACCATCCCTGATGTACTGTGGATCATCACTGATGTACTGTGGATCATTACTGATGTACTATAGATCATCACTGATGTACTATGGGCCATCACTGGTGTACTATGGGCCATCACTGCTGTACTATGGGCCATCACTGGTGTACTATGGATCATCACTGGTGTACTATGGATCATCACTGATGTACTGTGGATCATCCCTGGTGTACTATGGATCATCACTGGTGTACAATGGATCATCACTGATATACTGTGGACCATCCCTGATGTACTGTGGACCATCCCTGATGTACTGTGGACCAACCCTGATGTACTGTGGATCATCACTGATGTACTGTGGATCATCACTGATGTACTATGGATCATCACTGATGTACTATGGATCATCACTGATGTACTATGGATCATTACAGATGTACTATGGATCATCACTGATGTACTATGGATCATCACTGATGTACTATGAGCCATCACTGATGTACTATGGATTATCACTGGTGTACTATGGATCATCACTGATGTACTGTGGACCATCCCTGATGTACTGTGGATCATCACTGATGTACTGTGGACCATCCCTGATGTACCGTGGATCATCACTGATGTACTGTGGATCATCACTAATGTACCGTGGATCATCACTGATGTACTGAGGATCATCACTGATGTACTATGGGCCATCACGGGTGTACTATGGATCATCACTGGTGTACTATGGATCAACACCGATGTACTATGGACCATCCCTGATGTACTATGGACCATCCCTGATGTACTGAGGATCATCAATGATGTACTATAGATTATCACTGATGTACTATGGGCCATCACTGGTGTACTATGGATCATCACTGATGTACTGTGGATCATCACTGATGTACTATGGATCATCACTGATGTACTATGGATCATCACTGATGTACTATGAGCCATCACTGATGTACTATGGGCCATCACTGATGTACTGTGGATCATCACTGGTGTACTATGGATCATCACTGATGTACTATGGATCATCACTGATGTAATATGGATCATCACTGGTGTACTATGGATCATCACTGATGTACTGTGGACCATCCATGATGTACTGTGGATCATCACTGATGTACTGTGGATCATCACTGATGTACTAAGGATCATCACTGATGTACTATGGATCATCACTGATGTACTATAGATCATCACTGATGTACTGTGGATCATCACTGATGTACTGAGGATCATCACTGTTGTACTATGGATCATCACTGATGTACTGTGGACCATCCCTGATGTAATGTGGACCAACCCTGATGTACTGTGGATCATCACTGATGTACTGTGGATCATCACTGATGTACTGTGGATCATCACTGATGTACTGTGGATCATCACTGATGTACTGTGGATCATCACTGATGTACTGTGGACCATCCCTGATGTACCGTGGATCATCACTGATGTACTGTGGATCATCACTAATGTACCGTGGATCATCACTGATGTACTGAGGATCATCACTGATGTACTATGGGCCATCACGGGTGTACTATGGATCATCACTGGTGTACTATGGATCAACACTGATGTACTATGGACCATCCCTGATGTACTATGGACCATCCCTGATGTACTGAGGATCATCACTGATGTACTATAGATCATCACTGATGTACTATGGGCCATCACTGGTGTACTATGGATCATCACTGATGTACTGTGGATCATTACTGATGTACTATGGATCATCACTGATGTACTATGAGCCATCACTGATGTACTATGGGCCATCACTGATGTACTGTGGATCATCACTGGTGTACTATGGATCATCACTGATGTACTTTGGATCATCACTGATGTACTGTGGATCATCACTGATGTACTATAGATCATCACTGATGTACTATGGGCCATCACTGATGTACTATGGATCATCACTGATGTACTATGAATCATCACTGATGTACTATAGATCATCACTGATGTACTATGGGCCATCACTGGTGTACTATGGATCATCACTGATGTACTGTGGATCATCCCTGATGTACTGTGGACCAACCCTAATGTACTGTTAATCATCACTGATGTACTGTGGATCATCACTGATGTACTATGGATCATCACTGATGTACTATGGATCATCACTGATGTACTATGGATCATTACAGATGTACTATGGATCATCACTGATGTACTATGGATCATCACTGATGTACTATGAGCCATCACTGATGTACTATGAGCCATCACTGATGTACTATGGATTATCACTGGTGTACTATGGATCATCACTGATGTACTGTGGACCATCCCTGATGTACTGTGGATCATCACTGATGTACTGTGGACCATCCCTGATGTACCGTGGATCATCACTGATGTACTGTGGATCATCACTAATGTACTATGGATCATCACTGGTGTACTATGGATCATCACTGATGTACTGTGGACCATCCCTGATGTACTGTGGATCATCACTGATGTACTGTGGATCATCACTGATGTACTAAGGATCATCACTTATGTACTATGGATCATCACTGATGTACTATAGATCATCACTGATGTACTGTGGATCATCACTGATGTACTGAGGATCATCACTGATGTACTATGGATCATCACTGATGTACTGTGGACCATCCCTGATGTACTGTGGACCAACCCTGATGTACTGTGGATCATCACTGATTTACTATGGATCATCACTGATGTACTATGGATCATCACTGATGTACTATGGATCATCACTGA
Source organism: Rana muscosa (assembly GCA_029206835.1). Taxonomy (NCBI): domain Eukaryota; kingdom Metazoa; phylum Chordata; class Amphibia; order Anura; family Ranidae; genus Rana; species Rana muscosa. The sequence continues at coordinate 4,816,050 of JARGYO010000056.1, forward strand.
TGTACTATGGATCATCACTGATGTACTATGAGCCATCACTGATGTACTATGAGCCGTCACTGATGTACTATGGATTATCACTGGTGTACTATGGATCATCACTGATGTACTGTGGACCATCCCTGATGTACTGTGGATCATCACTGATGTACTGTGGACCATCCCTGATGTACCGTGGATCATCACTGATGTACTGTGGATCATCACTAATGTACCGTGGATCATCACTGATGTACTATGGACCATCCCTGATGTACTGAGGATCATTACTGATGTACTATAGATCATCACTGATGTACTATGGGCCATCACTGATGTACTGTGGATCATCACTGATGTACTGTGCACCATCACTGATGTACTGTGGACCATCACTAATGTACAATGGATCATCACTGATGAACTATAGATCATCACTGATGTACTATAGATCATCACTGGTGTACTATGGACCATCACTGGTGTACTATGGATCATCACTGGTGTACTATGGATCATTACTGGTGTACTGTGGATCATCACTGATGTACTATAGTTCATCACTGATGTACTATGGATCATCACTGGTGTACTATGGACCATCCCTGATGTACTATGGACCATCCCTGATGTACTGTGGATCATCACTGATGTACTGTGGATCATTACTGATGTACTATAGATCATCACTGATGTACTATGGGCCATCACTGGTGTACTATGGGCCATCACTGGTGTACTATGGGCCATCACTGGTGTACTATGGATCATCACTGGTGTACTGTGGATCATCACTGATGTACTGTGGATCATCCCTGGTGTACTATGGATCATCACTGGTGTACAATGGATCATCACTGATGTACTATGGATCATCACTGATGTACTATGAGCCATCACTGATGTACTATGAGCCATCACTGATGTACTATGGATTATCACTGGTGTACTATGGATCATCACTGATGTACTGTGGACCATCCCTGATGTACTGTGGATCATCACTGATGTACTGTGGACCATCCCTGATGTACCGTGGATCATCACTGATGTACTGTGGATCATCACTAATGTACTATGGATCATCACTGATGTACTATGGGCCATCACTGATGTACTATGGACCATCCCTGATGTACTATGGACCATCCCTGATGTACTATGGACCATCCCTGATGTACTGAGGATCATCACTGATGTACTATAGATCATCACTGATGTACTATGGGCCATCACTGGTGTACTATGGATCATCACTGATGTACTGTGGACCATCCCTGATGTACTGTGGATCATCACTGATGTACTGTGGACCATCACTAATGTACAATGGATCATCACTGATGAACTATAGATCATCACTGATGTACTATAGATCATCACTGGTGTACTATGGACCATCACTGGTGTACTATGGATCATCACTGGTGTACTATGGATCATTACTGGTGTACTGTGGATCATCACTGATGTACTATAGTTCATCACTGATGTACTATGGATCATCACTGGTGTACTATGGACCATCCCTGATGTACTATGGACCATCCCTGATGTACTGTGGATCATCACTGATGTACTGTGGATCATTACTGATGTAATATAGATCATCACTGATGTACTATGGGCCATCACTGGTGTACTATGGGCCATCACTGGTGTACTATGGGCCATCACTGGTGTACTATGGATCATCACTGGTGTACTGTGGACCATCACTGATGTACTGTGGATCATCCCTGGTGTACTATGGATCATCACTGGTGTACAATGGATCATCACTGGTGTACTATGGATCATCACTGATATACTGTGGACCATCCCTGATGTACTGTGGATCATCACTGATGTACTGTGGAACATCCCTGATGTACTGTGGATCATCACTGATGTACTGTGGATCATCACTGATGTACTATAGATCATCACTGATGTACTATGGGCCATCACTGATGTACTATGGATCATCACTGATGTACTATGAATCATCACTGATGTACTATAGATCATCACTGATGTACTATGGGCCATCACTGGTGTACTATGGATCATCACTGATGTACTGTGGACCATCCCTGATGTACTGTGGACCATCCCTGATGTACTGTGGACCAACCCTGATGTACTGTGGATCATCACTGATGTACTGTGGATCATCACTGATGTACTATGGATCATCACTGATGTACTATGGATCATCACTGATGTACTATGGATCATTACAGATGTACTATGGATCATCACTGATGTACTATGGATCATCACTGATGTACTATGAGCCATCACTGATGTACTATGAGCCATCACTGATGTATCATGGATTATCACTGGTGTACTATGGATCATCACTGATGTACTGTGGACCATCCCTGATGTACTGTGGATCATCACTGATGTACTGTGGACCATCCCTGATGTACCGTGGATCATCACTGATGTACTGTGGATCAGCACTAATGTACCGTGGATCATCACTGATGTACTGAGGATCATCACTGATGTACTATGGGCCATCATGGGTGTACTATGGATCATCACTGGTGTACTATGGATCAACACTGATGTACTATGGACCATCCCTGATGTACTATGGACCATCCCTGATGTACTGAGGATCATCACTGATGTACTATAGATCATCACTGATGTACTATGGGCCATCACTGGTGTACTATGGATCATCACTGATGTACTGTGGATCATCACTGATGTACTATGGATCATCACTGATGTACTATGAGCCATCACTGATGTACTATGGGCCATCACTGATGTACTGTGGATCATCACTGGTGTACTATGGATCATCACTGATGTACTATGGATCATCACTGATGTACTGTGGACCATCCCTGATGTACTGTGGATCATCACTGATGTACTGTGGATCATCACTGATGTACTAAGGATCATCACTGATGTACTATGGATCATCACTGATGTACTATAGATCATCACTGATGTACTGTGGATCATCACTGATGTACTGAGGATCATCACTGTTGTACTATGGATCATCACTGATGTACTGTGACCATCCCTGATGTACTGTGGACCAACCCTGATGTACTGTGGATCATCACTGATGTACTGTGGATCATCACTGATGTACTATCGATCATCACTGATGTACTGTGGACCATCCCTGATGTACTGTGGATCATCACTGATGTACTGTGGACCATCCCTGATGTACGTGGATCATCACTGATGTACTGTGGATCATCACTAATGTACCGTGGATCATCACTGATGTACTGAGGATCATCACTGATGTACTATGGGCCATCACGGGTGTACTATGGATCATCACTGGTGTACTATGGATCAACACTGATGTACTATGGACCATCCCTGATGTACTATGGACCATCCCTGATGTACTGAGGATCATCACTGATGTACTATAGATCATCACTGATGTACTATGGGCCATCACTGGTGTACTATGGATCATCACTGATGTACTGTGGATCATCACTGATGTACTATGGATCATCACTGATGTACTATGAGCCATCACTGATGTACTATGGGCCATCACTGATGTACTGTGGACCATCCCTGATGTACTGTGGACCAACCCTGATGTACTGTGGATCATCACTGATGTACTGTGGATCATCACTGATGTACTATGGATCATCACTTATGTACTATGGATCATTACAGATGTGCTATGGATCATCACTGATGTACTATGGATCATCACTGATGTACTATGAGCCATCACTGATGTACTATGAGCCATCACTGATGTACTATGGATTATCACTGGTGTACTATGGATCATCACTGATGTACTGTGGACCATCCCTGATGTACTGTGGATCATCACTGATGTACTGTGGACCATCCCTGATGTACCGTGGATCATCACTGATGTACTGTGGATCATCACTAATGTACCGTGGATCATCACTGATGTACTGAGGATCATCACTGATGTACTATGGGCCATCACAGGTGTACTATGGATCATCACTGGTGTACTATGGATCAACACTGATGTACTATGGACCATCCCTGATGTACTATGGACCATCCCTGATGTACTGAGGATCATCACTGATGTACTATAGATCATCACTGATGTACTATGGGCCATCACTGGTGTACTATGGATCATCACTGATGTACTGTGGATCATCACTGATGTACTATGAGCCATCACTGATGTACTATGGGCCATCACTGATGTACTGTGGATCATCACTGGTGTACTATGGATCATCACTGATGTACTATGGATCATCACTGATGTACTATGGATCATCACTGATGTACTATGGATCATCACTGGTGTACTATGGATCATCACTGATGTACTGTGGACCATCCCTGATGTACTGTGGATCATCACTGATGTACTGTGGATCATCACTGATGTACTAAGGATCATCACTGATGTACTATGGATCATCACTGATGTACTATAGATCATCACTGATGTACTGTGGATCATCACTGATGTACTGAGGATCATCACTGTTGTACTATGGATCATCACTGATGTACTGTGGACCATCCCTGATGTACTGTGGACCAACCCTGATGTACTGTGGATCATCACTGATGTACTGTGGATCATCACTGATGTACTATGGATCATCACTGATGTACTGTGGACCATCCCTGATGTACTGTGGATCATCACTGATGTACTGTGGACCATCCCTGATGTACCGTGGATCATCACTGATGTACTGTGGATCATCACTAATGTACCGTGGATCATCACTGATGTACTGAGGATCATCACTGATGTACTATGGGCCATCACGGGTGTACTATGGATCATCACTGGTGTACTATGGATCAACACTGATGCACTATGGACCATCCCTGATGTACTATGGACCATCCCTGATGTACTGAGGATCATCACTGATGTACTATAGATCATCACTGATGTACTATGGACCATCACTGGTGTACTATGGATCATCACTGATGTACTGTGGTTCATCACTGATGTACTATGGATCATCACTGATGTACTATGAGCCATCACTGATGTACTATGGGCCATCACTGATGTACTGTGGACCATCACTGGTGTACTATGGATCATCACTGATGTACTATGGATCATCACTGATGTACTATAGATCATCACTGATGTACTATGGGCCATCACTGATGTACTATGGATCATCACTGATGTACTATGAATCATCACTGATGTACTATAGACCATCACTGATGTACTATGGGCCATCACTGGTGTACAATGGATCATCACTGATGTACTGTGGACCATCCCTGATGTACTGTGGACCAACCCTGATGTACTGTGGATCATCACTGATGTACTGTGGATCATCACTGATGTACTATGGATCATCACTTATGTACTATGGATCATTACAGATGTACTATGGATCATCACTGATGTACTATGGATCATCACTGATGTACTATGAGCCATCACTGATGTACTATGAGCCATCACTGATGTACTATAGATTATCACTGGTGTACTATGGATCATCACTGATGTACTGTGGACCATCCCTGATGTACTATGGACCATCCCTGATGTACTGAGGATCATCACTGATGTACTATAGATCATCACTGATGTACTATGGGCCATCACTGGTGTACTATGGATCATCACTGATGTACTGTGGTTCATCACTGATGTACTATGGATCATCACTGATGTACTATGAGCCATCACTGATGTACTATGGGCCATCACTGATGTACTGTGGATCATCACTGGTGTACTATGGATCATCACTGATGTACTGTGGACCAACCCTGATGTACTGTGGATCATCACTGATGTACTGTGGATCATCACTGATGTACTGTAGATCATCACTGATGTACTATGGATCATCACTGATGTACTGTGGACCATCCCTGATGTACTGTGGACCAACCCTGATGTACTGTGGATCATCACTGATGTACTGTGGATCATCACTGATGTACTGTGGATCATCACTGATGTACTATGGATCATCACTGATGTACTGTGGACCATCCCTGATGTACTGTGGATCATCACTGATGTACTGTGGACCATCCCTGATGTACCGTGGATCATCACTGATGTACTGTGGATCATCACTAATGTACCGTGGATCATCAGTGATGTACTGAGGATCATCACTGATGTACTATGGGCCATCACGGGTGTACTATGGATCATCACGGGTGTACTATGGATCAACACTGATGTACTATGGACCATCCCTGATGTACTATGGACCATCCCTGATGTACTGAGGATAATCACTGATGTACTATAGATCATCACTGATGTTCTATGGGCCATCACTGGTGTACTATGGATCATCACTGATGTACTGTGGATCATCACTGATGTACTATGGATCATCACTGATGTACTATGAGCCATCACTGATATACTATGGGCCATCACTGATGTACTGTGGATCATCACTGGTGTACTATGGATCATCACTGATGTACTATGGATCACCACTGATGTACTATGGACCATCCCTGATGTACTGTGGATCATCACTGATGTACTGTGGATCATCACTGATGTACTAAGGATCATCACTGATGTACTATGGATCATCACTGATGTACTATAGATCATCACTGATGTACTGTGGATCATCACTGATGTACTGAGGATCATCACTGTTGTACTATGGATCATCACTGATGTACTGTGGACCATCCCTGATGTACTGTGGACCAACCCTGATGTACTGTGGATCATCACTGATGTACTGTGGATCATCACTGATGTACTATGGATCATCACTGATGTACTATGGATCATCACTGATGTACTATGGATCATCACTGATGTACTATGAGCCATCACTGATGTACTATGAGCCATCACTGATGTACTATGGATTATCACTGGTGTACTATGGATCATCACTGATGTACTGTGGACCATCCCTGATGTACTGTGGATCATCACTGTTGTACTGTGGACCATCCCTGATGTACCGTGGATCATCACTGATGTACTGTGGATCATCACTAATGTACCGTGGATCATCACTGATGTACTGAGGATCATCACTGATGTACTATGGGCCATCACGGGTGTACTATGGATCATCACTGGTGTACTGTGGACCATCCCTGATGTACCGTGGATCATCACTGATGTACTGTGGATCATCACTAATTTACTGTGGATCATCGCTGATGTACTGAGGATCATCACTGATGTACTATGGGCCATCACGGGTGTACTATGGATCATCACTGGTGTACTATGGATCAACACTGATGTACTATGGACCATCCCTGATGTACTATGGACCATCCCTGATGTACTGAGGATCATCACTGATGTACTATAGATCATCACTGATGTACTATGGGCCATCACTGGTGTACTATGGATCATCACTGATGTACTGTGGATCATCACTGATGTACTATGGATCATCACTGATGTACTAGTCTTGTTGGTTGGAGGGTAGACAGTGGAGGAGACCTTGCGTGGAGAGTGAAGAAGTTTCTGCTTTTGACTGCTGGGTTGCATTTTTGGTTATTTTTGGCTCTTTTTCCTTGCAGCTTTTTAACACCTTTTTCTGGCACATTTTAAACAGCCTTTTTTTTCTCTTTTTTTCCTTCAGCCTACTAATTAAGGGGAGTGGTTAATTGGTCACAGGTGCTTGAGGCCTATATAAATTTCTGTAGAGCACATGTGAAATTGCCAGTCTTGTTGGTTGGAGGGTAGACAGTGGAGGAGACCTTGCGTGGAGAGTGAAGAAGTTTCTGCTTTTGACTGCTGGGTTGCATTTTTGGTTATTTTTGGCTCTTTTTCCTTGCAGCTTTTTAACACCTTTTTCTGGCACATTTTAAACAGCCTTTTTTTTCTCTTTTTTTCCTTCAGCCTACTAATTAAGGGGAGTGGTTAATTGGTCACAGGTGCTTGAGGCCTATATAAATTTCTGTAGAGCTCATTTAGAGCCTGCTCATTTTGAGTTGCTGGAACTCTGTCCAAGTGGAACTGGACTAAGTGGTGAGTTAAAATCAAGAGTTGAAAACAGGAGGTTAAAACAGGGGTCATAGTAGATGTGTAGTGTGAGTACCTGGGTGTTGTCTGAGTAGTGTGTGTGGATCGTTAGTACTTGTGTATTGTAGGTGCACGCTGGTCTGCGAGTGCACGCGGGTCCGTGGGTCTGCGAGTGCACGCTGGTCTGCGAGTGCACGCGGGTCCGTTGGTCTGCGGGTGCACGCTGGTCTGCGAGTGCACGCGGGTCCGTTGGTCTGCGGGTGCACGCTGGTCTGCGAGTGCACGCGGGTCCGTTGGTCTGCGAGTGCACGCTGGTCTGCGAGTGCACGCGGGTCCGTTGGTCTGCGAGTGCACGCTGGTCTGCGAGTGCACGCGGGTCCGTTGGTCTGCGGGTGCACGTAGGTCTGCGAGTGCACGCGGGTCCGTTGGTCTGCGAGTGCACGCTGGTCTGCGAGTGCACGCGGGTCCGTTGGTCTGCGAGTGCACGTTGGTCTGCGAGTGCACGCGGGTCCGTTGGTCTGCGAGTGCACGCTGGTCTGCGAGTGCACGCGGGTCCGTTGGTCTGCGAGTGCACGCTGGTCTGCGAGTGCACGTGGGTCCGTTGGTCTGCGAGTGCACGTGGGTCCGTTGGTCTGCGAGTGCACGTGGGTCCGTTGGTCTGCGAGTGCACGTGGGTCCGTTGGTCTGCGAGTGCACGTGGGTCCGTTGGTCTGCGAGTGCACGCGGGTCCGTTGGTCTGCGAGTGCACGCGGGTCCGTTGGTCTGCGAGTGCACGCGGGTCCGTTGGTCTGCGAGTGCACGCGGGTCCGTTGGTCTGCGAGTGCACGCGGGTCCGTTGGTCTGCGAGTGCACGCGGGTCCGTTGGTCTGCGAGTGCACGCTGGTCCGTTGGTCTGCGAGTGCACGCGGGTCCGCGAGTGCACGCAGGTCCGTTGGTCTGCGAGTGCACGCTGGTCTGCGAGTGCACGCGGGTCCGTTGGTCTGTGGGTGCACGTGGGTCTGCGTGGTACCTGTGTATTGTCTTGTTGAGTACCTGTGTATTGTCTTGTTGAGTACCTGTGTATTGTCTTGTTGAGTACCTGTGTATTGTCTTGTTGAGTACCTGTGTATTGTCTTGTTGAGTACCTGTGTATTGTCTTGTTGAGTACCTGTGTATTGTCTTGTTGAGTACCTGTGTATTGTCTTGTTGAGTACCTGTGTATTGTCTTGTTGAATAGTTGGGTCAGGAAGCTAGTGTTAGGTAATTTGGACAGGGTATAATCTCGAATCCTCATTAAATTAATAGGTACGATGCCCAGCGGGTGTGGCGAGGCGACTCGGTGTACATCTTGCAGCATGTATGCATTCCTTGATCATCTGATCGAGGGCGATTACTGCTGTGCAAAATGTAAGCACATTGTTTCCCTGGAAGCCCAGGTTCTGAATCTAGGGAAGCAACTGTCAGCACTGGGAAGTCCCTCCACACTAAAGGAGAGCTGGATACGTACCCGGCAGGTGATGGCAGGGGCCAGCACAGAGGTGGGTGGAGTCAAAGAGGTGCAGGCACTAGAAAATAGTAGATGGGTGACAGTCAGGAAGGGTAGAGGGCGAAGTGCCAGGGAGGCCGATCCAGGGCTGGAGCATCCCAATAAGTATGCTCCATTGAGTGACATTGGTGAAACCAGTCCGGGACCAGCACTGCTGGAGCTGAGGGACTCTCCTAGCTGCCAGGGGAAGAACTCCTCCAGTGAGAGTGGGGGGGAAGCGAAGGGAAAGGAAAGACAGATTCTGGTGGTAGGGGACTCAATTCTTAGAAGGACAGAGAGGGCAATCTGTAACAAAGACCTGAAGCGCCGAACTGTATGTTGTCTACCGGGCGCTCGGGTTCGGCACATCACGGATCTGGTGGACAGATTACTGGGAGGGGCTGGGGAAGACCCAGCTGTCATGGTGCACGTTGGCACCAATGACAAAGTCAGAGGTAGATGGAGTGTCCTAAAGAACGATTTTAGGGACTTGGGAGCTAAATTGAGGAAAAGGACCTCCAAGGTAGTATTCTCGGGAATACTACCGGTACATCGAGCCACACCAGAAAGGCAGAGGGAGATTAGGGAAGTGAACAAGTGGCTGAAGAGCTGGTGTAGTAAGGAGGGGTTTGGGTTCCTGGAGGACTGGGCCGACTTCTCAGTCGATAACCAGTACTATAGAAGGGACGGACTGCACCTAAATGAGGAGGGTGCAGATCAGCTGGGAATAAGGATGGCCAAAAAGTTAGAGGGGTTTTTAAACTAGGTGACAGGGGGGAGGGTCCAGAGATAGTGAGAGTCAGCGGGGAACATATTCTAAAGGGTAGTATTAGGGGCATTAGTGGTAGGGTAACCAAAGAACATAAACCCAAGGTAAGTATAGTAGCAAGTCCTAGTTGCAATCTGGGAACACCCAAGAGGATAGTATGTGACCGGTCAAATAATATTAATGCATTAAAGTGTCTGTTCACCAATGCCAGAAGTCTGCCAAGCAAAATAGGTGAGTTGGAAGCTCTGGTGCATGAGGAGAGCTATGATGTAATCGGTATTGCTGAAACTTGGCTTCATTCCTCACACGACTGGGCTATTAATATTCCGGGCTATGCACTCTTTCGGAAAGACAGGGTAAAAAGGAAGGGTGGAGGGGTCTGTCTCTATGTGAGAAGTGATCTCAAAGCGAGTGTGAAAGAGGACCTGGTGGATGGAGAGTGTGATGAGTCTGAAGCATTATGGGTAGGACTGCATACAGATGTGCGTAGTTCAAAGCTAATCATTGGAGTTTGTTATAGACCACCCAATGTTAATGAGGAGTTAGAGACTCAGCTCCTTGCACAGATGGAAAGGGCTGCAAGGGCTGGGACGGTGATAATAATGGGGGATTTTAACTACCCAGAAATTGACTGGAGTAATGGAACTGCTGGGACAGTTAAAGGACAAAAATTTATAAACCTATTGCAGGACAATTTTATGGTCCAGTTTATTGAGGCCCCAACTAGGAATGATGCTCTGTTGGACCTGGTAATCTCAAACCATGCAGAGCGTATTACTAATGTTCAGATAAAGGAACACCTGGGTAGCAGTGACCATAACATGATTTCATTTGATGTTAGTTGTAAGCAAAAATCACATACAGGAAAGATAAAAACACTTAATTTCAAGAGAGCAAATTTTCCAAGGATGAGTGCTGCTCTCCAGGACTTAGACTGGGAAGGAATATTGGCATCAATGGGCACAGAACAGAAATGGGAATTCTTCAAAAAGACTGTTTGGGAACTCACTGCAAAGTATATTCCCATGGGCAATAAGTTTAAAAGGCTAAAAATAAAACCTATGTGGCTCACTGACAAAGTTAAAAAAGCTATAAACTATAAGAAAAGAGCTTTTAAAAAATATAAAAATGAGGGAACACTAGTGTCATTTAAATGTTACAAAGAATATAACAGGATATGTAAAAAGGAAATCAAGGATGCAAAAATTCAAAACGAACGACAGATTGCAAAAGATAGTAGGACAAACCCCAAAAAATTCTTCAAATATATTAATAGTAAAAAGGTCAAGTCTGAGCATGTAGGCCCTTTACAAAATAATCTAGAGTGGGTGACTGGGGACAAAGAGAAGGCTAATTTATTAAATACTTTCTTCAGTTCTGTGTATACAAAGGAGCATGGGGGAGCTCATGTCCAAAATGGGGGTGGTAGTGACACAGCCCCAAATCCACAATGGCTCAAAAGTGATATGGTCCAGAAATATTTAGATGGAATAAAGGTGGATAAAGCACCTGGACCAGATGGCATACACCCACGGATCCTAAAAGAATTGAGCTCTGTAATTTCAAAGCCATTGTATTTAATTTTTAGGGACTCATTAATGACAGGAATAGTACCACTGGATTGGCGCAGGGCCAATGTGGTGCCTATATTTAAAAAGGGAATTAAGTGTTTACCAAGTAACTATAGACCTGTTAGTTTAACTTCTATAGTTGGGAAAATACTGGAGAGATTAATAAAAGACCACATAGATGAGTTCTTGCTGGAAAAAAACTATTTAAGCAACAGACAGCATGGATTCATGAAAGACAGAAGTTGTCAAACAAACCTGATTTCTTTTTATGAAGAGGTAAGTAAGACCTTGGACAGAGGGGTGGCAGTGGACGTGGTATACTTGGATTTTGCAAAAGCGTTCGATACAGTTCCCCACACACGGCTCATGTGTAAGGTAAAGTCTACAGGATTGGAAATATCAGTTTGTAAATGGATAGAAAACTGGCTAAAAGACAGAATTCAGAGAGTAGTGGTTAATGATTCTTACTCTGAATGGTCCAAGGTTATCAGTGGTGTACCCCAAGGTTCAGTGCTGGGACCCTTACTTTTTAATATGTTTATAAATGATATTGGGTCTGAGATCAAAAGTAACATTTCTGTCTTTGCAGATGACACCAAGCTATGCAGTGGAATAACGTCCTTTCAGGATGTCGCCAATTTACAAGCCGACCTCAATGCTCTGTCTAATTGGGCGACTATGTGGCAGATGAGGTTTAATGTTGATAAATGTAAAGTTATGCACTTGGGGGCTAATAATATGAATGCATCATACATACTAGGGGGAGTACAACTGGGGGGATCCGTAGTGGAGAAGGATCTGGGGGTTTTGGTAGATCATAAGCTCAATAATGGCATGCAATGCCAAGCTGCGGTTTCCAAAGCGAGCAAAGTCCTTTCTTGTATTAAGAGAGGTATGGTCTCCAGAGAGAGAGATATCATTTTGCCCCTGTTCAAATCATTAGTAAGACCTCATCTGGAATATGCAGTTCAGTTTTGGGCCCCAGTTCTCAAAAAGGATATTGGGGAACTGGAGAAAGTGCAGAGAAGGGCAACCAAACTGATAAGAGGCATGGAGGAGCTCAGCTATGAGGAGAGATTAGAGGAACTGAATTTATTCTCTCTTGAGAAGAGGAGATTAAGGGGGGATATGATCAACATGTACAAATATATAAGGGGTCCATATAGTGAACTTGGTGTTCAGTTATTCACTTTACGGTCAACACAAAGGACAAGGGGGCACTCTTTGCGTCTAGAGGAAAAGAGATTTCACCTCCAAATACGGAAAGGTTTTTTCACAGTAAGAGCTGTGAAAATGTGGAATAGACTCCCTGCAGAGGTGGTTCTGGCCAGCTCAGTAGATTGCTTTAAGAAGGGCCTGGATTCTTTCTTAAATGTACATAATATAACTGGGTACTGACATTTATAGGTAAAGTTGATCCAGGGAATATCCGATTGCCTCTCGGGGGATCAGGAAGGAATTTTTTCCCCTGCTGTAGCAAATTGGATAATGCTCTTCTGGGTTTTTTTGCCTTCCTCTGGATCAACTGTGGGTATAGAATTGGGTATATGGGAGTGTACGATATATGTTTATTTTTATTTTTTTATTTTTATTTTTTACGGTTGAACTGGATGGACTTGTGTCTTTTTTCAACCTGACTAACTATGTAACTATGTAACTATGTAACTATGTACTATGAGCCATCACTGATGTACTGTGGATCATCACTGATGTACTGTGCACCATCACTGATGTACTGTGGATCATCACTGATGTACTGAGGATCATCACTGTTGTACTATGGATCATCACTGATGTACTGTGGACCATCCCTGATGTACTGTGGACCAACCCTGATGTACTGTGGATCATCACTGATGTACTGTGGATCATCACTGATGTACTGTGGATCATCACTGATGTACTATGGATCATCACTGATGTACTGTGGACCATCCCTGATGTACTGTGGATCATCACTGATGTACTGTGGACCATCCCTGATGTACCGTGGATCATCACTGATGTACTGTGGATCATCACTAATGTACCGTGGATCATCACTGATGTACTGAGGATCATCACTGATGTACTATGGGCCATCACGGGTGTACTATGGATCATCACTGGTGTACTATGGATCAACACTGATGTACTATGGACCATCCCTGATGTACTATGGACCATCCCTGATGTACTGAGGATCATCACTGATGTACTATAGATCATCACTGATGTTCTATGGGCCATCACTGGTGTACTATGGATCATCACTGATGTACTGTGGATCATCACTGATGTACTATGGATCATCACTGATGTACTATGAGCCATCACTGATATACTATGGGCCATCACTGATGTACTGTGGATCATCACTGGTGTACTATGGATCATCACTGATGTACTATGGATCATCACTGATGTACTATGGATCATCACTGATGTACTATGGATCATCACTGATGTACTATGGATCATCACTGGTGTACTATGGATCATCACTGATGTACTGTGGACCATCCCTGATGTACTGTGGATCATCACTGATGTACTGTGGATCATCACTGATGTACTAAGGATCATCACTGATGTACTATGGATCATCACTGATGTACTATAGATCATCACTGATGTACTGTGGATCATCACTGATGTACTGAGGATCATCACTGTTGTACTATGGATCATCACTGATGAACTGTGGACCATCCCTGATGTACTGTGGACCAACCCTGATGTACTGTGGATCATCACTGATGTACTGTGGATCATCACTGATGTACTATGGATCATCACTGATGTACTATGGATCATCACTGATGTACTATGAGCCATCACTGATGTACTATGAGCCATCACTGATGTACTATGGATTATCACTGGTGTACTATGGATCATCACTGATGTACTGTGGACCATCCCTGATGTACTGTGGATCATCACTGTTGTACTGTGGACCATCCCTGATGTACCGTGGATCATCACTGATGTACTGTGGATCATCACTAATGTACCGTGGATCATCACTGATGTACTGAGGATCATCACTGATGTACTATGGGCCATCACGGGTGTACTATGGATCATCACTGGTGTACTGTGGACCATCCCTGATGTACCGTGGATCATCACTGATGTACTGTGGATCATCACTAATGTACTGTGGATCATCGCTGATGTACTGAGGATCATCACTGATGTACTATGGGCCATCACGGGTGTACTATGGATCATCACTGGTGTACTATGGATCAACACTGATGTACTATGGACCATCCCTGATGTACTATGGACCATCCCTGATGTACTGAGGATCATCACTGATGTACTATAGATCATCACTGATGTACTATGGGCCATCACTGGTGTACTATGGATCATCACTGATGTACTATGGATCATCACTGATGTACTATGGATCATCACTGATGTACTATGAGCCATCACTGATGTACTGTGGATCATCACTGATGTACTGTGCACCATCACTGATGTACTGTGGACAATCACTAATGTACAATGGATCATCACTGATGAACTATAGATCATCACTGATGTACTATAGATCATCACTGGTGTATAGTGATGAGCCGAACACCCCCGGGTTCGGTTCGCACCAGAACCCGCAAACGGACCGAAAGTTCGTACGAACATTAGAACCCTATTAAATACAATGGATGCGAACGTTCAAATTCTTAAGTGCTAATTATAACAACTATTATGCATGTTATTGTCCTAAAAAGGGTTTGGGAACCTGGGTTCTGCACCAGGGAAAATGTATCAATGCAAAAAGAAGTTTTAAAAACGGTCGTTTTTCGGGAGCAGTCATTTTAATGATGCATAAAGTGAAAAAAAGTCAAATATTCCTTTAAATATCGTACCTGGGGGGTGTCTAAAGTATGCCTGTGAAGTGCCATGTGTTTCCCGTGTTTAGAACTGTCCCTGCACAAAATGACACTTCTAAAGGAAAAAAAAGCCATTTAAAACTGCTTGCGGCTTTAATGTAATGTCTGGTCCCGTAATATGGATGAAAATCTTTAAGAAAAATGGCATAGCTACCCCATGACCCACCCCTACCCCAGCCCATTACCAGCCCCTTTGGGTCTTGTATGGATATTAAGGGGAACCCCGCACATAAAATAAAAAAGGCCCTATATACTCTGAACAGCCGTATACAGGCGGTGCATACAAGACAGGGACTGTAGGTTTGTTCTTATGTAGAATCTGTTTGTAATTTTGAACAGGTACATTGTTGAAGTGTAGCTCCAGCCCAAAAATCTATTTTTAAACTTTTTGGAAAACATAGGTAAGGGTTATCACCCCTGTAACATTTGTTTTGCTGTCTGTGCCCCTGTTCAGAACATTTCACCTCACTTTCCGTCCCAATGACAACTGTTTTTGAAATGTGGTGTTTTTCTTGAAACAAGGATTGCTGATAAAGCATCAGTACAGAGGAGACACCTTTCTCCCATATTTATTCTTACAGGAGAGAATTTTCCTTCCTAGGGGTAGATTTCCTCTCACTTCCTGTTGTCTTCTTGCGTTTGCAAGTAGGAGTCGTTTGTAAGTTGGATGTTTGAAAGTAGGGACCTGCCGTATATACTCTGCAGAAATAGGCCCCTTAGTTGTTGGTGTTGGCACAACACTGTAAGCACTCACAGTTACTCTTGGTTGGTGCTGGAACGCCCTGCTGTCAACTATTATATCAGGAATTTTAATTACATATAATTGTTGAACAGTGGTAGTAAAAATTGGGGCTTTGATGGTGGTGCTGGTGCCACAACACTGTAAGCCCTGACAGTTACTCTTGGTGGGTGCAGCAATGGGCCCTGCTGTGAATTATTAGATCAAGAATTGTAATTGCATGCCCCTGTTGAACAGGGGCTGAAAAATTGGGCCTTTCGTGGTGGTGGTGGTGGTGGTGGTGGTGTTGCCACAACACTGTAAGCCATCAGAGTTACTCTTGGTGGGTGCAGGAATGGGCCCTGCTGTGAATTATTAGATCAAGAATTGTAATTACATGCCCCTTTTGAACAGGGGCTGAAAAATTGGGCCTTTCGTGGTGGTGGTGGTGGTGGCGTTGCCACAACACTGTAAGCCCTCAGACTTACTCTTGGTGGGTGCAGGAATGGGCCCTGCTGTGAATTATTAGATCAAGAATTGTAATTACATGCCCCTTTTGAACAGGGGCTGAAAAATTGGGCCTTTCATGGTGGTGGTGGTGGTGGCGTTGCCACAACACTGTAAGCCCTCAGAGTTACTCTTGGTGGGTGCAGCAATGGGCCCTGCTGTGAATTATTAGATCAAGAATTGTAATTACATGCCCCTTTTGAACAGGGGCTGAAAAATTGGGCCTTTCGTGGTGGTGGTGGTGGTGGCGTTGCCACAACACTGTAAGCCCTCAGAGTTACTCTTGGTGGGTGCAGCAATGGGCCCTGCTGTGAATTATTACATCAAGAATTGTAATTGCATGCCCCTGTTGAACAGGGGCTGAAAAATTGGGCCTTAGGCACTGGTGGCACAACACTACAACCCCTCACAGATACTGTACTTGGAGCACAGCAATGAGCCCTGTTGCAAAATATTGCTTCAAAAATTGTAATGACACGCCCCTGTTAAACAGGGGCTGAAAAATTGGGCCTTAGGCACTGGTGGCACAACACTACAACCCCTCACAGATACTGTACTTGGAGCACAGCAATGAGCCCTGTTGCAAAGTATTGCTTCAAAAATTGTAATGACACGCCCCTGTTAAACAGGGGCTGAAAAATTGGGCCTTAGGCACTGGTGCCACAACACTCCAACCCCTCACAGATACTGTACTTGGAGCACAGCAATGAGCCCTATGGCAAATTATTGCTAAAAAAATTGTAATTACACGCCCCTGTAAAACAGGGGCTGAAAAATTGGGCCTTAGCCACTGGTGGCGGCACCCATAAACAAAAATGATCTTCCAAGCTATCATCATCAATCGTATCATTGAGGACTCGGAGGAGGAGGATAGCCAGTCAACATAACAGCACAGGCACTCAGCATCAGCATCAGTCTTGAAGGGATGTGACATGTTAAAATCAATTAGTCTGTTATATCAGCATCAGGTGTGTGGTAGCTGGTGGTGATCCAAGACTGGTTCATCTTGATGAAAGTCAGTCGATCAACCGAGTCGGTGGACAGGCGCACCCTGTGATCCGTGACAAATCCTCCAGCAGCACTGAATGTGCGTTCCGAAAGAACGCTGGATGCAGGACAGGCCAGTAGCTCAATTGCATACTGTGCAAGCTCTGGCCAGTGATCCATCCTCAAGACCCAGTAAGCCAGAGGATTTTCGGTGGGGAAGGTGTCCAAGTCTGACCTTGCCCCTAGATATTCCTGCACCATGTTTATCAGACGCTGGCGATGGTTGCTGGAACCGATCATACTTTGGGGCTGCGGACTAAAGAATTGTCTGAACGCATCGGTCAGACGGCCACCTTCCCCACCGCTCCTTCTTTGACTGGCCGAAGCCTCAGCAACTCGTTGTCCAGGACCAGGAGTTTGTAACCTCCCAGTCTCTGGGAACGCGTTGCACAGACCTTTCTGCAAGGCCTCCCGGAGTTGTCTCATCCTCTGCTCCCTCTGCGACGGTAACATAAGGTCCGCAACCTTACCCTTGTACCGTGGATCAAGGAGAGTGGCCAGCCAGTAATGGTCCCTCTCCTTGATCCGAAGAATACGAGGATCCTTCCGCAGACTTTGCAGGATCAGGGAGGCCATGCAGCGTAGGTTTGCTGAGGCATTCGCTCCGGAGTCCTCTGGGTCACTAAGGACGACATGATCCGCAGTCACCTCCTCCCAGCCACGTACAAGTCCACTGGTTTCTTGGAACTGTAAATCATCCCTAAAAGACTGCTGCTGATGATGCTGAGTGCCAGCCTCCACCTCCATGCTGACACAATCCTCCTCCTCCTCCTCCTCCTCTTCCTGTGCGATGGGTGGGACAGAAGGAACACTGTCTGGGTAAAGGGGGCCTTGAGAGGCAAGGAAGTCCTCCTCTTCCTGCCTCTGTTCTGCCTCAAGTGCCCTGTCCATTATTCCACGCAGCGTGTGCTCCAACAGGTGGACAAGAGGTACAGTGTCACTGATGCATGCACTGTCACTGCTCACCATCCTCGTGGCCTCCTCAAATGGTGCCAGGACAGTGCATGCATCCCTGATCATGCCCCACTGGCGTGGAGAAAAAAAAACAAGCTCCCCTGACCCTGTCCTGGTGCCGTAGTCGCACAGGTACTCATTGATGGCCCTCTGCTGCGTGTGCAGCCGCTGCAGCATGGCCAACGTTGAGTTCCACCTGGTGGGCATGTCACATATAAGGCGGTTCTTGGGCAGGTTCAACTCCTTTTGCAGCTCAGCCAGGCGAGCACTGGCATTATAAGATCTGCGGAAATGCACACAGACTTTCCTGGCCTGCCTCAGGACATCCTGTAAGCCCGGGTACCTGCCCAAGAACCGCTGCACCACCAGGTTAAGGACGTGAGCCACACAGGGCACATGGGTCAGTTGTCCCTGTCGAAGGGCGGAGAGGAGGTTGGTGCCATTGTCGCAAACCACCATTCCTGGCTTAAGCTGGCGTGGCGTCAACCACCTCTCGGCCTGGCCCTGCAGAGCAGACAGGACCTCTGCCCCAGTGTGGCTTCTGTCCCCCAAACACACCAGCGCAAGCACGGCATGGCATCTTTTTGCCTGCGTACTTGCGTAGCCCCGTGAACGGCTACGGAGCACCGCTGGTTCATAGGACAAACCACAGGAAGAGGCCATGGAGGAAGAAGAAGAGGAGGGGGTGGAGGAGAGAGGTGTGTCACAACCAGTAGTAGCATTTTGGAGGCGTGGCGGTGGGACAACCTCCAACACTACTGCACCTTGTCCTGCATCCTTCCCAGCTGCCAAAAGAGTGACCCAATGGGCCGTGAAAGAAAGGTAACGTCCCTGTCCATGCCTGCTGGACCATGAGTCAGCGGTAATATGCACCTTACCGCTGACCGCCCTGTCCAGCGAGGCCAAGACATTGCCTTCCACATGCCGGTAGAGAGCCGGAATAGCCTTCCGTGAGAAAAAGTGGCGTTTGGGAACCTGCCACTGAGGAACCGCACATTGCACAAACTCACGGAAGGGGGCCGAGTCTACCAACTGAAAAGGCAGCAGTTGAAGCGCTAGCAATTTAGCCAAGCTAGCATTCAACCGCTGGGCATGTGGATGGCTGGGAGTGAACTTCTTTCGACGGTCCAGCAGCTGGGGCAGGGAAATTTGCCTGCTAGAATCGGACGTCGGTGTACTGCTAGCAGAGTGGGCGCAAGTACTTGGCTGTGACACACCTAATTCTACACCTTCATTCCTCTCAGTGCATGTTTCAGAGAGGACTGAAGTTATAGTGGGGTTGGAGATCCCAGCTGATGCGGTGCAAGGAGAGGTCCGCTTTGTTCTTTGGTGTGGGTCTTTGAGGTAGGCTTGCCAACGAGCTGCATGGCAGGTCAACATATGTCTGGTCAGGCATGTGGTACCCAAGCGGCTGATGTTTTGGCCACGCGATATACGCTTGAGACATATGTTGCAAACAGCAGCTGTGCGATCTGATGCACTAGCCTCAAAAAAGGCCCACACCAAGGAACTTTTTGAATGACGGGCAGAGGCAGCGCCCTGCACAGGCGGAGCTCTGCGGTGTGATTCCGTCGGTGTACTGCCCTTACGCTGGCCACCAAAGGGCATCCTGCCTCGTTGGAGATGTGCCTCCTCCTCATCCTCCTCCTCCTCCTCTCTCCTATTAGGCACCCACGTGGAGTCAGTGACCTCATCATCCCCTCCCTCCTCATCACTGGAGCCAATCTGGCAGTATGCTGCAGCTGCTGGAACATGACTGCCAGATTGGTGTCCTTCTTGAGCATCCCCTCTGTCTGCTCTCACCCTACTGCCTTCCTGTAGCTGGGTTTCATCATCAGACCCTTCGAAACGCTGGGCATCCTCCTGGAGCATGTACCCAACACTGTGCTCAAACAGTTCGGGGGACTCCTCAGGAGGAGGACATGGTGGGTCTAGGGAAGGAGTGACTGATGATGAGTCTGACATTGATACCAGGGAAGAGGACGCTTTGGCAGCTGCTTTGCCAGTACCCTGAGCCTGGGTGAGAGAGGATGAGGAGGAGGAGGAGGGCTTGGTCATCCACTCTACCAAGTCTTCGGCATGATGTGGCTCAACATGTCCAGCTGCCGAAAAGAAGGACAAGCGTGTCCCATGGCCATGTGCTGATGACAATGCACCGCGTCCACGACCAGCACTGTTGCCCCCAGACACAGAGCCTGCTTGCCCTCTTTTATTGCCTCCTGACTGTCTGCCTCTCCTTGTTTGCCTTCCAGACATTCTAATAGATGGCCTGCAGGGAGATGGGAAAAAAGCAATAAGGGCTACCTTCAGGTGTCCTTCTCTGTCCCTTTACTTAAGGATTTCTAAATATGGTTGAGGATGATTGCTTTTGCACAGAATAGCACAACGACAATTTCCCTGACTGTCCAAAAAACAAGGATTTCAAAGATGGTTGATGAGGAATGCTTTAGCACACTATAGCACAAGGAGAATTCACTCACTGTCCTTCCCTGTCCCTAGAAACAAGGACTTGCACAGTGAAAGAAACTGACACTTTCCCTACCTAGAGTTTTCTGTCCCTAGAAAAAATGTTTTTTTAAAGCACACTATAGCACAAGGAGAATTCACTCACTGTCCTTCCCTGTCCCTAGAAACAAGGACTTGCACAGTGAAAGAAACTGACACTCTCCCTACCTAGAGTTTTCTGTCCCTAGAAAAAATGTTTTTTTAAAGCACACTATAGCACAAGGAGAATTCACTCACTGTCCTTCCCTGTCCCTAGAAACAAGGACTTGCACAGTGAAAGAAACTGACACTCTCCCTACCTAGAGTTTTCTGTCCCTAGAATTTTTTTTTTTTTAAAGCACACTATAGCACAAGGAGAATTCACTCACTGTCCTTCCCTGTCCCTAGAAACAAGGACTTGCACAGTGAAAGAAACTGACACTCTCCCTACCTAGAGTTTTCTGTCCCTAGAAAAAATGTTTTTTTTAAAGCACACTATAGCACAAGGAGAATTCACTCACTGTCCTTCCCTGTCCCTAGAAACAAGGACTTGCACAGTGAAAGAAACTGACACTCTCCCTACCTAGAGTTTTCTGTCCCTAGAAAAAATGTTTTTTTAAAGCACACTATAGCACAAGGAGAATTCACTCACTGTCCTTCCCTGTCCCTAGAAACAAGGACTTGCACAGTGAAAGAAACTGACACTCTCCCTACCTAGAGTTTTCTGTCCCTAGAAAAAATGTTTTTTTAAAGCACACTATAGCACAAGGAGAATTCACTCACTGTCCTTCCCTGTCCCTAGAAACAAGGACTTGCACAGTGAAAGAAACTGACACTCTCCCTACCTAGAGTTTTCTGTCCCTAGAAAAAATGTTTTTTTAAAGCACACTATAGCACAAGGAGAATTCACTCACTGTCCTTCCCTGTCCCTAGAAACAAGGACTTGCACAGTGAAAGAAACTGACACTCTCCCTACCTAGAGTTTTCTGTCCCTAGAAAAAATGTTTTTTTAAAGCACACTATAGCACAAGGAGAATTCACTCACTGTCCTTCCCTGTCCCTAGAAACAAGGACTTGCACAGTGAAAGAAACTGACACTCTCCCTACCTAGAGTTTTCTGTCCCTAGAAAAAATGTTTTTTTAAAGCACACTATAGCACAAGGAGAATTCACTCACTGTCCTTCCCTGTCCCTAGAAACAAGGACTTGCACAGTGAAAGAAACTGACACTCTCCCTACCTAGAGTTTTCTGTCCCTAGAAAAAATGTTTTTTTAAAGCACACTATAGCACAAGGAGAATTCACTCATTGTCCTTCCCTGTCCCTAGAAACAAGGACTTGCACAGTGAAAGAAACTGACACTCTCCCTACCTAGAGTTTTCTGTCCCTATAAAAAATGTTTTTTTAAAGCACACTATAGCACAAGGAGAATTCACTCACTGTCCTTCCCTGTCCCTAGAAACAAGGACTTGCACAGTGAAAGAAACTGACACTCTCCCTACCTAGAGTTTTCTGTCCCTAGAAAAAATGTTTTTTTAAAGCACACTATAGCACAAGGAGAATTCACTCACTGTCCTTCCCTGTCCCTAGAAACAAGGACTTGCAAAGTGAAAGAAACTGACACTCTCCCTACCTAGAGTTTTCTGTCCCTAGAATTTTTTTTTTTAAAGCACACTATAGCACAAGGAGAATTCACTCACTGTCCTTCCCTGTCCCTAGAAACAAGGACTTGCACAGTGAAAGAAACTGACACTCTCCCTACCTAGAGTTTTCTGTCCCTAGAAAAAATGTTTTTTTAAAGCACACTATAGCACAAGGAGAATTCACTCACTGTCCTTCCCTGTCCCTAGAAACAAGGACTTGCACAGTGAAAGAAACTGACACTCTCCCTACCTAGAGTTTTCTGTCCCTAGAAAAAATGTTTTTTTAAAGCACACTATAGCACAAGGAGAATTCACTCACTGTCCTTCCCTGTCCCTAGAAACAAGGACTTGCACAGTGAAAGAAACTGACACTCTCCCTACCTAGAGTTTTCTGTCCCTAGAAAAAATGTTTTTTTAAAGCACACTATAGCACAAGGAGAATTCACTCACTGTCCTTCCCTGTCCCTAGAAACAAGGACTTGCACAGTGAAAGAAACTGACACTCTCCCTACCTAGAGTTTTCTGTCCCTAGAAAAAATGTTTTTTTAAAGCACACTATAGCACAAGGAGAATTCACTCACTGTCCTTCCCTGTCCCTAGAAACAAGGACTTGCACAGTGAAAGAAACTGACACTCTCCCTACCTAGAGTTTTCTGTCCCTAGAAAAAATGTTTTTTTTTAAAGCACACTATAGCACAAGGAGAATTCACTCACTGTCCTTCCCTGTCCCTAGAAACAAGGACTTGCACAGTGAAAGAAACTGACACTCTCCCTACCTAGAGTTTTCTGTCCCTAGAAAAAATGTTTTTTTAAAGCACACTATAGCACAAGGAGAATTCACTCACTGTCCTTCCCTGTCCCTAGAAACAAGGACTTGCACAGTGAAAGAAACTGACACTCTCCCTACCTAGAGTTTTCTGTCCCTAGAAAAAATGTTTTTTTAAAGCACACTATAGCACAAGGAGAATTCACTCACTGTCCTTCCCTGTCCCTAGAAACAAGGACTTGCACAGTGAAAGAAACTGACACTCTCCCTACCTAGAGTTTTCTGTCCCTAGAAAAAATGTTTTTTTAAAGCACACTATAGCACAAGGAGAATTCACTCACTGTCCTTCCCTGTCCCTAGAAACAAGGACTTGCACAGTGAAAGAAACTGACACTCTCCCTACCTAGAGTTTTCTGTCCCTAGAAAAAATGTTTTTTTAAAGCACACTATAGCACAAGGAGAATTCACTCACTGTCCTTCCCTGTCCCTAGAAACAAGGACTTGCACAGTGAAAGAAACTGACACTCTCCCTACCTAGAGTTTTCTGTCCCTAGAAAAAATGTTTTTTTAAAGCACACTATAGCACAAGGAGAATTCACTCACTGTCCTTCCCTGTCCCTAGAAACAAGGACTTGCACAGTGAAAGAAACTGACACTCTCCCTACCTAGAGTTTTCTGTCCCTAGAAAAAATGTTTTTTTAAAGCACACTATAGCACAAGGAGAATTCACTCATTGTCCTTCCCTGTCCCTAGAAACAAGGACTTGCACAGTGAAAGAAACTGACACTCTCCCTACCTAGAGTTTTCTGTCCCTAGAAAAAATGTTTTTTTAAAGCACACTATAGCACAAGGAGAATTCACTCACTGTCCTTCCCTGTCCCTAGAAACAAGGACTTGCACAGTGAAAGAAACTGACACTCTCCCTACCTAGAGTTTTCTGTCCCTAGAAAAAATGTTTTTTTAAAGCACACTATAGCACAAGGAGAATTCACTCACTGTCCTTCCCTGTCCCTAGAAACAAGGACTTGCAAAGTGAAAGAAACTGACACTCTCCCTACCTAGAGTTTTCTGTCCCTAGAATTTTTTTTTTTTAAAGCACACTATAGCACAAGGAGAATTCACTCACTGTCCTTCCCTGTCCCTAGAAACAAGGACTTGCACAGTGAAAGAAACTGACACTCTCCCTACCTAGAGTTTTCTGTCCCTAGAAAAAATGTTTTTTTAAAGCACACTATAGCACAAGGAGAATTCACTCACTGTCCTTCCCTGTCCCTAGAAACAAGGACTTGCACAGTGAAAGAAACTGACACTCTCCCTACCTAGAGTTTTCTGTCCCTAGAAAAAATGTTTTTTTAAAGCACACTATAGCACAAGGAGAATTCACTCACTGTCCTTCCCTGTCCCTAGAAACAAGGACTTGCACAGTGAAAGAAACTGACACTCTCCCTACCTAGAGTTTTCTGTCCCTAGAAAAAATGTTTTTTTAAAGCACACTATAGCACAAGGAGAATTCACTCACTGTCCTTCCCTGTCCCTAGAAACAAGGACTTGCACAGTGAAAGAAACTGACACTCTCCCTACCTAGAGTTTTCTGTCCCTAGAAAAATTTTTTTTTTAAAGCACACTATAGCACAAGGAGAATTCACTCACTGTCCTTCCCTGTCCCTAGAAACAAGGACTTGCACAGTGAAAGAAACTGACACTCTCCCTACCTAGAGTTTTCTGTCCCTAGAAAAAATGTTTTTTTAAAGCACACTATAGCACAAGGAGAATTCACTCACTGTCCTTCCCTGTCCCTAGAAACAAGGACTTGCACAGTGAAAGAAACTGACACTCTCCCTACCTAGAGTTTTCTGTCCCTAGAAAAAATGTTTTTTAAAGCACACTATAGCACAAGGAGAATTCACTCACTGTCCTTCCCTGTCCCTAGAAACAAGGACTTGCACAGTGAAAGAAACTGACACTCTCCCTACCTAAAGTTTTCTGTCCCTAGAATTTTTTTTTTTTAAAGCACACTATAGCACAAGGAGAATTCACTCACTGTCCTTCCCTGTCCCTAGAAACAAGGACTTGCACAGTGAAAGAAACTGACACTCTCCCTACCTAGAGTTTTCTGTCCCTAGAAAAAATGTTTTTTTAAAGCACACTATAGCACAAGGAGAATTCACTCACTGTCCTTCCCTGTCCCTAGAAACAAGGACTTGCACAGTGAAAGAAACTGACACTCTCCCTACCTAGAGTTTTCTGTCCCTAGAAAAAATGTTTTTTTAAAGCACACTATAGCACAAGGAGAATTCACTCACTGTCCTTCCCTGTCCCTAGAAACAAGGACTTGCACAGTGAAAGAAACTGACACTCTCCCTACCTAGAGTTTTCTGTCCCTAGAAAAAATGTTTTTTTAAAGCACACTATAGCACAAGGAGAATTCACTCACTGTCCTTCCCTGTCCCTAGAAACAAGGACTTGCACAGTGAAAGAAACTGACACTCTCCCTACCTAGAGTTTTCTGTCCCTAGAAAAAATGTTTTTTTAAAGCACACTATAGCACAAGGAGAATTCACTCACTGTCCTTCCCTGTCCCTAGAAACAAGGACTTGCACAGTGAAAGAAACTGACACTCTCCCTACCTAGCGTTTTCTGTCCCTAGAAAAAATGTTTTTTAAAGCACACTATAGCACAAGCACAAAACACACTGACACTCTCCCTACCTATCCTTCTCTTTCCCTAAACTAAAGGAATCCAGGTTAAGCAAGAAAGAAATAAATGTCACTGTCCCTGCCTATGCTGCTCTTTCCCTGCTCCGGAACACACTACACTAGGCCGCCGTGCTGGCGGCCTTTTATAGTGTGGGGCGTGTACTAAACACCCTCAGCAATAATTTGCCACAGGCATCCTGCCTGTGGCCAATCATTGCTCTCCTCGCTGCCGGCGCTGTGATTGGCCAAGCATGCGGGGTCACAGTGCATGCTTGGCCAATCACAGCGCCTGGATGACACTGCGATGGCGTAGTGCATTGTGGGCCGTTCGCGTCACTCGAATTTGGCGCAAACGGCCCTAATCGTTCGATCTTCGTCGAACGATCGAACAGCCGATGTTCGAGTCGAACGTATGTTCGACTCGAACACGAAGCTCATCCCTACTGGTGTACTATGGACCATCACTGGTGTACTATGGATCATCACTGGTGTACTATGGATCATTACTGGTGTACTGTGGATCATCACTGATGTACTATAGTTCATCACTGATGTACCATGGATCATCACTGGTGTACTATGGACCATCCCTGATGTACTATGGACCATCCCTGATGTACTGTGGATCATCACTGATGTACTGTGGATCATTACTGATGTACTATAGATCATCACTGATGTACTATGGGCCATCACTGGTGTACTATGGGCCATCACTGGTGTACTATGGGCCATCACTGGTGTACTATGGATCATCACTGGTGTACTATGGATCATCACTGGTGTACTGTGGATCATCACTGATGTACTGTGGATCATCCCTGGTGTACTATGGATCATCACTGGTGTACAATGGATCATCACTGGTGTACTATGGATCATCACTGATATACTGTGGACCATCCCTGATGTACTGTGGACCATCCCTGATGTACTGTGGACCAACCCTGATGTACTGTGGATCATCACTGATGTACTGTGGATCATCACTGATGTACTATGGATCATCACTGATGTACTATGGATCATCACTGATGTACTATGGATCATCACTGATGTACTATGGATCATTACAGATGTACTATGGATCATCACTGATGTACTATGGATCATCACTGATGTACTATGAGCCATCACTGATGTACTATGAGCCATCACTGATGTACTATGGATTATCACTGGTGTACTATGGATCATCACTGATGTACTGTGGACCATCCCTGATGTACTGTGGATCATCACTGATGTACTGTGGACCATACCTGATGTACCGTGGATCATCACTGATGTACTGTGGATCATCACTAATGTACCGTGGATCATCACTGATGTACTGAGGATCATCACTGATGTACTATGGGCCATCACGGGTGTACTATGGATCATCACTGGTGTACTATGGATCAACACTGATGTACTATGGACCATCCCTGATGTACTATGGACCATCCCTGATGTACTGAGGATCATCACTGATGTACTATAGATCATCACTGATGTACTATGGGCCATCACTGGTGTACTATGGATCATCACTGATGTACTGTGGATCATCACTGATGTACTATGGATCATCACTGATGTACTATGAGCCATCACTGATGTACTATGGGCCATCACTGATGTACTGTGGATCATCACTGGTGTACTATGGATCATCACTGATGTACTATGGATCATCACTGATGTACTATGGATCATCACTGGTGTACTATGGATCATCACTGATGTACTGTGGACCATCCCTGATGTACTGTGGATCATCACTGATGTACTGTGGATCATCACTGATGTACTAAGGATCATCACTGATGTACTATGGATCATCACTGATGTACTATAGATCATCACTGATGTACTGTGGATCATCACTGATGTACTGAGGATCATCACTGTTGTACTATGGATCATCACTGATGTACTGTGGACCATCCCTGATGTACTGTGGACCAACCCTGATGTACTGTGGACCATCCCTGATGTACTGTGGATCATCACTGATGTACTGTGGATCATCACTAATGTACCGTGGATCATCACTGATGTACTGAGGATCATCACTGATGTACTGAGGATCATCACTGATGTACTATGGGCCATCACGGGTGTACTATGGATCATCACTGGTGTACTATGGATCAACACTGATGTACTATGGACCATCCCTGATGTACTATGGACCATCCCTGATGTACTGAGGATCATCACTGATGTACTATAGATCATCACTGATGTACTATGGGCCATCACTGGTGTACTATGGATCATCACTGATGTACTGTGGTTCATCACTGATGTACTATGGATCATCACTGATGTACTATGAGCCATCACTGATGTACTATGGGCCATCACTGATGTACTGTGGATCATCACTGGTGTACTATGGATCATCACTGATGTACTATGGATCATCACTGATGTACTATGGATCATCACTGATGTACTATGGATCATCACTGATGTACTGTGGACCATCCCTGATGTACCGTGGATCATCACTGATGTACTGTGGATCATCACTAATGTACCGTGGATCATCACTGATGTACTGAGGATCATCACTGATGTACTATGGGCCATCATGGGTGTACTATGGATCATCACTGGTGTACTATGGATCATCACTGATGTACTGTGGACCATCCCTGATGTACTGTGGATCATCACTGATGTACTGTGGATCATCACTGATGTACTATAGATCATCACTGATGTACTGTGGATCATCACTGATGTACTGAGGATCATCACTGTTGTACTATGGATCATCACTGATGTACTGTGGACCATCCCTGATGTACTGTGGACCAACCCTGATGTACTGTGGATCATCACTGATGTACTGTGGATCATCACTGATGTACTGTGGATCATCACTGATGTACTATGGATCATCACTGATGTACTGTGGACCATCCCTGATGTACTGTGGATCATCACTGATGTACTGTGGACCATCCCTGATGTACCGTGGATCATCACTGATGTACTGTGGATCATCACTAATGTACCGTGGATCATCACTGATGTACTGAGGATCATCACTGATGTACTATGGGCCATCACGGGTGTACTATGGATCATCACTGGTGTACTATGGATCAACACTGATGTACTATGGACCATCCCTGATGTACTATGGACCATCCCTGATGTACTGAGGATCATCACTGATGTACTATAGATCATCACTGATGTTCTATGGGCCATCACTGGTGTACTATGGATCATCACTGATGTACTATGGATCATCACTGATGTACTATGGATCATCACTGATGTACTATGAGCCATCACTGATATACTATGGGCCATCACTGATGTACTGTGGATCATCACTGGTGTACTATGGATCATCACTGATGTACTATGGATCATCACTGATGTACTATGGATCATCACTGATGTACTATGGAACATCACTGGTGTACTATGGATCATCACTGATGTACTGTGGACCATCCCTGATGTACTGTGGATCATCACTGATGTACTGTGGATCATCACTGATGTACTCAGGATCATCACTGATGTACTATGGATCATCACTGATGTACTATAGATCATCACTGATGTACTGTGGATCATCACTGATGTACTGAGGATCATCACTGTTGTACTATGGATCATCACTGATGTACTGTGGACCATCCCTGATGTACTGTGGACCAACCCTGATGTACTGTGGATCATCACTGATGTACTGTGGATCATCACTGATGTACTATGGATCATCACTGATGTACTATGGATCATCACTGATGTACTATGGATCATCACTGATGTACTATGAGCCATCACTGATGTACTATGAGCCATCACTGATGTACTATGGATTATCACTGGTGTACTATGGATCATCACTGATGTACTGTGGACCATCCCTGATGTACTGTGGATCATCACTGTTGTACTGTGGACCATCCCTGATGTACCGTGGATCATCACTGATGTACTGTGGATCATCACTAATGTACCGTGGATCATCACTGATGTACTGAGGATCATCACTGATGTACTATGGGCCATCACGGGTGTACTATGGATCATCACTGGTGTACTGTGGACCATCCCTGATGTACCGTGGATCATCACTGATGTACTGTGGATCATCACTAATGTACTGTGGATCATCGCTGATGTACTGAGGATCATCACTGATGTACTATGGGCCATCACGGGTGTACTATGGATCATCACTGGTGTACTATGAATCAACACTGATGTACTATGGACCATCCCTGATGTACTATGGACCATCCCTGATGTACTGAGGATCATCACTGATGTACTATAGATCATCACTGATGTACTATGGGCCATCACTGGTGTACTATGGATCATCACTGATGTACTGTGGATCATCACTGATGTACTATGGATCATCACTGATGTACTATGAGCCATCACTGATGTACTGTGGATCATCACTGATGTACTGTGCACCATCACTGATGTACTGTGGACAATCACTAATGTACAATGGATCATCACTGATGAACTATAGATCATCACTGATGTACTATAGATCATCACTGGTGTACTATGGACCATCACTGTGTACTATGGATCATCACTGGTGTACTATGGATCATTACTGGTGTACTGTGGATCATCACTGATGTACTATAGTTCATCACTGATGTACTATGGATCATCACTGGTGTACTATGGACCATCCCTGATGTACTATGGACCATCCCTGATGTACTGTGGATCATCACTGATGTACTGTGGATCATTACTGATGTACTATAGATCATCACTGATGTACTATGGGCCATCACTGGTGTACTATGGGCAATCACTGGTGTACTATGGGCCATCACTGGTGTACTATGGATCATCACTGGTGTACTGTGGATCATCACTGGTGTACTGTGGATCATCACTGATGTACTGTGGATCATCCCTGGTGTACTAGGGATCATCACTGGTGTACAATGGATCATCACTGGTGTACTATGGATCATCACTGATATACTGTGGACCATCCCTGATGTACTGTGGACCATCCCTGATGTACTGTGGACCAACCCTGATGTACTGTGGATCATCACTGATGTACTGTGGATCATCACTGATGTACTACGGATCATCACTGATGTACTATGGATCATCACTGATGTACTATGGATCATTACAGATGTACTATGGATCATCACTGATGTACTATGGATCATCACTGATGTACAATGAGCCATCACTGATGTACTATGAGCCATCACTGATGTACTATGGATTATCACTGGTGTACTATGGATCATCACTGATGTACTGTGGACCATCCCTGATGTACTGTGGATCATCACTGATGTACTGTGGACCATCCCTGATGTACCGTGGATCATCACTGATGTACTGT
Source organism: Rana muscosa (assembly GCA_029206835.1). Taxonomy (NCBI): domain Eukaryota; kingdom Metazoa; phylum Chordata; class Amphibia; order Anura; family Ranidae; genus Rana; species Rana muscosa. The sequence goes on from JARGYO010000056.1 coordinate 4,847,919, forward strand.
GGATCATCACTAATGTACCGTGGATCATCACTGATGTACTGAGGATCATCACTGATGTACTATGGGCCATCACGGGTGTACTATGGATCATCACTGGTGTACTATGGATCAACACTGATGTACTATGGACCATCCCTGATGTACTATGGACCATCCCTGATGTACTGAGGATCATCACTGATGTACTATAGATCATCACTGATGTACTATGGGCCATCACTGGTGTACTATGGATCATCACTGATGTACTGTGGATCATCACTGATGTACTATGGATCATCACTGATGTACTATGAGCCATCACTGATGTACTATGGGCAATCACTGATGTACTGTGGATCATCACTGGTGTACTATGGATCATCACTGATGTACTATGGATCATCACTGATGTACTATGGATCATCACTGGTGTACTATGGATCATCACTGATGTACTGTGGACCATCCCTGATGTACTGTGGATCATCACTGATGTACTGTGGATCATCACTGATGTACTGTGGATCATCACTGATGTACTAAGGATCATCACTGATGTACTATGGATCATCACTGATGTACTATAGATCATCACTGATGTACTGTGGATCATCACTGATGTACTGAGGATCATCACTGTTGTACTATGGATCATCACTGATGTACTGTGGACCATCCTTGATGTACCGTGGACCAACCCTGATGTACTGTGGATCATCACTGATGTACTGTGGATCATCACTGATGTACTATGGATCATCACTGATGTACTGTGGACCATCCCTGATGTACTGTGGATCATCACTGATGTACTGTGGACCATCCCTGATGTACCGTGGATCATCACTGATGTACTGTGGATCATCACTAATGTACCGTGGATCATCACTGATGTACTGAGGATCATCACTGATGTACTATGGGCCATCACGGGTGTACTATGGATCATCACTGGTGTACTATGGATCAACACTGATGTACTATGGACCATCCCTGATGTACTATGGACCATCCCTGATGTACTGAGGATCATCACTGATGTACTATGGGCCATCACTGGTGTACTATGGATCATCACTGGTGTACTATGGATCATCACTGATGTACTATGGATCATCACTGATGTACTATGGATCATCACTGGTGTACTATGGATCATCACTGATGTACTGTGGACCATCCCTGATGTACTGTGGATCATCACTGATGTACTGTGGATCATCACTGATGTACTAAGGATCATCACTGATGTACTATGGATCATCACTGATGTACTATAGATCATCACTGATGTACTGTGGATCATCACTGATGTACTGAGGATCATCACTGTTGTACTATGAATCATCACTGATGTACTATAGATCATCACTGATGTACTATGGGCCATCACTGGTGTACTATGGATCATCACTGATGTACTGTGGACCATCCCTGATGTACTGTGGACCATCCCTGATGTACTGTGGACCAACCCTGATGTACTGTGGATCATCACTGATGTACTGTGGATCATCACTGATGTACTATGGATCATCACTGATGTACTATGGATCATCACTGATGTACTATGGATCATTTCAGATGTACTATGGATCATCACTGATGTACTATGGATCATCACTGATGTACTATGAGCCATCACTGATGTACTATGGATTATCACTCGTGTACTATGGATCATCACTGATGTACTGTGGACCATCCCTGATGTACTGTGGATCATCACTGATGTACTGTGGACCATCCCTGATGTACCGTGGATCATCACTGATGTACTGTGGATCATCACTAATGTACTATGGATCATCACTGGTGTACTATGGATCATCACTGATGTACTGTGGACCATCCCTGATGTACTGTGGATCATCACTGATGTACTGTGGATCATTACTGATGTACTAAGGATCATCACTGATGTACTATGGATCATCACTGATGTACTATAGATCATCACTGATGTACTGTGGATCATCACTGATGTACTGAGGATCATCACTGATGTACTATGGATCATCACTGATGTACTGTGGACCATCCCTGATGTACTGTGGACCAACCCTGATGTACTGTGGATCATCACTGATTTACTATGGATCATCACTGATGTACTATGGATCATCACTGATGTACTATGAGCCATCACTGATGTACTATGAGCCGTCACTGATGTACTATGGATTATCACTGGTGTACTATGGATCATCACTGATGTACTGTGGACCATCCCTGATGTACTGTGGATCATCACTGATGTACTGTGGACCATCCCTGATGTACCGTGGATCATCACTGATGTACTGTGGATCATCACTAATGTACCGTGGATCATCACTGATGTACTATGGACCATCCCTGATGTACTGAGGATCATTACTGATGTACTATAGATCATCACTGATGTACTATGGGCCATCACTGATGTACTGTGGATCATCACTGATGTACTGTGCACCATCACTGATGTACTGTGGACCATCACTAATGTACAATGGATCATCACTGATGAACTATAGATCATCACTGATGTACTATAGATCATCACTGGTGTACTATGGACCATCACTGGTGTACTATGGATCATCACTGGTGTACTATGGATCATTACTGGTGTACTGTGGATCATCACTGATGTACTATAGTTCATCACTGATGTACTATGGATCATCACTGGTGTACTATGGACCATCCCTGATGTACTATGGACCATCCCTGATGTACTGTGGATCATCACTGATGTACTGTGGATCATTACTGATGTACTATAGATCATCACTGATGTACTATGGGCCATCACTGGTGTACTATGGGCCATCACTGGTGTACTATGGATCATCACTGGTGTACTGTGGATCATCACTGATGTACTGTGGATCATCCCTGGTGTACTATGGATCATCACTGGTGTACAATGGATCATCACTGGTGTACTATGGATCATCACTGATATACTGTGGACCATCCCTGATGTACTGTGGATCATCACTGATGTACTGTGGATCATCACTGATGTACTGTGGACCATCCCTGATGTACTGTGGATCATCACTGATGTACTGTGGATCATCACTGATGTACTATAGATCATCACTGATGTACTATGGGCCATCACTGATGTACTATGGGCCATCACTGGTGTACTATGGGCCATCACTGATGTACTATGGATCATCACTGATGTACTATAGATCATCACTGATGTACTGTGGATCATCACTGATGTACTGAGGATCATCACTGTTGTACTATGGATCATCACTGATGTACTGTGGACCATCCCTGATGTAATGTGGACCAACCCTGATGTACTGTGGATCATCACTGATGTACTGTGGATCATCACTGATGTACTGTGGATCATCACTGATGTACTGTGGACCATCCCTGATGTACTGTGGATCATCACTGATGTACTGTGGATCATCACTGATGTACTGAGGATCATCACTGATGTACTATGGATCATCACTGATGTACTATGAGCCATCACTGGTGTACTATGGATCATCACTGGTGTACTATGGATCATCACTGATGTACTGTGGATCATACCTGATGTACTGTGGATCATCACTGATGTACTGTGGATCATCACTGATGTACCGTGGATCATCACTGATGTACTATGGGCCATCACGGGTGTACTATGGATCATCACTGGTGTACTATGGATCATCACTGATGTACTATGGACCATCCCTGATGTACTATGGACCATCCCTGATGTACTGAGGATCATCACTGATGTACTATAGATCATCACTGATGTACAATGGGCCATCACTGGTGTACTATGGATCATCACTGATGTACTGTGGATCATCACTGATGTACTATGAATCATCACTGATGTACTATGAGCCATCACTGATGTACTATGGGACATCACTGATGTACTGTGGATCATCACTGGTGTACTATGGATCATCACTGATGTACTATGGATCATCACTAATGTACTATGGATCATCACTGATGTACTATGGATCATCACTGATGTACTATGGATCATCACTGATGTACTATGGATCATCACTGATGTACTATGAGCCATCACTGATGTACTATGAGCCATCACTGATGTACTATGGATTATCACTGGTGTACTATGGATCATCACTGATGTACTGTGGACCATCCCTGATGTAATGTGGATCATCACTGATGTACTGTGGACCATCCCTGATGTACCGTGGATCATCACTGATGTACTGTGGATCATCACTAATGTACCGTGGATCATCACTGATGTACTGAGGATCATCACTGATGTACTATGGATCATCACTGATGTACTATGGATCATCACTGATGTACTATGAGCCATCACTGATGTACTATGAGCCGTCACTGATGTACTATGGATTATCACTGGTGTACTATGGATCATCACTGATGTACTGTGGACCATCCCTGATGTACTGTGGATCATCACTGATGTACTGTGGACCATCCCTGATGTACCGTGGATCATCACTGATGTACTGTGGATCATCACTAATGTACCGTGGATCATCACTGATGTACTATGGACCATCCCTGATGTACTGAGGATCATTACTGATGTACTATAGATCATCACTGATGTACTATGGGCCATCACTGATGTACTGTGGATCATCACTGATCTACTGTGCACCATCACTGATGTACTGTGGACCATCACTAATGTACAATGGATCATCACTGATGAACTATAGATCATCACTGATGTACTATAGATCATCACTGGTGTACTATGGACCATCACTGGTGTACTATGGATCATCACTGGTGTACTATGGATCATTACTGGTGTACTGTGGATCATCACTGATGTACTATAGTTCATCACTGATGTACTATGGATCATCACTGGTGTACTATGGACCATCCCTGATGTACTATGGACCATCCCTGATGTACTGTGGATCATCACTGATGTACTGTGGATCATTACTGATGTACTATAGATCATCACTGATATACTATGGGCCATCACTGATGTACTGTGGATCATCACTGATGTACTGTGCACCATCACTGATGTACTGTGGACCATCACTAATGTACAATGGATCATCACTGATGAACTATAGATCATCACTGATGTACTATAGATCATCACTGGTGTACTATGGACCATCACTGGTGTACTATGGATCATCACTGGTGTACTATGGATCATTACTGGTGTACTGTGGATCATCACTGATGTACTATAGTTCATCACTGATGTACTATGGATCATCACTGGTGTACTATGGACCATCCCTGATGTACTATGGACCATCCCTGATGTACTGTGGATCATCACTGATGTACTGTGGATCATTACTGATGTACTATAGATCATCACTGATGTACTATGGGCCATCACTGGTGTACTATGGGCCATCACTGGTGTACTATGGATCATCACTGGTGTACTGTGGATCATCACTGATGTACTGTGGATCATCCCTGGTGTACTATGGATCATCACTGGTGTACAATGGATCATCACTGGTGTACTATGGATCATCACTGATATACTGTGGACCATCCCTGATGTACTGTGGATCATCACTGATGTACTGTGGATCATCACTGATGTACTGTGGACCATCCCTGATGTACTGTGGATCATCACTGATGTACTGTGGATCATCACTGATGTACTATAGATCATCACTGATGTACTATGGGCCATCACTGATGTACTATGGGCCATCACTGGTGTACTATGGGCCATCACTGATGTACTATGGATCATCACTGATGTACTATAGATCATCACTGATGTACTGTGGATCATCACTGATGTACTGAGGATCATCACTGTTGTACTATGGATCATCACTGATGTACTGTGGACCATCCCTGATGTAATGTGGACCAACCCTGATGTACTGTGGATCATCACTGATGTACTGTGGATCATCACTGATGTACTGTGGATCATCACTGATGTACTGTGGACCATCCCTGATGTACTGTGGATCATCACTGATGTACTGTGGATCATCACTGATGTACTGAGGATCATCACTGATGTACTATGGATCATCACTGATGTACTATGAGCCATCACTGGTGTACTATGGATCATCACTGGTGTACTATGGATCATCACTGATGTACTGTGGATCATACCTGATGTACTATGGACCATCCCTGATGTACTGAGGATCATCACTGATGTACTATAGATCATCACTGATGTACAATGGGCCATCACTGGTGTACTATGGATCATCACTGATGTACTATGAATCATCACTGATGTACTATGAGCCATCACTGATGTACTATGGGACATCACTGATGTACTGTGGATCATCACTGGTGTACTATGGATCATCACTGATGTACTATGGATCATCACTGATGTACTATGGATCATCACTAATGTACTATGGATCATCACTAATGTACTATGGATCATCACTAATGTACTATGGATCATCACTGATGTACTATGGATCATCACTGATGTACTATGGATCATCACTGATGTACTATGGATCATCACTGATGTACTATGAGCCATCACTGATGTACTATGGATTATCACTGGTGTACTATGGATCATCACTGATGTACTGTGGACCATCCCTGATGTACTGTGGATCATCACTGATGTACTGTGGACCATCCCTGATGTACCGTGGATCATCACTGATGTACTGTGGATCATCACTAATGTACCGTGGATCATCACTGATGTACTGAGGATCATCACTGATGTACTATGGATCATCACTGATGTACTATGGATCATCACTGATGTACTATGAGCCATCACTGATGTACTATGAGCCGTCACTGATGTACTATGGATTATCACTGCTGTACTATGGATCATCACTGATGTACTGTGGACCATCCCTGATGTACTGTGGATCATCACTGATGTACTGTGGACCATCCCTGATGTACCGTGGATCATCACTGATGTACTGTGGATCATCACTAATGTACCGTGGATCATCACTGATGTACTATGGACCATCCCTGATGTACTGAGGATCATTACTGATGTACTATAGATCATCACTGATGTACTATGGGCCATCACTGATGTACTGTGGATCATCACTGATGTACTGTGCACTAGGGATGGGCCCGGTGCTCGATTCGAACCCATGTTCGAATCGAGCATCGGGCGTTCGCTCGCTCGTCGAGCCCAGAACTATTTGGGCCGTTCGCATCACATTCGTGTGATGCGAGCGGCCCCGCAATGCATTGCGGCCGGCGCGGCCGGCGCAGTGCATTGCTGGCTGATGATTGGCCAAGCATGCACTGTGACCCCGCATGCTTGGCCAATCACAGCGCCCGAAACTCGGAGAGCAATAATTGGCTACAGGCAGGACGCCTGTAGCCAATTACAGCTCAGGGGCTTTAGTACATGCCCCACCATTTAAAAGGCCGCCACGCCATCGGCCCCGGTCACATGAGTTCCGGCTTTAGGAGAGATCAGTCTGCTGATTCTGTCTTTGCTTGATACTGAAAGATTTGCTCTTCTTTGCTAAACCATTGGCTATTTCTTTGCTAAACCATTGCTACCTAAGTCATTGATCGTTCATTGCTGCTGATTGCACAGTTAGCGTGTTATTAGCTGCTGCTGGGGATTAGTCTGGTGCGTGCTTACTGTTAGTACAGTATTGCAGTAGTACCAACCGCAGTGCTGTTAGCACAGCATTGCACCCCAACAGCACCCATAGGACTTCTAGTGTGTTAGTGGCAGCAAACAGAGCTCCTATATTTTCTTCTCAGCAGCACCCATAGGACTTCTAGTGTGTTAGTGGCAGCAAACAGAGCTCCTATATTTTCTTCTCAGCAGCACCCATAGGACTTCTAGTGTGTTAGTGGCATCACACAGAGCTCCTATATTTTCTTCTCAGCAGCACCCATAGGACTTCTAGTGTGTTAGTGGCAGCAAACATAGCTCCTATATTTTCTTCTCAGCAGCACCCATAGGACTTCTAGTGTGTTAGTGGCAGCAAACAGAGCTCCTATATTTTCTTCTCAGCAGCACCCATAGGACTTCTAGTGTGTTAGTGGCATCACACAGAGCTCCTATATTTTCTTCTCAGCAGCACCCATAGGACTTCTAGTGTGTTAGTGGCAGCAAACAGAGCTCCTATATTTTCTTCTCAGCAGCACCCATAGGACTTCTAATTTGTTAGTGGCATCACACAGAGTTCCTATATTTTCATCTCAGAAGCACCCATAGGACTTCTAGTGTGTTAGTGGCATCACACAGAGCTCCTATATTTTCTTCTCAGCAGCACCCATAGGACTTCTAGTGTGTTAGTGGCAGCAAACAGAGCTCCTATATTTTCTTCTCAGCAGCACCCATAGGACTTCTAGTGTGTTAGTGGCAGCAAACAGAGCTCCTATATTTTCTTCTCAGCAGCACCCATAGGACTTCTAGTGTGTTAGTGGCATCACACAGAGCTCCTATATTTTCTTCTCAGCAGCACCCATAGGACTTCTAGTGTGTTAGTGGCAGCAAACAGAGCTCCTATATTTTCTTCTCAGCAGCACCCATAGGACTTCTAATGTGTTAGTGGCATCACACAGAGTTCCTATATTTTCATCTCAGAAGCACCCATAGGACTTCTAGTGTGTTAGTGGCATCACACAGAGCTCCTATATTTTCTTCTCAGAAGCACCCATAGGACTTCTAGTGTGTTAGTGGCAGCAAACAGAGCTCCTATATTTTCTTCTTAGCAGCACCCATAGGACTTCTAATGTGTTAGTGGCATCACACAGAGTTCCTATATTTTCATCTCAGAAGCACCCATAGGACTTCTAGTGTGTTAGTGGCATCACACAGAGCTCCTATATTTTCTTCTCAGAAGCACCCATAGGACTTCTAGTGTGTTAGTGGCAGCAAACAGAGCTCCTATATTTTCTTCTCAGCAGCACCCATAGGACTTCTAATGTGTTAGTGGCATCACACAGAGTTCCTATATTTTCATCTCAGAAGCACCCATAGGACTTCTAGTGTGTTAGTGGCATCACACAGAGCTCCTATATTTTCTTCTCAGAAGCACCCATACGACTTCTAGTGTGTTAGTGGCAGCAAACAGAGCTCCTATATTTTCTTCTTAGCAGCACCCATAGGACTTCTAATGTGTTAGTGGCATCACACAGAGTTCCTATATTTTCATCTCAGAAGCACCCATAGGACTTCTAGTGTGTTAGTGGCATCACACAGAGCTCCTATATTTTCTTCTCAGAAGCACCCATAGGACTTCTAGTGTGTTAGTGGCAGCAAACAGAGCTCCTATATTTTCTTCTCAGCAGCACCCATAGGACTTCTAGTGTGTTAGTGGCATCACACAGAGTTCCTATATTTTCATCTCAGAAGCACCCATAGGACTTCTAGTGTGTTAGTGGCATCACACAGAGCTCCTATATTTTCTTCTCAGCAGCACCCATAGGACTTCTAGTGTGTTAGTGGCATCACACAGAGTTCCTATATTTTCATCTCAGAAGCACCCATAGGACTTCTAGTGTGTTAGTGGCATCACACAGAGCTCCTATATTTTCTTCTCAGCAGCACCCATAGGACTTCTAGTGTGTTAGTGGCAGCAAACAGAGCTCCTATATTTTCTTCTCAGCAGCACCCATAGGACTTCTAATGTGTTAGTGGCATCACACAGAGTTCCTATATTTTCATCTCAGAAGCACCCATAGGACTTCTAGTGTGTTAGTGGCATCACACAGAGCTCCTATATTTTCTTCTCAGAAGCACCCATAGGACTTCTAGTGTGTTAGTGGCAGCAAACAGAGCTCCTATATTTTCATCTCAGAAGCACCCATAGGACTTCTAGTGTGTTAGTGGCATCACACAGAGCTCCTATATTTTCATCTCAGAAGCACCCATAGGACTTCTAGTGTGTTAGTGGCATCACACATAGCTCCTATATTTTCTTCTCAGCAGCACCCATAGGACTTCTAGTGTGTTAGTGGCATCACACAGAGCTCCTATATTTTCATCTCAGAAGCACCCATAGGACTTCTAGTGTGTTAGTGGCATCACACAGAGCTCCTATATTTTCTTCTCAGCAGCACCCATAGGACTTCTAGTGTGTTAGTGGCAGCAAACAGAGCTCCTATATTTTCATCTCAGAAGCACCCATAGGACTTCTAGTGTGTTAGTGGCATCACACAGAGCTCCTATATTTTCTTCTCAGCAGCACCCATAGGACTTCTAGTGTGTTAGTGGCAGCAAACAGAGCTCCTATATTTTCTTCTCAGCAGCACCCATAGGACTTCTAGTGTGTTAGTGGCATCACACAGAGCTCCTATATTTTCTTCTCAGCAGCACCCATAGGACTTCTAGTGTGTTAGTGGCAGCAAACAGAGCTCCTATATTTTCTTCTCAGCAGCACCCATAGGACTTCTAGTGTGTTAGTGGCATCACACAGAGCTCCTATATTTTCATCTCAGAAGCACCCATAGGACTTCTAGTGTGTTAGTGGCATCACACAGAGCTCCTATATTTTCTTCTCAGCAGCACCCATAGGACTTCTAGTGTGTTAGTGGCATCACACAGAGCTCCTATATTTTCTTCTCAGCAGCACCCATAGGACTTCTAGTGTGTTAGTGGCAGCAAACAGAGCTCCTATATTTTCTTCTCAGAAGCACCCATAGGACTTCTAGTGTGTTAGTGGTATCACACAGAGTTCCTATATTTTCATCTCAGAAGCACCCATAGGACTTCTAGTGTGTTAGTGGCATCACACAGAGCTCCTATATTTTCTTCTCAGCAGCACCCATAGGACTTCTAGTGTGTTAGTGGCATCACACAGAGCTCCTATATTTTCATCTCAGAAGCACCAATAGGACTTCTAGTGTGTTAGTGGCAGCAAACAGAGCTCCTATATTTTCTTGTCAGCAGCACACATAGTACCTATAGTGTGTTAGTGTCAGCACCCATAGGACCTACAGTGTGTTGTGAGCACACATAGGAGTTCTATTTTTTATACTATATACACTACCGACTACAATGGCTTTAAGACCGCCAAGGAGAGGCAGAGCGTGCCGAGGCAAGAACACAGGGCAGGCAGGCTCTGTTTCTAGAGACAACAGTGCTGGCCGTGGACGTGGTCGTGCATCGTCATCAGCACGTGGCCATTAGACACGCTTGTCTTTGTTTTTGGCAGCTGGACATGTGGAGCCGCATCATGCCGAAGGCTTGGTAGAATGGATGACAAAGCCCTCCTCATCCTCCTCATCCTCTCTCACCCAGGCTCAGGGTACTGGCAGAGCAGCTGCCAACGCGTACTCAATGGCATCATCAGCCACCCCTTCCCTAGACCCACCATGTCCTCCTGAGGAGTCCCCCGAACTGTTTGAGCACAGTGTTGGGTACATGCTCCAGGAGGATGCCCAACGATTCGAAGGCTCGGATGATGATACCCAGCTTGAGGAAGTCAGTAGTGTGCGCGCAGAGAGAGGGGATGCTGAAGGACAGCAATCTGGCAGTAGTGTTCCACCAGCTGCAGCTTACTGCCAGGTTTGCTCTAGTGGTGAAGAGGGAGGGGATGATGAGGTCACTGACTCCACGTGGGTGCCTGAAGGGAGAGAGGAGGAGGAGGAGGAGGATGCAGCGTCACATGTCCAACGAGGCAGGATGCCCCCTGGAGGCCAGCTAGAGGCCAGCACAGCAACTGTACCACACCGCAGAGCTCCGCCTGTGCAGGGCGCTGCCTCTGCACGTTATCACAAAAGTTCTTTGGTGTGGGCCTTTTTTGAGACGAGTGCATCAGATCGCACCACTGCTATTTGCAATATTTGTCTCAAGCGTATCTCGCGTGGCCAAAACATCAGCCGCTTGGGCACCACAAGCATGAGCAGACATATGTCGACCTGCCATGCAGCTCGTTGGCAAGCACACATAAAAGACCCACACCAAAGAACAAAGCGGACCTCTCCTTGCTCCTCATCAGCTGGGATCTCCATCCCCACTATATCTTCAGTCCTCTCTGAAAGCTGCTCTGAGAGGACTGAAGGTGTAGAATTAGGTGTGTCACAACCAAGTACTTGCAGTACACCGACGTCCGATTGTAGCAGGCAAATTTCCCTGCCCCAGCTGCTGGACCGTCGAAAGAAGTATACTCCCAGCCATCCACATGCCCAGCGGTTGAATGCTAGCTTGGCTAAATTGCTAGCACTTCAACTGCTGCCTTTTCAGTTGATAGACTCGGCCCCCTTCCGTGAGTTTGTTCAATGTGCGGTTCCTCAGTGGCAGGTTCCCAAACGCCACTTTTTCTCACGGAAGGCGATTCCGTCTCTCTACTGGCATGTGGAAGGCAATGTCCATGCCTCGCTGGACAGGGCGGTCAGCGGTAAGGTGCATATTACCGCTGACTCATGGTCCAGCAGGCATGGACAGGGACGTTATCTTTCTTTCACGGCCCATTGGGTCACTCTATTGGCAGCTGGGAGGGATGCATGACAAGGTGCAGTAGTGTTGGAGGTTGTTCCGCCACCACGCCTCCAAAATGCTACTACTGGTTGTGACACACCTCTCTCCTCCACACCCTCCTCTTCTTCTTCCTCCATGTCCTCTTCGAGTGCTCTGTCCTCGGAACCAGCGGTGCTCCGTAGGCGTACAAGGGGCTACGCGAGTACGCAGGCAAAAAGATGCCATGCCGTGCTTGCGCTGGTGTGTTTGGGGGACAGGAGCCACACTGGGCCAGAGGTTCTGGCAGCTCTGCAGGGGCAGGCCGAGAGGTGGTTGACGCCACGCCAGCTTAAGCCAGGAATGGTCGTTTCTGATAATGGCACCAACCTCCTCTCCGCCCTGCGACAGGGGCATCTCACCCATGTGCCCTGTATGGCTCACGTCCTCAACCTGGTGGTGCAGCGGTTCTTGGGCAGGTTCCCAGGCTTACAGGATGTCCTGAGGCAGGCCAGGAAAGTCTGTGTGCATTTCCGCCGATCTTATAATGCCAGTGCTCGGCTGACTGAGCTGCAAAAGGAGCTGAACCTGCCCAAGAACCGCCTAATATGTGACATGCCCACCAGGTGGAACTCAACGTTGGCCATGCTGCAGCGACTGCACACGCAGCAGAGGGCCATCAATGAGTACCTTTGCGACTACGGCACCAGGACAGGGTCAGGGGAGCTTGGCTTTTTTTCCCCACGCCAGTGGAGCATGATCAGGGATGCATGCACTGTCCTCTCACCATTTGAGGAGGCCACGAGGATGGTGAGCAGTGACAGTGCATGCATCAGTGACACTGTACCTCTTGTCCACCTGTTGGAGCATACGCTGCGTGGGATAATGGACAGGGCACTTGAGGCAGAACAGAGGCAGGAAGAGGAGGACTTCCTTGTCTCTCAAGGCCCCCTTTATCCAGACAATGTTCCTTCTGTCCCACCCATCACACAGGAAGAGGAGGAGGAGGAGGAGGATTGTGTGAGCATGGAGGTGGAGCCTGGCACTCAGCATCAGCAGCAGCAGTCTTTTAGGGATGATGTACAGTCCCAACAAACCAGTGGACTTGTACGTGGCTGGGAGGAGGTGGCTGGCGATCATGTCATCCTCAGTGACCCAGAAGACTCCGGACCGAATGCCTCAGCTAACCTACGCTGCATGGCCTCCCTGATCCTGCAAAGCCTGCGGAAGGATCCTCGTGTTCTTCGGATCAAGGAGAGTGACCATTACTGGCTGGCCACTCTCCTTGATCCACGGTACAAGGGTAAGGTTGCGGACCTTATCTTGCCGTCGCAGAGGGAGCAGAGGATGAGACATCTCAGGGAGGCCTTGCAGAAAGGTCTGTGCAACGCGTTCCCAGAAACTGGGAGGTTACAAACTCCTGGTCCTGGACGACGAGTTGCTGAGGCTTCGGTCAGTAGCAGAAGGAGCGGTGGGGAAGGTGGACGTCTGACCGATGCGTTCAGACAATTTTTTAGTCCGCAGCCCCAAGGTATGATCGGTTCCAGCAACCATCGCCAGCGTCTGATATACATGGTGCAGGAATACCTAGGGGCAAGGTCAGACTTGGACACCTTTCCCACCGAAAATCCTCTGGCTTACTGGGTCCTGAGGATGGATCACTGGCCAGAGCTTGCAAAGTATGCAATTGAGCTACTGGCCTGTCCTGCATCCAGCGTTCTTTCCGAACGCACATTCAGTGCTGCTGGAGGATTTGTCACCGATCATAGGGTGCGCCTGTCCACCGACTCGGTTGATCGACTGACCTTCATAAAAATGAATCAGTCTTGGATCACCACCAGCTACCAGACACCTGAAGCGGATATAACGGAGTAATTTATAATGTCACATCCCTTCAAGACTGCCTATGCTGATGCTGAGTGACTGTCCTGTTATGTTCACTGACTATCCTCTTCCTCCTCCTCAATGATCCATGCCACCACACCAGTGCCTAAGGCACAATTTTTCAGCCCCTGTATAACAGGGGCGTGTAATTACAATTTTTTAAAAAGATGCTTCGCAACAGGTGTGACTGCTGTGCTCAGAGTACAGTATCTGTGAGGGGTTGCAGTGTTGTGGCACCAGCACCAGTGCCTAAGGCACAATTTTTCAGCCCCTGTTGGGGCGTGTAATTACAATTTTTAGGCAATGCTTTGCAACAGGTCTCATTGCTGTGCTCAGAGTACAGTATCTGTGAGGGGTTGCAGTGTTGTGGCACCAGCACCAGTGCCTAAGGCACAATTTTTCAGCCCCTGTATAACAGGGGCGTGTAATTACAATTTTTTAAAAAGATGCTTCGCAACAGGTGTGACTGCTGTGCTCCAAGTACAGTATCTGTGAGGGGTTGCAGTGTTGTGGCACCAGCACCAATGCCTAAGGCACAATTTTTCAGCCCCTGTTTAACAGGGGCGTGTAATTACAAATCTTGATCTAATAGTTCACAGCAGGGCCCATTCCTGCGCCCACCAAGAGTAACTATGAGGGCCTACAGTCTTGTGGCAACACCGTCCACCACCACCACCACCACCAAAGGCCCAATTTTTCTGCCCTGTTCAACAGGTGCATGCAATTACAAATCTTGATCTAATAACTCACAGCAGGGCCCATTCCTGCACCCACCAAGAGTAACTGTGAGGGCTTACAGTCTTGTGGCAACACCGTCCACCACCACCACCACCACCACCAAAGGCCCAATTTTTCTGCCCGGTTCAACAGGTGCATGCAAGTACAAATCTTGATCTATTAACTCACAGCAGGGCCCATTCCTGTGCCCACCAGTCTTGTGGCTACACCAACATCTAATAGGGCAAATTTCTGCAGAGTATATACGGCAGGCCCCTACTTTCAAACATCCAACTTACAAACGACTCCTACTTGCAAACGGCAAGAGAAAACAGGAAGTGAGAGGAAATCTACCCCTAGGAAGGAAAATTCTATCCTGTTAGATTTAATTTGGGAAAAAGGTATCTCCTCTCTACTGATGCTTTATCACCAATCCTTGTTTCAATTAAAACCCCACTTTTCCAAAAACATTTGTCATTGGGACGGAAAGTGAGGTGACATGTTCTGAACAGATGTGCAAAGACAGCAAATGTTACAGGGGTGATAACCCCTCCCTATGTTCTCCAAAAAGCTTAAAAATTGATTTTTTTGGGATGTAGCTACACTTCATAATGTACCTGTTCAGATTCTACTTAAGAACAAACCTACAGTCCATGTCTTGTTTGCACCACCTATATACTGCTGTTCAGAGTATATAGGGTTGTAGGTATAGGGTTTTATTTTGGGTGCGGGGTCCCCCTTAGTATCCATACAAGACCCAAAGGGGCTGGGGTGGGGGGGGTGATGGGGTAGCCATGCCATTTTTCTCAAGGATTTTCAGCCATATGGCGGCCAGGACAAGACATGACATTAAAGCCGCAAGTGGTTTTAAATGGCTTCTTTTTTTCCTTTACAAATGTCATTTTGTGCAAGGACAGTTCTAAACACGGGAAACACATGCCACTTCACAGGCATACTTTAGACACCCCCCAGGTACCATATTTAAAGGAACATTTCACTTTTTTTTTTTCACTTTATGCATCATTAAAATGACTGCTCCCGAAAAAACTTTAGTTTTTAAAATTTCTTTTTGCATTGATATATGTCCCCTGGGGCAGGACCCGGGTCCCCAAACCTGTTTTATGACATTAACATGCATATTGGCCGTTGTAATTAGCAATTTTGATTTCGAACGTTCGCGTCCATTATAACGAATAGGGTTCGAAAATTCGCGCGAACTTTCGGTCCGTTCGAAGGTTCTGGTGCGAACCGAACCCGGGGGTGTTCGGCTCATCCCTACTGTGCACCATCACTGATGTACTGTGGACCATCACTAATGTACAATGGATCATCACTGGTGTACTATGGATCATCACTGGTGTACTATGGATCATTACTGGTGTACTGTGGATCATCACTGATGTACTATAGTTCATCACTGATGTACTATGGATCATCACTGGTGTACTATGGACCATCCCTGATGTACTATGGACCATCCCTGATGTACTGTGGATCATCACTGATGTACTGTGGATCATTACTGATGTACTATAGATCATCACTGATGTACTATGGGCCATCACTGGTGTACTATGGGCCATCACTGGTGTACTATGGATCATCACTGGTGTACTGTGGATCATCACTGATGTACTGTGGATCATCCCTGGTGTACTATGGATCATCACTGGTGTACAATGGATCATCACTGGTGTACTATGGATCATCACTAATATACTGTGGACCATCCCTGATGTACTGTGGATCATCACTGATGTACTGTGGATCATCACTGATGTACTGTGGACCATCGCTGATGTACTGTGGATCATCACTGATGTACTGTGGATCATCACTGATGTACTATAGATCATCACTGATGTACTATGGACCATCACTGATGTACTATGGGCCATCACTGGTGTACTATGGGCCATCACTGATGTACTATGGATCATCACTGATGTACTATAGATCATCACTGATGTACTGTGGATCATCACTGATGTACTGAGGATCATCACTGTTGTACTATGGATCATCACTGATGTACTGTGGACCATCCCTGATGTAATGTGGACCAACCCTGATGTACTGTGGATCATCACTGATGTACTGTGGATTATCACTGATGTACTGTGGATCATCACTGATGTACTGTGGACCATCCCTGATGTACTGTGGATCATCACTGATGTACTGTGGATCATCACTGATGTACTGAGGATCATCACTGATGTACTATGGATCCTCACTGATGTACTATGAGCCATCACTGGTGTACTATGGATCATCACTGGTGTACTATGGATCATCACTGATGTACTGTGGATCATACCTGATGTACTGTGGATCATCACTGATGTACTGTGGATCATCACTGATGTACCGTGGATCATCACTGATGTACTATGGGCCATCACTGATGTACTATGGGACATCACTGATGTACTGTGGATCATCACTGGTGTACTATAGATCATCACTGATGTACTATAGATCATCACTGGTGTACTATGGACCATCACTGGTGTACTATGGATCATCACTGATGTACTGTGGATCATCACTGATGTACTAAGGATCATCACTGATGTACTATGGATCATCACTGATGTACTATAGATCATCACTGATGTACTGAGGATCATCACTGATGTACTGAGGATCATCACTGATGTACTATGGATCATCACTGATGTACTGTGGATCATCACTGATGTACTATAGATCATCACTGTTGTACTATGGATCATCACTGATGTACTGTGGATCATCACTGATGTACTGTGGATTATCACTGATGTACTGTGGACCATCACTGATGTACTATGGGCCATCACTGGTGTACAATGGATCATCACTGATGTACTGTGGATCATCACTGATGTACTATGGATCATCACTGATGTACTATGAGCCATCACTGATGTACTGTGGATCATCACTGGTGTACTAAGGATCATCACTGATGTACTATGGATCATCACTGATGTACTATGGATCATCACTGATGTACTATGGATCATCACTGGTGTACTATGGATCATCACTGATGTACTGTGGACCATCCCTGATGTACTGTGGATCATCACTGATGTACGGTGGATCATCACTGATGTACTATAGATCATCACTGATGTACTGTGGATCATCACTGATGTACTGAGGATCATCACTGATGTACTATGGATCATCACTGATGTACTGTGGATCATCACTGATGTACTATAGATCATCACTGTTGTACTATGGATCATCACTGATGTTCTGTGGATCATCACTGATGTACTGTGGATTATCACTGATGTACTGTGGACCATCACTGATGTACTGTGGACTATCACTGATGTACTGTGGATCATCACTGATGTTCTATAGATCATCACTGATGTACTGTGGATCATCACTGATGTACTGAGGATCATCACTGTTGTACTATGGATCATCACTGATGTACTGTGGACCATCCCTGATGTACTGTGGACCAACCCTGATGTACTGTGGATCATCACTGATATACTGTGGATCATCACTGATGTACTATGGATCATCACTGATGTACTTTGGATCATCACTGATGTACTATGGTTCATCACTGATGTACTATGAGCCATCACTGATGTACTATGAGCCATCACTGGTGTACTATGGATCATCACTGATGTACTGTGGATCATCACTGATGTACTATGAATCATCACTGATGTACTATGAGCCATCACTGATGTACTATGGGACATCACTGATGTACTGTGGATCATCACTGGTGTACTATGGATCATCACTGATGTACTATGGATCATCACTAATGTACTATGGATCATCACTAATGTACTATGGATCATCACTAATGTACTATGGATAATCACTGATGTACTATGGATCATCACTGATGTACTATGGATCATCACTGATGTACTATGGATCATCACTGATGTACTATGAGCCATCACTGATGTACTATGAGCCATCACTGATGTACTATGGATTATCACTGGTGTACTATGGATCATCACTGATGTACTGTGGACCATCCCTGATGTACTGTGGATCATCACTGATGTACTGTGGACCATCCCTGATGTACCGTGGATCATCACTGATGTACTGTGGATCATCACTAATGTACCGTGGATCATCACTGATGTACTGAGGATCATCACTGATGTACTATGGGCCATCACGGGTGTACCATGGATCATCACTGGTGTACTATGGATCATCACTGATGTACTCTGGACCATCCCTGATGTACTGAGGATCATCACTGATGTACTATAGATCATCACTGATGTACTATGGGCCATCACTGGTGTACAATGGATCAT
Organism: Rana muscosa; assembly: GCA_029206835.1. Taxonomy (NCBI): domain Eukaryota; kingdom Metazoa; phylum Chordata; class Amphibia; order Anura; family Ranidae; genus Rana; species Rana muscosa. The sequence goes on from JARGYO010000056.1 coordinate 4,867,200, forward strand.
CACTGATGTACTGTGGATCATTACTGATGTACTATAGATCATCACTGATGTACTATGGGCCATCACTGATGTACTGTGGATCATCACTGCTGTACTGTGCACCATCACTGATGTACTGTGGACCATCACTAATGTACAATGGATCATCACTGATGAACTATAGATCATCACTGATGTACTATAGATCATCACTGGTGTACTATGGACCATCACTGGTGTACTATGGATCATCACTGATGTACTGTGGATCATCACTGATGTACTAAGGATCATCACTGATGTACTATGGATCATCACTGATGTACTATAGATCATCACTGATGTACTGTGGATCATCACTGATGTACTGATGATCGTCACTGATGTACTGAGGATCATCACTGATGTACTATGGATCATCACTGATGTACTGTGGATCATCACTGATGTACTATAGATCATCACTGTTGTACTATGGATCATCACTGATGTACTGTGGATCATCACTGATGTACTGTGGATTATCACTGATGTACTGTGGACCATCACTGATGTACTATGGGCCATCACTGGTGTACAATGGATCATCACTGATGTACTGTGGATCATCACTGATGTACTATGGATCATCACTGATGTACTATGAGCCATCACTGATGTACTGTGGATCATCACTGGTGTACTAAGGATCATCACTGATGTACTATGGATCATCACTGATGTACTATGGATCATCACTGGTGTACTATGGATCATCACTGATGTACTGTGGACCATCCCTGATGTACTGTGGATCATCACTGATGTACTGTGGATCATCACTGATGTACTATAGATCATCACTGATGTACTGTGGATCATCACTGATGTACTGAGGATCATCACTGATGTACTATGGATCATCACTGATGTACTGTGGATCATCACTGATGTACTATAGATCATCACTGTTGTACTATGGATCATCACTGATGTTCTGTGGATCATCACTGTTGTACTGTGGATTATCACTGATGTACTGTGGACCATCACTGATGTACTGTGGACTATCACTGATGTACTGTGGATCATCACTGATGTTCTATAGATCATCACTGATGTACTGTGGATCATCACTGATGTACTGAGGATCATCACTGTTGTACTATGGATCATCACTGATGTACTGTGGACCATCCCTGATGTACTGTGGACCAACCCTGATGTACTGTGGATCATCACTGATGTACTGTGGATCATCACTGATGTACTATGGATCATCACTGATGTACTTTGGATCATCACTGATGTACTATGGTTCATCACTGATGTACTATGAGCCATCACTGATGTACTATGAGCCATCACTGATGTACTATGGATTATCACTGGTGTACTATGGATCATCACTGATGTACTGTGGACCATCCCTGATGTACTGTGGATCATCACTGTTGTACTGTGGACCATCCCTGATGTACCATGGATCATCACTGATGTACTGTGGATCATCACTAATGTACCGTGGATCATCACTGATGTACTGAGGATCATCACTGATGTACTATGGGCCATCACAGGTGTACTATGGATCATCACTGGTGTACTATGGATCATCACTGATGTACTATGGACCATCCCTGATGTACTATGGACCATCCCTGATGTACTGAGGATCATCACTGATGTACTATAGATCATCACTGATGTACTGTGGATCATCACTGATGTACTGAGGATCATCACTGTTGTACTATGGATCATCACTGATGTACTGTGGACCATCCCTGATGTAATGTGGACCAAACCTGATGTACTGTGGATCATCACTGATGTACTGTGGATCATCACTGATGTACTATGGATCATCACTGATGTACTGTGGACCATCCCTGATGTACTGTGGATCATCACTGATGTACTGTGGATCATCACTGATGTACTGAGGATCATCACTGATGTACTATGGATCATCACTGATGTACTATGGGCCATCACTGGTGTACTATGGATCATCACTGATGTACTGTGGATCATCACTGATGTACTATGAATCATCACTGATGTACTATGAGCCATCACTGATGTACTATGGGACATCACTGATGTACTGTGGATCATCACTGGTGTACTATGGATCATCACTGATGTACTATGGATCATCACTAATGTACTATGGATCATCACTAATGTACTATGGATCATCACTAATGTACTATGGATCATCACTGATGTACTATGGATCATCACTGATGTACTATGGATCATCACTGATGTACTATGGATCATCACTGATGTACTATGAGCCATCACTGATGTACTATGAGCCATCACTGATGTACTATGGATTATCACTGGTGTACTATGGATCATCACTGATGTACTGTGGACCATCCCTGATGTACTGTGGATCATCACTGATGTACTGTGGACCATCCCTGATGTACCGTGGATCATCACTGATGTACTGTGGATCATCACTAATGTACCGTGGATCATCACTGATGTACTGAGGTTCATCACTGATGTACTATGGGCCATCACGGGTGTACCATGGATCATCACTGGTGTACTATGGACCATCCCTGATGTACTATGGACCATCCCTGATGTACTATGGACCATCCCTGATGTACTGAGGATCATCACTGATGTACTATAGATAATCACTGATGTACAATGGGCCATCACTGGTGTACTATGGATCATCACTGATGTACTGTGGATCATCACTGATGTACTATGAATAATCACTGATGTACTATGAGCCATCACTGATGTACTATGGGACATCACTGATGTACTGTGGATCATCACTGGTGTACTATGGATCATCACTGGTGTACTATGGATCATCACTGATGTACTATGGATCATCACTAATGTACTATGGATCATCACTAATGTACTATGGATCATCACTGATGTACTATGGATCATCACTGATGTACTATGGATCATCACTGATGTACTATGGATCATCACTGATGTACTATGAGCCATCACTGATGTACTATGAGCCATCACTGATGTACTATGGATTATCACTGGTGTACTATGGATCATCACTGATGTACTGTGGACCATCCCTGATGTACTGTGGATCATCACTGATGTACTGTGGACCATCCCTGATGTACCGTGGATCATCACTGATGTACTGTGGATCATCACTAATGTACCGTGGATCATCACTGATTTACTGAGGATCATCACTGATGTACTATGGGCCATCACGGGTGTACCATGGATCATCACTGGTGTACTATGGATCATCACTGATGTACTCTGGACCATCCCTGATGTACTATGGACTAGACATGTGCAATTTGTTTCGTTCCGAATTCGTTTTTTAACGAATTTCGACAAATTCGTTAATTCGAAAATATCCGAATTAACGAAAACTCATTTAACAAATTTTAACGAATATTCGTAAATTCAAATTTACGAATGTACGAATTTACGAATATACGAATTTACCAATGCACGAATTTACGAATGTACAACTATCCGGAAATTCGTAAATTTGAATTTACGAATTTCCGAATATTCGTACATTCGTAAATTTGTACATTCGTACAATCGTAAATTAGTAAATTCGGATATCTGAAATAATAATTAACTAATAACTTAACTATTACTAACTATTCAATTATAGGTATTGTAATTTCCTTTCAAATTTGGCTGTTAGTGAACTTAACGAAGTTACGAATTGTTTTCCGACATAATGAATGCCGTATCTAAACGAATGGAACGTAATGAATTAATAATAATAATAAATAACAATAATAATAATAAAAACGTCTTATTATTATTATTATTAATTTGTTCCGTTCCATTTGTTTAGATGCGGCATTTGTTATTTCAGGTTATGCGTAACTTCAGATAAATTTGTATTCGTTACGTTCGCTAACAGCCAAATTTGAAAGGAAATTACAACTATAATTTAATAGTTATTTTTTCAGATTTTCAAATTTTCGGGTTTTCGAAAATATCAAATTTCCAAATTTCCGAAATTACGAATGTATAAATTTACGAATGTATAAATTTACGAATGTACGAATTTACGAATGTATAAATTTACGAATGTACAAATTTACGAATGTACAAATTCACGAATGTACAAATTTACGAATGTATACATTTACAAATGTACAAATTTACGAATTGCGATCATAACGAATGACCCGAAAAACGAAAAAAAAACAAAACGAATGAAACGAAAACGAAAACTAACGATTTTTTTGGCAGTGCACATGTCTACTATGGACCATCCCTGATGTACTGAGGATCATCACTGATGTACTATAGATCATCACTGATGTACTATGGGCCATCACTGGTGTACAATGGATCATCACTGATGTACTGTGGATCATTACTGATGTACTATAGATCATCACTGATGTACTATGGGCCATCACTGATGTACTGTGGATCATCACTGATGTACTGTGCATCATCACTGATGTACTGTGGACCATCACTAATGTACAATGGATCATCACTGATGAACTATAGATCATCACTGATGTACTATAGATCATCACTGGTGTACTATGGACCATCACTGGTGTACTATGGATCATCACTGATGTACTGTGGATCATCACTTATGTACTAAGGATCATCACTGATGTACTATGGATCATCACTGATGTACTATAGATCATCACTGATGTACTGTGGATCATCACTGATGTACTGAGGATCATCACTGATGTACTGAGGATCAACACTGATGTACTATGGATCATCACTGATGTACTGTGGATCATCACTGATGTACTATAGATCATCACTGTTGTACTATGGATCATCACTGATGTACTGTGGATCATCACTGATGTACTGTGGATTATCACTGATGTACTGTGGACCATCACTGATGTACTATGGGCCATCACTGGTGTACAATGGATCATCACTGATGTACTGTGGATCATCACTGATGTACTATGGATCATCACTGATGTAATATGAGCCATCACTGATGTACTGTGGATCATCACTGGTGTACTAAGGATCATCACTGATGTACTATTGATCATCACTGATGTACTATGGATCATCACTGATGTACTATGGATCATCACTGGTGTACTATGGATCATCACTGATGTACTGTGGACCATCCCTGATGTACTGTGGATCATCACTGATGTACTGTGGATCATCACTGATGTACTATAGATCATCACTGATGTACTGTGGATCATCACTGATGTACTGAGGATCATCACTGATGTACTGTGGATCATCACTGATGTACTGTGGATCATCACTGATGTACTATAGATCATCACTGTTGTACTATGGATCATCACTGATGTTCTGTGGATCATCACTGATGTACTGTGGATTATCACGGATGTACTGTGGACCATCACTGGTGTACTGTGGACTATCACTGATGTACTGTGGATCATCACTGATGTTCTATAGATCATCACTGATGTACAATGGATCATCACTGATGTACTGAGGATCATCACTGTTGTACTATGGATCATCACTGATGTACTGTGGACCATCCCTGATGTACTGTGGACCAACCCTGATGTACTGTGGATCATCACTGATGTACTGTGGATCATCACTGATGTACTATGGATCATCACTGATGTACTTTGGATCATCACTGATGTACTATGGATCATCACTGATGTACTATGAGCCATCACTGATGTACTATGAGCCATCACTGATGTACTATGGATTATCACTGGTGTACTATGGATCATCACTGATGTACTGTGGACCATCCCTGATGTACTGTGGATCATCACTGATGTACTGTGGACCATCCCTGATGTACTGTGGATCATCACTGATGTACTGTGGACCATCCCTGATGTACCGTGGATCATCACTGATGTACTGTGGATCATCACTAATGTACCGTGGATCATCACTGATGTACTGAGGATCATCACTGATGTACTGAGGATCATCACTGATGTACTATGGGCCATCACGGGTGTACCATGGATCATCACTGGTGTACTATGGATCATCACTGATGTACTCTGGACCATCCCTGATGTACTATGGACCATCCCTGATGTACTGAGGATCATCACTGATGTACTATAGATCATCACTGATGTACTATGGGCCATCACTGGTGTACAATGGATCATCACTGATGTACTGTGGATAATTACTGATGTACTATAGATCATCACTGATGTACTATGGGCCATCACTGATGTACTGTGGATCATCACTGATGTACTGTGCACCATCACTGATGTACTGTGGACCATCACTAATGTACAATGGATCATCACTGATGAACTATAGATCATCACTGATGTACTATAGATCATCACTAGTGTACTATGGACCATCACTGGTGTACTATGGATCATCACTGATGTACTGTGGATCATCACTGATGTACTAAGGATCATCACTGATGTACTATGGATCATCACTGATGTACTATAGATCATCACTGATGTACTGTGGATCATCACTGATGTACTGAGGATCATCACTGATGTACTGAGGATCATCACTGATGTACTATGGATCATCACTGATGTACTGTGGATCATCACTGATGTACTATAGATCATCACTGTTGTTCTATGGATCATCACTGATGTACTGTGGATCATCACTAATGTACTGTGGATTATCACTGATGTACTGTGGACCATCACTGATGTACTATGGGCCATCACTGGTGTACAATGGATCATCACTGATGTACTGTGGATCATCACTGATGTACTATGGATCATCACTGATATACTATGAGCCATCACTGATGTACTGTGGATCATCACTGGTGTACTAAGGATCATCACTGATGTACTATGGATCATCACTGATGTACTATGGATCATCACTGATGTACTATGGATCATCACTGGTGTACTATGGATCATCACTGATGTACTGTGGACCATCCCTGATGTACTGTGGATCATCACTGATGTACTGTGGATCATCACTGATGTACTATAGATCATCACTGATGTACTGTGGATCATCACTGATGTACTGAGGATCATCACTGATGTACTATGGATCATCACTGATGTACTGTGGATCATCACTGATGTACTATAGATCATCACTGTTGTACTATGGATCATCACTGATGTTCTGTGGATCATCACTGATATACTGTGGATTATCACTGATGTACTGTGGACCATCACTGATGTACTGTGGACTATCACTGATGTACTGTGGATCATCACTGATGTTCTATAGATCATCACTGATGTACTGTGGATCATCACTGATGTACTGAGGATCATCACTGTTGTACTATGGATCATCACTGATGTACTGTGGACCATCCCTGATGTACTGTGGACCAACCCTGATGTACTGTGGATCATCACTGATGTACTGTGGATCATCACTGATGTACTATGGATCATCACTGATGTACTTTGGATCATCACTGATGTACTATGGATCATCACTGATGTACTATGAGCCATCACTGATGTACTATGAGCCATCACTGATGTACTATGAGCCATCACCGATGTACTATGGATTATCACTGGTGTACTATGGATCATCACTGATGTACTGTGGACCATCCCTGATGTACTGTGGATCATCACTGTTGTACTGTGGACCATCCCTGATGTACCATGGATCATCACTGATGTACTGTTGATCATCACTAATGTACCGTGGATCATCACTGATGTACTGAGGATCATCACTGATGTACTATGGGCCATCACGGGTGTACCATGGATCATCACTGGTGTACTATGGATCATCACTGATGTACTCTGGACCATCCCTGATGTACTATGGACCATCCCTGATGTACTGAGGATCATCACTGATGTACTATAGATCATCACTGATGTACTATGGGCCATCACAGGTGTACTATGGATCATCACTGGTGTACTATGGATCATCACTGATGTACTATGGACCATCCCTGATGTACTATGGACCATCCCTGATGTACTGAGGATCATCACTGATGTACTATAGATCATCACTGATGTACTGTGGATCATCACTGATGTACTGAGGATCATCACTGTTGTACTATGGATCATCACTGATGTACTGTGGACCATCCCTGATGTAATGTGGACCAACCCTGATGTACTGTGGATCATCACTGATGTGCTGTGGATCATCACTGATGTACTATGGATCATCACTGATGTACTGTGGACCATCCCTGATGTACTGTGGATCATCACTGATGTACCGTGGATCATCACTGATGTACTATGGGCCATCACGGGTGTACTATGGATCATCACTGGTGTACTATGGATCATCACTGATGTACTATGGACCATCCCTGATGTACTATGGACCATCCCTGATGTACTATGGATCATCCCTGATGTACTGAGGATCATCACTGATGTACTATAGATCATCACTGATGTACAATGGGCCATCACTGGTGTACTATGGATCATCACTGATGTACTGTGGATCATCACTGATGTACTATGAATCATCACTGATGTACTATGAGCCATCACTGATGTACTATGGGACATCACTGATGTACTGTGGATCATCACTGGTGTACTATGGATCATCACTGATGTACTATGGATCATCACTAATGTACTATGGATCATCACTAATGTACTATGGATCATCACTGATGTACTATGGATCATCACTGATGTACTATGGATCATCACTGATGTACTATGGATCATCACTGATGTACTATGAGCCATCACTGATGTACTATGAGCCATCACTGATGTACTATGGATTATCACTGGTGTACTATGGATCATCACTGATGTACTGTGGACCATCCCTGATGTACTGTGGATCATCACTGATGTACTGTGGACCATCCCTGATGTACCGTGGATCATCACTGATGTACTGTGGATCATCACTAATGTACCGTGGATCATCACTGATGTACTGAGGTTCATCACTGATGTACTATGGGCCATTACGGGTGTACCATGGATCATCACTGGTGTACTATGGACCATCCCTGATGTACTATGGACCATCCCTGATGTACTATGGACCATCCCTGATGTACTGAGGATCATCACTGATGTACTATAGATAATCACTGATGTACAATGGGCCATCACTGATGTACTATGAATAATCACTGATGTACTATGAGCCATCACTGATGTACTATGGGACATCACTGATGTACTGTGGATCATCACTGGTGTACTATGGATCATCACTGGTGTACTATGGATCATCACTGATGTACTATGGATCATCACTAATGTACTATGGATCATCACTAATGTACTATGGATCATCACTGATGTACTATGGATCATCACTGATGTACTATGGATCATCACTGATGTACTATGGATCATCACTGATGTACTATGGATCATCACTGATGTACTATGAGCCATCACTGATGTACTATGAGCCATCACTGATGTACTATGGATTATCACTGGTGTACTATGGATCATCACTGATGTACTGTGGACCATCCCTGATGTACTGTGGATCATCACTGATGTACTGTGGACCATCCCTGATGTACCGTGGATCATCACTGATGTACTGTGGATCATCACTAATGTACCGTGGATCATCACTGATTTACTGAGGATCATCACTGATGTACTATGGGCCATCACGGGTGTACCATGGATCATCACTGGTGTACTATGGATCATCACTGATGTACTCTGGACCATCCCTGATGTACTATGGACTAGACATGTGCAATTTGTTTCGTTCCGAATTCGTTTTTTAACGAATTTCGACAAATTCGTTAATTCGAAAATATCCGAATTAACGAAAACTCATTTAACAAATTTTAACGAATATTCGTAAATTCAAATTTACGAATGTACGAATTTACGAATATACGAATTTACCAATGCACGAATTTACGAATGTACAACTATCCGGAAATTCGTAAATTTGAATTTACGAATTTACGAATATTCGTACATTCGTAAATTTGTACATTCGTACAATCGTAAATTAGTAAATTCGGATATCTGAAATAATAATTAACTAATAACTTAACTATTACTAACTATTCAATTATAGGTATTGTAATTTCCTTTCAAATTTGGCTGTTAGTGAACTTAACGAAGTTACGAATTGTTTTCCGACATAATGAATGCCGTATCTAAACGAATGGAACGTAATGAATTAATAATAATAATAAATAACAATAATAATAATAAAAACGTTTTATTATTATTATTATTAATTTGTTCCGTTCCATTTGTTTAGATGCGGCATTTGTTATTTCAGGTTATGCGTAACTTCAGATAAATTTGTATTCGTTACGTTCGCTAACAGCCAAATTTGAAAGGAAATTACAACTATAATTTAATAGTTATTTTTTCAGATTTTCAAATTTTCGGGTTTTCGAAAATATCAAATTTCCAAATTTCCGAAATTACGAATGTATAAATTTACGAATGTATAAATTTACGAATGTACGAATTTACGAATGTATAAATTTACGAATGTACAAATTTACGAATGTACAAATTCACGAATGTACAAATTTACGAATGTATAAATTTACAAATGTACAAATTTACGAATTGCGATCATAACGAATGACCCGAAAAACGAAAAAAAAACAAAACGAATGAAACGAAAACGAAAACTAACGATTTTTTTGGCAGTGCACATGTCTACTATGGACCATCCCTGATGTACTGAGGATCATCACTGATGTACTATAGATCATCACTGATGTACTATGGGCCATCACTGGTGTACAATGGATCATCACTGATGTACTGTGGATCATTACTGATGTACTATAGATCATCACTGATGTACTATGGGCCATCACTGATGTACTGTGGATCATCACTGATGTACTGTGCACCATCACTGATGTACTGTGGACCATCACTAATGTACAATGGATCATCACTGATGAACTATAGATCATCACTGATGTACTATAGATCATCACTGGTGTACTATGGACCATCACTGGTGTACTATGGATCATCACTGATGTACTGTGGATCATCACTGATGTACTAAGGATCATCACTGATGTACTATGGATCATCACTGATGTACTATAGATCATCACTGATGTACTGTGGATCATCACTGATGTACTGAGGATCATCACTGATGTACTGAGGATCAACACTGATGTACTATGGATCATCACTGATGTACTGTGGATCATCACTGATGTACTATAGATCATCACTGTTGTACTATGGATCATCACTGATGTACTGTGGATCATCACTGATGTACTGTGGATTATCACTGATGTACTGTGGACCATCACTGATGTACTATGGGCCATCACTGGTGTACAATGGATCATCACTGATGTACTGTGGATCATCACTGATGTACTATGGATCATCACTGATGTAATATGAGCCATCACTGATGTACTGTGGATCATCACTGGTGTACTAAGGATCATCACTGATGTACTATTGATCATCACTGATGTACTATGGATCATCACTGATGTACTATGGATCATCACTGGTGTACTATGGATCATCACTGATGTACTGTGGACCATCCCTGATGTACTGTGGATCATCACTGATGTACTGTGGATCATCACTGATGTACTATAGATCATCACTGATGTACTGTGGATCATCACTGATGTACTGAGGATCATCACTGATGTACTGTGGATGATCACTGATGTACTGTGGATCATCACTGATGTACTATAGATCATCACTGTTGTACTATGGATCATCACTGATGTTCTGTGGATCATCACTGATGTACTGTGGATTATCACGGATGTACTGTGGACCATCACTGATGTACTGTGGACTATCACTGATGTACTGTGGATCATCACTGATGTTCTATAGATCATCACTGATGTACTGTGGATCATCACTGATGTACTGAGGATCATCACTGTTGTACTATGGATCATCACTGATGTACTGTGGACCATCCCTGATGTACTGTGGACCAACCCTGATGTACTGTGGATCATCACTGATGTACTGTGGATCATCACTGATGTACTATGGATCATCACTGATGTACTTTGGATCATCACTGATGTACTATGCATCATCACTGATGTACTATGAGCCATCACTGATGTACTATGAGCCATCACTGATGTACTATGGATTATCACTGGTGTACTATGGATCATCACTGATGTACTGTGGACCATCCCTGATGTACTGTGGATCATCACTGATGTACTGTGGACCATACCTGATGTACTGTGGATCATCACTGATGTACTGTGGACCATCCCTGATGTACCGTGGATCATCACTGATGTACTGTGGATCATCACTAATGTACCGTGGATCATCACTGATGTACTGAGGATCATCACTGATGTACTGAGGATCATCACTGATGTACTATGGGCCATCACGGGTGTACCATGGATCATCACTGGTGTACTATGGATCATCACTGATGTACTCTGGACCATCCCTGATGTACTATGGACCATCCCTGATGTACTGAGGATCATCACTGATGTACTATAGATCATCACTGATGTACTATGGGCCATCACTGGTGTACAATGGATCATCACTGATGTACTGTGGATAATTACTGATGTACTATAGATCATCACTGATGTACTATGGGCCATCACTGATGTACTGTGGATCATCACTGATGTACTGTGCACCATCACTGATGTACTGTGGACCATCACTAATGTACAATGGATCATCACTGATGAACAATAGATCATCACTGATGTACTATAGATCATCACTAGTGTACTATGGACCATCACTGGTGTACTATGGATCATCACTGATGTACTGTGGATCATCACTGATGTACTAAGGATCATCACTGATGTACTATGGATCATCACTGATGTACTATAGATCATCACTGATGTACTGTGGATCATCACTGATGTACTGAGGATCATCACTGATGTACTGAGGATCATCACTGATGTACTATGGATCATCACTGATGTACTGTGGATCATCACTGATGTACTATAGATCATCACTGTTGTACTATGGATCATCACTGATGTACTGTGGATCATCACTAATGTACTGTGGATTATCACTGATGTACTGTGGACCATCACTGATGTACTATGGGCCATCACTGGTGTACAATGGATCATCACTGATGTACTGTGGATCATCACTGATGTACTATGGATCATCACTGATATACTATGAGCCATCACTGATGTACTGTGGATCATCACTGGTGTACTAAGGATCATCACTGATGTACTATGGATCATCACTGATGTACTATGGATCATCACTGATGTACTATGGATCATCACTGGTGTACTATGGATCATCACTGATGTACTGTGGACCATCCCTGATGTACTGTGGATCATCACTGATGTACTGTGGATCATCACTGATGTACTATAGATCATCACTGATGTACTGTGGATCATCACTGATGTACTGAGGATCATCACTGATGTACTATGGATCATCACTGATGTACTGTGGATCATCACTGATGTACTATAGATCATCACTGTTGTACTATGGATCATCACTGATGTTCTGTGGATCATCACTGATGTACTGTGGATTATCACTGATGTACTGTGGACCATCACTGATGTACTGTGGACTATCACTGATGTACTGTGGATCATCACTGATGTTCTATAGATCATCACTGATGTACTGTGGATCATCACTGATGTACTGAGGATCATCACTGTTGTACTATGGATCATCACTGATGTACTGTGGACCATCCCTGATGTACTGTGGACCAACCCTGATGTACTGTGGATCATCACTGATGTACTGTGGATCATCACTGATGTACTATGGATCATCACTGATGTACTTTGGATCATCACTGATGTACTATGGATCATCACTGATGTAATATGAGCCATCACTGATGTACTATGAGCCATCACTGATGTACTATGAGCCATCACCGATGTACTATGGATTATCACTGGTGTACTATGGATCATCACTGATGTACTGTGGACCATCCCTGATGTACTGTGGATCATCACTGTTGTACTGTGGACCATCCCTGATGTACCATGGATCATCACTGATGTACTGTTGATCATCACTAATGTACCGTGGATCATCACTGATGTACTGAGGATCATCACTGATGTACTATGGGCCATCACGGGTGTACCATGGATCATCACTGGTGTACTATGGATCATCACTGATGTACTCTGGACCATCCCTGATGTACTATGGACCATCCCTGATGTACTGAGGATCATCACTGATGTACTATAGATCATCACTGATGTACTATGGGCCATCACAGGTGTACTATGGATCATCACTGGTGTACTATGGATCATCACTGATGTACTATGGACCATCCCTGATGTACTATGGACCATCCCTGATGTACTGAGGATCATCACTGATGTACTATAGATCATCACTGATGTACTGTGGATCATCACTGATGTACTGAGGATCATCACTGTTGTACTATAGATCATCACTGATGTACTGTGGACCATCCCTGATGTAATGTGGACCAACCCTGATGTACTGTGGATCATCACTGATGTGCTGTGGATCATCACTGATGTACTATGGATCATCACTGATGTACTGTGGACCATCCCTGATGTACTGTGGATCATCACTGATGTACTGTGGATCATCACTGATGTACTGAGGATCATCACTGATGTACTATGGATCATCACTGATGTACTATGAGCCATCACTGGTGTACTATGGATCATCACTGGTGTACTATGGATCATCACTGATGTACTGTGGATCATACCTGATGTACTGTGGATCATCACTGATGTACTGTGGATCATCACTGATGTACCGTGGATCATCACTGATGTACTATGGGCCATCACGGGTGTACTATGGATCATCACTGGTGTACTATGGATCATCACTGATGTACTATGGACCATCCCTGATGTACTATGGACCATCCCTGATGTACTATGGACCATCCCTGATGTACTGAGGATCATCACTGATGTACTATAGATCATCACTGATGTACAATGGGCCATCACTGGTGTACTATGGATCATCACTGATGTACTGTGGATCATCACTGATGTACTATGAATCATTACTGATGTACTATGAGCCATCACTGATGTACTATGGGACATCACTGATGTACTGTGGATCATCACTGGTGTACTATGGATCATCACTGATGTACTATGGATCATCACTAATGTACTATGGATCATCAATAATGTACTATGGATCATCACTAATGTACTATGGATCATCACTGATGTACTATGGATCATCACTGATGTACTATGGATCATCACTGATGTACTATGGATCATCACTGATGTACTATGAGCCATCACTGATGTACTATGGATTATCACTGGTGTACTATGGATCATCACTGATGTACTGTGGACCATCCCTGATGTACTGTGGATCATCACTGATGTACTGTGGACCATCCCTGATGTACCGTGGATCATCACTGATGTACTGTGGATCATCACTAATGTACTGAGGATCATCACTGATGTACTATGGGCCATCACGGGTGTACCATGGATCATCACTGGTGTACTATGGATCATCACTGATGTACTCTGGACCATCCCTGATGTACTATGGACCATCCCTGATGTACTGAGGATCATCACTGATGTACTATAGATCATCACTGATGTACTATGGGCCATCACTGGTGTACAATGGATCACCACTGATGTACTGTGGATCATTACTGATGTACTATAGATCATCACTGATGTACTATGGGCCATCACTGATGTACTGTGGATCATCACTGATGTACTGTGCACCATCACTGATGTACTGTGGACCATCACTAATGTACAATGGATCATCACTGATGAACTATAGATCATCACTGATGTACTATAGATCATCACTGGTGTACTATGGACCATCACTGGTGTACTATGGATCATCACTGATGTACTGTGGATCATCACTGATGTACTGTGGATCATCACTGATGTACTATGGATCATCACTGATGTACTATAGATCATCACTGATGTACTGTGGATCATCACTGATGTACTGAGGATCATCACTGATGTACTGAGGATCATCACTGATGTACTATGGATCATCACTGATGTACTGTGGATCATCACTGATGTACTGTGGATTATCACTGATGTACTGTGGACCATCACTGATGTACTATGGGCCATCACTGGTGTACAATGGATCATCACTGATGTACTGTGGATCATCACTGATGTACTATGGATCATCACTGATGTACTATGAGCCATCACTGATGTACTGTGGATCATCACTGGTGTACTAAGGATCATCACTGATGTACTATTGATCATCACTGATGTACTATGGATCATCACTGATGTACTATGGATCATCACTGGTGTACTATGGATCATCAATGATGTACTGTGGACCATCCCTGATGTACTGTGGATCATCACTGATGTACTGTGGATCATCACTGATGTACTATAGATCATCACTGATGTACTGTGGATCATCACTGATGTACTGAGGATCATCACTGATGTACTATGGATCATCACTGATGTACTGTGGATCATCACTGATGTACTATAGATCATCACTGTTGTACTATGGATCATCACTGATGTTCTGTGGATCATCACTGATGTACTGTGGATTATCACTGATGTACTGTGGACCATCACTGATGTACTGTGGACTATCACTGATGTACTGTGGATCATCACTGATGTTCTATAGATCATCACTGATGTACTGTGGATCATCACTGATGTACTGAGGATCATCACTGTTGTACTATGGATCATCACTGATGTACTGTGGACCATCCCTGATGTACTGTGGACCAACCCTGATGTACTGTGGACCAACCCTGATGTACTGTGGATCATCACTGATGTACTGTGGATCATCACTGATGTACTATGGATCATCACTGATGTACTTTGGATCATCACTGATGTACTATGGATCATCACTGATGTACTATGAGCCATCACTGATGTACTATGAGCCATCACTGATGTACTATGGATTATCACTGGTGTACGATGGATCATCACTGATGTACTGTGGACCATCCCTGATGTACTGTGGATCATCACTGATGTACTGTGGACCATCCCTGATGTACCATGGATCATCACTGATGTACTGTGGATCATCACTAATGTACCGTGGATCATCACTGATGTACTGAGGATCATCACTGATGTACTATGGGCCATCACGGGTGTACTATGGATCATCACTGGTGTACTATGGATCATCACTGATGTACTATGGACCATCCCTGATGTACTGAGGATCATCACTGATGTACTATAGATCATCACTGATGTACTATGGGCCATCACTGGTGTACTATGGATCATCACTGATGTACTGTGGATCATCACTGATGTACTATGGATCATCACTGATGTACTATGAGCCATCACTGATGTACTGTGGATCATCACTGGTGTACTATGGATCATCACTGATGTACTATGGATCATCACTGATGTACTATGGATCATCACTGGTGTACTATGGATCATCACTGATGTACTGTGGACCATCCCTGATGTACTGTGGATCATCACTGATGTACTGTGGATCATCACTGATGTACTAAGGATCATCACTGATGTACTATGGATCATCACTGATGTACTATAGATCATCACTGATGTACTGTGGATCATCACTGATGTACTGAGGATCATCACTGATGTACTATGGATCATCACTGATGTACTGTGGACCATCCCTGATGTACTGTGGACCAACCCTGATGTACTGTGGATCATCACTGATGTAATATGGATCATCACTGATGTACTATGGATCATCACTGATGTACTATGGATCATCACTGATGTACTATGAGCCATCACTGATGTACTATGAGCCATCACTGATGTACTATGGATCATCACTGATGTACTATGAGCCATCACTGATGTACTATGAGCCATCACTGATGTACTGAGGATCATCACTGATGTACTATGGGCCATCACGGGTGTACCATGGATCATCACTGGTGTACTATGGATCATCACTGATGTACTCTGGACCATCCCTGATGTACTATGGACCATCCCTGATGTACTGAGGATCATCACTGATGTACTATAGATCATCACTGATGTACTATGGGCCATCACTGGTGTACAATGGATCATCACTGATGTACTGTGGATCATTACTGATGTACTATAGATCATCACTGATGTACTATGGGCCATCACTGATGTACTGTGGATCATCACTGATGTACTGTGCACCATCACTGATGTACTGTGGACCATCACTAATGTACAATGGATCATCACTGATGAACTATAGATCATCACTGATGTACTATAGATCATCACTGGTGTACTATGGACCATCACTGGTGTACTATGGATCATCACTGATGTACTGTGGATCATCACTGATGTACTGTGGATCATCACTGATGTACTATGGATCATCACTGATGTACTATAGATCATCACTGATGTACTGTGGATCATCACTGATGTACTGAGGATCATCACTGATGTACTGAGGATCATCACTGATGTACTATGGATCATCACTGATGTACTGTGGATCATCACTGATGTACTGTGGATTATCACTGATGTACTGTGGACCATCACTGATGTACTATGGGCCATCACTGGTGTACAATGGATCATCACTGATGTACTGTGGATCATCACTGATGTACTATGGATCATCACTGATGTACTATGAGCCATCACTGATGTACTGTGGATCATCACTGGTGTACTAAGGATCATCACTGATGTACTATTGATCATCACTGATGTACTATGGATCATCACTGATGTACTATGGATCATCACTGGTGTACTATGGATCATCAATGATGTACTGCGGACCATCCCTGATGTACTGTGGATCATCACTGATGTACTGTGGATCATCACTGATGTACTATAGATCATCACTGATGTACTGTGGATCATCACTGATGTACTGAGGATCATCACTGATGTACTATGGATCATCACTGATGTACTGTGGATCATCACTGATGTACTATAGATCATCACTGTTGTACTATGGATCATCACTGATGTTCTGTGGATCATCACTGATGTACTGTGGATTATCACTGATGTACTGTGGACCATCACTGATGTACTGTGGACTATCACTGATGTACTGTGGATCATCACTGATGTTCTATAGATCATCACTGATGTACTGTGGATCATCACTGATGTACTGAGGATCATCACTGTTGTACTATGGATCATCACTGATGTACTGTGGACCATCCCTGATGTACTGTGGACCAACCCTGATGTACTGTGGACCAACCCTGATGTACTGTGGATCATCACTGATGTACTGTGGATCATCACTGATGTACTATGGATCATCACTGATGTACTTTGGATCATCACTGATGTACTATGGATCATCACTGATGTACTATGAGCCATCACTGATGTACTATGAGCCATCACTCATGTACTATGGATTATCACTGGTGTACGATGGATCATCACTGATGTACTGTGGACCATCCCTGATGTACTGTGGATCATCACTGTTGTACTGTGGACCATCCCTGATGTACCATGGATCATCACTGATGTACTGTGGATCATCACTAATGTACCGTGGATCATCACTGATGTACTGAGGATCATCACTGATGTACTATGGGCCATCACGGGTGTACTATGGATCATCACTGGTGTACTATGGATCATCACTGATGTACTATGGACCATCCCTGATGTACTGAGGATCATCACTGATGTACTATAGATCATCACTGATGTACTATGGGCCATCACTGGTGTACTATGGATCATCACTGATGTACTGTGGATCATCACTGATGTACTATGGATCATCACTGATGTACTATGAGCCATCACTGATGTACTGTGGATCATCACTGGTGTACTATGGATCATCACTGATGTACTATGGATCATCACTGATGTACTATGGATCATCACTGGTGTACTATGGATCATCACTGATGTACTGTGGACCATCCCTGATGTACTGTGGATCATCACTGATGTACTGTGGATCATCACTGATGTACTAAGGATCATCACTGATGTACTATGGATCATCACTGATGTACTATAGATCATCACTGATGTACTGTGGATCATCACTGATGTACTGAGGATCATCACTGATGTACTATGGATCATCACTGATGTACTGTGGACCATCCCTGATGTACTGTGGACCAACCCTGATGTACTGTGGATCATCACTGATGTAATATGGATCATCACTGATGTACTATGGATCATCACTGATGTACTATGGATCATCACTGATGTACTATGAGCCATCACTGATGTACTATGAGCCATCACTGATGTACTATGGATTATCACTGGTGTACTATGGATCATCACTGATGTACTATGGACCATCCCTGATGTACTATGGACCATCCCTGATGTACTGAGGATCATCACTGATGTACTATAGATCATCACTGATGTACTGTGGATCATCACTGATGTACTGAGGATCATTACTGTTGTACTATGGATCATCACTGATGTACTGTGGACCATCCCTGATGTAATGTGGACCAACCCTGATGTACTGTGGATCATCACTGATGTACTGTGGATCATCACTGATGTACTATGGATCATCACTGATGTACTGTGGACCATCCCTGATGTACTGTGGATCATCACTGATGTACTGTGGATCATCACTGATGTACTGAGGATCATCACTGATGTACTATGGATCATCACTGATGTACTATGAGCCATCACTGGTGTACTATGGATCATCACTGGTGTACTATGGATCATCACTGATGTACTGTGGATCATACCTGATGTACTGTGGATCATCACTGATGTACTGTGGATCATCACTGATGTACCGTGGATCATCACTGATGTACTATGGGCCATCACGGGTGTACTATGGATCATCACTGGTGTACTATGGATCATCACTGATGTACTATGGACCATCCCTGCTGTACTATGGACCATCCCTGATGTACTGAGGATCATCACTGATGTACTATAGATCATCACTGATGTACAATGGGCCATCACTGGTGTACTATGGATCATCACTGATGTACTGTGGATCATCACTGATGTACTATGAATCATCACTGATGTACTATGAGCCATCACTGATGTACTATGGGACATCACTGATGTACTGTGGATCATCACTGGTGTACTATGGATCATCACTGATGTACTATGGATCATCACTAATGTACTATGGATCATCACTAATGTACTATGGATCATCACTGATGTACTATGGATCATCACTGATGTACTATGGATTATCACTGGTGTACTATGGATCATCACTGATGTACTGTGGACCATCCCTGATGTACTGTGGATCATCACTGATGTACTGTGGACCATCCCTGATGTACCGTGGATCATCACTGATGTACTGTGGATCATCACTAATGTACAGTGGATCATCACTGATGTACTGAGGATCATCACTGATGTACTATGGGCCATCACGGGTGTACCATGGATCATCACTGGTGTACTATGGATCATCACTGATGTACTCTGGACCATCCCTGATGTACTATGGACCATCCCTGATGTACTGAGGATCATCACTGATGTACTATAGATCATCACTGATGTACTATGGGCCATCACTGGTGTACAATGGATCATCACTGATGTACTGTGGATCATTACTGATGTACTATAGATCATCACTGATGTACTATGGGCCATCACTGATGTACTGTGGATCATCACTGATGTACTGTGCACCATCACTGATGTACTGTGGACCATCACTAATGTACAATGGATCATCACTGATGAACTATAGATCATCACTGATGTACTATAGATCATCACTGGTGTACTATGGACCATCACTGGTGTACTATGGATCATCACTGATGTACTGTGGATCATCACTGATGTACTAAGGATCATCACTGATGTTCTATAGATCATCACTGATGTACTGTGGATCATCACTGATGTACTGAGGATCATCACTGATGTACTGAGGATCATCACTGATGTACTATGGATCATCACTGATGTACTGTGGATCATCACTGATGTACTATAGATCATCACTGTTGTACTATGGATCATCACTGATGTACTGTGGATCATCACTGATGTACTGTGGATTATCACTGATGTACTGTGGATCATCACTGATGTACCGTGGATCATCACTGATGTACTATGGACCATCACGGGTGTACTATGGATCATCACTGGTGTACTATGGATCATCACTGATGTACTATGGACCATCCCTGATGTACTATGGACCATCCCTGATGTACTATGGACCATCCCTGATGTACTGTGGATCATCACGGATGTACTATGGATCATCACTGATGTACTATGGGCCATCACTGGTGTACTATGGATCATCACTGATGTACTGTGGATCATTACTGATGTACTATGGATCATCACTGATGTACTATGAGCCATCACTGATGTACTATGGGACATCACTGATGTACTGTGGATCATCACTGGTGTATTATGGATCATCACTGATGTACTATGGATCATCACTAATGTACTATGGTTCATCACTTATGTACTATGGATCATTACTGATGTACTATGGATCATCACTGATGTACTATGGATCATCACTGGTGTACTATGGCTCATCACTGGTGTACTATGGATCATCACTGATGTACTGTGGACCAACACTGATGTACTGTGGATCATCACCGATGTACTATAGTTCATCACTGATGTACTGTGGATCATCACTGATGTACTGAGGATCATCACTGATGTACTATGGATCATCACTGATGTACTATAGATCATCACTGATGTACTATGGATCATCACTGATGTACTATGGATCATCACTGATGTACTATGGACCATCCCTGATGTACTGTGGATCATCACTGATGTACTGTGGATTATCACTGATGTACTGTGGATCATCACTGATGTACTATGGACCATCCCTGATGTACTGTGGATCATCCCTGATGTACTGTGGATCATCACTGATGTACTGTGGATCATCACTGATGTACTAAGGATCATCACTGATGTACTATGGATCATCACTGATGTACTATAGATCATCACTGATGTACTGTGGATCATCACTGATGTACTGAGGATCATCACTGATGTACTATGTATCATCACTGATGTACTGTGGACCATCCCTGATGCACTGTGGACCAACCCTGATGTACTGTGGATCATCACTGATGTACTGTGGATATTCACTGATGTACTGTGGATCATCACTGATGTACTGAGGATCATCACTGATGTACTATGGATCATCACTGATGTACTATGGATCATCACTGATGTACTATGGATCATCACTGGTGTACTATGGATCATCACTGGTGTACTATGGATCATCACTGATGTACTGTGGACCAACACTGATGTACTGTGGATCATCACTGATGTACTATAGATCATCACTGATGTACTGTGGATCATCACTGATGTACTGAGGATCATCACTGATGTACTATGGATCATCACTGATGTACTATAGATCATCACTGATGTACTATGGATCATCACTGATGTACTATGGATCATCACTGATGTACTATGGACCATCCCTGATGTACTGTGGATCATCACTGATGTACTGTGGATTATCACTGATGTACTGTGGATCATCACTGATGTACTATGGACCATCCCTGATGTACTGTGGATCATCCCTGATGTACTGTGGATCATCACTGATGTACTGTGGATCATCACTGATGTACTAAGGATCATCACTGATGTACTATGGATCATCACTGATGTACTATAGATCATCACTGATGTACTGTAGATCATCACTGATGTACTGAGGATCATCACTGATGTACTATGTATCATCACTGATGTACTGTGGACCATCCCTGATGCACTGTTGACCAACCCTGATGTACTGTGGATCATCACTGATTTACTATGGATCATCACTGATGTACTATGGATCATCACTGATGTACTATGGATCATCACTGATGTACTATGGATCATCACTGATGTACTATGAGCCATCACTGATGTACTATGGGCCATCACTGATGTACTGTGGATCATCACTGGTGTACTATGGATCATCACTGATGTACTATGGATCATCACTGATGTACTGTGGACCATCCCTGATGTACTATGGACCATCCCTGATGTACTGAGGATCATCACTGATGTACTATAGATCATCACTGATGTACTATGGGCCATCACTGGTGTACTATGGATCATCACTGATGTACTGTGGATCATCACTGATGTACTATGGATCATCACTGATGTACTATGAGCCATCACTGATGTACTATGGGCCATCACTGATGTACTGTGGATCATCACTGGTGTACTATGGATCATCACTGATGTACTATGGATCATCACTGATGTAATATGGATCATCACTGGTGTACTATGGATCATCACTGATGTACTGTGGACCATCCCTGATGTGCTGTGGATCATCACTGATGTACTGTGGATCATCACTGATGTACTAAGGATCATCACTGATGTACTATGGATCATCACTGATGTACTATAGATCATCACTGATGTACTGTGGATCATCACTGATGTACTGAGGATCATTACTGTTGTACTATGGATCATCACTGATGTACTGTGGACCATCCCTGATGTAATGTGGACCAACCATGATGTACTGTGGATCATCACTGATGTACTGTGGATCATCACTGATGTACTGTGGATCATCACTGATGTACTGTGGACCATCTCTGATGTACCGTGGATCATCACTGATGTACTGTGGATCATCACTAATGTACCGTGGATCATCACTGATGTACTGAGGATCATCACTGATGTACTATGGGCCATCACAGGTGTACTATGGATCATCACTGGTGTACTATGGATCAACACTAATGTACTATGGACCATCCCTGATGTACTATGGACCATCCCTGATGTACTGAGGATCATCACTGATGTACTATAGATCATCACTGATGTACTATGGGCCATCACTGGTGTACTATGGATCATCACTGATGTACTGTGGATCATCACTGATGTACTATGGACCATCACTGATGTACTATGAGCCTCACTGGTGTACTATGGGCCATCACTGATGTACTGTGGATCATCACTGGTGTACTATGGATCATCACTGATGTACTTTGGATCATCACTGATGTACTGTGGATCATCACTGATGTACTATAGATCATCACTGATGTACTATGGGCCATCACTGATGTACTATGGATCATCACTGATGTACTATGAATCATCACTGATGTACTATAGATCATCACTGATGTACTATGGGCCATCACTGGTGTACTATGGATCATCACTGATGTACTGTGGATCATCCCTGATGTGCTGTGGACCAACCCTAATGTACTGTGGATCATCACTGATGTACTGTGGACCATCACTGATGTACTATGGATCATCACTGATGTACTATGGATCATCACTGATGTACTATGGATCATTTCAGATGTACTATGGATCATCACTGATGTACTATGGATCATCACTGATGTACTATGAGCCATCACTAATGTACTATGAGCCATCACTGATGTACTATGGATTATCACTGGTGCACTATGGATCATCACTGATGTACTGTGGACCATCCCTGATGTACTGTGGATCATCACTGATGTACTGTGGACCATCCCTGATGTACCGTGGATCATCACTGATGTACTGTGGATCATCACTAATGTACTATGGATCATCACTGGTGTACTATGGATCATCACTGATGTACTGTGGACCATCCCTGATGTACTGTGGATCATCACTGATGTACTAAGGATCATCACTGATGTACTATGGATCATCACTGATGTACTATAGATCATCACTGATGTACTGTGGATCATCACTGATGTACTGAGGATCATCACTGATGTACTATGGATCATCACTGATGTACTGTGGACCATCCCTGATGTACTGTGGACCAACCCTGATGTACTGTGGATCATCACTGATTTACTATGGATCATCACTGATGTACTATGGATCATCACTGATGTACTATGGATCATCACTGATGTACTATGGATCATCACTGATGTACTATGGAACATCACTGATGTACTATGGATCATCACTGATGTACTATGAGCCATCACTGATGTACTATGAGCCGTAACTGATGTACTATGGATTATCACTGGTGTACTATGGATCATCACTGATGTACTGTGGACCATCCCTGATGTACTGTGGATCATCACTGATGTACTGTGGACCATCCCTGATGTACCGTGGATCATCACTGATGTACTGTGGATCATCACTAATGTACCGTGGATCATCACTGATGTACTATGGACCATCCCTGATGTACTGAGGATCATTACTGATGTACTATAGATCATCACTGATGTACTATGGGCCATCACTGATGTACTGTGGATCATCACTGATGTACTGTGCACCATCACTGATGTACTGTGGACCATCACTAATGTACAATGGATCATCACTGATGAACTATAGATCATCACTGATGTACTATAGATCATCACTGGTGTACTATGGACCATCACTGGTGTACTATGGATCATCACTGGTGTACTATGGATCATTACTGGTGTACTGTGGATCATCACTGATGTACTATAGTTCATCACTGATGTACTATGGATCATCACTGGTGTACTATGGACCATCCCTGATGTACTATGGACCATCCCTGATGTACTGTGGATCATCACTGATGTACTGTGGATCATTACTGATGTACTATAGATCATCACTGATGTACTATGGGCCATCACTGGTGTACTATGGGCCATCACTGGTGTACTATTGGCCATCACTGGTGTACTATGGATCATCACTGGTGTACTGTGGATCATCACTGATGTACTGTGGATCATCCCTGGTGTACTATGGATCATCACTGGTGTACAATGGATCATCACTGATGTACTATGGATCATCACTGATGTACTATGAGCCATCACTGATGTACTATGAGCCATCACTGATGTACTATGTATTATCACTGGTGTACTATGGATCATCACTGATGTACTGTGGACCATCCCTGATGTACTGTGGATCATCACTGATGTACTGTGGACCATCCCTGATGTACCGTGGATCATCACTGATGTACTGTGGATCATCACTAATGTACTATGGATCATCACTGGTGTACTATGGATCATCACTGATGTACTGTGGATCATCCCTGATGTACTGTGGATCATCACTGATGTACTGTGGATCATCACTGATGTACTAAGGATCATCACTGATGTACTATGGATCATCACTGATGTACTATAGATCATCACTGATGTACTGTGGATCATCACTGATGTACTGAGGATCATCACTGATGTACTATGGATCATCACTGATGTACTGTGGACCATCCCTGATGTACTGTGGACCAACCCTGATGTACTGTGGATCATCACTGATTTACTATGGATCATCACTGATGTACTATGGATCATCACTGATGTACTATGGATCATCACTGATGTACTATGAGCCATCACTGATGTACTATGAGCCGTCACTGATGTACTATGGATTATCACTGGTGTACTATGGATCATCACTGATGTACTGTGGACCATCCCTGATGTACTGTGGATCATCACTGATGTACTGTGGACCATCCCTGATGTACCGTGGATCATCACTGATGTACTGTGGATCATCACTAATGTACCGTGGATCATCACTGATGTACTATGGACCATCCCTGATGTACTGAGGATCATTACTGATGTACTATAGATCATCACTGATGTACTATGGGCCATCACTGATGTACTGTGGATCATCACTGATGTACTGTGCACCATCACTGATGTACTGTGGACCATCACTAATGTACAACGGATCATCACTGATGAACTATAGATCATCACTGATGTACTATAGATCATCACTGGTGTACTATGGACCATCACTGGTGTACTATGGATCATCACTGGTGTACTATGGATCATTACTGGTGTACTGTGGATCATCACTGATGTACTATAGTTCATCACTGATGTACTATGGATCATCACTGGTGTACTATGGACCATCCCTGATGTACTATGGACCATCCCTGATGTACTGTGGATCATCACTGATGTACTGTGGATCATTACTGATGTACTATAGATCATCACTGATGTACTATGGGCCATCACTGGTGTACTATGGGCCATCACTGGTGTACTATGGGCCATCACTGGTGTACTATGCATCATCACTGGGTACTGTGGATCATCACTGATGTACTGTGGATCATCCCTGGTGTACTATGGATCATCACTGGTGTACAATGGATCATCACTGGTGTACTATGGATCATCACTGATATATTGTGGACCATCCCTGATGTACTGTGGATCATCACTGATGTACCGTGGATCATCAGTGATGTACTATGGGCCATCACAGGTGTACTATGGATCATCACTGGTGTACTATGGATCATCACTGATGTACTATGGACCATCCCTGATGTACTATGGACCATCCCTGATGTACTATGGACCATCCCTGATGTACTGAGGATCATCACTGATGTACTATAGATCATCACTGATGTACAATGGGCCATCACTGGTGTACTATGGATCATCACTGATGTACTGTGGATCATCACTGATGTACTATGAATCATCACTGATGTACTATGAGCCATCACTGATGTACTATGGGACATCACTGTTGTACTGTGGATCATCACTGGTGTACTATGGATCATCACTGATATACTATGGATCATCACTAATTCACTATGGATCATCACTAATGTACTATGGATCATCACTAATGTACTATGGATCATCACTGATGTACTATGGATCATCACTGATGTACTATGGATCATCACTGATGTACTATGAGCCATCACTGATGTACTATGAGCCATCACTGATGTACTATGGATTATCACTGGTGTACTATGGATCATCACTGATGTACTGTGGACCATCCCTGATGTACTGTGGATCATCACTGATGTACTGTGGACCATCCCTGATGTACCGTGGATCATCACTGATGTACTGTGGATCATCACTAATGTACCGTGGATCATCACTGATGTACTGAGGATCATCACTGATGTACTATGGGCCATCACGGGTGTACCATGGATCACCACTGGTGTACTATGGATCATCACTGATGTGCTCTGGACCATCCCTGATGTACTATGGACCATCCCTGATGTACTGAGGATCATCACTGATGTACTATAGATCATCACTGATGTACTATGGGCCATCACTGGTGTACAATGGATCATCACTGATGTACTGTGGATCATTACTGATGTACTATAGATCATCACTGATGTACTATGGGCCATCACTGATGTACTGTGGATCATCACTGATGTACTGTGCACCATCACTGATGTACTGTGGACCATCACTAATGTACAATGGATCATCACTGATGAACTATAGATCATCACTGATGTACTATAGATCATCACTGGTGTACTATGGACCATCACTGGTGTACTATGGATCATCACTGATGTACTGTGGATCATCACTGATGTACTAAGGATCATCACTGATGTACTATGGATCATCACTGATGTACTATAGATCATCACTGATGTACTGTGGATCATCACTGATGTACTGAGGATCATCACTGATGTACTATGGGTCATCACTGATGTACTGTGGATCATCACTGATGTACTATAGATCATCACTGTTGTACTATGGATCATCACTGATGTACTGTGGATCATCACTGATGTACTGTGGATTATCACTGATGTACTGTGGACCATCACTGATGTACTATGGGCCATCACTGGTGTACAATGGATCATCACTGATGTACTGTGGATCATCACTGATGTACTATGGATCATCACTGATGTACTATGAGCCATCACTGATGTACTGTGGATCATCACTGGTGTACTAAGGATCATCACTGATGTACTATGGATCATCACTGATGTACTATGGATCATCACTGGTGTACTATGGATCATCACTGATGTACTGTGGACCATCCCTGATGTACTGTGGATCATCACTGATGTACTGTGGATCATCACTGATGTACTATAGATCATCACTGATGTACTGTGGATCATCACTGATGTACTGAGGATCATCACTGATGTACTATGGATCATCACTGATGCACTGTGGATCATCACTGATGTACTATAGATCATCACTGTTGTACTATGGATCATCACTGATGTACAGTGGATCATCACTGATGTACTGTGGATTATCACTGATGTACTGTGGACCATCACTGATGTACTGTGGATTATCACTGATGTACTGTGGATCATCACTGATGTTCTATAGATCATCACTGATGTACTGTGGATCATCACTGATGTACTGAGGATCATCACTGTTGTACTATGGATCACCACTGATGTACTGTGGACCATCCCTGATGTACTGTGGACCAACCCTGATGTACTGTGGATCATCACTGATGTACTGTGGATCATCACTGATGTACTATGGATCATCACTGATGTACTTTGAATCATCACTGATGTACTATGGATCATCACTGATGTACTATGAGCCATCACTGATGTACTATGAGCCATCACTGATGTACTATGGATTATCACTGGTGTACTATGGATCATCACTGATGTACTGTGGACCATCCCTGATGTACTGTGGATCATCACTGTTGTACTGTGGACCATCCCTGATGTACCATGGATCATCACTGATGTACTGTGGATCATCACTAATGTACCGTGGATCATCACTGATGTACTGAGGATCATCACTGATGTACTATGGGCCATCACGGGTGTACTATGGATCATCACTGGTGTACTATGGATCATCACTGATGTACTATGGACCATCCCTGATGTACTATGGACCATCCCTGATGTACTGAGGATCATCACTGATGTACTATAGATCATCACTGATGTACTATGGGCCATCACTGGTGTACTATGTATCATCACTGATGTACTGTGGATCATCACTGATGTACTATGGATCATCACTGATGTACTATGAGCCATCACTGATGTACTGTGGATCATCACTGGTGTACTATGGATCATCACTGATGTACTATGGATCATCACTGATGTACTATGGATCATCACTGATGTACTATGGATCATCACTGGTGTACTATGGATCATCACTGATGTACTGTGGACCATCCCTGATGTACTGTGGATCATCACTGATGTACTGTGGATCATCACTGATGTACTAAGGATCATCACTGATGTACTATGGATCATCACTGATGTACTATAGATCATCACTGATGTACTGTGGATCATCACTGATGTACTGAGGATCATCACTGATGTACTATGGATCATCACTGATGTACTGTGGACCATCCCTGATGTACTGTGGACCAACCCTGATGTACTGTGGATCATCACTGATGTACTATGGATCATCACTGATGTGCTATGGATCATCACTGATGTACTATGGATCATCACTGATGTACAATGGATCATCACTGATGTACTATGAGCCATCACTGATGTACTATGAGCCATCACTGATGTACTATGGATTATCACTGGTGTACTATGGATCATCACTGATGTACTGTGGACCATCCCTGATGTACTGTGGATCATCACTGATGTACTGTGGACCATCCCTGATGTACCGTTGATCATCACTGATGAACTGTGGATCATCACTAATGTACCGTGGCTCATCACTGATGTACTGAGGATCATCACTGATGTACTATGGGCCATCACGGGTGTACCATGGATCATCACTGGTGTACTATGGATCATCACTGATGTACTCTGGACCATTCCTGATGTACTATGGACCATCCCTGATGTACTGAGGATCATCACTGATGTACTTTAGATCATCACTGATGTACTATGGGCCATCACTGGTGTACAATGGATCATCACTGATGTACTGTTGATCATTACTGATGTACTATAGATCATCACTGATGTACTATGGACCATCACTGATGTACTGTGGATCATCACTGATGTACTGTGCACCATCACTGATGTACTGTGGACCATCACTAATGTACAATGGATAATCACTGATGAACTATAGATCATCCCTGATGTACTATAGATCATCACTGGTGTACTATGGACCATCACTGGCGAACTATGGATCATCACTGATGTACTGTGGATCATCACTGATGTACTAAGGATCATCACTGATGTACTATGGATCATCACTGATGTACTATAGATCATCACTGATGTACTGTGGATCATCACTGATGTACTGAGGATCATCACTGATATACTATGGATCATCACTGATGTACTGTGGATCATCACTGATGTACTATAGATCATCACTGTTGTGCTATGGATCATCACTGATGTACTGTGGATCATCACTGATGTACTGTGGATTATCACTGATGTACTGTGGACCATCACTGATGTACTATGGGCCATCACTGGTGTACAATGGATCATCACTGATGTACTGTGGATCATCACTGATGTACTATGGATCATCACTGATGTACTATGAGCCATCACTGATGTACTGTGGATCATCACTGATGTACTAAGGATCATCACTGATGTACTATGGATCATCACTGTGTTACTATGGATCATCACTGATGTACTGTGGATCATCACTGATGTACTGTGGA
Source organism: Rana muscosa (assembly GCA_029206835.1). Taxonomy (NCBI): domain Eukaryota; kingdom Metazoa; phylum Chordata; class Amphibia; order Anura; family Ranidae; genus Rana; species Rana muscosa. The sequence goes on from JARGYO010000056.1 coordinate 4,899,745, forward strand.
TTATCACTGATGTACTGTGGACCATCACTGATGTACTGTGGACTATCACTGATGTACTGTGGATCATCACTGATGTTCTATGGATCATCACTGATGTACTATAGATCATCACTGATGTACTATGGACCATCCCTGATGTACTGTGGATCATCACTGATGTACTGTGGATCATCACTGATGTACTAAGGATCATCACTGATGTACTATGGATCATCACTGATGTACTATAGATCATCACTGATGTACTGTGGATCATCACTGATGTACTGAGGATCATCACTGATGTACTATGGATCATCACTGATGTACTGTGGACCATCCCTGATGTACTGTGGACCAACCCTGATGTACTGTGGATCATCACTGATGTACTATGGATCATCACTGATGTACTATGGATCATCACTGATGTACTATGGATCATCACTGATGTACAATGGATCATCACTGATGTACTATGAGCCATCACTGATGTACTATGAGCCATCACTGATGTACTATGGATTATCACTGGTGTACTATGGATCATCACTGATGTACTGTGGACCATCCCTGATGTACTGTGGATCATCACTGATGTACTGTGGACCATCCCTGATGTACCGTGGATCATCACTGATGTACTGTGGATCATCACTAATGTACCGTGGCTCATCACTGATGTACTGAGGATCATCACTGATGTACTATGGGCCATCACGGGTGTACCATGGATCATCACTGGTGTACTATGGATCATCACTGATGTACTCTGGACCATTCCTGATGTACTATGGACCATCCCTGATGTACTGAGGATCATCACTGATGTACTCTAGATCATCACTGATGTACTATGGGCCATCACTGGTGTACAATGGATCATCACTGATGTACTGTGGATCATTACTGATGTACTATAGATCATCACTGATGTACTATGGACCATCACTGATGTACTGTGGATCATCACTGATGTACTGTGCACCATCACTGATGTACTGTGGACCATCACTAATGTACAATGGATAATCACTGATGAACTATAGATCATCCCTGATGTACTATAGATCATCACTGGTGTACTAAGGATCATCACTGATGTACTATGGATCATCACTGATGTACTATAGATCATCACTGATGTACTGATGATCATCACTGATGTACTTAGGATCATCACTGATATACTATGGATCATCACTGATGTACTGTGGATCATCACTGATGTACTATAGATCATAACTGTTGTGCTATGGATCATCACTGATGTACTGTGGATCATCACTGATGTACTGTGGATTATCACTGATGTACTGTGGACCATCACTGATGTACTATGGGCCATCACTGGTGTACAATGGATCATCACTGATGTACTGTGGATCATCACTGATGTACTATGGATCATCACTGATGTACTATGAGCCATCACTGATGTACTGTGGATCATCACTGGTGTACTAAGGATCATCACTGATGTACTATGGATCATCACTGATGTACTATGGATCATCACTGATGTACTATGGATCATCACTGGTGTACTATGGATCATCACTGATGTACTGTGGACCATCCCTGATGTACTGTGGATCATCACTGATGTACTGTGGATCATCACTGATGTACTAAGGATCATCACTGATGTACTATGGATCATCACTGTTGTACTATGGATCATCACTGATGTACTGTGGATCATCACTGATGTACTGTGGATTATCACTGATGTACTGTGGACCATCACTGATGTACTGTGGACTATCACTGATGTACTGTGGATCATCACTGATGTCCTATGGATCATCACTGATGTACTATAGATCATCACTGATGTACTATGGATCATCACTTATGTACTATAGATCATCACTGATGTACTATGGACCATCACTGGTGTACTATGGATCATCACTGGTGTACTATGGATCATCACTGGTGTACTATGGATCATCACTGGTGTACTATGGACCATCCCTGATGTACTGTGGATCATCACTGATGTACTGTGGATCATCACTGATGTACTATAGTTCATCACTGATGTACTACGGGCCATCACTGGTGTACTATGGATCATCACTGGTGTACTATGGATCATCACTGATGTACTATGGACCATCCCTGATGTACTATGGACCATCCCTGATGTACTGTGGATCATCACTGATGTACTGTGGATCATCACTGATGTACTATAGATCATCACTGATGTACTATGGGCCATCACTGGTGTACTATGGACCATCACTGGTGTACTATGGGCCATCACTGGTGTACTATTGATCATCACTGGTGTACTATGGATCATCAATGATGTACTGTGGATCATCCCTGATGTACTATGGATCATCACTGGTGTACTATGGATCATCACTGGTGTACTATGGATCATCACTGGTGTACTATGGATCATCACTGATGTACTATGGGCCATCACTGATGTACTATGGATCATCACTGATATACTGTGGACCATCCCTGATTTACTGTGGATCATCACTGATGTACTGTGGATCATCACTGATGTACTGTGGATCATCACTAATGTACTGTGGATCATCACTGATGTACTATGGGCCATCACTGGTGTACTATGGGCCATCACTGGTGTACTATGGATCATCACTGATGTACTATGGATCATCACTGATGTACAATGGATCATCACTGATGTACTATGGATCATCACTGATGTACTGTGGATATTCACTGATGTATTGTGGATCATCACTGATGTACTGAGGATCATCACTGATGTACTATGGATCATCACTGATGTTCTATGAGCCATCACTGGTGTACTATGGATCATCACTGGTGTACTATGGATCATACCTGATGTACTGTGGATCATCCCTGATGTACTGTGGATCATCACTGATGTACTGTGGATCATCACTGATGTACCGTGGATCATCACTGATGTACTATGGGCCATCACGGGTGTACTATGGATCATCACTGGTGTACTATGGATCATCACTGATGCACTATGGACCATCCCTGATGTACTATGGACCATCCCTGATGTACTATGGACCATCCCTGATGTACTGATGATCATCACTGGTGTACTATGGATCATCACTGATGTACTATGGGCCATCACTGGTGTACTATGGATCATCACTGATGTACTGTGGATCATCACTGATGTACTATGGATCATCACTGATGTACTATGAGCCATCACTGATGTACTATGGGACATCACTGATGTACTGTGGATCATCACTGGTGTATTATGGATCATCACTGATGTACTATGGATCATCACTTATGTGCTATGGATCATCACTGATGTACTATGGATCATCACTGATGTACTATGGATCATCACTGATGTACTATGGATCATCACTGATGTACTATGAGCCATCACTGATGTACTATGAGCCGTAACTGATGTACTATGGATTATCACTGGTGTACTATGGATCATCACTGATGTACTGTGGACCATCCCTGATGTACTGTGGATCATCACTGATGTACTGTGGACCATCCCTGATGTACCGTGGATCATCACTGATGTACTCTGGATCATCACTAATGTACCGTGGATCATCACTGATGTACTATGGACCATCCCTGATGTACTGAGGATCATTACTGATGTACTATAGATCATAACTGATGTACTATGGGCCATCACTGATGTACTGTGGATCATCACTGATGTACTGTGCACCATCACTGATGTACTGTGGACAATCACTAATGTACAATGGATCATCACTGATGAACTATAGATCATCACTGATGTACTATAGATCATCACTGGTGTACTATGGACCATCACTGGTGTACTATGGATCATCACTGGTGTACTATGGATCATTACTGGTGTACTGTGGATCATCACTGATGTACTATAGTTCATCACTGATGTACTATGGATCATCACTGGTGTACTATGGACCATCCCTGATGTACTATGGACCATCCCTGATGTACTGTGGATCATCACTGATGTACTGTGGATCATTACTGATGTACTATAGATCATCACTGATGTACTATGGGCCATCACTGGTGTACTATGGGCCATCACTGGTGTACTATGGGCCATCACTGGTGTACTATGGATCATCACTGGTGTACTGTGGATCATCACTGATGTACTGTGGATCATCCCTGGTGTACTATGGATCATCACTGGTGTACAATGGATCATCACTGATGTACTATGGATCATCACTGATGTACTATGAGCCATCACTGATGTACTATGAGCCATCACTGATGTACTATGTATTATCACTGGTGTACTATGGATCATCACTGATGTACTGTGGACCATCCCTGATGTACTGTGGATCATCACTAGGGATGGGCCCGGTGCTCGATTCGAACCCATGTTCGAATCGAGCACCGGGCGTTCGCTCGCTCGTCGAGCCCAGAACTATTTGGGCCGTTCGCATCACATTCGTGTGATGCGAGCGGCCCCGCAATGCATTGCGGCCGGCGCGGCCGGCGCAGTGCATTGCTGGCTGATGATTGGCCAAGCATGCACTGTGACCCTGCATGCTTGGCCAATCACAGCGCCCGAAACTCGGAGAGCAATAATTGGCTACAGGCAGGACGCCTGTAGCCAATTACAGCTCAGGGGCTTTAGTACACGCCCCACCATTTAAAAGGCCGCCACGCCATCGGCCCCGGTCACATGAGTTCCGGCTTTAGGAGAGATTAGTCTGCTGATTCTGTCTTTGCTTGATACTGAAAGATTTGCTCTTCTTTGCTAAACCATTGGCTATTTCTTTGCTAAACCATTGCTACCTAAGTCATTGATCGTTCATTGCTGCTGATTGCACAGTTAGTGTGTTATTAGCTGCTGCTGGGGATTAGTCTGGTGCGTGCTTACTGTTAGTACAGTATTGCAGTAGTACCAACCGCAGTGCTGTTAGCACAGCATTGCACCCCAACAGCACCCATAGGACTTCTAGTGTGTTAGTGGCAGCAAACAGAGCTCCTATATTTTCTTCTCAGCAGCACCCATAGGACTTCTAGTGTGTTAGTGGCAGCAAACAGAGCTCCTATATTTTCTTCTCAGCAGCACCCATAGGACTTCTAGTGTGTTAGTGGCATCACACAGAGCTCCTATATTTTCTTCTCAGCAGCACCCATAGGACTTCTAGTGTGTTAGTGGCAGCAAACAGAGCTCCTATATTTTCTTCTCAGCAGCACCCATAGGACTTCTAGTGTGTTAGTGGCAGCAAACAGAGCTCCTATATTTTCTTCTCAGCAGCACCCATAGGACTTCTAGTGTGTTAGTGGCAGCAAACAGAGCTCCTATATTTTCTTCTCAGCAGCACCCATAGGACTTCTAGTGTGTTAGTGGCATCACACAGAGCTCCTATATTTTCTTCTCAGAAGCACCCATAGGACTTCTAGTGTGTTAGTGGCAGCAAACAGAGCTCCTATATTTTCTTCTTAGCAGCACCCATAGGACTTTTAATGTGTTAGTGGCATCACACAGAGTTCCTATATTTTCATCTCAGAAGCACCCATAGGACTTCTAGTGTGTTAGTGGCATCACACAGAGCTCCTATATTTTCTTCTCAGAAGCACCCATAGGACTTCTAGTGTGTTAGTGGCAGCAAACAGAGCTCCTATATTTTCTTCTCAGCAGCACCCATAGGACTTCTAGTGTGTTAGTGGCATCACACAGAGTTCCTATATTTTCATCTCAGAAGCACCCATAGGACTTCTAGTGTGTTAGTGGCATCACACAGAGCTCCTATATTTTCTTCTCAGCAGCACCCATAGGACTTCTAGTGTGTTAGTGGCATCACACAGAGCTCCTATATTTTCATCTCAGAAGCACCCATAGGACTTCTAGTGTGTTAGTGGCATCACACAGAGCTCCTATATTTTCTTCTCAGCAGCACCAATAGGACTTCTAGTGTGTTAGTGGCAGCAAACAGAGCTCCTATATTTTCTTCTCAGCAGCACCCATAGGACTTCTAATGTGTTAGTGGCATCACACAGAGTTCCTATATTTTCATCTCAGAAGCACCCATAGGACTTCTAGTGTGTTAGTGGCATCACACAGAGCTCCTATATTTTCTTCTCAGAAGCACCCATAGGACTTCTAGTGTGTTAGTGGCAGCAAACAGAGCTCCTATATTTTCTTCTTAGCAGCACCCATAGGACTTCTAATGTGTTAGTGGCATCACACAGAGTTCCTATATTTTCATCTCAGAAGCACCCATAGGACTTCTAGTGTGTTAGTGGCATCACACAGAGCTCCTATATTTTCTTCTCAGAAGCACCCATAGGACTTCTAGTGTGTTAGTGGCAGCAAACAGAGCTCCTATATTTTCTTCTCAGCAGCACCCATAGGACTTCTAATGTGTTAGTGGCATCACACAGAGTTCCTATATTTTCATCTCAGAAGCACCCATAGGACTTCTAGTGTGTTAGTGGCATCACACAGAGCTCCTATATTTTCTTCTCAGAAGCACCCATAGGACTTCTAGTGTGTTAGTGGCAGCAAACAGAGCTCCTATATTTTCTTCTTAGCAGCACCCATAGGACTTCTAATGTGTTAGTGGCATCACACAGAGTTCCTATATTTTCATCTCAGAAGCACCCATAGGACTTCTAGTGTGTTAGTGGCATCACACAGAGTTCCTATATTTTCATCTCAGAAGCACCCATAGGACTTCTAGTGTGTTAGTGGCATCACACAGAGCTCCTATATTTTCTTCTCAGCAGCACCCATAGGACTTCTAGTGTGTTAGTGGCATCACACAGAGCTCCTATATTTTCTTCTCAGCAGCACCCATAGGACTTCTAGTGTGTTAGTGGCAGCAAACAGAGCTCCTATATTTTCTTCTCAGCAGCACCCATAGGACTTCTAGTGTGTTAGTGGCAGCAAACAGAGCTCCTATATTTTCTTGTCAGCAGCACACATAGTACCTATAGTGTGTTAGTGTCAGCACCCATAGGACCTACAGTGTGTTGTGAGCACACATAGGAGTTCTATTTTTTATACTATATACACTACCGACTACAATGGCTGGAAGACCGCCAAGGAGAGGCAGAGCGTGCCGAGGCAAGAACACAGGGCAGGCAGGCTCTGTTTCTAGAGACAACAGTGCTGGCCGTGGACGTGGTCGTGCATCGTCATCAGCACGTGGCCATGGGACACGCTTGTCTTTGTTTTCGGCAGCTGGACATGTGGAGCCGCATCATGCCGAAGGCTTGGTAGAATGGATGACCAAGCCCTCCTCATCCTCCTCATCCTCTCTCACCCAGGCTCAGGGTACTGGCAGAGCAGCTGCCAACGCGTACTCAATGGCATCATCAGCCACCCCTTCCCTAGACCCACCATGTCCTCCTGAGGAGTCCCCCGAACTGTTTGAGCACAGTGTTGGGTACATGCTCCAGGAGGATGCCCAACGATTCGAAGGCTCGGATGATGATACCCAGCTTGAGGAAGTCAGTAGTGTGCGCGCAGAGAGAGGGGATGCTGAAGGACAGCAATCTGGCAGTAGTGTTCCACCAGCTGCAGCTTACTGCCAGGTTTGCTCTAGTGGTGAAGAGGGAGGGGATGATGAGGTCACTGACTCCACGTGGGTGCCTGAAGGGAGAGAGGAGGAGGAGGAGGAGGATGCAGCGTCACATGTCCAACGAGGCAGGATGCCCCCTGGAGGCCAGCTAGAGGCCAGCACAGCAACTGTACCACACCGCAGAGCTCCGCCTGTGCAGGGCGCTGCCTCTGCACGTTATCACAAAAGTTCTTTGGTGTGGGCCTTTTTTGAGACGAGTGCATCAGATCGCACCACTGCTATTTGCAATATTTGTCTCAAGCGTATCTCGCGTGGCCAAAACATCAGCCGCTTGGGCACCACAAGCATGAGCAGACATATATCGACCTGCCATGCAGCTCGTTGGCAAGCACACATAAAAGACCCACACCAAAGAACAAAGCGGACCTCTCCTTGCTCCTCATCAGCTGGGATCTCCATCCCCACTATATCTTCAGTCCTCTCTGAAAGCTGCTCTGAGAGGACTGAAGGTGTAGAATTAGGTGTGTCACAACCAAGTACTTGCAGTACACCAACGTCCGATTGTAGCAGGCAAATTTCCCTGCCCCAGCTGCTGGACCGTCAAAAGAAGTATACTCCCAGCCATCCACATGCCCAGCGGTTGAATGCTAGCTTGGCTAAATTGCTAGCACTTCAACTGCTGCCTTTTCAGTTGATAGACTCGGCCCCCTTCCGTGAGTTTGTTCAATGTGCGGTTCCTCAGTGGCAGGTTCCCAAACGCCACTTTTTCTCATGGAAGGCGATTCCGTCTCTCTACTGGCATGTGGAAGGCAATGTCCATGCCTCGCTGGACAGGGCGGTCAGCGGTAAGGTGCATATTACCGCTGACTCATGGTCCAGCAGGCATGGACAGGGACGTTATCTTTCTTTCACGGCCCATTGGGTCACTCTATTGGCAGCTGGGAGGGATGCAGGACAAGGTGCAGTAGTGTTGGAGGTTGTTCCGCCACCACGCCTCCAAAATGCTACTACTGGTTGTGACACACCTCTCTCCTCCACCCCCTCCTCTTCTTCTTCCTCCATGTCCTCTTCGAGTGGTCTGTCCTCGGAACCAGCGGTGCTCCGTAGGCGTACAAGGGGCTACGCGAGTACGCAGGCAAAAAGATGCCATGCCGTGCTTGCGCTGGTGTGTTTGGGGGACAGGAGCCACACTGGGCCAGAGGTTCTGGCAGCTCTGCAGGGGCAGGCCGAGAGGTGGTTGACGCCACGCCAGCTTAAGCCAGGAATGGTCGTTTCTGATAATGGCACCAACCTCCTCTCCGCCCTGCGACAGGGGCAGCTCACCCATGTGCCCTGTATGGCTCACGTCCTCAACCTGGTGGTGCAGCGGTTCTTGGGCAGGTTCCCAGGCTTACAGGATGTCCTGAGGCAGGCCAGGAAAGTCTGTGTGCATTTCCGCCGATCTTATAATGCCAGTGCTCGGCTGACTGAGCTGCAAAAGGAGCTGAACCTGCCCAAGAACCGCCTAATATGTGACATGCCCACCAGGTGGAACTCAACGTTGGCCATGCTGCAGCGACTGCACACGCAGCAGAGGGCCATCAATGAGTACCTTTGCGACTACGGCACCAGGACAGGGTCAGGGGAGCTTGGCTTTTTTTCCCCACGCCAGTGGAGCATGATCAGGGATGCATGCACTGTCCTCTCACCATTTGAGGAGGCCACGAGGATGGTGAGCAGTGACAGTGCATGCATCAGTGACACTGTACCTCTTGTCCACCTGTTGGAGCATACGCTGCGTGGGATAATGGACAGGGCACTTCAGGCAGAACAGAGGCAGGAAGAGGAGGACTTCCTTGTCTCTCAAGGCCCCCTTTATCCAGACAATGTTCCTTCTGTCCCACCCATCACACAGGAAGAGGAGGAGGAGGAGGAGGAGGAGGAGGATTGTGTGAGCATGGAGGTGGAGCCTGGCACTCAGCATCAGCAGCAGCAGTCTTTTAGGGATGATGTACAGTCCCAACAAACCAGTGGACTTGTACGTGGCTGGGAGGAGGTGGCTGGCGATCATGTCATCCTCAGTGACCCAGAAGACTCCGGACCGAATGCCTCAGCTAACCTACGCTGCATGGCCTCCCTGATCCTGCAAAGCCTGCGGAAGGATCCTCGTGTTCTTCGGATCAAGGAGAGTGACCATTACTGGCTGGCCACTCTCCTTGATCCACGGTACAAGGGTAAGGTTGCGGACCTTATCTTGCCGTCGCAGAGGGAGCAGAGGATGAGACATCTCAGGGAGGCCTTGCAGAAAGGTCTGTGCAACGCGTTCCCAGAAACTGGGAGGTTACAAACTCCTGGTCCTGGACGACGAGTTGCTGAGGCTTCGGTCAGTAGCAGAAGGAGCGGTGGGGAAGGTGGACGTCTGACCGATGCGTTCAGACAATTTTTTAGTCCGCAGCCCCAAGGTATGATCGGTTCCAGCAACCATCGCCAGCGTCTGATATACATGGTGCAGGAATACCTAGGGGCAAGGTCAGACTTGGACACCTTTCCCACCGAAAATCCTCTGGCTTACTGGGTCCTGAGGATGGATCACTGGCCAGAGCTTGCACAGTATGCAATTGAGCTACTGGCCTGTCCTGCATCCAGCGTTCTTTCCGAACGCACATTCAGTGCTGCTGGAGGATTTGTCACCGATCATAGGGTGCGCCTGTCCACCGACTCGGTTGATCGACTGACCTTCATAAAAATGAATCAGTCTTGGATCACCACCAGCTACCAGACACCTGAAGCGGATATAACGGAATAATTTATAATGTCACATCCCTTCAAGACTGCCTATGCTGATGCTGAGTGACTGTCCTGTTATGTTCACTGACTATCCTCTTCCTCCTCCTCAATGATCCATGCCACCACACCAGTGCCTAAGGCACAATTTTTCAGCCCCTGTATAACAGGGGCGTGTAATTACAATTTTTTAAAAAGATGCTTCGCAACAGGTGTGACTGCTGTGCTCAGAGTACAGTATCTGTGAGGGGTTGCAGTGTTGTGGCACCAGCACCAGTGCCTAAGGCACAATTTTTCAGCCCCTGTTGGGGCGTGTAATTACAATTTTTAGGCAATGCTTTGCAACAGGTCTCATTGCTGTGCTCAGAGTACAGTATCTGTGAGGGGTTGCAGTGTTGTGGCACCAGCACCAGTGCCTAAGGCACAATTTTTCAGCCCCTGTATAACAGGGGCGTGTAATTACAATTTTTTAAAAAGATGCTTCGCAACAGGTGTGACTGCTGTGCTCCAAGTACAGTATCTGTGAGGGGTTGCAGTGTTGTGGCACCAGCACCAATGCCTAAGGCACAATTTTTCAGCCCCTGTTTAACAGGGGCGTGTAATTACAAATCTTGATCTAATAGTTCACAGCAGGGCCCATTCCTGCGCCCACCAAGAGTAACTATGAGGGCCTACAGTCTTGTGGCAACACCGTCCACCACCACCACCACCACCAAAGGCCCAATTTTTCTGCCCTGTTCAACAGGTGCATGCAATTACAAATCTTGATCTAATAACTCACAGCAGGGCCCATTCCTGCACCCACCAAGAGTAACTGTGAGGGCTTACAGTCTTGTGGCAACACCGTCCACCACCACCACCACCACCACCAAAGGCCCAATTTTTCTGCCCGGTTCAACAGGTGCATGCAAGTACAAATCTTGATCTATTAACTCACAGCAGGGCCCATTCCTGTGCCCACCAGTCTTGTGGCTACACCAACATCTAATAGGGCAAATTTCTGCAGAGTATATACGGCAGGCCCCTACTTTCAAACATCCAACTTACAAACGACTCCTACTTGCAAACGGCAAGAGAAAACAGGAAGTGAGAGGAAATCTACCCCTAGGAAGGAAAATTCTATCCTGTTAGATTTAATTTGGGAAAAAGGTATCTCCTCTCTACTGATGCTTTATCACCAATCCTTGTTTCAATTAAAACCCCACTTTTCCAAAAACATTTGTCATTGGGACGGAAAGTGAGGTGACATGTTCTGAACAGATGTGCAAAGACAGCAAATGTTACAGGGGTGATAACCCCTCCCTATGTTCTCCAAAAAGCTTAAAAATTGATTTTTTTGGGATGTAGCTACACTTCATAATGTACCTGTTCAGATTCTACTTAAGAACAAACCTACAGTCCATGTCTTGTTTGCACCACCTATATACTGCTGTTCAGAGTATATAGGGTTGTAGGTATAGGGTTTTATTTTGGGTGCGGGGTCCCCCTTAGTATCCATACAAGACCCAAAGGGGCTGGGGTGGGGGGGGGGTGATGGGGTAGCCATGCCATTTTTCTCAAGGATTTTCAGCCATATGGCGGCCAGGACAAGACATGACATTAAAGCCGCAAGTGGTTTTAAATGGCTTCTTTTTTTCCTTTACAAATGTCATTTTGTGCAAGGACAGTTCTAAACACGGGAAACACATGCCACTTCACAGGCATACTTTAGACACCCCCCAGGTACCATATTTAAAGGAAAATTTCACTTTTTTTTTTCACTTTATGCATCATTAAAATGACTGCTCCCGAAAAAACTTTAGTTTTTAAAATTTCTTTTTGCATTGATATATGTCCCCTGGGGCAGGACCCGGGTCCCCAAACCTGTTTTATGACATTAACATGCATATTGGCCGTTGTAATTAGCAATTTTGATTTTGAACGTTCGCGTCCATTATAACGAATAGGGTTCGAAAATTCGTGCGAACTTTCGGTCCGTTCGAAGGTTCTGGTGCGAACCGAACCCGGGGGTGTTCGGCTCATCCCTACTGGGCACTAGGGATGAGCTTCGAGTTCGAGTCGAACTCATGTTCGACTCGAACATTGCCTGTTCGCCCGTTCGTCGAACAGCGAACAAATTGGGGTGTTCGCGGCAAATTCGAAAAATCTATGGGAGAAATCTAAAGTGCTAATTATAAAGGCTGATATGCAAGTTATTGTCCTAAAAAGTGTTTGGGGACCCGGGTCCTGCCCCAGGGGACATGTATCAATGCAAAAAGAAGTTTTAAAAACGGCCGTTTTTTCGGGAGCAGTGATTTTAATAATGCTTAAAATGAAAAAATAAAAGTGAAATATTCCTTTAAATTTCGTACCTGGGGGGTGTGTATGATATGCATGTGAAGTGGCGCATGTTTCCCGTGCTTAGAACTGTCCCTGCAAAAAGTGTCATTTTTGAAAGAAAAAAATGCATTTAAAACTGACTCGCGGCTATTAATGAATTGTCGGCTCCCGGCAATACATACAAAAGTCATTGATAAAAAAAAAAAAAAAAAGCGTGGGGGTTCCCCAGAATTCAATTACCAGGCCCTTCAGGTCTGGAATGGATATTAAGGGGAACCCCGCCGCAAATTAAAAAAAAATTGACGTGGGGTTCCCCCAAATATCCATTCCAGGCCCTTCAGATCTGGCATGGATTTTAAGGGGAACTCCACCCCAAATTAAAAAAAAATGGCGTGGAGTCCCCCTAAAAATCCATACCAGACCCCTTATCCGAGCATGCAACCTGGCCGGCCGCAGGGGAAAAGGGGGGGACGAGAGAGCGGCCCCCCCTCCCTCCTGAACCGTACCAAGCCACATGCCCTCAACATGGGGAGGATGTCCCCATGTTGATGGGGACAAGGGCCTCATCCCCACAACCCTTGCCCGGTGGTTGTGGGGGTCTGCGGGCGGGGGGCTTATCGGAATCTGGAAGACCCCTTTAACAAAGAGGACCCCCAGATCCCGGCCCCCCCCCCTATGTGAATTGGTAAGGGGTACATTGTACCCCTACCATTTCACGAAGAAAGCGTAAAAAAATGTTTAAAAAAACACACAAACACGTTGAAAAAGTCCTTTATTAAAAAAAAAAAAAAAAAACAAACATTCCAGCGGTGAAATCCAGTGTCCCGCGGCGATCCCGATGTCCAGCGCTGTCCGTCATTGGTTGTGCCTGAGCGGACCTGATGGGGAACTCCCTCTCAGTATTTTAAATGTATAGACCCGCCCCTTCTAAAGTTCCCCATCAGGTCCGCTCAGCGGACCAGATGCGGAACATGAGAAGGGGCGGGTCTATACATGTATTACCAAAGTGAGAGCAGTTCCCCATCAGGTCCGCCTCCTCGGTATGTCGGACCCGCCTACGTCATTGGCTTGAGCGGGGAACTTCCTTCACTATGTAAATTTAAATTACACAGTGAAGGAAGTTCCCCGCTCAAGCCAATGACGTAGGCGGGTCTGACATACCGAGGGGGCGGACCTGATGGGGAACTGCTCTCACTTTGGTAATACATGTATAGACCCGCCCCTTCTCATGTTCTGCATCTCGTCCGCTGAGCGGACCTGATGGGGAACATTAGAAGGGGCGGGTCTATACATTTAAAATACTGAGAGGGAGTTCCCCATCAGGTCCGCTCAGGCACAACCAATGAAGGACAGCGCTGGACATCGGGATCGCCGCGGGACACTGGATTTCACCGCTGGAATGTTTATTTATTTATTTTTTTAAATAAAGGACTTTTTCAAGGTGTTTGTGTGTTTTTTTAAACATTTTTTTTTACGCTTTCTTCGTGAAATGATAGGGGTACAATGTACCCCGTTACCAATTCACATAGGGGGGGGGGCGGGATCTGGGGGTCCCCTTTGTTAAAGGGGTCTTCCAGATTCCGATAAGCCCCCCGCCCGCAGACCCCCACAACCACCGGGCAAGGGTTGTGGGGATGAGGCCCTTGTCCCCATCAACATGGGGACATCCTCCCCATGTTGAGGGCATGTGGCTTGGTACGGTTCAGGAGGGAGGGGGGGCCGCTCTCTCGTCCCCCCCTTTTCCCCTGCGGCCGGCCAGGTTGCATGCTCGGATAAGGGGTCTGGTATGGATTTTTAGGGGGACTCCACGCCATTTTTTTTTAAACTTGGGGTGGAGTTCCCCTTAAAATCCATGCCAGATCTGAAGGGCCTGGTAATTGAATTCTGGGGAACCCCCACGCTTTTTTTTTTTTTTTCTCAATGACTTTTGTATGTATTGCCGGGAGCCGACAATTCATTAATAGCCGCGAGTCAGTTTTAAATGCATTTTTTTTCTTTCAAAAATGACATTTTTTGCAGGGACAGTTCTAAGCACGGGAAACATGCGCCACTTTACATGCATATCATACACACCCCCCAGGTACGAAATTTAAAGGAATATTTCACTTTTATTTTTTCATTTTAAGCATTATTAAAATCACTGCTCCCGAAAAAACGGCCGTTTTTAAAACTTCTTTTTGCATTGATACATGTCCCCTGGGGCAGGACCCAGGTCCCCAAACACTTTTTAGGACAATAACTTGCATATTAGCCTTTATAATTAACACTTTAGATTTCGAACGTTCGAGTCCATTGTATTTAATAGGGTTCTAAAGTTTACACGAACATTTTGTCTGTTCGCAGGTTCTGGTACGAACCGAACAGGGGGGTGTTCGGCTCATCCCTGATCATCACTGATGTACTGTGGACCATCCCTGATGTACCGTGGATCATCACTGATGTACTGTGGATCATCACTAATGTACTATGGATCATCACTGGTGTACTATGGATCATCACTGATGTACTGTGGATCATCCCTGATGTACTGTGGATCATCACTGATGTACTGTGGATCATCACTGATGTACTAAGGATCATCACTGATGTACTATGGATCATCACTGATGTACTATAGATCATCACTGATGTACTGTGGATCATCACTGATGTACTGAGGATCATCACTGATGTACTATGGATCATCACTGATGTACTGTGGACCATCCCTGATGTACTGTGGACCAACCCTGATGTACTGTGGATCATCACTGATTTACTATGGATCATCACTGATGTACTATGGATCATCACTGATGTACTATGGATCATCACTGATGTACTATGAGCCATCACTGATGTACTATGAGCCGTCACTGATGTACTATGGATTATCACTGGTGTACTATGGATCATCACTGATGTACTGTGGACCATCCCTGATGTACTGTGGATCATCACTGATGTACTGTGGATTATCCCTGATGTACCGTGGATCATCACTGATGTACTGTGGATCATCACTAATTTACCGTGGATCATCACTGATGTACTATGGACCATCCCTGATGTACTGAGGATCATTACTGATGTACTATAGATCATCACTGATGTACTATGGGCCATCACTGATGTACTGTGGATCATCACTGATGTACTGTGCACCATCACTGATGTACTGTGGACCATCACTAATGTACAATGGATCATCACTGATGAACTATAGATCATCACTGATGTACTATAGATCATCACTGGTGTACTATGGACCATCACTGGTGTACTATGGATCATCACTGGTGTACTATGGATCATTACTGGTGTACTGTGGATCATCACTGATGTACTATATTTCATCACTGATGTACTATGGATCATCACTGGTGTACTATGGACCATCCCTGATGTACTATGGACCATCCCTGATGTACTGTGGATCATCACTGATGTACTGTGGATCATTACTGATGTACTATAGATCATCACTGATGTACTATGGGCCATC
This sequence comes from Rana muscosa, assembly GCA_029206835.1. NCBI lineage: Eukaryota > Metazoa > Chordata > Amphibia > Anura > Ranidae > Rana > Rana muscosa. Next base: position 4,915,813 of record JARGYO010000056.1, read on the forward strand.
ACTGGTGTACTATGGGCCATCACTGGTGTACTATGGGCCATCACTGGTGTACTATGGATCATCACTGGTGTACTGTGGATCATCACTGATGTACTGTGGATCATCCCTGGTGTACTATGGATCATCACTGGTGTACAATGGATCATCACTGGTGTACTATGGATCATCACTGATATATTGTGGACCATCCCTGATGTACTGTGGATCATCACTGATGTACCGTGGATCATCAGTGATGTACTATGGGCCATCACAGGTGTACTATGGATCATCACTGGTGTACTATGGATCATCACTGATGTACTATAGACCATCCCTGATGTACTATGGACCATCCCTGATGTACTATGGACCATCCCTGATGTACTGAGGATCATCACTGATGTACTATAGATCATCACTGATGTACAATGGGCCATCACTGGTGTACTATGGATCATCACTGATGTACTGTGGATCATCACTGATGTACTATGAATCATCACTGATGTACTATGAGCCATCACTGATGTACTATGGGACATCACTGATGTACTGTGGATCATCACTGGTGTACTATGGATCATCACTGATATACTATGGATCATCACTAATGTACTATGGATCATCACTAATGTACTATGGATCATCACTAATGTACTATGGATCATCACTGATGTACTATGGATCATCACTGATGTACTATGGATCATCACTGATGTACTATGAGCCATCACTGATGTACTATGAGCCATCACTGATGTACTATGGATTATCACTGGTGTACTATGGATCATCACTGATGTACTGTGGACCATCCCTGATGTACTGTGGATCATCACTGATGTACTGTGGACCATCCCTGATGTACCGTGGATCATCACTGATGTACTGTGGATCATCACTAATGTACCGTGGATCATCACTGATGTACTAAGGATCATCACTGATGTACTATGGATCATCACTGATGTACTATAGATCATCACTAATGTACTGTGGATCATCACTGATGTACTGAGGATCATCACTGATGTACTATGGGTCATCACTGATGTACTGTGGATCATCACTGATGTACTATAGATCATCACTGTTGTACTATGGATCATCACTGATGTACTGTGGATCATCACTGATGTACTGTGGATTATCACTGATGTACTGTGGACCATCACTGATGTACTATGGGCCATCACTGGTGTACAATGGATCATCACTGATGTACTGTGGATCATCACTGATGTACTATGGATCATCACTGATGTACTATGAGCCATCACTGATGTACTGTGGATCATCACTGGTGTACTAAGGATCATCACTGATGTACTATGGATCATCACTGATGTACTATGGATCATCACTGGTGTACTATGGATCATCACTGATGTACTGTGGACCATCCCGGATGTACTGTGGATCATCACTGATGTACTGTGGATCATCACTGATGTACTATAGATCATCACTGATGTACTGTGGATCATCACTGATGTACTGAGGATCATCACTGATGTACTATGGATCATCACTGATGTACTGTGGATCATCACTGATGTACTATAGATCATCACTGTTGTACTATGGATCATCACTGATGTACTGTGGATCATCACTGATGTACTGTGGATTATCACTGATGTACTGTGGACCATCACTGATGTACTGTGGACTATCACTGATGTACTGTGGATCATCACTGATGTTCTATAGATCATCACTGATGTACTGTGGATCATCACTGATGTACTGAGGATCATCACTGTTGTACTATGGATCACCACTGATGTACTGTGGACCATCCCTGATGTACTGTGGACCAACCCTGATGTACTGTGGATCATCACTGATGTACTGTGGATCATCACTGATGTACTATGGATCATCACTGATGTACTTTGAATCATCACTGATGTACTATGGATCATCACTGATGTACTATGAGCCATCACTGATGTACTATGAGCCATCACTGATGTACTATGGATTATCACTGGTGTACTATGGATCATCACTGATGTACTGTGGACCATCCCTGATGTACTGTGGATCATCACTGTTGTACTGTGGACCATCCCTGATGTACCATGGATCATCACTGATGTACTGTGGATCATCACTAATGTACCGTGGATCATCACTGATGTACTGAGGATCATCACTGATGTACTATGGGCCATCACGGGTGTACTATGGATCATCACTGGTGTACTATGGATCATCACTGATGTACTATGGACCATCCCTGATGTACTATGGACCATCCCTGATGTACTGAGGATCATCACTGATGTACTATAGATCATCACTGATGTACTATGGGCCATCACTGATGTACTATGGATCATCACTGATGTACTATAGATCATCACTGATGTACTGTGGATCATCACTGATGTACTGAGGATCATCACTGATGTACTATGGGTCATCACTGATGTACTGTGGATCATCACTGATGTACTATAGATCATCACTGTTGTACTATGGATCATCACTGATGTACTGTGGATCATCACTGATGTACTGTGGATTATCACTGATGTACTGTGGACCATCACTGATGTACTATGGGCCATCACTGGTGTACAATGGATCATCACTGATGTACTGTGGATCATCACTGATGTACTATGGATCATCACTGATGTACTATGAGCCATCACTGATGTACTGTGGATCATCACTGGTGTACTAAGGATCATCACTGATGTACTATGGATCATCACTGATGTACTATGGATCATCACTGGTGTACTATGGATCATCACTGATGTACTGTGGACCATCCCGGATGTACTGTGGATCATCACTGATGTACTGTGGATCATCACTGATGTACTATAGATCATCACTGATGTACTGTGGATCATCACTGATGTACTGAGGATCATCACTGATGTACTATGGATCATCACTGATGTACTGTGGATCATCACTGATGTACTATAGATCATCACTGTTGTACTATGGATCATCACTGATGTACTGTGGATCATCACTGATGTACTGTGGATTATCACTGATGTACTGTGGACCATCACTGATGTACTGTGGACTATCACTGATGTACTGTGGATCATCACTGATGTTCTATAGATCATCACTGATGTACTGTGGATCATCACTGATGTACTGAGGATCATCACTGTTGTACTATGGATCACCACTGATGTACTGTGGACCATCCCTGATGTACTGTGGACCAACCCTGATGTACTGTGGATCATCACTGATGTACTGTGGATCATCACTGATGTACTATGGATCATCACTGATGTACTTTGAATCATCACTGATGTACTATGGATCATCACTGATGTACTATGAGCCATCACTGATGTACTATGAGCCATCACTGATGTACTATGGATTATCACTGGTGTACTATGGATCATCACTGATGTACTGTGGACCATCCCTGATGTACTGTGGATCATCACTGTTGTACTGTGGACCATCCCTGATGTACCATGGATCATCACTGATGTACTGTGGATCATCACTAATGTACCGTGGATCATCACTGATGTACTGAGGATCATCACTGATGTACTATGGGCCATCACGGGTGTACTATGGATCATCACTGGTGTACTATGGATCATCACTGATGTACTATGGACCATCCCTGATGTACTATGGACCATCCCTGATGTACTGAGGATCATCACTGATGTACTATAGATCATCACTGATGTACTATGGGCCATCACTGGTGTACTATGGATCATCACTGATGTACTGTGGATCATCACTGATGTACTATGGATCATCACTGATGTACTATGAGCCATCACTGATGTACTGTGGATCATCACTGGTGTACTATGGATCATCACTGATGTACTATGGATCATCACTGATGTACTATGGATCATCACTGATGTACTATGGATCATCACTGGTGTACTATGGATCATCACTGATGTACTGTGGACCATCCCTGATGTACTGTGGATCATCACTGATGTACTGTGGATCATCACTGATGTACTAAGGATCATCACTGATGTACTATGGATCATCACTGATGTACTATAGATCATCACTGATGTACTGTGGATCATCACTGATGTACTGAGGATCATCACTGATGTACTATGGATCATCACTGATGTACTGTGGACCATCCCTGATGTACTGTGGACCAACCCTGATGTACTGTGGATCATCACTGATGTACTATGGATCATCACTGATGTACTATGGATCATCACTGATGTACTATGGATCATCACTGATGTACAATGGATCATCACTGATGTACTATGAGCCATCACTGATGTACTATGAGCCATCACTGATGTACTATGAGCCATCACTGGTGTACTATGGATCATCACTGATGTACTGTGGACCATCCCTGATGTACTGTGGATCATCACTGATGTACTGTGGACCATCCCTGATGTACCGTGGATCATCACTGATGTACTGTGAATCATCACTAATGTACCGTGGCTCATCACTGATGTACTGAGGATCATCACTGATGTACTATGGGCCATCACGGGTGTACCATGGATCATCACTGGTGTACTATGGATCATCACTGATATACTGTGGACCATCCCTGATGTACTGTGGATCATCACTGATGTACTGTGGATCATCACTGATGTACTATAGATCATCACTGATGTACTATGGGCCATCACTGGTGTACTATGAGCCATCACTGGTTTACTATGGATCATCACTGATGTACTATGGATCATCACTGATGTACTATGGATCATCACTGATGTACTTTGGATCATCACTGATGTACTGTGGACCATCCCTGATGTACTGTGGATCATCACTGATGTACTGTGGATCATCACTGATGTACTGAGGATCATCACTGAAGTACTATGGATCATCACTGATGTACTATGGATCATCACTGATGTACTATGGATCATCACTGATGTACTATGAGCCATCACTGATGTACTATGGGCCATCACTGATGTACTGTGGATCATCACTGGTGTACTATGGATCATCACTGCTGTACTATGGATTATCACTGATGTACTATAGATCATCACTGATGTACTTTGGGCCATCACTGGTGTACTATGGACCATCACTGATGTACTGTGGACCATCACTGATGTACTGTGGATCATCACTGATGTTCTATGGATCATCACTGATGTACTATAGATCATCACTGATGTACTTTGGATCATCACTGATGTACTATGGACCATCCCTGATGTACTGTGGATCATCACTGATGTACTGTGGATTATCACTGATGTACTGTGGACCATCACTGATGTACTGTGGACCATCACTGATGTACTGTGGATTAGTGATGAGCCGAACACACCCGGGTTTGGTTCGCACCAGAACCCGCGAACGGACCGAAAATTCGCACGAACATTAGAACCCTATTAAATACAATGGATGCGAACGTTCGGATTCTAAAGTGCTAATTATAACGACTATTATCCATGTTATTGTCCGAAACAGAGTTTGGGAACCCGGGTTCTGCACCAGGGGACATGTATCAATGCAAATAAAGTTTTAAAAACTGACGTTTTCCGGGAGCAGTCATTTTAATGATGCATAAAGTGAAAAAAAAAAGTCAAATATTCCTTTAAATATTGTACCTAGGGGGTGTCTAAAGTATGCCTGTGAAGTGCCACGTGTTTCCCGTGTTTAAAACTGTCCCTGCACAAAATAACATTTCTAAAGGAAAAAAAGCCATTTAAAACTGCTTGCGGCTTTAATGCAATGTCTGGTCCCGGTAATATGGATGAAAATCTTTAGGAAAAATGGCATAGCTACCCCATCAACCCCCCCTTCCCCAGCCCATTACCAGCCCCTTTGGGTCTTGTATGGATATTAAGGGGAACCCCGCACACAAAATAAAAAAGGCCCTATATACTCTGAACAGCCGTATACAGGCGGTGCATACAAGACAGGGACTGTAGGTTTGTTCTTATGTAGAATCTGTTTGTAATTTTGAACAGCTGCATTGTTTAAGTGTAGCTCCATGCCAAATTCCTTTTTTTTTAGCTTTTTGGAAAACATAGGGAACGGTTATCACCCCTGTCACATTTTTTTTGCTGTCTGTGCCCCTGTTCAGAACATTTCACCTCACTTTGCGTCCCAATGACAACTGTTTTTGAAATGTGGTGTTTTTATTGAAACAAGGATTGGTGATAAAGCATCAGTAGAGAGGAGACACCTTTCTCCCATATTAATTCTTACAGGAGAGAATTTTCCTTCCAAGGGGTAGATTTCCTCTCACTTCCTGTTGTCTTCTTCCGTTTGCAAGTAGTAGTCGTTTGTAAGTTTGATGTTTGAAAGTAGGGACCTGCCGTATATACTCTGCAGAAATTGTCCCCCTAGGTGTTGGTGTTGGCACAACACTGTAAGCACTCACAGTTACTCTTGGTGGGTGCTGGAACGCCTTGCTGTCAACTATTATATCAGGAATTGTAATAACATATAATTGTTGATCAGTGGTAGTAAAAATTGGGCCTTTGATGGTGGTGCTGGTGCCACAACACTGTAAGGCCTGACAGTTACTCTTGGTGGGCGCAGCAATGGGCCCTGCTGTGAATTATTCGATCAATAATTATAATTGCATGCCCCTGTTGAACAGGGGCTGAAAAATTGGGCCTTTGGTGGTGGTGGTGGTGGTGATGGTGGTGCTGGTGCCACAACACTGTAAGGCCTGACAGTTACTCTTGGTGGGCGCAGCAATGGGCCCTGCTGTGAATTATTAGCTCAATAATTATAATTGCATGCCCCTGTTGAACAGGGGCTGAAAAATTATGCCTTTGGTGGTGGTGATGGTGGTGCTGGTGCCACAACACTGTAAGGCCTGACAGTTACTCTTGGTGCGCGCAGCAATGGGCCCTGCTGTGAATTATTAGATCAATAATTATAATTGCATGCCCCTGTTGAATAGGGGCTGAAAAATTATGCCTTTGGTGGTGGTGGTGGTGGTGATGGTGGTGCTGGTGCCACAACACTGTAAGGCCTGACAGTTACTCTTGGTGTGCGCAGCAATGGGCCCTGCTGTGAATTATTCGATCAATAATTATAATTGCATGCCCCTGTTGAACAGGGGCTGAAAAATTGGGCCTTTGGTGGTGGTGGTGGTGGTGATGGTGGTGCTGGTGCCACAACACTGTAAGGCCTGACAGTTACTCTTGGTGTGCGCAGCAATGGGCCCTGCTGTGAATTATTCGATCAATAATTATAATTGCATGCCCCTGTTGAACAGGGGCTGAAAAATTAGGCCTTTGGTGGTGGTGGTGGTGGTGATGGTGGTGCTGGTGCCACAACACTGTAAGGCCTGACAGTTACTCTTGGTGGGCGCAGCAATGGACCCTGCTGTGAATTATTAGATCAATAATTATAATTGCATGCCCCTGTTGAACAGGGGCTGAAAAATTGGGCCTTAGGCACTGGTGGCACAACACTGCAACCCCTCACAGATACTGTACTTGGAGCACAGCAATGAGGCCTGTTGCAAAGTATTGCATCCAAAATTTTAATTACACGCCCCTGTTAAACAGGGGCTGAAAAATTGGGCCTTAGCCACTGGTGGCGTCACCCATAAACCAAAATGATCTTCCAAGCTATCATCATTAATCGTATCATTGAGGAGGAGGAGGATAGCCAGTCAACATAACAGCACAGGCACTCAGCATCAGCATCAGTCTTGAAGGGATGTGACATTTTAAAATCAATTAGTCTGTTATATCAGCATCAGGTGTGTGGTAGCTGGTGGTGATCCAAGACTGGTTCATCTTGATGAAAGTCAGTCGATCAACCGAGTCGGTGGACAGGCGCACCCTGTGATCCGTGAGAAATCCTCCAGCAGCACTGAATGTGCGTTCTGAAAGAACGCTGGATGCAGGACAGGCCAGTAGCTCAATTGCATACTGTGCAAGCTCTGGCCAGTGATCCATCCTCAAGACCCAGTAAGCCAGAGGATTTTCGGTGGGGAAGGTGTCCAAGTCTGACCTTGCCCCTAGGTATTCCTGGACCATGTATATCAGACGCTGGCGATGGTTGCTGGAACCGATCATACTTTGGGGCTGCGGACTAAAGAATTGTCTGAACGCATCGGTCAGACGGCCACCTTCCCCACCGCTCCTTCTTTGACTGCCCGAAGCCTCAGCAACTCGTTGTCCAGGACCAGGAGTTTGTAACCTCCCAGTCTCTGGGAACGCGTTGTACAGACCTTTCTGCAAGGCCTCCCGGAGTTGTCTCATCCTCTGCTCCCTCTGCGACGGTAAGATAAGGTCCGCAACCTTACCCTTGTACCATGGATCAAGGAGAGTGGCCAGCCAGTAATGGTCCCTCTCCTTGATCCGAAGAATACGAGGATCCTTCCGCAGACTTTGCAGGATCAGGGAGGCCATGCAGCGTAGGTTAGCTGAGGCATTCAGTCCGGAGTCCTCTGGGTCACTAAGGACGACATGATCCGCAGCCACCTCCTCCCAGCCACGTACAAGTCCACTGGTTTCTTGGGACTGTAAATCATCCCTAAAAGACTGCTGCTGATGATGCTGAGTGCCAGTCTCCACCTCCATGCTGACACAATCCTCCTCCTCCTCCTCCTCCTCTTCCTGTGCGATGGGTGGGACAGAAGGAACACTGTCTGGGTAAAGGGGGCCTTGAGAGGCAAGGAAGTCCTCCTCTTCCTGCCTCTGTTCTGCCTCAAGTGCCCTGTCCATTATTCCACGCAGCGTGTGCTCCAACAGGTGGACAAGAGGTACAGTGTCACTGATGTATTCACTGTCACTGCTCACCATCCTCGTGGCCTCCTCAAATGGTGCCAGGACAGTGCATGCATCCCTGATCATGCCCCACTGGCGTGGTGAAAAAAACCCGAGCTCCCCTGACCCTGTCCTGGTGCCGTAGTCGCACAGGTACTCATTGATGGCCCTCTGCTGCATGTGCAGCCGCTGCAGCATGGCCAACGTTGAGTTCCACCTGGTGGGCATGTCACATATAAGGCGGTTCTTGGGCAGGTTCAACTCCTTTTGCAGCTCAGCCAGGCGAGCACTGGCATTATAAGATCTGCGGAAATGCACACAGACTTTCCTGGCCTGCCTCAGGACATCCTGTAAGCCCGGGTACCTGCCCAAGAACCGCTGCACCACCAGGTTAAGGACGTGAGCCATACAGGGCACATGGGTCAGTTGTCCCTGTCGGAGGGCGGAGAGGAGGTTGGTGCCATTGTCGCAAACCACCATTCCTGGCTTAAGCTGGCGTGGCGTCAACCACCTCTCGGCCTGCCCCTGCAGAGCAGACAGGACCTCTGCCCCAGTGTGGCTCCTGTCCCCCAAACACACCAGCGCAAGCACGGCATGGCATCTTTTTGCCTGCGTACTTGCGTAGCCCCTTGAACGCCTACGGAGCACCGCTGGTTCCGAGGACAAACCACAGGAAGAGGCCATGGAGGAAGAAGAAGAGGAGGGGGTGGAGGAGAGAGGTGTGTCACAACCAGTAGTAGCATTTTGGAGGCGTGGCGGTGTAACAACCTCCAACACTACTGCAACTTGTCCTGCATCCTTCCCAGCTGCCAAAAGAGTGACCCAATGGGCCGTGAAAGAAAGGTAACGTCCCTGTCCATGCCTGCTGGACCATGAGTCAGCGGTAATATGCACCTTACCGCTGACCACCCTGTCCAGCGAGGCCAAGACATTGCCTTCCACATGCCTGTAGAGAGCCGGAATCGCCTTCCGTGCGAAAAAGTGGCGTTTGGGAACCTGCCACTGAGGAACCGCACATTGCACAAACTCACGGAAGGGGGCCGAGTCTACCAACTGAAAAGGCAGCAGTTGAAGCGCTAGCAATATAGCCAAGCTAGCATTCAACCACTGGGCATGTGGATGGCTGGGAGTGAACTTCTTTCGACGGTCCAGCAGCTGGGGCAGGGAAATTTGCCTGCTAGAATCGGACGTTGGTGTACTGCTAGCAGAGTGCCCGCAAGTACTTGGCTGTGACACACCTAATTCTACACCTTCATTCCTCTCAGAGCAGGTTTCAGAGAGGACTGAAGGTATACTGGGGTTGGAGATCCCAGCTGATGCGGTGCAAGAAGAGGTCAGCTTTGTTCTTTGGTGTGGGTCTTTAAGGTAGGCTTGCCAACGAGCTGCATGGCAGGTCAACATATGTCTGATCAAGCATGTGGTGCCCAAGCGGCTGATGTTTTGGCCACGCGATATACGCTTGAGACATATGTTGCAAACAGCAGCTGTGCGATCTGATGCACTCGCCTCAAAAAAGGCCCACACCAAAGAACTTTTTGAATGACGGGCAGAGGCTGCGCCCTGCACAGGCGGAGCTCTGCGGTGTGATTCCGTCGGTGTGCTGCCCATACGCTGGCCACTCAAGGGCATCCTGCCTCGTTGGAGATGTGCCTCCTCCTCATCCTCCTCCTCCTCCTCTCTCCTATTAGGCACCCACGTGGAATCAGTGACCTCATCATCCCCTCCCTCCTCATCACTGGAGCCAATCTGGCAGTATGCTTTTTTTTTTTTTAAATAGATTTTATTGAAGGCATAAGTCATACAGATTACTACAGCAATAGAAGTAATTCATTCAAACATATCAATAGTTGTGTCAAACCAGTAAATATGGTAAAAGAAGACAATAATGCCTAGATAACAATACGCATCCTAGGAGATAAAGGTGATAAAAGAATAAGGTCCCATGCAAGGGATGCGTAAACAATGTAGGAGGTAAGAGCTTTCAAAGATAAACATCCCTATGTAAGGGGGGAGGATAAATGAATGGATCCTGGAACTGGGGAGGACCCTAGGAAAACTGGAGAGCAGAGAGCAGAACAAAAACAAAAACCGAGAAAAAAAAAAACCTAGGGAGAAAGAATGGGAGATGATGGGGGGGAGGGGGGGTGGAAGTAGACACCAAGCTACCATTATGAGAGGTAACAAGGAGGTAGACATCAAATTACACTGGAAATATCTAGAGTGCATCACACCATATAGATTCAGATCCAGATTTAGAATTAGAATTAGAATTAGAATTTGTCCCATCAAGATAGGTCACCTGGGGGGGGGGAGAGTAGAGTCACTGGAGGTGATGGGAGGGGTGTCCCGTAATAGGAGAATGAAAACAGCTCGAGGTTTGCCCGGTCTTCAGGGGAGTGCTCATAGACCAAGTATGCTTGCCATCTGTGGTAGAAACGATGCTTAGCAGTGTCAATCGAGAAGTCTGTATTTAGTCTGTCTTTGAAAAGAAGCAGCAGAAGTTCCTTTCTGACTTGTGATGTATTCGGGGGTATATTGGATATCCAATTTTTCAAGATGGCTCTCCTGGCGAGTAGTAGGCATATCAAAGACCAATCTTTATGTGAAGGGGGGGCCTTCGGGGACCATGGCAGCAACAACGGGTCCCAATAACCAAAGATGAGGAGGAGTGGGTCCTTAGGTAGTTTCATCAGGGTCACTTTGAAGATGTAAGCCAGGACTTTATCCCAGAAGACGGATATGTGGGGGCACGACCAGAAGCGATGCGTCAGGGAAGGATTGAGTTGACGGCAGAGAGGGCATGAAGAGGAGGTTTGTGATTGATTGGCATAGAGAAAGGGAATGTGAGCACGATGCATAATTTTCAGCTGAGTTTCCCTCCAAATTTCATTGGGGATCAGTTTATGTATAGTATTAAGACCCTGTAATAGTTTGTTGACCAGTTCTGTGTCTGGGAAGTCTTTGGTCCAGTTGGCCACTGATGAGGAGGCTAGGGATGACGTTGTTTTTAGTAGAAGAGGGCGATATATATCTGAGATCTTATACGAACCTTCCGAAAGAAGGATTTCCGTTATAGAACTTTTGAACCGTGTGTTGTCGTGTCTACATGCATTCTTTAGGAAACTGACACATTGTCCATAGTGAAAAGCTTGGGAATGTGGAAGTGAGAATGTGTCGGCTAGGGATTTGAAATTTATGGGACGACCTGTCTCCGGGTCACAGAGTTGTGAAAATTTCGTGAGACCTTTCCGATGCCAGGAGGCAAAAGGATGTTGCTCTAGGCCTGGGATGAAACTCGGGTGGCCTTGAATTGGAAGGTGGCCGGATATGAAGGGTGAAAGATGTAGGCTTTTTCTGACTTCTCTCCAAGCAATGGCCGTGTCTCTTAGTAAAAGGTTATGTTGGAATGGTATTTGAACAGATTTCCACTTGCAGTGGAGAAGAGCTACTAGGGAGTATGGGTGTGCCATTTGAGTTTCCAAGGCATAATTGGAGTAGCGGGACGCTTGGGCTATCCAGTCTAGACCTGTCCGTAGTAGGCAGGCTAGGTTATAGGTTCTAATATTGGGAAGACTAATACCCCCTTCGCGCCTGGGAAGATATAGTTTCTGGAAGGCTATACGCGGTCGCCTACTTTTCCAAAGGAATTTAGAGATAGCTGCATTGAGAGCTTTTGTATGCTTATGGTGTAGAAGCAGTGGTATAGTCTGGAGTGGGTAAAGTAAACGAGCAAAGCTGACCATTTTCACCAGGTGACATCTTCCCAAGAGCGAGAGAGGCAGATCTATCCAATTATCAAGTTCCTGAGTTATTTTCGTGAGTAGAGGGGGATAGTTGAGATGATAGAGAGAGGCAGGTGTTTTTCCTATTTTGATCCCTAGGTATGTGATATGTGAATGTGCTACCTTGAAGATAGAGTGATGCATCCATGGAGGGTCAGGGCGTGAGCCTATGGGAAGGATTTCACTTTTGCTATAATTTATACGAAGGCCCGAACATGTTCTGAATTCATCGAATACTGATTTGATCGTGGGCATATCCAAAGATGGGTTAGAAGAGAAAATAAGGACATCGTCGGCAAAGAGGGAAGTACGTAGTTCGTGATCACCAATGTGAATGCCATGTAGTGGGGCCGTTTGGTTTAAAAATCGCGATAAGGGTTCTAATGCTATATTGAACAGGAGCGGGGACAAAGGACATCCCTGCCTGGTGCCTTTATGAAGACGAAATTCCTCTGAAAGAAGGCCCGCTGCCACCAGCCTAGCTGCTGGAGCAGTATACATGGACTCTATGAGGCGGTAGAAGGGGCCGGTGAATCCCATTGAGGACATTACTAAAGAAAGCCATTCGAAACTAACGTTATCGAAGGCTTTCTCCGCATCTAGAGTAATGATTGCAAAATCACCCCTCAGATTATTTTTGGCATGATCCAGGGCCAGCATCACTTTCCTGATATTTAGAGTGGCAGTCCTGCCTTTAACAAAACCCGATTGAGCGGAGTGGATCATAGAAGGAATGATGGATGCTAACCTGGTGGCAATAATTTTTGAGAGAATCTTGACATCTAGATTTAGAAGTGAGATAGGCCGATATGAACCTGGGTCTAGGGGGTCTTTTCCTTTTTTGGACAGCAATTTTATGGTGGCTTGGTTCCCTGTGGGTAAGTACGGGCCACCAGACCATATATGTTGATATACCTTACATAGGGTGGGTTCCAATAGTGATCTTAGGGACTTGTAAAATTCGCCTGTGAAACCATCAGGGCCAGGGGCTTTAGAAGGGGCTAGGTTCCGGATGGCCAATGATATCTCAGAGAGGGATATGGGCAGGTTCAGGCTTTCCAATTGTGAGGTAGTGATTTTGGTGAGGGATATTTTTTCAAGGAATGAGAGTGCCAATGGTTTATCTATGGGATCGGCAGCGTATAGGGATGAGTAGTATTGGAGCATAGCTTCGTTGATGTCTCGCTGTGAGGTTCTGATAGAACCTGTAGCGTCTCGGAGGGAGGAGATACATGTCGGGCGTTGAGGACCCCTGCAAAGTCTGGACAGTAGTTTCCCTGCTTTGTTCCCGAATTTATGTAGGGAGGCGTCAATGTGCGCTTTTTTCGTCAGTTCAAGGGTGTCTGCCCATGATTCAAAGGCTCGTTTAGCTACCTGCCAAGCCTTCCTATTTTCAGGGGAGTCCTTTAAGTACAGGGATCGTTGGGTGTGGTGTAGCCGGGAGCTAGCCAATTTGTAATTTGCCACGGCATTCCTTTTGAAAGAGGCGGCATAGGATATGATCCGACCTCTCAGGAAGGATTTTCCAGCTTCCCAAAACAAATTAGGGTTATCTAGGTGCAGAGCATTGGCCGAGGCGTATTCGGACCATGATTTTTCTATGTACTGTAAAAAATCAGAGTTATTATGTAGGTATGTGGGGAATCGCCATAGTCTGGGGTTCGGGTGAAGGTCGGGGATGTCGAGTGATACCGAAACAGGAGCATGGTCTGAGATGACAATGTCATGAATGTCAGATTCCGATATCATGGGGACTATGTCGTCAGAGCAGAAAATGTAGTCAATCCTGGTGAAAACGTTGTGGGGGTTGGAGTAGAAAGTGAATTCTCTGTCAGCTGGGTGCCTGAGACGCCAAACGTCATGAAGTTGAAGGGAGTCAATCATGGAGGCAAAGAGGGTCGTGTCTCTGGGGACAACTAGAGATCGGGGGCTTCTGGAGCAAGACCTGTCGTCAATAGGGTGAAGGATAGTGTTAAAATCTCCGCCGATAATATGTGGGATAAGCGGATCTCGAAGGAGCCAAGTAGACAGTTCGCTAAAAAAAAGTTTGGGGGGGTTATTAGGGGCGTAAATGTTAGAGATAATGAAGTCTTTTGTCCCTAACTGAACATGAATCGATAAGAGACGTCCTTGTGTATCTGAGTGGGTAGAGACCACCGTGCATGGAAGATTTTTGTGAATGAGTATTAGGACCCCTGCCCTGCGCCCCTGAGATCCGGAGCCGAGGACTGAGCCCACCCATAGTTTTTTCATGCGTGGGAAATCTGAAGTGGAGAGGTGGGATTCCTGAAGGAGGGCAATGTCTGTTTTGAGTCTTTTTAGATGACGGAGAATCTTCAGTCTCTTATTAGGGGAGCGAAGGCCTTTAACATTCCAGGAGACTATTCTCATAATAAGGGGTCAATCGAGAGGAGTTGGGCCGGTATGACAGGATTGGATTGACGTAGGTAACGGAAGTGAGCTATGAGAGTAGTATGGGACAATGAGGTGTCTACGGTATAGGGAGGTGGTGATGAAGTGATCAGTGTTGGAAGCATAACTTGGCTTGGGTGAGGTAGAAGAAAAGAAGGATAGCGGGGGAGGGGTTGTGAAAATAAGAACAAAAAAATATATCGTATGGACTTCACTTTTTTCCGCATGGAGTCGCTGTGTAGTCCAGCTCCCATTGCAAGACCCGAATAATGCAGCCCTGACAAAAGGAAAACCCACGTTTTCAGGGGTGGTCAAAGGAGCAGATTCGGATCGTGTACGGAGAGATATAAAGGCTCTACGCAGAGAGGCCAGAGGGAACAAACATTTGTACCAGCAATTTAAAAGCGAGAGAGAGAAAAAAAAAGATTTTCATAAACATGTAGAGAGCAAGGAGAGAAAAGGGGAAAAAAAAAAAAAAGGAAAAGGACTGGCCTACCATCAAAATGCAAGTCTGGTTTTCAAAGTCTGTAGGAGAGACCGGTGAGGTACCTCGCCTCAGGGGTAGGGCTGATCAGTTCAATTGGGTCAGGCGTGGCTATAGCCGAGAAGATGGAAGAAGAGTATTAGTCGATTCAGCTGAGCATGGGTTGGTGTAGGTCTGGTTTCGAGGGCCTGAATCTTTTTGGAGAGTCCTTACGCGGGCTTCTTTGGTCGAGACCACGGTTGATTGGAGGCGTCCTGGGTGAGGGGCTGATGTGAGGTCCCGAGTGAAGAGAGCGTAGGAAGGCTTCCGCTTCAGATGGGTTTTGGAATGATAGCTGGTCGCCATTGGGAGCTTTGAGCCGCAGGGTGGCGGGGAAGGCCAAGGTGAATTTTATTTGTTGGCGGTGTAGTTCCGTGCAGACTTGCTGGAAAGCCTTCCTTTTTTTTGACACTTCTATGGAGTAGTCCGCAAAAATTAAGATCTGCATTCCATCTATCTGGAGAGATCTGGATTGCCGGAAGTTTTGCAGAATGGAGGCTTTGTCAGCGTAGTTTAGATATTTGGCAATAATCGGTCGTGGCGACTTGCGCTCTGAGTTAAAAAGACCCATGCGGTGAGCCCTTTCCACTGTGCAGGGGCCGGGGAGGCCTAAGGACTCTGGAATACGTCTTGCACATAGATCCGTGAGGGCTGATGGTTGCAGAGATTCTGGTATACCAATGAAGCGCAGATTGCACCTCCTGGACCTATTTTCCAAATCGTCCAGCTTGTCTAATATGAACTGATTGGTTTTATCCTGAGCATGTTCCAGGGCCTGGGCTTGGTACAATTCATCCTCCAAGGTAGATATGCGGTGTTCTGCCTCATTGAGCCTAGTGGAATGTTCTCCTAATTGAGCCTTGAGCTGTTGCATGCCTGCACTGACAGCTTTCTCCACAGAGGCAGCTATCATGGGGGTGAGGAGAGCTGCTACAGCCTGTGCAATCCTTTCTGTGGTGTCATCCCCAGCAGGAGGTGAAAGAGGAGAAGGCTGTGGTGGGGAGGTGAGCGAATCACTGCTTACCTCCATTGCAGGCACCGTTCCCGAGAAGGGAGCCGAGTAGGCCGGAGCCGCGGACTCGATTTGCGGGTGCGCTTGTGGAGCCGCCGCGGTCGCGTGCTGGCGAATGCCGTTTTTTTCAACGAAACGGTCCATGGCGTGGCCGTGAATGACCAGGGGGGTGGCGGGTGATAAGGGTAGTCGTCCTGCTGATTTATATGCCGATTTTTGGGGTCGAGCTGCGGAGCTAGTGAGGGAGGCAGCTACTCCATACGGCGCCGGAACCGGAAGTCGGCAGTATGCTGCAGCTGCTGGAGCATGACTGCCAGATTGGTGTCCTTCTTGAGCATCCCCTCTCTCTGCTCTCACGCTACTGCCTTCCTCTAGCTGGGTATCATCATCAGATCCTTCAAAACGCTGGGCATCCTCCTGGAGCATGTACCCAACACTGTGCTCAAACAGTTCGGGGGACTCCTCAGGAGGAGGACATGGTGGGTCTAGGGAAGGATTGACTAATGAAGATAATGATACCAGAGAAGAGGACGCTTTGGCAGCTGCTTTGCCAGTACCCTGAGCCTGGGTGAGAGAGGATGAGGAGGATGAGGTGGGCTTGGTCATCCACTCTACTAAGTCTTCGGCATGATGTGGCTCAAAATGTCCAGCTGCCGAAAAGAAGGACAAGCGTGTCCCATGGCCATGTGCTGATGACAATGCACCGCGTCCACGACCAGCACTGTTGCCCCCAGACACAGAGCCTGCTTGCCCTCTTTTTTTGCCTCCTGACTGTCTGCCTCTCCTTGTTTGCCTTCCAGACATTTTAATGGATGGCCTGCAGGGAGATGGGAAAAAGAGCAATAAGGGCTACCTTCAGGTGTATACTGTGCAGGAGGCTTAGCAACAATGACACTGACACTGTCCCCTGCCTATCCTTCTCTGTCCCTAAACACAAGGATTTGCAATATGCTTCAGCAAGATTGGTTTAGCACAGAACAGCACACTGACAGTTTCCCTCACTGTCCTTCTCTGTCCCTACAAACAAGATTTAGCACAGAATAGCACACTGATAGTTTCCACGAGTGTCCTTCTCTGTCCCTAAACTCAAGGATTTCAAATATGGAACAGCAAAATTGGTTTAGAACAGAATAGCACACTGTCAGTTTCCCTCACTGTACCTCTCTGTCCCTAAACTCAAGGATTTCAAATATGGTTCAGCAAAATTGCTTTAAAACAGAATAGCACACTGTCAGTTTCACTCACTGTACCTCTCTGTCCCTAAACTCAAGGATTTCAAATATGGTTCAGCAAAATTGGTTTAGAACAGAATAGCACACTGACACTTTCCCTCACTGTCCTACTCTGTCCCTACAAACAAGATTTAGCACAGAATAGCACACTGACACTTTCCCTCACTGTACCTCTCTGTCCCTAAACTCAAGGATTTCAAATATGGTTCAGCAAGATTGGTTTAGAACAGAATAGCACACTGTCAGTTTCACTCACTGTACCTCTCTGTCCCTAAACTCAAGGATTTCAAATATGGTTCAGCAAAATTGCTTTAAAACAGAATAGCACACTGTCAGTTTCACTCACTGTACCTCTCTGTCCCTAAACTCAAGGATTTCAAATATGGTTCAGCAAAATTGGTTTAGAACAGAATAGCACACTGACACTTTCCCTCACTGTCCTACTCTGTCCCGCCCTACAAACAAGATTTAGCACAGAATAGCACACTGATAGTTTCCACGAGTGTCCTTCTCTGTCCCTAAACTCAAGGATTTCAAATATGGAACAGCAAAATTGGTTTAGAACAGAATAGCACACTGTCAGTTTCACTCACTGTACCTCTCTGTCCCTAAGCTCAAGGATTTCAAATATGGTTCAGCAAAATTGGTTTAGAACAGAATAGCACACTGACACTTTCCCTCACTGTCCTACTCTGTCCCTCCCTACAAACAAGATTAAGCACAGAATAGCACACTGATAGTTTCCACGAGTGTCCTTCTCTGTCCCTAAACTCAAGGATTTCAAATATGGAACAGCAAAATTGGTTTAGAACAGAATAGCACACTGTCAGTTTCACTCACTGTACCTCTCTGTCCCTAAACTCAAGGATTTCAAATATGGTTCAGCAAAATTGGTTTAGAACAGAATAGCACACTGACACTTTCCCTCACTGTCCTACTCTGTCCCTCCCTACAAACAAGATTTAGCACAGAATAGCACACTGATAGTTTCCACGAGTGTCCTTCTCTGTCCCTAAACTCAAGGATTTCAAATATGGAACAGCAAAATTGGTTTAGAACAGAATAGCACACTGACACTTTCCCTCACTGTCCTACTCTGTCCCTCCCTACAAACAAGATTTAGCACAGAATAGCACACTGATAGTTTCCACGAGTGTCCTTCTCTGTCCCTAAACTCAAGGATTTCAAATATGGAACAGCAAAATTGGTTTAGAACAGAATAGCACACTGTCAGTTTCACTCACTGTACCTCTCTGTCCCTAAACTCAAGGATTTCAAATATGGTTCAGCAAAATTGGGTTAGAACAGAATAGCACACTGACACTTTCCCTCACTGTCCTACTCTGTCCCTCCCTACAAACAAGATTTAGCACAGAATAGCACACTGATAGTTTCCACGAGTGTCATTCTCTGTCCCTAAGCTCAAGGATTTCAAATATGGAACAGCAAAATTGGTTTAGAACAGAATAGCACACTGACACTTTCCCTCACTGTCCTACTCTGTCCCTCTCTACAAACAAGATTTAGCACAGAATAGCACACTGATAGTTTTCACGAGTGTCCTTCTCTGTCCCTAAACTCAAGGATTTCAAATATGGAACAGCAAAATTGGTTTAGAACAGAATAGCACACTGTCAGTTTCACTCACTGTACCTCTCTGTCCCTAAACTCAAGGATTTCAAATATGGTTCAGCAAAATTGGGTTAGAACAGAATAGCACACTGACACTTTCCCTCACTGTCCTACTCTGTCCCTCCCTACAAACAAGATTTAGCACAGAATAGCACACTGATAGTTTCCACGAGTGTCCTTCTCTGTCCCTAAACTCAAGGATTTCAAATATGGAACAGCAAAATTGGTTTAGAACAGAATAGCACACTGTCAGTTTCACTCACTGTACCTCTCTGTCCCTAAACTCAAGGATTTCAAATATGGTTCAGCAAAATTGGTTTAGAACAGAATAGCACACTGACACTTTCCCTCACTGTCCTACTCTGTCCCTCCTTACAAACAAGATTTAGCACAGAATAGCACACTGATAGTTTCCACGAGTGTCCTTCTCTGTCCCTAAACTCAAGGATTTCAAATATGGAACAGCAAAATTGGTTTAGAACAGAATAGCACACTGTCAGTTTCACTCACTGTACCTCTCTGTCCCTAAACTCAAGGATTTCAAATATGGTTCAGCAAAATTGGTTTAGAACAGAATAGCACACTGACACTTTCCCTCACTGTCCTACTCTGTCCCTCCCTACAAACAAGATTTAGCACAGAATAGCACACTGATAGTTTCCACGAGTGTCCTTCTCTGTCCCTAAACTCAAGGATTTCAAATATGGAACAGCAAAATTGGTTTAGAACAGAATAGCACACTGACACTTTCCCTCACTGTCCTACTCTGTCCCTCCCTACAAACAAGATTTAGCACAGAATAGCACACTGATAGTTTCCACGAGTGTCCTTCTCTGTCCCTAAACTCAAGGATTTCAAATATGGAACAGCAAAATTGGTTTAGAACAGAATAGCACACTGTCAGTTTCACTCACTGTACCTCTCTGTCCCTAAACTCAAGGATTTCAAATATGGTTCAGCAAAATTGGTTTAGAACAGAATAGCACACTGACACTTTCCCTCACTGTCCTACTCTGTCCCTCCCTACAAACAAGATTTAGCACAGAATAGCACACTGATAGTTTCCACGAGTGTCCTTCTCTGTCCCTAAACTCAAGGATTTCAAATATGGAACAGCAAAATTGGTTTAGAACAGAATAGCACACTGACACTTTCCCTCACTGTCCTAGTCTGTCCCTCCCTACAAACAAGATTTAGCACAGAATAGCACACTGATAGTTTCCATGAGTGTCCTTCTCTGTCCCTAAACTCAAGGATTTCAAATATGGAACAGCAAAATTGGTTTAGAACAGAATAGCACACTGTCAGTTTCACTCACTGTACCTCTCTGTCCCTAAACTCAAGGATTTCAAATATGGTTCAGCAAAATTGGTTTAGAACAGAATAGCACACTGGCACTTTCCCTCACTGTCCTACTCTGTCCCTCCCTACAAACAAGATTTAGCACAGAATAGCACACTGATAGTTTCCACGAGTGTCCTTCTCTGTCCCTAAACTCAAGGATTTCAAATATGGAACAGCAAAATTGGTTTAGAACAGAATAGCACACTGTCAGTTTCACTCACTGTACCTCTCTGTCCCTAAACTCAAGGATTTCAAATATGGTTCAGCAAAAATGGTTTAGAACAGAATAGCACACTGACACTTTCCCTCACTGTCCTACTCTGTCTCTACAAACAAGATTTAGCACAGAATAGCAGACTGACACTTTCCCTCACTGTACCTCTCTGTCCCTAAACTCAAGGATTTCAAATATGGTTCAGCAAGATTGGTTTAGAACAGAATAGCACACTGTCAGTTTCACTCACTGTCCTACTCTGTCCCTAAAAACAAGATTTAGCACAGAATAGCACACTGACACTTTCCCTCACTGTACCTCTCTGTCCCTAAACTCAAGGATTGAAAATATGGTTCAGCAAGATTGGTTTAGAACAGAATAGCACACTGACACTTTCCCTCACTGTACCTCTCTGTCCCTACAAACAAGGTTTAGCACAGAATAACACAATGACACTCTCCCTACCTATCCTTATTTGTCCCTAAACACAAGGAATCCAGGATTAGTAAAGGAAAAAAATGACACTGTCCCTGCCTATGCTTCTCTTTCCCTGCTCCGGAACACACTACACAAGGCCGACGCGCTGGCGGCCTTTTATAGTATGGGGGGTGTACTAAACCCCCTCAGCAATAATTGGCCACAGGCATCCTGCCTGTGGCCAATCATTGCTCTCCTCACTGCCAGCGCTGTGATTGGCCAAGCATGCGGGGTCACAGTGCATGCTTGGCCAATCACAGCGCCTGGATGACACTGCGATGGCGTAGTGCATTGTGGGCTGTTCGCGTCACTCGAATTTGGCGCGAATGGCCCAAATCGTTCGATCTTCGTCGAACGATCGAACAGCCGATGTTCGAGTCGAACGTATGTTCAACTCGAACACGAAGCTCATCCCTACTGTGGATCATCACTGATGTTCTATAGATCATCACTGATGTACTATGGACCATCACTGGTGTACTATGGATCATCACTGATGTATTATGAGCCATCACTGATGTACTATGGATCATCACTGATGTATTATGAGCCATCACTGATGTACTATGGATCATCACTGGTGTACTATGGATCATCACTGATGTACTATAAATCATCACTGATGTACTATAGATCATCACTAATGTACTATGGATCATCACTGATGTACTATAGATCCTCACTGATGTACTATGGACCATCACTGGTGTACTATGGACCATCACTGGTGTACTATGGATCATCACTGGTGCACTATGGATCATCACTGGTGTACTATGGACCATCCCTGATGTACTGTGGATCATCACTGATGTACTGTGGATCATCACTGGTGTACTATATTTTATCACTGATGTACTATGGGCCATCACTGGTGTACTATGGATCATCACTGGTGTACTATGGATAATCACTGATGTACTATGGACCATCCCTGATGTACTATGGACCATCACTGATATACTGTGGACCATCCCTGATGTACTGTGGACCATCCCTGATGTACTGTGGATCATCACTGATGTACTGTGGATCATTACTGATGTACTGTGGTTCATCACTGATGTACAGAGGATCATCACTGATGTACTATGGATCATCACTGATGTACTGTGGATCATCACTGATGTACTGTGGATCATCACTGAAGTACTATAGATCCTCACTGATGTACTATGGACCATCACTGGTGTACTATGGACCATCACTGGTGTACTATGGATCATCACTGGTGCACTATGGATCATCACTGGTGTACTATGGACCATCCCTGATGTACTGTGGATCATCACTGATGTACTGTGGATCATCACTGGTGTACTATATTTTATCACTGAAGTACTATGGGCCATCACTGGTGTACTATGGATCATCACTGGTGTACTATGGATAATCACTGATGTACTATGGACCATCCCTGATGTACTATGGACCATCACTGATATACTGTGGACCATTCCTGATGTACTGTGGATTATCACTGATGTACTGTGGATCATCACTGATGTACTGTGGATCATCCCTGGTGTACTATGGATCATCACTGGTGTACTATGGATCATCACTGATGTACTATGGGCCATCACTGATGTACTATGGATCATCACTGATATACTGTGGACCATCCCTGATGTACTGTGGATCATCACTGATGTACTGTAGATCATCACTGATGTACTATAGATCATCACTGATGCACTATGGGCCATCACTGGTGTACTATGAGCCATCACTGGTGTACTATGGATCATCACTGATGTACTATGGATCATCACTGATGTACTATGGATCATCACTGATGTACTTTGGATCATCACTGATGTACTGTGGACCATCCCTGATGTACTGTGGATCATCACTGATGTACTGTGGATCATCACTGATGTACTGTGGATCATCACTGATGTACTGAGGATCATCACTGAAGTACTATGGATCATCACTGATGTACTATGGATCATCACTGAAGTACTATGAGCCATCACTGATGTACTATGGATCATCACTGATGTACTATGGATCATCACTGATGTACTATGGATCATCACTGATGTACTATGAGCCATCACTGATGTACTATGGATCATCACTGGTGTACTATGGATCATCACTGATGTACTGTGGACCATCCCTGATGTACTGTGGATCATCACTGATGTACCGTGGATCATCACTGATGTACCGTGGATCATCACTGATGTACTGAGGATCATCACTGATGTACTGTGGATCATCACAGATGTACCATGAGCCATCACGGGTGTACTATGGATCATCACTGGTGTACTATGGATCATCACTGATGTACTATGGACCATCCCTGATGTACTATGGACCATCCCTGATGTACTATGGACCATCCCTTATGTACTGAGGATCATCACTGATGTACTATAGATCATCACTGATGTACTATGGGCCATCACTGGTGTACTATGGATCATCACTGATGTACTGTGGATCATCACTGATGTACTATGGATCATCACTGATGTACTATGAGCCATCACTGATGTACTATGGGCCACCACTGATGTACTGTGGATCATCACTGGTGTACTATGGATCATCACTGATGTACTATGGATCATCACTGATGTACTATGGATCATCACTGGTGTACTGTGGATCATCACTGGTGTACTATGGATCATCACTGATGTACTGTGGACCATCCCTGATGTGCTGTGGATCATCACTGATGTACTGAGGATCATCACAGATGTACTATGGATCATCACTGATGTACTGTGGATCATCACTGATGTACTATAGATCATCACTGATGTACTGTGGATCATCACTGATGTACTGTGGATCATCACTGATGTACTGAGGATCATCACTGATGTACTATGGATCATCACTAATGTACTGTGGATCATCACTGATGTACTGTGGATCATCACTGATGTAGTATGGATCATCACTGATGTACTATGGACCATCCCTTATGTACTGTGGATCATCACTGATGTACTGTGGATTATCACTGATGTACTGTGGATCATCACTGATGTACTGTGGATCATCCCTGGTGTACTATGGATCATCACTGGTGTACTATGGATCATCACTGGTGTACTATGGATCATCACTGATGTACTATGGGCCATCACTGATGTACTATGGATCATCTCTGATATACTGTGGACCATCCCTGATGTACTGTGGATCATCACTGATGTACTGTGGATCATCACTGATGTACTGTGGATCATCACTGATGTACTATAGATCATCACTGATGTATTATGGGCCATCACTGGTGTACTCTGGTCCATCACTGGTGTACTATGGATCATCACTGATGTAGTATGGATCATCACTGATGTACTATAGATCATCACTGGTGTACTATGGATCATCACTGATGTACTGTGGACCATCCCTGATGTACTGTGGATCATCACTGATGTACTGTGGATCATTACTGATGTACTGTGGTTCATCACTGATGTACAGAGGATCATCACTGATGTACTATGGATCATCACTGATGTACTGTGGATCATCACTGATGTACTGTGGATCATCACTGAAGTACTATGGGCCATCACTGGTGTACTATGGATCATCACTGATGTACTATGGATCATCACTGATGTACTATGGATCATCACTGATGTATTATGGATCATCACTGATGTACTATGAGCCATCACCGATGTACTATGGATCATCACTGGTGTACTATGGATCATCACTGATGTACTATAGATCATCACTAATGTACTATGGATCATCACTGATGTACTATAGATCCTCACTGATGTACTATGGACCATCACTGGTGTACTATGGACCATCACTGGTGTACTATGGATCATCACTGGTGCACTATGGATCATCACTGGTGTACTATGGACCATCCCTGATGTACTGTGGATCATCACTGATGTACTGTGGATCATCACTGGTGTACTATATTTTATCACTGATGTACTATGGGCCATCACTGGTGTACTATGGATCATCACTGGTGTACTATGGATAATCACTGATGTACTATGGACCATCCCTGATGTACTATGGACCATCACTGATATACTGTGGACCATCCCTGATGTACTGTGGACCATCCCTGATGTACTGTGGATCATCACTGATGTACTGTGGATCATTACTGATGTACTGTGGTTCATCACTGATGTACAGAGGATCATAACTGATGTACTATGGATCATCACTGATGTACTGTGGATCATCACTGATGTACTGTGGATCATCACTGAAGTACTATAGATCCTCACTGATGTACTATGGACCATCACTGGTGTACTATGGACCATCACTGGTGTACTATGGATCATCACTGGTGCACTATGGATCATCACTGGTGTACTATGGACCATCCCTGATGTACTGTGGATCATCACTGATGTACTGTGGATCATCACTGGTGTACTATATTTTATCACTGAAGTACTATGGGCCATCACTGGTGTACTATGGATCATCACTGGTGTACTATGGATAATCACTGATGTACTATGGACCATCCCTGATGTACTATGGACCATCACTGATATACTGTGGACCATTCCTGATGTACTGTGGATTATCACTGATGTACTGTGGATCATCACTGATGTACTGTGGATCATCCCTGGTGTACTATGGATCATCACTGGTGTACTATGGATCATCACTGATGTACTATGGGCCATCACTGATGTACTATGGATCATCACTGATATACTGTGGACCATCCCTGATGTACTGTGGATCATCACTGATGTACTGTGGATCATCACTGATGTACTATAGATCATCACTGATGCACTATGGGCCATCACTGGTGTACTATGAGCCATCACTGGTGTACTATGGATCATCACTGATGTACTATGGATCATCACTGATGTACTATGGATCATCACTGATGTACTTTGGATCATCACTGATGTACTGTGGACCATCCCTGATGTACTGTGGATCATCACTGATGTACTGTGGATCATCACTGATGTACTGTGGATCATCACTGATGTACTGAGGATCATCACTGAAGTACTATGGATCATCACTGATGTACTATGGATCATCACTGAAGTACTATGAGCCATCACTGATGTACTATGGATCATCACTGATGTACTATGGATCATCACTGATGTACTATGGATCATCACTGATGTACTATGAGCCATCACTGATGTACTATGGATCATCACTGGTGTACTATGGATCATCACTGATGTACTGTGGACCATCCCTGATGTACTGTGGATCATCACTGATGTACCGTGGATCATCACTGATGTACCGTGGATCATCACTGATGTACTGAGGATCATCACTGATGTACTGTGGATCATCACAGATGTACCATGAGCCATCACGGGTGTACTATGGATCATCACTGGTGTACTATGGATCATCACTGATGTACTATGGACCATCCCTGATGTACTATGGACCATCCCTGATGTACTATGGACCATCCCTTATGTACTGAGGATCATCACTGATGTACTATAGATCATCACTGATGTACTATGGGCCATCACTGGTGTACTATGGATCATCACTGATGTACTGTGGATCATCACTGATGTACTATGGATCATCACTGATGTACTATGAGCCATCACTGATGTACTATGGGCCACCACTGATGTACTGTGGATCATCACTGGTGTACTATGGATCATCACTGATGTACTATGGATCATCACTGATGTACTATGGATCATCACTGGTGTACTGTGGATCATCACTGGTGTACTATGGATCATCACTGATGTACTGTGGACCATCCCTGATGTACTGTGGATCATCACTGATGTACTGTGGATCATCACTGATGTACTGATGATCATCACAGATGTACTATGGCTCATCACTGATGTACTGTGGATCATCACTGATGTACTATAGATCATCACTGATGTACTGTGGATCATCACTGATGTACTGTGGATTATCACTGATGTACTGAGGATCATCACTGATGTACTATGGATCATCACTAATGTACTGTGGATCATCACTGATGTACTGTGAATCATCACTGATGTAGTATGGATCATCACTGATGTACTATGGACCATCCCTTATGTACTGTGGATCATCACTGATGTACTGTGGATTATCACTGATGTACTGTGGATCATCACTGATGTACTGTGGATCATCCCTGGTGTACTATGGATCATCACTGGTGTACTATGGATCATCACTGGTGTACTATGGATCATCACTGATGTACTATGGGCCATCACTGATGTACTATGGATCATCTCTGATATACTGTGGACCATCCCTGATGTACTGTGGATCATCACTGATGTACTGTGGATCATCACTGATGTACTGTGGATCATCACTGATGTACTATAGATCATCACTGATGTACTATGGGCCATCACTGGTGTACTCTGGTCCATCACTGGTGTACTATGGATCATCACTGATGTAGTATGGATCATCACTGATGTACTATAGATCATCACTGGTGTACTATGGATCATCACTGATGTACTGTGGACCATCCCTGATGTACTGTGGATCATCACTGATGTACTGTGGATCATTACTGATGTACTGTGGTTCATCACTGATGTACAGAGGATCATCACTGATGTACTATGGATCATCACTGATGTACTGTGGATCATCACTGATGTACTGTGGATCATCACTGAAGTACTATGGGCCATCACTGGTGTACTATGGATCATCACTGATGTACTATGGATCATCACTGATGTACTATGGATCATCACTGATGTATTATGGATCATCACTGATGTACTATGAGCCATCACTGATGTACTATGGATCATCACTGGTGTACTATGGATCATCACTGATGTACTATGGATCATCACTGATGTACTATGGATCATCACTGATGTACTATGAGCCATCACTGATGTACTATGGATCATCACTGATGTACTATGGATCATCACTGATGTACTGTGGACCATCCCTGATGTACTGTGGATCATCACTGATGTACTGTGGATCATCACTGATGTACTGTGGACCATCCCTGATGTACTGTGGATCATCAATGATGTACTGTGGATCATCACTGATGTACTGTGGATCATCACTGATGTACTGAGGATCATCACTGATATACTATGGATCATCACTGATGTACTATGGATCATCACTGATGTACTATGAGCCATCACTGATGTACTATGGATCATCACTGATGTACTATGGATCATCACAGATGTACTATGGATCATCACTGAGGTACTATGAGCCATCACTGATGTACTATGGATCATCACTGATGTACTATGGATCATCACTGATGTACTATGAGCCATCACTGATGTACTATGGATCATCACTGATGTACTGAGGATCATCACTGATGTACTGTGGCTCATCACTGATGTACCATGGGCCATCACGGGTGTAATATGGATCATCACTGGTGTACTATGGATCATCACTGATGTACTATGGATCATCACTGATGTACTATGGATCATCACTGATGTATTATGGATCATCACTGATGTACTATGAGCCATCTCTGATGTACTATGGATCATCACTGGTGTACTATGGATCATCACTGATCTACTATGGATCATCACTGATGTACTATGGATCATCACTGATGTACTATGAGCCATCACTGATGTACTATGGATCATCACTGATGTACTATGGATCATCACTGATGTACTGTGGACCATCCCTGATGTACTGTGGATCATCACTGATGTACTGTGGATCATCACTGATGTACTGTGGACCATCCATGATGTACTGTGGATCATCACTGATGTACTGTGGATCATCACTGATGTACTGTGGATCATCACTGATGTACTGAGGATCATCACTGATGTACTATGGATCATCACTGATGTACTATGGATCATCACTGATGTACTATGAGCCATCACTGATGTACTATGGATCATCACTGATGTACTATGGATCATCACAGATGTACTATGGATCATCACTGATGTACTTTGGATCATCACTGATGTACTGTGGACCATCCCTGATGTACTGTGGATCATCACTGATGTACTGTGGATCATCACTGATGTACTGTGGATCACCACTGATGTACTGAGGATCATCACTGAAGTACTATGGATCATCACTGATGTACTATGGATCATCACTGATGTACTATGGATCATCACTGATGTACTATGAGCCATCACTGATGTACTATGGGCCATCACTGATGTACTGTGGATCATCACTGGTGTACTATGGATCATCACTGCTGTACTATGGATTATCACTGATGTACTATAGATCATCACTGATGTACTTTGGGCCATCACTGGTGTACTATGGACCATCACTGATGTACTGTGGACCATCACTGATGTACTGTGGATCATCACTGATGTTCTATGGATCATCACTGATGTACTATAGATCATCACTGATGTACTTTGGGCCATCACTGGTGTACTATGTATCATCACTGATGTACTATGGACCATCCCTGATGTACTGTGGATCATCACTGATGTACTTTGGATTATCACTGTTGTACTGTGGACAATCACTGATGTACTGTGGACCATCACTGATGTACTGTGGATCATCACTGATGTTCTATAGATCATCACTGATGTACTATGGACCATCACTGGTGTACTATGGATCATCACTGATGTATTATGAGCCATCACTGATGTACTATGGATCATCACTGATGTATTATGAGCCATCACTGATGTACTATGGATCATCACTGGTGTACTATGGATCATCACTGATGTACTATAGATCATCACTGATGTACTATAGATCATCACTGATGTACTATGGATCATCACTGATGTACTATAGAACCTCACTGATGTACTATGGACCATCACTGGTGTACTATGGACCATCACTGGTGTACTATGGATCATCACTGGTGCACTATGGATCATCACTGGTGTACTATGGACCATCCCTGATGTACTGTGGATCATCACTGATGTACTGTGGATCATCACTGGTGTACTATATTTTATCACTGATGTACTATGGGCCATCACTGGTGTACTATGGATCATCACTGGTGTACTATGGATAATCACTGATGTACTATGGACCATCCCTGATGTACTATGGACCATCCCTGATGTACTGTGGATCATCACTGATGTACTGTGGATCATCACTGATGTACTATAGATCATCACTGATGTACTATGGGCCATCACTGGTGTACTATGGGCCATCACTGGTGTACTATGGGCCATCATTGGTGTACTATGGGCCATCACTGATGTACTGTGGGTCATCACTGATGTACTGTGGATCATCCCTGGTGTACTATGGATCATCACTGGTGTACTATGGATCATCACTGATGTACTATGGGCCATCACTGATGTACTATGGATCATCACTGATATACTGTGGACCATCCCTGATGTACTGTGGATCATCACTGAAGTACTGTGGATCATCACTGATGTACTATAGATCATCACTGATGTACTATGGGCCATCACTGGTGTACTATGGGCCATCACTGGTGTACTATGGATCATCACTGATGTACTATGGATCATCACTGATGTACTATTGATCATCACTGATGTACTTTAGATCATCACTGATGTACTGTGGACCATCCCTGAGGTACTGTGGATCATCACTGATGTACTGTGGATCATCACTGATGTACTGTGGATCATCACTGATGTACTGAGGATCATCACTGAAGTACTATGGATCATCACTGATGTACTATGGATCATCACTGATGTACTATGAGCCATCACTGATGTACTATGGATCATCACTGATGTACTATGGATCATCACTGATGTACTATGGATCATCACAGATGTACTATGAGCCATCACTGATGTACTATGGCTCATCAATGGTGTACTATGGATCATCACTGATGTACTGTGGACCATCCCTAATGTACTGTGGATCATCACTGATGTACCGTGGATCATCACTGATGTACCGTGGATCATCACTGATGTACTGAGGATCATCACTGATGTACTGTGGATCATCACTGATGTACCTCGGGCCATCACAGGTGTACTATGGATCATCACTGGTGTACTATGGATCATCACTGATGTACTATGGACCATCCCTGATGTACTATGGACCATCCCTGATGTACTATGGACCATCCCTTATGTACTGAGGATCATCACTGATGTACTATAGATCATCACTGATGTACTATGGGCCATCACTGGTGTACTATGGATCATCACTGATGTACTGTGGATCATCACTGATGTACTATGGATCATCACTGATGTACTATGAGCCATCACTGATGTACTATGGGCCACCACTGATGTACTATGGATCATCACTGGTGTACTATGGATCATCACTGATGTACTATGGATCATCACTGATGTACTATGGATCATCACTGGTGTACTGTGGATCATCACTGGTGTACTATGGATCATCACTGATGTACTGTGGACCATCCCTGATGTACTGTGGATCATCACTGATGTACTGTGGATCATCACTGATGTACTGAGGATCATCACAGATGTACTATGGATCATCACTGATGTACTGTGGATCATCACTGATGTACTATAGATCATCACTGATGTACTGTGGATCATCACTGATGTACTGTGGATCATCACTGATGTACTGAGGATCATCACTGATGTACTGTGGATCATCACTGATGTACTATGAGCCATCACTGATGTACTATGGGCCACCACTGATGTACTATGGATCATCACTGGTGTACTATGGATCATCACTGATGTACTATGGATCATCACTGATGTACTATGGATCATCACTGGTGTACTGTGGATCATCACTGGTGTACTATGGATCATCACTGATGTACTGTGGACCATCCCTGATGTACTGTGGATCATCACTGATGTACTGTGGATCATCACTAATGTACTGAGGATCATCACAGATGTACTATGGATCATCACTGATGTACTGTGGATCATCACTGATGTACTATAGATCATCACTGATGTACTGTGGATCATCACTGATGTACTGTGGATCATCACTGATGTACTGTGGATCATCACTGATGTACTGAGGATCATCACTGATGTACTATGGATCATCACTGATGTACTATGAGCCATCACTGATGTACTATGGATCATCACTGATGTAATATGGATCATCACTGATGTACTATGGATCATCACAGATGTACTATGGATCATCACTGATGTACTATGAGCCATCACTGATGTACTATGGATCATCACTAGTGTACTATGGATCATCACTGATGTACTGTGGACCATCCCTGATGTACTGTGGATCATCACTGATGTACCGTGGATCATCACTGATGTACCGTGGATCATCACTGATGTACTGAGGATCATCACTGATGTACTATGGGCCATCACTGGTGTACTATCGGCCATCACTGGTGTACTATGGATCATCCCTGGTGTACTATGGGCCATCACTGATGTACTATGGATCATCACTGATATACTGTGGACCATCCCAGATGTACTGTGGATCATCACTGATGTACTGTGGATCATCATGATGTACTATAGATCATCACTGATGTACTATGGGCCATCACTGATGTACTATAGATCATCACTGATGTACTATGGATCATCACTGATGTACTGTGGATCATCACTGATGTACTGTGGATCATCACTGATGTACTATGGGCCATCAGCCATTATTGGTGTACTATGGATCATCACTGGTGTACTGTGGACCATCACTGGTGTACTATGGGCCATCACCGATGTACTATGGATCATCACTGATGTACTATGGATCATCACTGATGTACTGTGGATCATCACTGATGTACTGTGGATCATCACTGATGTACTATAGATCATCACTGATGTACTATGGATCATCACTGATGTACTATAGATCATCATTGATGTACTATGGACCATCACTGGTGTACTATGGATCATCACTGGTGTACTATGGATCATCACTGGTGTACTATGGACCATCCCTGATGTTCTGTGGATCATCACTGATGTACTGTGGATCATCAATGATGTACTATAGATCATCACTGATGTACTATGGGCCATCACTGGTGTACTATGGGCCATCACTGGTGTACTATGGGCCATCACTGGTGTACTATGGATCATCACTGGTGTACTATGGATCATCACTGGTGTACTATGGGCCATCACTGATGTACTATGGATCATCACTGATATACTGTGGACCATCCCTGATGTACTGTGGATCATCACTGATGTACTGTGGATCATCATGATGTACTATAGATCATCACTGATGTACTATGGGCCATCACTGGTGTACTATGGGCCATCACTGGTGTACTATGGATCATCACTGGTGTACTATGGATCATCACTGGTGTATTATGGGCCATCACTGATGTACTATGGATCATCACTGATATACTGTGGACCATCCCTGATGTACTGTGGATCATCACTGATGTACTGTGGATCATCACTGATGTACTGTGGATCATCATGATGTACTATAGATCATCACTGATGTACTATGGGCCATCACTGGTGTACTATGGATCATCACTGGTGTACTGTGGACCATCACTGGTGTACTATGGGCCATCACCGATGTACTATGGATCATCACTGATGTACAATGGATCATCACTGATGTACTGTGGATCATCACTGATGTACTGTGGATCATCACTGATGTACTGAGGATCATCACTGATGTACTGAGGATCATCACTGATGTACTGTGGATCATCACTGAAGTACTATGGGCCATCACTTGTGTACTATGGATCATCACTGATGTATTATGGATCATCACTGATGTACTATGAGCCATCACTGATGTACTATGGATCATCACTGGTGTACTATGGATCATCACTGGTGTACTATGGATCATCACTGATGTACTATGGATCATCACTGATGTACTATGGATCATCACTGATGTACTATGGACCATCCCTGATGTACTGAGGATCATCACTAATGTACTATAGATCATCACTGATGTACTATGGATCATCACTGATGTCTTATGGACCATCCCTGATGTACTGTGAATCATCACTGATGTATTGTGGATTATCACTGATGTACTGTGGACCATCACTGATGTACTGTGGATCATCACTGATGTTCTTTGGATCATCACTGATGTACTATAGATCATCACTGATGTACTATGGATCATCACTGATGTACTATAGATCATCACTGATGTACTATGGACCATCACTGGTGTACTGTGGATCATCACTGGTGTACTATGGATCATCACTGGTGTACTATGGACCATCCCTGATGTACTGAGGATCATCACTGATGTACTGTGGATCATCACAGATGTACCATGAGCCATCACGGGTGTACTATGGATCATCACTGGTGTACTATGGATCATCACTGATGTACTATGGACCATCCCTGATGTACTATGGACCATCCCTGATGTACTATGGACCATCCCTTATGTACTGAGGATCATCACTGATGTACTATAGATCATCACTGATGTACTATGGGCCATCACTGGTGTACTATGGATCATCACTGATGTACTGTGGATCATCACTGATGTACTATGGATCATCACTGATGTACTATGAGCCATCACTGATGTACTATGGGCCACCACTGATGTACTGTGGATCATCACTGGTGTACTATGGATCATCACTGATGTACTATGGATCATCACTGATGTACTATGGATCATCACTGGTGTACTGTGGATCATCACTGGTGTACTATGGATCATCACTGATGTACTGTGGACCATCCCTGATGTACTGTGGATCATCACTGATGTACTGTGGATCATCACTGATGTACTGAGGATCATCACAGATGTACTATGGATCATCACTGATGTACTGTGGATCATCACTGATGTACTATAGATCATCACTGATGTACTGTGGATCATCACTGATGTACTGTGGATTATCACTGATGTACTGAGGATCATCACTGATGTACTATGGATCATCACTAATGTACTGTGGATCATCACTGATGTACTGTGGATCATCACTGATGTAGTATGGATCATCACTGATGTACTATGGACCATCCCTTATGTACTGTGGATCATCACTGATGTACTGTGGATTATCACTGATGTACTGTGGATCATCACTGATGTACTGTGGATCATCCCTGGTGTACTATGGATCATCACTGGTGTACTATGGATCATCACTGGTGTACTATGGATCATCACTGATGTACTATGGGCCATCACTGATGTACTATGGATCATCTCTGATATACTGTGGACCATCCCTGATGTACTGTGGATCATCACTGATGTACTGTGGATCATCACTGATGTACTGTGGATCATCACTGATGTACTATAGATCATCACTGATGTACTATGGGCCATCACTGGTGTACTCTGGTCCATCACTGGTGTACTATGGATCATCACTGATGTAGTATGGATCATCACTGATGTACTATAGATCATCACTGGTGTACTATGGATCATCACTGATGTACTGTGGACCATCCCTGATGTACTGTGGATCATCACTGATGTACTGTGGATCATTACTGATGTACTGTGGTTCATCACTGATGTACAGAGGATCATCACTGATGTACTATGGATCATCACTGATGTACTGTGGATCATCACTGATGTACTGTGGATCATCACTGAAGTACTATGGGCCATCACTGGTGTACTATGGATCATCACTGATGTACTATGGATCATCACTGATGTACTATGGATCATCACTGATGTATTATGGATCATCACTGATGTACTATGAGCCATCACTGATGTACTATGGATCATCACTGGTGTACTATGGATCATCACTGATGTACTATGGATCATCACTGATGTACTATGGATCATCACTGATGTACTATGAGCCATCACTGATGTACTATGGATCATCACTGATGTACTATGGATCATCACTGATGTACTGTGGACCATCCCTGATGTACTGTGGATCATCAATGATGTACTGTGGATCATCACTGATGTACTGTGGACCATCCCTGATGTACTGTGGATCATCAATGATGTACTGTGGATCATCACTGATGTACTGTGGATCATCACTGATGTACTGAGGATCATCACTGATATACTATGGATCATCACTGATGTACTATGGATCATCACTGATGTACTATGAGCCATCACTGATGTACTATGGATCATCACTGATGTACTATGGATCATCACAGATGTACTATGGATCATCACTGAGGTACTATGAGCCATCACTGATGTACTATGGATCATCACTGATGTACTATGGATCATCACTGATGTACTATGAGCCATCACTGATGTACTATGGATCATCACTGATGTACTGAGGATCATCACTGATGTACTGTGGCTCATCACTGATGTACCATGGGCCATCACGGGTGTAATATGGATCATCACTGGTGTACTATGGATCATCACTGATGTACTATGGATCATCACTGATGTACTATGGATCATCACTGATGTATTATGGATCATCACTGATGTACTATGAGCCATCTCTGATGTACTATGGATCATCACTGGTGTACTATGGATCATCACTGATGTACTATGGATCATCACTGATGTACTATGGATCATCACTGATGTACTATGAGCCATCACTGATGTACTATGGATCATCACTGATGTACTATGGATCATCACTGATGTACTGTGGACCATCCCTGATGTACTGTGGATCATCACTGATGTACTGTGGATCATCACTGATGTACTGTGGACCATCCATGATGTACTGTGGATCATCACTGATGTACTGTGGATCATCACTGATGTACTGTGGATCATCACTGATGTACTGAGGATCATCACTGATGTACTATGGATCATCACTGATGTACTATGGATCATCACTGATGTACTATGAGCCATCACTGATGTACTATGGATCATCACTGATGTACTATGGATCATCACAGATGTACTATGGATCATCACTGATGTACTTTGGATCATCACTGATGTACTGTGGACCATCCCTGATGTACTGTGGATCATCACTGATGTACTGTGGATCATCACTGATGTACTGTGGATCACCACTGATGTACTGAGGATCATCACTGAAGTACTATGGATCATCACTGATGTACTATGGATCATCACTGATGTACTATGGATCATCACTGATGTACTATGAGCCATCACTGATGTACTATGGGCCATCACTGATGTACTGTGGATCATCACTGGTGTACTATGGATCATCACTGCTGTACTATGGATTATCACTGATGTACTATAGATCATCACTGATGTACTTTGGGCCATCACTGGTGTACTATGGACCATCACTGATGTACTGTGGACCATCACTGATGTACTGTGGATCATCACTGATGTTCTATGGATCATCACTGATGTACTATAGATCATCACTGATGTACTTTGGGCCATCACTGGTGTACTATGTATCATCACTGATGTACTATGGACCATCCCTGATGTACTGTGGATCATCACTGATGTACTTTGGATTATCACTGTTGTACTGTGGACAATCACTGATGTACTGTGGACCATCACTGATGTACTGTGGATCATCACTGATGTTCTATAGATCATCACTGATGTACTATGGACCATCACTGGTGTACTATGGATCATCACTGATGTATTATGAGCCATCACTGATGTACTATGGATCATCACTGATGTATTATGAGCCATCACTGATGTACTATGGATCATCACTGGTGTACTATGGATCATCACTGATGTACTATAGATCATCACTGATGTACTATAGATCATCACTGATGTACTATGGATCATCACTGATGTACTATAGAACCTCACTGATGTACTATGGACCATCACTGGTGTACTATGGACCATCACTGGTGTACTATAGATCATCACTGGTGCACTATGGATCATCACTGGTGTACTATGGACCATCCCTGATGTACTGTGGATCATCACTGATGTACTGTGGATCAGAACTGGTGTACTATATTTTATCACTGATGTACTATGGGCCATCACTGGTGTACTATGGATCATCACTGGTGTACTATGGATAATCACTGATGTACTATGGACCATCCCTGATGTACTATGGACCATCCCTGATGTACTGTGGATCATCACTGATGTACTGTGGATCATCACTGATGTACTATAGATCATCACTGATGTACTATGGGCCATCACTGGTGTACTATGGGCCATCACTGGTGTACTATGGGCCATCATTGGTGTACTATGGGCCATCACTGATGTACTGTGGGTCATCACTGATGTACTGTGGATCATCCCTGGTGTACTATGGATCATCACTGGTGTACTATGGATCATCACTGATGTACTATGGGCCATCACTGATGTACTATGGATCATCACTGATATACTGTGGACCATCCCTGATGTACTGTGGATCATCACTGATGTACTGTGGATCATCACTGATGTACTATAGATCATCACTGATGTACTATGGGCCATCACTGGTGTACTATGGGCCATCACTGGTGTACTATGGATCATCACTGATGTACTATGGATCATCACTGATGTACTATTGATCATCACTGATGTACTTTAGATCATCACTGATGTACTGTGGACCATCCCTGAGGTACTGTGGATCATCACTGATGTACTGTGGATCATCACTGATGTACTGTGGATCATCACTGATGTACTGAGGATCATCACTGAAGTACTATGGATCATCACTGATGTACTATGGATCATCACTGATGTACTATGAGCCATCACTGATGTACTATGGATCATCACTGATGTACTATGGATCATCACTGATGTACTATGGATCATCACAGATGTACTATGAGCCATCACTGATGTACTATGGCTCATCAATGGTGTACTATGGATCATCACTGATGTACTGTGGACCATCCCTAATGTACTGTGGATCATCACTGATGTACCGTGGATCATCACTGATGTACCGTGGATCATCACTGATGTACTGAGGATCATCACTGATGTACTGTGGATCATCACTGATGTACCTCGGGCCATCACAGGTGTACTATGGATCATCACTGGTGTACTATGGATCATCACTGATGTACTATGGACCATCCCTGATGTACTATGGACCATCCCTGATGTACTATGGACCATCCCTTATGTACTGAGGATCATCACTGATGTACTATAGATCATCACTGATGTACTATGGGCCATCACTGGTGTACTATGGATCATCACTGATGTACTGTGGATCATCACTGATGTACTATGGATCATCACTGATGTACTATGAGCCATCACTGATGTACTATGGGCCACCACTGATGTACTATGGATCATCACTGGTGTACTATGGATCATCACTGATGTACTATGGATCATCACTGATGTACTATGGATCATCACTGGTGTACTGTGGATCATCACTGGTGTACTATGGATCATCACTGATGTACTGTGGACCATTCCTGATGTACTGTGGATCATCACTGATGTACTGTGGATCATCACTGATGTACTGAGGATCATCACAGATGTACTATGGATCATCACTGATGTACTGTGGATCATCACTGATGTACTATAGATCATCACTGATGTACTGTGGATCATCACTGATGTACTGTGGATCATCACTGATGTACTGTGGATCATCACTGATGTACTGAGGATCATCACTGATGTACTGTGGATCATCACTGATGTACTATGAGCCATCACTGATGTACTATGGGCCACCACTGATGTACTATGGATCATCACTGGTGTACTATGGATCATCACTGATGTACTATGGATCATCACTGATGTACTATGGATCATCACTGGTGTACTGTGGATCATCACTGGTGTACTATGGATCATCACTGATGTACTGTGGACCATCCCTGATGTACTGTGGATCATCACTGATGTACTGTGGATCATCACTAATGTACTGAGGATCATCACAGATGTACTATGGATCATCACTGATGTACTGTGGATCATCACTGATGTACTATAGATCATCACTGATGTACTGTGGATCATCACTGATGTACTGTGGATCATCACTGATGTACTGTGGATCATCACTGATGTACTGAGGATCATCACTGATGTACTATGGATCATCACTGATGTACTATGAGCCATCACTGATGTACTATGGATCATCACTGATGTAATATGGATCATCACTGATGTACTATGGATCATCACAGATGTACTATGGATCATCACTGATGTACTATGAGCCATCACTGATGTACTATGGATCATCACTAGTGTACTATGGATCATCACTGATGTACTGTGGACCATCCCTGATGTACTGTGGATCATCACTGATGTACCGTGGATCATCACTGATGTACCGTGGATCATCACTGATGTACTGAGGATCATCACTGATGTACTATGGGCCATCACTGGTGTACTATGGGCCATCACTGGTGTACTATGGATCATCCCTGGTGTACTATGGGCCATCACTGATGTACTATGGATCATCACTGATATACTGTGGACCATCCCAGATGTACTGTGGATCATCACTGATGTACTGTGGATCATCATGATGTACTATAGATCATCACTGATGTACTATGGGACATCACTGATGTACTATAGATCATCACTGATGTACTATGGATCATCACTGATGTACTGTGGATCATCACTGATGTACTGTGGATCATCACTGATGTACTATGGGCCATCAGCCATTATTGGTGTACTATGGATCATCACTGGTGTACTGTGGACCATCACTGGTGTACTATGGGCCATCACCGATGTACTATGGATCATCACTGATGTACTATGGATCATCACTGATGTACTGTGGATCATCACTGATGTACTGTGGATCATCACTGATGTACTATAGATCATCACTGATGTACTATGGATCATCACTGATGTACTATAGATCATCATTGATGTACTATGGACCATCACTGGTGTACTATGGATCATCACTGGTGTACTATGGATCATCACTGGTGTACTATGGACCATCCCTGATGTTCTGTGGATCATCACTGATGTACTGTGGATCATCAATGATGTACTATAGATCATCACTGATGTACTATGGGCCATCACTGGTGTACTATGGGCCATCACTGGTGTACTATGGGCCATCACTGGTGTACTATGGATCATCACTGGTGTACTATGGATCATCACTGGTGTACTATGGGCCATCACTGATGTACTATGGATCATCACTGATATACTGTGGACCATCCCTGATGTACTGTGGATCATCACTGATGTACTGTGGATCATCATGATGTACTATAGATCATCACTGATGTACTATGGGCCATCACTGGTGTACTATGGGCCATCACTGGTGTACTATGGATCATCACTGGTGTACTATGGATCATCACTGGTGTATTATGGGCCATCACTGATGTACTATGGATCATCACTGATATACTGTGGACCATCCCTGATGTACTGTGGATCATCACTGATGTACTGTGGATCATCACTGATGTACTGTGGATCATCATGATGTACTATAGATCATCACTGATGTACTATGGGCCATCACTGGTGTACTATGGATCATCACTGGTGTACTGTGGACCATCACTGGTGTACTATGGGCCATCACCGATGTACTATGGATCATCACTGATGTACAATGGATCATCACTGATGTACTGTGGATCATCACTGATGTACTGTGGATCATCACTGATGAACTGAGGATCATCACTGATGTACTGAGGATCATCACTGATGTACTGTGGATCATCACTGAAGTACTATGGGCCATCACTTGTGTACTATGGATCATCACTGATGTATTATGGATCATCACTGATGTACTATGAGCCATCACTGATGTACTATGGATCATCACTGGTGTACTATGGATCATCACTGGTGTACTATGGATCATCACTGATGTACTATGGATCATCACTGATGTACTATGGATCATCACTGATGTACTATGGACCATCCCTGATGTACTGAGGATCATCACTAATGTACTATAGATCATCACTGATGTACTATGGATCATCACTGATGTCTTATGGACCATCCCTGATGTACTGTGAATCATCACTGATGTATTGTGGATTATCACTGATGTACTGTGGACCATCACTGATGTACTGTGGATCATCACTGATGTTCTTTGGATCATCACTGATGTACTATAGATCATCACTGATGTACTATGGATCATCACTGATGTACTATAGATCATCACTGATGTACTATGGACCATCACTGGTGTACTGTGGATCATCACTGGTGTACTATGGATCATCACTGGTGTACTATGGACCATCCCTGATGTACTGTGGATCATCACTGATGTACTGTGGATCATCACTGATGTACTATAGATCATCACTGATGTACTATGGGCCATCACTGGTGTTCTATGGGCCATCACTGGTGTACTATGGGCCATCACTGGTGTACTATGGATCATCACTGGTGTACTATGGATCATCCCTGGTGTACTATGGGCCATCACTGATGTACTATGGATCATCACTGATATACTGTGGACCATCCCTAATGTATTGTGGATCATCACTGATGTACTGTGGATCATCATGATGTACTATAGATCATCACTGATGTACTATGGGCCATCACTGATGTACTATAGATCATCACTGATGTACTATGGGCCATCACTGGTGTACTGTGGACCATCACTGGTGTACTATGGCCCATCACCGATGTACTATAGATCATCACTGATGTACTGTGGATCATCACTGATGTACTGTGGATCATCACTGATGTACTGTGGATCATCACTGATGTACTGAGTATCATCAGTGATGATCCACAGTACAT
Source organism: Rana muscosa (assembly GCA_029206835.1). Taxonomy (NCBI): domain Eukaryota; kingdom Metazoa; phylum Chordata; class Amphibia; order Anura; family Ranidae; genus Rana; species Rana muscosa. Next base: position 4,958,914 of record JARGYO010000056.1, read on the forward strand.
CAGTGATAATCCACAGTACATCAGTGATGATCCACTGTACATAAGGGATGGTCCATAGTACATCAGTGATGATCCATAGTACATCAGTGATGATCCACAGTACATCAGTGATGATCCACAGTACATCAGTGATGATCCATAGTACATCAGTGATGATCCTCAGTACATCAGTGATGATCCACAGTACATCAGTGATGATCCACAGTACATCAGTGATGATCTATAGTACATCAGTGATGATCCACAGTACATCAGTGATGATCCACAGTACATCAGTGATGATCCACAGTACATCTGTGATGATCCTCAGTACATCAGTGATGATCCACAGTACATCAGTGATGATCCACAGTACATCAGGGATGGTCCACAGTACATCAGTGATGATCCATAGTACACCAGTGATGATCCACAGTACACCAGTGATGATCCATAGTACATCAGTGATGATCCATAGTACATCAGTGATGATCCATAGTACACCAGTGATGATCCACAGTACATCTGTGGTGGCCCATAGTACATCAGTGATGGCTCATAGTACATCAGTGATGATCCATAGTACATCAGTGATGATCCACAGTACATCAGTGATGATCCATAGTACACCAGTGATGGCCCATAGTACATCAGTGATGATCTATAGTACATCAGTGATGATCCTCAGTACATAAGGGATGGTCCATAGTACATCAGGGATGGTCCATAGTACATCAGGGATGGTCCATAGTACATCAGTGATGATCCATAGTACACCAGTGATGATCCATAGTACACCCGTGATTGCCATGGTACATCAGTGATGATCCACAGTACATCAGTGATGATCCTCAGTACATCAGTGATGATCCACGGTACATCAGTGATGATCCACAGTACATCAGTGATGATCCACAGTACATCAGGGATGGTCCACAGTACATCAGTGATGATCCATAGTACACCAGTGATGAGCCATAGTACATCAGTGATGGCTCATAGTACATCAGTGATGATCCATAGTACATCTGTGATGATCCATAGTACATCAGTGATGATCCATAGTACATCAGTGATGATCCATAGTACATCAGTGATGGCTCATAGTACATCAGTGATGATCCATAGTACACCAGGGATGATCCACAGTACATCAGTGATAATCCACAGTACATCAGTGATGATCCACAGTACATCAGTGATAATCCACAGTACATCAGTGATGATCCACAGTACATAAGGGATGGTCCATAGCACATCAGTGATGATCCATAGTACATCAGTGATGATCCACAGTACATCAGTGATGATCCACAGTACATCAGTGAGGATCCATAGTACATCAGTGATGATCCTCAGTACATCAGTGATGATCCACAGTACATCAGTAATGATCCACAGTACATCAGTGATGATCCATAGTACATCTGTGATGATCCTCAGTACATCAGTGATGATCCACAGTACATCAGTGATGATCCACAGTACATCAGGGATGGTCCACAGTACATCAGTGATGATCCATAGTATACCAGTGATGATCCACAGTACACCAGTGATGATCCATAGTACATCAGTGATGATCCATAGTACATCAGTGATGATCCATAGTACACCAGTGATGATCCACAGTACATCAGTGGTGGCCCATAGTACATCAGTGATGGCTCATAGTACATCAGTGATGATCCATAGTACATTAGTGATGATCCACAGTACATCAGTGATGATCCATAGTACACCAGTGATGGCCCATAGTACATCAGTGATGATCTATAGTACATCAGTGATGATCCTCAGTACATAAGGGATGGTCCATAGTACATCAGGGATGGTCCATAGTACATCAGGGATGGTCCATAGTACATCAGGGATGGTCCATAGTACATCAGTGATGATCCATAGTACACCAGTGATGATCCATAGTACACCCGTGATGGCCCATGGTACATCAGTGATGATCCACAGTACATCAGTGATGATCCTCAGTACATCAGTGATGATCCACGGTACATCAGTGATGATCCACGGTACATCAGTGATGATCCACAGTACATCAGGGATGGTCCACAGTACATCAGTGATGATCCATAGTACACCAGTGATGATCCATAGTACATCAGTGATGGCTCATAGTACATCAGTGATGATCCATAGTACATCTGTGATGATCCATAGTACATCAGTGATGATCCATAGTACATCAGTGATGATCCATAGTACATCAGTGATGGCTCATAGTACATCAGTGATGATCCATAGTACATCAGTGATGATCCATAGTACTTCAGTGATGATCCTCAGTACATCAGTGATGATCCACAGTACATCAGTGATGATCCACAGTACATCAGTGATGATCCACAGTACATCAGGGATGGTCCACAGTACATCAGTGATGATCTAAAGTACATCAGTGATGATCAATAGTACATCAGTGATGATCCATAGTAAATCATTGATGATCCATAGTACACCAGTGATGGCCCATAGTACACCAGTGATGGCCCATAGTACATCAGTGATGATCTATAGTACATCAGTGATGATCCACAGTACATCAGTGATGATCCACAGTACATCAGGGATGGTCCACAGTACATCAGTGATGATCCATAGTACACCAGTGATGATCCATAGTACACCAGGGATGATCCACAGTACATCAGTGATGATCCACAGTACATCAGTGATGATCCATAGTACACCAGTGATGGCCCATAGTACACCAGTGATGGCCCATAGTACACCAGTGATGGCCCATAGTATACCAGTGATGGCCCATAGTACATCAGTGATGATCTATAGTACATCAGTGATGATCCACAGTACATCAGTGATGATCCACAGTACATCAGGGATGGTCCATAGTACATCAGGGATGGTCCATAGTACATCAGTGATTATCCATAGTACACCAGTGATGATCCATAGTACACCAGTGATGGCCCATAGTACATCAGTGATAAAATATAGTACACCAGTGATGATCCACAGTACATCAGTGATGATCCACAGTACATCAGGGATGGTCCATATTACACCAGTGATGATCCATAGTGCACCAGTGATGATCCATAGTACACCAGTGAGGATCTATAGTACATCAGTGATGATCCATAGTACATTAGTGATTATCTATAGTACATCAGTGATGATCTATAGTACATCAGTGATGATCCATAGTACACCAGTGATGATCCATAGTACATCAGTGATGGCTCATAATACATCAGTGATGATCCATAGTACATTAGTGATGGCTCATAATACATCAGTGATGATCCATAGTACACCAGTGATGGTCCATAGTACATCAGTGATGATCTATAGAACATCAGTGATGATCCACAGTACATCAGTGATGGTCCACAGTACATCAGTGATTGTCCACAGTACATCAGTGATAATCCACAGTACATCAGTGATGATCCACAGTACATCAGGGATGTCCATAGTACATCAGTGATGATACATAGTACACCAGTGATGGCCCAAAGTACATCAGTGATGATCTATAGTACATCAGTGATGATCCATAGAACATCAGTGATGATCCACAGTACATCAGTGATGGTCCACAGTACATCAGTGATGGTCCATAGTACACCAGTGATGGCCCAAAGTACATCAGTGATGATCTATAGTACATCAGTGATAATCCATAGTACAGCAGTGATGATCCATAGAACACCAGTGATGATCCACAGTACATCAGTGATGGCCCATAGTACATCAGTGATGGCTCATAGTACATCAGTGATGATCCATAGTACATCAGTGATGATCCATAGTACATCAGTGATGATCCATAGTACTTCAGTGATGATCCTCAGTACATCAGTGGTGATCCACAGTACATCAGTGATGATCCACAGTACATCAGTGATGATCCACAGTACATCAGGGATGGTTCACAGTACATCAGTGATGATCCAAAGTACATCTATGATGATCCATAGTACATCAGTGATGATCCATAGTACATCAGTGATGGCTCATAGTACATCAGTGATGATCCATAGTACATCAGTGATGATCCATAGTACATCAGTGATGATCCTCAGTACATCAGTGATGATCCACAGTACATCAGTGATGATCCACAGTACATCAGTGATGATCCACAGTACATCAGTGATGATCCACAGTACATCATGGATGGTCCACAGTACATCAGTGATGATCCACAGTACATCAGTGATGATCCACAGTACATCAGGGATGGTCCACAGTACATCAGTGATGGCTCATAGTACATCAGTGATGATCCATAGTACATCAGTGATGATCCATAGTACATCAGTGATGATCCTCAGTACATCAGTGATGATCCACAGTACATCAGTGATGATCCACAGTACATCAGTGATGATCCACAGTACATCAGTGATGATCCACAGTACATCATGGATGGTCCACAGTACATCAGTGATGATCCACAGTACATCAGTGATGATCCACAGTACATCAGGGATGGTCCACAGTACATCAGTGATGATCCATAGTACATCAGTGATGATCCATAGTACATCAGTGATGATCCATAGTACATCAGTGATGGCTCATAGTACATCAGTGATGATCCATAGTACATCAGTGATGATCCATAGTACATCAGTGATGATCCATAGTACACCAGTGATGATCCATAGTACATCAGTGATGGCTCATAGTACATCAGTGATGATCCATAATACATCAGTGATGATCCATAGTACATCAGTGATGATCCATAGTACATCAGTGATGATCCATAGTACACCAGTGATGATCCATAGTACACCCGTGATGGCCCATGGTACATCAGTGATGATCCACAGTACATCAGTGATGATCCTCAGTACATCAGTGATGATCCACGGTACATCAGTGATGATCCACGGTACATCAGTGATGATCCACAGTACATCAGGGATGGTCCACAGTACATCAGTGATGATCCATATTACACCAGTGATGATCCATAGTACATCAGTGATGGCTCATAGTACATCAGTGATGATCCATAGTACATCTGTGATGATCCATAGTACATCAGTGATGATCCATAGTACATCAGTGATGGCTCATAGTACATCAGTGATGATCCATAGTACATCAGTGATGATCCATAGTATATCAGTGATGATCCTCAGTACATCAGTGATGATCCACAGTACATCAGTGATGATCCACAGTACATCATTGATGATCCACAGTACATCAGGGATGGTCCACAGTACATCAGGGATGATCCACAGTACATCAGTGATGATCCACAGTACATCAGGGATGGTTCACATTACATCAGTGATGATCCATAGTACATCAGTGATGATCCATAGTACATCAGTGATGGCTCATAGTACATCAGTGATGATCCATAGTACATCAGTGATGATCCATAGTACACCAGTGATGATCCATAGTACATCAGTGATGGCTCATAGTACATCAGTGATGATCCATAATACATCAGTGATGATCCATAGTACATCAGTGATGATCCATAGTACATCAGTGATGATCCATAGTACACCAGTGATGGCCCATAGTACTTCAGTGATGATCCACAGTACATCAGTGATGATCCACAGTACATCAGTGATGATCCATAGTACATCAGTGATGATCCTCTGTACATCAGTGATGAACCACAGTACATCAGTAATGATCCACAGTACATCAGTGATGATCCACAGTACATCAGGGATGGTCCACAGTACATCAGTGATGATCCATAGTACACCAGTGATGATCTATAGTACATCAGTGATGATCCATACTACATCAGTGATGATCCATAGTACACCAGTGATGGCCCAGAGTACACCAGTGATGGCCCATAGTACATCAGTGATGATCTATAGTACATCAGTGATGATCCACAGTACATCAGTGATGATCCACAGTACATCAGTGATGATCCACAGTACATCAGGGATGGTCCACAGTATATCAGAGATGATCCATAGTACATCAGTGATGGCCCATATTACATCAGTGATGATCCATAGTACACCAGTGATGATCCATAGTACACCAGTGATGATCCATAGTACACCAGGGATGATCCACAGTACATCAGTGATGATCCACAGTACATCAGTGATAATCCACAGTACATCAGTGATGATCCACAGTACATAAGGGATGGTCCATAGTACATCAGTGATGATCCATAGTACATCAGTGATGATCCACAGTACATCAGTGATGATCCACAGTACATTAGTGATGATCCATAGTACATCAGTGATGATCCTCAGTACATCAGTGATGATCCACAGTACATCAGTGATGATCCACAGTACATCAGTGATGATCTATAGTACATCAGTGATGATCCACAGTACATCAGTGATGATCCATAGTACATCTGTGATGGTCCTCAGTACATCAGTGATGATCCATAGTACATCTGTGATGGTCCTCAGTACATCAGTGATGATCCACAGTACATCAGTGATGATCCACAGTACATCAGGGATGGTCCACAGTACATCAGTGATGATCCATAGTACACCAGTGATGATCCACAGTACACCAGTGATGATCCATAGTACATCAGTGATGATCCATAGTACATCAGTGATGATCCATAGTACATCAGTGATGATCCATAGTACACCAGTGATGATCCACAGTACATCAGTGGTGGCCCATAGTACATCAGTGATGATCCATAGTATATCAGTGATGATCCATAGTATATCAGTGATGATCCTCAGTACATCAGTGATGATCCACAGTACATCAGTGATGATCCACAGTACATCATTGATGATCCACAGTACATCAGGGATGGTCCACAGTACATCAGGGATGATCCACAGTACATCAGTGATGATCCACAGTACATCAGGGATGGTCCACAGTACATCAGTGATGATCCATAGTACATCAGTGATGAACCATAGTACATCAGTGATGGCTCATAGTACATCAGTGATGATCCATAATACATCAGTGATGATCCATAGTACATCAGTGATGATCCATAGTACATCAGTGATGATCCATAGTACACCAGTGATGGCCCATAGTACTTCAGTGATGATCCACAGTACATCAGTGATGATCCACAGTACATCAGTGATGATCCATAGTACATCAGTGATGATCCTCTGTACATCAGTGATGAACCACAGTACATCAGTAATGATCCACAGTACATCAGTGATGATCCACAGTACATCAGGGATGGTCCACAGTACATCAGTGATGATCCATAGTACACCAGTGATGATCTATAGTACATCAGTGATGATCCACAGTACATCAGTGATGATCCACAGTACAGATGATCCACAGTACATAAGGGATGGTCCACAGTATATCAGAGATGATCCATAGTACATCAGTGATGGCCCATAGTACATCAGTGATGATCCATAGTACACCAGTGATGATCCATAGTACACCAGTGATGATCCATAGTACACCAGGGATGATCCACAGTACATCAGTGATGATCCACAGTACATCAGTGATAATCCACAGTACATCAGTGATGATCCACAGTACATAAGGGATGGTCCATAGTACATCAGTGATGATCCATAGTACATCAGTGATGATCCACAGTACATCAGTGATGATCCACAGTACATTAGTGATGATCCATAGTACATCAGTGATGATCCTCAGTACATCAGTGATGATCATCAGTACATCAGTGATGATCCACAGTACATCAGTGATGATCCACAGTACATCAGTGATGATCTATAGTACATCTGTGATGATCCTCATTACATCAGTGATGATCCACAGTACATCAGTGATGATCCACAGTACACCAGTGATGATCCATAGTACACCAGTGATGATCCATAGTACATCAGTGATGATCCATAGTACATCAGTGATGATCCATAGTACACCAGTGATGATTCACAGTACATCAGTGGTGGCCCATAGTACATCAGTGATGGCTCATAGTACATCAGTGATGATCCATAGTACATCAGTGATGATCCACAGTACATCAGTGATGATCCATAGTACACCAGTGATGGCCCATAGTACATCAGTGATGATCTATAGTACATCAGTGATGATCCTCAGTACATAAGGGATGGTCCATAGTACATCAGGGATGGTCCATAGTACATCAGTGATGATCCATAGTACACCAGTGATGATCCATAGTACACCTGTGATGGCCCATGGTACATCAGTGATGATCCACAGTACATCAGTGATGATCCTCAGTACATCAGTGATGATCCACAGTACATCAGTGATGATCCACAGTACATCAGGGATGGTCCACAGTACATCAGTGATGATCCATAGTACACCAGTGATGATCCATAGTACATCAGTGATGGCTCATAGTACATCAGTGATGATCCATAGTACATCAGTGATGATCCATAGTACATCAGTGATGATCCATAGTACATCAGTGATGGCTCATAGTACATCAGTGATGATCCATAGTACATCAGTGATGATCCATAGTACTTCAGTGATGATCCTCAGTACATCAGTGATGATCCACAGTACATCAGTGATGGTACACAGTACATCAGTGATGATCCACAGTACATCAGGGATGGTCCACAGTACATCAGTGATGATCCAAAGTACATCAGTGATGATCCATAGTACATCTGTGATGATCCATAGTACATCAGTGATGATCCATAGTACATCAGTGATGGCTCATAGTACATCAGTGATGATCCATAGTACATCAGTGATGATCCATAGTACATCAGTGATGATCCTCAGTACATCAGTGATGATCCACAGTACATTAGTGATGATCCATAGTACATCAGTGATGATCCTCAGTACATCAGTGATGATCATCAGTACATCAGTGATGATCCACAGTACATCAGTGATGATCCACAGTACATCAGTGATGATCTATAGTACATCTGTGATGATCCTCAGTACATCAGTGATGATCCACAGTACATCAGTGATGATCCACAGTACACCAGTGATGATCCATAGTACACCAGTGATGATCCATAGTACATCAGTGATGATCCACAGTACATCAGTGATGACCCACAGTACATTAGTGATGATCCATAGTACATCAGTGATGATCCTCAGTACATCAGTGATGATCATCAGTACATCAGTGATGATCCACAGTACATCAGTGATGATCCACAGTACATCAGTGATGATCTATAGTACATCTGTGATGATCCTCAGTACATCAGTGATGATCCACAGTACATCAGTGATGATCCACAGTACACCAGTGATGATCCATAGTACACCAGTGATAATCCATAGTACATCAGTGATGATCCATAGTACATCAGTGATGATCCATAGTACACCAGTGATGATCCACAGTACATCAGTGGTGGCCCATAGTACATCAGTGATGGCTCATAGTACATCAGTGATGATCCATAGTACATCAGTGATGATCCACAGTACATCAGTGATGATCCATAGTACACCAGTGATGGCCCATAGTACATCAGTGATGATCTATAGTACATCAGTGATGATCCTCAGTACATAAGGGATGGTCCATAGTACATCAGGGATGGTCCATAGTACATCAGTGATGATCCATAGTACACCAGTGATGATCCATAGTACACCTGTGATTGCCCATGGTACATCAGTGATGATCCACAGTACATCAGTGATGATCCTCAGTACATCAGTGATGATCCACAGTACATCAGTGATGATCCACAGTACATCAGGGATGGTCCACAGTACATCAGTGATGATCCATAGTACACCAGTGATGATCCATAGAACATCAGTGATGGCTCATAGTACATCAGTGATGATCCATAGTACATCAGTGATGATCCATAGTACATCAGTGATGATCCATAGTACATCAGTGATGGCTCATAGTACATCAGTGATGATCCATAGTACATCAGTGATGATCCATAGTACTTCAGTGATGATCCTCAGTACATCAGTGATGATCCACAGTACATCAGTGATGATACACAGTACATCAGTGATGATCCACAGTACATCAGGGATGGTCCACAGTACATCAGTGATGATCCAAAGTACATCAGTGATGATCCATAGTACATCTGTGATGATCCATAGTACATCAGTGATGATCCATAGTACATCAGTGATGGCTCATAGTACATCAGTGATGATCCATAGTACATCAGTGATGATCCATAGTACATCAGTGATGATCCTCAGTACATCAGTGATGATCCACAGTACATCAGTGATGATCCACAGTACATCAGTGATGATCCACAGTACATCATGGATGGTCCACAGTACATCAGTGATGATCCACAGTACATCAGTGATGATCCACAGTACATCAGGGATGGTCCACAGTACATCAGTGATGATCCATAGTACATCAGTGATGATCCATAGTACATCAGTGATGATCCATAGTACATCAGTGATGGCTCATAGTACATCAGTGATGATCCATAGTACATCAGTGATGATCCATAGTACACCAGTGATGAGCCATAGTACATCAGTGATGGCTCATAGTACATCAGTGATGATCCATAATACATCAGTGATGATCCATAGTACATCAGTGATGATCCATAGTACATCAGTGATGATCCATAGTACACCAGTGATGATCCATAGTACACCCGTGATGGCCCATGGTACACCCGTGATGGCCCATGGTACATCAGTGATGATCCACAGTACATCAGTGATGATCCTCAGTACATCAGTGATGATCCACGGTACATCAGTGATGATCCACGGTACATCAGTGATGATCCACAGTACATCAGGGATGGTCCACAGTACATCAGTGATGATCCATATTACACCAGTGATGATCCATAGTACATCAGTGATGGCTCATAGTACATCAATGATGATCAATAGTACATCTGTGATGATCCATAGTACATCAGTGATGATCCATAGTACATCAGTGATGGCTCATAGTACATCAGTGATGATCCATAGTACATCAGTGATGATCCATAGTATATCAGTGATGATCCTCAGTACATCAGTGATGATCCACAGTACATCAGTGATGATCCACAGTACATCATTGATGATCCACAGTACATCAGGGATGGTCCACAGTACATCAGGGATGATCCACAGTACATCAGTGATGATCCACAGTACATAAGGGATGGTTCACATTACATTAGTGATGATCCATAGTACATCAGTGATGATCCATAGTACATCAGTGATGGCTCATAGTACATCAGTGATGATCCATAGTACATCAGTGATGATCCATAGTACACCAGTGATGATCCATAGTACATCAGTGATGGCTCATAGTACATCAGTGATGATCCATAATACATCAGTGATGATCCATAGTACATCAGTGATGATCCATAGTACATCAGTGATGATCCATAGTACACCAGTGATGACCCATAGTACTTCAGTGATGATCCACAGTACATCAGTGATGATCCACAGTACATCAGTGATGATCCATAGTACATCAGTGATGATCCTCTGTACATCAGTGATGAACCACAGTACATCAGTAATGATCCACAGTACATCAGTGATGATCCACAGTACATCAGGGATGGTCCACAGTACATCAGTGATGATCCATAGTACACCAGTGATGATCTATAGTACATCAGTGATGATCCATACTACATCAGTGATGATCCATAGTACACCAGTGATGGCCCAGAGTACACCAGTGATGGTCCATAGTACATCAGTGATGATCTATAGTACATCAGTGATGATCCACAGTACATCAGTGATGATCCACAGTACATCAGTGATGATCCACAGTACATCAGGGATGGTCCACAGTATATCAGAGATGATCCATAGTACATCAGTGATGGCCCATAGTACATCAGTGATGATCCATAGTACACCAGTGATGATCCATAGTACACCAGTGATGATCCATAGTACACCAGGGATGATCCACAGTACATCAGTGATGATCCACAGTACATCAGTGATAATCCACAGTACATCAGTGATGATCCACAGTACATAAGGGATGGTCCATAGTACATCAGTGATGATCCATAGTACATCAGTGATGATCCACAGTACATCAGTGATGATCCACAGTACATTAGTGATGATCCATAGTACATCAGTGATGATCCTCAGTACATCAGTGATGATCCACAGTACATCAGTGATGATCCACAGTACATCAGTGATGATCTATAGTACATCAGTGATGATCCACAGTACATCAGTGATGATCCATAGTACATCTGTGATGATCCTCAGTACATCAGTGATGATCCACAGTACATCAGTGATGATCCACAGTACATCAGGGATGGTCCACAGTACATCAGTGATGATCCATAGTACACCAGTGATGATCCACAGTACACCAGTGATGATCCATAGTACATCAGTGATGATCCATAGTACATCAGTGATGATCCATAGTACATCAGTGATGATCCATAGTACACCAGTGATGATCCACAGTACATCAGTGGTGGCCCATAGTACATCAGTGATGATCCATAGTATATCAGTGATGATCCATAGTATATCAGTGATGATCCTCAGTACATCAGTGATGATCCACAGTACATCAGTGATGATCCACAGTACATCATTAATGATCCACAGTACATCAGGGATGGTCCACAGTACATCAGGGATGATCCACAGTACATCAGTGATGATCCACAGTACATCAGGGATGGTCCACAGTACATCAGTGATGATCCATAGTACATCAGTGATGAACCATAGTACATCAGTGATGGCTCATAGTACATCAGTGATGATCCACAGTACATCAGTGATGATCCATAGTACACCAGTGATGATCCATAGTACATCAGTGATGGCTCATAGTACATCAGTGATGATCCATAATACATCAGTGATGATCCATAGTACATCAGTGATGATCCATAGTACATCAGTGATGATCCATAGTACACCAGTGATGGCCCATAGTACTTCAGTGATGATCCACAGTACATCAGTGATGATCCATAGTACATCAGTGATGATCCTCTGTACATCAGTGATGAACCACAGTACATCAGTAATGATCCACAGTACACCAGTGATGATCCATAGTACACCAGTGATGGCCCAGAGTACACCAGTGATGGCCCATAGTACATCAGTGATGATCTATAGTACATCAGTGATGATCCACAGTACATCAGTGATGATCCACAGTACATCAGTGATGATCCACAGTACATCAGGGATGGTCCACAGTATATCAGAGATGATCCATAGTACATCAGTGATGGCCCATAGTACATCAGTGATGATCCATAGTACACCAGTGATGATCCATAGTACACCAGTGATGATCCATAGTACACCAGGGATGATCCACAGTACATCAGTGATGATCCACAGTACATCAGTGATAATCCACAGTACATCAGTGATGATCCACAGTACATAAGGGATGGTCCATAGTACATCAGTGATGATCCATAGTACATCAGTGATGATCCACAGTACATCAGTGATGATCCACAGTACATTAGTGATGATCCATAGTACATCAGTGATGATCCTCAGTACATCAGTGATGATCATCAGTACATCAGTGATGATCCACAGTACATCAGTGATGATCTATGTATTTCAATATCTAGAGATACGTGAGGTTAAATTAGGGGATGTATTTTCCCGAACCCCACCCAATGAACAGATTAATGATGTGGCTCATTCGTTCAAAAAATTGGGCCATTTATTTGAGAAAAAGGTAAAAATATGGTGGGACATTGCATCTTTTAGACAGTATTTGGCTGCTAAACTGGTTCCACGCCGTTTAAGATGGGATGTCCCACCTAATGATGGGCTCCTAGATGATGAGTCGATGAAAGAGTGGGGAGAATTTTTTGTCTTAAAGGTTTAGAATTGCTAGAATTTTTGCTTTTACGTAAAGAAAGAAAAATGATAGCGATAGAATCTCAGATTCGGGACATTAAAAATCTTATAGAACCCCTCAAAGAAAGTGAAGAGTTCCTGCGGTTATCAGCTGAACTCAAAAACAAATTGTCCAAATGGGATATAGAAATCCAAAATAAGAAAAAGAAAAAATACATCCGGGATTTTGATGATTTTAATGTAGGCAATATTTTTAAATGGCAAAATGTCAACGTTCCCAACCCGCTTGTCTCAGATAATGTTCCTATTCAGGACATTATTCCATCATCTGCCCCCACCCCTATTAGAGATACGATTCATAGATATGATTATCCTTTAGTAGGCCCCCCGCCCCAGAGGGGAGATCAGCCATATAGAGGTAATAACCTTAGGGGAAAGAGAGGTGGTGGTAGAGGTAAAAGAGGAAATTCATCCTCTTACCAATCTCCATCTAGAAATTACCCCCACCATCAATATCAATATGAATCACCCCATGGTTGGGAGAGTCATGGATATGATCAAGTCCCCTATTCTTATAATCAAAATAGAGGCAAACCCACATTCCCACGAGGTGGTCAGGCACCTATTATAAATAGATTCACCCCCCTCCAAAATCAGGCTATAAGGGAGGGAGGGGATTTTTCAGGGGCCCAGAGTGGGCCAGGGAGGGGTCCTCCGTACAATCAATCGAACCAAGGGTCGGGGAGGGGTCCCTCATACCAACCGAACCCAGGCGATTGGTGGAGGCACCCACCTCAACAGATTCCACAAGGAAATGGTCAATCTCAAAAAAGAAAGGCCAGAGAGGAAGGAGAGGGGGAAGGAGAATACAAAAGACCAAAACCCCAATAGGCACAGGGATCTATAATTTGAGTAGTTGCACTTTGGATGATGACGAGTTACGAGTGTTGGATAGAGGTTTGAAGTTTGCCCCAACAAAAAATCTCAATAAATTTCAAACTTATGTCAACATTCAAAAATTTGTTAGAAACCTCAATATGAAAAAATATTTTTTGGCTAACCCCATAAAATCAACTAGAGTAGCTGAAGGTGTCCACTCCAACCTGCGTAATAAGTCCACTTTTAACCCTCTGAATGTTGACAACAAATACTTAGAGGTGTTTAAACATATGATGTTTAATGACTTAGATAAAATGAGGATAAGGAAAGTGATGGACCCACAGTACATTAAAAAGGGGATGGAATCTCTAGAAAAACGTAAAGAAATTATTATCCGTCCGGCGGATAAAGGGGGTGGATTGGTTATTCTAGATAAAGCTGTTTATACAGCAGAAATGGATCGATTATTGAGTGATCATGACACTTACCGTATTTTGAATAGGGATCCCATGCTGACATATAAAGATGAGCTTCATCTGTTAGTAGAATCAGGACAAACTATGGGTGTCCTTAATAAAAAGGAGGCCCTTTATTTAGATCCTTTGTTCTGTAGAACACCAATCATATACTGCCTTCCAAAAATCCATAAGGATAGTGCCAACCCTCCGGGGAGGCCTATCGTTAATGGCATTGACTCCATTAGCTCAAGAGTGGGGCAGTATATAGATTCATTCCTGCAACCCCTGGTGTCAGAAACTAGAGCCTACCTTAGGGACACCAAACACATTATTCAATTATTGGAGGCTGTTACATGCTCACCATCCAGTATCCTTGTCACTGCGGATGTAGGCTCACTGTACACTATAATAGGACATGAGGATGCCTTGTCTTCTGTGCAGTGGGCTTTAGCATCTTCAGATCTTCCGACTAAACATAAGGATTTTCTTTTGACCAGTCTGGGTTTTTGTTTATCTAGAAATTATTTTTGGTACAATCGTCAGTTCTTTTTGCAGACAAGGGGGGTTGCGATGGGAGCCCGTTTTGCTCCCAGTGTGGCCAACCTTTTTATGGCCCACTGGGAGGAGGACGTGGTTTTCAAGAATCGTCCCCCCCAGTTAGTCTGTTACAAAAGGTACATAGACGATCTCATTCTAATCTGGGAGGGGGATCGTCCCAGTCTTGATTATTTTATCGGGACAATGAATGAGAATACCAAGAATATAAAATTAACCTGGAATATTAGTATGAAAAATATTGTGTTCCTAGATTTGGAAATCTGGAAGGATAGTGAGCAATTCCGCCTGTGTAATTATCTAAAGCCTACTGATCGTAATGCATACATACCACTTGATAGTTGCCACCACAAATCGTGGCTATGCAATATACCGAAAGGTCAGTTTATTAGGCTTAGGCGAAATTGCACAAGGGAGGAGGACTTTCTCACACAGGCACAGATTTTGTCATCCAGATTCCAACAGAAAGGGTATAATAGGGACTCTTTAGATAAAGAGATAGAGAATGTACGTTCCTTGGATAGGGGACCATTGGTAGCTGATAAAGTCAGAGAAACCAATATTAGTATCTCGAATTTCAAAATGGTACTCAATTATAACGTACAATATAAGAAATTTGAAAAACTAGTTTCAAATAACTGGTCAATACTAAAGCAAGACAAGGTTTTGGGCCCGCTGTTGCCATCACGCCCAGCATTTATCTATAAGAAAGCTCCGTCTTTGCGAGATTGTCTGGCACCAGGAGTTGTTGACCCTCCAGTGCACTCTGAAAACAGACTTTTTTCCTTCCTCGCTGGTTTCTATGCTTGTGGGCGATGTACAGCCTGCAAGCATTCTAAGTGCAATATAAAAAAGAGGAAAGATTTTCTCGCCACTGCTACCAAAAAATCATATAAGATAGGTCAGTTGATTACGTGCACCACTATAGGCGTTGTTTACATGCTGGAATGCGAATGTGGTCTTCAGTATATTGGTAGAACCTCTAGACCACTTCACGTTCGTCTGGGGGAGCATGTGAACAACATTAAAAGAGGAGTTAAAACACATAATGTGTCTAGACATTTTAAATTGATGCATAATCAAAACCCTAGAGGTTTGAAATTTTGGGGCATCGAACGAGTAATCAAACACTGGAGAGGTGGTAGTTTTATACGCCAGTTAAGCCGCAGGGAATCTCAGTGGATACATGAGACACAAGTTTTAGTACCTGCTGGCTTGAATGTTGACTTTGATTTAAATTGTTTTATCTCTGATCGTTAATTTTTGCTATATTTTATTTTATTTTATTTAATTTTTATTTTATTTTGCCTGATTTTGAAATGAATTCTAAAATGAATTTCTGTGGTATTTCTATTATGCTCATTTTTGCATATATGTATATATTTATATGTATTTTCCAGTGTCAGCAGGAGACGTGGGCTACGATTCACATACTGTTTATTTGTTTCTTGATTTGATAATCAATTGAGCAAAATTACATACTCCACGTAAGTGGTGCAGTAAAGTTTTTCCCTTTCAAAGGGATTTTTGCTTTCTTCTTCATTTTGGTCCTTACCGGCCTCCGTCTTATTCCCTGCTGGCAGGGTTTCCATGACAATCGATTGTTGATTGTGCTGTGATTGGCCGGCTCCACGTTCCATTGATATTTATAGAGGGTGATTCACGCTGTTCCGTACCGCTGATGAAGTCCCGCCCAGTGCTAGGACGCAACGCGTACGGAATACGTGAGCAGATGTGACGTCACCCGCGCCTCTCTTCCATGCTGACACTCGCTTCACTACATGCTGGCATTCCCATGCACTGGGGTTTATACAGTGCTATGTATGTAAGTGCATCTTTACTTTTTTTAAATAAACATATGTTGTACCATACGGAGAGCACTAGATCTATATATATTCTTTTGCATATTATCATATCCGGACCGGAGCTCTGATCCAGTGACCTGTGGATTTCCCCCTATCGTATTGCCTTCCTGAGTTTATCCACCTTGGATTATTTGTCCCAATAAAGGGAAACATGCTTGCATGACCTGACTGACTGGTTCAGGGGTCCATGCTCTGAGGTGAGCTGCAAACCTATTTTCGGTGGTGGAGGAATATCACATAAGTCACCATTTGATAATCTTTAGGAGTCACTTCATATGTGGACACTGTCTTGGGCTTCTATCCTTGCTAAGAGATATTATATGGACACATTGTTTTAATAATTTATTACCGTTCTCAGTATTGTTGTTTTTTATGATTCAATTTGGGTTTTGGTTTATTTTATAAATTTTTTATATTTTTTATTTTCTTGCTGCGCTGCACTGCTTTTTTGCCATGATCTATAGTACATCTGTGATGATCCTCAGTACATCAGTGATGATCCACAGTACATCAGTGATGATCCACAGTACACCAGTGATGATCCATAGTACACCAGTGATGATCCATAGTACATCAGTGATGATCCATAGTACATCAGTGATGATCCATAGTACACCAGTGATGATCCACAGTACATCAGTGGTGGCCCATAGTACATCAGTGATGGCTCATAGTACATCAGTGATGATCCATAGTACATCAGTGATGATCCACAGTACATCAGTGATGATCCATAGTACACCAGTGATGGCCCATAGTACATCAGTGATGATCTATAGTACATCAGTGATGATCCTCAGTACATAAGGGATGGTCCATAGTACATCAGGGATGGTCCATAGTACATCAGTGATGATCCATAGTACACCAGTGATGATCCATAGTACACCTGTGATGGCCCATGGTACATCAGTGATGATCCACAGTACATCAGTGATGATCCTCAGTACATCAGTGATGATCCACAGTACATCAGTGATGATCCACAGTACATCAGGGATGGTCCACAGTACATCAGTGATGATCCATAGTACACCAGTGATGATCCATAGTACATCAGTGATGGCTCATAGTACATCAGTGATGATCCATAGTACATCAGTGATGATCCATAGTACATCAGTGATGGCTCATAGTACATCAGTGATGATCCATAGTACATCAGTGATGATCCATAGTACTTCAGTGATGATCCTCAGTACATCAGTGATGATCCACAGTACATCAGTGATGATACACAGTACATCAGTGATGATCCACAGTACATCAGGGATGGTCCACAGTACATCAGTGATGATCCAAAGTACATCAGTGATGATCCATAGTACATCAGTGATGATCCATAGTACATCAGTGATGATCCATAGTACACCAGTGATGGCCCATAGTACACCAGTGATGGCCCATAGTACATCAGTGATGATCTATAGTACATCAGTGATGATCCACAGTACATCAGTGATGATCCACAGTACATCAGGGATGGTCCACAGTATATCAGTGATGATCCATAGTACATCAGTGATGGCCCATAGTACATCAGTGATGATCCATAGTACACCAGTGATGATCCATAGTACACCAGGGATGATCCACAGTACATCAGTGATGATCCACAGTACATCAGTGATAATCCACAGTACATCAGGGATGGTCCACAGTATATCAGTGATGGTCCATAGTACATCAGGGATGGTCCATAGTACATCAGTGATTATCCATAGTACACCAGTGATGATCCATAGTACACCAGTGATGGCCCATAGTACATCAGTAATAAAATATAGTACACCAGTGATGATCCACAGTACATCAGTGATGATCCACAGTACAACAGGGATGGTCCATAGTACACCAGTGATGATCCATAGTGCACCAGTGATGATCCATAGTACACCAGTGATGGTCCATAGCACACCAGTGATGGTCCATAGTACATCAGTGAGGATCTATAGTACATCAGTGATGATCCATAGTACATTAGTGATGATCTATAGTACATCAGTGATGATCTATAGTACATCAGTGATGATCCATAGTACACCAGTGATGATCCATAGTACATCAGTGATGGCTCATAATACATCAGTGATGATCCATATTACACCAGTGATGGCCCATAGTACTTCAGTGATGATCCACAGTACATCAGTGATGATCCACAGTACATCAGTGATGATCCATAGTACATCAGTGATGATCCTCTGTACATCAGTGATGAACCACAGGACATCAGTAATGATCCACAGTACATCAGTGATGATCCACAGTACATCAGGGATGGTCCACAGTACATCAGTGATGATCCATAGTACACCAGTGATGATCTATAGTACATCAGTGATGATCCATACTACATCAGTGATGATCCATAGTACACCAGTGATGGCCCAGAGTACACCAGTGATGGCCCATAGTACATCAGTGATGATCTATAGTACATCAGTGATGATCCACAGTACATCAGTGATGATCCACAGTACATCAGTGATGATCCACAGTACATCAGTGATGATCCACAGTACATCAGGGATGGTCCACAGTATATCAGAGATGATCCATAGTACATCAGTGATGGCCCATAGTACATCAGTGATGATCCATAGTACACCAGTGATGATCCATAGTACACCAGTGATGATCCATAGTACACCAGGGATGATCCACAGTACATCAGTGATGATCCACAGTACATCAGTGATAATCCACAGTACATCAGTGATGATCCACAGTACATAAGGGATGGTCCATAGTACATCAATGATGATCCATAGTACATCAGTGATGATCCACAGTACATCAGTGATGATCCACAGTACATTAGTGATGATCCATAGTACATCAGTGATGATCCTCAGTACATCAGTGATGATCCACAGTACATCAGTGATGATCCACAGTACATCAGTGATGATCTATAGTACATCAGTGATGATCCACAGTACATCAGTGATGATCCATAGTACATCTGTAATGATCCTCAGTACATCAGTGATGATCCACAGTACATCAGTGATGATCCACAGTACATCAGGGATGGTCCACAGTACATCAGTGATGATCCATAGTAGACCAGTGATGATCCACAGTACACCAGTGATGATCCATAGTACATCAGTGATGATCCATAGTACACCAGTGATGATCCACAGTACATCAGTGGTGGCCCATAGTACATCAGTGATGGCTCATAGTACATCAGTGATGATCCATAGTACATCAGTGATGATCCACAGTACATCAGTGATGATCCATAGTACACCAGTGATGGCTCATAGTACATCAGTGATGATCTATAGTACATCAGTGATGATCCTCAGTACATAAGGGATGGTCCATAGTACATCAGGGATGGTCCATAGTACATCAGGGATGGTCTATAGTACATCAGTGATGATCCATAGTACACCAGTGATGATCCATAGTACACCCGTGATGGCCCATGGTACATCTGTGATGATCCACAGTACATCAGTGATGATCCTCAGTACATCAGTGATGATCCACGGTACATCAGTGATGATCCACAGTACATCAGGGATGGTCCACAGTACATCAGTGATGATCCATAGTACACCAGTGATGATCCATAGTACATCAGTGATGGCTCATAGTACATCAGTGATGATCCATAGTACATCAGTGATGATCCATAGTACATCAGTGATGGCTCATAGTACATCAGTGATGATCCATAGTACATCAGTGATGATCCATAGTACTTCAGTGATGATCCTCAGTACATCAGTGATGATCCACAGTACATCAGTGATGATCCACAGTACATCAGTGATGATCCACAGTACATCAGGGATGGTCCGCAGTACATCAGTGATGATCCAAAGTACATCAGTGATGATCCATAGTACATCAGTGATGATCCATAGTACATCAGTGATGATCCATAGTACACCAGTGATGGCCCATAGTACACCAGTGATGGCCCATAGTACATCAGTGATGATCTATAGTACATCAGTGATGATCCACAGTACATCAGTGATGATCCACAGTACATCAGGGATGGTCCACAGTATATCAGTGATGATCCATAGTACATCAGTGATGGCCCATAGTACATCAGTGATGATCCATAGTACACCAGTGATGATCCATAGTACACCAGGGATGATCCACAGTACATCAGTGATGATCCACAGTACATCAGTGATAATCCACAGTACATCAGGGATGGTCCACAGTATATCAGTGATGGCCCATAGTACATCAGGGATGGTCCATAGTACATCAGTGATTATCCATAGTACACCAGTGATGATCCATAGTACACCAGTGATGGCCCATAGTACATCAGTGATAAAATATAGTACACCAGTGATGATCCACAGTACATCAGTGATGATCCACAGTACATCAGGGATGGTCCATAGTACACCAGTGATGATCCATAGTGCACCAGTGATGATCCATAGTACACCAGTGATGGTCCATAGTACACCAGTGATGGTCCATAGTACACCAGTGATGGTCCATAGTACATCAGTGAGGATCTATAGTACATCAGTGATGATCCATAGTACATTAGTGATGATCTATAGTACATCAGTGATGATCTATAGTACATCAGTGATGATCCATAGTACACCAGTGATGATCCATAGTACATCAGTGATGGCTCATAATACATCAGTGATGATCCATAGTACATCAGTGATGGCTCATAATACATCAGTGATGATCCATAGTACACCAGTAGGGATGAGCCGAACACCCCCGGGTTCGGTTCGCACCAGAACCTTCGAACGGACCGAAAGTTCGCGCGAATTTTCGAACCCTATTCGTTATAATGGACGCGAACGTTCGAAATCAAAATTGCTAATTACAACGGCCAATATGCATGTTAATGTTATAAAACAGGTTTGGGGACCCGGGTCCTGCCCCAGGGGACATATATCAATGCAAAAAGAAATTTTAAAAACTAAAGTTTTTTCGGGAGCAGTCATTTTAATGATGCATAAAGTGAAAAAAAAAAAGTGAAATTTTCCTTTAAATACGGTACCTGGGGGTGTCTAAAGTATGCCTGTGAAGTGGCATGTGTTTCCCGTGTTTAGAACTGTCCTTGCACAAAATGACATTTGTAAAGGAAAAAAAGAAGCCATTTAAAACCACTTGCGGCTTTAATGTCATGTCTTGTCCTGGCCGCCATATGGCTGAAAATCCTTGAGAAAAATGGCATGGCTACCCCATCACCCCCCCCCCCCACCCCAGCCCCTTTGGGTCTTGTATGGATACTAAGGGGGACCCCGCACCCAAAATAAAACCCTATACCTACAACCCTATATACTCTGAACAGCAGTATATAGGTGGTGCAAACAAGACATGGACTGTAGGTTTGTTCTTAAGTAGAATCTGAACAGGTACATTATGAAGTGTAGCTACATCCCAAAAAAATCAATTTTTAAGCTTTTTGGAGAACATAGGGAGGGGTTATCACCCCTGTAACATTTGCTGTCTTTGCACATCTGTTCAGAACATGTCACCTCACTTTCCGTCCCAATGACAAATGTTTTTGGAAAAGTGGGGTTTTAATTGAAACAAGGATTGGTGATAAAGCATCAGTAGAGAGGAGATACCTTTTTCCCAAATTAAATCTAACAGGATAGAATTTTCCTTCCTAGGGGTAGATTTCCTCTCACTTCCTGTTTTCTCTTGCCGTTTGCAAGTAGGAGTCGTTTGTAAGTTGGATGTTTGAAAGTAGGGGCCTGCCGTATATACTCTGCAGAAATTTGCCCTATTAGATATTGGTGTAGCCACAAGACTGGTGGGCACAGGAATGGGCCCTGCTGTGAGTTAATAGATCAAGATTTGTACTTGCATGCACCTGTTGAACCGGGCAGAAAAATTGGGCCTTTGGTGGTGGTGGTGGTGGTGGTGGACGGTGTTGCCACAAGACTGTAAGCCCTCACAGTTACTCTTGGTGGGTGCAGGAATGGGCCCTGCTGTGAGTTATTAGATCAAGATTTGTAATTGCATGCACCTGTTGAACAGGGCAGAAAAATTGGGCCTTTGGTGGTGGTGGTGGTGGTGGAGGGTGTTGCCACAAGACTGTAGGCCCTCATAGTTACTCTTGGTGGGCGCAGGAATGGGCCCTGTTGTGAACTATTAGATCAATATTTGTAATTACACGCCCCTGTTAAACAGGGGCTGAAAAATTGTGCCTTAGGCATTGGTGCTGGTGCCACAACACTGCAACCCCTCACAGATACTGTACTTGGAGCACAGCAGTCACACCTGTTGCGAAGCATCTTTTTAAAAAATTGTAATTACACGCCCCTGTTATACAGGGGCTGAAAAATTGTGCCTTAGGCACTGGTGCTGGTGCCACAACACTGCAACCCCTCACAGATACTGTACTCTGAGCACAGCAATGAGACCTGTTGCAAAGCATTGCCTAAAAATTGTAATTACACGCCCCAACAGGGGCTGAAAAATTGTGCCTTAGGCACTGGTGCTGGTGCCACAACACTGCAACCCCTCACAGATACTGTACTCTGAGCACAGCAGTCACACCTGTTGCGAACCATCTTTTTAAAAAATTGTAATTACACGCCCCTGTTATACAGGGGCTGAAAAATTGTGCCTTAGGCACTGGTGCTGGTGCCACAACACTGCAACCCCTCACAGATACTGTACTCTGAGCACAGCAATGAGACCTGTTGCAAAGCATTGCCTAAAAATTGTAATTACACGCCCCAACAGGGGCTGAAAAATTGTGCCTTAGGCACTGGTGCTGGTGCCACAACACTGCAACCCCTCACAGATACTGTACTCTGAGCACAGCAGTCACACCTGTTGCGAAGCATCTTTTTAAAAAATTGTAATTACACGCCCCTGTTATACAGGGGCTGAAAAATTGTGCCTTAGGCACTGGTGTGGTGGCATGGATCATTGAGGAGGAGGAAGAGGATAGTCAGTGAACATAACAGGACAGTCACTCAGCATCAGCATAGGCAGTCTTGAAGGGATGTGACATTATAAATTATTCCGTTATATCCGCTTCAGGTGTCTGGTAGCTGGTAGTGATCCAAGACTGATTCATTTTTATGAAGGTCAGTCGATCAACCGAGTCGGTGGACAGGCGCACCCTATGATCGGTGACAAATCCTCCAGCAGCACTGAATGTGCGTTCGGAAAGAACGCTGGATGCAGGACAGGCCAGTAGCTCAATTGCATACTGTGCAAGCTCTGGCCAGTGATCCATCCTCAGGACCCAGTAAGCCAGAGGATTTTCGGTGGGAAAGGTGTCCAAGTCTGACCTTGCCCCTAGGTATTCCTGCACCATGTATATCAGACGCTGGCGATGGTTGCTGGAACCGATCATACCTTGGGGCTGCGGACTAAAAAATTGTCTGAACGCATCGGTCAGACGTCCACCTTCCCCACCGCTCCTTCTGCTACTGACCGAAGCCTCAGCAACTCGTCGTCCAGGACCAGGAGTTTGTAACCTCCCAGTTTCTGGGAACGCGTTGCACAGACCTTTCTGCAAGGCCTCCCTGAGATGTCTCATCCTCTGCTCCCTCTGCGACGGCAAGATAAGGTCCGCAACCTTACCCTTGTACCGTGGATCAAGGAGAGTGGCCAGCCAGTAATGGTCACTCTCCTTGATCCGAAGAACACGAGGATCCTTCCGCAGGCTTTGCAGGATCAGGGAGGCCATGCAGCGTAGGTTAGCTGAGGCATTCGGTCCGGAGTCTTCTGGGTCACTGAGGATGACATGATCGCCAGCCACCTCCTCCCAGCCACGTACAAGTCCACTGGTTTGTTGGGACTGTACATCATCCCTAAAAGACTGCTGCTGCTGATGCTGAGTGCCAGGCTCCACCTCCATGCTCACACAATCCTCCTCCTCCTCCTCCTCCTCCTCCTCTTCCTGTGTGATGGGTGGGACAGAAGGAACATTGTCTGGATAAAGGGGGCCTTGAGAGACAAGGAAGTCCTCCTCTTCCTGCCTCTGTTCTGCCTCAAGTGCCCTGTCCATTATCCCACGCAGCGTATGCTCCAACAGGTGGACAAGAGGTACAGTGTCACTGATGCATGCACTGTCACTGCTCACCATCCTCGTGGCCTCCTCAAATGGTGAGAGGACAGTGCATGCATCCCTGATCATGCTCCACTGGCGTGGGGAAAAAAAGCCAAGCTCCCCTGACCCTGTCCTGGTGCCGTAGTCGCAAAGGTACTCATTGATGGCCCTCTGCTGCGTGTGCAGTCGCTGCAGCATGGCCAACGTTGAGTTCCACCTGGTGGGCATGTCACATATTAGGCGGTTCTTGGGCAGGTTCAGCTCCTTTTGCAGCTCAGTCAGCCGAGCACTGGCATTATAAGATCGGCGGAAATGCACACAGACTTTCCTGGCCTGCCTCAGGACATCCTGTAAGCCTGGGAACCTGCCCAAGAACCGCTGCACCACCAGGTTGAGGACGTGAGCCATACAGGGCACATGGGTGAGCTGCCCCTGTCGCAGGGCGGAGAGGAGGTTGGTGCCATTATCAGAAACGACCATTCCTGGCTTAAGCTGGCGTGGCGTCAACCACCTCTCGGCCTGCCCCTGCAGAGCTGCCAGAACCTCTGGCCCAGTGTGGCTCCTGTCCCCCAAACACACCAGCGCAAGCACGGCATGGCATCTTTTTGCCTGCGTACTCGCGTAGCCCCTTGTACGCCTACGGAGCACCGCTGGTTCCGAGGACAGAGCACTCGAAGAGGACATGGAGGAAGAAGAAGAGGAGGGGGTGGAGGAGAGAGGTGTGTCACAACCAGTAGTAGCATTTTGGAGGCGTGGTGGCGGAACAACCTCCAACACTACTGCACCTTGTCCTGCATCCCTCCCAGCTACCAATAGAGTGACCCAATGGGCCGTGAAAGAAAGATAACGTCCCTGTCCATGCCTGCTGGACCATGAGTCAGCGGTAATATGCACCTTACCGCTGACCGCCCTGTCCAGCGAGGCATGGACATTGCCTTCCACATGCCAGTAGAGAGACGGAATTGCCTTCCGTGAGAAAAAGTGGCGTTTGGGAACCTGCCACTGAGGAACCGCACATTGAACAAACTCACGGAAGGGGGCCGAGTCTATCAACTGAAAAGGCAGCAGTTGAAGTGCTAGCAATTTAGCCAAGCTAGCATTCAACCGCTGGGCATGTGGATGGCTGGGAGTATACTTCTTTCGACGGTCCAGCAGCTGGGGCAGGGAAATTTGCCTGCTACAATCGGACGTCGGTGTACTGCAAGTACTTGGTTGTGACACACCTAATTCTACACCTTCAGTCCTCTCAGAGCAGCTTTCAGAGAGGACTGAAGATATAGTGGGGATGGAGATCCCAGCTGATGAGGAGCAAGGAGAGGTCCGCTTTGTTCTTTGGTGTGGGTCTTTTATGTGTGCTTGCCAACGAGCTGCATGGCAGGTCGACATATGTCTGCTCATGCTTGTGGTGCCCAAGCGGCTGATGTTTTGGCCACGCGAGATACGCTTGAGACAAATATTGCAAATAGCAGTGGTGCGATCTGATGCACTCGTCTCAAAAAAGGCCCACACCAAAGAACTTTTGTGATAACGTGCAGAGGCAGCGCCCTGCACAGGCGGAGCTCTGCGGTGTGGTACAGTTGCTGTGCTGGCCTCTAGCTGGCCTCCAGGGGGCATCCTGCCTCGTTGGACATGTGACGCTGCATCCTCCTCCTCCTCCTCCTCTCTCCCTTCAGGCACCCACGTGGAGTCAGTGACCTCATCATCCCCTCCCTCTTCACCACTAGAGCAAACCTGGCAGTAAGCTGCAGCTGGTGGAACACTACTGCCAGATTGCTGTCCTTCAGCATCCCCTTTCTCTGCGCGCACACTACTGACTTCCTCAAGCTGGGTATCATCATCCGAGCCTTCGAATCGTTGGGCATCCTCCTGGAGCATGTACCCAACACTGTGCTCAAACAGTTCGGGGGACTCCTCAGGAGGACATGGTGGGTCTAGGGAAGGGGTGGCTGATGATGCCATTGAGTACGCGTTGGCAGCTGCTCTGCCAGTACCCTGAGCCTGGGTGAGAGAGGATGAGGAGGATGAGGAGGGCTTGGTCATCCATTCTACCAAGCCTTCGGCATGATGCGGCTCCACATGTCCAGCTGCCGAAAACAAAGACAAGCGTGTCCCATGGCCACGTGCTGATGACGATGCACGACCACGTCCACGGCCAGCACTGTTGTCTCTAGAAACAGAGCCTGCCTGCCCTGTGTTCTTGCCTCGGCACGCTCTGCCTCTCCTTGGCGGTCTTCCAGCCATTGTAGTCGGTAGTGTATATAGTATAAAAAATAGAACTCCTATGTGTGCTCACAACACACTGTAGGTCCTATGGGTGCTGACACTAACACACTATAGGTACTATGTGTGCTGCTGACAAGAAAATATAGGAGCTCTGTTTGCTGCCACTAACACACTAGAAGTCCTATGGGTGCTGCTGA
This sequence comes from Rana muscosa, assembly GCA_029206835.1. Classification (NCBI taxonomy): domain Eukaryota; kingdom Metazoa; phylum Chordata; class Amphibia; order Anura; family Ranidae; genus Rana; species Rana muscosa. The sequence continues at coordinate 4,986,893 of JARGYO010000056.1, forward strand.
GAAGAAAATATAGGAGCTCTGTTTGCTGCCACTAACACACTAGAAGTCCTATGGGTGCTGCTGAGAAGAAAATATAGGAGCTCTGTTTGCTGCCACTAACACACTAGAAGTCCTATGGGTGCTGCTGAGAAGAAAATATAGGAGCTCTGTTTGCTGCCACTAACACACTAGAAGTCCTATGGGTGCTGCTGAGAAGAAAATATAGGAGCTCTGTTTGCTGTCACTAACACACTAGAAGTCCTATGGGTGCTGCTGAGAAGAAAATATAGGAGCTCTGTGTGATGCCACTAACACACTAGAAGTCCTATGGGTGCTGCTGAGAAGAAAATATAGGAGCTCTGTTTGCTGCCACTAACACACTAGAAGTCCTATGGGTGCTGCTGAGAAGAAAATATAGGAGCTCTGTGTGATGCCACTAACACACTAGAAGTCCTATGGGTGCTGCTGAGAAGAAAATATAGGAGCTCTGTTTGCTGCCACTAACACACTAGAAGTCCTATGGGTGCTGCTGAGAAGAAAATATAGGAGCTCTGTGTGATGCCACTAACACACTAGAATTCCTATGGGTGCTGCTGAGAAGAAAATATAGGAGCTCTGTTTGCTGCCACTAACACACTAGAAGTCCTATGGGTGCTGCTGAGAAGAAAATATAGGAGCTCTGTTTGCTGCCACTAACACACTAGAAGTCCTATGGGTGCTGCTGAGAAGAAAATATAGGAGCTCTGTGTGATGCCACTAACACACTAGAAGTCCTATGGGTGCTGCTGAGAAGAAAATATAGGAGCTCTGTTTGCTGCCACTAACACACTAGAAGTCCTATGGGTGCTGCTGAGAAGAAAATATAGGAGCTCTGTTTGCTGCCACTAACACACTAGAAGTCCTATGGGTGCTGCTGAGAAGAAAATATAGGAGCTCTGTTTGCTGCCACTAACACACTAGAAGTCCTATGGGTGCTGCTGAGAAGAAAATATAGGAGCTCTGTTTGCTGCCACTAACACACTAGAAGTCCTATGGGTGCTGCTGAGAAGAAAATATAGGAGCTCTGTTTGCTGCCACTAACACACTAGAAGTCCTGTGGGTGCTGCTGAGAAGAAAATATAGGAGCTCTGTGTGATGCCACTAACACACTAGAAGTCCTATGGGTGATGCTGAGAAGAAAATATAGGAGCTCTGTTTGCTGCCACTAACACACTAGAAGTCCTATGGGTGCTGCTGAGAAGAAAATATAGGAGCTCTGTTTGCTGCCACTAACACACTAGAAGTCCTATGGGTGCTGCTGAGAAGAAAATATAGGAGCTCTGTGTGATGCCACTAACACACTAGAATTCCTATGGGTGCTGCTGAGAAGAAAATATAGGAGCTCTGTTTGCTGCCACTAACACACTAGAAGTCCTATGGGTGCTGCTGAGAAGAAAATATAGGAGCTCTGTTTGCTGCCACTAACACACTAGAAGTCCTATGGGTGCTGCTGAGAAGAAAATATAGGAGCTCTGTTTGCTGCCACTAACACACTAGAAGTCCTATGGGTGCTGCTGAGAAGAAAATATAGGAGCTCTGTTTGCTGCCACTAACACACTAGAAGTCCTATGGGTGCTGCTGAGAAGAAAATATAGGAGCTCTGTTTGCTGCCACTAACACACTAGAAGTCCTATGGGTGCTGCTGAGAAGAAAATATAGGAGCTCTGTTTGCTGCCACTAACACACTAGAAGTCCTATGGGTGCTGCTGAGAAGAAAATATAGGAGCTCTGTTTGCTGCCACTAACACACTAGAAGTCCTATGGGTGCTGCTGAGAAGAAAATATAGGAGCTCTGTTTGCTGCCACTAACACACTAGAAGTCCTATGGGTGCTGCTGAGAAGAAAATATAGGAGCTCTGTTTGCTGCCACTAACACACTAGAAGTCCTATGGGTGCTGCTGAGAAGAAAATATAGGAGCTCTGTGTGATGCCACTAACACACTAGAAGTCCTATGGGTGCTGCTGAGAAGAAAATATAGGAGCTCTGTTTGCTGCCACTAACACACTAGAAGTCCTATGGGTGCTGCTGAGAAGAAAATATAGGAGCTCTGTGTGATGCCACTAACACACTAGAAGTCCTATGGGTGCTGCTGAGAAGAAAATATAGGAGCTCTGTTTGCTGCCACTAACACACTAGAAGTCCTATGGGTGCTGCTGAGAAGAAAATATAGGAGCTCTGTGTGATGCCACTAACACACTAGAATTCCTATGGGTGCTGCTGAGAAGAAAATATAGGAGCTCTGTTTGCTGCCACTAACACACTAGAAGTCCTATGGGTGCTGCTGAGAAGAAAATATAGGAGCTCTGTGTGATGCCACTAACACACTAGAAGTCCTATGGGTGCTGCTGAGAAGAAAATATAGGAGCTCTGTTTGCTGCCACTAACACACTAGAAGTCCTATGGGTGCTGCTGAGAAGAAAATATAGGAGCTCTGTTTGCTGCCACTAACACACTAGAAGTCCTATGGGTGCTGCTGAGAAGAAAATATAGGAGCTCTGTTTGCTGCCACTAACACACTAGAAGTCCTATGGGTGCTGCTGAGAAGAAAATATAGGAGCTCTGTTTGCTGCCACTAACACACTAGAAGTCCTATGGGTGCTGTTGGGGTGCAATGCTGTGCTAACAGCACTGCCGTTGGTACTACTGCAATACTGTACTAACAGTAAGCACGCACCAGACTAATCCCCAGCAGCAGCTAATAACACACTAACTGTGCAATCAGCAGCAATGAACGATCAATGACTTAGGTAGCAATGGTTTAGCAAAGAAATAGCCAATGGTTTAGCAAAGAAGAGCAAATCTTTCAGTATCAAGCAAAGACTGAATCAGCAGACTAATCTCTCCTAAAGCCGGAACTCATGTGACCGGGGCCGATGGCGTGGCGGCCTTTTAAATGGTGGGGCGTGTACTAAAGCCCCTGAGCTGTAATTGGCTACAGGCGTCCTGCCTGTAGCCAATTATTGCTCTCCGAGTTTCGGGCGCTGTGATTGGCCAAGCATGCGGGGTCACAGTGCATGCTTGGCCAATCATCAGCCAGCAATGCACTGCGCCGGCCGCGCCGGCCGCAATGCATTGCGGGGCCGCTCGCATCACACGAATGTGATGCGAACGGCCCAAATAGTTCTGGGCTCGACGAGCGAGCGAACGCCCGATGTTCGATTCGAACATGGGTTCGAATCGAGCACCGGGCCCATCCCTATACACCAGTAATGGTCCATAGTACATCAGTGATGATCTATAGAACATCAGTGATGATCCACAGTAGGGATGAGCTTTGTGTTCGAGTCGAACATACGTTCGACTCGAACATCGGCTGTTCGATCGTTCGACGAAGATCGAACGATTTGGGCCGTTCGCGCCAAATTCGAGTGACGCGAACGGCCCACAATGCACTACGCCATCGCAGTGTCATCCAGGCGCTGTGATTGGCCAAGCATGCACTGTGACCCCGCATGCTTGGCCAATCACAGCGCTGGCAGCGAGGAGAGCAATGATTGGCCACAGGCAGGATGCCTGTGGCCAATTATTGCTGAGGGGGTTTAGTACAAGCCCCATACTATAAAAGGCCGCCAGCGCGGCGGCCTTGTGTAGTGTGTTCCGGAGCAGGATAAGAGAAGCATAGGCAGGGACAGTGTCATTTTTTTTCCTTTACTAATCCTGGATTCCTTGTGTTTAGGGACAAATAAGGATAGGTAGGGAGAGTGTCATTGTGTTATTCTGTGCTAAACCTTGTTTGTAGGGACAGAGAGGTACAGTGAGGGAAAGTGTCAGTGTGCTATTCTGTTCTAAACCAATCTTGCTGAACCATATTTTCAATCCTTGAGTTTAGGGACAGAGAGGTACAGTGAGGGAAAGTGTCAGTGTGCTATTCTGTGCTAAATCTTGTTTGTAGGGACAGAGTAGGACAGTGAGTGAAACTGACAGTGTGCTATTCTGTTCTAAACCAATCTTCCTGAACCATATTTGAAATCCTTGAGTTTAGGGACAGAGAGGTACAGTGAGGGAAAGTGTCAGTGTGCTATTCTGTGCTAAATCTTGTTTGTAGGGACAGAGTAGGACAGTGAGGGAAAGTGTCAGTGTGCTATTCTGTTCTAAACCAATTTTGCTGAACCATATTTGAAATCCTTGAGTTTAGGGACAGAGAGGTACAGTGAGTGAAACTGACAGTGTGCTATTCTGTTCTAAACCAATTTTGCTGTTCCATTTTTGAAATCCTTGAGTTTAGGGACAGAGAAGGACACTCGTGGAAACTATCAGTGTGCTATTCTGTGCTAAATCTTGTTTGTAGGGAGGGACAGAGTAGGACAGTGAGGGAAAGTGCCAGTGTGCTATTCTGTTCTAAACCAATTTTGCTGAACCATATTTGAAATCCTTGAGTTTAGGGACAGAGAGGTACAGTGAGTGAAACTGACAGTGTGCTATTCTGTTCTAAACCAATTTTGCTGTTCCATATTTGAAATCCTTGAGTTTTGGGACAGAGAAGGACACTCGTGGAAACTATCAGTGTGCTATTCTGTGCTAAATCTTGTTTGTAGGGAGGGACAGACTAGGACAGTGAGGGAAAGTGTCAGTGTGCTATTCTGTTCTAAACCAATTTTGCTGTTCCATATTTGAAATCCTTGAGTTTAGGGACAGAGAAGGACACTCGTGGAAACTATCAGTGTGCTATTCTGTGCTAAATCTTGTTTGTAGGGAGGGACAGAGTAGGACAGTGAGGGAAAGTGTCAGTGTGCTATTCTGTTCTAAACCAATTTTGCTGAACCATATTTGAAATCCTTGAGTTTAGGGACAGAGAGGTACAGTGAGTGAAACTGACAGTGTGCTATTCTGTTCTAAACCAATTTTGCTGTTCCATATTTGAAATCCTTGAGTTTAGGGACAGAGAAGGATACTCGTGGAAACTATCAGTGTGCTATTCTGTGCGAAATCTTGTTTGTAGGGAGGGACAGAGTAGGACAGTGAGGGAAAGTGTCAGTGTGCTATTCTGTTCTAAACCAATTTTGCTGTTCCATATTTGAAATCCTTGAGTTTAGGGACAGAGAAGGACACTCGTGGAAACTATCAGTGTGCTATTCTGTGCTAAATCTTGTTTGTAGGGAGGGACAGAGTAGGACAGTGAGGGAAAGTGTCAGTGTGCTATTCTGTTCTAAACCAATTTTTCTGAACCATATTTGAAATCCTTGAGTTTAGGGACAGAGAGGTACAGTGAGTGAAACTGACAGTGTGCTATTCTGTTCTAAACCAGTTTTGCTGTTCCATATTTGAAATCCTTGAGTTTAGGGACAGAGAAGGACACTCGTGGAAACTATCAGTGTGCTATTCTGTGCTAAATCTTGTTTGTAGGGAGGGACAGAGTAGGACAGTGAGGGAAAGTGTCAGTGTGCTATTCTGTTCTAAACCAATTTTGCTGTTCCATATTTGAAATCCTTGAGCTTAGGGACAGAGAAGGACACTCGTGGAAACTATAAGTGTGCTATTCTGTGCTAAATCTTGTTTGTAGGGAGGGACAGAGTAGGACAGTGAGGGAAAGTGTCAGTGTGCTATTCTGTTCTAAACCAATTTTGCTGAACCATATTTGAAATCCTTGAGTTTAGGGACAGAGAGGTACAGTGAGTGAAACTGACAGTGTGCTATTCTGTTCTAAACCAATTTTGCTGTTCCCTATTTGAAATCCTTGAGTTTAGGGACAGAGAAGGACACTCGTGGAAACTATCAGTGTGCTATTCTGTGCTTAATCGTGTTTGTAGGGAGGGACAGAGTAGGACAGTGAGGGAAAGTGTCAGTGTGCTATTCTGTTCTAAACCAATTTTGCTGAACCATTTTTGAAATCCTTGAGCTTAGGGACAGAGAGGTACAGTGAGTGAAACTGACAGTGTGCTATTCTGTTCTAAACCAATTTTGCTGTTCCATATTTGAAATCCTTGAGTTTAGGGACAGAGAAGGACACTCGTGGAAACTATCAGTGTGCTATTCTGTGCTAAATCTTGTTTGTAGGGCGGGACAGAGTAGGACAGTGAGGGAAAGTGTCAGTGTGCTATTCTGTTCTAAACCAATTTTGCTGAACCATTTTTGAAATCCTTGAGCTTAGGGACAGAGAGGTACAGTGAGTGAAACTGACAGTGTGCTATTCTGTTCTAAACCAATTTTGCTGTTCCATATTTGAAATCCTTGAGTTTAGGGACAGAGAAGGACACTCGTGGAAACTATCAGTGTGCTATTCTGTGCTAAATCTTGTTTGTAGGGCGGGACAGAGTAGGACAGTGAGGGAAAGTGTCAGTGTGCTATTCTGTTCTAAACCAATTTTGCTGAACCATATTTGAAATCCTTGAGTTTAGGGACAGAGAGGTACAGTGAGTGAAACTGACAGTGTGCTATTCTGTTCTAAAGCAATTTTGCTGAACCATATTTGAAATCCTTGAGTTTAGGGACAGAGAGGTACAGTGAGTGAAACTGACAGTGTGCTATTCTGTTCTAAACCAATCTTGCTGAACCATATTTGAAATCCTTGAGTTTAGGGACAGAGAGGTACAGTGAGGGAAAGTGTCAGTGTGCTATTCTGTGCTAAATCTTGTTTGTAGGGACAGAGTAGGACAGTGAGGGAAAGTGTCAGTGTGCTATTCTGTTCTAAATCAATTTTGCTGAACCATATTTGAAATCCTTGAGTTTAGGGACAGAGAGGTACAGTGAGTGAAACTGACAGTGTGCTATTCTGTTCTAAAGCAATTTTGCTGAACCATATTTGAAATCCTTGAGTTTAGGGACAGAGAGGTACAGTGAGTGAAATTGACAGTGTGCTATTCTGTTCTAAACCAATTTTGCTGTTCCATATTTGAAATCCTTGAGTTTAGGGACAGAGAAGGACACTCGTGGAAACTATCAGTGTGCTATTCTGTGCTTAATCTTGTTTGTAGGGAGGGACAGAGTAGGACAGTGAGGGAAAGTGTCAGTGTGCTATTCTGTTCTAAACCAATTTTGCTGAACCATATTTGAAATCCTTGAGTTTAGGGACAGAGAGGTACAGTGAGTGAAACTGACAGTGTGCTATTCTGTTCTAAACCAATTTTGCTGAACCATATTTGAAATCCTTGAGTTTAGGGACAGAGAAGGACACTCGTGGAAACTATCAGTGTGCTATTCTGTGCTAAATCTTGTTTGTAGGGACAGAGAAGGACAGTGAGGGAAACTGTCAGTGTGCTGTTCTGTGCTAAACCAATCTTGCTGAAGCATATTGCAAATCCTTGTGTTTAGGGACAGAGAAGGATAGGCAGGGGACAGTGTCAGTGTCATTGTTGCTAAGCCTCCTGCACAGTATACACCTGAAGGTAGCCCTTATTGCTCTTTTTCCCATCTCCCTGCAGGCCATCCATTAAAATGTCTGGAAGGCAAACAAGGAGAGGCAGACAGTCAGGAGGCAAAAAAAGAGGGCAAGCAGGCTCTGTGTCTGGGGGCAACAGTGCTGGTCGTGGACGCGGTGCATTGTCATCAGCACATGGCCATGGGACACGCTTGTCCTTCTTTTCGGCAGCTGGACATGTTGAGCCACATCATGCCGAAGACTTGGTAGAGTGGATGACCAAGCCCACCTCATCCTCCTCATCCTCTCTCACCCAGGCTCAGGGTACTGGCAAAGCAGCTGCCAAAGCGTCCTCTTCTCTGGTATCATTATCTTCATTAGTCAATCCTTCCCTAGACCCACCATGTCCTCCTCCTGAGGAGTCCCCCGAACTGTTTGAGCACAGTGTTGGGTACATGCTCCAGGAGGATGCCCAGCGTTTTGAAGGATCTGATGATGATACCCAGCTAGAGGAAGGCAGTAGCGTGAGAGCAGAGAGAGGGGATGCTCAAGAAGGACACCAATCTGGCAGTCATGCTCCAGCAGCTGCAGCATACTGCCAGATTGGCTCCAGTGATGAGGAGGGAGGGGATGATGAGGTCACTGACTCCACGTGGGTGCCTAATAGGAGAGAGGAGGAGGAGGAGGATGAGGAGGAGGCACATCTCCAACGAGGCAGGATGCCCTTGAGTGGCCAGCGTATGGGCAGCACAGCAACGGAATCACACCGCAGAGCTCCGGCTGTGCAGGGCGCAGCCTCTGCCCGTCATTCAAAAAGTTCTTTGATGTGGGCCTTTTTGGAGGCGAGTGCATCAGATCGCACAGCTGCTGTTTGCAACATATGTCTCAAGCGTATATCGCGTGGCCAAAACATCAGCCGCTTGGGCACCACATGCTTGATCAGACATATGTTGACCTGCCATGCAGCTCGTTGGCAAGCCTACCTTAAAGACCCACACCAAAGAACAAAGCTGACCTCTTCTTGCACCGCATCAGCTGGGATCTCCAACCCAAGTATACCTTCAGTCCTCTCTGAAACCTGCTCTGAGAGGAATGAAGGTGTAGAATTAGGTGTGTCACAGCCAAGTACTTGCGCGCACTCTGCTAGCAGTACACCAACGTCCGATTCTAGCAGGCAAATTTCCCTGCCCCAGCTGCTGGACCGTCGAAAGAAGTTCACTCCCAGCCATCCACATGCCCAGCGGTTGAATGCTAGCTTGGCTAAATTGCTAGCGCTTCAACTGCTGCCTTTTCAGTTGGTAGACTCGGCCCCCTTCCGTGAGTTTGTGCAATGTGCGGTTCCTCAGTGGCAGGTTCCCAAACGCCACTTTTTCTCACGGAAGGCTATTCCGGCTCTCTACCGGCATGTGGAAGGCAATGTCTTGGCCTCGCTGGACAGGGCGGTCAGCGGTAAGGTGCATATTACCGCTGACTCATGGTCCAGCAGGCATGGACAGGGACGTTACCTTTCTTTCACGGCCCATTGGGTCACTCTTTTGGCAGCTGGGAAGGATGCAGGACAAGGTGCAGTAGTGTTGGAGGTTGTTCCACCGCCACGCCTCCAAAATGCTACTACTGGTTGTGACACACCTCTCTCCTCCACCCCCTCCTCTTCTTCTTCCTCCATGGCCTCTTCCTGTGGTTTGTCCTCGGAACCAGCGGTGCTCCGTAGGCGTTCAAGGGGCTACGCAAGTACGCAGGCAAAAAGATGCCATGCCGTGCTTGCGCTGGTGTGTTTGGGGGACAGGAGCCACACTGGGGCAGAGGTCCTGTCTGCTCTGCAGGGGCAGGCCGAGAGGTGGTTGACGCCACGCCAGCTTAAGCCAAGAATGGTGGTTTGCGACAATGGCACCAACCTCCTCTCCCCCTCCGACAGGGACAACTGACCCATGTGCCCTGTATGGCTCACGTCCTTAACCTGGTGGTGCAGCGGTTCTTGGGCAGGTACCCGGGCTTACAGGATGTCCTGAGGCAGGCCAGGAAAGTCTGTGTGCATTTCCGCAGATCTTATAATGCCACTGCTCGCCTGGCTGAGCTGCAAAAGGAGTTGAACCTGCCCAAGAACCGCCTTATATGTGACATGCCCACCAGGTGGAACTCAACGTTGGCCATGCTGCAGCGGCTGCACACGCAGCAGAGGGCCATCAATGAGTACCTGTGCGACTACGGCACCAGGACAGGGTCAGGGGAGCTCGGGTTTTTTTCACCACGCCAGTGGGGCATGATCAGGGATGCATGCACTGTCCTGGCACCATTTGAGGAGGCCACGAGGATGGTGAGCAGTGACAGTGCATGCATCAGTGACACTGTACCTCTTGTCCACCTGTTGGAGCACACGCTGCGTGGAATAATGGACAGGGCACTTGAGGCAGAACAGAGGCAGGAAGAGGAGGACTTCCTTGCCTCTCAAGGCCCCCTTTACCCAGACAGTGTTCCTTCTGTCCCACCCATCGCACAGGAAGAGGAGGAGGAGGAGGAGGAGGAGGATTGTGTCAGCATGGAGGTGGAGGCTGGCACTCAGCATCATCAGCAGTAGTCTTTTAGGGATGATTTACAGTCCCAAGAAACCAGTGGACTTGTACGTGGCTGGGAGGAGGTGGCTGCGGATCATGTCTTCCTTAGTGACCCAGAGGACTCCGGACTGAATGCCTCAGCTAACCTACGCTGCATGGCCTCCCTGATCCTGCAAAGTCTGCGGAAGGATCCTCGTATTCTTCGGATCAAGGAGAGGGACCATTACTGGCTGGCCACTCTCCTTGATCCACGGTACAAGGGTAAGGTTGCGGACCTTATCTTACCGTCGCAGAGGGAGCAGAGGATGAGACAACTCCGGGAGGCCCTGCAGAAAGGTCTGTACAACGCGTTCCCAGAGACTGGGAGGTTACAAACTCCTGGTCCTGGACAACGAGTTGCTGAGGCTTCGGGCAGTCAAAGAAGGAGCGGTGGGGAAGGTGGCCGTCTGACCGATGCGTTCAGACAATTCTTTAGTCCGCAGCCCCAAAGTATGATCAGTTCCAGCAACCATCGCCAGCGTCTGATATACATGGTCCAGGAATACCTAGGGGCAAGGTCAGACTTGGACACCTTCCCCACCGAAAATCCTCTGGCTTACTGGGTCTTGAGGATGGATCACTGGCCAGAGCTTGCACAGTATGCAATTGAGCTACTGGCCTGTCCTGCATCCAGCGTTCTTTCAGAATGCACATTCAGTGCTGCTGGAGGATTTGTTACGGATCACAGGGTGCGCCTGTCCACCGACTCGGTTGATCGACTGACTTTCATCAAGATGAACCAGTCTTGGATCACCACCAGCTACCACACACCTGATGCTGATATAACAGACTAATTGATTTTAAAATGTCACATCCCTTCAAGACTGATGCTGATGCTGAGTGCCTGTGCTGTTATGTTGACTGGCTATCCTCCTCCTCCTCCTCAATGATACGATTAATGATGATAGCTTGGAAGATCATTTTGGTTTATGGGTGACGCCACCAGTGGCTAAGGCCCAATTTTTCAGCCCCTGTTTAACAGGGGCGTGTAATTAAAATTTTGGATGCAATACTTTGCAACAGGCCTCATTGCTGTGCTCCAAGTACAGTATCTGTGAGGGGTTGCAGTGTTGTGCCACCAGTGCCTAAGGCCCAATTTTTCAGCCCCTGTTCAACAGGGGCATGCAATTATAATTATTGATCTAATAATTCACAGCAGGGCCCATTGCTGCGCCCACCAAGAGTAACTGTCAGGCCTTACAGTGTTGTGGCACCAGCACCACCATCACCACCACCACCACCACCAAAGGCCTAATTTTTCAGCCCCTGTTCAACAGGGGCATGCAATTATAATTATTGATCGAATAATTCACAGCAGGGCCCATTGCTGCGCACACCAAGAGTAACTGTCAGGCCTTACAGTGTTGTGGCACCAGCACCACCATCACCACCACCACCACCACCACCACCAAAGGCCCAATTTTTCAGCCCCTATTCAACAGGGGCATGCAATTATAATTATTGATCTAATAATTCACAGCAGGGCCCATTGCTGCGCCCACCAAGAGTAACTGTCAGGCCTTACAGTGTTGTGGCACCAGCACCACCATCACCACCACCACCACCACCAAAGGCCCAATTTTTCAGCCCCTGTTCAACAGGGGCATGCAATTATAATTATTGATCGAATAATTCACAGCAGGGCCCATTGCTGCGCCCACCAAGAGTAACTGTCAGGCCTTACAGTGTTGTGGCACCAGCACCACCATCAAAGGCCCAATTTTTACTACCACTGATCAACAATTATATGTTATTACAATTCCTGATATAATAGTTGACAGCAAGGCGTTCCAGCACCCACCAAGAGTAACTGTGAGTGCTTACAGTGTTGTGCCAACACCAACACCTAAGGGGACAATTTCTGCAGAGTATATACGGCAGGTCCCTACTTTCAAACATCAAACTTACAAACGAATACTACTTGCAAACGGAAGAAGACAACAGGAAGTGAGAGGAAATCTACCCCTTGGAAGGAAAATTCTCTCCTGTAAGAATTAATATGGGAGAAAGGTGTCTCCTCTCTACTGATGCTTTATCACCAATCCTTGTTTCAATAAAAACACCACATTTCAAAAACAGTTGTCATTGGGACGCAAAGTGAGGTGAAATGTTCTGAACAGGGGCACAGACAGCAAAAAAAATGTGACAGGGGTGATAACCGTTCCCTATGTTTTCCAAAAAGCTAAAAAAAAAGGAATTTGGCATGGAGCTACACTTAAACAATGCAGCTGTTCAAAATTACAAACAGATTCTACATAAGAACAAACCTACAGTCCCTGTCTTGTATGCACCGCCTGTATACGGCTGTTCAGAGTATATAGGGCCTTTTTTATTTTGTGTGCGGGGTTCCCCTTAATATCCATACAAGACCCAAAGGGGCTGGTAATGGGCTGGGGAAGGGGGGGGGGTTGATGGGGTAGCCATGCCATTTTTCCTAAAGATTTTCATCCATATTACCGGGACCAGACATTGCATTAAAGCCGCAAGCAGTTTTAAATGGCTTTTTTTCCTTTAGAAATGTTATTTTGTGCAGGGACAGTTCTAAACACGGGAAACACGTGGCACTTCACAGGCATACTTTAGACACCCCCCAGGTACAATATTTGAAGGAATATTTGACTTTTTTTTTCACTTTATGCATCATTAAAATGACTGCTCCCGGAAAACGTCAGTTTTTAAAACTTCTTTTTGCATTGATACATGTCCCCTGGTGCAGAACCCGGGTTCCCAAACTCTGTTTCGGACAATAACATGGATAATAGTCGTTATATTTAGCACTTTAGAATCCGAACGTTCGCATCCATTGTATTTAATAGGGTTCTAATGTTCGTGCAAACTTTCGGTCCGTTCGCGGGTTCTGGTGCGAACCGAACCCGGGGGTGTTCGGCTCATCACTAATCCACAGTACATCAGTGATGGTCCACAGTACATCAGTGATAATCCACAGTACATCAGTGATGATCCACAGTACATCAGGGATGGTCCATAGTACATCAGTGATGATCCAAAGTACATCAGTGATGATCTATAGTACATCAGTGATGATCCATAGAACATCAGTGATGATCCACAGTACATCAGTGATGGTCCACAGTACATCAGTGATGGTCCATAGTACACCAGTGATGGCCCAAAGTACATCAGTGATGATCTATAGTACATCAGTGATAATCCATAGTACAGCAGTGATGATCCATAGTACAC